>OZ020504.1:1358750-2717500 GCA_963971365.1 Lasioglossum villosulum | reverse complement strand
AAGTGCATTATCCAGACTAATAAAGAATTTGCAGACTTTTTCATATTTATAAAAAATTAATGAATTGATAAAAATTTAACGTTCCGTTAGAATAAACGTGTCTTTCTTGCAACAAATCCTTGGAAATTAAGGGGAACGTATTTTCGTGAGAATGTAACGGAAGACAATGGTCAAGTGAAAATCTGGAAAATCCAGATTACGCTTCTCTTCACAAAATTCATCCAATCTCCGAATCGTCCTACTAATTTATGAGCAAGTTCCGGATCGCGATTCGTTAATATGATGGTAGACAAAGGACCGGGACAGTCCTCGACCAGATTAGGGGAGCGGAAATGACGAATTTAGCTCAGATCAACTTTGGAGCTTATTGAGAATTAAGCTGCTTAACGCTTCCGCTTCAAAGATTCGCTGAACCTCGAGCGAAGCGGCTCGGAAATTCCCTCTCTCTCTTTCTCTCTCTCTCTCTCTTTGTAAAACGCGTCGTGCAACGCGGAAATTATTCAGACGGCCACCGACGCGCTGCTCGACGCGACGCGACGTGACGTCGATGCCCGATCCTGTTTCTCTTTTGTTCATCGCGGCTCACCGAATAGGTATGCTACTGGCGATTCGCTGTCACAATGCGATTCCTATTCGCCCACCAACCATTATTATTCGGAATCCCAAGAATCCGTCCCTGAAACGGTATACCTTTGAATTTTGACAAAATCGGAAACAGTGGTCCAGAACTGTCCGATTTCGCATGATCCACATATGACATAATCTGCTTACTATACCAGGACTTGTAAATTAGTTAAAACATCGATATGCTTTCTAGTTTCCGGTTTTTTAATCGGTTTTGAATTTTACCGTGAATGTGCACATCTTCTTTATTTTTAAATCGAAAATCCGTTCGTAGCGGTTTTGACAACTCTGCCGAATAAAAAATAAAAAATGTGAAACCTGAGGAACTCAGGTGGAATTTTCACCCTGAGGAACGCATGATGATTAAATTAAAAGTGAAAGAGATGTAGTCATGGACCTTGTAGTTATCATTTCTAGTGTAAAAAAGAAAGAACTTCGAATCGGACGTCGAGTAAGTTTCGATTCTTTAATGTTTGCGTTCGAGTGACAGTTTTTTAAGCTATCGGACCAGGTGAATACTTTCAGACGACAGACAACTCCTTCCACTTACATTTCTCTGCTGCCTAATGAAATTCTGTGAGCCGGTACACAACGATCACGGCCGACTGATTTTAAGAGTCCGGGACCTCGTAGCGAATCTACATATTCCATTTTAATGGCACTCTTGAGGGCTCGACAGCTGCTCCCGCACATGCATGCATCCGGGCCCCAAATTTAATCCCGGCTCGATCTCGAGAATAGCTACCCCGTCAGGTTTCTGGAAATGGCCGGGAGCGATTCTTAAAAATGATATCACGGTCGCCATGGCACTGTCCCTTAGGCACGGAGACCTGACAATTATTTATTTTACAAATTAGATGAGAATTGGAACTCTTCGGTCTATCTCAATTAATTATTAACAATTTTTTGATTAATTCCACGGTGCTACACGACGCGACAGCCAGAACGACAGAAATTTTTAGAACCTCCTGTCCGATTCGATCGGAAATTGTAATGAAAATGTCGAACTTAATATCGGAAAGATAGTTGATATCTTCATTAATTTCGAGCCGGAGCAAGATATAACCCTCGGTGGCAATAAAATTGTACGTTCGCGGAATTGCCGGGTTACGGTAATCGATATCAGAAATCAACCTATTAACTCCCCGAAATGGATAAAGTTTCAAGTGCTATCGAAAGGTACGGTAATTGCAGCAGCGAAACTTTCGGGTATGATCTAATTTTAGCCCCGTTACCTGCAGACATTAGCACGTGACTAAGAAATAACGAGGCTATTAGACGGTGGCTCCAGTAATCCTAGAAACACTTTCACGGTGAAAATTTTCAATACACTTCGCCCGTTTTTCAACGGGAACGACGGAGCAGCAGGATTTTATCGAAGTCTAAAGCGCAACACAATATTTTAACATTTCAATTTTCCGTTCGCGCCTTACACTGTTCCCTGCTTAAGAGTATTCCCGAACTAATAAAAGCGATTGCGGTGAAAACATTAAAATTCTAATTGCGACAGTACTCTGAGAGTAAGGCAAATAGCAAAAAACGTCGAATTTTTCCCGATATAGTAATATCAATGTATTAACCATTCTTCTACTAATAGTTTCCAAGATAATCAATGAAATATCTGTAATATATGAAATATAATCAATAAATGTGTTTCAAACATGCATTGTTTTCCTAAAAACTACTTCTCCGAAAAATTTCATTAAAACCAACTTTGAATATGTGAGTCAAATCTTTTCGATAGATCTTCTAAGTGGTGGAGGATCAATACATCGATGTAACATATCAGTGAATAACAGTGCATATTTATATAGACAAGTTGAGTTTGAATTTAACCAGAGAAATGGAAGAGAATTTCTCTCGGATCGAACAAGAAGTGGACCATCGCGTCGTTAGCCGATCTAGAGAGGAGAGCAGGTACGTAATAAATCAGACCGGTGACCATACATGATCGATAAATCACTGCGCTCGATCTCTGGCCGGTGTTATCAAGGAAATCAGCAATGCAGAACAGCACGGGGCTCTAGTTAGCTGCCTAAGGATCACAGCATGGCCTCCTTCCAATGACAAGAGGTTAGCTATCTCTGTGGAAGATAAGCCGAATCGCTCGTAGACCGACGCGACGCTAGGCGACGCGAAGCAACTCTGCACCTGGTGGACTCGACCGATCCTCGGTATACTTTGACCCTCGTTATACGCATTAAGGGAGCACGTAGCGGAGTTTGGTTTGCAGGAACACGTTCGTATGCGGCTCACGTGCCCGGATAGATTTTACATGTTTGACCTACGGTTATACCGGGATAGCCCAGGTGTCCTTTGCATCGGGGCTGCAAAGCGCAGCTGTCTGAACGGTTCCCGGAGTCTTCTCCGAGTTTGACTTCTGCATTCCGAAGGGAATTAGCTTTCCCAGGAGCAGACAGCACGATATTAACTGCTCCTTTGGTCATTTTCACCCGTGCTGATATGAACCATCGTTTCCAGTCTGTTAGTCTAAAATGTTCAGTTTAAGGACATACCTGTAGACCTTACATCCTTTGCTATGCGATCGAACGAATGGTGGACAAAATTATAATCATCTAAAAATGCCCTCAACAACAGGACGATCGAACAGCTGAAGGACTCACCTTCCAAGGTTCTTTGGCGACAGCATTCCAAGGTCTTTGAGAATTCGAACAGCTCTCACGCCAAAGGTTATGGGATTGCAAAGAATTCCAATTCGACGAGTTTTTATACATGCAAAGGATCGGGTCTCCATGGATCTTATAAACGTAAAAAGCAGATTTCTTAAAGGACTTTGGAATGCGCCACAATACCAAGCACCATGGAGGGATGTAAAAGTATTTCAAGAGTCTTATTGACAATAGAGGGCATCGATGCCGCAGGACTTGTGAATGCGAGAAGAGACATGTCAAAGGATTCAGTTGTTTTTGGACCATATATTCATGAAATAGGAAGACAAAAATGATCTGTATTGTTCAACGTTGAAATTATTTTTGTTAGCTAGAATTCTGGTAGAATCAGCACCGACTTTAAAATGTTTCGACGCACCCCTGAGAAACGCTCGCGTGCAGGCAAATCGAATCACTTTGAAACGATGACGAACGACACATCAAAGCGAGAAGCTAGACAGACATGCTTCTACTCGAAAGTGGGATTACTTTTCAGCGAGCAATGATCGGCCTGTTTTCAAACAACACAGGCTGAAGTGTGCTCACCTTTTCACACTGCACGTTTTCATGGAAACGCACGCGTGCAAGCCCAGCAATTAACCTTGTTAACAATACGGCGTTACACGTATACCCCGTACGTGTCCAAAGTCAGTTTTGATTACGCTCGTCACGACACAGACGATCCCCGACCGCCCGTTCAAAAAGTATTCGCCCGCTGCAGCTCATTGTTCTTCCGTTTCGCGGCCGTTTAACCCACATTCAACCCGGAGATCTAGATAAAGCACGCTTAGACGCCCCGTCCAACTCTTGTTTAGTCAACAACCGTACGAAAACAGCCCTTCGCGATAAATATTGAGACAACAGCTGTTCCGGTAATTCGTCTCAAGTATCACCGATTATTTCGATGTATTTTTTCAAACGGGTCTTCACCGATTCGAAGGTGCACGAACCAGCTGTGATAGTTTTTACAGAAAATTTGGGTGCACCCTGTAGATTTTCCTCTGCACAGTGGAAAATGTCCACGATAAATCAGGCAGACGGAATTCTATCCCTCCCTATCTGAAAAGAACTCGTTATCTATTTTTAAACGGGGATTTATGAATAGCGAAACGCTTTCGGTATATTTAGAAAGTTCCGTATTGAAACTGATAAGTTATTTAAATTTCAAGCCCGACCCTCGGAAGCCCAGCCGCGGAAGGATATTCTACTTCAATCTAAAGCAGCTACCATTATTCTGGTAATACTTTTGAGGGAATGGTGCTCTTTAACAATGCATGTCGTTCCCTTTTAGTAGAAGAGGATTGTCTACGTCAGACCGGCTCGGCGCAGCGCAGAGATCGTGCTTTCACATTAGGAGAAATGGTTTCGAGTGTCCTACGATCCTAACAGGATCTAACGAAATTTCCCGATACTCGAAATTTGTTTAATTCACTATGGAACAGGTTCCCAGAACGAATTAATCTAGTCGCTTTAACGCGTCAGAGTGCCGCGCGTGTCGGGATGCGTAACGCGGACACCGAAAGCACAAACTTCCTAGAGGTGGGAGAGTTCTAACACAGTTGCAGAAAGCAATATTTTCTCGCGGACAAGCGACACGAATGTTGCTGTGTAACATTACCCCGGGAGCATTGTTTTATGCGTGTTTCCCCTGGCTCCGGGAAAGCGTCGCAATTATGAAATTGTAAGCTCTTTGTGCCGAGAACATTTTTTCCCATGATGCCGGTCTCCTTTTCATCATGCCGGACGGACGAATAAAGTAACATTTGTCTTTCGCGAAGTCTCGTTTTTATATTTTTTGTTTCGCAACCAGTGTTTTTCCCGGCTGCCGTTATCCTCTTTTCGAAATCCATTTTCACCGCGGAATTACACCGCTGTTATTCGACGACTCGAACTTTTAAACAGTCAACTATGATTCCACAGCGAACAACGTTTGGTCGTGCGAACGACCGAAACAAAAATGTCGGGCGTGCACGCGGAGATGTTGAAACGGGCACGCGTGTTTTCGCGAATTCGCGAAAATACAGCATGCTGCAGCAATCAATAGACAATAACGCGCGCGATACACGCACGGCAGAGGAACGCTCAATTGTCCGTGGGCAAAGTTGAAAAACGAACACGAAGCGTAATGGCAGCGATAGCAGCCGAAATGCCGGCGTCGAGCCGTTTCGCGATCGTAACTGAAAATTGCCGGCCGCTGTTTTATGAACTATAACACGGGACACAGGATAGCCATCGCTTCGACAAACGACGAATTATCCGTGGACGTCTACGTCGTCATCGACCCTTGAATTTATTCGTCTAATCGCGGCGTTAGACGTGTAAATCCGTTGATCGCTGCTGGTCAAGATTTATTCCCGCAGATATCAGCCCCTCTCTCTCTTCTACGTCGAATTGAAAATTGAAAACGTTCGTCACGATAACGGATTTGATCCTGCTGTTGCTACCAGTTCGATTATAACTGGCCGATCATCTAGTGTTTTCGCTCGCTTCCAGCCGATCGATGAAATTCAAAAGAGGCGAACGCCGTTTATTGCCGGTGTAAATAACGATATAACAGCTCGAATGCACGGGACACGTTTGAAATATATGTACACATAGATACACCAGGCGAAATGATCAATCGGATTTACAAACGTGAGCGAATGTCAACCAATTTGGAGACGTATGAACAATTTTTATTCGTACCACTAGAAGTAATCGAAACGGTGCCAGTGGTGGTACGTGCACACCAATTTTTTACACAGAGACGTAGAGATCGGAGGACTATTTACAATTCACAGCAGAAAATGTAGTTGAAAACTTTACTAGAAAATTTCTGTGTATATAGAGTATCACAATCTGAATAAATATTTTATGAAATATTTGGTTGGAAAACTGTTGTCCGGTTAAATGAACATTTGCCAGACGGGACAGATGGAAAATATTATTATTCCACATTAGGCTGTTGACGAATTTTTAGATTTTTAGCTCGAACGAAATTATTTTTGATCCGGAGATCAACTTTGGAAATATTGTCGTACAAAGATGAATATATAAAGTATTGAAAATCTAATTTGATAAGAAAGCAAAGGAGAACTTCTGCAGACGGCGAGGTTTAAACAAAGTTGCACGTGTTTTAGAGCTTCCTCTTCACTCGGGTGATATACATAACTAAAAGAAACGAACTGTTTCCCCGTCGAGTAGAAGATTAAAATTTCTGAAATTTTCCAAGCGGCAACGGTATTCCGTGGAAATAATGACGACGAAGTAGCTCTCCTTGGGAGCGGCTGGCTCGACTGTACTGAAATCACGAACAGATGGCTTTCCAGTATTAAATTTGGTTCGCGGTAAATTACAGGACGCTCAGTGGTGGTCGCCCGGCTCTCAGATTTGCCCGAGGGCAACAAAATGTATAAGCTGCAGACGACCTATCTCCCGTGTCGCCTTACAATTAAAAAGTTAAATTGAAATTATTCCGGTTCTTCCAGGCTTGGTCTACGTATTAAATTGGAGTTTCCGTTAATGCCGCTCGGTTTCATGAATCTGTCACAATGTTGGCTAGCCGGAGCACCGCCGAAAGAAAACTGTCCGCTGTAAACGAACTTCGCAAATTTTCTCTCGCGCATTCACCCCGCCGCTAACTCGGATAAATCACCTGCTATTATTGACCGGGCCGAGGTAAATTTTTCAAAGTTCCATCACCGCCATTCGTTATTTATGGTGCAGCGAGAAAAATGATCAGTCGGAAATATCAACTACGTGGGAATTAGTAATAAACAAATACGAACATTATAAACGAATATAGAAAATTCAATCGTTCTTTGAAATCTCCATCATGATTATACTTTTGCAAGTTGTATTCTGCAGGATCGTGAAGGTAATTCTACGAAAGTGGACAAACAAATCTGGAAAAACAACAGAAACCGATTCTCAGAGAAACCGATTGTTTCGTGCGCAACCGTCATTGTCGAGTATCGAAAATATTCTTTAGCCTATGCGAGGATTCAAAGGGAGACGGAGAGTTTCGTCCTTAAGGGCCATTAAAATCCATGCTGGGATTTATTCCAGGACCAAAGACACTCGTCCGAAAGAAGAAACTCCATCGTAAAAGAGGGACGAAAACCAGTTCGGTAGTATCGCTTTGGTTCGCTTTACAATTCAAAGGAGGTTCGCGACTCCTTTTAAGTATTCAGGGTGCGGAATCGTCGTGGGAGCACGACAGTAAGTGATGGCGAGCTTTTTTACCTTTTCGGGCGCATCGAGGCCGGTTTCTCGACGGTTCGTGACCACCAAGATTATGTCACGAGGTGGGAGGCGTTGTAATTGAAATCCACGCTTAAAATGCAGACGTGGCCTCGCCTCCTTGACAGAACCCGACAACTCGCGGGTTCCGAATGAAAAATAGAGTGAACGGTTTCTCTTTGCTTCGTATCCGACGCGGACGACGCTGTCTCGTCGACCAAATTCTTCTGAATACACGAGAGGATTCCCGCGAAACCTTCTTTGAATTGCAGAACGGATCGGATACTAGAGTTTTGAGGAGACTCGATTGCGGCATCGTCTTCTTTTGTGAACAAAAAAAATTCTTACCCAACAGCGAGGTTCAACTAAATTTGGATTATGGCCACTCAAATCTAGGTTGGATAAATTATACTTGATTGGATGAGGATTTGGATTAAAATACAGACTCACTCTGGCTTGACTTGAATAAATGCAGCAGTATTTTCGAAACAGGTTGGTCTCGGTTTAGCATGAACCCTCTGGGGATAAAAAATACTTCAGGTCGAGCTAAAAATATGGAAATTTATTTGCAGGCTGATATGGTGGTGCTCGAGCCAGGATAAAGTCACCAAATATTGTCACTTAGTAATAGTTTGGTAAAAAGATTTTTCATAAAATATTTCAAAAAAGCGGAGAGAATTAAGTGTCAAGACATATTCTCGTATCATATATTTACGATTACCTGGAGCACCGTCGCCTCGTCGATACTTAATTAAATTCAAAGATAAAAAGATTTTACGTCGTGTCATTTATGACTTGGTCCGCAGAGGACGTCGAGGCATTTCGTAATTTTTAAGACTGCGATACGAGTTTTACTAGTGGATCGGGAAGAAGATCGTAAGAATTCATGGCACCGTTATATATTAAGCACCTACCCACCTTGCTTAGAACTCCTCGAGGCGTGGTAGTTTTTATAGAGAACAATAAAAAACGTCCGAACATTTAGCGAGTCGTTACCGCGGCAGTAAACAATACAGGGTGTCGCTACTTAATTGCGTCTGCATTGTTCAACAGTCGATTGCTCGCGGAGTCCTCGAAATAAATTTTCCAGTTAGTCTCGGTAGTAGGTGTTCTCGACGGAGCAAACTGTTTCATGAATTTTTACGCTTGATGCAAGCTTAGCTCACCGTTCACGTGAATCCAAAAAATTATGAAACTTTGCACACAAGTTATGCCCAGATACAACCCTTCGTGATACTTCTCGCGTTAAAGAGGTGAAACGACGTTTCGATCCCAATTTGGATCTTCCTCAAGATTTATTTGAATTTTTAAATTTATAAAAATATTCTGAATTTAAATTTCATAAAATTTGTAATTAAAAATGTCTACATTTATAAGTATTTAAATATTTAAATTTAAAATAATCTTTACGACGCTTTTTATTAAGGATCGAAACGTTGCGTCGAACCGATAAGGTTCAACATTTATTATTAAATACGATCGATATAAGAAACATATTTATTATTTGCCATGTCCGGGACATCGGACTAAGAAATTAAGTTCGGTGAACTCACCATTTATTTAAGGAACAAACCAGGCGGCGAGGTCCATTCTTCTTCGTCGTCCCGACAGTTCAACAAAAGTCCACGATGACCGTATACTCAATCCACGTAGAGGTAGCCTGTAAAAGAACCAAAGGAATGGAATCAGCAAAGAATCGTTCGGTCCTTCATCGAGTTGTCGCAGAGCGCGTTGCGGCGAGGGGAGGCGAGAGGTGGAAAAGGGGGTTGTAAAAGTGGTGTTGTCAGAACTAAATTGCATTTGCATTTTCGAGGCAGGCGCCCCTAGTTTACTTTCGAGTTCTCAGTTTTGTTTCATCGGCCGGCCGTAAGGAAGTCCTTTCAAGTGAAAAAGAAAACATGTCGCGGGCGCGATCGCCGCCGTGGAAAGACACAGTCGCCATTGAGACTAACTACTTCATGAAATTACGCGCAGCCCGACCGAGTCCGCGGCAGGCCCCGTTTTCGTGCCTGGAATTTCCTCTCGCATTTTCAAACCCCACACCCCTATATCGCAGACAACCTACCGCCCTCTCTTTCTCTCTTTCTCCGCTACACACCCCCGCTGCATTGCAAGCACGGTCGCTTTTTAAAACGGAGGCAGAGAAAGAAATTCGTCGACGGCCAAGAGAATAAATAGCCGCGTTAAACGCGGCGGTTCCGCTGAAAAGGATACGGTGCTCCCGGCACACCGACCTTTTTCCACCCTTCCTTCCGCCCCCATAATATTCCCTCATCCCTCGTTCGTTATTTTGTCGCGAGACCTGCCTGAGATTGTATGCTCGTTTTGGGGCTGATTTATCGCTGCGAATGGACGTATCCCACACAATTTATTCGCCTTTACGACGCGCTTCGAATATATCTTCGAACACAATGCAATTTGTTTAACCCTTATGTTGCTCCCGGAGTTTCCGTCGTTCGTTGCTGCCGGTTAAAATTGTTCGCATCCGCACGTATCATTTTTCACCACGTTTTCTTAAATGAAATACGCCTGCAAATTGCAATCGAACATTTCTGTCATTTCTCACAGATATTTCAATAATACAGTTTATTTAATTGTAGAAAATCTCATATGAGATTTATTTCAACGTAATTATAATGCGGAATACAATACCTACAGTACAGAATATAAAAATTACAAAACAGAATAGGATAATAGACGAAACTCTTATACTTTAAGGTCGCAGCTCTTAAAAAATGATAATATGTAACGACAGGATTTAATATTGGGTTTGGTTATTAATATCGAGACATCCATTGAAAGAAATTAATACAGTTTCTTCTCCCTCTGTCTACCAGTACTAGATTAACAGCGTTGAAATGGGGATACAACTCAAACTGGTAATTATTTACGTTACTTTATACGTGTTACAAAACTTTAGAAATTATTCGACAGTCAACTTTCATATTTGCGGAGGAACACATGTGCAGCGCAAAAATCGACTTCTCAAGAGATAGAGAAAGAAGTGACAAGAAAAAAAGAACACATTAACTATCAATCGAATGGAACTGTCTCGGATATCAAACCGGCGGAGAATATCGTAGCCGCGTCGTCCTCCGAGAAAAACGAATCAGACCTCCGCGAGTGGCTCGAATTAATCAATGCTCGCTGGTAGCGCGGTTCCCGCCTGGGGCCACTTTATTCCTCTCACCTCGGAAAAATTGCAACCGCCACAATTTGTCTCTCGGCTCTACCGTCTGGCTCGCTTGTAAATTGCAACGAGATATTTCTTGGGGGAACGACCGGAGTTCCGGATGAATTTGTCTCGGTTGCGCGTCGCAAACGTTCATCCGTCCGCGCCGGGTACGCGCTGCGCTGGTTTGCGCTGATTCGCAACGGTTCGCGCGCAAAACCATGAACCCGCGGTGATTATACCGATTCAGAAATCGAATCGGCACGCGGTGACCCCCGTGCGTCCAGCTGTAGCCCTGGCTTTAATTAAGTTTTAATGCGGCAGTGATCCCAACAATGTTTCCAGAGCACGATTCCACGGATTCACGGTTCCGCGGCTAATTTTCCTGGCACCGCGACACGACGCGCCGTGTGCTCTGTATACAATGTGGCCGTCGATCGATGTACTGGGTGGTCGCTAACTTTCCGATTGTTCCGTCTGATCTGTTCCGTCGGTTACTAATTGATCTACAACGCAGTTATACAGTGGGTGTACAAAGTGTTCGTACAACTTTTAAAAATGGATAACTTTTTTACAATTTTTTACCATTCAATTTTTTTACCATATATATGTTTTGTGCATCTATAATTGTTACGCACATGCTGAAAATTTCATCGAAATCGATTAACATACACACGATCTGAAACACGAACGATTAAAATCTTTCGATTGCTGTCGTTTTTCCTGCGTCAAAAGATTTCGATGAAATTTTCAGTATGTGTGTAACTACCATCGATCTACAAAATATAAATTTTAAATTTTCATTACGGGCCCAGATAAAAAACTTTTAAAAAATGTATTTTCGATTCTGTGATACAAACGCTTGTAGCTCGTGTGTATGTTAATCGATTTCTGATAAAAAGAATTAAAAGAAATGCTATTTTTTTTGCATGCAACTTTGTAAATTGTAATTTTCGATAAATTTCTTTTGCAGACTATTTAATAAACGAATCCTTCTAAAAAGAATCAGGTCGTTTGATGCAATTATTTAAAAAAGTTATAATTAAAAGGTGTACGAACACTTTGTACACCCACTGTATACACATATTTACAGATTCCCTAGAATTTGATCTCAGACCATAGTGATTGGACGAATAACGAATAACCACCGTACGTATGCTCCACTTCCTTCATCTCAAGATCGGCTAATGAGCGTGTCGCTTGAACGGCGACTCGACTACCTCGCAGACTACCAAGTTCCGGAACTAAGTTCGAGAGTATGGTTGGGGATTAAAGAGCGGTTTCGAAAGGGAGAAGAGTGTTATCGGCAAAGAGCTCCGTCGTTTTATTATGCGTAGTCGACGGCGGAGCGTGACGGGAAGGTGGCAAGGAGGACCACGTTGGTACGGTAAACGTTTATAGCGAACGCTCAAATATTTTGCCACGAAGCTGCCTCAAGCCCTCCTTGCAATAAGCTTCCAACCCGACTTCGATTGTCTCTTTAACCTCCGGAGCGCTGGTAACGGGTCTAGTTACGTTGCATAATGCGGTCGCGTGTGTTTCGAGCTACAGCTCGAAACGAGAGCCCGTGATTGTTCTCATAAGCCCCCAAACACGGGAAAAATTTGCATTGCGACTCGGTCGACCCGACCCGCCGACAGTTAACCTTCTCCAGACGGAAACCGGGTCGCTTCAATCCGCGACCCATATTTTTTGACCGGCGCGGTGTGTCTGTTGTCTCGCAAATCAATAGAAACAATACTTTCAGCATACTTTTCGTGCTACATCAAAACCGTCACCGTTTATTTTTACAACCGAGGAAACCAAAGATTTCAAATTTTTTCAATGTGGTCCTACAGGTTTTAACTAGAACATGTTGGAAATCCAAGTTCTAATCTTGGGAATTCACTGTTTCGAAAGATATGCGTGTCCAATCGAACACGCTTAACGTCGCTCAACTTTAAACGCGTATAACTTTTCCTAAGTGAATTTCTAAGATTAAAGCTTGCATTCCTGGAATGTTCTCGTCGAGATCTACAGGGCCATTATCGGAACGGTTAAGAATGTTTCGTTTGCGAAAGCGAAGTTTAATTCTATTTCTGTTGCTAATATTGTATATCTATGTATATGTAAACATACGTGGCTAGCCTCACCAGTAGGAGTCAGCGAAGTTACTCCCTGTCATGTGGAAGCCATCGACCTGGGTCACAACACTCCGGAATCGAAAGAATTATGAAATTAAAAAATAAACAACTGAATAATTATATTTTCGAATTCCAAAATGCACTTGCTTCGTCGGAGGCTCGTCGACGAATGCGCGGGCCCATCTATCCTTCAGCGAGCAATCTATTCATTGACCCCCTCCGTTAATCGAGGTAGGAGGGTGAGGGTTGTCTCTCGCGGTGGCCTAGGGGTCCTTGGGCGCAACGAAAAAAAAGACAAAACAAAAATGCCACATGTTGGCGAATACTCCGACCGTATACGTATACAGAAACCGTTGAAAAAAAGGTTGCAAACATTCAGCCAGAGAAGCGATGCAAAAAATAAAAAAAGAGGTTTGATCGAACGAAACCAGTCTGCAACTTTTGTGGAAAGGGTGCCGCCACTTCCGCGGTGTTTCATTTTTCAAAAGTGGAACTCCCGCACAATAGAAATTCTCTTGGACAATAGAAATTTTCCTCGGAGCATTTTTCTTGCGGACTGCCATAGAAATGGAACTATGTCAAGTGTGTCACCGTGCAGATTCGTAAGGACAGCAATAAAAATATGATAGTTAAAAAACGACGGTACCTTGTAGTTTATGGTCCGCTATAATTTCCGATGACGTTCATATTCTGAAGAACTTAAAATTACAATTAGCAAAGTCTAATTGTTTCGCAACTGCACCCTACCAATTTACCGTTAACGAGGCGGTAATTAACGAGGCAAATGTGACGGTAATTACACAAAGTATTTCGTCCGAGTAATTACTCTTGCTTCATTATTACCTGCACATGTCGTATAATTTGTATTGCTTTAGGTGCACGTGTACGATAAAATTACAACTCATTTATATTTATCAGGCTACCATTTCCTAGAACAAAAGGACGTGGCTAGTTTTAACGTTGCTTTCGTCGTTATCGTTGATTGCAATATTTCCGACTGAAAATATGAATAATTAAATCGATTCTTTCTTGTAGTTTCGTGATGATTTTGTGCCAGGGGTAATAGTCAGGTTTGTCGTATATAGAAACCCCATTTGCAAAAAAAAATCGAAAATTTTTTGAATTTCAAAATTGCTTGTTCCTAACAATTTATCGAACCTGTGCGCCGAAAACATATTTTCTATTTAATATGAAACGCGAGGTTCCCTGTAATTAAGATATTCTGGCCTAAGTCGCGGGAGAAATATTTTAGCTGGCTCGTTCGAAAGTGAGAGGCAACGCAACCCCGGTTGCGACTTATAATGCGGTCGGGTCACGCACACGCGTGCAACGGAACTCGGAACGAGTATTGCGACTCTTCTTGTAATCTCCGTTGGCGGCCAGGTCTGAATTTGCATCGCGAGACAATAGCTCGCAGGCTAGAAGTTTCCCCGTGTACTTTCCGTTTGCGTACACGTTACCGGGCGAAAAAGTAGGCCGGACCCGCAAAAATGAATGGTTCCTTTGTCATTTAAATGTAATCGCTTCCAGTTCCTCTCTGGACACGACAGTGGCCAAAGGAAATCGCGTCCGTGCAAGGAATTGCACTAAATGGGCTGCAATTTTCTTCGCTAATGTTACCGGACTGCAATTTGCTTTTTTACAAATTAAATGTCCATTGTGGCTCTCGAAAATATGTACTCGGCTTGGGCCTTTCTCCGAGGAATACGGCCCGCGAACAATATAATTTAATATCGATATAATTATGTGTAACTTCGTAATCGGGTGTACGTAGAATCAGAGATTCGTCTCGCAACTCTATCTTCCCCTTTGACGACGCTCTTCCCCACGCTCCCACCATGGCCCGGTCACGTGGCACACTTCCGTAATTATCCCGTAAGGGCAGAGAGAGGGTAGCGCGGTGATCGTAAAGCTCTGAAAAAAACGATAACACTTTTAATACTGGACTATACGATTTCAACTTTTTCGAGAAGTGAGAGCGATCAGTTTACTGCGTGTTGTGAAGAAGAATTTTCCATGGAACCAAATAGCAACGCCTCGCATGTAAATGCGAGGTAAACCTCTAAAGGTAAACAAATGAACGTAAACATTGCTTCAGAACTTAACTCGCAAAGAAAAATCGGAAACGGGCAACAGTTGAGGAAATGAACATTCACAATATTTACGTTCATTTGTTTACCTCTAAATGGGAGGCGTTGCTATTACGTACCGTCGAGATATTTCAAATATTCTGGCAATTAATTCATGGCGATATTTTCTATCAAGGTCTATATATATTATGAAGTTAAAAATACCCAGTTCCATGTAAAGATATGACAACGACTGTATAGAAAATTTAAAAAATACGTTTTGTAGATCCGTATGCATTCGAATCGTATGGTTCAAGATTTAAAAAGTTATCGTCTTTTTAAGAGCATCCAAGTGTTAGAAATACTCACAGATTTGGTATCTTGGCACTAATTTAATATTGCGTTTTCTATGTACCGTTGACCAAACTTTTCCAGTTTGCCATTCTCGTTTAGGTCGAATGTTCGCCATACGTTCTATTTGCGCGAGGGAATAGACTTTAAACTGAAATTGTATGTAATCATATAAATGTGGTAAATTTCACTGGTTCGAGAAACGTCAGACGGCAGAGCGCAGTCAAAGATACGTCATGATTATCTTCGTCGTGTTGGCCGTAGTTCCCCCCGACGTGTTCCGCCAGCGAATTTACGTTTACCCGGGCCACGGGAAATTAAATGTCGATAGGGATGCCGATTTAGTTTGTGGAACGTTCGTACGGTCGCGTATGGTACCGCCATGCCATGCCAGTCTGGCTGGTTGGTAGTAGATAACTAAAATTCACCGTTTATTCGGGCATCGAGCCTTGATTCGAAAAGTTTCGACGTGGATTTCGATTACTCATCCCCGAAGAAGCTTCTAACTGACATGCCGGACCATACGTCAACGTCCAGATATTTTCCCTTCATCCGATCGACCAACTCGATCGAGGAATTACACGCAGAAATTATTAGAAAATCCATCGAGCCACTTTCATACGAACTCCCGAAACAGCTTGGAACTTCATTTTCTCAGAAACAGAATCACCAATAGAAAATTCATTGAAATGTAATCGCCGACAAGTGACAATCCCAATTATAAAAATCATGGTAACATTCAAATCTCTGAAATTCATTTACCCGTGTCAAAAATCTTTGCATCACAATATTTCGTTTCCCTTTATACCAAGTTTTGTTATACATCGTTCTTTCAAAATGCACAGTCTAATTATTACACTAACGAAGACATTCACGGTGATCTCAGTTTTGCATTCATGGTTTCTAGAAATATTGTAATTTACACTGTAAAGGCTACTATGCTGAAAATAAGACTTGTTCCCACTTTCTTGAAATTCGCAAAAATGAAAAATCGCATGAACATCCGCGGTCTATTCGGATCGTAAAAATACGAGTACATTAAGGCATCGATCCGTGTCAGTACGAAACTAAATCTTGAATTCGAAATCAAGCCCGAAGCGGTGTTCAAGAGTAAAGTAGAACGTATCGAGTACCCTCGGATGTTGCAGTGTCGTCCAAGGATTAGCAGAAGACAGCTGTTGCAACAGAATATCCTTGTATCGTGGAATAAAAGCAACGAAACGATTTTCGATACTCTATTTACCGGAGATACTCCGAGGACGAGCCGGGCCAGGACGGACTCGAGACAGGACGGGCTCGTTTTCAAAGTGATTCGTTATCACGCGATTAGCACGAGCACGCGAGCTTAATTTAAGCTAAGCTGGAGGAAAAGTTCGTCCGGCTAATGAAGACCGATTGCCCCGGACAGAAACTGGGGCGTGAGCTTTTATCGTCCCTCTAATTGGATTAGAGAAAATAATTCCCGCTTCCGTACCATTGCTCGCGATAACGCGTTTCACAGGAGCGTATGCTAATTTTTGCTAATGGACCCGCGGCTGTCCTAGCCTCTAAATCACCGCTTCTTTAATTCGGTGCCCGCCGACGTCGTTCTCTCTACGACAATGGAAGTGGCCGTCAGTGACTTGCCATTTTCCGACACGGCACGCGATTCGCGATAACACTTTGTTAAACACCGTGCGTGTACGTTGCTGGATGATCGCTCACGGTTCTTGGACATGTGCACACATGGACGTCATTTCTGACCCACGAGATTTTACCGATACAGCTTTGCTTCGATATAAGACGGTAGATCCGGAACGACTTTCTTCGTATTTCGGATCAGGGTACCTGAGCGATGTCAAGAATATTGAGGATCGACAAGCTTATTTAACCGCGGATATTTAAGCAAAATAAAAATTATTTGGCACAATTACAAGTAAGAGGACCCACGTAAAAATACATTAGTCTTTTGATGGTATTACTAATCTGAAATTACAGGTAGAAGCTACGATTTGTAAGATTTCAAAAAATCCTTTGAGATACGTTTATGTGTCACTTGTAAGTACAACTGCATAATTCATGTAATAATATCTGTTTGATTGTTAATGTTGCTACTTGTCCGACAAAACGTGCAACGCGTCAAGAGCAGCATTGTACGATGCATATCTGCATATTTTTCCAGCATTTTTCAGTGACATTCGTTCCCCGAAGCTGATGTATCGAAAATCGAAGTATTCAGAAATAATGTTTCTGCCCTGTTAGGGGATATCAATGATCGATCACGAGTTATATAACGAGAAACCCGGACGTGAGACGCCTGCGGAAGTGGAGGTGCCCAGGAGCTCTCATGAAAATTCGATTTTTCAGGATCCGATACAGGAATATACAATTCATTTTGATTATCAATGTACGTTGCTTTTATTATTATTATCCATTTATTCGACATGCGAGCATTTCCACGGTACAATACTTCCCGGTAATTACATCCGAGCTGTAGGTATCGCAGGCGAAACAATGAAATATGACGATTTACAGCAACAATTTTTCTAAGAAACGCGCGGATGTTTCACCGGGCTGGGAACGCTTGTAGTCGCCCTGATTAATCGTGTTACACTGACATACCGATACATCCGTTTCCTCGCGCTTCCAGCCATTGCCTAGCCGAGGTATCTATCGATCAATCCGCCGAAGCTTTCGTAAGCGTGAAATACATCAATGCTCTCCGGGACGAGGATCACGAATATCCATTTTGTTTACAACAGTCGTGTCGCTGTACCCTTTTTTACGCGCAACGCCCCTTCAAATTAACGTGAGCTGTCAACGAGCTTATCACCGATTATTCCTCCGTCATTCGCGTTACACAATTTTCTAATTTAATCGCTCGCACAGTGTACTTTTAACTACCTCTAAACTTTCAATTTAGTATTTCAAGCATAGACAAAGTTATCGACTACACTAGCAAATATTATTCTGTGTTAAAATAGTTCTTTTATTTAATTAAAAATCTATTTAAAAATATGATACACTGTAAAATTATTATATTATAATTTTATATTAATTAAAAATCTATTTAAAAATATATATGCTGGAGTCGGATAATGATAAGAAAATAAGAATTACTACTAACGAGACTTTGCTGTTATCTTTTATGAGAACTTTTGGTCTTGATCCATTATAATGGAATTAAAAAATAAGTTTGATCTTCAGATTCAAGGTCAACTTTGTGGAAATTTTTCTTTTGCAGATCTTCATTGAAGATTTAGAATACGTCTATGGCGGTCGAGATCAAAGGAAAAGATATATTTCGTAGAATTTGTTAGTCATAGGAAATTGACTGACGGTTACAGCGTTCCGGATAATTGGAAATTAATATCAGGGCTTTTCGAAATTGCTGAGGAACTTGTTGTGAACGTGGATCTTCGTAAAAATTTCTTGTTAGACGTAGTCACTTTTGGTTTGAGATATTACCTGGCAGCACTTGTCACATGCGTGTTACACTGACATGAAACTGTAGCTGACTTCATCTCGCATGCAATCTACCTGCAACATGAACTTGGTAGGATCGACGATAACTCACGGTATAACATAATGTAAATCTACACGACGCTGCAAGTTCTTACCCCTAGCCTTTGGGTATACATGTATGCAAGTATAATAAATAATTGTTATCACTTTATTATTATTCGATCGAACGCACCGAGCAAATAAGTGCTAAAAGCTTTTATTATTTTCTCAATATTCTTTTTTAATACCATCAGCCCTTTTAGTTCTACTCTTTTTATCACTCCGCTTCGCGAACGTCGAAGCTGCCTCGCCATTAATAATACGAAGGAAGAAAGCGAATTCTATCTTCATTGTACGCTTCAATTTACTCCGCTCATTAAACGTCGAATTAAAACGATTGCCTGTTTGGAACTTTCACCACAATCTGAAAGAATATTGTGAACCACCGTGGAGACATTTTTTATGTAATACACAATATTTTAATAATGACAGCATTATTTTTGTCTTAGAATAATGTGAATCAGTCGAAGGGGTCATAGCAAATTTTCGCTGTAACAATTAAGGTTGTTGATGGCATTAAAAAGTACTTGGATCACAATCAATTATTTTGTTATATTATATGTACATTATGTTAATTGTAGAATTGCATAGTGACATATCCTGTAATAATTTTCACGTTAGAACCGGGTGTCCAGGATTAAGGTATCATTAACCCAGTCATATTTTCCGTTGGAATAGAGGATGTTCCATAAAACTGTTTACCGTGACGCTGAAATAATGTAACATTGTAACGGAGCAACTCAGCATTGTAGATATATGCACGTTACTCTGGTAATTTAGTTGGAACGGAGAATTTTAGTGGACCATAAAGTGAGATCTGCGTACGGGCGTGCTATCAAAGCAATAATTCACTCATTGGAACCCGCCGACATTATCACGCCGAGTACAATTTATATTGCGTTGCACAAGCGCACATGCTCTCAATTAAACAGTCAATTAAACCTCCTCACTTCTTACGCGGTAATCTGTGTCGAAACAAACTATCCAATATGAATCATGTTAGAGAAACAATATCCGCTAAAAATCGAGTTTTCATCGGTACGTTCACTACTAAATTAATCTCAACCCAAAATCAGCACAAAAGAGACTTGCGCAGATCGTAGATTGCAACGAAACAAATGAAACGAGTTTCACGAACAAACATCGAGGCAATTATACGGGCGTGGCAACGCTGATTAACGATAAATTGCCAAAAAACGATGATTCGGGAATTTGAGAAGCAAATTTTTTTTCAAATTATTGAAAATTTTTGTCAATTTTCAAGAAATTTTCAAATCTTTTTCCAAATTGGTCTGCAGCATAACGCGACACATATTTGATGCATTGGAACGTGTGTTTGGAATGATTCGAACAATTGAATCGCATGATCAAAATGAGTGGATTCGTTCGGATTCCATTTGCGCTATCCTGACATTGTGCGGAGCGCAGCCATCGAGCTCGACAAAATGGCGTACGAACGAGCCCCGTGGCCATAAAAAGTAATTCCTTATAATGGAAAACAAACAACGCGGGTTTCATTTCGCCGCGAAAAGAGTCGGACCGATGCGAATAAACAACAATTACGCCGGCCAGCGTTTTGCTACCGTCGATTGGCGAGCCGGGGATTCGATAAATAAACGAGTTAGCTGCGGTCTAGCGTTCGGTCAATAAACGAGACCAATTACGAGCGGTACGCCCGTGTCATACAACCGTCGCGTCGTGAAGATCGCAGACGTCTGCTTGGATGTGAAACGGTCCGTGAAAGATTTAAGGGTCGTCCTTCCTTCCTTCCTGTCGAAGCTGCCCCATCAGACGGAAGCAATCGTTCGTTTCTTCGCTTCTACGTTTCTACTAAGAAATCACGTGGGAATTGAAACGGCCGAGGTTTAAGCGAGCTCAAATTTATCTAGCAAAATTTTCCATGTAAATGTCCATTCTGCGAAGATCCGCCTACATTTCAGCCACGCCCACAGTGCACCGTTTAACGCAGAATAAAAGTGTTCTGGGTTGATCGTGGCAAGCAGGAGTGAAATCAAAATTGACAGTCCCACACTATTTCTTTCCCCTATGCCCAGCAGCGTTCGACTGTTATCCTATGAAAGAAACAGCAAGCCAGTTCCTCTGGAAATAAAGTCGAGGTGGCGCTGAAGAGTGGGAGACCAGAAAATGAGTGGTCCAATGGACGACAATAATTTTGGAATGAAGCAGAAACATTTAAGATCCCGTTAATTACCTGAACCTGGAACATTCTATCGTTTCGACTGGATTTCACGAGGAAAGTTTCGGGTAACTTCATAGAGAATGAAGCTCGGGACGAACGGTCAACCGATGGAGATTAATGAAGGAACGCGAAACAAATCCGTGGAGAATCGCGTTGGCGCGTTAATGGCGGCGTCGGCGGCTGCACGCAGAATAGGACCGCAGACGCGGATCGAGAATGCGAGGCGAAAGGTTTCGAAAATGGGACACAACGCTACAGGCGTTTGGGCTGCCGGATTCCTGTGGCCACCGCTCGAGCACCGAGTAAAAGACGAGGCGAGAAACGACTCCGAGGAATGTCTGCGGTGCCAGCTGCGGAAACGTAATTTCTCGGTACGTTGCCATCGGCGAAGCTTCTCCATGGCAGCGCTGCTGCCTTCTTGCTTGCCACCCGAACTAGCTCTTTCAACGCGAGCCGAAAGTGTCAAGCGCCGGGAATCGTCGGAACATGTCTGTCTCGTTTCACTCCCCCTCTCGGCCGGCATTCAACCCTTTCCTCTCGTTTTTCTTTCATATCACCTTGTCGCCAACCCTCCTACACGTTGTCCGTCTTTCTTCTTTTGATTTTTATTCTCCGCACACCTAGCCCCCTCTTCTCCGCCGCCTCTTTCATTCCCTGCCGTTTCTAACCGCGTTTTCAGTATTTCTGCGGATTTCGTTGTCTTTGTATTTTCGACCTGCACCCTCCCACCTCATTCTCTTCCGGTCTGTTTGATCTCGATGGTTGATACCCTATTCTTTCCACCGCTGTGCTCTCCGGTTTTCTGGACGCTGCTGTAGTATTTTTCCGTCGCCGAAATCGTGTTAGCCCTCCCAAACAGACGGAACACCGATACCGGAATTCGAATAAATTTTTTATTGATAAAATTTAATTCGGTTGTTCTGATATATACAGGGTGTCCCAAAATTCCCTCAGCATCAAATTTAGATACGTCGTCAAGACGATGATTCTGAACAACACGAGAGTGAGATTGATGTTATTAAACGGTCACTTCGAGCAAGCCAACGGACGCAATTATGAATGTTTTAGAATGCAAATAGATACAGGAACCGGATGAGAATCGACCGACGGTGGCGTTCAATCCCGGTTAAACCGAATCGAAACGGAAACACTCTCGCGGGACGAGAAGAGGGGCTCCTCTTTGCTCATCGCTGTTATCTCTGGATCACTGTGATCTTCCCACCGAAGATTTACTCTGGCGGTAGCTTAAGCTGAATGAGCTGTATTAATTACTTATCGATTTTGGAACGGGACCGCGATGCGTGTTGTGGGAACAGTCGGCTCGTGCTAAATGACAACATCGTGCTGTTAAAAACTGTTGAACGCAAATTATAATTTTCATACATTATTTTTCAGACGCAAAACATGTTTTTTTGAAAACAATCCACATGGGTATCGGAACGTTCAGAAACATGTTTAAATAATTGCACATTTGTTGTTTTTGTATAAATGATCGAACCTGGCGCCGAAATCATAAAATTCATTATAAACGTTGAACATTAATATTCATCGAAGATTTCAGCAGTTGTAGACTTTATTAACACACGTCGGAATTTATACATCGCGCAAAAATTCGCCGGCAAATAGCTGTCATTGGTCGAGGCAGAGCCGACGCGCGATCCCTCTGCTCGACTTTTAAAGGTGTTACACGGTGGCGTGGAATACAAATGCGTTTTCTCCGGAAAGTATTATTCTTTCCCGATTCCTTGGGGATACGGTCGATTCGATTGAATTTAAGTGAGAGTCTCCGCGCAACCATTTCTCGCGTAATATATCAGGCGTGCCGATATTTCCCTCTCTTATTGGAAGTCGCGAATTGTGCGTTAAATCGTCGCTCTTCGCGCAGTCCTTTGTTATTTGGTTATTATACTCGCAGTAGAACGTCCACGCCGTTGTCGAGATCTCGACTGTTTCGTTGCAATCGCGAGCGAATAATAAATTGACAAGAACAAAAAAGGAAGGGAGAATTCAATCGCGAAGGCATTAACGCAATTACTATCCTGTGCATATAGAATAATGATAGTAATCGTGAACAACGTAGGACAAAGTCGCTTTTATTGGTCATTAGAAACACGCTGTTTAATCACCGGCAATAATGCCGAAGGGAAACGCTATTTTTCATGCTCGACGTTAAAGCGATGCAAAATAAATGCCCCTATAATTTATCGGAAAAGAAATAGCGATGGGAAAAAGAGAGAGAGAAAGATGAATAACGCAGTTTTCTAAAGTCACCTCCTAGGTAATAAATAACTGCGTTTGGTTCCCTCGCAGACCCGGTGTGTTACGAAATATGAGTCTCGATAATGCAGTAAAAGCAGCATAAAAAAAAGATATATTTTCGCTGGCCAGGAAAAGGGAAAACGTTCGGCCAATTCGAATTCTGATTTGGAATAGCTCCATTGGGAGCGTAATCATCGACGTCGATAATAGACATTTCGATCAATTCAATTAAAACTGCTCGATAGAATGTTTAAGAGAATTTGTTGAAATGTTTTTACGAACAAAGTGAGTGGCTCGATCTCAACTTGATTGATTCGAATCTCTTGACAATGCGATGAAACCATTTTCTTTCCGTAAATTACTTTATGGAAATGTCGTTTCACGAACAGTACAATTTCCAACAATTCCAGAAAAACGTGAAATTCTACGCGAAAAACAATTGTTTCGAAACGTGGAATATCGGATGAGAATAGTGCAACGAAACTTCTGCAAATCGTGAAGTAACGGAGGTAATGCCGAGCGCAAACTCGAACTGCGGCGGTGATTAAAACTTGTGATCCTCACGCACCTGGAGATCAGAACAAGAAGAACGTTTCGCACGCGAGGCGAAGCATAATCTGAAGCAAAGCTTTCGAACGAAGGACCACGGCGCAGCGTTTATATCTCAAATCCATCCGTGTGAAGATGTTCGCGTCTTACGACACACTCTGCATAAAACAAGAGGCCTGATCGTGGCACGCCACTTGCGCCGCATTACTTCTACTTATCTATGACAAGATCCACGTACAGGCTGCAAGTAACGACCTCGAGAAGATGGGTGTATCGCTCGAGCCGCTCGCTGAGAAAGACTTTTAGTGCCGTGCACGACATTCAAGGCATGAAAATCCGTTCCGAGCGGTTTTCTTAATGATCCTCTTCCTTATCTACGGCCCGTGCGCCAACCAGCGGAGCCTTGAATTTCGATTCGCCCCGACGATTACACTCATTTCGAAACCGAACGTTTTACTGCCCTAGCCCCGGAATTTGCGGGGACCGTGTGTGGAATTCGTACATCAAATTGCCGAGCAACCGAGTCGTTTTCGGATCGCGCAAATTAAACTATTTAAACAACTTCAAGTAAACCCAGATCATTTGTCGTTTGTCCGTAACGAATAGGAGCACAGAATTATTCGAAATATTGTTTACATTATTAAATATACATTTTCAATGCTATCTAACCATTACTAAACATTGATCTTTAAAATAAAAATGGAACGGATCAAATGGAATTATTTTAGGTTTGAAGGAAGCAGAGTCAAAAATGAACAGCAATCAATTTTTAAACTGACTGATTTTCAATTGTTCACAACAGTTAGTCCGGATGTAGACTCTTCGGAATTGTTTCAATCAGAGCCTTCATATAACAATTTTGTACAGTTGTTTTCGGAAACATTTGATATCACGGGTTTCACTATTCTAGTGAAATATTTGCAATCCAATAAAAATTTTCTACAAGAATTCCTCCAACTATAGTTTCGTATCAAATTCTATCCAATTCTTATTTTTACGTATGGTGAAGCAGAAACCGTAGTAAAGAAATTTTAAAAAAACTTTCGTTTAACATTTGTTTGTCCAAAGTTTCGTTTCCGAAATAATCGAGTTTGAAAATGCAGCGAATAAGTTTGCCTCGAAAGCGAGGACATCGAAAACGTTATTTCTCTTTTCCATTTATTTTTACACTTAAACTTGATACCTGGTTTTTAAAATAATCTGGAAATTCCAATTTTTCCTGACTAATGCCGAATAACAGAAGTCGCACACAGGTGAGTTTGTTCGTTTAAAACAGAAATGGAAGCTTCGCGAATTTCGATGGACATTTTTTTGTATCCTTTTTTTCCTGAGTAGTTTTATATACCATGTAAACGCGTAACGCTCCGAGTCTACTAACAAGCGTGCAAAACCCTCTTTGTGTAGGGGTTCATGGATTCCTCGTTGGACCACACCGCGTTTTGACCGAGTTTCTCTTTCGACCACGCTTTATATCATTTATAAATGTCCCAAATTTCGTGGATCGCGGCTAATACGTATATCGCGACCCCGTAGGTATTGAAATTGTCGACGCTCGGGTATAATTGATCGAATATTTCATGTTTTTCGATGACGCAACCCGCATTCTGCTAGTATTAAATTCGATCAAATAGAACATACCTTTCCGATCAGCCGACGCGGTTATCACGGGTTCTCATTTGAAAAAGGAACTACAATTATACGTCTACATCGATTGTACTTGATCCAAAAATTTACACCATAGAAAAATTAATTCGCGAGCCTCTGCCGTTCAAATTTAAACACGCATAACTTGCGAACTAGTGAATTCCTAACGTTAACGCTCGGATTTTTTGCATTTTCTCATCGAAGTCTACGAGATGAGAATTTAAAAAGTCCAAAATTTTAGGCCCTACAAGGTGAAGTTTAGCTCCTTTTACATGAGAAATGAAAAAATTTATTATGTGTGGAAGTACAATTTGATGTAGATTCAAACAAGATATTATAATATGAAAGGGGTTAGCAACATCCAAGTGTCTTTGCCTGGTAAATAATAATAGAATGAATAAATGCTGCGTGTTCGATGCGAAATTGACGTAAGTAGTAATCGCCGTAATTAACTTGACGTCGCGCTGCGATCATTCCGGTAAGGAAATCCATTTGGACGCGGTAGAAAAGTGAGAATTCGTCATCGAGTGAAATTCGTTGATCGTTCCCCGAAGTGAATTTCTCGCCGACTCGACGCTCGCGTCGAGACCAATTTGTCGCGCAAAGGAACGCGGGTAAACGGGTGGCGGGAACGTGAGTGAGAAAGACGAAGGGTTGGGCGAGCGAGTAACAAGGCAGGCAGAAAATTAAAAAACAAGGAAAATAGAACAGAAAAAACAAAGCGGAGGAATTGTTCGACGGTCCGTGCTTTGATCACAGAAAGATTCCTCAAACAAACCGAGCGCGAGCGCAAGGCGAACGCGCGTGGAAACCACGAACGCGTCAACGGCATTGTCTCTTTTGGTAAAAGAGTTCCTCGATGCTTTTGGGAGATCCGACCTCGCTTCCAATTAGATCAGCACACCGTACAACCCTAGCTTAAACGTCTGACCACTAGACACCACGAACCTTTTCCAGTAAACACGAAGAACGTCGAGAAAAACTGGGACCGTTGCGTTGAAAAACAGAAGGGATTCCAATTCACGTTCAATCAACAAGTGCAAAAGAATCGTTATCAAATCAGTTCGACAATGAAAAAATATATAAAAAAACTTTTTGAAAACCACGCTTATATTAAAATGCACTGAAAATGAGAAAATAATTTTTTTAGACATTAGTGACTATAAATAAAAGCCCTAAATTATATTGACGTAATCTTCCTGGGCACTCCACACTTTTATTTATAGTCACTAATGATTACAAGATGTGACGCACACAACTACAACATTGACACGGCAAGCTAATATAAGCGTGGTAAAAACGGAATAAAAATAAATTTCTACCTCCCGACTTTCAAGTTAATTTTGCCTTTTCACATGAATTTTTGCAAAACCGAGGATGTAGAACCAGCATCCAGCACCGTGACTACAAATTGGTTTCCTTGATAAAATTTAAAACCGTTCGGAGATGAGTTACGAATATAGAAACAGAAATTGAAAAGTTTCGAACTTCAGTAAATTGAGGAAATTGAGACTTCAACGAGAGAAGCAAGGGACGCGTTTCTGGTGATCACCGTTGGAGTTTTCTCATCTACCGTTGACAGCCGGCTCCCTTCACAAGGCAGGAGAAAACGTCGCGCGTTGGCCCTCGGAACGCGAAAGAACGTTAATTACAACTCTTCACGGCGGCGCGGCGCAGCGTCGCGGCTCGCATGAATTATAGTTTACGCGGCCGCGTTCGTTTCACGCGGTGGCTTCGCTCGGCCCGGCCTGCGCGGAATGAAACTGCAACCTCGGGAAGTTTCGGACGTTTTTGGGTCGACGGGAACTCGTCCCCGCAGAACGGGAAACGACCGGATACCATGAATTTGACGCGGGTTGCCTTTCCAACGGGTTCGATGTTAGTTTTAACGCGCGAAATTTCGCTGGACACTCGTAACAGGTCGTCCGGCGTGCTCATCAATTTTCGGTACCTACAGAATTATGCGAGAATAGTCGCTCCATATTTTATACTGAAACCGGATAAAACTATCCCGCCCATCGTGGGTCCAACGCTTCTTATCTGATCTATTATATTACATCGAAAAAATAATTTGAATATTTTACTACAATCATAAATATTTTATAGTCAGCTGTATTTTCTGTCCACGGTGTTTCCAGATGCATATTTTCCATTTGCAATCGTGAACGTTCCATACAAGAATAAAACACTCGGTGTACACAGCTCGGATTGTCCAAGCAGCCATAACGATTTCAGCTCACCTACCACACATTGTAATTATGTTAAAATAAATTTCGTATGAGATTTTCTACAATAAAAAAAACCTAATTTCTTCGAGGAGGAGGATATTCGTGAAAAAGGCGAAACTCGAAACTTTCTAAGTTACGTCCAACGAACTTATATTTCGACAACTCGATACCCACTGTCTGCAAAATTTCAGGTCCTGAATTAAAGGGGTGGAGTATCCGGCGGTATAAAAAGAGAAACGATATAGAATATTGTGGTGAGTACGCACGTGGAGGAACGGTTGCGAAAAAAAAGCTGTGGAAAGACGTGGAAAGTTGCGGCACACCCTGTCGCATGATTGATCGAATATTCCTGGCCCGTCGTCTGCGCGAAATATCTGAATTAATGTTCGCACGTCCCCTCGCGCGATCCTTCCGTTTCATAGCCAGTTTCCGGGCTCTCACGTGTCGGGATGACAAAGGCTCACACGGCCCGCCGTTCTTCTCTTGCAGTCGAGCTTTCAATTACCCGGCAATTCCCGACGACGTCCGTTTAATTTCTCCTCCCAGCCGCTTCTACTTTCTGCTCCCAGTCCTCGGTCTCCGTTCAACGCGCGCTACAAGCCCCGGCTTGTCCTCCTATCCCACACGGCACAATGTTGAACGATAAATTTTCAAACATCAGCCTCAAGCCTCTCGTTTCTCGCAGAATTCTGCGTGGCCTTTTTTCCGTCGTCGTCCTCGTCGTCGTCCCAATGTCTCGTGTTTGGTCGTTTACGGCAGCGCGCTGTCTTTGTACGTGTCCCACGGCCTGTCTGTGTGTGCCCGCGCTTACGTGTACGTCCGTTGAAGCGTGTACATGCTTCGTGAACGTCGACGTCTTCTCTCTGAGGTTCGATTTTAATGTTAGGCGACCGCCGGCACTGTCGCTGTTCCAAGAAGCTGCTGATTTGTTGGCTTTAGAAAATCTGCGAGGAACATTCTCTTTTCACTACCCTCCGGCGACGATAAAGTAAATTGGAAATTCTTGCGAAATCTGTCTCTTTTGGTTCCTGTTCCTGGCGATGCCTGATTTGTGCGGCCTACGCTACTGCGATTTGAGTCGCCATTTCTGGGGAATTATCCTTTCTCTGTGGGGTTTGTCACGTGGCCGAACCGTGGGGAAGGGGAAAGGTAGAGTTTAATCTGGGATTTACGACAGAACCGAATTGGTGTACATTTAAACAGTAAAAACATTGATCGATCCTGTTAAAGAAAGACAATATATTTCTATTTCGATCTAGTTTTATAACATTTTCATTTTACGTAAATCCTCCTCCACGCTAACGAAGGATTAATTTCATTTGAGAGTTAAATTTGTAAAGTTTTCACTGAATTTTGATCCCAGTTAGGTAGAGTTACGTATACTAGTTTTTCTATAATAACCATATTCGTGTAATCCCTTTATTCGAGAGTGTACGACTTATTTTCTGGCAGACTACTAATGAAACTAATTTCTGCTCTCCGAACTTTCGGGTATGCGTTACTTTCACTCGAATTACGTTGTTTGTTGAATGCTTAAACAAACAATTGCAGAGTAATTGAACGTTCGCGCGGTTTCTCCATTTCGCAATCGCGCTCAACGATTTCGTTGGAAGAAGGTAGGCTTTTGTACCGGCGAAATGAATTTCTACACTCTCCTTGAATTTTCATTTCCACGACGTCTTTATCCGCGCCGGAACGCTTTGTCAAAACTTACGTAAACAATTGCATTGTACAGGAACGCTCGAGGAGCGCACTCCATTTCGCGCATGTTATAAATGCTCGTTCAATGCCTGTTTGACAAACACTGAATTTGTCAAATACCTCTTGAACGATCCTGACAGTTTATACACAGAGGTTTCCGACGATTCGCAAACACATCTGATTCCTCGGCACTGAAACGTCGACATATTAACACACGAACCTGCTGCGATAGTAACGATGCGTACATTGGCCAGACACGGAAACCGTATGCTAAATTGATATTGCGGCCGGCGATGTTGTAACGTCTGGATAGCAAAATATCAATCTAAAGTTTCCCAATAAACGTCAGTTTCTATGCCGCCGGTTGTTCGTTCGTTTCTCCGAAAACAAAGGGTATAGCAGGATAAGCATGGGCCAGCGGCCCCCGCTTCGATTTTCCTGATTTCTGTCTTAAAACATAGTTTTATGTCTAAAACAACATTGTGTAAAATTTCAAATGTCTATCCCCACCGATAAGGGTGATATTGGGGTAAATTCCCCCGCACTTAAATGCAATTTACTACAAAACGCGAAAAGATATCGACATGGGATAAACGGCAAACAAAAGATATAGATACACTCTATATTTCAGATTTTTTTCAGAATTTTTTGCTAATTATTTATAGTTGAAAATAATTAATTAATTTTTTGGGAATTTTTTTAACTATGTTCCCCTGGGTTGACACCTACCAAAAAATTCTAAAATATTGCTATGATACTAACCTATTTTGTAAAAAAATCTCAGAAGTGTCCATTTGGTGGAACAGTGTCAAAAAAAATAAAGTATGCCGGCGAACGCCCGGTTTGATCAGTAACGGCGCAGCGACCGAATTCCCTTGCGGTGGCGAGTGATGGGAGCGAACGGGAAGTCTGCGCGTGTACGGAAATGCTGATACATGTAAACATGCGACTAAATCTTCTAATATATGATTGCAGTGGGAAGTCTAAACAATTATTTTTTAGGAAATAGCTTACATTGAAGAAGAAAAATACGTGTAAAGCTAGTTTGTTGCTGTCAAGTAAAAGAATGAAGAAGCTTCTCACAAGTATGTTGTGTGGCCACGGTGTTAGAGGTTCTGCTCGATGCTACGGAGGGCTCGAGTTCGAATCCTCCTCAACTCAACTTTTTTTTTATGTGCATTTATAAACTAAACGATTTTTATTGTTTGCACTTCAATATTCTACAAATCAAACATAATTATTAATTTGTAATTATCATATAGATTAAAATGTTTTATATGTTTCTAATTTTGCGGAAATATAAATCAAGTGGATTGCAATAATAAAAGAAAAAATCATTGTTGTTACGCAATCTTCCCATCGCGAAGTTGGTACATGCGTGAGATATTATTATTTCAGTGTTCAGAATTTGAGCGCAGAAATACGCAGCAGCATATTGCATTATAGTAAAGTAATGAGGAGTAAAAAGAAAAAGAATAAAACCATTGTATAGGTGTAAATAATAAAAACTTGATTTCCTTTGATATTTCCGCAAAATTAGAAACATATAAAACATTTTAATCTATATGATAATTACAAATTAATAATTATGTTTGATTTGTAGAATATTGAAGTGCAAACAATAAAAATCGTTTAGTTTATAAATGCACATAAAAAAAAAGTTGAGTTGAGGAGGATTCGAACTCGAGCCCTCCGTAGCATCGAGCAGAACCTCTAACACCGTGGCCACACAACATACTTGTGAGAAGCTTCTTCATTCTTTTACTTGACAGCAACAAACTAGCTTTACACGTATTTTTCTTCTTCAATGTAAGCTATTTCCTAAAAAATAATTGTTTAGACTTCCCACTGCAATCATATATTAGAAGATTTAGTCGCATGTTTACATGTATCAGCATTTCCGTACACGCGCAGACTTCCCGTTCGCTCCCATCACTCGCCACCGCAAGGGAATTCGGTCGCTGCGCCGTTACTGATCAAACCGGGCGTTCGCCGGCATACTTTATTTTTTTTGACACTGTTCCACCAAATGGACACTTCTGAGATTTTTTTACAAAATAGGTTAGTATCATAGCAATATTTTAGAATTTTTTGGTAGGTGTCAACCCAGGGGAACATAGTTAAAAAAATTCCCAAAAAATTAATTAATTATTTTCAACTATAAATAATTAGCAAAAAATTCTGAAAAAAATCTGAAATATAGAGTGTATCTATATCTTTTGTTTGCCGTTTATCCCATGTCGATATCTTTTCGCGTTTTGTAGTAAATTGCATTTAAGTGCGGGGGAATTTACCCCAATATCACCCTTATCGGTGGGGATAGACATTTGAAATTTTACACAATGTTGTTTTAGACATAAAACTATGTTTTAAGACAGAAATCAGGAAAATCGAAGCGGGGGCCGCTAGCCCATGCTTATCCTGCTATACCCTTTATGACCGACGTGTGCGGCCTCTGATAAAATAGGAAACGGGAAGACACTTCGACACACGTGATTGCGTAAAAATCCGCCTAAAATGTGGCAACCCACCCAAATGGAGTGTACATCATAGATGGGCGCATCTTGGACCCCTGTTGGGCGAATTGCCGCATTTTAGGTGAAGTTTCAATCGTTAATAACTAGACTGCGGATCTTTATATAATACATTTGTGGATTACAAAAATTTTCAAAAAATGCTGGAATATTAATTTTTTTATTATTCCCTTAAGAGAATCATTTCTTAAATTTTCTCTCGCCTGAAATCGAATATTGACGCCGAACGAAACCAGTTTTAACGACGATTCGATATTGCGTTCGATATCCGCACAGAAGGAAACACGAATTCTGATCGAGGACCGGGAACCAGTAGCAGCGAAAGGGACTGTCATCGACGAGTCTCAAAGGCTGTCGAGCGAGATGATTCGAGAGCATGTTTTCGAGGAAAGGAGTTGGTTTCGAGCCTATCGGCGGTTCGCCGCGCCGCGGACGACGTGTCGGCCGCGAGTCAGATTGGGAATTCTGAGCACAAAAAGCCCGGGATGCATACGTATATCAGGGCTCGTTCAACGAACGAAACACAGAGCTCGCCTTTGGCACAGTTTCACTGATCCTCCACGAGATAAATGGAACGGCGAAGTGAGAGGAAAAGTACCGGGGAACGGCAAGGATGAAGGATCAATAAAGGGATGCGTGGGAAGGGGTTGAGTGGCCGCGAAAGTGAACTTACTTTTATAAATATTCCGAATCTGTCCCCGATTCCGTTCAAGCCGTAACTGTTACGGATATTAGACTTTTCCGAACTAAACCGAACGACCCATTTACGAACTGTATACCAAAACCAAGAAACAAGCGATCTCAATTATATTTCCAATTTTTTGTCTATAATACAAATTTACGTGCAGGAAAAATTTACTTTTACTTTTTTCTTCGCAATTCCAACAAACAGCAATTTTTCCAAAAATTTCGTTTGCCAATTTAAAAAAATTATGCGACTTCGCTTCTGCGATTTGAATACGAAAAAATTAATTTAATCGTCTCAGCATTATTTTCTACGAACAAGTGTTATAGGGAAGGAAGACAAGTTTGTATCAAATATTTCTTCCGAGGACACCAATTGAATGTATCCAACAAACACACGAGAAAGAACAAATATGGAGGTACGTGTCTATGTGGGATAAAACAAAATCACTGTTCCATCTTTCTGTGCGACGCGACGTTCTCTTATCCGTGGCTGTTTCACGCAGAATTTGACAGGTTGTCGTTGTCCTCGACTCCATTATCCACCGATGAAAGGTGTCACGGGTGCTGCCGTTTCCCGGATTTCTATGGAAAAACCTCGCGGTTCGATTTACTCCGCAAGAAACGCCGCTCACAGCTAGGAAAAACAGGGACCAACAGTCTGGTCGTTACGGATTTCGGTATGCGCACGGGAAGGAAATATTTATGGGCACGGTTACGGCGAAGCCGCGTTAAACCAGTGCCCTCCACCTCTTCCCACCGGATATATCGCCCTCGTATCTCTGAATTATTTCGGGCATGCGTTTAGAGACGGGCCCTGTTTTCTGTTTTATTATGCGACGTTGCTCCGCGCTGCTGCGCTGCTTGCTTTTTGCTTCGTTCGTGAAATTTCGGCGAGCAACGGTTACACGAGAAGTTGTTCGAAACTCTCAACGTTCGTTCGAAATTACCGATCCTCCTAACTTCACAGAAAAACGTAGTTCGATTCATTTGTAAAATAGTTATTCCGATTTCAAGTACACCCAGACAATTATATAACCAGACATTGCTTAATAATTTATTAAGATGCTTGTTTAAATCGATACATTTTTCTAAGTAAATTTCTATGCATCACGAAAATGTATTCATTTAACAATTTCTTAAATAATGAATAAAAACAAATAGCTATTTAAATAAGAAGTGTACAGACAAATTTGTATGCAATGTAAGAATTTGCAGTATCAACATTTTTTAATAATCGCTCGTTAGACAATTTCAGACATTTAAATGAACGCTCGTTGAATATTTCGACTTGCCAGCCACCTCATGGATGATCGACAATAAAGTATAGGCAACGATAGTGATTTTTATTACCGTGTTTCCTCGTTGGATCGTTAGAATCCCGCGTGCTCGTTGCATTACGACCTATCGAACAATCGAAACGTTGTTGGCCGCGCGAGCGAAGCACGGAAACGGACCCGAGCTTCTTTGAATAACGAAAGCTCAGAGAAGCGCGCCACATCCCTCTTCCCTTTGTCCGTTGCAGCGGCGCGCACGCATGTGGCCATTGTTTCCGGTTATGGAAATGCCGTTTGACGATACCCGAGCACCGTAGGCGGTCGTAAAACCGCGTTAGAACGACTACGGTTTTATCGGCGTGCCCCTTCTTTGTCCCTGGTTTTTCCCTACCCGCTCGCGATGTCTCTTCACGCGCGCGCGAACACAAACCGAGGTCGTTCGATAAACGTTTTTGTTCGCTGCTAATCGTTGGACAGTTAGGAACTATTGTCGGGATTATCAGACAACTGAAAACCACCGGATTAAAATTGGCTTCCGTTGCAGTCCCGCGGATACACGACTACGAAATTAAGTTGAGCTTCTTCAAACAGACAACGTGTATCCCTCTAGTACCTAACTTTTATGTGGCAAGCGGAGCGGAAACGGAATCGCCTGAAAACATGTACTTTGTAACTGCATACGTATTCCTACATTCAAATAATATACTCTACAGCTCGGTAATTACTGAAAGTAATTATTTCGCGTTGTACGGGTGAGCCATGTGTTTCTTGTTTCGAGATATTTAAATCTTTAAATCTAGAAAAAAATTGAATGGACGAATGCCAACTAATCTTTAATGGAAAAGGATATCGACGATAAATGAATTATTTGATTTAAAACAATGAAGATAAATTAATTCCATATAACGTTGAAATAACAAGCGTATCTACCGGTTCATTTTTGACAATATCGTAAAAATTACATTGAGCTGGTTTAATTTGAAACAATAAATGTATTTAAGTTAAGAGCAATCAACCAGTCATGTTGTAACACTCACTGCTTCCAACTGCAGAATTGTGTTAAATATGCAATCGCCTTGTTTGACATCCTCTATTGTATAAAAAATTGATTCCCACAATTCCAATCAAATCAATTCCATGGGGAACAAACGAACCTGTCCTTTGAAATGTTCAATTTATTTTTTTCATTATTACATTTATATTTACATTCATTTATATTTTTCGTTCTATCTTCAACTTTTGGTTTTTTGTTACAGAATTTAACTTGAATTACATAATTTACATTGATTTAATTTTTTCACACGCAATTACATAAAAAAATTTGTTTCTTGAAAATGGTCTGAAAGTAGACCGAAACGTTGAAAATTTTATAGTAATTTGTGCGCTGAAACATCAATATACATTGATATAATAAATGTATGACATCCAGGTTTAGAAAGTAATATTCTATGCATTGCAGTATTAATATTCTGTTTTCCGAACACAGTCAAGAACATAACCGATATCGCTTCAATTGAATGGTTGAGAGCCAATGGTGTATTTGTTTATTATGTATCGTTCGACCGAACTTCTCTTGTTCCACTTGTATCTGCCGATGTCTCCTCCCAATCTGCCTCTCTCGCTCTTTCTACGTATGTATGTGTATTCTCTTCGCATTTTCTCGCTCAACGTTCGCACCCGTTGAATTCACGCAACGGCACCGGGTGCATCCAGCGTTCCACGACGACGAAATTCTAATTGGTAGTACCACGGCCCCGAAACGTGGGATTGGCCCCTTTGTTAACTCCCCACTGCCACCCCCTTCCAGCTCCCGCCATCCCCGTTCAGCGTCCCGTTCGAGCAATTTGCAGAGCGTTGCAGAATGGTACCCAACTTCGAGCATCGATTGGTTACCGACTCCCCCAAAACCGTGTCAAGGGGCAGGATATAACCGGAATTTCAATTCGATTGCACGGACATCGCGAGTGACGCGGTCGATAATCGACCATCGGAGAAATGATACCGGAGGTAAGGAGCGACTCGGAGTTACAGTATCCGCAGAACGAATAGAATTGTATCGTCGATGTAGAACGTTCGAACGAACTTTCCTCGTTCCTCTAATGAGTTCATTGTCGCCCCGAGGTTGCCGGGAAATTAACGCGTCCACCGTCGCGTCGGGATTTTCAAAAGGAAAAATTTGTTCGTCAATTAAAATATTTGGTAATTATATAGAAAAGGTCTGCCTACTCCGATTTTGATGAAATTTTAATATGTTATAGATTTCGACATTTTGAACAAATTTTTCCTTTCCCAATATAGGGTGATCGCTTTTAGTTTCCGAGATATTCGCAAAAAACTATTGCTAATACTGTATTGAATTTTTCGTATTCTTGTACGCTCCGTGGCAACGTAACGCTGAACCGCGCGGCGTCTGTTTACTTTTTTTTGTAAACACGCTGTGAAGATGCGAGAGAAAGCAAGGTCTCACTCTGTATAGGATGATACATATATAGGGTAATCTTTCAATTTTGAAAGACTACTCCTACATTTTCGTATGGGTTCTCTCAAAATGTCCAACGTAAATAATTAAATCACTTGATTAATGAGAAATGAATATTTAGTGTAATCTATAGCTTTGGTACGATTGAAACACTAAATTTAACGTTTTGAGGTTAACGTTTTGAGGTTGTAAATGTGGGGGTATTAAGACGCCGCGTGAAGATCTGTATATTAATTGCACGGATATCATTTCAATCGAATTTAATTTGTGGATCGAGGATGGAGGCGAAACCCGCAAAGCTGCGACATTCTTCAACAGATGAATTCATGATTGATAGCAGTCCTCGAGTCGACAGATCCGTTCAGTTCCTCCCCTTCTTACGACCCTAATGCTCAGCAACAATTAATCATCGAGATGTTCACAATGTAGTTAGAAATTCCCAGGTGATAAATCATCGAACGATCCCGCGTGGCTATGAATCATTTGGGTAACTCACCTGGGGCATCTTTGTCCGGCAGTGGTGTTAAGAAGGTCGCAATCAGAGTAGAAATTTAAGGGATGTTTGAGCACTGATAAAATTAAACGTTTCATCGCAACATGCTAAATATGGGTCTCTCTCCTCTCTATTAATCCTTAATTCTTTATATTATTAAAAAGAAATAAATGCACGAAAAATTATTTCGGATGGGTTATTCATTAAAAAGGGTACTTCCCGTTTAGCAATTTCAATTTTCAAAACACTGTGCAAGTGAACATGTTAAATTACCGCGAGGAATTATTTATTATCGTGAAAAGAAAACCTGTAAACGCGTAAATGGGACTTCGTGACCCACCCGCGATAAATTCGAAATGTTATCGGGCATCAAATCTAATTCCAAGACGGATTCGTTGTCGGTTGATTGCGGTGGCGAAGAGCGTCACCGATGTCGCGATTCGCCACGAGAAAATAAATGTTCCCGGCGACGAATAAATCTTCCACGGCGAAATAAATGTTACTCTTATGGGGTTGCACGGTCGGAGACTTCCCAGGGTATCGATCAGGGTCAGCCTAGAATTTCTGTCGAGGACCCTTGTCGATCGATATAGGTGGTACGCGTGTACAGGGAACCAGGGTGAAAGCGTCTCGACGACACCCGACGCTTTGTCTTCCCGTGGAAAAAAATGTCCCCCAGTTTTTCCTGGGAAACGAACTCGAAGACGAGCGTTCCACGGGAAGATATCAATCGTTCGAGTTCACGATTCCTCGGACGCCTCGTAAATGGACGAAAAATTGAGAACGATTCGTCCGGAACTCGACTATCCCCATCGAATAAAATAGAAACGTGACTCCTTCGATTTTCTCTATTTTTATAACGAAATTGTTAACTTGATTTTGCTGACAACAGGTTACGTTGTGATTTTTAGTCATCGTTCGTATTCAGTTATAAAATAGAATTAATGAAATTAATGAAGATTTACAGATTTTCATAGTTGCTTAATTAACATAATAATTGTGTGGTGGTGTCGATGCACGGGTTCGATGAATAATATAAAACGAGCAAAAATTTTCTTCTCTTGAAAATCATCCACATCGGGATCGAAACGTTGGGAGTTTATTAATTGCAAAATTGCTTGTTTTATATTATTGACCGAACCTGTGCGCCGACACCACCACGCAATTATTATCAAAATTCTACAGATCGAAAAATTGAATTTATATGCTTAATTAACCGAAGAACGTAAATTCAACAGAGATAATTGCTTCGATTTTCACTGCAACGTTTCTCGACAGCATCGTGGGCCAAAAATTTCTGCTTGCGAGCCGTGTCGCGTCGAATGAAAGATCACGGTTTTGCAAAGAGTGTAACCGACGAGCATAATTGAAATTCCCGGTACGGATGCACGTCGAAAGATAACCTAACGATACAAAGACTATTCGCCGCGTTTAACATCGTCGTTAATTCACCGTTCTAATTGCGAAACGCGATTTACTTTTTCGCCGTTCGCCCTAACCATTCGAAATAAAGTAGACGTCGCGTCGCAGTTGCATGGTGTCCTCCTTCGGAGCTCTTTGCACGCGGCCGCGCACACCGCTAGCTAAACGATTCTTCGGTTATTACTTCGCTTAACCCTTCGTTAGCATCGGGTTGCGAGGAAAAGCCACGTCGGTTTCAAAGCAAATGAATTATTCTCCGTCTCTTACCCGCGGACTCACCCCCGCACACGCTTATTGTTTTACCCGAGTTTGCCTTCGTCTCCATTCGGCGTATAATTCTCGCGACACGGTCGCGCTAACCCATTAAGCTTTGCGCACGTGAACCTCCGCCGCTGTGTCTTCCGTGGAAAAAAAACGGCTAAAATTAATTGTGAATTCGAAAAACGCGTTGATTACGTCACAACCTCGCAAGAGAGGTCGCCTTATCGTAACACGCGTATTTTTTTTAGAGACATTCACAGACGCAATTATATAGAAAAAAATTTGTCTTGAAAATGGTCTCAAACTAGACCGAAACGTTGAAAATTCTGTAGTAATTTGCAAAATTGCTTAGTTGGTAACATCAGGTCGAATCAGTGCGCTGAAAACATCGATATACGTTGTTTAAAAAATATGTTAAAAATTAATTTCTTTCTTTTCCAATTTTTCCACGGAAATTTGTATACGTAGTATACACACTTTGAAAAAAATATTGATATTTCAAAAATCTCAACTCGTTCGGTTCAGCTCCAAGGATATTATGCGATGTGCCAACGTGATCGAATGCTTTCCGCGCGGGGTTGTGTTCGACGTTCCAATCCAGCATAAACTTTTACAGCCACCCGATACCGCGTCCCTCTGCAATCTTATAAAACTAGAATAATTGGATTATCGAACGTCCGTCGTCACCGGAAACATTTTACTATTTCATAACGCGTTTGGACATTCGTCCACCTGCACCATTCCCTCTCTCGTTGCCGGAGTACCTACCTAACGAAGTTCCGCGAGCCTAGAGTACGAAAATAGACCGTAAACCAGAGATTGCAATTTCATCGTATTGTCCTCGACGTAGAGGTTGATGGGGGTGATTCGAAACGAGTACCGCGCCTAAAATCGGCGAATGAACTTCTCCCAAGTTGGCCAAGTTAGCCTATCCTCTATCCCAGCATCCAGCCCCTCCCTCGAGGCGACCAATCTAAAACCAGGACGGCTAGTACCAGCCACCTCGAGATCCGCGCGAAGAAGCTCATCACCTGAACGGACGCGGAAGATCCCGAAAGATAACTTTCCATGTCGACTGTGCGGGAAGATACTTATCTCTTGAACTGGGTCAATTAGAGGGTAGGCCGTGAAAAGTAGCCGAGGGCGACGGCCGCATTTAGGCCAGCCTGTTTAAAAAGAGAAAGACGACTTTCCCTGAGGAAAGAGACAGGAAGAGGGACTGCCTTGGCCGAAAGGCGTCACAGGATACCTTCTTCGGCGTTGGTAACCGTCTACCATCTCATTTGAGGATTTTCAAGGAGTCAGCCGAGAAACGAGCTTCGAAGCCGCCTGTAGGAGGGTCCAGCCGGAGGTAACAGCAAAAACGATAAGAAACAGAGAAAAACGTCTAAGAGATTTCAGGATCAAAGCTGCATTTCGCAGGTCCCACGGAAATCACCGACACGGTTTTCACCGACAACGACTTTGACCGGCAACGATTTTAGATTCGTTGTTGGTAAAAATCGTTGTTGATCAAATTCGTTGCCGGTAAAATTCGTTGTCGGTCAAATCTGGAGTCAGTGAAACGTCGGTGAAAACCGTGTCGGGAAAATTCGTGTCGGTGAAAACCGTGTCAGGGAAATTTGTATCGGTGAAAACCGTGTCGGGAAAATTCGTGTCGGTGATTTTCATAGGACTCGTATTTCGCACCCTTTGCTCGAGTCAACTTTATATTCAACGGGACAGTCTTTGCTATCGGAAATTGTAAAGCGTAGAAGGATGACGGACTACATGCCTGCAGACTTCGGCCGAGATTTGATCGATACGGCTTTGGTAGCTGTTGTCTGCCGCCCCGTAAGCTTCTTACTGTCTGCACACGCCGCGTTCTACGGGGGGTAAGTAGCTCGAAATTAGAAGGAAAGCTTTTGAACCGAGCAATTAGGACCGGATGGATGCTAGACTTCTTTTTCCAAGCCTTTTCTCAAGTATCTCATATATTTCTTCAAGCGGCTCGTTCCACCGGAGATCGATCCTCTGTGTTGGAGTTCATATCAAAGGCTTGGCCGGAACTTAATGGAAGCTCACAATGAGATCTGGCGAAGGGGCAGCTGCCATTGGTAAAATAAAACTTGACGTTTCACTGCGAGTTAAGACGGAGGTAAATTATCCATTTCAACTACCTCCCGAAATATTGGTTTAATAAATTTTCTTTTCTATCGATCGCGTATTTGTTGAACAAAGAATATTGATGTTAACGGCGCAATGGTTCGATCAAATTGTTACTCAAAAGCAATTTTGCAAGTTAGGTTCGATTCGATCGAAACGTTGCGATAGTAAAATTTCATTTAAATCCATAAACAGTTACACATTAATTATTCATTGGTATCAATCGAAGTGCACAACTTTCGAATAGAATTGACTACTTATGAGTCACGGTGACATCGCTTTGCAAAAATAAATTGATTCGGAGGTTCGTTTTTATTTTCTGCACACGACAAGCGTAGTTTGATTACCAACTCTAAAGGCACGGCGAAACTCGCAAAGATCGTAAGGGAACGAGAAATGGGGAGGATAAAAAACCGCGAGTCTCGTCTCGCTGATATGAATAATTAATGCTCGACGAACACACGCATAAACGGGAACAAGGATGTGTTTCCGGAGTGTGAAGAAGCGTTTCATTCTGAAAAAGAATTGCGCAGGCTAATTGGTGTATTTAAATTTCATATGGCGGTCACCGTATTTGCAATTGAAATTATTTTATTATCAGACAACAAGCCAAGTCGGCTTCTCTTTCCGCGGGTATGCGTGAAAACAATTCCGAAATCATCCGTATAACGACCTTAACGTTAACGTGAAAGTCAAATATGAAAAATCATGTCGCTGTACATGTAGCGAATAAAAGTTCTTCCCATCCATATCGTGACGACTTCGCGTTCAGAAAAACAAATAAATCTTTGTCATCAGTTAGAAAATATGAATAATTACTATCATCAAAGGGGCTTCGCGCGGAACGCAAAGTTGCGAATGGCAAACTTATGTAAAAGGTCCAAACAGAAATATTTTTGGATAATTAAAAGCGACACGGTGCATTCGCGAGATTAATAACAAAAAATGGCTGTAAGTGATGTATTAGAGACGTCGAAATGAAAACAGGGAGCCTGTTCAAATGAAAAATTAATGAAAATGCATCTGCAATGTTAGCCGTGGTAAAAGGCGGGACGCTTTTTTCTGCAAGGGAATAATGAAAATACTTTTATTGCCGGGGCAACTGCAACGCGGCAGCATAGTTTTAAGTGAAACAGATGCAGCTGCACCTCTGTAACGACGCTGTAGTTTACAAATTATTCTTCTGCAGTCAATTATTTTTCTCGAAATATCTGCCTTAGTTCCAAATAATCGTTCTAGTAAAATAGAAACAGGTGTCCAGAGTAGAATGATCGAAACTGGAAGAAATAACAGCTGCGCGACAATAAAATTGAGAAAACATCTCGCGAAGAACGACCTCGTATATTCGACCGAAAATATATAAACGGGGGTAGCAATGTTCGCGCGTTGCATGGAAACGAGAAAGAAATGGCGAAATGGCAATCATAAAATTCTGGGTAACGAGGTACGAGGCACATTAAAATGGAAAAGATACAAATTGAATGAGAAAATAAAAGTTCTTCGCAATAACTGAAAGCGGTATTTCTCGCTGTACGTCTGATTTGACGTAATCGACGAACGTCTGGGGAAAGTGACGGACCAAAATTGAAGTCCCTGTAATTTCAGTCGGGCGTAATTTCTGCCTTTTCTGTTGGCCAGCCTGCAACAGTTCCGCCATCGCGCCGCTTGCCGTCGTCCCGGAATCACGGCGCGGCAACATTCTTCAGGAAATTGCGCGCGTGTTCCAAGTGCTACCCTGCAACTTCAGTACCACCCTCCCGCGCCCCACCGACCACCGCCATCGCTATATCCCACAGCGCTGTTCGTATCTTGAAGTTTTCACTTAAACACAGGACACAGCCGCCACCGTCCATCCACGCAGTTCTTTTTATTTCACTTGTTTCAGACGAGGACTCTTGCCCCGTGCATTCACCCGCTCTCCACCCTTCGTTCCGTCTTTTCAGACCACGGGATATCGAGATCCGGCCGACGCGACGCGTCGCGATGCTTCGCTCATTGTGGTTTACGAGTTTCTCCCCTCCGTTATTCGCGCGTAATCTGCTACCACTCTCCTCTCTGTCCGAAACGGCCTGTTTTTATCGGCTTCCGACGTCTTTCGCCTCGTCAGATGTTCAAACCGAGCCGGCGGTGTCCAATTGTTGTCGTTGTTGTATGCGTCAAATCTTGTAATCGAATTTTAAACCACTCCCCGATGAGTTAGAGACTTGAAATTTCAAACGTACCTCAGAACTGGATGACAATGCGATATTACACAAAAAATTTAAAAACAACTGTGCGTTCAGGAGATAATAATATTTACATATTCCCCTTCGCCCCTCGCCGCGCGGCGCTCGGTAGTTAGTCATCGCGGTAAACAAACTCCACTCCACGCGACAGCGCTCCCTACTCCACTACCCGATCCCACTCTGACTCATCCCCCCTCCACTGACCCACTTCGCACCGAAGGAGCTCACAATCGGTGTTATGATACAAACTGTGGTGCCCAAGGTGGTTCGGAACCCACCTTATAAATACTGTAGGTCCCGTACTATGTCCCTCATCTTAACTATTTCTCCTGTGTCCTTCAAGAATCGACCTTCCCCAAATCGGCACTAGTCGTTCCAGTTTCAAGATAGTAAATCTCCCTTCTTGAATTTAAATCAACCCTCTGCCCGTTCCTCTCTCTGATCCATTACTGGATCCAACAACCACAGGCAACTACCCTCGAAATAGCCAGTGACTTCTAAACAGTCGCGACTGGCATGCATCCACGACGACCGACCGACCCAGTTTCAGGATTAAACATAACCGCGTCCGTTCATCAAAGTAAACGAGGAGAATGAAGTTGAGCTAATTTCGGGGGGTGTTTTGTCGGGGAACCCTCGAGCCTTCCGGAAGTAGACACGAGTTACCGTTCCGCGCCGCGCCGGTTGGTAACGAACGTCGGTAAAAAGACGAAACGTGGATTTCCCTGGCACGGAAACCATCCCTCGCGAAACCCACCCCATTCCAGCCGACTTAGCGTTAATTGACATTTCATCCTCGAACACGGGACAACTATCTCGTGCCACGTCTCGTGTCTAGAGCCACGGCCTACTCCGTCGAGCTGATCACGGTTGCGATGTCGCGTCGTTGACCATGCTACCACCACGCCGCGATAGTGCCAGCTTTTACCCGCAGGTTAATTTATTATGCTAATTAGTTCGCCAAGCAGTTTTCACCGTCAGACTTAGCTAGAAGTTTACCGGCTTGTTTCGACGCAAGACCACATACTATTGCGCGACCACTGTGACTCGGATCTGTCGGTCGACCCTTTGTCACCGTTAATCTTCTCTAGCCGAGAAGTAAGTTAATATCATTGGGGTTGGAATGCCGAGCGAATCTACAAACCCGGATAAAGAGAATTATAACATCAAGTAAATCATTTCACTAAAAACCTTTAGGACCTTTTGTAAGCTTTTAAAGTTCACTGTGTCTGTCTATACATAACCTGTGTGGAACGCAATAATATTTGTCAATATTATCGGATTCGATAGCTGAATTGATTAATCAACTTGATAGAGAAATTCCGCAGATCGGCGTGTTTGCTCGCGTAACCATTTCTGGGGACATGATCCAGAGAAATTCGCTGTCTTCGGCTGAGTATTCGGAAGTAGTAAACAGCTTGGTTCGCTTTTAATCCTGCGAGTGTTTGCGAATTTCGTCGAATTTCGAGCTCGAGATGATTCCGACGGACCATTGTGCTTCAAGAGTTGAGAAGTCCTTGAGAGTTCGTCTTGCTCTTGCACGTACCCGTCCCCAAACTTACACGCAGAGTCGATTTCGCGCGACTTTCTCAATCGATTCGTCCTGGAACGAGCGTCGCCAAAGAGCAGGAGCAAGGCTGCGCGACTTTAGAAAATTTTACGAGGCTTCCGAACTTTCGGTATTCCGAATTTCAGGACAAAAACTGTCTTTTACCAAGAGATACCCTACGAAGATATTACAAGACTCATTCGAATCGACGAAAATACTCTTCTAATTTACTTCTTCTTTTTCTTCGACTTTGCTCGAGATCAAAAGGTTAACAATTCTTTTTTTATCGCGTCTCATTCTACTCGACATAAGGATGAAAAGTGCAAAAGTGTCCGGGAACCGTTCAGATTTACCCATTTCTGGGAAAACTCAATGTTGAAGACCTCTTTTTAATTGTTAACGGCATTCTAAAGCGGGCTCCACTCTTTCCACGTAAAACTGACAATACGAATTCTCGCAGGAATCTGCATCCAACTCTGACCAGCTCGAAAAAAAAGTAACAGAATCAACGGCATGTAATACGGAAGCACGGATATGCACATGCCACAGAGGAAAACGACGAACGAAAATGCAGGGCTTCTTGCATAAACAGAAAGCAATTAGCAAAAATACGCGGGAAATGTGTGGTAGAGGCGGGAATATCAAATGAACGGTGCCGCGGAATGATGATAACGCTGGAGCCTCGGAATGCAATTAAATTATACGCATGAAAATAAATTAAACGATTCGTATAACCACGAGTGCGTGCAATTAAACGTATCACCGACAAAAAAGATATTAAATATAGCTGCGACGACGTATTACTGCGCATTTCTAAATTTCTTTTTACCACGACACGCGGAAACTTGTCTACAAGTCATAGCGCTGTTGAGAATTACATTGTTATGCATTCTGTAGACTTGTTGTGATTATTGTTGCGTGTAACACAACTTTTCAAAATATTTATCATGTTCGCTTACAATGCAGAAAATTGACGATAGTGAATTCCGTGCAATATTTTTCATTCAATTAATAATATTATATTTGATTCATTTGATTTGCGATCGACAAAACGGAATATTTATTAAGGGCGTTTGTCTGGAGAGAAGAAAATTGAAGAGTCTCGGTGTTCCGGTCACAAAGAATTAACCCCGGGAGTTCAGAAGGTAACCAAGTATATTCGCATTAGCTTACTGCCGTCGACAAATATGAAGTTAACCGTAGCAAGGGCGTAAGATGCGTTATATACCACGGATTCAGTATCCCCGGGGCGATCTTCGTTCTCTTTCATCTCTGCCATTCTGTGCATCGAGCTGGCGGGTCTTCGTCATCGCGTGGATAGAGGAAGGAAGCGTCTCGGCAATGGCACAAAGACAACTTTGACTCCCATGGAGACCAATCCGGCCACGACCTCTCTCACTCCTTCTCTCCCTCGCTCTCCTTCCATCTCTTCCCACCCTCTTTGAGACGTTATACTTGTCGGCCATCCCCGGCTTATTAATAAATCATTATCGTCGTCGGGCCTGCACTCGCCCTTTTCGAGCGGCGTCGTTTTCGTCCCGCGTCAAAGGGATGTTACCGTCGGTTTCGTCCGTCCCTTCGCCGTCACCGCGCGAGAAACCCTTTACGTGCCGTTCAATTATAGTCTCCCCGTCGCCGATGCTATCTTTGTAACTCTGTCAAGATTTTGCACGCGCCCCGATCCCTCTATCCTTTTCTGCAACCCCCGCGCGGACGACGGTAACAACACTCAAGCCTTTCTTCTCACAGCTTTCCGTTCCGTGCGGAGTGTCTCGTTAAAGGAAATTAATATTAAATAGTTTCGAGATCTTCGCGCCATCCTCCCTGCAGACCAGAGACGCTCTTTTAATGGAAGAACGTAATGTTTCATGAGCCGGAACGCGGAATAGAATAAGGTGTGCGCCCCAATAAAACAGAAACGACTCTGTTCTACAATTTATTAGCAGCTACGCTCTCGAGTGGAAAATCTAGAAGGTGTCCGATTTTATGAACCGCTGAGAAATTGACGTTAATTCCTTCCGACAGTCGGTGTTCGTTTCAATGAAGTCACAATCGAAACTGCGCGAATACGTAGGAAACTATTTCTTTCAACGAAATAAAAGTTAAATGGTTAAGAACTTGGTAGATCCTAATCCCCTGGGAGACCTCAAATCAATTCCTTAACTCCAATAAAATCTCTGCTCGAGATTGTAGAGATGCAGGAAACGTTTCGAACGATAAAATTGAGGACACCCCACCTAGTGCCATAAAGCTGAAATAGAGAGATCGATAAACGTCAGGATCGCTTTCGAAGTCGCCGGTTTACGCACCGTCAGCATTTTAATTTCGATTTTGCGGATCGGTAACACGGAAAAAAGAGAAGAATAATAGGAGAGGCTGTTACATTCACGCAATAATATATCGGCGTCCGCATTCCGTAGAAAAACCATAATTCTCGCGAGGGCGGAGTAATTTTCAGTCTCTCAAGTTCCGTGGCCCCACCCCGCGTCAAGCTCTCAATGGATCCGTTAAGAAAGTAACGGGAAAATTTCCGGGCAACCGGGAAAACGGGTCTTTAATTTATGGTCATAATATCCTTGAAATATCGCTCTATTTGAAGCTCGATAATGAAACACCATCTTGCCGTGGCGGTGTAAAATCTTCGGGCAACGCGATCGCCATCGCGAAGTAATGCGATATCGCGTGGAAGAGGCTGCTCTCACAGAAATTGCGGCATGAATATTGCAACACGCGTGGACTTTATGACGTCATTATAAAATAGTTTCGAATCCTGTCGAACTTCGATGGCTGTCCATTTTGCGAATCATGAACGGAGAATGAACGAAAACGATAATTCAGTTGGTAACTTCGTGCTTCGAGCATACCATATGTAAAGTTCGGTGAATTAAACTGAATGTCCCTATTCGCGAGCTTCTCCCCCATTACCGGCCACTTGTCCAGTTCAAGTCAATAATAACCACGCGTCGATGAAGTTTATTCAATTTAATTTGATTGGTTTTTTTCCATCTTTTTCGCAATTACGTACAATTAAATCCAAGTTCTCAATCATCAAGTTCTATTGACCGAGGACTTCACCTCGGTGCAACAATACTGAACATGTTACTGAAAAGTCAATAAAATGAAATTGGGAACATTTCGTTGGTGTGTGCAAACACATTTCTGTCGGACGCATTTCGTTAATATGATATTCTCGAACACCACTTCACGGATCGAATCAGACAGGTACTAATGAAATTCAAGTGGAAGATAAACATTTTTATTTGATTTTATTGCACTTGTATATGATAAATGGATCGTTTAGGTTAAATAAAATTCGCGAAAAGTAAGGCGCAAATATGGTTCATTAAAATTTGCACGGAATGCAATTGGTGTACGGGATTTTCAATTTAGTTTCCGTGTTTAACGGAAAAATTAATTATGAATGCAATACCTGAGAATCGTTTCGAAATTCAATTAAGGTCCAACAATATTTTGCGTGAACTGATCAGAATGGATAATTAAAACATTCGCTCGTAACACCTTACGAAATAAACACGTTAATTAAATAAGTGTGTTAATTAAATGCACGATCCAGCGAATTCGGGTTCTTAAAAAGTAATTATCGTGCAGTGAAATGTGCGCGGAAAAAATATTCAATCAACGGCAAAACCGTATCTCTCCATGGGATAATCGCGCGCGACCCGATTATTCGATAAAGCGTTAAACAATCGCGATTTTTCGAAAAGATTTAAATTTTCCGCGCGAACACCATTGTGGCCACCGGAGCATGACACAGTCGCATGGAAATGTGTTAATAAGACCGTTAAATAGGGCAACCAACCCTGGGTCTAAACAACCGTGACGGGTTCCATCGAAGCCTGTAATATCCCCCTGAACGCACTCAAATAACTAATTATAATAATTCGACTATTAGAAATTGAAAACGATCAGTTCCCAAAAGTATTCATAATAACACAAGAAGAATGCTAGAAAATAAGTGGCTTGCATGTTATATTATTGTTTGCCACGTTTGCTGAATTTCGCTGACGTCATTTTATTCCCTAAGGGTGGAAACCACCATATCGAAAGATATCGAAAGAACGTACAGGGTAATACTTACAAAATTATGGATTCTTTTGCTTAATGTAAATGTCTATGTATACAGTATATTATTCATCATATATAATAAATGCTCGATTAATTCATCGTATAATTACATTCAGGACTTTGATCGAATATTTTCTGTCAGGATCGTATTGCAAATATTCATTCAATTATTAATTCTCTTGCCTAACGTATGTGTATACAGTATATTATTTTTCATATTTAATAAATGCTCAATTAATTAATTGTATAATTACATCCAGGATTTTGATGAAATATTTTCTGTCAGAATGGCATTACAAATACTCATTAAATTATGAATTATTTTGTGTAACGTATGTATACAGTATATTATTTTTCATATTTAATAAATGCTGAATTAATTCATTGTATAATTACATTAAGGACTTTTATCGAATACTTCCTGTAAAATTAAAAACCACGGTAGTCGCATGTGAAACCAACGGCCACCCCCGTGACGTTTCAACCCCCCGGTGGGTTCAACCTGTCCATGTCCCCACGATCCAACCTTTCCCAGTTTTCCTCTGGTTTCCGCTGGTAATCTCGAACGGCCGAAGAAACGCGGGACGAGAAGGAGATTAAGCGAGCCATCGTGTGGAACTGCAACCTTAATTGGGACCACGAAAACGGCCGCGCCGGGTAAGGGCGAGCGAGAGAGAAGAAAAAAACGTTCGTTTAATGAGCGACTAAGGGTTGCTGCTTGTCGAGACGCCGATTTTGAACGGCCTTACCACGCCACGCCGCCGGAGGACATTTATCGGAGTAGAATTCTTCCGTGGGATTTTCCCCGCTCCGAATACGTTTCAATTTACTCGGCGCGATTATAGGATCGTCGGTCACATTCCCTTTTCCTGCGCGCACCCCTATTTCATCAACTATGTGTGCAGTGGGGTGCGTGAATATTCATGGTATCAGAGCAGTTTCATTCACGTTATTTTCACTGGGTGTCCCGAAAATGTTGCACCTTCTCGAAAGGAATGATTCCTCGAGTCACTCGAAGTGAATTTTTTCAATGCAAGAATTGTTCTCCGTTTTTATAAAAATATATAAAAACATTTTACATGAAACGTCTGTTTAGATTTGCGTCAATGTATGTATTGTATTTTTCCCATTTAAAAAGCACGTTCGTACAACGTTAAATTTTTCAGAGAAGTCTCCGGTAAATATGATCGTTTCCGACGATTTTATTCTGGTATTCTGTAAAATTAAAAATGGAGGAAACCATCGCGGTCGATCTAGTAAACACGAGAATAATTGAAAATATTCAGAAGCGAGCTTACGGAGGATAAAAGTTCCCCAAGCGCAAAGGGAATAAATTGACTGGGATATGTGGAAGACAAGGTGAAAATTTGAAACCGGCGAAAGAAGGGGCCGTAAATGTTTCGGTTTAATGGATTCAGCGGGTCTAAAATACATTCCCAAATGCAATTTCCTCTGTGTCCCCTGGACAAAAAAAAGAGGACAACAGTACTGCTCATCCCTTCCGCGAAACCAACACCAGAATTCCGCGGGAACGGTGGCAGCTATTCGCTCAGCGATAAAAAATCAATTTCCCTTCCATCTCTCAAAACGCGGTCAACCCATCGGCAGAGATCGGTGCAATTTGTAATCCCCATTCTTCACCCTCTTTGTCGAAGAACGGCCGACGCATTGTCGCATTGAAAATATCGGCACCGGAGCATATTCGAGCCGTTTTTCACGAAAATTTCGATAAAAGATGAACCCCGTTAATCGACATCATTTAATGAAACCATCGTTTCAATTGATTATTCAAAGTGTTAAAAACCGCAGCGAGAGGAATAATTTATCGAATAATAACGTTTACCGATTAAATTGATAATACTTCTCGCTACGTACATGCTGTTTTTGTTTGTACATTATTACCTAATGCCGAGGTTAATGTTCGCAGTGGAGGAGAAAATGAAAAGTGGGCAAACACGAGAGGAGTGCGATTCCGTTGAGGACCGGCGATAAGTGGTAGGGACACTTCGATCGCGGAGAGAACATTAGGAATGAAAAATTAAAGTTCTCGGTGGTTAACCTTCCCGGCGTTGGTCTAAAGTCTAAGGGAGCGAGAAGAAACTCGGTGGAAAAGCCGTGTCGAATCGAGCCAGCGGTGGTAGCAAGAGCTAAGGGGTCGACGGTTGTCCAAGCGACCGTGGGGAAGTTTTTCTGCGTATTACACAGCTTCTTCCCGAGGCTGGGTGACACTGACGAATGCTCGGCCGCTGGAAATTATCTCGCATAAACTCCGCGAGAGGAGAATCCGTCCCGCAACGGCCACCTGATGTTCCTACCCCACCCGATATACTAACGCCAGGAGAGTGTGTGTCTTCGCGAACCGTTGCCGGCGTTTTTCTATCCCGCGTCTCAATCCATTTTGATCGTGTCGGGGAACAGGGAGATGTACAAGGCTCGCTCACAGTTTTTCCCTTGGCGACGACGACGGAGGCGACAGCCAGCGAATTTCTCTTCGACGAGACGCCGGCTGACGCCGGAAATGAACTTTCCACCCTCCCGTGATCCCGAACCAAGCTACTCTGTCCCGAACCGTGTCCGACACGGTTTAGCTGTTTGCTCCAACTCCGTGAGTTGCGGAATGTTCGAGTGACTATCCCACGATTCGGTCGAACCGAAGAAACTAAGTACGAGTCTTCGGGGAATCGTCGTTGTTCATGTCCGATCTGCCGGAAAGTTTCGTCCAGTTTTCATAGACGATAAACACGCTCCTCGTGTTACTTGTGTCGTTAAATACAAACAGCGGTGTGTCGTTACGGTAGGTCATCCTGTATTTATTTTGTTCCACGGAAGAAGTCTCGCGGGACAAGGACAATGGGGTCCTGTCTAAGCTCTGACGTCACGCGCTACGACTGCCACCCCCCACTCTAACCAATTCGCAACGCGCTCCTTCCACGGGGACTTCTTATTTATTTATTTACGTGGACGCGTTAACAGCTACGTCGTTAGCAACCACATGGTTTACAATCGAATATATTTACATGTTACTTGAGCAGCGGGTTACAGTTGGTGTTTACATTGCGATGGGGGACAGCAAGAACGAATTTATAACAGTTTATGTATATCTACAGACTTCAAAAAGAACGGGGACTTCTTGTCGACGGTAATCGTGTGTTATATTAATTTCTTTCTCGCCTAATACTTTTTAATGGCGAAAATACCGGGCATTAGGGAAATGGTTGCGCAGAATTCCATTTTCTTGCAAATAATCGATATCAGATAAACCGATAGAACAGGATATGATACTGCTTTTTGAAAACAACGTAATGGCGCGTTCTTTTATGTTGTTTTGTGTAAATGCAGTTCCACTCTCATGTTTATCAATAATACTCTACTACGCGAACTTGCAACTTCAATGCTGGAAGCTTTTTTCCTAATAACATGTTACTAAATAACTTTTAATTGGAAAGTGTATTCAGCGAAGTTGTAATTCGGAATAAAGGTTGCTCCGAAGCTAAATGAGCATTTCCGACACTGAATGCGAACGTTGTAATATTTCTGCTGAAATTCGAGAGATCATTTTACAAAATGATAACAATTCGGAATCATATTAAGGGGTAGTAATTTTCTTCTTAAACGCGAAATCGTCAACAAAATCGAATACTTTTGTATGATGCTTCACTTTCGTGCCACGTTTAATCGTTAATTAATATCCTTTGCGATTGTAAATCTTTTAATAATGCATTTCTCAGCTTTCTCGAACTTTGCAGCAGCGGCTATTGATTATAAACGCGTTTGGCTTTAAACAATGGCGGCTCGCATGCAAATATGGATAATAAATACATTTGAATTTCTGACGGAGAAACTTACACGAAATAATCCTTCCATATTACACTGTTTCCTGGTCTAGATTATTTCATTTGAATTCCGACTTGTTATTAATCCCACGGTAATCTCTGTTCCATTGTACAGTGTGCCATACTACCAGCACTTCATATCGAACAGCACAAAACTGTTACCCGTTCAGTTTGTTCGAATAAAGAGACGATTATACGAGCAAGCAGGATGTACGAATAAATGGGATTAAACGAAGGACAACAGTACTACGATTATCTATTTAATTAATCTACTAATTTACATTCGTACTGGCTCGGCAGACTAATTTAAATAAAATGAATTTCGTTAGACAGAGTCGCAGCACATAATTATTGGAATCAGGTGGTGTTTGTGGTATCCATTATCCGCGCTCTTTCATTTACCCGGGTCGCCCATATAAATTATTTACAAATTTCAATTCTTTGTCGGTTCCACAAAATTCTAGTCGGTGGCAATTTCACCTCGCATTTTCGAAATATAGACGGACACAAGAAAAAGTTGCTATTTCTATATACGAATATTAACCCTCAACCGTCCCTCGTTTCACGAACTGAAAGATCGATAAAATAACCAGGTAAACAATTATTTTTCAATGTTTTTCTATTCAAATTGGGGAGTTAACACATAACAGAACAGTATAACTTATTTCGGGAAAACTGTGTCAAATTGACACGAGAGACGGACGAGTGTTCATAACTTCTGCACTAGATGATTTTTAAATCAGTTGTATCCGGTCTTCGGCGAGATCAGGAGTCGAATCGAGCGTTTGATCACCACGCAGACGTCAACTACTTAATTGAGGAATCGCGCGTGTCTAATTAAGCCGGTCATAGGCGTAGGCACGGATCTACAGGGTTCTGGTTGTTCGACGTTGAAACACGTATCCGCGGGATACGATCGCGGCTCGCGAGCAAATATTAGCGCGACAGCTGCACGGCCAAGTAATTGGCGTTCGAACGCCAAAGAATTAACTTCCCCCGTGCAAATATTCCAGCGTCGAGAGTTCCATTTTCATGCAATGCCCCACCATTACCCGGCGCGTCGCGTCTTTTTCCATCACGGACGTTCAATTACTTCCGCGTGAATTATCTGACGTTCAATTTCGAGTCAAAGTCGACCCAGTACCGTGTAGCCCGCCAATGCGCGCGCTCGCGTCACGTAAATATATGTATGTGTACGCGCTATGCACGCGCACGTTCGCGTTGTTTGCACGAGGCTCCTAGACCCGCGCATCAGGAAATTCCACTTTCCGCGAGGAAAGTATTTTTCTTCGCCCTGGGCGACAGTTATTTCGACTCCGCGACGACGAGTATCTTCTCGCGGAAAAGTGTTTACTGTGATTTTAACCCTCCCTTGCCCGCGTCGCGTCGCGTCGCCGAGCGTCGCGTTCGTTGCCCCTGCGCTCGGCATTAGGTAGGCAAACGTCGCGATGAAATTCGTTTCTTTCAGCCTCATCCCCAACCCCTCGAGTTTCGCGTATTTTTTAATATGAACATTCACGGAATTTCGTTCGGATGCTAGAAACAGTCTAATTTTACTCTTCTATTTGGGACCAGACTGTTAATTTTCTGCATTCATCGCGAAAAGCGAAGGTACCATATATATCCATCTACTACTCTAATTTTTAAAAAAGTTAATATTCTTCTAATTAATATCCCTATACGAACTACTGAAGAATTAGCTACTACAATTTTTATATCTATTTGAAGTAGACAAATCACCGGAAATCACAGACACAAATTTCCCCGACAAGGTTTTCATCGAGTCTAAATTTAACCGACAATTACTTTGGCCGACAACACCTTTAACCGATAACGACTTTGATCGACAAAGATTTTCACCAATAACGAATTTGACCGACAACAAATCTGACCGACAACCACTTGAGACGACCATCTCAGTTAGCGAAATTTGTTGTCGATCCAGTGCGCTGAAATTATTAAAAGTTTGTTAATAAAAGAAAAGGGTTAACAATAATTACACAGTGCCGATCGGAAAGCGTTCTCGATCCGTTCGACTTTCGGTGCGCGTTTTACGGCACCCCATATGATATGAAGGGAATATGCCGGCTGGATAGAAAGGGATAGCGAGATAGGGGGAGGAGGAGAGACCAGAGATCGCCACAACGGTGGCATACATATCACCGAGTCGGCGGGCCGCAGCACAAAAGGATCCCTGGAACATTTTTCGCCGGCGCGGTCTAAAATCGATCGCGAAAAATGCCCGGAGAAAGGCGGCGAAAAATCTCGCGGCAACATTCTCGATTTCACGTTCGCAATTTTCCGGTTCGACCGGGAGGGACGACCGTGGCCCGTTATGCGTATAACCGCCGCCGGTATTCAGGGAACGTAGAAACGTAATCAGAGTGCCAGCGGTGAAGGATCGTCCGGTTGAAAAATCACGAGCAAGAGAATAGACCTCGGTGATGCGCAACTATGTGTGCGTGTACGTGCCCGTGTGCGTGTACGTGCATATGCAAGTGAGAAATCGTGAGACGGATAGCGAGAGAGAGGGAAGCAGTGATCGGATGCACATGTGCGCAGCTCTATATGTAAAGGGGAGCAAGATAAATGAAGCCAGTTCCCCGTCAGTCGCGATGTACAAAGGATAACTTGATATATACAATGTCTAGATATGCAAAGCGCGACGCAACAGAGTGCATTTCCAGGTTGTCTGAAACGTTCCGCTACCCCCACCCCTCCGCCCTCCCTACCCCTTGCACATATACCCATCCGCGCCCACCCTCGGAAAACTATTTCGCCATATTTTCATCGAAATACTGGCAGCCTCTCGAGCGGACGCCGATCAGACGATTGATCGAAGATCGAATTGCCGACTGCAAAAGTCGAGACTCGTTCAAAAATCACTTCTAGTCGCATGATCCGTCCACATCATGCGCCCCTGTGTGCTACCCTAGTTAGGCTCGTGCGAAGCATCTTACTCTATTATTCACTGTCGTGTTTGGGATTATCATGAAACTGACAATAGCAGGATTTTGATCCTGCTGACGTGATGGATGAAATGAAATTTTGATCATCGCGAAGGGATAGTAATTTGGGAAAGATAATACATCGTATTTAACCATTTGATTCTTTCGGAGCCAATATTGAAGCATTAATCTAGGCATGATATAAAAAGAGATTTTCGTTCCTCTTTTGGTAAATGATTAGACTAATAGGTAATAAAAAATTTATTTCAAAATTTCAGGCAACGTAGCAGTTGAAATTATTTCGATAATTAGGAGAAATAATTAACTCGACAGCGATTAAACAATGAAACATTGTTATTATCTCTATTTCAAGATTTATATCGACGGCCAAATCACAGCAGATTTCGAACGCGAAAGGATTAATTATAAATACGGGGGAAATAAACGTTCGTTTAATTGAAGATTGAATAATTCGAATATCGATGATACTATGGCAACGGAATTAATCGCGTACACTCTCAAAGATAAATCCACGCTTTGCCAATCTTTTTATTTCCAAGCTTAGCGCGTTCGTTACTAATATTTGTCTCGCAACGGTAACGGGTCTTTACAGTTGTAACATGTTATCGGCGGAACCTTTTGTAAAATACGGGAAAAAATATTATCTGGGTAAAGCGACAAACGGGAAACGTAGTTTTGTATGTTGCTGGATAACTTTCACGAAGAAAATCAAAATTCCAAACTATGAAAATGACAACTTCGTTGGCTGCGCGAAACTTATTTATTGAACGACAAGTTGGCGAAGATCTTAATTGAAACGTCCATCAGAGGCAACGTACAAACTTGCTTTCAGTCAAAGCCGAAATTAATGATGCGAGTAACGTGGGATGAATTTTTGTTTAAATAATCGTGATTGATGGAGGGAGTTTCGAGACACGCGTTGGGGAGTCTGTGAAATATGTTATGATTATTATCGTGGGAAAAATATTAGCACCAGTGCGTAGATCGAACTTGTGACAAATGAATTATACAGGGTGTTCGACTAGAATCAACCCCTTTTATTTCAACGTGCTTTTAGAAAACTCTAGAGGATAACAGAGGACCACGGATTTCATCATCGTGACGGTAAAAAGATCTGCTTTCGATCAGTCGCGAAACGAGAAACATCGGGAGGGCCAATCGAAATGGAAGAGAAAATTGACGACAGTCGAAAAGTAACTCTCGATATTGGAAAAGGCATAGGCGCACGACAGAATGCGCCCCGTCTGGTAAACAAGATTGCCCAATCCACTCTCGTCCCAGAGACAACGAACTCCTTATTTGTGAATAACAACGAAAGCAGCTCCACTGGATCACTGGTCGTCGACGATTAAACTTCGGAAATGTTTCAACTATTCGGACAAACTATCCACTTTGATTGAAATAAATGAAGTATCCTATTATTCGAATATTTTTCATCAAAAAAATTTCCCTCGGCCCCATTAATTTCCATTTCGATTGACGGTGTCTCGTACGTGTAAAATATTTTCGTATAATCCGATCAGAGAATGATTTATTCCAAACTATATAGCACGACATCCCTACAAACGAAATGCCTGATATAACCGCATCATAAAATGATTTATACCGAGCATATTGTAAAACGAAGTTCCGATAATAACATGATTTATTTCAGGCATACCGTGGAACAGAATCTCGATCAGGTTATAAGATGATTTATTTCGAGCATGCTATGGAACGGAATCAATACAAGCAGAATATTATACATCGTGTGATCGATCCACGATGTATTTATCTCGACCCACGTAGCAAGAAAGCACCGCTTAACAATACAGAAAAGTAATTTCAATAAAATTGGTCAGCTTTATTCGTATTATAGTCGTCTCCAGTAACGTAAATGTCTGCAGATGCTATAAGTCTAAAAGAATGAATAGTATCGTACTCACAGGTCAGCGACACGCAAGAGCGCCTAACAGCGTCGCCTGGAAGGCTGACCGCTTTGTATCCAATCTCTTTTGCCGAAATAATTGGCAGTCCGGAGCACAGGGTTGGTCGAATCACTTTCGGAAACGTGACGATCACCGGCGCTTGCCGTTGCCACTGATCCGAATAAACAAGTTACGACACGCACGCACATGCAAGCAAGTAGAGAAGCAGACAGGTGAGCCGAACACCGATGAAGCACGTTTCTTGAGATGCGTGCGCGACGTCCACTGACCGACTAAATATGGCTCTTCACGTTCACGGTTCTTGTCCCACCCCAACTTTCGTACACACACACACGTTCACTGATTTCGGAGAACCTTATTGGTCACGGTCACCTAGAACAGCCGTATTTATACGAGGAACCTCCGATTCACCGTGGAACACCGTTTATAGGAGAACTTGACGCCCAATGGCGTCTTCCGGGTCACGTGGCGGGAACCGTACGGTGTTCTAACAAAGGGATTCAAAGTGGGATTCTGTACAATAGGCAGGTTGTTAGCATTTCTTCGAGGCAGGTGTGGATGTCGCTGGCAATCGGATTACAGTCTGAGAGAGGTCTCGAGTCAACTGACAAGAAGGTTCAAGAAGATGCTCGATACCTCGAGTCTGTGTCTCTGTTACTGTGCGATCGCGAAATCTTCGGCGAGTTTTATTCTGAAATTGAATCGTAAAGCACTGGGAACGAATCTTCGAACGGCGTAACACAGGATTCACCTTGAGAAAGTAAGTCAGGAGTAAGTAAGGAGATCTACGATCAGATCGAGCGGAATCTCACAGAATCGTTTATCACCCATGTGGACGCGGCGTGAACGTTAAGAGGATCCACGGGGAGGATCCTGCTGCGCGTAGACCTCTGATCGGACACGGTACTCTAGGCGAGCTGTCGATCGTTGTTCTAGCCAGTCAGGAAATCCACGGCCGATCGGACAGTCTCTGTTCCCGTAGCATCGATACAATGGGAATTGGAGGTCAGACGGTGACGTAGAGCGCGTGACGCGCAGGTAGCACGTGACGGTGGGGCTGTTCCGTGTGTGACGTCGTCGTGACGGCGAGAGAGAAGAGCCACATTACACCTGGTGCCAGGGCCACCCGGTGTGACGTTCTGGCCTGGTCTGTGTACCAGGGTGCTACTGGGGATCGCCGTATGCTTGTTTTTGCAGGCCAGCTAGAAGAGATTCGTGGAGGGGGGTTGTCGCCGAGTGCGACGGAGCAAGACGGCGCAACTGTTCGACGGTGGGTGAACAGAGAGAGAGAGAGAGAGAAAGGCAGAGGCACACGTGAATCGGACCGAGATCGTGAATCGGGTGAAACAGGGTCGAACGGTAGGGTTGGTGGAAGAGATGGAAAGCGATAGGCGAAGAGGGGTGTGGGCAGAGGGAAACAAAGCGTGGAGGGGAGACTGGTCGAGTGGAGGGACGAGGAACAAGGACAGATTGTTGCGATGGAGGAGGAGGACGCGAGGCGTAGGGGTTGAAGTCGGAGAAGGGTAGAAAGAGGAACGAAAAAGGTATAGGGGCAGGAAACACGGGAAAGAATGAACTAACAGTAGAGTACGACACGACGGAGAGTAAGGATAGCGAAGAAGGACGACGGAGGGGTTGGTTCGCGGGAGGGAGACGGAAGGTTGATCCCCTCATCCCCCACCAGGGAACTCCAACGGGTCCCGACGTCGCGTCGGTCCTGCCATTGCGACGGCGCAACCAGCGCAAGGATCTCCGTCCTTCTTCAGAGATACGGCTTTCCCTTCCTCTTCGTAAACTCGTGCCCCTTTGCCTCTCGACTCCCTCGCACCCTCTTGCTACCAAACCCCGTCAGCCACCCTCTCTCTCCCCTCTACCAACCGACCACGGATCGATCCGACGTCCGTCCGTCCTTGCGTCCGTCCGTCTGTAAACTCACCGCCGCGGGTTATGCTCGCGTGTACACACGAGAGATCCCGTGTGCCACGCACTAGACACTGACGCCGCGCCAGAGGAATGTACATTGCTGGCGAAGGAGAGGCGCGCTCACCTCCGCACGCTCTGCGAGAGCCACGCCACACCGTCCTACCCTCTCTGTGCCTCGTCTCGCCTCGCCTTGCCTCGCCGCGAGCAAGAGCGCCACGCAAACGGATACGCGTACCTGATTCACAAAGAGCCGCGCACTGCGTTATCACGGAGTTGCACGCAGGTAAGTCGTCAGGTGGGTCGCGTCTGCCCCAGAAGACGAAACTGCTCGCGCGATTACCGCTGAAGAACTTAATGGGATTTCCGGGTAGGGTTACTTTGGATTGCGGTACACACTTCATTAACTTTTTTATTTATAGACGACACTCGATAACCTTTGTGTTCAAGATACGCGAATTTATTGTGAAGTACTCGATGTATGAGAACGCCTTCGTGATTTCGCTAATTGGATAAAAAATTTAGCAAATCTCGTGTGCATTTGCTTGATCTGTATAGAAATAACAACGCGTCTGATTTAAACCGTCCCCATTACTTGGGCAACATGATACCGCCCCAGCAGGTAGTATGTGCAACTATTTGATAATAGTTTCCGCACACGCATAATGGTACGATACCCTAAGCGAATGTGCGTACGTTGAAGTAAGTCATGCACGACTGTACGAGTCTTGTAACTGTAATTACAGTCACGTGTAAGTAGTTAAGCCTTGAAGTTACGGGCCCTGCGCGACATTTCGCTGTCGCGTACACGCCGCCAAGACAAAGGGACATGTAACAAGCAAAAACGTTGATGCAGTTACTAACTCAAGATTTATCGTAACAGGGAACTCTATAGGAACTCGATTAAAAAACTTTCAACGGAGTTCGCCACGGTGTCCGGACCCTGTTGAACGCTCGCTGTCGCGTAGAGGGTGGAAGCTTTCGAAGAACTATGAATGAACGAAAACACAACGGTGTTATCCTTATACACAGAAGAAGTTCGAGACATTTACAGAACGGATACTTTTACGTTATATATTTATATTTTCATAATCTTCATGGAAGATTTACATCGAATTTTGTAAATATTTAAGACATTTTATTTACCGCTATCGAGGTATAAATTGGAGAAGTAAAAGAAGAACAAGAATTCTCTGATACGATCGAAATATAGGCTGACGTTATGGTTGACTTACTCCACTTGCACGTGAAGTTCCACGAACTTTCGGGATTCTAACTTCGAAGTATATAAATGCGGTGCTCGCCAATATGTGTTAGCGTGTAAAAGACACGAACAAACACACACAGTAAACAAATGATCAAAGTTGAACTCATCCCACGTTTCCTGCAAGGGGTCAGTCCATAAGCTGTCAAACCTAAATGCTAAAAATTTCTACTCTCCGAGGTAATAAAAAATTCCAGAGCTCGCGCCTCCGTATTCCCTAGATAAAAACTTCTCCGTCGTTTCCTTCGTCCGTCCGTGGACGCAAAAAATAAGTTTTCAAATCTAAGAAAATGATTGTGCAACGATATCTGTGAATTCGTTCCGTGCTCTGAAGGACTATGGAAATGAGCGGCCTATACAGTGGACGAGCAATACTAAAAACACTTCGGAAACTTTCAAAAGATTTGATATTATGGCAGAAACATAAGATCGTAGTAAAATTCCTTGCAATGTTTCTTGCGACGTGTTTTATATTTACGATATCAAAGCTGCTAATACTGTATAATACTCATAGCGTAAATCTCGAGTACGAAACACCTAAGATTCATGAATACTACGCAGCATTACCGAGTCAGTAATGTTTTATGATAACGTTTTCTATTACATTATTATTTCCATGATTCGTATTAAACATAGCGTTTAATGTGATTTGATAATTCTTAGATCGCTGTGTCCTGATTGGTCATTGTTGAAATATGTAGTTCCTATGTATGTTACTTGGTTCTTTCTTCAACGCTAACTTGAATTCAGTACATTATCTACCAGCATGTGGTAACGACGTTGAATTTTTTAATTTACATTTTTTTTAATTGCAAAATTGCTTGTTTTTAACAACTGATCGAACCTGTACGCCGAAAACATCGTATATTTTCTGCTAATACTGTGTTCAGTTTTGCTGATCACCGTAACTACAAGCACCACTTTAAATCTGAGCAGCCTCGAGTAGCGAACTTCGGTCTCCTACGGCTCATGTTTTACGTGTGCTACTTTAAGTTTCCTACACGCCGACGAAATTCGAATCGCGGCTGCGTAACTGCAGCTCCACATTGCGATACGTGCACCGATCCCGCGGTTTCCCGTGCGCCGAGTTCGAATCCTGGTGCAAGCTCACAATCTTATTGTTAGCCTCGTACGAGCTGTGCATACACCACCCAACATTCCACCATCTTTGAACGTGATACCACGTTGATTTCCGAAGCTCCACGAAGGCGCTGAAGAGAACGGGCGTTATGTAGTTCTTGAAAGAAGTTCAGTTTTTAAAAAGTTACATCATTTTAAAGAATGTCTACCTGATTCATTTTATCATATCATATATCATAATCATTTTTTAGGTAAAAAGCATTTTTTGAGATTTAAGAATATGCGAGTCGACCGAGATAAAATTATTAACAGAAAATTCTCTCATTTACCTTTTTCACATATTATAAAACGATTCATGTCTTCGATATGTCACTATAATCGAAGCGTAATCCGTAGATTTGAAACGTGTCGTAAGAAGGGGTGAAATATTCCAGGATCTTTTATACGACTATGTCTGAGGAGCGTGTGAGGGTTAAATTTCATTTATTAAATTCATTTTGAAAGTGGAGCACGAGTAATTGAAGATTAAGGAAGTATGCTGTTAAACTTTCCAAAGGGTGCAAAATGGAATGGATCGGAACTGTCCTACGGACTTTCGATCAATAAGATTTCCTAGTTCATAGACTCCGGGCGAGTATTAGAGACAGCTTTCCAGGCTAACAACGTGTTATTCAAACTCGCGGGTGCAGCCGTCATTAAACTATCGTTTCCAAACTTAGTTTCTCGCGAGTAGAGGGCAATTTCGCGAGCACGTCGAATCAAATCTGCTGCTCAAACGTGGCCTGTTCACGCGCAATTTCGCGGCTACGGACGTGCGGTAAGTTCCTACCTAACAGCATTAATATGCACGGTCTACGCACCCCTCGCTAAACGCTTGTAAACGCGTGTAAACGCGTCGCGTCGCGCGGCTCTATCTCCAACTTCGTGAATACGCGACTGTGAAAATGTCCTGACTCGAGCGTCTTTACTTCTGACGGAATTCTCAGCAACTGTATCAACGATAATGCGATCAATAATCGATATTGCGACGTTTCCATCTATATTGTGAAGCAGTCCGACTCCGTATTTATCGACGGAAGGAAGAAAGCTTTTCCACTAATGGATACACGCAAGACAGCTCCGCGAGTACTCTAGCTGGACAGTACGAGGATAATTCGAGAAGAAGGTTTCTTAGAGAAACAATACTCTTCAAGGTTCATATACTTACTTGTTATATAGCATATAAGGAGAGCACATATTCAATGATACGCACGATCTCGCTGACAAGTCATGAAGCAGGAAGAAAAGGGAATGATGGGAGATTGCGCGAATTAACGCGTCTCTGGATGAACTCTCTGAAATATTATTTATAAATTTCTAAGAAGAAGAGCGATGATCGAATTTTTCTTCGTCAAAAATTAATTTGGAAGTTCTTTAACTCGCAAGAACAGCAGCTTCCGTTTCAAATGAAAAACTGAAATGAAGAATGTATGTGGTAGCCGACGAACGCTAACAAAGGTTCTTATACGAAACACGGGCACAGACGCGATGCATGTTTCCTTCAGAAAGTTTGTACGAAACAATATCAGTTACTTTAGTACGAGTTTCACTTTGAGTTGCATTCCTTTCTGTTAGTCCGGGAATATTCATTTCAATTGCTGCGAGCATTTCATACCTTCACCGGACGAAAAGAAGTAGTATGAAAAAGATCATGGGGGAATATTGCCATTAGACGAGTTGTTAGGAATACGAATGTAACGCAAACTAATAATATATTATTTTCTTATTCGCGTATTATCGTTTCGAAAAATTCATTGTAAATGCACAGTCAAACTCAGTGACATTTGTTAATCACAATGAAATCCAAGGTTATCCGAGGTGTCGCTGGAGAAATGAAAATTCTTAACCTGCCAGGATAGTTTTCAGTGAAATATCGCGATCGTAATCGATTCTCGAAAGCGTCGAACTAATTGCACCGCCGAACACTAATAGCGGATCGATGAATTTATGAGTCTTGAAGCGCTCTTCGCACACGAGTTCAAATCACGAGTGGTAAACTGCGCGTCGGTGTGCCCGTAGTGCCTAGGCAGGCGTTCCATGGGGATTGACATGTTCAGGATTTCTCTGTGCTCGTCCGAAGATGGTAATTGTGCACGCACACGGGTGTAAAATCATACGCGAACCATTAGCTCGTCCAGTAGTCGCAACAATCTGATAAATGGAAGCGGAATCTACTTCATCGGATGCGTTGACCGCGAAGCAACGTGCTCGAACTCGATCGCGCATGTATGTATCTCGACGAGGAGATTCCGAGAGGATTTATTCAGGTGGTAAAACGAACATCGATCTTCAGCACACGGAAGACGATCATCGTAGAATCTGCTCGAGCGTGGCACAATACAAGCGATCAGACTGACCGAGCTAATTTGGTCGGAGGACCATAAAAGTCATGATTAGAAGCTCCGATAATGATCAAAGGCAAGGTCCATCGCAATTCTCCGGCCAGTAATTATTCAGACGTTTCACCCTCCGAAGACGAACGGTTGCTCACTTTTTCCTCGCGTTTCAACCGGTCTCCGGGTTTTTCGTAGTGCTCGAATCGATGTTGAGTTAAACGCGACGTGCATACTCTGCTGTACTTCGCTCGCTCGTTCGGCAACGATAAATGATTGTAAATTTTCTTTCCTATCGATCGTTTGTCCAGGAATGTATTGTATTGTAAAATACAAATCCGACATTTCATGTGCACCAACCTAATATTTCAGTTTCGTGCATGTGTTTGTTCACTTCGTAGGTAATAAAACCTGATAACCTGTCGCTGTGCAAATAATTTCGATTATTTTGCAAATTTTAATCGCACACCTGTCTGTGGCGACGCGTTAATGGCGATTTATTCGTATCAACGACGTCGATGCTGCGGCAACCGAGCGAGTTCAAAGAAACAAATCATTCGAACGGTTCGACGAGTCTTAAAATCCCAATGCAATTTCTGCTAAACCGATTACACGGTTGACTGAAGATTGATGGAATCCGGTTACCCCATCAAATTAAGTGAAGCCTGAGTGTTCCCGCAGCTAACTAAATTGCTTCAAACACTGACTGACTAATTGTTGGAACACTCAGCCCGTCCAAGTCGCGGGCTGACAACTGACGAATAAGTAATTGACTAAGTGACGGCCAAGTTAACCCGAAGGCACCGCGATCACCTCTACCCCACTACCCCCGGTCTTTGGCACGTTTCATCTTGAAGGGGATGGGGATAGAAGGGTGTAGAACATCCTCCCTGTTCAGTGGTGGACGGAAGTTTCAGAATTTCCTTCAGGCTGCAGGCTCACCAGTGCGCGTACGTCAGTCCGCAAGAACCGTTCGACTAATTTCTCCTCTACCCTTCGGATACCGTTGGGTTTATGGTTGTGCGACAGCTTGACGTTGGCTGAACCATAACTCGGACGCAAGAACTGGATATTTTGTCTTGGTAGGCGGATTTAACTCTATCGGATGGGGTTCAATTAAACCCAGCGGGTGTATATCTTGAAATATGCTAATTGTAGGGCTTTTTATCAAACTTGTTTATAGGTACTGTCTTCTGTTTGTTAACGTCCCCTGCCTCGAATGTCGTGGCAACGGCCATAGAATAGAAATCATCACGGTTCGACCATACATTATATACCGTTACATAATGAAACGTTCGTCTTTTGAAAAATGAGTTGCTCATCGCCGACGAAGCCCACAATACTGTGGATGGGGGTTGTCTCGCGTACGACGAAAATGAGGGGCGCAGCAATCAGCGAGTGAACACGAAGGGGTAGGTTTAATAACACCGCAGAACTGCTCCGTCTTCCCTTGCTACGACAAATAATCTTCACAAACAGCATTGCAAGTTATATCCCGGTAGGAGAACTATTTCTCATGGACCGCAAATGACCGTGCGCCCTACCGGAAGGGGATTGAACAGTCGACGCATCCCCTCGGCAAAGTCTAGCTTGCGTTCCACCGCGGAAGGATCAGGTTTGAGACTATTAAATCCGCAGACCTCCAGTGCGATCTTAATTACCGCTTTAATAAATTCCAACGGTGAAACGTAAATCTGTGCGGCAGACAGTAGTTTCGCGGCGGATACGTTTTCCTGAGCGGGCGACGGGTGCGCATAAATACGTTCCACGGGTGCGTACCTACGTTACCAGGCGATAAAGGGGAAAAAAACGCGGGGCATTCAGGTGTAAAACTATCCCATAGATGCAAATGCTCCCCGTGTATCTCGCCGGAGAGAGGCGTCCGTCGTTGCTGCGGACTTTTGCGTGCAGCTACAAATCGCTGGATACGCGCGCCCAAGTGTTCGGGCATACACGGCCTGCATATTTTCCCTGTCCGTGGTATGGCCGAACAGGACCGTACATAAAATTACTCCGACGGTACAGCTAGGTCCATGTTCGTGCTTCGATAACGCTACTCTACGGCGCTCCTCGTGCGCGCCGATATTGCGCAAACGAACCTCTGTATGTGTGCGACGTGCCTGTAGATTAAAACGCAAGGACCAGAATCCGCATCAAAATATTTCTCCTCTTTCATGTTCTTCGGATTATCACGAATAAAGGAAATACTCGTAGTGGTCAAAGTTAATGGACCATCTCGTACATCACAGTTCTGTCAGCTTTCAACAATCTTTAGGTGAACTTCACCTGAGAACAAACATTTTTAACTTCTTTTTACACGATTCTGTAGACTTAAACGGAACAACCCCGAAAATCCAAGTTTCAACGTTAGAAGTTCACTGGTTCGAAAGTTACGCGTGTGTAAAATTCAGCGATTCCAACGATTCTGAGAAACGCTTATAACCGCTGAATTTTATACACGCGTAACATTTGAACCAGTGGATGCCTAACGTTGAGACTTGGTTTTCGGCATTATCTAGCCAAGATCTACAAGATTATATATTTAGAAAGTTAAATATTCCTAGTTTCCAGAGTTTCGCTTTGAATGGTGGCTTGAAATAATTTTATCAGTGAATGCAGGCTACGTTGAAAATCGATTGCGTCGTTTGTAAACATGAAATTCGTATAACGTAGTAATTAGGTATGAAGCTTATGAGGGAAATAGTTGCAAGTGTAAGATATATTGCAAAATTCAACCAAATTCCTTTTACAATAACGTGTCTCTAATACTCGTGGCACCACGATCTCGTCAAAGTGGAGTGTAATAATTTGTGTGCATGGTACACCTGCACCGATATATGTGTATACTCTACGTATGTATATATATGTATATCTATGAACTCTGTTTACCTCTGTTATATGTGCGCATATGTATACATATTACTGATACTACACTGGCTACTGATGCACATTAACCTTAAAGCGTGCGATTAACCTACTTCAACCAGGGTGGGAAGGTCTATAATAAGCGAAAAGCATTTCTTTGAAGTTACATTGAACAGAAAAACTTGGTACTAATTATAAACAAGAGTAAGATACATATTCCGCTCATAAATAATCTCTTTTAACATAAATAACAAATGTTGCGAAAATATTACGTCGCTAATAATCTTGTTCAGAGATCCTGTGATTAAATAAGTTTAAAAAAAAGATCTAAAAATACGTTTAGCGATAAAGTTAGTACGAAAACGTCGTCGCGAGAATTTCTTCTGGGCATCGACATTTCGATTTTCGCAGTGGAGCTTCGTAAATGATAAAAAATAACCGTACGACAATTTCGCGTGGCAGGTTCGTTACCGGCGAGACGTTTACACGAAATTGGAGAGAACCCAAGAATCTAGGGTCCTTGGACCCAGGCGCAGTAAGGTTAACGAAGTTTCGGCTCATTAGACTGCGCAATCATGAGTTGTACGCCTCGCGATCGATTAAACCTGTCGCGGCGAAATCGATTATGAAGATCTAATTACACCAAAGTATTTCGATTAACTTCCCAGCGTGTTGCTCGGCCGAATTTCCGTTACTACTATCGCAGAATAATAATGGAAATTTGATGATCGATCGAACACACCAGTTTTTTAAATGGGAACGTTTAAGGAAACGATAGAATTACTAAATGCAAATTCTAAATATAGAAATGATTAAGAAAAAGAGAACGAATGAAACTGAACTGTAACTGCTTAAATTAAACTAAAACATCTTATACAATTTAAAGATCAAACTGCTTTAAAGTTGGAACTGCTCAAACTACTGGAACTGTTTCAATGTGGAAACTTTACTTATAGCTAGTTCCCAAGCTACTCACCGACCATCATCGGCCGCGTTCAACGAGAACGTATCATTATTATAGGCTTGAATGTGGATAGTTCGAATCACGGTCTTCGCACTTCACGGTTAACAAAGTTTCGCTTCGTTAAGCTCTACTGCTACCGTGCCCTTCCACGAGCTAGACAGTTGATTAATTTCCTAGATAACGATCGAACTGGCACGCAGCGATTTTACGAGACGGCCTAAAAAAGGCACTTGTTGCTCCCGTGGCTCAGCCAGGGAACGCCGATCAAATTTCGTTAGCCGTAGCTCGTCGATTTTTGTTTCGTTCCGTGTCCAACCGAACAACAACCCGCCACCTGCACATCCAGCGTGTATCCGATCAAATGCACTGCGAAATATTTCGACTGATCGATAACCTAAATTTCAAGAAACAATACAGAATTTTCGGACACCGCTTTTCTCGTGTTAAATATTGTTTATTACATTTAAATCAAAATCAAGAGACTTTAAAATTTGTGTACCGGATAGAAAAAAATGAATACGCAATTTACGACAGCAAAACAAGTATTTTGTATAATACACTTATTTCTTTGGTTACTAAATCACGTATGTATGTTCTCGAGGTCGAAAATTTCACTTGAAATCGGCGAGGAAAAGGGACTTTTTAAGGAAGCTGCAATGCGCAGAAGAAAAGATTGAAAGTCGCGAGGGTGATCAAGACGGTGATTAGATTAATTTGCAGTAATTAGTGTACGGAATGGATAGCAATATTTGTGGTAGAATATCTAGTTGAAGGATGTTTATCCTATACTCGGATAAACATTAGCTCCGTTTACACAAGAAACAGGTTGCCTCCTCGTATCAGATCTCGAAGCGGTGCGGATCCCCGCCCGTAAATCACGGCGTGGTAAGCTAGTTGTTGAACAGGAATTATTATTAACTGGGCATAACTCTATACCGCGTTAATTCGACCTGATTACAGAGTGAAACGAAGTATCCGACTAAATTGCTAATCTGATCCGAGCGCGCCGGCCAGAAAATATCCGCTTAATTCGGAGGGGAACACCTAAATCACTTACACTTCCGGAAAGTCTGTTAAATTGCTTGGAAAACAGGTCGGCGGCTACTACATTTACGAAATACCGCGAAACTACTCGGTGAAAAATGAATTCTCTCGGCGGAAAACAAACTCGCGATCGTGTAATCCGAAATGAAATAATGTTGTAGAAACGTTCCGCGCCACGCTGCCTCTGCTTTGCTCCTGTACACAGGATGTTGAGACGTTTTCGAATCGTGAAAACTCTAATGGAAACGCGTGCGGGATTAGCAGAACAATGTCCAGTAAACTGCAATTGCCAACAGAATTACCGCAGTTTGCTTTTTTCTTCAATTTCAAACCGTTCTTCGTATTCATTCGATTGCTCGTTTGCGAATTCTGATTGGTTCCGATAGAAATTGTCGAACTCATGTACTCGAGGGTCTCGCCTGATTTTCACGTTTGGTTCGCATACCTTGAATGATCAAGTTCAGTGCAATAAATGTTGCTAAAGCGGTGCCATAGTTAAAGGTACTGATGGTTCAAACCAGATTGATTCCGCGAAGTAGGGACACGTGGTGTCTACAAGTTTCAAGATACAAGAAAATCCCTTTTGAAAGACCCTGTATAATTCCGTCGGAGCTCCTCGAAATTAAGTGAAAAATTGTAAATCCTACAACAGCGAAATAATAGGCTAAATGGACGGTTCAAGATCTCGTCTCCTCAAGAAACCAAAGCATTACGAGAAGGGATCTAATTCCACGAAAGCTCCTTGAAATTAAAAGTATGAAAGAAGGTATGAAAACAAAGGGAATGAAGAATCGGATAATGGCGAAGTAACAATAATAGCGAATTGACAGTTCAAGGGGATCCATCTCCTCCGCGTATCAAATCAGACTTGAAACAATAAAACCTAGTTCAGTTGAAGAGCTTCTCGAAATAAAGTAAAAGGCACCAGGAATCAGGTAAAAGCGAAGTAAGAACAAGCAAAATTGATAATTCAGAGTCTCGTCTGCAGCACGAGACGGATTACAGATAAAGAAGAAATATAATTCGCTTCGGTTCTTTGCAATTGCTTGAAAGAGATTCCAGAAGCGTTTTATCCTCTCTTCAACATTTTGATAACACAAGACCCGTGGATTAACTCTTAACTTGGCGCATGGGGTCCATTCGATTCCGAGTGGTATAAAATAGTATGTAACTTTTTTACTGTTTAAAGCACAAATTCCATACTTCATGCGATCCTGGATTATGATGTTTCCTTCGTGTTAACCATGAAATTCGTCTACTCGGTTTTAAAATTTTTCATTCATTGTTTTATTTTGAATTTTTTTCTTCAGTTCTGCATGTTTAAACATTGGGGTGCCAAGAGACCTTATGCGCCCACTAACATAACTTTATAGGCGCGCCCAGCTTAGGGTTAACAATATCTATAACTTCTCTCGTGGTGATATTAAAGATCAAAGAGAATTGCAATAGCTTACGACTAGTTGTAACGCAGTTAGCTGCATGTGCTCAACACCACACAGCACGATGTGTACAGACGATGTTCAGGAACGATAAAAACAAGCTTACGTGTCCATTTGGGTGCAGGTGTACCTCATTAACCAAAACAGCCAGTCGTTCGGTTAATGACACCTCGACTTAACTTCCCTGTTGCTCGTAAACTCACCCCCGTCGGACTTTCTTCCGCATTTTCTTTCGGTAGCTCGCGAACGGATATCCGACTCCCTCGTATCCGGCGTGGATCCCCTTGGGTCCTGTTTCCAACGAGCTGACTTGTCCCTTCCCTCCTGTACCCACCTTGCCACCCTTCTATGCAACCCCACCATCACCACTTCCCTACGGTTTTGTTACGACTAATTACTCGAATTACAGAATCGTCTGTAACGAAGAACAGCGGCCATTATCGGCGCTCACGGTATCCCGTTGTCGTGTATGAATAAATTAGAGACGCGTTTTGCATTCGACAATGACGACCGCGCGTGTCTGGAACACGTTTCGCGAAATTGCTCGCAGAGGACTATGCAAAAGAGCCCGGGCGCGGCGCAGCCGATCTACGGTCGTCCGATTGTCAATTAGATTCTTCAAATAGAGAGAATTTTCCTTCAATATGCTCTAAATTATTGATATTGATAATAAATCGGTTAGTTTCTTCAAACAGGGAGAATTTTACTTTAGGGTGCACGCGCCAACATGTGAGTTGTGAATTATTGATATTGATTAATAAATGAATATATGCGTATGATATTTAGTTCCCTCAGGGTTTCAAATCCATTTACCAATCTCCGCTTTTTTCCATTTCTCTCTATCCCCTAATTTCAGCCTATTTCAGCCTAATTTTCAGCGGGTCCATCTGTTTATTATGGTGGGTTCCGATCCGCCTTTAATAAATGGATATGAATTATTCAATTAGCCAACTAGCTTGTTAGAAAGGAGAATTTTCATTTGGGGTGTACAGCACTATGCGAGTATTAAATTATTGATATTGATTAATAAATTATGATGAATTATTCAATTAGCCAACTAGCTTGTTAAAACTGAGAATTTTATTATAGCGTGTATACTGATATATTGATTAATAAATCAGTATAAATTATTGAAGTAAATTATTCACGTTGAAAGCGAGCATCCCTTAAGCAAAATGTGATTGCGGCTCGATGGCGAAGACAGCTAAAAGATCAGCAGGTAGGTAGCATGCTGATATCGAACCGAGACCATGAATCGGTTGTACAGGCGAACGGATTCAATAGTTCGCGATAGGAAAATGGCGAAGCGAGGTCGGCCGAGTAACGATCTCTCGAATCCATTCTTGTTACAGCGTGAAACGAGGCTGACATGGGACCGTCGAGGTCTGAAGGAAACTTTCCTCGGGAGTTCCCGCGAAAAGAAACGCTCCTTTGGGAGGAGCCATTTCGACTCAGCCAATCGAGCTGCCTCCTTGCGCAAAGGTTGACGACCCATAACGCAATCTTTCAAGCGCGTCGAGCAGCCAGTGTGTCCTCGTCCTTGGTACTCGTTGCAGACAAAAACGGACGAATTGGTCTCCTGCTCTCCTCCAACCTCGCATACCTGACGGATCAAAAGACACCGGAAGTGGAGGTATACGGGAACCCGACTCGTCTCGACATTTTCAAGTTCTCGAAAATTTTAGGATTCTTCAACATCCATTTAAAAAAATGAAATTGACCTTGGACATTCCTGTACATTTTTCGTCGAATTGATTTTTTCGTATTGCCATCCATTTCGGAGAAAAATCGGCCACTTTGTAAAGATCAGCCTGTATGTACTTCAATTATGAAATACAACCTCTCACCGTAAGGCACGAGAGCGATCTGGCGCGTCCTCATCGACGACAGGACGACAGAACATGAAATTGCGTGCTCGGAACGCGTTTTACGATCGACATAAATGTATTCGTTCCGCATCAGGTCGTGTCATCATCTTTCTCGTGTTCGGCAAAACTACGATCGCCAGTCAGAATTGCTCGTTCGATGGTTTACACGTGAATCGTAGCCGTCGCGATTGTGTCGTCAACTATCAGGAATTAAATCGATCCCGGTGGAGAAAACGTAAAAAGTTACGGCCCTGCACGGTGCGATGGTACTTCACTCTGTGATCTTCTATTTTGATTACTGCACGCTTTACGAGCGGTAACCAAGATCTCTTAACGAGCAAGCCGGTTCTGGGCGATTTAAATACCCAATTGATAGGTGCGAAGTAGAACTGGTCGGTGAATACGGTTAACAGCATTTAATTGGTAATCGTGTAATCACATTCGAGATCTCCTACGATTCTTATAATCTGGTTTTTCACTATTTTTCAAAGTGAATGTATTATAGAATAAGGATAATACGTGTGCCTCGCTAAAGATTTCGTAGAAGCAGTCGAATTATCAAAGTTTACCTCTCTAATTATCTCACGAGGAACCCCGCAATGATACAATTACAGAGGTAATACTATACGTATGATTTTAGGCATCCAGGTGTAAGCCAACTCCTTTTACAAAAATGATCCTCGTGTTTCGACAACATAGTTAACTATCGTCCATCTGAAGGTCGGATGGCAAACTATCAGTTAGGTAAACAATTAAAATCTCTGGTTATTCACTATTAAATTGTAAGATGAACAGGGTTCACTTAACAAATCACGGCGTGACGCAACAGTGCCACTCTGCCATTCAACCCTGCGGTGAAGCTAGCGATGTTAGAATAACTTTAGTCGAATCAAATCTTTCAGACTTAATTCATTCATTTTGATATCTGCTTTATTATAAATTAATTCTTTACAACTTTCTTTCTTAAAAAAAAAGTAAGGTGCATGAAGCCTCAAAATACTGTAATTTAAGGAGTGTTTAGGGAGAATAGTATTTACGATGGTAGAATCGAGAAAGTTGTGTGCGATTTTGGAACGATTGTGAGTCGAGTGCCCGCGTGAACGGTACCTAAGCGAGTTAGTGAGAAGCGAGTGAACGAGCCAAAATATGCAAAATTTGATTTACAGAGAGGCAAAACAAAAAGAAACGATTTCGGTTGGCGGAGACTAGTGAAAGCGAGATCGAACCGCCGCGATAGCGTCACCGTTTTTCGTCGGCCGTTTCCGCGGTTGGATATTATCCGTGGCCAACTGGCGCGGCTGCGGATACGTAATCACGCCAGAACGAAATTATCGGGCGAACGCTTTTACCATACAGCGGAGAGCCGGAGATAAAAGGACGGTGTGATTAATGAAAAGCACCCTCGAGAAAAGCGCGGCTAAAATCCACGCGAGAACGTCGCGCGTCGAAGTAATTTCTAGCTGGCTGTCGTCCGGCAATAAATGCGTTCCCAGGTTTATCATAGACCAAGGATCGCGCAATTCGTTAGCCACGATCTCGCGTTCGCATCTTTGTCAATATTCCGGAATTTCTATTGCCGACAAGAAACCGTCCATTAGTTCGTTAGCGGTGAGTTTTTGCGCTACAGGTTGGCACGAGAGCTGCATCCTCAGCAGTTACTTTCGAGCGGATGCGCTGCTTTATCATGAATAATTAATTACACACACTGCCTTACATAGATTTTCTGTCGTCCTTCCAGTATCTTACCGACACACTTCTATTATTCTTCGATCCAGTTATGGTACACTCCCGTCCATAAATCACTTGCTTCTCTTCCGCAAAGTAGTAATTAAAGAATACGAGCTTCCAGCTTGATTTATTTTCTGGTCCAACTTCTCAAAATAACCACGGATAAAAATCAATCGTTCTCAGGAAAATTGACGCGAAAGTTCGAATAATATATCACGGTACTTGATTATTCAAAACAATTTCTGGCCACCGTGTCATCCGAATTTTTCAAGACTCCCCCGAGACAGCCCACTTAATTTTCATTCCCGGGAAACAGTTTTGATGAAAGTCCTATCCAACTTCAGTCTGTGAAATCCGCAGACATTCGGAATGCCAGCAGATTCTCGATTTAATTAAAGAGCTCTATAATCGTCGTTTCCGTTTCCAACAGCAAAATGCCCGAATGACACAGATCGTGCGCGGGTTGGTTAACTCGGGCAGAGAGAGGGAGAGAGAACCCGCGACGATAACCTTCTGGAAATCCGTAGATTTGCACTCGTGGAACGTCTGAAACTCGTGGCGGACGTGGAGCATGCAAAACGTCAGAAACCATCAATATGCATAACCCGGAAAACGACCAAACACGCGACGATATTGGGCGCGGGGTACGGGCGCAGGAAGCGGTGCTCGCGGGGGCCAGAAGTTCGCGCCGTTGTCGAGGTAACGTGTTTTGCATTCCCTTTGACCCTTAAATTTGGCATCAGGAAGTTCGCGACCGGCCCGAAAGTGTTTCCCCAACCCTACCCCCTCCTTCCTCCCTTCCACACTGCACAGTCCCGAGCGTAAACGAGCTCGGATGTCCCTGCGCACATTGCGCCGCTGAATTCCACTCGTTCCCGTAGCCTCTGCGCCTTTTTCTTGACTCCTTTACCGCGGCACAAGTCGATCCACTCGGCGAAAGAAATTACGGGTCCTGATCGCTTCGGATAACCGGTCAGCGCTTCCTCCGCATTCTTTCTTCACCGCCCCTAGATCCGTTTGCTCGCCGGAACAAAAGCAGCCATTATTGAAAAGACCGCATTCGAATCGTACAAACTCTCACAGTGTGTGCGGTAATATTTTATGAAAATACTTGGAACGTAACTATTACCAATATACTTTCCAAACTATTTTTTGGAAAATCAATTATTTTTACTTTAAAGAAAGTCAATTATTTGTGAAAAACCCTTGTTACGCATCTCAGCTAAAATATCCGCGGAAGAACGTTCGTTCGTTACAAATACCTACGCAATTTCGAGCGGCAGTTCACGTTTCCGAAACTGTTATGCGTTCTAGCGAAGCGTTCCTACCTGTTCGTACCTACACGCGGGCTAGGTCTTCCCGCGAAAGTTTCTGCATTCGTTCGAGTAGGATGTTGTATGGGCTACGAGAAAAGTGGCCCAGTCTTTGAATTGAAAACTTGAAAAGTTCTATCTCGCGACCGAAGAGTGCCGTTTCCTTTAGAACTACATTTTAATTTCACTTTAACGCGCCATCTCGTGACGGACAGCTGATGTGGCTTATATTGAATTAAATCCATTTTTTCTTCCGTTAACAGAGAATTTTCACTCTTTGTTAATCATAACGCTCATATTAATATCGAGATTCTACCATTGGTAGGACAAATGCAAGAGAAATTCCCGTTTCGAGCAATTCCCGTGCGCATATTGATCTGGATTCGCCAGCTAACATAACAAATATTTCGTTAAAATGGCTCTCGGCTTCGTGAAGTCGATATCCTATTTTCGTCTCTTTATAAATTTTTGAAATTCGCACAATCGAAGGAAGAAAGACGACGACTCGCGGTGAGGACGGTAAAACGAACTGCGAGAGAAGAGGTCGGCGAGGGGACAGGGAGGAAAAGTAAACGGAGAGAAAAGACGGCAGATATCGAGAGGGAAAATATGCATTTTCCCGCTCGCACTTTCCTCGTGTTTTACATCGGTTCTGTTTTGCTATCCGTTGCTTTTCTTCGCCGACGCGACGCCTCGCTGTTCCTAGTTTTCATGTACGGGGTGGGTCAATGAGTTCGGACGAGTCCCTTGTACCAAGGTAAAAACGAACGGAGAATATTTATCTTCCCGTAACTTTGTCGCTTCTAACAATAAGAGGACTGGGAACAGAGTGCAGTTGAGCAGACCGAAATTTCTTTGTCTCTCGGCGGACGTGCGGAACTTTTTCTTATTATTAATGCTGTTCAGCTGAAAGCATTCGTAATTATACATTTTAAATCCACGTCAATTGTCGTTAAGCTAACATCGCCGTATGTAAATTGCGAGAAGATATTTTTATCTCGACGCGTAAAATCCGACTAGCGAAACCTGAATATAACAATTTCCGCCGCTAAACAGCACGCGATTATCAATCTAATTATGCTGTCGAAATTGCACGAAATCGGAAAAAATAAATCCGAAAAACGTTGCGGCGAATGACTCGGTGAGAAAGTTTGCCTCGCGAAAGGTCCTCGCAAAATGTGTTAATTAACGCGACCGGTGGCGTAATTGGAACGAGCTTGTCCAGTTAGCTTTGTCCCGTTCCGTCGCTTTCGGATCCGGCCACCCCCCGGGTCCCCTTTCCGACCAACTTCCCTCGCCGACACCCGTTAGAACGGTTATACGATGCACCGGGTATCGTTATCAGAATCGCGGAATATGCATTCCGACGAGTCTTGTTTCGGCTCATGTATGCACATATTCACGTGCGCCGTAGACAATGGGGTTCGCGAAGTGGCGACTGAATGAGGATGGCGAGCGAGGGAAAGCCATAGTCCCTCTTTTCAATTTCGTCCCGACGCGACGCGACGGGCTGGGTGAGCCCGAAACGGCCCGCTTGTGTTTCCTTGCTCGCCGTTGTTGTCAGCTGTACAGGCCGATTCTCGAAACTGGGTCGCGATACCATCCCTTTTCAACGTTTTATACCACCGTCTTATCCACGTGCGAATGAACGGGAATAATGAAATTACATTCATTCTTATACTCGTCTTTCTGTAATCCTTCAGGACTTTTATTAGGTTCACCCCTTAGCCTGCAATATCGAGTAAGACTCGTGATGAAGATTCTACAAACCTGTGCTCTGAATCGATATTTTTCAACGTGATGAAAAAAGAAAGACAGCTTGATAGAAATATACTTTAACAAATAAATTTAATATACATTATTCATTAAAGAGAAATTAAACAGTTCTTGAATATAGTTGTAATACTTGTGTAACATTAGCATCGCGAAAAAATTTGATATATCTGGTGAACCTTAACAAATTCCTCGAAATTATACCGAAGTAATGGTCCGCGTTTTTATAGGAGATTAATGCGGATATGGCTGTGGTATTGATTTATCGATGAATAAATCACTGTTCTCCAACGGAAATTCATTTTTAAACCGGGAAAGCGATTTTTCTTGCCCGCGACGACTGCCCCACTTTCCCTTGCATCATTTTCGACTATTCTATTCGTCGCGACAAATTTTCACGAAACCGTGGCAGATAGCGACAATTGACATACCGATGTATCTCGGGGCGAAATTATTTTTGAAATTCAGATGGTTCGTTCGGTCCGGATTCGAAAGTGATTTGCATACCGGCATTAAATTGGAAATGTTACACTGCCGACAATCCACTATCATACGTATCTTGAAATACTCGGAATTTCCTTGTGTATGTTATAAAACAAAGGATTCTGGCGTGAATTCCTCTTCCACTCTAGTTCTAACGTTCGTCTACCGCGTACATGGCAGAGATTGCACCGATGTTACGAATGAAATGAAATTTTAAAGGTCTTACGGTATAGCAAAAAATAATTCGACTAAATAAATCAAGTGTCTCTCATTGTAATTAATTATATATTCAATGGAATTTTTCTTGTAATTTTTCGTGCGATAGATAACGGTAAAGAATACGCGTAACTTCGCTCTTAAGAATCAATTTATAAGCTCTCGTACTTTCCGCGTCTTTCCTCGATGCAAACAGAGGTTTCATTACCTTTGCTACTCTAAGCTCGAGAGAAATTTACGTACACCATATTGTTTTCCCCTGTGTCACCGAGGATCGCTCTCGCGGCGATAGTATAGCACGTTAAAAAGTCCGACAGGCTGAGTTACGGAATTTAATAAGAATTCGAGCACGTTACACCGGTTCGGTTGAGTGAAAAGTGATCGTCGTAAATAACAAGAAAAAAAGAAAGAACGGTTTCGTTGCAAATCCCGAATCTCCGAGGACGAGCTTGCTACCTCGCCCACGCAGATATTGACTTTCTCCACTGAATACAACGCGAAATTATTTCGGCGTACTCGAATCTTCTCGGAGTTCAACACAGTTTGGAATTCAGTACAGCCCACACGAATACGTCAGTCATTTAAATTGAATTTCTAATTACAATTAAATTGTGAGTTCGATGCGTTTAGAGCGCGTCGGTGTAAGACAGTGTTTCTCGGTTGTTGTCGTTCGGAAAAGGAAAATGCACGCGGGATCGCAGAAAGTGGCGAGTTTTTTCTTCCGCCACGAAGCCGGTCCTTCGGCCGTGTTTCACGATACTTAAGTCAGCGAAAAAAAGTTTCGAGAGCAGGGCTCGCGCGATAGAAGAAAGTTCGACATTCATGAGAGAATTTTAAAGTTCACGCCCGCGAGAATATGAATGTTTAATGGCGACGCCGCGCCGCGACGACAGAAGGGGCAGGGTGGAAACTCCCGTGGAACGTGAGAGCAATTTGATTTTTCTTGTAACCGGGCTTAGGAGACCAAAACCTGGTCGAATTTTCGTAATCGAGACACATTCGATCCCCTCGATTTCATTCGGTCGGTAATTCTCTCGGAGTACCTCGTCCTTTCAATTCTCTCTGGCAGACTAATCTCCATTATTCCTTCATAACGAAGCAACTTCGTTTTACTTACTTTGCGTACCTACTTCGTTCTTTCACGTCGAATTATGTTTTATCGCATCCTGTGCTCGATAACACAGCTTCGCGTATTATGATTTTTATCGACTCTCGTCGAATAACCGATGGGAATACGAAACGAACAAATGCCTGGCCTCATTATTACTGAATTCATTAAGTTGAAAATAAAACGACAACTTCGTTGAAGCGTTTCTCTTGTTATATTTTTCGAAGCGGTAAATCGATAAGTGAACTCGACTTTTACGCTTGGATGATGGCGGGAAGACGCGTGGTCGCTACACGTTCCTCACCGCCATTTTCGGAAAACATATATTTACGTGAATATAATACCATATGATCAGATGCAACGCTGGTTCCACGTGTAATTAATGTACTAATTTCGCATGGAAATGTGAACCATCTGTGTTAAACTTCAGCGAATTCAATCAGTAAGCTGGGATAATACCTCCCAGAAATTGAAAACAGACGCAACCTTTACCGCGCCGTCTGCTTGAACGAATTACTCCACTAAAAGGAAACTGAAATCCTGAAAATCCTTCTTTGGGCTATCCGGCGGACGTTAGAGGGTGAAAGGTGAGCATTAAATAAATTCAATTCTATGCTGAGCGTGGCCCTGATTAATTTCACGCCAAATAAATCCCGTTCCCCGTTAATCCCACCCCTTAAATTCGTCGGTCGGATCGAACCCTCGTTCGATCCGTTCCGATTAATTATTTTCGACGATCGTGCAACAAGAGGCGACGCACCTTGAATGCGAACTACTTAATGGCTCTGTCCGATAGTACCACCGCCAATGTTCCTCGTTCGACGCAAGAAATAGGATGACCTACGGAGACCCATTGTCCCCGTTTGATTTCCACTTTACGATTCTTTCCTGCAAGCTAGTCTTCGCGAACACTTCGTCCGACAACAGAGCGTCCGAAGTTCTTCAAGGAGAATTTCATATAACGAAGCTGTACCTACGTTATCCGTCGAACATCCAATTACACGTTCATCAACTTGTCCTCGATTACTTTGTCGTACTTCGCGATGTAACTCGCGGACTTTCGTTTCCCAAGAGTGACCAATTAAAAAGAGCAACTCCGTTTTATTGGCCTCATGCAAATTCGTATTGTGTCACTTCGCCGAGCTATTCCGTCGAATTTCTTCCTCGATTTTATCGGACTTCTCTCGGTCCACTGTGAACTCCATTTCCATTACGTAATTATTGTCAGTAGTTTCTCACTGGAACTTCAACAAACTTCAACTCTATTTCGAACTTTTCCTTGCTGTATTTTGAACGTTCGTTGTACTTAAATGTTTATGAAAATAAATAAAATGAAGGTAACAGTAAGAGATACATTGAAAATTATTTTTGAAGCTGTCGGATTAATCACAGAATACGTAGTTCGCGAATTTATGGTTTTGGAGAGGATCCGATATACATTACCGTTGGGATTTTGTGCGGATCAAATCGGTCAGCCTGTATTAATGAATCGCTACGTTCTCTGTGAAGGGAACTCGCTTTGGCAGAGCTGAAAAGAGCATTTCCGTTCAATGGAGAAAGGAAAATGTTTATCGAAAGTTTGAAAGGTATTGCCAACTTATACTTTAATTCCAGGCCCTCTTCGGCAGTTACTATTTTACCAACTTTTCAAAGAGTTCCGCAAGTTATGATCAGAACCGTCTCGCTCGTTGCAAAATTAATTAGTTCTGGATGCATCGATCGCGATGCTTTTTTCGTGATCGGCGAATATCAATGTAATTAGAAAAGCCCGTTTCTTTGGCCTGTATTTAAATTCGGACTGAATATTTTCGTTGTCTATTGCTGTGCAGTGTCAAGAGAAAGAAGTCTCCGGAAGTAATTAATTTTTATCAAGCTATCTTTCTTTTTTCATTACGTTGAAAAATATCGATCCAGGGCACAGGTTCATTTGTGTGAGTATTTTTATCAGAAGACTTAGTATTTCTGTTGACTATTGTTGTGCAGCATCGAGAGAAAGGAATCTCGGTTGAGTTGTACAATCCCCCCCTCGGTCGTCTGAATATTAAATATCGCAAAATCCTTTGATAGCGAGGCTGAATCCTGCCTATGTTTATCAATAGGACCAACAAACGAATAGTTTCTCATCGAAGCAGCAAGGATTCCGGGCGGATACCTCTTTCATCAAGCTTATCCGACCAAAGGAAGTCTCCGGTTCTATGAGAATATGACGGCTTTTGTTCCTTCCAGCCTGTCATTAACCCAGTACCGGTAAAGGTGAAGCCACGATAGGTAAAATCATCGGAGTCATCCGACGAACGCGTCACGGGACGCTGGCAAACGGCGGCGGATGGTAACAAAAAAACAAGCACGCTTATCCGACGCTTCCTGACTTCGACACATCCTCTTGGCGATCCTTTATTTCCGTTCGACTCGAAACGCTCCGGAAATCTTCCCCTCGATTGAGCCTCAATACCCGCGAAATTAGGTTCGCGCGGCTCGCTCCCGTGAAGTACGACTGCACCTAAAATCGTCGCCTCTCTATCACGCAGACAACTTACGAGACAAGAGTCATGCAAATACAAACCAGGTGTTGGCAATTATAGCGTACATTGGATTACCTCTGGAGGGATGTCACGAATTTATTCACACCACTTAATCCTGAAGGATACCCGGGATGAAAGCAGATTCGCGCACCCCTTCGGGCTAATGGCTACCCGTGCACCAAATTTCAACTTTCTGTGTCTTCTGTGTTTCGAGATTTTCATACGTTATAGGTTACAGTGGGGAGCAAGAATTGACTCTTTTCTCGAACCATGTTATTCGAAGGAAAAAGATGACAATCTTGACGTTGTTTTCGCAATTTTCTCACGTTCGCCCTAACTTGGTCACCGCGTGAAAGAGTAGGTTACCGCACTGTTGCTTATGGTATGCACGTTTACAGGAAGAACCTAAGACGACAAGGGTAACTTACAAACCAAGATTTATGACACGTCGCTGCTATCGGGATGCAGGAAAATGTTCCTATTGACAGAGAATAGAAAATAATAGAATGAAAAGTCTCGAAGAATTTTTCGTTGTGAATTGTTCCCTGCAAATTAAAGTACTATGCATTCGTTCTCGTAATATTTTCACTCCTATCACGGCCCGAAAAAAGAAACTTCCAAGATACTGCTAAAGCTTTCTCCGCATTCGAGTAATAGCGCAGTTCTCGGACAGAGATTACACAGCTCCAATATGCACCGTTACCCGACTCCCATTTTAATTTAAATTCCTGCCGCAGCTCCAGAAATTTCGATTCCTACGTCGAACGATAAAAGCTCTCGCAGATACCGAGGCATGTTCGCGCGAGTGTTAAGAGATAACGCCCGTTATTGCCCGGTCCTTCCGCGAATGCTTCTTCGCGGCAAACTCTAGACAAGATAGGCGGGGCCTATAGCGGAAGACGGACCGATTCGGCCAATAGCGAAAGACGTGTAGCGTGGAGTAGGGGTATCACGTGGTCCCTGCCGTCCCCTGATGGACGAACAGTACATATCAATAGACAGCGAGAGAAAATAAATAGGTGCAATTTAAAACAGCAAAAGCAGAAGATTTAAAAAATAGTAAGAAATAATTTTTAAGTAAATATCACAGATGAAATATCCAAACATTTTTCGGGAATTTATTGTTCAAATACTTTTGTTATTCCGTCAGATGAAGCGAAATGAACTAATTGGTGCTAAGAACGTGATTGATAGTTCATAAGGGGGTATATCGATTTCAGCTGTTGTTCGGACAACTTGGAAACTAATAAAGCAGTTCATTAAGAGTAGAAGAATTCGATAACACAGTTCGAAGTGAAAACACTCAATCCCAGATTCCACGGGCAGACGATCGCAGAATCTTAATGGGATTATTAAAGCATTCAAGTTCGAGAAGGACTTTCGCAAGAGCGGAGAGCACTGTCGAAGCTTATTTTCATAAACTCCGACTACCATCGTTTTGCCATTGACAACGCAATCACCGATAACTTTTCCCCGATAAAGGAAAAGTGAATAACAAGAGTGGAGGAATGGAGTAATTAATATTGACAGATTCAGGTTATAATCAAGTGTCTGACTTGAAAACTTGGCTTCAACCTCTCGTGGAGTTGTATATGTATGTAGTTGTAGTTTGTTCTTGAGGAACACACGGTAGATTTACACAATCATTTATTCAGGATATTTATTTGATATGCAATTATAGAATTTGGAAGGAGGTGAACAAACTTGTTTAAATAAAATTATTTACAATTGCCGTATCTTCGTAAAAAGCGAGTATTGGTAAAAAAGCTCGGACACGTATCAATTTATTTTGTTTGCACGATTACCACCAAAATGTTTAAGTTTCATTAAAATTGGCGATTCTGTGGTTACGTACGAACAACTAGAACCGCAGACTACTTAGGGAAGTTCAGCATGGTAGAATACCCGGTGCTCAGAACTTTTCTAATTTTATTTCCATACTTAGCAAGAACTGCGATCAATAGTCGGGCTGGAATATACATATGCGTTAACGGGCGATGTAGGGAAATACAATCCCGCGAGTAAACATTGTTCTCGATCATACACGTCGCGTCGCTCAGTCCACGATTTCGCATACTCACGTGTTTTATGAGAAGGATACGGGGAGGGCGGATAAAACGAAGGAACGCACGGCGTGGCGCGTATCGCGCCTGCAAAACGCGACTCTTTTCCATAAACCCCACGGTTTTCTGCACTCGCTGGCGTTAATCTTCCCCCGGAGAAAAAGTTAACAATGATTTAACGGTGTGTGTACCGGCCCAAAGAAAAGAAAAAACGTCCGACTCGAAGGGGGATGTGCAAGGGAGAAAGGGATGAAAGCTAGGGAAGCTTCGACGCAAATACCAGGCAGGGAAGGATATCGGCTAGCTTTTTTCCTGGCTGTCGGTTTTATTGCGTACAGGATATCGCAGCTCGTTTATTGCTGTTTTTAACCATAACCACCCCCCACCCCGTGGAGAGAGCTTGGAAATGCAGTTTTAAACTATTAATGCCACGGAACAATCAGGCTACGGGAGTGGACAATAAACCCGTTAGTATAGTTCTCTCGTCGATAAAGAACATTAGGAACGAGGAGAGAAGAACATTTTTATAGGGTGGTTCTAGATAACAGGAGATTTGTTGCAAAAATGTCAAAACTGGAATTATAGGTTTCAATTCAGCCGTTCTCTTAAAAAACGACTTGAAAGATTCGCCAAGTATTTTATCCATATGTCTACAGGGTGTCTTAAAGTGGGATGAACGTGGAGGGGATGATTTTACACGGGCAAATTAGCCGAAAATATACAATTTTTCTCATTGGACGCGTCGTGTTCGAGATTATTCTTATATGCTTTCTACGGAATAGAGGAGACAAATGGAAAAAAAATTTGTTCTATACTTTCCAACGTAATAACATGTTAATTATTTATCGATTTCATAAATAGGAAACGGTGATGACGTCAATGGTTCCGATGAGTGGAGTTCGGTACCGTAATTGTACTACTAAACGAATTCGATGTTTTCGCGGTCCCGGGCCAGAATGCCTCCTTAATTCGCGGTGCAATAAAGTTGTAGCAACCGCTTTTCGATTCGTCGAGCTTTTATTCGCGCCGGAAAAGCATCGCAGCCCGTGTCAACGTTTACTTTCCTGCTCTCATCCATTCCCGTAGTCGCGCATAAATTCCACGCGCCACCGGCGGAATCTTGCTTTCAGGGGAAAGCTGCGTTGCGCGGGAGAGTGTGTTGAGCGGCAGGTAGCTTTCGCGCGAGCTTTCGTAAATACGATAGCGGCGGTGGCGGTCGCATCCCTAGCAAAATGCTGGCAGGAAAACACGCGCCAAGAATATGCTGATACCTCGTCGAAAATTCAAGAGCCAAGCGACAAATACGTGCGTGCGTGCCCACGTGTTGGAAAAATGCAACCGGCGACCATAGCGACGGTTTTCTCTTGTCGTCGTATCGGCGACTGTACGCTTTACAAGGCACTATGTAAAAGGTATTCAATTTTTCTGTAACATTATTTTTCCTGTATTTTTCCGCGTCGCGATACATACGGCGAATACAAAGACACTTCTGCGGCCGTTCTTACAATGGAAGTCATAGTTTTCGTAGCAGTAGCATTCGGCATTCACGTTTTCTATAAGTTTCTTTTAATGTGATTGACCCTTTACGTGCCGGTGGATGATCAAAAGTCCGTTGAAACGCCATCATTATATAAATAAATCTTGGAAAAGATCCAAATTAAAATCGAAACGTCGATGATGATTATTTGACTATTTGTAAAATTGCGTTTTGTTTAATCAGTTTTAATGGTCGAACCGTTTCGCCGAAAACATTTAACTTCAGTTATTAACAACAAACACGATCGATATAAGAAACATATATACCCATAATTATATATTTGTTTTCCATTAATACTCTATTGAGTTTCATTAATGCCATACTCTGTCCATACAAAAATAGCAACAAGTTGTTACAAATAACGGAAATTTTATCACTGAATAATATTGAGATATTCCTCCAACTTAATATTTTATTATACAGGTGAGAGAAAATTTTGAAAAGTGGAGAACCACCCCTTAAATGTTTTCCAACACCCTGTATAATGTAAATCTTTTACAGCAGAGAACCCGAAGAAAATTGAACGAAGCAACTTTTCCGAGTCTCGTCCGGCAGGTACACTAATCACTGTGCACCGTCAGGATTTATTAGCATTTCATTAAACTGTTCGGTGGATGAGTCACGACAAGAGACTTCGGGATCGATAATGTTCGTGTGGGAGAAGCCGAACGCGACGACACGTGCGGTAATTTGTGAATTTTGTCGAAATTTATTCCGTCGCAGCCGACTCGATACACTCGGTTGGTCGATCATGCGGCAAAGATGAGTTTATAATGCGTAACAGTGCATCCCGAACTTCGTCGTTCCCGTTCACGACGTATTAGGGAATAGTTTAAGAGGATATTCGAGCTCGCCGTAGGAGTTCCCCGGCTCGGAAACTTTTTAAAGATGCAGTCGTAGTGTTTGGAAATTCCGCGACGGCTTACGGCAACTGCGAAATATAATAGATCATCCGCGGATCATGAACTCAAAAGGAAGGAGACGAATACATGTACAGCGGGATACGTATTAAATGTCCTTCGTAGTTTTTCATTGCGCATTATCTATTACGAAACGTTTGGAAAGTAGACAGTAGAATATTTCTTTGGTCAGACAAGCGGATATACATACGTTTGCTTCGTACAGAGAAACAAGTACAAAGATTGTAAACGTAGACGTAATGTGACTACTGGAGTCGTTTCTGTTTCTGACAAGCCCGAAGGAGTCCCATTCCTGTTCGCACAAGTAGAATAAGCCCTATTCATGTCCGGACAAGTAGAATCATATCCAAAGTGCAACAAACTTCCGTTTCCAATTCTGCACTTGCACTGGCACGACCAAATGGCGAAGTTATTAACAATATCAGACTGATTTTATTTATATTTGTAAGCTGTTGTTCATGTCGCGCCACTCGGTATATTCTTAATGTTATTTAGAAGCGGTTCGTTGCCAACTACGAGCGAACGTCGATAACGAAGCGAACATCGAAAACGAAACGAATAACGAACAGTCTCGTCAAGTCCGTCTCTGGAAAAAGACGTTTAAATAAATTTGATTCACTATTATGGCATTTGTCGTTTTAATAATTTTTTAAGAGAACGATATTATCACTGTATAATTATACGTGAAAATATCTCTCCATGTAACAGAGTGAACTGATCACTGAAAATTTCACGAGAGTGCGACGAGCCTAAAAAAAAGAATATTTCGAGGTCGAGCTAGATAAAACTAGACGATAGACCAAACAAAGGCTGTGAAGGGATACCTAGATCGTCGCTTGTCAGCTGAAAGTCGATGGGTGCAGCGTTTCCCTCGGGAAACTCTTCATGATACGGCAGAGAGTCTCGATTAAGCCGGCTAATCAGGATCGCACTAAACCGATTAAATCGAGATCCATTGGGTAACCAAAGCTCGGGTAATGCAGAAACGAACGGTGACAGAAAACTTGGATGATGACGTGAGAAGAAGACGAAAGTCTAACTATGATCACCTACACACGAATAAACACATACAATTACTGAAATCAATATTCCAGAACGTAAAAATATAATTATAATCCTCGAAGCAATAGAAAAACAAAACTCCAGAAATTCTTAAAAATGTGAAATTGATATGATATCTCGTACGATACTTGAATGTTCAGTAAACTGATTAAGTACCAACGTGTTTAATAACGTGAACAATGCTTTGAATAACGGTACCGCAACTTTTAACAGCGACTCTGAGTCACCATCAGGATTAATTGATCTAATTGCCGAATATTCTACGTTGTAAACTAAATACGATCGTCCACTCGTTCCACAACAGACAAGGTTCCATTCTACTTTCTGAAATGAGAACATTCACTATCCTGTTTCTGCGGCGACGGACAGAGCCCATTCTACTTAAACCCACTGCTCCATCGCTCGACTTGTCTAAACAATGGTGGTCTTTTCGCTAGCTTATCCGATGAGGCAATATCTCCTCGTCTGACCAACGACGACCATTTCCAGTGGTCCGTTCACTAATGCCGCTATTTCACTTATGCTCGTCTGCGTACATTATGCACAGTTCCGACTCGACTCCATCTTATAAGGTCAACACGGTGAATCGATCGACCAATCCAATCGAACAGAAAGGAGCGCACAATGTGTCCCGAGATGCCTTTCACTCGAATTTCGAGTGTTCGAGAACGTCCCCGGCGCCGCCGCGCCGATACACAATGAACGTGTGAAAACCGGGACGCGTATTGTTAGAAACAACATTATATCCTACTGTTAATGCGGAGGATAATTGAAGTCGTAGATAATAGACGTTCGTGGAATCGAAAGCACCGCCGCGCGGCAGCTCAAACTCCGTTAATCGAGATCCCACGGTATTGCTTTTACGCATCCCGAACGGATGCACTCGGGATACGTGTATGCACGTATACCGACACGTGGATGCACACGTGGCAGCCGCTTTTGCGAAAGCTCGCGGTGCTTCGGCCGCGAGAAACTTCCCAGCTCAACGTGAAATCCAAATTCTGTCTTGGCCGGCTGGCAGATTTTGAAATACTCTTCGGGAAAATATGGTCTTATATTCTCAACGTAACGTTCTACTACAGGGTGTAAAGAAATGTTTAACATTAATAATTTATAGCACTCGAACATCATATCAAGATGCTAATCGTCTTACTATATTTCACTGGAATACATAATCTGCTTCCAGTTAAACAGTTCGCTTCTCGATCGTAAATTTAAATATTTTCACCTACTGGAGTAGTGCGAATAATTACGAGCGTACGTACACGGAATGTAAAATATACAGCTAAATATGTATGAAATTAGTCGACCACGCGAGAAAACGAACAGGAAAATGGAAATGTATTAACGAAACGTGTAAAGCAGTTGTTATCATCACCATCAAGGGAGCATAGAGTGGTGGTGGTCGCGGAATGCACACGGAGGAGCTTCCCCGAAGTGCTTTCACGGCTATCGTCCCTCTTAATCCTCTCGCCGAGGGGTCACGTTTAGCCCGTGTATGCAAAGTTATTCGTCCGTACCGATTCAAGCGACAAACGCGGCCCTTGTTCAACGATCCCCAGGCGTCCAGCAGCCACTACTCCCCATAAAACTGCTCTTCGGTCGGTTTTTTCCGGAAAACTCCAGCAGAATGTTTCGTTTAAAATCGTGAAAATGCCTTTCAACAGGGTACGCCATATTTGAAATTTTAAAAATTGACTTCCGGTTCACACGACCGATACACAGTTTCACTCGACGTGACAGGTATCAAATAAACGTTAGATATTTGTCGATCGTAGATATTTAATTAAAAATTTAGTTAATGTTATCGGTTTTTTTTTTTTAAAAAGCAGTCACGAATGACTTCGACACAAGCAGGATTAGAAGAAAATATTCAGATGAAACATACACCCTTTATAAATCCGAAACAACGCTTAATATGACTTCCTATTAAAGACAGTATTTTATTTTGGCAGCAACCAGGTTCTCAGCTACGAGCTTCAGCTAGACGGATGGGTAAAGAAGGATCGTAAAGAACTGACAAGAACTTAATCCACTATTTCGAGCAGGAGATTACATGGAATTTTTGAAGGGAACTGCGATGAGCGGATTAATTTTGTGCGAGCGCAGATAAAAATATTATGAAAAGTTTATTGAAATAGCATACACTCGAGAGTACGCAATTAGTTCAGTCAGTATCGATTTCAAGAAATTTCGAATGAAAAATTGCAATCGCTATATATTTGAATAACGTTATAGCTGAAATCAGACGGATCCAGTAACCTACTTTGGAACAATGCTGAAATCGTTATGGACAGTGCGATGTGGCATAGCGATTCGACTTCGTTCAAGTTAATTTTCATACGGGACTGTGTTTCTACACGATCGAATGCGCATTGTAACGAGAACGATTCATCGCATAAATTAGAAAAAATTAAATTCCTCTCCGTTTGCTTTTTATCCTGGTATTCGTACCTCGATGACGTCATGGCGCGGTTCGATCGCAGCATCCGACCAGCGGAACGTCTATTTCGAAACAGCCTTTCAGCCCCGTGACAGCGAAATGAAATAGTAAAAACGACGCAATCAGGGAATCTGCGTTTTCACGGCGACAATCTGCGGTTTATCAAATTTTTATTACGGATTTGCGCGCGGGGACGTAACCAGATTTAATATCACTATTCCGAGCTGTCGTTTGGGCTATTATTTTTCGTCCGTGGCTCGCATTCGCAAATGAGTCTCTGTTCGGCTTGCATAACACTCCGGATCTCGGTCTATCTGCATTAGTATTTGCTCGGATTACCATGTGATACGAGAATTCTATTATTCCATCTCAGAATTGGCCTTGTTGAAGTTGAAAATGAATACTAACATCGATATTTCACTAATACAGTTTTATTCCGAAATAAAGCGATGGTTCGGGACCGGCTTTCGTCGTATTTCGAATGAGGGTACGCTTTACCATAAATGCGTAATATCCGTGGACGAATTACATTTGGTAATCGTTAATCGTCCAATAATTTTATTGAATGTGTTCTATCGTAATGAGTATAGTGACGATTAATTCAATTTCACGTAGCTCGTTTATTTTGATCCTCGTATTGAGGCAGCAAATATTTTTCCTGTATAACTTTCATTAAACTCGAGTGAAGTGTTCATTTCCGACTTTAATGTATATTCGAATGGCGATCTTGAAACGGTCCCAGATGATCTGAGTTACGCTCTCGCTTTATTACTTCAAATTGATGTAATTAGAAGGGTCGTAACGAGGGTACAAGCACGCTGTCTAACGAACGTAAGTTATGGCAATTAAACCCACGCTCTTTTCAGTTATAATTAGCTGATAATGAAACCCCGTCGTGAATTCAACTGCTTCGAAAAACTTTCAACGATTTCGCCCAACCACGAGGCTTGAAGTCAGACACGATCTTTAATTTGTCCGGACGCGTAATTATCCCTAAAAAGAAATGGTCGTGGGTTATCTTCAATCTCTGATTGTCAATCCCTGAAAATGGCGAACCACAAGCTCGAACAAGCTAACTATTGATCATCGGTTACCACAGAAGCTGATGGTAACGAATAATCGCACAAATCCTTCAATTAGCTATAATTTCATACCTAAACCCATAGCAGACGAACTAGTTTGTGCATCAACACGTTTACAAGTAGCCACGCTCACATTTACAGAAAATCCCTTCGTTCACCGATATTAGCTACGAAAGCGACAACTGAGCGAACAGTGCGAGAACCAATTTTGGGGAAATTTACTGAAAAATGAAAACGTGACTGACGTTTGTCATTTGCTTTCCACGTCCCCAATTGTCCGCAGGTAGACGTCAGCCGGGCAATCAGTTCTCGTATGTGGATTGTACTGCTAACATTTATACAGTACATCACAGTAACATTCATTTTTAAAAGGACGATAACTTCTTCATGTTGTATCATACGAATGTACTTTCTCAGAAGTTAGAGCAATGAGTTTACACGAGAAGAAGTCGTTGTTTCCAACTTTTTTATATGGGTCCAAATATTGACATATTCTGAAAGTTTCATCGAAAAACATGTTCGATTTTGATGAAATTCTCAGGATACATATAATAATATTAAGAAAGCGATCGTCCTTTTAAAAATGTCCAAATATTACTGTGATTCGCATGTTAAAATGACAAAAGCATATCGCAGGATTACGGGAAGACCATGGGAAAGAGAGGAAATTAATTACGGATGGAAAGACGTAGAAAAATATAGAAGTCACGTTACACAAGTTAAGAGTTGGTATTCGCTATTTAATATCGCGGCACGAGAATCATTATTAAAACCGTAAAAGCCCGACTGACATGGATATGATATACGTGCAGATAGGATACGAGCTCTCAGAAGCATTTGCACGTGAAAAGGTATTGCTTTGTTCTCTTCTTGAAACACGAGTAATTCCATACGAGATTTCCGATGCGGAATACTTTTCCAGCACGGTGTTTCAACATTAATTAAAAATCAAGTCGCGTCTCTACTTTTTCCATAATTTAACGAGCTGTTTCGTTCGCTAGCTGATAATGAAACGTAAAAGAGTTCCTGAATTCCGAATATATCGAAAACAAGGATGAAGAAAAGTGGTCCAGTTTTCTAATGATTAACAGGATTGAACGGTGCATCGAGCTAACGAACAGATTCCAGGTGATTAAAGCAGAGATGTGTTCCCGTGTGGAAACAAGTGCGACTAGAAACGCGATAATGATGGTTCCATGACGTATTTGCTTGCCGGCTTGATTTTGAACGCGCGGAATAGGCGAATACGAATGTTCGATGACGAATAACTAAAATTACGAGACTGTCGGCACGCTGTTCGTTACATTAACGATTAACGTGCCGGCGCATTCGGTATCCAACGAATGACTATTTATATGCGTGCGCTATGCAGAAACGGATGGATCATTGTTGCCCCTGAATACATTATGATAATGACGGACCGCTTGGTATATGCTAAACAAGTGTTCAACCCGATAAATGTCCTTTCGCGCGCTCGTGGTTTCGCGATCAATATCCAAATTATTTTACCATTGCCCACGGATCCATGTTTGCCGAAAGTGACGTGAAAAATGAATCAACTTCCAGGAGGAAACCGACGCGACATAATTGCACGATCCGGTCGTTCGAGATGGCTGGGTGGTATTCGACGAAATAAATACTTCGAGCACCATTAAAGTTCCAGCAATTAGATTCTGTTCGATGAAATCCCATTTTAAATAGGTAAAAAATAAGATATTTAAAATGAGATAAAAGAATATTAGATTAGTAGATTTTAAATTCTTTTTTAATTATCGATATTTAATCCCTCCGTTTTAATTTCGTTGAAAAGTTCATCTTGTGTAACAATAAACCTCAACTCAATTTAAAGCTTGAAACCGCTGTACTTCCACAGTCCATCGTTTAAATATTTTTCTTGCATTCATTATTGGTTTTGGAAGTCCCAAGTTATTCCTAGTTTATCCAATTTACTTTTCATTTTTACCGAGATGTTTGGAAAGTTTTTTCCGTGACAGAGTATTATACATATAATACTAGACAACGGAGCACCGGAAAACCAGCGTATATATTTGCAAGTGTCAAATCGTAAATCCTCGGGCTGACCGGCTGTATCCGCGCGGACTGCATGAGATGGTGGAAGCCGAGGATTATTTAAATTAATCGTAATCCCGCCGACAAATCCGTATCGAGTCGCAAGAGAGCCCCCAGCGTCGGGTAATTCTTTCTTCGACAACATCTCTCGATTCTTTCATATTACTCGTTCAATGACTATATGTCTCATATTGTGATGGAGAACCACCCCTTAAATTTTCTCCCACCTTTAGTCGAACAGCCTGTATGCGGCAACCCTTCCAACACGCACCGTACAGCTGTGTTGGCCGGGTTGCCGTATTTTAGACGGATTTCTTACATTGTCATGGAAAACCACCCTTCAATTTTCTCCTCCCATTTCGAACACCATCTACGATGCGCTATGAAATGATTTCCTCTCCAGGTACTACACGGATCTCTGGCAGCAACTGTTCTCACATATCGTGGGAATGATTTTCGCGTCCCGATGGAAATTGGGATTGCGAATCGATGCGCGGATCTGGTACAGCCATTGAGGGTAGTACTACAGCCAATCGAATTTTACGATCGTAAGAAAACTCGTTTGCGCTATAGGCGCGCCGGATTTCTTCCGCGTGGACGACTCGTTTGGAGTGCCATTAGACGGATTTCCAGAGGCACAGAAATCTCATCCGGTGAAAAACAATACGTTTAACAGACCCCCGGCCGCGAAATAGAAAGCAGCTTTGTTGCGCAAAGCCTCTTAACGAGTCGGCGCAACGCCGGTTTCCGAGCGGTTAACTGCATTTCGTGAATCCTTTGCGACCCTCTTCCCCCACCTCCGGTCCATGTGTAAAACTGTGGGCGGGCAGTAGCGGTGTAAATGCCATTTTCTTTGAACTTTATGTATCCAATTCAGTTCGGCTCTCAAAAACTCCCTTTCCCTAAGAGAACGACACGTGAACAATACTATTGCGAAAACTGTGCCACACAAATACGATCGATAGCAGTGTCAAATGGGAAAGGAAATGTACTTTGGAAAGTCCGTGTGAAAAGGTGAAAATTGGGGAATAGTACCCTTGCCTATAAATAGGGAAGTAAGATCACAAATAAATGATTTGTAGGAACTAGAATATAGTTCCCTTGAATAAAAGACCGATCTTCCCATTAATTTTCGCACTTCTACGAGGTGTAGGAATTTGCCGGTGTGATTTCTAACCCACGCCGACAATTCGCCGAATTAAGACTCGTGTCCCACTCTATCTTACCCCTTCTACGACGCCATTCCCCTACTCCCCGGCGGCGTGTGCTACAATGTCACATGACTAATCCGGTAATGGCAGAGAGGGGAACCTGTATTCTGGTGTAATCTCCAGTTTGACACGTTTCAAAAAATACGTTGGCAATCGCGGTGCAATCAAGACAGTCGTGCCGGAATAGTACGGAATTCGGTGCAGTGTAGAAGTCGGAGGAACGGTACATTGGATAATCCGGAAAATCGGATGCGGCGATGCCGCCACCGGAAGCTTATCTTCAGTATAATAACAAGGGAACTCGATTTAAAGTTCGCGGTTAAAATTTCGCCCCGAAACTCCCGCGGAGTCGTAGTTTCGGAAACGCGGCGTTCGGGTTTCGCGTTAAATGGAGAATTTGAAAAATCCAGCGGAAGTTCGGTAACTCTGCCAGGCGTAGCTGTCGTCCGCCTTCGAAAGTTCCGAATTAAGAGAGTTCTCCCCAGAATTTTTGTTCCGGTTGCGTCGCGGAACGTGGTCGCCGTTATACACCGTTGAACTTTCCCGTTTACTCCCTCGTGAAATTATAAATTATGCAACAAAAGGATTAAGCTGAGTAACAGTTTTCCTGGGGAGCACTTAACATCATTCCCGTCCACGGAATATTCATGAGAAGTTTAAATAAATGTAGTACACATCGGAGACCCCCACAATACCGCGGGAACGTGCGCTTTACAATGCAGAATAATTACGAACCAAAAAAAATGAATAGACATACGTATAATCGCGAACGTGCACGCATAACCCGTAAAATTCCTATTAAACTCACCTGCGAATAGTTTAACGATCGGTTTAGTGCCGCGCCGAAATGAATATTTAAATGAACCACAGCCGGAATTGAATGATCGTAGAATTTTCAACGAGGAAAAAAGAGAGGGCCCTTTGGGGGCGTTAATCTTTAATTGCCATTTCCTCGCGCGCATACTTATAAGACAGAAAGTCACCAGATGAGGGGAGGGAGCACGAATTGAGGGGAAAGGTTACCAACTCTCCGCGTGGGGGAAAAGCGTCGTAGAGGGGGGAGGTACAGTGAGGACGCAGGTTAATAGTTTTCCAAATATATTTAATAACTTATCTAGATACTAATGTTAAACCAATTTATGATCGATAGAAAAGAAAATTTATCTAGATACTCATCGTACCTACAATACGAGATTGAAGATGGCCCCGCACCGCAGTTTCGTGCTTTCCTACTCGCATACGACGTCGAACAGCCGGTGTTTCGTCTTTTTAACGGAAAGATCGATAATCATTCAAGTTCTTATCTGACTTGCAGCGCACGAATGCCTTGTCTGCGGTGAGATCCGGTTGACGTGTTATAGAGGGATTTAGCAGAATTACGGTGATCCCGCGCAACATAAAGGGTCGCTCAGGTGTACCGATAGCTAATTTCCTCGACATTATCTCTTCGCAGCACGCTTACCACGCCCGACAGTCGCTGCCTTGAACCTGACGGCTTGCAAAAGCTGCCCAGCAATATACTCCCGTGTACGGTCTATCTTCTACCAACTATCTGACCGGAATTTTGAGTGACAAACTGTTAGGAGCACGAGAGTGTACATAATATCACTAATGTGACCATTAGCTGGGAACTTTCTAATCTTGTAGTCTTCAGAATAGTGGGAGACAATGGAGGACTATTAGGAGACATATCTTTCACTTTACGGAAGACCTTCCTTTCAAAAGTGTAAAGATCTATTTATTATAAATTGAAACATTTGACAACATGGTTCTAGGTAGATGTCTAACTTGTCTTGATAAGAACCTGGGTGGATTTCGCGTGGAAGCATAGTACATGCGCGAGTACGAACAGTGGGTCCCTGTAATTTTTAGAAGAAATTCGGGGACCAATCAGGTCCTCCTTCTGTTCAGGCAACTTCTCATCTCCGCACGGTACTCCCCTAGAAGCCCCGAAAACCAGACCCAATCTCTCTGCAAGATCTAACAAGGTAACAACGTCCATGAGCGTTGCTAATCAGCCACGTGACACATATCACGCAAACTCCAAAGAGACATCCAGGTACTCGATATACCGACAAGCATACCTCCGGAAGTTATCGAACAGAGAAGCTGCTCAAACGATCTGTGGCAATGTTTGCCCCTAATTCAGTTGTCATCGGCCATTGGTCCGGTTTAATTGTTCTACGCTGGCCGATAATCCCGTTTCAGCGAGCACACGAAGTCCCGGTCGAGGAACAATGGATGACCGCTATCGCGGGTTCCATGGTTTTATTGAGGCTTCTCGGCGTGAAGGATCACCGTTCTGGAAGTATCGCGAAGATGAGTTTAATTGTCCCGTCGACCCGCCGGCTGCCACGGCTGTCTTACGTGTGAATGCATTCGGGCCGCGATAAGGACGCCCATTATACGCGCGTACATCGAATGTAATCGCGCGGAGGCAGCACAAGCGTGATCGTCGTTCAATGCATAGCACCCGCGTATCTCCCTGATCGGGGCACGCGTTCGTTAGCTGTGGAGATTTTTCACCTCTCTTCAAAGGGACCACGTGATACCCCGATCTACACGTCTTTCGCCATTGGCGTAATTGCTTGTGACGCTGAGCTCCTATGTCGACCGTCCCGCATTCGTAGGGTCCGCAGTCTGGCGTTAAGCTTGGGGTCCACAGCCAAAACCTAAGTGTGGTGCCTCGCAACTATCTGCGCCCCACTGTCGAAATCACTCTCATCTCCCCATGGACGATCAGTACCCATAGTTGGGCCACCTTGTAGGCTCCCGATCTGTACTGTAGCACCGTGATAGGACTCCCACCCTCGGACGTCGCCATCTTGCTTAAACTATACCTTGGTAAGGTCACTCAGCCTCTGCCTATAGCATTCCCCCCACTATTTACCCCAGATCTTCGATCTGGCTTCGAAGTGTACCGTAGAAGGTTCCGATGATCCTCATAGATCCTCACAACAGGTCGAGGGAATGTCTCCAAAGCGTCTCGCCGCAACGCCGAATGAAATTCTGTTAGAAATTCGCTGGTAAACACGTGTCACCGTCCGCCATTCTTCAGCCTTTTCGGCTGCCAACCTTCGGGAAAATTCAATATCTTCGAGCACGTGCAATCTATCAAACGGCAAACCGCATACGCCTGTCGTCTCCCTTATTCCTTCGCCGTGAAATATTTCTGGCTACACAGACGTCGACCGCTGTCTACTCGCGGCGGTGCTTATCGACGAGGATATCGGTAATATTGCTTTTGTTCTAGAGGGGACAGATGGTTCTCGCCCTGCGAATACGTTTACGTCGAATTAGGTGCGACCGTTCGAGATGGGGCTGCTTGATGCTCATTTTTCTGAGGGACATGTCGGAAATGGGACACTCTGCTAGGGGTTATGGGAGTATTAGACTGCGAAACTTACTCTTCGATATTTTGGGAACAGTAGTAACGGTAAGCGAATATTATATTAAATAATTCACCATTTGTCGTGGTCCCCATTGGTCGGTACAAAATGTACATGAAAAGTGACATTTAATATTTATAAATGGACAGCTTTAAACGCTTCGTATGTCCATGCATTATTTTCTAATTTTACTGGTACCACCGTTCCATGTTCTACAGTTTCACATACCGTGCGTTTCACGCGAAAATTTCAACTATGATCGCTGATATACACGCGTTAACCACTGTATCTTCATATTGAAACGGAAACAAAATTTTCCCGATAATTCCATGAGCGAATTCCATTTTTTCATGTTCACCTTGGTTGGAGCCGAAAGCTCATGTTCAATTTTTCATCGGTTGTCTGGTCACGTACACGCATTCAAAATTAAATCAGCTTACCGAGAATTGATTGACAGAATTATTCTTTTATGTTCTTTTTTTGTTCGTTTCGCATGAAACCCATTTTCACCAACCTGTTCAAACTTTCGATTGGTCGCGTGGCGTTGTAGTATTATACTATTGTTTAGGAAATACCGCCTTAACGAGCGCAATTTCGAAGGGGTCGCGACGAAAGCAAACGAATTCTACACGCGGAAGGTATAAATTTCTACGATCACGTTCGCTTGACTAACATTATTATGAAACCAGCGCAGCGGCGGCGGGAACGCAACGCAAGAGCATCCGCTTTCCTCGAGCCACCAACTTTCTCCATTAATCGTGCGCTTCCGGAATTTTCGGCCGTAACCGCCGCCGACTAATTAATAATTAGTGAATCATATCGTTGACGTTCTTTCGGCGAAACCGAACAACGAGCCGTTGCCTCGCGATTCTTGTCTGTATTGTCATCCGACAGAGTCCCGCACAGAATGAGTGTATATGTATAAACGTAAGGGGTGGTTCTCCGTGACAATATAAGACAAAGAAAGAACAAAAAAGTTGCGATTGCGGCTTCGTTTTGCAGGTATTAACAATTACAAATTAGCCTGAAACGCGGCAACCCGACCAACAGAGGTGTACGTTGTGTATGGCGGGTTGCCGCAATTTAGGCGAACTTTTTTGTTTTTTTACCACGTTTTTATTAGCTCGCTTTCTCGTTTGTCTGTTTGTTCGGTACAAATCTTGCAACTGATTTTAAACTAACTTCCCGATGAGCTAGTGACTTGAAATTGAAAACTATCCGTTTAAGAGAAATATTTATTTATTAATTTATTTCTTAAATATTTTTCCACCCTGTGTATTTACTGTCGAAATTTATGTTCCAGATTGTGTACAATAATTATGTATTTCTGACTAGAATATTGTCAGTATAGTGAACACGCATTGTTACTTAATCTCCTTCACGTTTACTTGCCCTCTAAGTTTGACGTAATCTTAATTGTCGCTATAAATGTATATGCCGAGATTTATACCGTTTAAAAGCTATCCAGCTTGAACCCACCGTTCCACGATACCTTCGTCCGCGTATTAAGCTCTATGGCGCAGCGTGCATGCAGCACGAATAAATTTCGATAACGCTGATATAACCATTCTGGTTACCTCGCGCGGACAAAATCGTTTGATAATCAACAGGGGTGTAACGAATAATCAGCAAAGCGTGTTTAACCCGTATCAGCTGAAACGTGCTCTCTTGACTCCACTCTTACGTCGAGTGGCTACCTTAAACGTTCTCATCTGTGTACACTTGATAATCAAAGACCGTGCAGTCGTTTACAGAATTTTACAACGTTAGAAACAATTGATCGTTACGTTCCCCTCGTCGATTTCGAATTTCTCTCGAGATTAATTGAAACTTTCTGCGCGCACACAACTAGTTATTTTTATTTAAACCCACCGAAACCGCTGAGTGAGTTTTGGACAATAGTGCACTTTAAATTTTAAGAAAAATTATTAAATATAAATTATTTAATAAATTTGAATTAAGCTTGCAGCTTTTCGGATTTAGTCGCGTCAGATATTTTATTATAATCTCATATTCTGCATTCGATTTTCACGCGTTAATTATCATTGATTCGCTCCAGAAACTGACCCTGTAAAACGTCCCAAAGTTTTACTGATCCGGAGTGGCTGAACGACTCTAATCCCACCTATCAATTATCCAGAGACCGGCGTGCGAATGGCATATTCGTGAAAAATGATTTTCGCGGAGCAGACAAACAGGGGGGAAACAAAAGATTCCGTTCACAACAATAGTTCAAATATTTTTCTTTTCGAAACCGTACACAATCAACTATGTCACACGGGCTTTTTCATGCATAGTCATTCAGCGAGGAACAAAAGCATTCATACAAACACAATGTGGAGATGGAGCAATCAAGATTTTCTATATTACTGAGTGTATTTGCTGTCAGGTGTTAGTTCATCCTTTGAAAGGAAATATTTTTTTAAAATCGACTAAAGGACTCGTGTTTGTGTTAGAACAATTCAGTAAACGCGTTTATTGAACATATTCGTACGCGAACGTATGAAATAGAAATAATTATATTATTTCGTGAAACTGATTCTACACTGGAATCGTATTACATTGAAATTCTGTGACAAACCGTGAATCGCTCGAGTGAAAAATTTCGGTGATATTCGATTAGCAGTGCGTCGCTCTGAAATATATCCGAGTTTATTGTAATTAACGTTACAGATTTAATTGCTTCAGGTTACGCTTGTCACGTGTGCGCATCAATCAACCATCCGATATTAATCGCACAATAATACGCGCTAATTTGAATTTACTGTTAATTAACGCCGGGGTAACAGTTCCAGTTTACTATTCGCCGTAGATCAAACGTTTAGTGCTTATTAATTAAACGTTACCACAATCGCGGCTGCGCTAGATATTTTGTAATTGTGGCGGGATTACGGGTGACGTGTTACACATTTGGTGTTATGCATCGCTGGAATATTGTGCGTTCTTCATTGCGCAAGCAGTGATCAAACGCGTCAATTAAACAATACAACTAATAATAATATTAAATATTCTATTGATTTTCGAAACGAATATCCAGTTGGTTCTATAAAAATTTCGTATTTAGGTTTCTGTGTGGAAATCTACGTTATCGACATCACCGTGAGCTTGTAGTGCTCACCACATACTAACATGGCGGCGCCCATACCAGTCTGAAAACGGAGATAAACTTTAAACACGCATAACTTTTGAACCAGTGTATTCCTAAGACTAGAACTTGGAATTTTGGGATATCTTCGTCAAAATCTACGGGATCGTATTTTAAAAGTTAAATATTTCTGGTTTCCTCAAATAAAGGGTGCCCTAAATGGTCGTGGACCACTCAATGCTGCTATGGAAGAGGAAACTCCGCCAGGATTGGCTGTCAGGAACGTTGGGCCCGGACTTCAGACCCTTCAGAAGTTAATGTTTATGTACGATTGTGCTCGCAGGAGGGAAAACGCTGACTCAATCATCGCGATATTGATTGGCAAACGCGATATGGCTCCTCAGTGTGCTGCATCAAAATCGAAGCAAGAGCATCAGAAGTTTGATAACTCCGTCAGTCCCGTGGACAGGCATTGAACGTAGATTAGACTGCGCGACGTCAATTCATACTTTTCACGGTGGGAGTCCGTAAACTCTGCCATTAAAGCAGGAACCCGGGGAATCGTCAATACTTCTGCGATATTCGGACGCGCGAATATGTACCTAATCAGCGGACACGACGCGACGGGCAGGCGTTTAGAATTACCGGCGCATTGAAATACAGACCACGTTTTCCGCGGTGGCGGATGCAGCCCCGGACCGTGTAAGAACGCTTCTAAAGGGGGGCCGAAGTGTGAGTTTGCCCTCGGTGCGGGGGTTCTTGCCCGAGAACGTTTTCATTCCTGCTTCCCTTATTCTCGAACGAGGCCGCTACTAACGAGGATAGAAAATTTCCGTGGAAAACTCGCCGGAGCGGTGTGGAGCGGTGCAAGCTATCTCGATGGTCTCGTAACTTTCCGAGCCGCGCTGCGAAAACGCGCGTCGAAATTGCGCTCTGATCGATATGCCAGATTTCACGTACCTACACCTCCGTCCAAACTTTAAAATAATTATACGCGACCCGACAGTACTATAAGACACGGTAATTAGTTACAATAAGGCGCTTCTCGCCGATTTCGATGACCCTGAAAATGTGTTGTTGGTGGCATAATTCTGAACAACTGTTTCCTATACGCTGGAACGGTAGTTTGCTATAGTCATCCTAACAGTTTGCGTTTGCCGGTAACATGTGTAGGAGAAATTTGTTCAAGATTGACCTGAACTCATAATTACTCCTAGGTATTATTTACAATATCCAAAGTTTAAATTTAGTGTTTCCAGCGTAAACGAAGATGTCGACCACACTAGCGAATATTCATCTTGCATTAAAGTAGTGTTAAAGTGTTAGTTAATGTTAATAACATATTTTAAGGACATTGGAAAAAAATGAGCTACTCCACTTTTAGAATAAACGGTTGAAACGATCAGACGTTTGTCGGATAAAAGACATTGTGAAAGTCGAAAATATTGTTAACGACGATACAATCTCTTCGACGATGAGGTTCTCCTCTGGTTTACCTTCCGTTCCCATGAATCAAGGCTTAATTATTATCGGCCGCTAATTAAAACGTCATTCGGGAACCCGCGTGGCGGCTGCAGATAAGCAATTTTATGGCCGATGAAAGGGCTTCTCGTAATAAATTCCTTCGCAGGTGATTTCTTTTTCATTCGCCCCGCTGATTTATTGTTTCCCTCGAAACAATGAATAGGTACGAGCATTACTCGATTGCGATATGGATTATTTTCGGTGAAATATATGATAAGGACTGTTTGAATTTTAATGGGGGCACGCTTTACGAGCGTATTGTTGTTAAACCAGAGTGAAATTCGTGAAAACACCTGATTGCAAAGGATTTATTAAAGATTTTATATGCAGCGTTTTCAATGTGATTGTTTCCCTTATCGTCGATTCGAATTATTGTACCGATTTCTCATTCAACCGTGAATATATCAAATTACCCCTACAATTATGTTTCTTACTCTTGCATCTCGCGTATTGTACATTGTTTGTCGATATTCCATTCCGTTGCAAAATAATTGTGTTTTATTATAGAATAGCACTCGAGTGGTGACTCCAAAATATTGTTTAGAGTATTAAATATGTTGGTGTCTAATCAATTGCTAAACATTTAAATATTGTACGAGGTATTTTGACATCTTCTATTGATACACAGAAAAAAATTAATGTAAAATGGAATTATTGAATTAGCGCCGAGTGCAAAGTGTTACCGATATTTTCCCTACAGCAACCCTTCGATTGCTGCCCTTAATGCATCGCATTTACATGAAATCGCACAATACCGCGGTAAATGAGATCCCAGGGAAAGACAAGATCCTTAAAGGAGATACTGTGGACTACAGTAGACGCAGAAACGCGTCAATTCGGCTGAATCAACGAGAAGCGAACGCGCGGTTAATCGATTCCCGTCGCGTAGACGAGGTTTGTATGTAAATCCGTTTGTCAACAGGAACGAATTTGAATATTGATTTCGCCGTATTGACGATTGACTTGATCGACGCGGCACTAATGCGATTTGTAGCGGAGGCGTTTTGTAGCACGCGTCGCCCCGTTATTTGCACAACAATGTCGCGCCAATTAGGACCGACCGGAAATCGTCGAATACGGACCGACTTCGCGGCGATGGTCCTGTTCATTGTTTGAAGAAGAATGGCTCACGCAAGGTCCTTCATCTGTGTAAATTCACGAACAAACAACTCCCGCAACATTCTGATTTTTCTCGATTGAGAAATTTAGTTTACCGAGTGTACCTCATTACTTGTCGCTTCGATGTTCACAGTCTGAGAAAAATCAACTTAGACTGTCGCAGAGCACTTTCTGCAGGAACAAACGCGTTCAACGAAGGTTAATTCCATTGCAAAAATAATTCTTCGTCGTTTTAAACCCAGAAACAAGGTCATAAAACATTTATTTAGATTCGATCACCGTCTATATTTTATCGTTTAGTATCGAATTATTCACTATTAGTGAAAGATCTGTATTCCGCTAGTTACAAAATAATGATTTGCAACAAGATCGTGGAGCGAAAGTCATCGCGTTCGCGCGATTATTTATAACAATTCTTTCGCCGTTTCGCGCATTGTTCGCGCTCATCCCTTCGTGAAATTATGTCTGTTGAGGCTCAGAATATCTCGACAAATCATCACGGATTAATCTGGGCTCTCGCTAACCGGCACCACGATGAAACCGGATAATCCGCGGCCGGGATATAAATTTCAACTGCTTACGTGCCAGAAACGCAACAGCCAAGTCGCCCATAAATTTCCGGGCACCGCACTTTAATGGACTGTTTAACAAAGTCGGTTTTCACACGGAAAGAGCAAACGCGGTCGAAAAGATCGTTTCTCGTTCGAAATATTTCACGGCACGCACACTATGTACTCGGCTCGCACTCGCCGTTAAGTTCGCATTCGATGTATTCCGACCGGGGTGCCGTGTACTATCGACGCGGGGCGTATCGATTTACGAAAAGTTCCTGCGAAGGAAGGCCGGTTGTATAAATAAAGCGAGACACGTCTTTCGAAGAGCTAGATTTACCTTAAACTGTTTATGGTCCTCGTGCGAAGTTCCACCAGTAAATATTCGAAGTTAAACCGCCCTTGCAGACACCGGAGAAATTGATATAATTTTCCTAATATTTTTGCAATTAATATTCTTCACGAAATCAAATCGTTTTCTTTCCAATAGTTTGGCAATGAATATTCTTCACGAAATGAAATCATTTTCTTCCCAATAGTTTGGTAATGAATATACTTCACGAAATAATTTCCATTAAATTGTTCATAAAGTTGATTTGACGTTTGAGTGGAGTTTCAACCCTGGTAAATTGAGAGACGCTCCTGCAGTCGCCCCCGTTTTAAGGGAGAAATTCCCATCATTTTCTTCCTAATAGTTTCGCAATGAGTATTCTTCACGAAATAAAATCATTTTCTTCCTAATAGTTTTGCAATGAGTATTCTTCACAAAATAAAATCATTTTCTTTCAAATAATTTGGCAATGAATTATCTTCACTAAATAATATCTTCGTGAAGAATATATCGTGAAATTAATGTGAACGCCGGGAGTACCCTCCGAACACTAATTTTCCCACAAAAATACTGGGTCCAAGGGTTGTAGAAGCATAGTCGCCAGATTAAGACTTCTGTCCCCACTCTAGCTTCCCCCTCTACGAGACTTTCCACCACCGCCAGGTCACGTGACTAATCCGGTACTGGAAGAGAGAGAGGGGATAACTTACTCCCCTGATCTGGCCAGTCTGATTAGAAGTCGCACATGAAGGAGCCGGATCCCCACAAGGGCGTAATAAATTAGCACCTGCGAAGCTTCCTGAAAAATAGCTGAACCGAGTCGCCGAGGAGAAAACATCCCTTACAGTTTACTCCGACTTAGCTTTGATCACGTCGGACGTTCCATCAGCAATCACCATAGGTGGTGAGCGAAGCGTTCACCGATCACGCGGCGATCGTACGAAATTTCGTTAAGATCCGTTCGCGGAGCAGCAACGTAGCCTCTAGGTTCAAGTTATTAGGTTAAGCAAACTTCTGGTAACTTCGTTCGAGCGGGACGGGTCACGTTCCAGCCTGGTCGAGACACGATTGAGCCAATCACGCTCTCCCCCGGAACCACCTTGATTTTTCGCCTGAGCAGCCCCGCCGAAATGCTTCCGGTTGCAGATCTCCTCCCGTGCTCACTGACACGAATTCGCCCGAACGAAATTCACCTTGGAAAATCCTCGAGTAGCTTGTACTCTTTCACGGGCTAAACGATTGGTGACCGTAAAGCTCTCCGTTTCGACGCGATTTATTCAAGCGCCGAACAGTGTTTATCAGCGGCCCGAGAACATTCCGCTTTTCCGTCCGCGATTTTCCTACGGTTCGACGTCAAAGAACGCTTTGTTCTAGTTTGTATGGAAATTGGAGGATCGGTTACAGCGTCCCTTGTACCTATCCGTTACTTGCGCTATCGATCTGTGACAGTCAACTGTTTGATGTGCAGTGACAAGTACGTCTGATTCGTCCACCCTTCGACGTTTGACATTGTTCTCACTTTTTTATCTCGTTGGAGAATATATACCGTCGGAAAAACGTCTCCAACCGTTAGTAACCGTCGTCGCTCAGAATTTCCGGGGCAATATTATTCCGCCCCGAGGGGGTGTATTTTGAAAAAGTTTCCGCGAGATAACCAGGCGCGAACGAGTCACAGGAGTAAAAGTGTCGGCGAATTAATAAAGAGCAACGAGCTGACGCTGTTCGAGGACCGTTTAAGGAGAACTCGGTTGGGCAGCCCGCTAGAAGTAAAAATAGACGGGGCTGCTGCTGGCAACGAGATTAAAACGTGTGAACCTCTCTTTCCATTCGGGGTTGCACGCGAAACGTGCACGAAAGAACGTGTTCAAGATAGATACAGCCGACGTACTCGGACGAGACTGCTTTACATGTCTGGCTAGGCACGCCTGTATTTCACTGTCTGGCCAGAAACAACTTGTTCCACTCGCGAACTTGTGGCCTGCTCTTTCCACTGTCCGACGAAGCCCTTTCAAACGTAATATTCTCTACCCTGTGCGAATTAGAACCGGTTTAGAATCCTTTTCTAATTGACAACGTAAACACACTTATCCTACTATCCACTAACCGTGGACGTAGGCGAATGTTCTATTAACTCTTCGCACGCGAGGCTGCTATTTTAACCCGAACATTTCATCCAACGTTTTCATTACACAGTGGATGATCATATTGACTGAGCCACTTGTACGAAATGAAAAGCTTATGTTAAAATAATTCATTTTTTAATTGTTCACGCTTTCGCTAATTGAATATAGACATTTGGAAACACGTGAAATTTTTGTTCAAGGAAGTACATTTTTGTTCTGCGACACTAGATTTCACAATCTCCATCTCGAGGAAATGGAAAACGACATCGTCGCTCCGAAACATTTTGGACGTTTCTCGTTAATTCGGTTTCACTCAAGCTTTAATTAATATGTCCGCTTGAATGGTTAAGAAGAACGCTGTAATTTCTGTTTGAAAGGTGCACAGAGAGACCTCGTTCTAGGTAATTTGTATTTTAAACGTTACACGTGTCTCCTTTCGTTCGTTTTATCGCTGTGAACCTCGGCAAGGGCAAACGCGAGCAAATTATGTGTCAGTACCGACGTACCAGCGGAAACGAATTTTCAAAATGATTATACGAAAATCTGTCGCTTGACGACTAAAAGTATTGTGCTTTCCGCAAGGCGTACGTGTACGCGCTACTTTTTGATCTCCATTAATTAGTGAAACCGAATCAGCAGTGAAGAATTGAGTCGGGTAATTACGATTGTCGGGAAAAAGTGGATAATAATGTCGAAGAAATTAATCGAATGTTACGCGAATAAAAATGCCAATTTCGTGTTAAAATACGACGACTAATTCGAATAATCAATTAACGAGTTGTTAGCGGACAATTGTTATCTCAATCGATTTTATAACACAATTATCGGGACAAATAATTAACAGTTTCTTCTCACATAATACCAAATGATTGTTATCAGTTTTTCATGCGAGAGGAAGATAAATATTTCTTTTTTTGCGTTGAAAACACGACACAGCTGAAATACTCGTAAAGTATACAACAGTTATGAATATTTAATGGAAATCGTGCGCGTATCAATAAACGGTTAAATCGTTTGCGAATCGGACGACAAATGTGTAGATACGTATTCAAGATTTTCGAATGGAAACTGGCTACTTTGTAAATATATTAAATAAATCGTTAATCGTCACGTCGATAAAATTCACGTGACGTGTCAGGGAAATTTGAAAAATTTTTTAAATGAATATTCCATAGCATTGACGTTGCGTACTACTGCCAAAAATATTATTGCAGACCATCGTTCGAATTTCAATCTTGTTTTTCATTATTTCGTTGAATTTTACAGCGCGCCGCGGTTTCATATTCCCCTAAGAGGAACTTCGTCTTCTCGAAAAATCTGCTTCAGTGCCGTAATCACCGGGGGGGTCTTTTGTTGTGCGAACTTTTCGAAGTACTTTAATAATCCTGCTAATAGTGATGGGATAATAACCATTTTTCTCCGGACAAGTTATTCTAACGAACCAAACTTTCCCCTTTCATCCAGTATATTGGTAGCGTCGCAAGTTACAGCACGTCGTGCGCAACAGTTTCGCGTAAAGTAATGAATTACTTGAATAAAATTCTCGCCCGATCAAATTTATCGAGGAACACCGCGAATTTATTCAAGCGTAAACAAGTAACGAGAGTAAAGTCACTGGAAAAAATCAGAACTTTTCACTTGTTAACTTAAAAAAAACTCCCGAAAAGAAATTTAGATAGCCAAGGTGGTTCAATCTTAATTTTCTTTTTAAATCCGTGCATTTCCGCGATAACGCGACGCGTGATGTTCCAAAAAGCCAGATTCGGATCACGTATTCGATATTAATCGGGACAGCTTTGAAAGAGATGGATTGTTAGCTTCCGCTTTTCGACGCAGATTTGACGTCTCTTTTAATTTCGCTGAATCCGTCGCCTTTCGTGCGAATATAGGAGCCATCGGCACGACATAGAGTTGAAACCCACGCACTGCGGATCGGAAATATTTTACACGCGCGATACGCCATTGAATCACTGTTCGTAAACATATTTCCATTTCGGGCGCACTAACTCGTTTATTAAAGACGATATAAATGCGCGGCTGTGTCAGTCGGATATCGAAACGGATTTTCGGGGTTTAAATATTCATAGATGTCGTTCCGTTTTTTGTCCAACAAGTTGTTTTTCCATTTTACAGACACGAACTATTCGCAGTGTTCAGAGTCCTCGCGATTTATTGTAACAAAGAAACACTTTCCCGTAACGTCACGCGTCAACAAGTTCCAGTTTAATTTAGTACACGAACAATAATGAAATTGTTAGTTCCATCAAATTCGTGGATTGATAGATACGGTCAGGACAGAGTAAGTTTGACTTCACCAATGTCAGAGAGTAGATATATTAGAGATAGCAGCGATGCACTAGCGGACACGTCGTTGAACTTAATGAGACTGCTGTTTGTCTCGAGCGTGAGTTGTGGCCCTTGTGACTTCGCCCTCGGCAAATGCAATTAACGTGCAGCGAAAATAACTAAGTCGCTGGTAAGTTATTTGTGCGAGTTATACAGTGGTACATTTTCGCTTGAACAGTACAAACTGACTGTAATAATTAATCGGCAAAATAGTTTATTAATACGAGCAATTTTCAGTTAAACGAACGTTACAAACATTGCACGGCAGTGTTAAGCCCCGCACGCGAGGTATTTAAAACGGAACTTTACTATGTATTAAGCTGGAGAGCTTAAAGTACAAAGTTTACGAGGATCAAGCAGAGAACAGAGAGTGAAGAGCGACGAACGAACGTGTACATAAATTCGACGCCCGAGCATACACTTTCGGCGCTTAATTAAATCCATCCGTATTTGGACGTGGAAACATTTAATAGTCACGCTGCTTTTCTCCTCTAATTACCTTCCTGGAACGAATCCCTTAGTAATGGCTCGGTGCAAAAAAAAATTTCACCGCCCGTAAATCCTGCGCGAGCGATAAAAATCCACGGAGAAAAGAAGTCCTTGAGCGTGGAACGTCGCGTCGCGGCCGAAGGAAAAACAGGATCTCAGAGTAGGAGGCGGAAAAGCAGTGAGGCAGCCAGATTTGTATGCATAAATAAAGCTGTAATTGAAATAACGCAGATCTTGATGTCGGAAGGCATCGATAAAAATCGCTAATTTCTTTTTAACAGCCACCTCGAGTGTTACAGTTCCAGTAAGGGATATTGTGCTCCTTAAAAGGCTGATCAAAGCGGGAATAAAAGATTAAATTAATGTATTGTATACAATATCATTTTTTTGCTCCAAAAATGTAAAATACCATGGACCATTAAAAACGCATATCTGTCTCATAGCTTTCACTAAAATATTTTACAAGACCGCAAAGTCAGTTCATTAAAATCTCGGAGATACAGTTGCCGGTTTGAAAAAATTATTTGTTAACTTTGTTCGCTGGACCATCGAGTGAAAAGATCGTCCGCCATAAACCAGCTTTCGGAGATAATTTTCCCTCGAAATGACCAATCTTTACGTCCCGGATAAATCGGTGGACGGAACACGAAAGAGTAGGTGGAACGTGCAGCAGAAATGAACAGGGACGATTTACCTCGTAAAGCAGGAAAGGTACGGGTAGATAAATAAACGTCTTTATTGGACGCAGATGAGATAGTAATGTGCTTCAGTCGTACATTTTCGAGATGAGGAAAATATTTCTCGGAATACTGTGGCAGAGGTTTTAGGTCGCCCCATCATCGTGTCGCTACTGGCCACGTTCCTTGGTAATATCCACAAATATAGAGAAATTTATTTCGGCGACGTTTGAAGAACCAGATTACCATATTTTGACTAATCTTATCTAATGCTGATCCGGAACATGTTCTCTATAATCTATCCGGAATGACGAGCCACGCGTAGAAAATTATCGGATGTCTGACCTTTCGTTGAGTTGCACTACTAAATTGTATAGGAATGAGTTGTACTTCGAAACTGAGCCTTTTTTGAAAAACTGCCTCTAGGCCGACTAAACTAGCAGTTGCAGTAGTGCAAGTAGAATAGTCCTATCGCTGATCGTGCAAATAGAATACAATTTACGTGGGTCGATCCGGTAGAATAGATGTGTTCCTGCTCAGCCAAGTGGTATGCGATTGTTCATGGTCAGCCGAGTAGAACACGATTGTTATTGTTCAGTCGAATAGAAGAAAATGGCCTTCGGTCAGACGACCAGAAGTGAGTTATTTCTGATCAACAAATTAGAATAAGTGTTCACTTTGCCGGACAAATGGAGCAAAATTGTTTATGATCAGACGTAGAGAGTATCTTAATGAATGGATTATGGCGATTAAAGATCACTCGAGCGAAACGAGTTCGTCTCCACCGAGATAATCTCGTCGAAAACGGACGGTCGTTATTATTGGAAAGATACAGAAACTGGTTACACGAGATTAACATCTTCTTTGTGAAGAAAATTGTCCAACCTCCCCGTTCAATGTTTCTTCACTACGTTTAAAACGATTTCGCGAGGGTAATCGCGGATTTTATAATTGAATCTTGAATGTCTTTCACGTTGTAAAATGGTCATTTTCCGTAGGCGGATAAACGAGTTGAAAAAGAAAGGATTATTGGTGCTGCATGCTTGTCTCGAAGAAAATCGTCCGGAAAGTAATTTCCGTGGAGGACGCGTCCTAAGGTAATTCTGAAGTTCCGCCGTGGGTTTTATCGCTGTTCATATAGTACTGTCATAAATAATCTCACTTCTCCAAAAAAAAAATACTATTAAACCCGGAAAAATTTTCTCGGAAAATATTAGGTGTAAAACTAAGTTCTTTCCACACAATTTCATACGATCAAATAGCTTTTTAAATGAAAATATATTCTTACGCGGGTTTATCTCAACATTCAAGTACAGTCTAATAATGAAATTCCTTGTCATAACTATAAAAACTTAAACCTGAATGAAACTAAACCAAAACGAAACAAGATGATCAAACTTTTTATCCGAATAAATGAAGTCTCGTTTTAGCTTCACGCGTAAATTAGGCAGGAATAAATGAAACCATCCCGAGCGTGTTTTACGGAGTTCAAACAGCCTGTGGCTACGTCGTTAAAATACTATACGAATCCGGAGAACGTCAAGCATCGTGTAAATTATAATTGCACGGGACAAGTAACGAAGGTAGTAATTTCACCGGTTCTACCGACCCCGAACTTCGTTGAGATATTGTCGAAGCAATTTACGAAACCGCAGCCGTGGGACGGGCAACTTTTCCTTAGGGAAGATGGAAGTTTCCGGCGAAGAATGCAATTCCTTCTCCCATTCGTTGCTGCGTTCCATTCCGTCGACTGTCCGGTGCGTGTTAAGGATACCATTCTCAGAGGATAAGAACGTGTAATAATGAAAACCGGGAAAAATGTTAAAGGGAAAACAATGGTGGATCTGCGAAGTAGTCGGAACAACCTTTAATCTTTTCCCGCCCTGCTGAGAGGAAGAAACTTGTCCTGACAATTCAGTGAATATTTTGTTTAAAACTTTAGCAGAAAAAGAAAAGAGAATTTCAGTTTCCTTCCTTATGAATAATTAAAAATCCGCCTGAAATGCGGCAACCCGACCAACAGAGGTGCAGGTTGCTTACGTCATAGTTGGCCGGGTTGCCGCATTTTAGGCGGATTTTTAACCCTTACCTGGGCGCATGGGATCTATTTGACCCCGAGTTATATAAAATAGCATATAACTTCATTTTTGAAATTATTTGAAAATGGACAGAAGAGTTCCCATAAACATTGGGGTCCTAAGAGACCCCATGCGTTCACTAACGTAAGTTTATAGGCGCGCCCAGTTAGGGGTTAATCGTTGATACCTAAAAGACGAATTTTTTCATTCTCCATTTTGCCCTTACGTTGTCACAGGATACGCTTTTCGTTCATTTTCTTATTACGTCTTATAGTTTTGTCGTGTGTTATACGCACGTACGAGTATATCTGTAGTTTCACTTTGTGGAGTTGTTCGAGACAATTCCTGGAAGAGAGACGCTGGCCTGTAATGCAAGAATTTTGTTCCGGATGCGAAACTTGGCGAATTTAAGTGAGCACTACCGTATTTTGATGTCAGGTTCGTTTCTCGAAACTCGGTTTAATCCGAAGTCCAATGAAAGTTTAGTGAACGCTGCTGGAATGAAGCTGTGGAGTTGTCTCGATAGACGAAAACCACGGTGTGCAAAAAGTAGCGATGCCGCGGCGTCTGGCGTGGAAAGGAACAAGATTACTCGTTGTCAGACACGTGGCGGCTTTGGTTGTAGCCGGTTTTCATCGCAGTCCGTCGAGCAGTCGTCAGCCGCGTTATGAAAATTCATACACGCCGCGTTAACTTCTCTAATGACCCATCGGGTGCCTAACGACCGCGTCGTTTTTACCAGTCGTCGCGTCGCGTCGGTCCGATGACTTTTTCGACTTTCTCACCGCCCTTTTACTCTCGCGACTTCTTGTAAATCTTAATTCGTGCTCAGCCTTCCTCGGGGGAAAGATCCTGCCCGGTAATTGCGTTACCCGCACTTTCTTACCGCGCTCTTTTCTTAATTCCTGATAATTTCGTCGTGATTGCGCAACTGTGGTACCGAGTCAACTGCGACACCGCTGTAATTGCGATCGTTTAAATTAAATTCGACGCCGAGGAAAGAAGCTAGCGGCCGAGGCCAACGAGCAACAAGCGGTATTTATTAATGGAATGTATCGTGGTCTTAGAAGCCAATCAGCGTAAGCTTCAATCGAATGTTTTCAAATTCGCAATTATGTAATCTGCTACTATCGAAGACTGTAGGTGAAACTTCAACCGAGGAACCCAGAAATATTCAACTTTTAAAAATATAATCCTATAGATTTTGACGAGGAAATACTGAAAATCCAAGTTTTAATCTTAGGAATTCACAGATTGAAAAGCGATGCGAGACCTAATAGGATCAATGCAGTACTTTTTAAAGCTTTTTCCCCGACACAACGGTGAACGCGAGCGGAATCTTCATACGCAGTGAAAGAGAAAAAGGGCTCGGTGTATCAGACTATGCTTACTTATTTTATCGTTTACTTATTCATCCAAATCTCCCGGGTTGACTTTCTTTACACCACCGCTATCTAGCTTTCCACTGCTTTTTCACGAGTTTTGTTCGATGCGTCGTCGCACCGCGCTGGTTTCCTTATACAATTTTACCGTGCACTCAAGATTTAGAGCCGGCGCGGCGATTCTTTTGTATTGGGCTAGAGGTTCGCCGTGGGAGGCGTTGCTTTCTTATCCACACCTCGCACTCTTTGCTAGCAGATCTCGGGTCCACTTGGAAAGGGATGCAACTCGCACTGTAATTTGCGAGAGGTATACACCGCGAGCGCGTCACATTTTTATCGCTGTTCTCTAGCTGCTATTTACACTACAATACCCACTGTCAGACACTGTACAAACGAATCTATGTCGCAAAAAGGAATTTCCTCTTTTGCTTTTAAAATACTTTTAAAAATATTTTCTTAAAGCAAAGTATCAAATGGGATATTTGGAAATCTCTGTTTATTAAAACGATTCTGATAACTTATTGATCAACAGCATATAGGAGTTAATTCGCCCGATACAATTTTTCCTGCGCGCACTTTATAAAATGGACTATTTGCCATGCTTTTACAAATATTCCCTGGTTTATCCACTCGAAACACTATCGTACGTTCGACGGATCGAATCAATAGGAAACGCGGGCGCGGCGCGGGAGGGACCGGATCGAATATCCACGGCTAAACGCATCGCCGCGCCGGTTAAAACCGTGTACACAAGACGTTCCATCGATAAATCTTTTAAGTTCGCCGGTAGCAGAGGCGGCGACATCGTGAAAGCAAGAAACAGGGATGGACGAAACAACGTACGTAGAAAGAAAGAGAAACGTTGCAAAGAGTTAGAGCAACGATGCTACTGTAAGAAGAAAGGGACAAGAGGATAGAGGAGGACGGAAGAAACTCACCTTCTGCCTATCCCTCCTTTCAATAAGATTCCGCGTGAACGGTGGCTCATGCCAGACGCGAAGTCATGCCGGCATATTGAGAATTCGAACTGGCTTCTCGACTCTCTCTTCTCCCAACCATTCCTCCCTCTCATACGGAACTAACGCCGACGAAGGATGGCACTCGGATCCTCCTCGATTTGCCAAAACGGCACATCTGGTCTACCATTTTCGTCCTCCGCAACGACAGCCTCCCCGCGCGTATCAGCGTCTTCCCGGCGAACCGATCCCTTTCTCCGTGATTTATCGCGCCGCGGAGATTTCTCGCGTTTTTCACGCCCCTGGTTTGCGAGCACAATATTTTTAGTTCGAGAGAGGGAACGCCCCTCGCACCCTACCGTGATACGCTCATACCCTGCGCTGAAACTCCTTGTTCGACCGTCGAACCAGAATGAAATTAATCCCTGTTTTATTTAACGTTTTTCTTACTGAAATTTTCTTTTCTATCGATAGTAAATTCGTTTAATTTCATGCTAAACCTGAGCTTATTCAGATAATTTCTTTGGTAATATTTGTTAGAATTTGTTGAAATCTTCATCATGTTTGAAGAACTGACACGTTTAATTCGCATTTCAAATAAGGAAAGAATTCGGGTTTTAAATGGTGTGCTTATCGCGATATTTTCATTCAAAATCAAACTGAAATCGATTTCCGCCAGCGGCTTCTGCTCGCGTCACGCGGAGAAATTCGTTGTTCCACGACGTGAGAGCGGTTTAATTAACGGCGCTGAGACCAATGAGTATTTCTTTCACTCTTTTCATCGTATTAATACCTCGACCTGTATTTTATTGCTACAGTTGAATAAAAACAAATTTAATTTTTAATTTTATTAATATGATATTGTTCGAAATCATTCCAACACGCAAATCAAACCGAGAGAAGAAGCCTTCGGATACCGCTGAATTTTTCAAATCAACTTTGATATCGATAAAGATTATATTAATGGATTGGTTGGCAGTACGATAGAAATAACTCTTCTTTATAATTAACTAACTTTGCATTGGGCGTTGTGCCGGTATCGATTTATCGCATTCTACTTCCTATTCAATTCTCAATTTTTAAACATTTTCCTGCTGTTTTTTTCTCGTTTTTTTTATCATCGTTATTTAAATACACTAGTGTGTAGACCGTTCGATTTTATTAATAATTCTGTCTAACGTAAAATTGATTGAAAATCCGTTCGCGCAGCGCGTCAATTCCCGAGCGAATGTTTTACGCTTATTTTTCACTTGAATAATATTTTTACAACGCTCGCGAACCCGTTTTGCAACTGGTTTTCAACATACATATCACGTTACTTTCTATAAAACGAGTTGAATTATAGCTCCATTAAAAATTCTCGCGTATCGCTACGACACAATGCGTCGGATACCAGTTTCAATATTCGGCGATATCATATCGAGACTGTAAATTCTCCAAATAATCGTCCGATGATTGGTCCCCGCCCGGCGTGCTCAGGATATCTCATGATTTTTCATTTATTCAAATCTCCGTTCGTCGTTCGAATTTTCCCGTGGAATTATTTTATTTAATAATGGCTCGTTTGCCGTCCACTTCTCTGTAAATAGCGTTCTCATTCTCATTTGCTTCAAATCCCGGCTAAAACCTCGTTACCCGTCCAGACTGATTGACAAAACATTGCGTTTGACGCATCGTCGACGAATACCGCTTTTCCCAATATATGTATATTTTTCATTTCATTTCACATTTTCATCTGCTATCAGCTCTTGGTAGCGTTAGCAACATTTTGTCACCCGTCACTGCGACTTGCAAGCACTCGCACGCCTCGGAAATCGCTCGATAAATCCGAATAAATTCATCGGAATTTTCCTTACGAAGACATCTTCGAGCAAACAACGGCAAAACATTTTCTAACGTATCGACGCCACCGGAACACCTAAATATCTCCATAGAACACTTAAATATACCAAATTTCTCGACTACAGTCTTCAAGAGATCGTTCGGAAGTCATCAATGGTCTCTTTCAAATGGGACCACATATTTGTAACTGTATAATACAGCAGCTGATATCAAGACAAACTCAATGATATATTATAGATAAATTCAATTATAAAAAAGTTATTCCATTTCAAAAGGTGTACGAGTACTTTGTACACCCACTGTAGTATGTAAAGTGCAATTCAGAATAGATGGTTAAGCGTATCCTCGGCATCGCTGCTATTGGTTAGAAAAATGTGATGGACGTAGTGGAGGACATAACTAGAGTCAAGTGACCACTGTTACGTTCAAATAGTCGTTTGAACTAATGGGAAAATGTATGGTGAAGAACCTAGCCTACAAATTTATAATCAAGAACAGGTGTGCTATTATATAACGTGTTGTAGTAAAACTAGAGTTGTTTTTCAATAGTCGCTTGTCCAGGAAGCGACGTGCGTGTACCATTTTGTTTCGGCAGTGGGAACGGGTCCCGCGAGGCTGGCGAGACATTTTCGCGTTGAACGGAAGAAACACGCAGCAGCGCGGCCTTGTTTCCGTTCGCGTGCTCGAGGGAGAGACACTACCTCTGTATTCGATCCAGCTCCATCCCCCGTTCGCGCTCGACGAGGACTTACGAGCTATACCTACGCCGGCGTTCATATTACGTTACGAGAACGTACGACAGCCATTTCTCACTGCCGAGTCCCCGGAATCGTTTCGACGCCGCCGCTTGTTTGCGATCAGCCCGGGCTATTCCCCGGAAACAAATACGTATCCGGACGACCGATTGTTCGCGGACTGATAGCCCCGCGAATGGCGCACGGTAAATCCTAGGCCAATCAACGAGAGGATCGGTGGGGCCTGAAGAACCCAGATCTACCCCAGGATCGAACGACTCGTAAAAATATCTTATTCGTTGAATGTCGATGTATCTACAGCGTTTCACCTCGCAGCGTGACGGATCAGACTCATTCACAGTTGTGTACGAGGTTTCAACTTGAAGAACAGGGCTTATTCGTCCATTTAAAAATGTTCCTTGAGCCTGGGATGAAATGATTGTCCACTCAACAGTTTCAGAGTAACTCGGAACATTTCTAACTACTCGTTAGTGTTGGAATAATGAACATCAACATTGTTACCGAGTACACAGGTCGTCTTGTAGACATTGCCTTGAACGTTCTATCTGGCGGTTGTGTAACACACGTTTTAAATATTACATGAATATCGATTGAAAGTGCAATCCTATATTCAGACTCATCGAGCATCCGACTGACTGGTATGAATCGATATGACACAATACATAGTGGTTCCTCGTCATCCTTACGAGAGCCTGGACCGTCGGAGACACTTCCAAGCAGATCCATCAAGCGAACAATGTCCCAGCACACGTTCTTTTTAATATTTTGAAGAATCCGCCGCGTGTTCCCGCTTCTTTCATGCATAAATGATTTAAAGATCTCCGCGGAATGCTGCCGAGTCGCAGCATCCATGGAAGTTGAACGGCTCCTCGAGCGCCGCTTACCATTTATTCATCGGCGATGTTCGCGGCGTCGAATCAGGAGCACGTTACCGCCCCTGTCAAGTTACCCTGGCAGTAACAAAAGAAACAACTGAGAAGGAGACAGAGAAAAGGCGCAACGATCCGCATAGAAGAAAGCAGCAACAGCTGCATTCCTCGCGTAACGGCCGATGTTATTACACGCGCGGACGTGTCTTCGACGGGGTAATAGTCGTTCTAGATCACGTCTGTGGCCTCCATTTTCGATCCAAATCTAAAATGTATTCCCCGAGAAGTATCTTCCGACCCGGTGGATCTATCCCTCTTTTCCCGCGATATCGACGACGAAAACCATAAATGTCACGAATCAACGTCGAGCATAAAGCTCCCGTAGTCGCGTGTAGATACAGAAAAACCAGAGGGGAAAAAGACACAATAAGGGTCGACGAATGAGGAAGAAGAGAGTGGATGAAGAGAGCGTGACTCTCCGACGGGATGGATCAGAAATCTCGGTTACAACGGTCACGAGATAACACGGGCCGACGTTACAGGACTGCAATTCCGACACCGACCGACTCAACGAACCAATCTCGGGATCTAAGTGGATGGGGATGCGAGCTCAAGCGAACTTCCACTTCATCCTGACCCAAGCCTATTGGATTTGCTTTCTTTCTCGTACACGTGTCCCAGCAAATGACTAAAGACACCGGGAAACACGTGAATATTTCTAGAGGATTAATGGATTAATGCGGGAGTTGTGAATCCGCCTAAAATGCGGCGACCCGACCAACAAAGGTGTAGAGACGTTGCCGCATTTTAGGCGGATATTTTCATTGTTGATAATAACTGTTAAGAAAGTCGAACTTGATTGAGAAGTTGATTTTTAAACGTTTATTTGGTACTAGCTGTACACGTGCAATAACAAATCCTGGTTGATTATTAACGTATTTAAATTTCCAATCACCAAGAGGTGGTCTCAGATTTTTCCTCACACCTACTTGGCGAGCATCAACCCTTAAATTTTCTCCCACCTGTAGTCGAATTTTGTATTTCATAAAAGTAGTATAAATTGACGTTTTAACTTTTTATTGACCAGCTTACAGCAAAATGTTTTCATCTATTTACCAGAATGATTTCCAATAGGTTAAACTTGTCCGTTGCGATCAACTTCAATAAACCGTGTTCATGATTGAAAACAGATTCCATTATTAAGTTCCGTCAGGGAAACTTCGACCCTTATTCACGGGAGTTGAAGCTGAAACTCACAACATCCTGTTAAACTTCCATTCAACGGGTCGCCACTAATTCTCAAATCAAAGCAATCGTTTAAGGGTGGCCCGCCGAAGATCACTACCGGCAGTTACATTATTTCCTATACAATATCTGTGTACAAGCCTGCTGTTGAAACTTCGTACCGTGAATGAAGTACCAGAACGAAATTACACATTGAGACAATTGCGAATAGTCTATGGAATAGCGCTTTATTTCTTAAAATTGTTTTAAATCCGCCAATGAATATACGATAGCTTTGATAAATATTTGAACATTAAAATTCCGACTTTAAACAATCGTGTAATTTTTAGAAAATTGTCGATAAGCTGCTATAGTTTCGAAAATTTTGTAAAATTCGTTTTAAATCCACGGCATGGCAATAAATAATATACGATGGCATTCGAAAGAATTTGAACATTAAAATTCCGATTTTCAACAATCGTGCAATTTAAAAATAAGCTTTTACTATTTCGTAAAATTCGTGTAAAATCCACGGCGTGGCAATAAATAATATACGGTGGCTTGAAAAAATCCATGAACATTAAAATTCAAATTGCGTGTAAAATGAACACAGCTATTACGATAAAATAAGCGTGTAATGAATGTATGAAATAGATGAAGTCGATTTTCAATTATAAGAACAGTGTTTGTTAGATTTATAACTTATTCCCAGTGAATGAGCAACTACTGTTACCGAAGTCATTGAGAGCATGTAGAAGTACCTAGCGAAGGTCAGCGCGAAACTCTAAGTTGACGAAGTCTGATTGCTTCGCGCCGGTTAAGTACACTCTTCATATTTTATGAGTAATCGTGTCTGCCGCCATACTGCGTCACGCGCGCTCTTTAGTATTCATGTATGCGTAAAGACGATCACGTAAACGAGTTGGTAGTTGGGAGCACGATGAAGTTCGGTTAGGCAACCTACTCGTAAATCTCTGCTCGCTCAGGACTCGAGATTACGTTCGAAGACTCATTAGACACGGAATTGCTTTCTTATTTGGGATCATCCTTCTTAAGACGGAATTGTCTTCTCGCGATTTCGCACTCTAGCACGGAAATTCGAGTGTCAGAAATTTTTGTATAGATTTTACATAGATTCGTAGACATTATATTTAAACGTTTAGATGTGTTGTAGTTGATCCTTATTACGAGCCGACGATCGATTTTTCATTAACAACCGATGTTCGTCTGGTTAGTAACATTGGTTAGCGAGTGCCATAATGTAAAGAACTGTCGAGTAAGTCGGAAAACCCCGCCTGAAATGCCTCAACCCGGTCGACACGGCTGTACACCTCTGTTAATCGGGTTGCCGTATTTCAGGGAGATTTTAATAAGTGGATAACTAAGCAACGAAGCTAAAATCACAATTTTTTTCATTTTCGTGTTATACCGTCACCATTCCATCCATACATCACCTCACCTTGGCTCTGAATCAGGATCCTGATCACAAGGCTCCGAGTTCGAGTCGGTGCTGAACAGACCCTAATCGATACCATCTATCTAGCACTGTGGACTCGAGCTAATTTAAATAATGATGAATAGCGTCGGTATCGATCGGATCACTAATAAATTGGTGTTATTGATGCTTCCATCTTTCCTCGATTAATCTTAATAGTAACCTGCCGAGATCGATAAGGACCCATCATCTCGATCATACTCGTCGGCTAAAGTGTTTCTCGTTCGCGAAATTCGTAATCGCGTGGAACAAACGAAATTTCAAATCGCTGGAGGACTGCGGATCGAAGCTGATGAGCTCTCGACTCGAGCTCCCCGTTTCCCAAGTGGACGATGATGCGCCGAGAGACGAAGTTAAACTTCACCGGAGCCTATTGGCTCGAATATACATGGTACACCCCTGATCAGCGTGACGCATCGAGCATATGCCCTGAACCGATGTTAAGCGCGACGCCGTTGCGCCAAGAGGATTATGTCCTGTTGCAGAAATGGCCGACCGAGAAACGAGAACCAATGCACATGCAACCGAACGCAACGGCGAGATTGGCCGTTGACCTGTTCGAGTGTTTTGCCCAGCTCGCGGCCGACATGTTTCATGCAAATGTAGCCTGATACAGTAATGCCGATGACGATCGTCGAAATAGTTTTCCAATATGATCGTGTAGCCACGGCGTCGCGTCGGAGTGCCTCGGCATTTTTGCGGCAACCCCCGTCGATTCTCTGTCGCCGCTGCCTTTGCAACGTGAGCAGGCCAAGTGGACACCAACCGCGCTCGAATAGAAAATTATTATCCGTCGAACGTGAAAAAGTGGGAGGACCAAGCGTGTCGAAAATCACCACGGGCCGACGCGATATTTGATATCCGGCCGATTTATACAAGTGCGATACTGACGCGAGAGGCCACATTTTGCGAATTGACACCGACTAATCGAGAACAGCTTGAAATTCAGCGAATTTTTGACGGAACTGCATCACGCAAATTTAATTCGTTTCTCTGATCAGAAGACGCGCGAGTCGGTATGTCTCTTGATAAGCATTTTTCAAATTATCTTTCCATAGTTGCGAAGGAAAAGCAGAACAAGCCTGTTTCACCTCGGAGCGTGACGGATCAGGCTCGTTCATTCATTCATCATAAGACAAGGAATAGTATCGGAGAAACCAATGTTCTATTTATGATTTTATGAATAATATGAATTCCAAGAGTGGTTAAAGGAAAAATTTCAAACGTAAACTTCGGATTGCTCATTTTTTCATTTTTGTCTACTGTCAGCTCAGCGTGCAACGTCACGATTGAGATCGATGGTATTACAGACATCAAAAGAGACGGATCCGCGTCGAGCATTTAAACCAAGTTCCTTATAAACGTGATACGAGTAGTATCGTCAATCTGGATCCCACCACAAATGTATAGACCGGAGTGTACCAGTATATTCGACCTAATCAAAGTTTAATCTGCGCAGCCTACTAGATCGACGACGTGTTTACATCCAAGGTACATCCCGCTATATTGAGGATATACAGAGCTGGCCCAGGCCCGAGAGAGATCTTCGGGTGATGGAAATTGGAACGACGCTCGATGGCTGTAGGTGATCCTTTGAAATTGCTACGACACAGAATATATCTACGTGTTCGCATCAACATATTTTCAGTGGAATCGAAGGAGGATAGCGCGAGATGTCATTCAGCATTCGAATGGTCTCCGCACAGAGTCTTAGCACGCGCTAGGTCTTCGCTACAGACAGAATTGTCTCCGGGTCGCAGCGGTTCGGCGCGTCGGGTCGTCCAGACAAATGTTGACGCATGAAAATTGGAAATGGCAAGGAACTTGACTTTACATTGCCTTGAAAATAAGGACATTATTCCTGAACCACCAACTCTCGACATGGAGGAGAATGTCTTCTACCAAGAGGACTGAAGAGGACTTTGTCAGCCTGATGCATACCCTAAACTCTAAAGGGTGACCCAACAATTGCTATCGAAGAAAAGGATGCACTCCCTAAAGTCTGTGACCCAGAAATTAATATTGAAGAAAAGTGGAAGCGATTAAATCCAAAAAAACAATTAAAACACCTGTACGTTTAACAGAATAATAATTTCACGCTTGAACGCGTTTGCATAGAGATACTTCTCTCTGATGATGATGGAATACGTTTCATAATGGTTTTAAACACGAAACAGTGTCAGCGAAGTATCCATCGGCTGTGGCCGTTTAGTGTTACCTGGTCAACCGTATAATTGATTAACCGGTTACACTATTAATGGCGATGTCATCGATTGTACCCATCAGCGCCGTTATAATCTATCCTAATGAAACGCCTCGTTGATGACCCGACGCCATGATCCGGTCGTTAACCTCGCCGGATAAAAATGATATCTGAAAACCGAACGTGATATTATTCTACCGGAACTACATTTTCTATGGAATTATAAAATGTAACTCTGAATTGTAATTACGAACCGAGGTGACGACGACCGTATCTACACCGATCTTAATGAAGCTTTCAAAGAACGTGGTTCGTATAAAAAAAGAAACACTCGTGTCTCTTCTTACACGGTGCTTTTTCCATAATTCACATTCACAAGGTTTCTAGCATCGTTGGCTCAGATTTACGTGATCCTTTGTCCCGGTAAGGAAATTCATTACTTTGTCGTTATATGTGTTATGATAAAAATACCATGGTAAATGATCGGGAAACTCAATTTGCTTCTCCGTGACAATATAAAACGACAATAAAGAATTCAGAAGTTGGGATTCTAGCTTCGTTTTTTAGTTATCCATAATTCAAAATCAAAAGTCCGCCTAAAATGCGGCAACCCAGTCAGCAGAGGTGTACGTTTCTATACCTATGATAGCCGGGTTGCCGCATTTTAGGCGGATTTTGAATTGTTAATTGTCAATACCTAAAAACCGAAGCTGAAACCGCAACGTTTCAATTCTTTATTGTCGTTTTTTATCGACATGGAGAACCACCCTTTAAATTTTTCTCCCGCCAGTAGTCGAACTGTATATCCGTGAATCCAGTTGTGTAGAGTACACCCATATATCGAATGATTTCATAACGAATTCGCGTTGTTAGATCTATTCCCGTTAGATTGGTAATACTTAGTTGGCCAAGTTTGGGTCCCCTTTGTACAACAATGGCTACTTGAATTTCCTTCTGTTATCCAATGATGGCGAGGTCGCTCTTCCCCGTTTAACACGCACGGATCGTAGTTCGAGCTGGTCCGTAGATTACACGTCGAAGTTGACCATCGACGGAGTTTAACGGGAAGTTCGAAAAGTTTACGAGATGTCCACGTATTTGTTCGGAAGGGTTCTGGGTCGTCGGGGCTAGACAGGTTAAACCAAGCTATACCCCGTCGACCTGAACCTTCGTTTCAGCCCTGGTCGGAAGTTATTCGATGCCCAAGGGACCTGCAATAACTACTGCTGAATCGCATCGTCTCGATGATCAGCGACTGGAACTCGTGCCACACTATACGTGTACTTTGGCTACAGCAAACGGTCTTCGATACCGGGTGCTCTTTACGTAGAAGTTAGTTTAAATTTGCTTTATCCTTGGGCTCGGTCAATCATGCGAGAGCGCGCCCACTGTGTCCGTGCTATCTCAGAAGAAACTCTTGAAACGGAGTTATACACGATCTCTTCGAAATAATGGTAGAAAATATATTGTTGGAATGTACAACGAAATGCACGAAATACACGGAGGAGGAAAGGTCCTTTTTGACCTGAAATTTATTACTCTTCTAGCGTCGCTATTCTCTTACTCGGAAAAATCAGGTAGTTCAGTTCTTGCCAGTCTACCGAGCCAGTCACAGCTCACACCTCTTCTCATCAATCTTTTGGTGTATAACAGTTTCAATCCAATGTATTAACTAGCTGGTTATTGTTGCTCGCTCGCTTCGCGAGCTTCGCGGGTGGGGGTGTTGTAGCTCACTTTGTGAGTTCGCGAGAGGGTTAGTAGTACGGATGTTATTTGGTGTGTGACTCTCCACGAGCCACACAAAGAACTTCCCGATTCATTAGTTGCAGTATATTATTATCATTATTTAGTGTACGTTTTAAGAAGATTATACATTCTCAGTGAAGTTCAATAGTTTTCTACTTATCAAAATGTTTGCTGTATGGCATCGCATTAAAAGAACATCGTATGCTCGTTGCTCGCATGCTCCATTAACCATTTTTTTATATTAACTTTCAATTTCATCTCACTTAATAATTCGTATTGAACTGCTTGTTTTTTATATTAATTATCAATTTATTCTCAATTAATAATTCGTTTTGACTGATTGTTTTTTAAAAGATTGTAATATACATTTTTTTTGGTACTTCCGATATTTTTTGAAAATGTATTCTCGACAGAAGAGACGATTAACTCACTCTTGCATTGGGATAATTTTCGATTATTGTAAGCGGTAACATTTGCGTTAGTTGCATAATTTAAAAAAAAAAAATTTTAAAAAAATTTTTTTTTTAAATTATAAAAAAATTTTTTTTTAAATAAAAAAAATTATATATAATTGTTACGTTTGTTTCTGCGGTGGAAAATTTCCGTCCTCTTGTATAATTTGCATTGTTGAATGAACTTCTTTCGAAAAAAACTAAAAAAACTAAAAAACTACTTGACCAATATGGACCAAAATCTAATCAGCTCTAAGTTCCAGCGGGGCGCATCGATTGCATCATTCATTATTCTGATCGCATTGTTATTTTTTCAGAAAACGTTAACGAAAAATTTGATACCATACAAACGGACATAGCACACACACACACACACACACACACACACACACACACACACACACATACAAACATTTTGATAAAAATAGTCTAAAATGACTCCAATGATCATGAAACGTGAAGATCTGCTAAAAAATCGATTTTCGATTTTCGGGGTAATTACAATAACTTCCCTATGAATCGGGAAGTTAATAATAAAGTGTCTTATCGTGTTACATGTGAACTATTTAATTCATTACCGACGAACGTTGATTCCATGAGTGCGGTGGAGATTAAATGAACATTTAATAAATGTAAGGTCTAGATTTGATCTCCCAACCTCTTGATCTCAACAGATATTCTCCATTCGATTCAAAGACTTCACACGTTTTATGTTCCACTTAATCATTTACTACCACTTACGGACCTCAAGGAAATCATGAAAAACGATCGTCCCTCCCCGGCTAACCGAGAGCCATTAATAAATCCTTGGATCCAACAACCTTTTCAATTACCCCGTTCCGCGGCGATTTTCTCCAATTACGTTAAGTGATCGAGACGACGAAGTTCGCTAAATTTCCATCGGCCACCATCAGTAATTCACCAGGACAGTTCCTAAAAAATCAGGTAAACACAATTATCAGCTGAAAATTCACCGACCAAGGCGGAGCTTCGACCGATCTTTCTCCGAGACGGTGAGAGATTTCATAGTAAAAGTTCGTCGCCGAGGTGGGGAGGATAATTCGACTAACAGCTTCCACGAGGAAGCCACGGGAACCACGCCAAACCTTCGAGAGATCTACAGGCAAGATTACAAGGAGACCAAATAAGGGTAGAACGCCCCATCTTCGGCCACGTTGCTTCTGTCTCCAGTCACGTGTTTCGCAAGATTTACACACCGACGTAAAACTTGTCAAAATCACAGAAAATCCTCTGTCGCTGCTTGTATCTCTGGCTTTTTAAAACAGTTTTTTACTGTTCTCAATGGAGAGAGGTTAAATGCATTTGCAAAAAAGTGTGGGGAAAAGAAGTCCGTTTTCCGGACAAAATTCCAGAGATGCGGAAAAATGTTTCGGACGAAAGTTGTAGATACATGCAAAAATAAGTCGAGAAAAGGAATAACAGTTTTTCGTTTGACGCCGCGTTTTCGAGAAAATTGAGGTTGAAGTCGCGTCGGATTCGTATTCTAGCATATATGTTGTAAGTAGAATTGATCGGCCATGGTCAGACGATTCCTACATTTTCTAGAAAACGAGAGCTACACTTTCATGTAGCGCAAGTCGATTTTACAGAAACTTTAGTGAGAGAAAAATTATTCTCAGAAAAATTATTCGACACATGTATAATGAAAACATATACGATAACAATAAATGTTTCATTGAATGACTTAATTTCACACCGACGAAGTTTATAGTCCATTCATATCGATCATTTCGACCACTATGCGCGCACGGGTTCGTGCTCTAATTGCGCGCCTACGAAAAAACGTTTTAAAACGATCGCACGCGTGAATTTTTAGTGTTGCCGCGCTGCACCGCCTCACGCCGCGGTGGTTTGTACGCGCAACGATCTAGACAAATGGATATTGACCGTTATTGGTGGTATTCGTACCGAAAATAAAGAACAATAGCCCGGCTGGGTAGCTTTCTAGCCACCGGGGATACAGTTTTATTATCGGGCAGACACCTCGCGCGTTTTCGTTTACCTAAATTCGTTCGCCATCTAAACGAATTTTACCAGCCGATCGAAGCGACACGAACGTTTTCAAAACCGTTGCGACTTTATCCAGAAAGTGACTAGCGGGTGAGCAATAGATATTCAACACTGCAGTTTTCTATTTAACAACTGTACCAGTGTGACTGCGTGAGACTTTTTAACTTATAATTGATGTAGAGCTGAATTCGAGAAAATGAAACATTGACTCAAGTTATCTCAATTCCGCAGCGGACCGAATAAAATTTCGCAGACGATCGCGGCCGCATCGCAAAATGGAATTTGCGGCAACGAGCATGGAAAAGTTGGCAGAAAATTTTGACGTACTCGCGCGACCGGTTCCACATGAATTCTGAATCGACTGTATGCGCAACTATATTTTTTTAACCACTCGTCGATTCGAGTTCTTTTTTATCGATCTTCTGTAATAAAAATAAAAGTCGAACAAAAAGCGTTTCGTTAAAAAATTGTTCAGAAATGCATACAGGATTATTCGGTAAGAACTACTATCTCAAATAACTCGATACGTATCTGTTGACCGTACTAAAAATGGTCGACCGTGTACAATGTGATTTTTCTGTATCTCATTTTTTCCGAGAACGAGAATAAAATAGAATTTTCATGACGTGTTGGCTCAGCGAAGGCGAGAGTCAACATTTATAACTCTTTCAATTAAACCGCTCTTCTCATATCATTCTCATGTAGTTCGTTCTATCTAATCAATATATTCCCTACCCTATATACAGTATTTTATACGTAGTTTTGTCGTGTTATCGATTATCCTCATCTAGCTTCGTAATTCTTATAGTTTTCATGAACAAATCCACAGTTAAATGTTCATTATTCCATATTTAATGAATGTTCCGTATTCGCAGTATGTCGTAATTATGAATTGACCTAAACATTTCAGCGAACGTAGCATTGGTTTATATTTATAAAATGAAGTGAGCATTCTTCAAATATTCCGAACGTTCTGCGAATATATAACAAGGAAAGGCAGACGAATTTCAATTGTGTCGAAATATTAATTAAAATATGTTGTTGAGAACACATAGTACGCAAGAAAAAGAATCAAGTGCATAATGTTTATCTCGTAGCAATGGAATTCGGACAATGTGTAGTTATTTCGGTGTTTTAGTTTCCCTGTCCGAGGGTCGTTTCGAAAAGATTCGAGGGGGCGGTTTATTCGACAAATCTGAAAATGAAGCGAGCAATCCATTAATCGCCGGCAGAGCGTCGGGAGTCAAAGTTATACCGTGGTCGTCAATTCGGTTTTCATTGACAGTGTCTGGTCCGAATTTAGTGAGCTGGGCGGGGACAGGAAACGAATCGCGGTTGACAATGATTAATTGCCGAGGGATGGATCGGTATAGCAGCGGTTCCTGTTTGCGGTAACAACCGAAATAATAAAAGATCGAGACCACGTTCCCCTTTTTCTGCCGACGTTGTCCCAGATTCTTGATGGATTTCAAAAAACATCGAACGCGAATTCTTTCCTCGAATAATTCCGATCATTGATCGGAGGAAACATTCCAATGGTAAAACATTCATAGTCGTAAAAAACCTGAGTCGTTATGTAAATTGAGAAGAAACAATCCCGGTTCGCTTTTATGTATACTATTAGATTTATTATTAGTACTTTATTTTCAATTTGGTGAAAAAGCAATCATCGTGTACTCCTCTACATATGTACAGGGTGTAAAGAAGTAATTGTGCGATGGTATCAGCGCACAGGTTCATCAGTGACATAAACATTAGCAATTTTGCAAATTAATTCAAAAACTCAACGTTTCGATCCTCAGACTTTGTTCAGCATATCAAAATCTATGGAGAAGATCTACCAACAAAGTTACAATTTGTGCGACGGTGTAATTAAAACAGCTGGCGCAGCGACGAAAATAATAGTCGAAAGAGTCAAAGTAATAGCGAACAAGCCGTTCCCCATGATTCCGAATAATCCCGGTGTTTAGCGATTCGTCGCGCGAGCGGTACAGAATTAAACAATAAATCCAGCGATAAATCGTAACCGGTTGCGCCCGTGAAATAATGCAATTTATTCGGGGAGCCGGAGTCGCCGTGGAGCCAGGGTGGAATACGGGAAAGGGTAAAAGGGATGTATGTATATATACCCGGTAACGCAATAATCGCCATCCGAGTTTACGAAAATTTCAACGGCGTTCGCGTAAGCGCGACCTGTAGAACACACCCGTGAATAAGTTAATACGTGAATCGTTTGTAAACCTGCGGCGATACGTGTTTCGAATACGGACAATGATCTGCGTATGATGCAACAACCAATTCTTCTCGGCGTCGATACCTTCGTTATTTCATATTCATTAGAGGAAAATTATTTATTGCCAATCAAAGCGGCTTGTTTTATAACCAGCGAAATGTTTCTGTTTCGAGGCAGTTTCGTGGCCAGTAGATTGTGGATCTTTTGCAGAATCAAAATTTTAATCAAATTTTAAGAATGTGGCACCAAAATAAAGTCCTTTTTCCATTGGTACTAGCAGTTGTAGATACAAAATACATCAAAATCGTACTAAATTCTGTCGGATCACCAATCGGATACAGCACATTCCCAACTCTTTATTTGCGTTTCGGGAATATAATCTTGGTCACAGAGATTTGCACGGTTTTGTGTGGTGTCTTGCAGCAGCCATTGTCGGCTAGTTGATTCGCAATCGCGAGAGGGATGTTTACAAGTCCGCCGTGTCTAATCCACCGTGCGTAACTGCACTGTTAACTGCAATTGTACGCGGAATTGTAACGGTGCACGGCGAAACATAGAATCAGTGAGTCACAATAGGACATGGAAGAAACAGAATCGACAGTGGAACGTCCATACGTCTCGATAGAGAGATACAAGCGGGTGGAATTGCGCGTCACTGTAACGGAATTCGGCTTAATCCGTTAATCTGTCGGACGTGGTCGTTCTACGGACGGTTTACACGTTTCCGTTAATCCGGTAGGAAGTTTCTGGCGGCGGTCATGTAAAAGCGGCTCGTAATTTGTAAGTGACACAAGGAACCAACCGTCGAGGACATCCCACGTGCACACTGGCCGATATGTGTCAGACTGTTCAGCCGTCACTAGGATTAAACACAGGTGGAGGTGAAGGAGGGGGGAGAGAGAAGGATAGACCTCCTGTGTAAATTATCGTGATCCTGGCAATTCGATAAGAGTGATTGACCCCCGTCTACGATCCATTGACTCCAGTCGACACTCGATTATCGCGGCCCGGCTGATCGACTCGCAAAGATGGGTTAACTTTCTCTACGGCGATAAATCGTTTTAAACCTGGTCCGAGAGAGCCTCGTGATCCCGTTCGACGCGACGTGCCGAAACGATCGATAACGACGCGAACGCATGCAATTTTAGCTAACCAATCGAATTGAAAACGCGGCGCTCGCCACTTTCAATCAATTATTTTATTCCTCGAAATTGAGAGCTAGTCAAAAAAGACTAACGCGTCATTTCGAACCGTCTGCTCACACATCGTTCGATAAACAGAAATTTCACGAGCTCCAAGTTTTTTCTATAATACATCCTTTTACCAAAATCTAATTACGTTCATCTAAATTAATTAGACCCGACCCCGATATCCCACCCGAGTCTAAATATATCGACGTCTAATAGGCCACGTATTACAAAAGCAGCCGCACAAAGTCTGAATAAAATCAATCTCGTAATTTTTATTAAGGAGAACGTGCACCGGTTACTTTTAAGGGCCGTGATAGGTTTAGTGTTAACTTACTCCTGCGCTATCAGTCGCGATTTCCAACGGACAGGAATATCAATAACGTCGTGATTATCAACCAAGTATACGGAAGTTTAGCACTGCCGATTTCCTCGAGCGTAGCTCGATCGTCAGCTGAAAAAGTTCTGATAGCTTCCCCGCCTTTCCTCGGTCCACTTCCGATTCTGTCTCTTTTTTCTGCTCGTTCGCGAAATCGCTTGAATCGTTCCTATCGGAAGGAGATTCGAGTCCTCCGGCGGCGTATTTCCGGCGCGACTCAATTCCTTAGATTGCGCAATCACCGGGAACCCCACTCGAATCGACGCGACGCGTTACAACGGGGAGCAACACGCTGCAACGCGGAGCAACACGCTGCAACGATGGCGGAGGCGTATAGGAACCGTGGCGTGGTGCATCGTTTGCACGCTAAATGGAGCACGTCCGCTCATACTTGTCCCGGTTGACCGGCAAACGCACCGCTTGTTATCCTATTACCTAGATTATATTGTTTTATGCGAGCTAGCGGCTTGCCCGCTCCCCAGATTATACTGCCGCCGACCGTTGATCGATATCGACTTCGTCCGTTCGAATCAACTTGAACAGCTGCGGACATCGATTTCTAATAAAATTTTACGTAGTCCGGCAGAATCCACGTAGAATGCTCGCGCACTGGCAATTTCGAATTTCAACCCCTTAGGTACAACGTCACAGCAACGTCGCATTTGCTGTTTTGAAATTCTAGAAAGCAAGCAATAATGGATGAATGTATAGCGCACTTAATAGTCTGGCCTCGTGTAATAACTTTTGAAACATTCGTTAGTCAGTAAGGCGCTCAGACGGCGCGGCGTTGCCCAAGGGTTAATTAAACTTCACAGACTTTCAGAAACAGCCAAAGGGTAACTGCACTTAATATGGAACGCCTGATTTTAAGAGCTCGTCAAAAATAGAAACATGCTTTTCCCCAACGAAACCGACGACGTCCAAACACGCCAGAATTGATATAATTTTATATGTTTATTGTTAACTATGAGGTGACATGTAAATTTATTTTCTTTCTCGATATGTTTTACGGGTTGGAAATGATATAAGAGTCTTCTGGAATTCTAATAATGGTGTTGCTGTTTCAAATTACATTTTCCCATTTTTGTTATAAACGCATAAAATCTGCTGTGTACTAATGAGAAACTCTTGGAAAAGCAAGAGATTTCATATAACTTTATTTTTTGTTTTATCTTTAATATTTAAAAAAATTCAGCGCAGAAAATAAACAAATCTGTTAATCTTTAAATTTACAGACTGGTTAAAATATTGTTTATGCTGTTCTTAAATAATTAATATTCGTAATTTATGAAACGCGCGCACAGTCTAGAACCGCTTATTTGAAAAACTACTTACTGCTTATTTTTATCTGAAGATGAATGCGACGGTGTAGTTTCGTGCAATTATGCTTCTTCATTTTCGCGAAGATAAAAAAAGCTCTACAAACAGCAGAAAAGATTTATGGCGTGCATAGTAATGGGGTGCTGTAAATGAAAGAATGGCGCGAAAATGGATTAAAAGGTCTCGCGATGGAGATTTCAGTCTCACCTGTGATAAACGTTCTTCCAGGCATATCGAGGTTAATAACGATCAAGTTGCCAATCTAATTGAAAATAATCCACGTTGCGTCACACCGAGGATTATTGAAAGCAGAAATATTAAAATCCACCGTTCGGAACCATATGAATCTATTTCGTATCGCAAATTCCAGCATCGCTTCTTTATGTTCTGATATCAGGACATGCTGAGATATTTTCAAAGTTGAACTTCATAATTCTTTGAACATGTTTGACAGTATACATATGTTCCACTATTTTAAATAATTATTCTGCTAATAGAAATTAGTGGAAGATATAATTATTAACGATTATTCTGCTAATAAATCAGTGGAAAAAATAATTCGATAGAAATATCCAAATAATTAGAAGAACGACTGATAAGTCAATTAGTTTTAGTGGTATATAATATAGTGATATAAAATAATAAGTTTGATGAGATTTTTTCTCGATTGAAGACATGATCAGTGATGGGTGTTTGGACTACATCGACGGGCCCCGTGTCACGGGGAAAATTTTACAGTGCCGTCAAGCAAGTGGACAGCCGGCTCGCCTCGAGTGGCTCGCGTCTGGCTGTGACGAAAGGATGACAACTAGCATTGGTAATGGAATTCCGTAGTTTCACGTGGAACGGTCGCGGGGAGTGAATCAAAGCGGCCGTGAGGCTTCTCGTTGACATGACAATTGCACCAATCATCAATGCATGAATCACGAACAATCCACTTTGCCCTCGTCGTGTTACGTCGAGCCTCGTTACGCGTTGCCGTCACGTTGCGGAAAGTTCGATATCGATCCCACTCTCCTGGCCGTGTGTCTCGGTGTGTGCGTATGGTGGCCGACTTTCCGCCGGCCACGATCCCGTGACTTTCATTGGAAACGGGCCAGGGATGTAACGAAACTTCCGGCGAACTCTAAATTGTCGGGAGGCCATCGCATCGGCTCGCCTCGCCTCTGTGTCTCTCTGGCTCATTTTTTCTCGGCCCGCAATCTTCTCCATCTTACTCATGCATAATCGTTCGGAGTGACTCGGGACGTCGAACACTGACATACTCGAAATTAGAAAATCGATCGAACCTCCTACCGAAGTTAAACCGTCAGACTCGCCACTAAAAATTGCTCTACCATTGTTAAATATGTTGTTATCCATTCAATTACTACACAATTAATTATTGTACGAGGCGTTATCCATTTCATATCCATAACATTTGTATATCACATATCACTGATGTCTGAGGAGCGTATGAGTGTTAAAAAATGATATGGAATTCGAGTTAACACTAAATTTTGCAATTATTGAAATTATGACGCTTTCACTGCATAATAGAAATCACAAAAAATCTATATAAATTTTATGAAACAGGGTAGATGTTAATTATTATTCATATTTGCAATTTGATAGCCCGCCACTGCGATCGTTGCCTCGCTTTTCAATTTTTGTCTCCCCGTCCGAATTCTAAAGTGAGCAAGAATCATCATGTTTACGTGTCATGGCGCGTAGAATATTATTTCCACTTGTCGCGAAGTCCTCCGCCGCGGAGAGTGCAATATTTCCGCGCGACGATGAAACATTTTCCGCCGTGCAATTTACCGATTGTTTCCATGCGTGGCGGCGCTGTCACTTCGTTATGACGCGGCCTTTGTTAATTTAAACAGACGCGACACGCGCGCGGGCGGTCCTCTGTAATTCTGAATGCACGAAAATTGTAGACAGAACCGGAATCCGCGCAGCCCGGTTCGGCCCGTCCGAATTGAATGCGTTCTAATCAAAAGGATCGCGCGACGATTTTGATCGAATCGTTCGTTAAAGTGGTCGCTCGGTATTCGTGTACATAACAGGGGACTAATCATCGGGAACTTCGTTCCGATCCAATTCACAAATTTATGAGATCATCATTCTCGTTCGGCTATTATTCCGCCGTTGGTCGCGATTTTACAGTTTATACAGGTCAGAAGTAAATTCGAGTTCATCGAACTACAATTCGCAGGTGAAACCTCTACTGGAACCACCGCGCCACGCTTTTATCCTCCTCACGCTCAAACATCCTATTCTAATTGCGTAGATCACGTGATACAGTCTCTATTGGAAACTGAACGAGCAGAGTAATAGAGCCAGAGTAGAACAATCAGCAACGATAGAGTGGAACAGTTCTCTAGGTTAGCGAACTTCGGGCGTTCCACGAAAATTCAACTAGCATTGTTAAGATGAAATTTTCTAATAAAACCAAAAAAAGAATCAACTTGAATATAATTTATGTTCAACATTATGTACACACTACTGATCTGCATTCAACATGTTCGGACACATTTTTCACAGTTTTCAAGGAAAGAATACACACGACAACGTTCATTTGTGAAAACCACAGACGAATTTTTTGAAAAACGGTGCTCCACGGAAATTTCGTCTTTCCTCTTGATCACGCGCCACTTCCAATTAGTAGCATACCATACGCTCGAGAATCAGCGAGTGCCATCGGTTCAAACATAACATTCCAATTAAAACACTTACTAAAAGAGTCGACGAGTGTGTTCCAGCGCGCTCTGCGGCAGCCGATAAGCAGGGGATCCCGAATTAATCAACCAAAAACCGTCGGCTCGACGGAGCCAGGGGCTTCGTATCAGTATAATAGAGGGGGTACGAGGAGGTAAGAGGGGGGAGGTGGAATAAAACCTCCTCTCTGTATGCGGCATCGATCGGGTTCGATCGGTCGAGGCTGCGCCACGTGAATCGTAATACCTCCGTCAACTTTCGACCGTCTCTGTTCGTCAAAGGAGGGGGACGAAGCCGGCCGGTATTCCCCCGGCGATCAGATCGAGAATCGCTGGCGCGCCAGCCAACGAGATGCAAATTCGAGATTGAGAGTGGCGGCCGAATTTCGAGCGGGAAAATCGACCCTCCCCCGTCCGCTCCCCTCCCGGGAGAAGAGAAAATCGTTCGAATGAAAGACTGTCGGTGGGAGGGAAGGGAATGATGGTGGATAGATGTAAGGCGGCGAAATTTCGAGGGTAGATAAAATCTGACCCTCTCTCTACCTTGTGGGAAGCCAGTTGACTACGTCAGCCTCGACGAGCTCTACCGAGTTGCATCGGAAAAGTGCAATTCCGCTTCGCTCCTCTTAATCGAGCCGCCTTCTAGCCGAGAGGCCGTTCCTCCGAATCACCTCGGATAAATAATCTCCTCAACCCTGCCGCGTAATCTGACTTGACAAAGCGACCCCTAACAGCCATCTTCCTCGATCTTGCGATTTTTCAATTTAATTCGATCCGGCCGACGTGATGGCATCTTCAGCGAACGCTCGGACACCTTTGTTGACACAGATTCGGCGCTCTTCGACGGCCCGGAGATTGCTGTCAACAAACTTTTCTCTTCGCTGATCGATTCTCTGTCTTGGTAATTATGCCAGAAACGAACGTTAGATTCAGTTTCGCTGATCGAAGTGATGAAAAATTGTTAGTTTTACATTGAAATTAAAATTTTTTACAGAGACGCCTGAAGCTTACCTTCCAAAGCCTGGAGGCTAAGTCTACCTCAGACTGTTTGAGTCTGAGAGCATACCGACTCTACAAATTGCAGGGCCAAACTGACGACCATACCCTAACTTCAGATTAGGACCCCTGAGAATTTGGAGATGGTACAAATTTGACGACCAAGTGCGACTGCTTAACCTCTCGCTCCAATAACAATAAAGCGACAAACGCCTCTCGACAGACAATAGAGTGTGAGACCACGATGCCACCTGGCTCGTTTCATTTGAGAATCTTTCCCAACGGAACCTTACGTAGCTGACCATTTTCACCGCCATGTGTGTTCCAAGATGGATACTGCTTCCTGAATGGCATTCGACATGATTGCACCATTTCTATAAACATTATATTTAAGAGCGACTACCACAGATGAAACTCTGATATGTGTTCTCATTATATAGAAGTACTTTGAAAAAGCGTCACCGATTCTGTATTCTGGTACACAACTTCTGACATAGCTAGTGACACGATTTCGGAGAGGATTCTTCGGGTATCCAAACCAATTGCGACAAATATCCGCGCGTCCCGTGGGAAGCGGTACCGGCAAGCACATGCAGCTCGTATATTCGGTCCTGTAAAATTTTCCAAAGCCGAAAATTTCCGGAATCTCCTGTGACGGGCGCAACGATAAAATCGAGATTGCGTTTTCGAGAAAATTCTGGCTGAAATCCACGGACGCGTAAATTCGCATAGAACACACGCGGTTCCCTTTTCGAAAATTCTAATTACGTGTCGAACAAATTCACGAGCAAATTATCAAAAAATCACGGTGTCTTGGGATAGTGGTTTTTTAGATTCCGTGTACAAACGGTGGAATGATCGAGTGGAGAAATAAGATTGAAGTAAAGTTCGTCGACCTCGTTAACGATATTCCTGATTTCGGCTGACTCGAGACGGTCGCGAACTACTTCAAAACACATTAGAACATCGTCGTGGAGAGCGTGTAAAGTGACAATTACTGGTCGAAAATTCGACTCTCTTCGGAACTTTGGCTGAACTCGTCCGCTTCTCTGTCGAGTAGTTCTGAAAACGAATCGGTTGACCAGCTCGGTAGTCTCTGAAGAGAACCTGGGGGATTCTCAAAGGGTGAACTTGGCAGTTACCGCCTATTGATACCGGCAAATCACGGCGAACCCTATCCTCTTGGCCTGAAAAGGGAAGAGACGATCGCCTTCGACGTTGCTTTGGGGCCGAGTAAAGTCTCGGCTTCTGAATGGAGCCATCGGTTCGTGCACTTAACGAAGATTTACAAATTAACTCGTCTGGCTGAGAGATTGAGGATAGGTTCACGGATTCAATGCGATAAAGATACTTTTCGAAAAAAACACCACCGATCAAAGAGCCTCGAATAACGAGACTCAATTTTCTCGAGTTCTATTCATTCCTACTATTGTTCCCACTAATAGTCCTATTAAAAAAATGACGTTCGTTATGTTTTTGATAGATATCGTTATAGAGAAATATCCCTTCAATTTTCTCCCACCTGTAAGTCGAACACCCCGCAAGCGGCAACCCGACCAACGCGCAGCGTGCTCTGTGTTTCTGTTGTTCAGGTTGTAGCATTGCATTACAAGGGGGAGGAGAGCTGGCACGACCGGTGCTTTAGGTGCGGGGAGAAGGGGCACAAGGCGGCGACTCGTAAGTCGCCGACCAAGTGTCCCCAATGGGGGGACTTGGGCCTGCCCGCGGACCACCGGTCCGGGACGCGGGCTTGCCCCTCCTACCGAGCTGGTACCCCCAGGTCGAAAGGAGGGAAGGGGATAGGGCGCGGGGCCCAAGAGGCCACACCCACACCGGTCGAGCCGGCTCCACCTCCCTCTTCGGGGGGGCGATGGAGTTGGGAGGGGATTAAGAGGCTCCGCCCTTCTGGCGGGGTCCAAAACGGGGATTGACCCTCCTCCCACGATTCGGATACGTCCGAATCGCCGGAGGGGGGAGTGAACGCGGTGGTCTTGGGACCGCCGCGTCTCACGGGATGGGGGGCTAGTCCCGGGGGTGTGCGATATGCACTCGTACGAGGGGCGGGCCTTACCGCGAGCGGAGACCCCCTCGTCCGTGCTGGCCAGAGAGAGTGACAGGCGATCACGCTCTGGGACGGACTACGGGGTCACCGGGTCATCGGGTGTCGAGCTGGTTTACTCGGCACCCATCGGGTGACCAGGGAAGGGGGGAAACATGACTATTGTCCGCGCGGCGAGAGTTGGCACAGAATGGCGTCAGTGGGGTGCAGGGGGAACGACGAGTCCCACTCTTAACGCACTGGGAGCACCACGTGGTACCTACAAGCTCTCGTGCCAACTCTCGCCGTGCGGACTATACCTTCACCATGGTTCTCAAAATTCGAGTCATAGGCGTGGGGGCGCTCCTCTCCCCCTCGGGGTGGCCTTAAGAAAAGGCAGCGGGCGGTGCGGTTGTGTATTTCGGTGATCTCGTACTGCCCGCAATAATGCTTTGGGAAGATTAAAAATCAAAGCTGAAATTGGAATTTTTATATTCTTTACTTTCGTCATATATACCGTCGTGGTGAACCACCCCTTACATTTTCTCTTGCATACTGTAAAAAATGCAGTACTTCGTTGCAAAATAGAAAACCCTTGGAAAAATCAGGTGTGCCATCCTACCCGCCTTTCCGCTGGCAACGCGAGTATATTTCTTAAAGAAAGTGTTACATTGTGGAAGCGAGCAGTGAATAAATGAACAATCGGATGAGTATCGAGCACTCGGATCGGATACTCGGCGAGAGTATTCTTGCACGGAGCTTGTACATTTCCGTTCGGGATTCTTCCTGAAAATCTACCTACTGCGTTCGGTTCATCGAACCATAGAAATCTTTCACCAAGAGCCGCGCCGCGCCGTGCCGACCGGTCTTCAAACAATCGTGAGCATCGTCGTATCCATCAAGATCGAAACTCCACTAGCGGATCGCACCCGATAACCCCACCCCAGCATCCCCGACACACCCCAGAGCTCTGAAACTTCGTTGTTCGCGAGCAGGAGCGTTGCCATTAACGGTCGAGTATTTAGTTTTCTAGAGGATGGGGTCGATCGTCGGAGAAGGGGGTAGAGGACGAGGAGAAACAGGCGTAATAAGATAGGTGGAGAGGAAGTGTGAATGCGCAGTGGGAAAGGAACGGAAGACGCGGGTGAAGTGGGAGAAACACAAGGGAGAAGAAGAGAGGAGAGCTGAGAAGATGGAGAGCTCTCAGCAAATTGGAGAGTCCCAGCCTTTTCTATTGCGTGCCCGTTTCCATTCGCACGGAAACATCGGCGCACCCCCTTTTTCTTCCCTTTTCAACCACTCTCTCTCTCTCTCTCCATCCCTTCTTCTGCTACTTTCTCTATCTAGCCGCAGGTTTTTGCTGCGTCTTTCTGTTTCTCGTTCTGCTGCTACTACAAACTCCTGTTTCCTCTTTGCTTCTCCGTTTCTCGCACATCGTCTCGCGACTTGGCCTCGTTCGTTTCGTCGCACACTCGGGGAAAAATAAGTGGCCGGGTCTCGCAACGAGGGTCACTTATCGTCGCTGGCCATCTGAGACCATCGCGGTCGCTCTCCCAGCGTTTGCGAATGATACATGCCTCTCCAGTCAACGATAAGATAGCGATATTCATTCCAGTTTCCGTCGAGCAACGCTGCCATCGCGTCGTTTCAAATGCTTCCCGTTTACTCCACGGAGTTGTCAATGACTATGGAGATACTTGGCACGCGTCTTCGGTGACGTGGAAACTCGTGTCGAAGACCAAAGCGGATTTCGATCTGCGACTCTGACGCTACTTCTTTGATTCATGCTTCTCTTCGGCACCAATGCGAACTAGATATAATACCGAAAACTTGGCCAGCCAGTTTTATTGTTTACAACCTCCAAACATTTTCTTTTTGGAAGAAAGAAATTCCTTTTTGTAACATACATTAAGCATGTTTACTGGGAATTTTAAGTATTCGACGATCAGTTATGGGATCTAGTCGTCATCTATGCAGTGACGATAATTTATTGCTCGACGTCTTAATCTTGCACTGAAAGGTATCTCGAGAACGACTGATCCTTCTCTTTCACCCTTCTTTAATTCAAGGGATGAAACGTAAAAATATTCCGTCGTCAAACAGTCCACAGTTGACTGATTGCCAATGCTCGAGGAGCTCACTGAAAAATAATATCTCCACAGGATTTTTCAATGAAAGAAACTAAAGAACCGAAAGACTAATTCAATTATTTCAGATCTACTTACTAACCGGATTCATTTAAAAGAGAGAAATTTATGTTCATGACATAATAAACATTTAGAGATGAAATCGAGTGAGACAAAATTGTTGTTGTTTGCAGAAAGGTCATTAGAAGAGAGAAATGAGTTTTGTGTGCTTCTCAACTGGTAACGAAGGAGACTCTAACGGGGCGAAAAAATTGGATGGAAACCGTGTTATTATAGTAACAGCTAAGCATTTTTCAGATCCATTTATCGCAATGGAATTCCCTGAATGAAATAATCATTTCCTGTATAACGAAAATCTTCGGTATATCTTCGGTCGATAAAAATGAACCTCGGCTACGTGGCGAAGAGAGGAGAATTAGGATTCCTCTTACAAATGCCCGTGTTGATAACAGCAACGATAAGGAACGTTCGCGGCAAGAGCCGAGCTTTCGTTTCTTTTTCTCTTGGCGAGCCACCACCGAGACGGCCCCGCGGAAAAGAAAAATGCGGTAAAAATGGAGGAAAAAGCCGCAACGGGGTTGCAACGGAAAAATTTCCCGGCCGGTGAAAGTACCCTCGCAAGTGAAAATTCTTGACCTGTCTTTAGTCACTCGTTTAATTCAACTTCTTCAGCCGGCGTTCATTTTGATCGATCGATCACGATCGTTCCGCACTGAAATATACCTAACTTTGAATGAAACCGACGCGTTACGTGAAAACTATTGCCATTCCAGTGCGCTAAATCATTTTTTCTGTTGAGTTATTATTGCGTCGCGTCGAGTGACGGTCATGATTGTTGTGCGGGAGGACAATCTGTTACCGCGTGTCCATTTGTAACGATATTTTTCAGAGGTTGCGCCGCGTGATATTTTTCTCAGCCTGTCGACAGGGGAATTTGTAAGCGACGTGGACCAGCGCGTCAGTCTTCATCGAATGCTGGTCACAGACGCGTTCGAAAACGCGCTACGGAAGTAAAATACAATTTCACCTAGCCCTTCGCGACTCGTAGAAACCATCGGAATCTATCAAAAATAAATTATCATAATCAAAAGAAGAAAAATCAATACAATGCTGTACGATCAGTACATTTTCAGGAACGTATTAAACCCGAACAAACAATTGTGTTATTCGAATATAATAGATATAGTTTCAGACTTTTTTGAACAATGGCGATGTCGTGCTTCGCACACTGACTGCGAGCCTAGGGAAAATATCATGTTCGTCCGGACGATTTGAAGACCATTTCGCTAAAAAAGAGGCTTTCCGCTAAAACGACAAGAGGAGAGGGATAGAGAGAAAGAGAGAAGAAAAAAGTAACGACGGAAAGCTGCAATAAATCTGGTCCCGCGGTGACGATGGCTGCGCCGCTCGACAAATCGATTGGAAAAAAAAGTTTCGCTGCCCGTAACGAATAAAGCTCTCCATTCATCACGTTCGTCTTGTTAATCCACATCGTGATCGGTTAGGAATGAGCGACCGCTCTCCTCGAAAGTCAATAGCCAGGGGAACGTCAAGAATCGAAAGCGAAAAGATTTTCACCACCGAAACATTTACTTACTACTATTCATTTCGAACTGTCAATTTGTCAGAGAAAATGGAAAATAAAAATATTGCGATTTCAGATTCGTTTTTCAATCCTTTCCAATTTTTAAGAACCCCTAAAATGCGGCAACTGACCAACAGAGATGCGGGTTGGTCTGGTTGCTGCATTTCAGGCGAATTTTAAATTGTAACTAAAAAGACTTGCATTGTTTGGAAAACCACCTCTTAAATTTCAAAGCGTACGCAATAAACTACCGAATAAATATTCGTATAGCATGCCATTGTGAGAAATACTGGCAGATAATTCTTGGAAGTGAAGGAACAATTTTCCTAAAGATGTCTGTTCTAGTTCACTGTATTTTTTAGTTATGTCACCATTCTTGCAGGGTCCGCTATACATCCTGATCTCCGAATGCAAGACCGCGAAGATCAATAGCAAAAACCGACAGCAACTGGCCGTGACGCCAATAAATCGCCAAGATCAGGTCGCAAGAAGATTAGTATTCGGTCTCTGTCACAGAAACTTCTTCCTCGCTATCTGAATCGTCCCGTCGCAGTTGCGTTAGCGTTCGGAGTTGATACATCGGTACATGAAGTCCCGTCTATCCTGTATCAGATATCGAAACACGAACAACATATCGCGGATCGATCGCGAGCGCGTCTCAAATAAGAGACCGATCACAGGGTTGCGCGGCGTGCTTATATTCCAAGCTCGCGGGAGCCGGTTAACGTTTTTACTCTTCCAGGGTAGTGCAGCTGCAGCTGCACCAGCTTATTTGCCTCCGTGCCCGGGAATTATGGGAATTTCGGCGTGCTCTCTCGTGTGCTGGCTGCTATTCATTTGCAGTCACTCCCGTTCGACCCGCAAGTTTTCGTTGCACGCTCCCAGAGAATGGGGAATTAATTGCGGATCGTTATTCAAAATAAACTGAGGGCGAAATAAAATCTAAACGGAATTCGCCGCAGGTTATAACTTTCCGTCGATCGAAAAACTTTAAGCTCCGCAGTTCCCTGGACTATTCAGCTTCCGCGCCGCGTCGCCCACAATGGGCGGATTTTGTGAAATGTGGGACAAAAGTCGTACCGACTTGAACGTTTAATTCGTTCGAAAATAATAGCACCTGTTAATCTTCAGTATCGATCACGTTTTTCCTATTTTTAATTAAATATGATATTATTATAATATCACGATAAAGACATCTACTCTGGAGTTTGAGTCCGAGGATGAAAAATCACAGATGCCGTAAAATTTTCTGCGACAAAATATCATTACGTGATTGCGACGTTAGCTTGAAAAGAATCAAGTATAAGATTTTTAAAGTGTTGGGAGCATTCGAGTACCTTCGTGAGCCGCAGTGACTATCGTGTAAGAACGAAACTACTCATCGCAAAGCCGCCGTTTCTCAAGGTTCGAGAAGATAGCCGTTTATTGAAAAGGAAGAATTTATCGTTAAATACAACGCTTGGGATCCCGACGCAGCAATATACCTCCGTTCAAAGTTGTAATTATGTTTGACGCGGTATTTTCCAAAGCAATTGCACCGGCAGTCCACAAAGACCGCAAAAAGATGGAGCGGAAATGAGAAGATAAATCTGGCAAGAAAAGCAGCGAGGCGAGGTAAGTGATCGCGAAGAAACTCGAGGCGAATTCCTCGGTGGAAATTCCTGGCCCGGTTACATCGAGTTTCCGTTCGCCCCGATCCAAGCAGCGATCGTGCAACGATCGATAAACCATCCGCGAATACACGGACGGGCTGTCATAAACTTCGAAAGGAGTATGTCGGGCACGTATGACGAGGACCATCGCGCGATCCATATGGGGCCATACTTCTTCAAACATGCGCGAACATGTGGTGATGGTTGAGAAAGGAAAGAGAACAAAGTGTGCAAGGGACCAACCGGAAGCCGCCGCCACCGCCTCCGCCGTTGCGCTATGCCGCGGGCCGAGAGAATCCGAAAAAGAAAATGCGAGTTACATTTCTTTCTGCCCTGAAGAGATTCAATATTTCACCCCTTAGCGCCGGTAAGAGATCCCGACGCTCAAAACTTTCTACAGAAAATCCACCCTTTTCCACGCGCGTTTCCTCCTATCTCATCCCCCCACCACTCGCCCAAGATCCACGGCCGCCGGTGATCAGAGTTTCGCCGGAAGTATCTCTCGCACGCCCGAAACTTTCTACCGATTCGTTCAGCCCGCCGAACGATGATTTAATTCCGCCCATTCGGATGGTAATCACGGAATTCGGGGTTACCCTCGAACCATCCGACTGTTCCATCGCATATGCTTCGATGGTCTCCGGGAAATTAGCGAACTTCCTTCGGAAAGAAAAACACAAGAGCTGCTGATACAGTCCGCAAATTTACCAGTTCCACGTGTAATTTCCTCGTAAGTTTGATTCGATTCCAAAAAGCAAACACGATGTTACATCGAGTTTACTGCACCACACGTCCGGATAGTTTAGAAATCAAAATTGTTTCGCCTTTATTCAACAATTCCGGGAAAGTCAAATGCATCGACGAAATGTACCGTCTAGTAGTTTCAATATAGGTATCACGGTTGATTGTGAAAGAGAACGATCAGTGTCGAGGGAAGAACAAAAGACAACGGCACTTGCGAAGAGGATGCCGGCAAGAGTATACCGTGGCAATGGAACCCTTAATGAAGGAAACGCGATCGAGGAGATCTTAACGCGCAGGCAGAAATACTTATCCGCGGTACCAGAATTTTTAACTAACACTGCTGCTTTATAATGTAGTCATATCGCGGCCATTATCTCGGGGGTGAAGTTTACGCGCATAGCTTTTACGAACTTCTCCCCCGGGCGAGCTTTTAAGACAAGCAAAAGTGCCCATAAAGAATGGATAGATAAAATTGCGAACGTACAAACGCCGTCTGTTTTCACACCGTGCGTATAACGCCGGAACGTTACGGCCGGCAATAAATTCGTGAACGTGCTCATTAGCATAACATGAATTATTAACTTAATCTAATACAGCGGGTGTCTCGGCGACTCTACTACTGTCCTAGGTATTTAAACTTCGGGTAGACCGCGGAACCGTCATTACTGATACATGTTATTTGCTGAAATAATAAGCGAAGTCCACCTCCGCTGGACCCGAAGCGAGCCTGAATTTCTCCACTTCTGCGAGTGAAGCGACAGTGCGTTTTGACAATGAACAAAAATCGAAAAATCAACTTTCGCGTTGTCATATTTAAAACCTTTGTGGAAGTGTTCCTGGAGATCTATTACCACAGAGGAAATGAGAGTGCTCGCGCGTCCGGGTCTTTTCTATCACCATTTTGTCAGTATAGACAGAGACGGAGCATCCCCAGGTTTAGCATGACAACAGAAGCTATACCCTAAACCTGGGCGTGCTCTGTCTCTGTCTATACTGACAAAATAGTGACAGAAAAGACCCGGACGCGTGAGCACTCTCATTTCCTCTGTGGTAATAGATATCTGTTGCGAAAATAATCTTAATACTGCAATGCAATCCCAGACTACACCGGGCAATTATATGGCTTAAAAAGGCAAATAATGATATTACAACCAATAGTAACTCTGGACACTTTCCCTGCGAGTGAGAAGTTTCTATTAGAATCGAGTGACGCGAGGTCCTGGAAAAGCGGCCAAGGGAGGACGCGTGGATAAGTAGGTGGATCTAGTCCGTCCGACCGCCTATACATTTACTAACATGTGAATGCCGCGGATGTTTGAAGCTGAATGTTACGATGGTGCATTAGTACCGGTAATTCCGGCGCGATGTACCGGACGTGGATCACGGTGGAAGATAGATGACATTGTTTCCTATGTTCCCGGAGAGGGATAGAGGTACGGAAGGATAGACACAGCGACAGAGAAGTCGCACAAAAGAGCACACATCGGAGAGAGAACAATCGCCAAGGAACAGAGAGCGGCTCAATAGATTGAAAAGGGCGAAGTCGCGTTCGCGGAGGTACGGGGATGAACGAAACGGCGAGAACGGGCCAGAAAAGCGACCGACGAAGAGAATAACAGGCGAGAGGAAGAACGATCAAAGGTGGTGGGAAACAAGAACGGCCAGGTGAGACCTAGGAGAAGCGCGAGGGATGAAAAGTTCGCTGTAGAACTTGCGAAAAAGAACGGGGCGAATAGTCACCGAGGAAAGGAGAAACAGATATATCTCGCTCGTTCCATCTCTCTTCCAGTCAAATCGTCATTTGCAATGCGTCTAGGAGAGACCGGAGGGTGGCGGCTGGCGACACATTCGCAGACTCCGGGATGATGATGATAACAATGATAATGACGATGACGAGGTGGAGAGAGAACGAGCGGCTCGAATGACGGAGTCTGCGGCGTCGAGCAAACTGCGACTGGGAAACAATGTCTGCTGAATTTCCGCTCCGATTATTCGGCACTGTGTAATCCATAAAATGAACGCCGACTCTGATACGCGCGCCTTCCGCCGGATCGGATGAACCAGCACCGTTCGAACTGTTTATTCTGCGGGATCGAAGCTGCGAAGGAAGCAACGGAAATGGCACACAACTCGTAGTTCCACTCCGCAACAAAACTACGTATACAATCTATGTTACAACATTTCTTTTTGCTTATTCACGTAAGGGTTGACTAAGCTGCTTTTCGATGGGCTTTTGAAGGTCTGAAGTGTCCCCATTGTACCTTTCCCTTCTACGACGGTATTCGCAATCACGTCCAAAGACTCCTCCTCCGGCTTGTACATCCTTGAACACACATTGTTTGTAATCGATTCCAATCGATATGTAGCAGAGTTTCGAATAGTTGAGAATCTCGTGACTCACCGAGCCATTTAACCAACGAGATGCGACACACGTAGCACGGATATCCGTGCGAAGAAATTTACAGAAACTTCCGTGAACATTCTCCAATAATTCATGGACCGTTCTGAATGCCATCCTCGAGATCGGCGCCATGGGAAGGTGCCAATCGTAAATCTTGTTCTTGACCTACGCTCGAACGGTATAAATCCGGTAGACCAACGCGGCACGACGGTGTTCCACAATTTTATTTCTTCCACGAGCAGGCTTTATCCTAAAATATTATATCCGAAGTTTCGAGCAACCGAGGCAAGGGTGAAGGTACCAAACATGAGGAAGAACAAAAGGTGCTCAGGGCGAAGGGAGGAACGAAAAACCAGGTTCCACGGGGAGGGAAGGGACACTTGTGAATTCGATAAAACGGATCGAGAGATTCACCGTGAAGAGTTTACCCGCGAAATTTATCGCAAAAACTAAATGACCGTTTTATATCGAGAGTTATAACTAAACTCGGCTGGCCGTAAAAAGTTTGAACATGCCGGGGAACAATACACACTCGGCTCGTAAAGAGCGAGTTTCATTGCAAACGGAATATTTTCCACCTCTCCCCTTCTATTTTCTTCGTCTCTATTTTTTTTATAACGGAAAATGAAAATGTCGAACTCTGTTTTACGCGCGACAGATAAACAAAATTTATGTACTAATGTATAATGCTCATCCGTGTGACGGTAATGATTTTTTAATTTTGGTCAGAGTAAAATCGAGTTACTTATTAACATTTTTCCTTGAGGAAAAGGGTTCTTATAACGTCCACTGCGTAGATAAGTTCGTATCGAGTGCAAAATAATTAGCCGTGCTCGTACACGTTAATTCCGTAAGACAAAAGTCGTGGACGTTCGGAATGAACACAATATGCTCGACTTTAATCGTGTAGAAAAATGCGAGCGGACGGCGCTCAACGGTAATATCTCATTTTCGCTTTGTACTTGGCAAAGCGGCGCGAGTTCGGCGAAAAACACGGAAATTGCGAGGAACTCTCATCGCCTGAGAGAGCATAAAAGCTGCCGAGACATCTGCAGCGACGACCCGCGACACAATGTTTTCTTTGTCGCGACAGAAAGAATCGTTGCCTGTTTTGAAGCTTCCCCGCGTGGAGAGCTCATTACTAGCTATATAGACCTATTTGCACTTGTTTCGCGTACTCCGTCTGTTTCCAGAAAAAATCTTTCAACGTTAAACAATTCTGAAAACAAAGATCTGTATGTATATTTTCAAAACTGAATGTGTTTTGTGCTCGAAATAATCGATCGACTATAACTCTTTCCTGTCGAAGTCCGGTTGGGGCACTGCTTCAAAAGGAACACGAGAGCGCATGGAAAAAACAATACAATTCCATCGTCAGCTCGAACAATATTGACTCGATATAACTTTTAACTACGGAATAGAATCATAAGGTATAAGAGACAATTTCGAAACAATGCCGAAAAATTGTTCTATTTTCGCAGCATTGGCTCGATGTGATTGTCGAACAGGACGAGAATTATTACACATTTCGCTATAGGCTTTTACTTTGTACGATGGTAAATAATTCAAATTAATTATATATTAATTTTTTATTAATAGTATAAAAAGAAGATGTTTAGAAGCAGTTTAATATTGGGAGGATGGTACTCACCCTCGAGTCCTCATCTGCTTGAAGAGAGCACGACAAACTACGTTTTGATTTCGTTATTGAACGAAGTATCATCGATCTCGGCTGTCAATTTGCACGGAATCTAAAAAAAACAACAAATTCGTTCAACTCAATCGAAAACAATCAGAGAATATATCGAAATTAATGATAAATAAATCGTTCAAGTTGAATATCTATTAATTGTTCACTAATTTTTTGAAAAAAGATGATCAACAATACTTAGAAAGACAATGGATTTCTTACTCTCACAGCTTCTCCTAGTGGAACGATGTACGACATAACGGTCATTTTGACTTCGAGAATAAATTTAAATCAATGAAAATTAAATAAGATTCAACTTTACCATCGGAAATCAGAAATTGTTGCCTCTTTCTTATGTAATCCTGTAGATTTTAACGAGAGAATGGCAAAAATCTACGCTTAACAATTCTAAACGGTCAGTAATTCAAAATGCCTGTTTGGAAGGTTGTAACGGCCGTGCTCTTGTAGCGCCACCTAGCGGCGCTAGCCGCAAGACGGTTACCGAATTCATAGAGTTACCGACCGAGTGAAACGGTCGGTACAGCATCTCCACGCCGCGAAATTTGTTGCGCCATCTATCGGAAGTTTTGGTAACTAACTCTGCAATACCGTTTCACTTTCAACAATAAAGGACACACACACAATTATGCTAGTCGTGTTTCACGACGAAAACCATACGCCGTAAAGTAAAACCCATTTTTATCCATGATTCCATCAATAAATTCTTTTATCAAATTATTCATAAACCACATAGTTTTCCCATCAGACCCAAACATATTTATTTCACTTGCATCCGTGAAAATAATATTCTCCCAAAAGCTATAATTTTCATTAATATACTCAGTATCGAATTAATCCAACGCGGGGCCCGTAGCAAATGTTACCATGAGCCCCTAGGTTTCGTATGATAATAAAATAAAGAGGTTACTAACACGATCTTATTCCATTATGCGGCTCGCGACGAATCGACACCTCGTTGCAGATGAATGACCATTTTTTTACAAAATTTTGACATGGGGCCCCCCAAAAGCGCCGGGCTACTCCTGCTACTAGGCTTAATCCGGCCCTGAATATATTCCTTTGCTAGTGCTAATCTTTTTTCTCTATTCTCCGCAATCACGTACAGCTGAGACATTTTAGAAAAATTTGAAAGATACTGCACAAAAATTAACCGTCACATTTTCATTTCTTTAGTCTCTGCTCAAGTTATAAAGTACGTAGAAGTAATTAAATTTTCGTTACTAAACTTATTTTCGCAAGTAGAAAAAGGTCTAGTTGTTTAATATATTTTGTTATGTCGTATATTTTCTTTACGGCAGTCACATACGAATCATTCACTCTTCCAGAGTGTTGTTTCTGAAATGAATATCGTACATTTGAAAAAAGAACACTTACACCTAATTCTTAGAGTACACAGGATAACCGCTATACGTGGCAAAGGCGATCTCTTTTATTTTTCATGGCTCACAGCTTACGGATTCGCGCCCAACAATTTACGCGCGCACATTTCCCGCGTGGTTCGAGCGTAAGTGCATGCGTGCATCGGATCCGAAGGTTGTGTGCGTTGTCCGAGAATCAGCTGAGCGCCAGCTGTGCTCTTCGTAACGGCCAATAGGAAGCACGCGTGTGATTGCACTGCAGCGCCACGGATATGCGACCGGTGTTCACTCACTAGTTTGGCGTTCCCGCGAAAGTAATTCGTAAACGCCAGTCCGCGATTTTAAAGCATTATTCTGCGTCCACGTATCGCTATCGATGGTATAAATTAACAATTTCGAACGAGCAGTGTACGGTGTGTTCGGGGCTAACAAATTTGCCAGAGATTTCGCATAAAAGTCGAGGTATAATCGAGCGGGAAATACAGATGCGCAGTACGCGTGGGTGCAACAACTCCTCGGATTTATGCATCGTTATACACTATATTTCACGTACTAATACGATTGTATCGTGTTGTGATGGTAAAACGCATTTCTCCTGGATAATGCGCAGTGTTCTACACGAATTTTTCTGATAATTTACTACAGAAAAACCGTGCGATACGCAGGCGTTCGTCACGCGACGCCAACGTTTCATGGTGGTTCTGCAGTTGTTAAATTCGGTGGATGTACATAAATGTGCCAGTGTTTCCGTATCGGGATTCGATAATTGAACCTTGAGGACGCTGTTCGACCAAATTTTGGAATTTTTTTTCTCCATTTGAGGTTATGGTATATATATATAGAGGGCGTGACAGTGGCAGATTGCAAGCAGGGGTTGGTCATCGTTTCGCGCGCTGGTCTCCCGCGCTTCGACTTCCACGTCCCTTATTTTTCCCAAGATTTACGGTTCTGTGATATTCCGTGGCTAGAAATAACATCGAAAAAGACTCCGAGAAATTATCGTGCCACGCAATCGATCGGTAGTGAGAAGTCATAATATAAAATATCGAATCAAACGTAGCCAAGTATACGTGCATTATGGCGATCGAGTGCATGTAAGCTTCGCGCGCTCTTCCACTTTTCACCGTTTTTCCTTGGGAAAATTCATGAGCACAGTCTGTGGAAACCAACCGGACGTTCCATCGATACACCAGCCAGTTTTTGCTCGAATAAAAAATCCGATTCCCGTTCCAAATATTTCTTGAACACGTCGACAATTCTGCGACAAGATGCCACAGACAAGGTGAGTGAAACGCTTTCCATTTTCCATTGAAATTTCGTCCTATTCTCCAGATATTTTCACGAGAACTCCGCGAAATTTTCGAAAATAGTTTCCACCTGGTTTCGGCAATTTTTCGTGCTTTGCAACTTAAGAAAAAATGCGTAAATGTGCGTGTATAACCTTCTCCGTTGAGTACTCGCTTTCCTGAGCAATTTATTAATATTTTCTGAATCGTATACGTAACATTTTATTATTTATCGTTTCACAAGTCCTTTATCAGTACGTAGAGCAACAGACAAGGTATGCATGCGACGCAAGTTGGTTGAAACGAAACATTAGACGCACTACAACATACGTCTTTCAGCTGCATCTGAAATTGTTTTGATCAACTTCGCTTTGATCCTTCGCTCTGTTTATTCAATGCATGCATGTAGTTTAGAGTTCCATGGGACAACATCAAAAATATGATCCTCTTGGTCTATTCAGTTTACAGGAAAAGAAATCACAGACCTATTTGCAGAGTGGTAAAGTAGCTACACAATCTCTAAAACGTAAAAGGCGTACAACTGAGATTTCTGAGGATTCGGAGAATGTATACCCCCCCAGTAAAATACCAGCATTGTCGAACGTATCATACACAGAGTCTTGTCATTCAGTGCATTCGTTAGAAAATACCTGCACACCTCATCAAGTATCTCCATTGAAGGAGCAACAGGAGCCAGCCACATGGTCTGAGCTACGAAATGCAACATGTTTTTTAACACCGTCGTCGTCCAATAATGTAACAAACAGACCTAGCCCTTTGCCTTCGTTTCCATGGGCTGATGGGTCTCAAGTCTGGTCTCTCATGTGTTCGGGAGATCAAAAAACTGTTACACAGAGGAATCCACAGATGTTCCAAAGGCATCCAACATTACAGCCACGCATGAGGGCGATTCTCTTGGACTGGTTAATCGAAGTCTGTGAAGTATACAAGCTACATAGAGAAACGTATTACCTAGCGATGGACTATTTGGACAGATATTTGTGCATTCATCAAAATGTACCTAAAAATCAGTTGCAGTTGATAGGAATCACTTGCTTGTTCATAGCTGCCAAGGTTTGTATTTGTTTCATTTTTCTCTATTTTTGTTCTTTCATTGAACAAAGAAGTTATTGAAATTTATAATTTTCTTACAGGTCGAAGAAATATATCCACCGAAAATAGCAGAATTTGCATACGTCACAGATGGAGCATGCACGGAAGAAGAAATCTTAGGAAAGGAATTGGTGATACTGAAAGGTCTTGGATGGAACTTGTCTCCTGTTACAGCACCCGGTTGGCTGAATATTTATATGCAAATAGAATCTGGTGATTGGTCAAGACCAAGTGCTTTTATTTACCCTCAATACGGAGGTCTGCAGTACTCTCAAGCTGCTCAGCTGTTGGATCTAGCCACCTTGGACGAAGGAAGTTTGAAGTTTCCATATAGTCATATAGCAGCAGCAGCTATGTATCACACTCAAGGAAGGGAATGCGCATTGAGGGTATCGCGTCTTTCATGGGAGCAACTTGCTCCTTGTGTGAAATGGTTGAACCCGTTTGCGATGACAGCAGCAGAGGAAGGTTCTCAGTTCCTTCTGAGGTCTGCAGTACCACCTTCCGAGTCTCATTCTGGATCTGGTCTCCGGGCAACAGTGCCCAATATAGTAATGGATGAGTCGCATCGTATTCAGACACATGTGGTTGACTTGAATATGCTAGAGAGGGCGCAACAGCGATTAGCTGACGACATACCTTGTACAGACACAAATGAATCCGATTCCAATACTGAATCTGGAAGGCAAAGCCCGAATGAAAGTGGCCTGTTAACTCCGCCGTCTAGTAGTCAGAAAAATTCTACAACACCGTCGCGCCCTCCACCACAGTTACATCCGTATACATAATCAGATACATGCATGCTTCATACTGGAAGATGAGGCGTATCGTTTACTAACTGTTGGTGAATGATCGTAACTAGGCATTGTAATGTATCTGACTGTTAGGACATATCATTTCATTGCTTTGAATTATACCACCAATGTGTAAACGTACATAGACACTACTAAAATATGGGATCGCATTAGTGCACGATGATGACGGTATTATACTGTTTATTGTCGTAAATAATACGGTGCTTCCTGTTCCAGTCCATTGTTTCGTGCAATGGTACTTCTATTTGTTATAATAAGACTTACAGTACAAGGTGTTAACCATTTTCTATAGTGTTTCAAAATGGCACAGAGTTAATTTAATATTACTTATTTTATTATAGACGTTTAAAAACAAAAAAAAAAGAAAAGTGCCTTATGTGAAGGAACGTAAACTTACATGGAAGCCTATGGCGAATTTCTGTGATTATATCCCCGCAGTGAAGCGTAACGCATTACATAACTATGTTAGGGTTGAATTAATTGTTATAATTGCTGTCCAGAAACGTAGACTAGCGCCTGCAGAAAAAATGTCCTCGGAACAACTGTTTTAACTAGTTTCAAGATACAGGAGATCATTGTGAATAGTATTCTTTTATATAATTCGCTTTATTTCAACGCATCGTATTGTAACGATGCGTTACCGAGCCGGGTGAATGTATTTTTATGTGTATGTACATTGTGAGGTACTAATAATAAATAAACAATAGAAGGAAAGCAACGGACGAGGGTGTGACGGAATGAATGCATGAGCGAAGAATAAGACTACCGATTATGAAATGAGAGACTTCGTGAACGATTTACACTGCCCTGTACGTAATAACGAGGCGGTTTATACACCTTTGTATAAAAAAAATTTGACAATAAACATTTCAAAATCATACTTTGAATTAGACCATTTCTCCTTCGGAAGTTCGCGTGGCATTTCAAGCGCTGTTCTACGTGGAAAAAATAAAAAAGGGAGTTCACAGCGGTACCGTTATAAAATTTCAAAGGGAAGAGTTGCCGCGCCGCACGCTCAAGTATCGATAGTTCCATATCGATAATATTATCAACCGCGAAAACAGCGCTGTGGGGATTAGTCCAAACTATTTTAAGAGCTGCGCTGCGATTGGTGTTCTTCATTTACTTTCAAGTTGTCAAACGTAGAACGGCCGTTGAAAAGTTGATACGAGTTGAAATATTATAAACATAGGGATAGATAGAAAATAAAATAATAAAAACCTACCACAGTTAGGCTATCGAGGTTCTAGTTCTTGCTTAGATGTTGAGATAGAATTGAAAGCAGTGATATGAGTTCACGCATGCGCGTCCAACGCAGTAACGTATCTATTCGGCGTGCCTCGCGAAAAGTCACTTGACAGAAATGCGGCTGTGAACCGTTTGATTGGCTCGTTTCACACGCATGTTCGATTCCAGCCGAGTTATTGGCTGAAGCGTGTGACGTCAAAGCCTCGCCATTGGTCCGAGCGAGGATCCCCTACCATGAGACTTTTCGCGAGGCATGGAGAATACAATACACATCAGTGGTGCCACCGCTACTGATTTTTTACGTTTTTGGCGGCAGTGAAACGAGTGCAACAAAGAAAAGGAAACGTTTCGCGTGTTGGGACAGAAGACTGCTCAGTAAGGATATCCAGCAGATAGCTACAACTCGCCCGTGGATCTAAGGATTTGAATGTGTATATATAATGATTAAATGCGACAGCTATGATTAGCAATAATTCGAGGTAAACAAAACGAATCCCGTGTAACGGATTTTTCCACGAGGGGATCTACGAAAATCGCAACTCTTTGTTACCGACTTTATACGAATTCAAGATGGCAACACTGGTGGTGAGACTAAAATCTGGCGGGAATTTATGTGCAGAACTTCAGAAGTCGTCAGTTCGCTTGGACCTCGCGAAATAGAGAACGTGAAAGCTGACGCCCGCGCGTTTTGAGTATCTTTTTGGTGGTGATAAGAAACTCTGTGATACGAAAACCTGTGATACGAAAGTTTTATAAGAAATGTCAAGCCCGAGAGGTCCACGCCGTTCTGTTCCCGAGAGCACCCGGGTGGTGCTTCGCGAGATCACTGCAGCTGCTCACAATTCGCCACCGATACCATCCTCCTGTTTCCAGGTATTTGAATGATCTTTTTCTCCTCCATTTGGTTAGCTTTGATTTGTTCTTTTTTGCCATCCTTTCTCTCTGTCCTGACCTTTCCCCTCTGTCTTTATCGCCAACACTCGCCAACAGCCGGAGAATCCCTATAAATAAACTCCGAATCTCCAGGAGCACTGCGAAACGAAAATAAGTTTCGCTCCTCGCGCCGCGGCATTTATTTGACGTCCGAAAAAAAACGCGAGCTCACGAAAATGTCGTGCGATCATCCTGCATCGAATGTCTCGACGAAAACTCGTTATTTTTTATACAACTTTCGTTTTTAATTTATACCATAAATAATGGAGAACATATTTGCTCTACTTTAACAAGTTAACCAGGTTAAACTTTCGACTATCAACGCCCGCAAAGATATAATTTAAAGCGGATTCAACATAACGTAACCTAATATGTATACATTTCGTTGACTGTCGTTCAAAAATGTGTACATTTTGTAAACAGATCATTTTGTAACGGTAATTAATATTAGGGTAATTATATAGAAAGCTGCGATGTTGTCCAGCGCATGATTCTAAACAACTTTTTTTTCTAGAATGACCGGTGGATTTACATGGAGAGTGCACGACTTTTGATTTGTTTGACATTTTGTACCAACTCCGAAAATCCTGTAGAAAAGTTCGGATCATAACAGTTAGGAAGTACTGAAATTTCAAATAAGTAACTGTCACGAAGATCAAAAATTTCCATATAATATCAACTTCGATTATAGTTCTTTTTTTAAATTGGCTGTGTATGTCTAACGGCCGCATTCGCATCAAGGTCATTGGCAACCAGTTTCTCTGTCTTCTACGGGTTCCAAACAGTCTTCTGTCGGTTCTTCGAAGTATGACCATCTAACCTAATTTCTGCATTAACAACTATTTGCATTTGCGACTTTAACGGTGCCCTCAAATTTCGATCGCTAGCAGGCTAATTACACCGATAAATTATTTTGATTTCCCTGATTGTTATCTTTTCGTTGCCCTTGATATTATTTATACATGTACAAATTTTAATTTTTTCTTCAAATTTTAGATAAACATATAAATTGAATAAATTATGGAAATCAAATAAATTTATCGTTTAAAATTTAAAGGAAAATTTTTAATGAATATACAAACATCGTTTTGATTTCAGTAACGTTTATTTTGAATTTCATGTTGGAGACAACTTCTCGACAAACAATGAAACATTATTCTTTCAAATACTCGGTTCTGGAATGTATCATTTTCCAACAACGAACCAACTGAGCTACCCATTATAAATTGAAGTGCATTAATCAAATACATGATTATTTCTCGAATCAATTTACAAATTATTCGAAATAAATGTTGATCGAGGTATACAGGGTCGATATCTCGGAGTCGAAGCCACGTTCATGTTATACAATTTCCGTACGCATGCGTATAGTAAATGGTAACTTTTAAAACGCGAGAGGTTCGCTTGCGATCAAGTGTTCCGTGTCTATGGCGTAATGCCCGTGCAGCGTGTGCGCGGTTCGACGTTCGAAAGGAGGTAGAGGCGTAAAGTGTATATCAGAAATGAGAACGCGTATCATCGTGGCAGTACGGTGGCAATGACTCTCTCGTGGCCGGTGGTCTTTCTTTCCGTGATAGAAGCTTGTACCACGTTAGACCGCGAAATCGTCTTGTGGAAAGGTGAGCCATGACGCTGCAGCGTTTTTCCTGAATGTGTGTACCACGGGTTCCACGCGCACATCTTCGTAGGCGTGTACGTGCACCACGTTCCGTGAACGCTCGCGCGCGTTGCAACCAGTGGTAGTGGTGTATGTCTAGAGTATCGACTGGAGAATGCACTGCGCTAATATTAGAAGTTCGAGAGCAGAGACATAATTTGATCGTCAGGTTCGGTGAGTGGCTGGTTCCTCCGACGGAATTCTTCGTTACTTCGAACCGCATTTCCGTAATCGATCCCCCGCTCCTCTCTCGACCGTTCTCTCTCTCGATTCCGAACAATTGGAATTCGATTCGCAGCATTACATGCTGCGCATCATATACATAGTTCTCTTCCGATCCATCTCGCAGGTTCCCAGAGTACGGTAACCATTTTGGGTTTCTCATTCTCTAGGTAAACATCCACAGAAACGTCGCGAGATTCGTAGACTCCAGGATTTTTCTACGTTTCCGTTTCCCAGCATGTCTCCTGTCCACCGGAAGTGTCCTCAAAGGAAACGCAGAATCACTGGACAAACCCCTTCATAATTCAGAGACATTCATTTTAGATGACACCGATCGATTCGAGTTGATATTGTTGAAACGGCGCACAGTCCGGAATGCTGTGCACGAAAATCGAACTTATTGTTGTTCTTGAGCTAGTCGACGCTGCGTAGACACTGAAATTGGTATTTAGGTTTGAAGTAAACACGTTTTAACACCTATCTCCGTTTAAATGCAATACTGCTCTTGACTGGGTACGAATTCGGCTGCAGACTTTGCAGGCAAATCTCGAACCGTCTGTTTTCGCATTGAGGTCGACAGACGCGTAACGTTTCGGAAATATTCTTCAATGCATTTGTTCAGACAATTGTATTCAAATGCAGTGAAGAATGTTTGTCTGTGCGGATAATATACGCTACTGTGCAGAAGAAAGAAGCACCCGGTATAATAATAATTCTTTAAAACAGTATCTTTATGTAGAAGTTGTATTACACAACACTGTCCAACAAATTTCAACTTTTTTCATGCTTCCAGATAGCTGTTGGGTGGATCTTATAGTTTTTCGCGCTGATTCCGAATCTGTTCTTAATTTTTCAGTTTGAAAAACACATTTTTCGATTTTGAACAAATATTGCGATGTTATTATAAAGGATATTGTATAAACATGTTTAAACAATCATAATATATTAGGGTTGCCCGTCATTGGATTCGGGAAAGTCTACAGAATCTTTTTCTGTAAAGAACAACGCAATATCTTTTATAATAACATCACAATTTTGCAGTCGTTTCTCAAAAAGTGTGCGCGTAGGAGAAAAATGAACAGTTATTTGGAAACATCTTTGGTGTTGGACAGTGTAATCCGCAGTAACACATATTCTCAGAACTATTCTTCTTATTTGATTTGATGCTTTTCTTTTGCGCAGTAGCGTAAATCCGGACCAGATCAGGACCAAATCCTGCTGCGAGCGTGGTTTCAAATGGTCATAATTTGCAGATCTTGCTGATTGGAGTAATACGAGAACAAAGAGAGACAGAGACACACCCTTTTAAGACGTGACCTCTCTCCCTTCCTTCCGCTATGTCATCACGACCAGATGGGAATGACTCATGCCGATGATGTGCGTTCCTGTGTGTGTGTGTTGCGGTCTCTCCAAGACGGTGTCAAGAACGCGCCGAATAAGGAGCTCGCGAGCTTCTCGAGTTTCGAAGCGAGTCGCCACCGATCGCACCGACTCGACGCGATCGGACGAGTGCCCGCGACTCGCGGTCGGCGTGCTCGCCCGTGTACGCGTTCGCTTTACGCCGTAGATTAGCAAGTAAAAGCGCTCGGTGTACACGTCACGGTGCGTGGCTGTGTCCTTATAATTTCAAGTCGTATCAAAACGCGCAGTAACCTGTTTCCGTACCGCGGAAATTTCGTCAGTCGGTAAATAGCTCCTGGCCCACATTCTCCGCGTGCCTCTACACCGTCTTCGATCGATCGCCCGCCAGTCACCGATCCGAACCTCCCTGAAAACCGTTGGATGGTGAGATTTCTGACGGATTACTGGCGGACCAGATTATCAACCGATCTATCCCGCCATATTGCATGTTGACACTGCACGCCAGGTTTCGACCACTTATTTTTAATGCGATCGTAACAACAAATCGTTAATAACACCCAGCTGGGGACGAAACGATGGGATATTAATTTGTTCATTTTTGTTTGGTGGGCAACGTAAACTAGTTTCACATTGCCTTTACTTAACTGGATCGGTCGGTCGAAAGCGTTGTTGCTCCGCATGAATTTGTCTAGAAAAATGTTCATTTGCGGAACAAATTAATGCGACAAAATGGTAGATTTAAGTTAGCACGTAGTATACTTTCGAATTCAGAAATCCTTGTTTGCATCGTAATCATCTGGATCTTTAACAAATTCACTCATCTACTTCGATTTAAGGCGACGATTTTGAGTGGTCTCCAAAGTTCCTTAATCTTAGGGGTAGAAGCTGGGCTAGTTTTGATTAATTTTCGACGACTCGTAATAAAATTGTGCGGTATCATTGTGCGATAAATCACAACGCGTGTGGACCACTTTGATCTGCGATTATTGCGAGTCGTACAAAACGGAGCGTGTGGTAATTGGTTGGAACTCGAGAGGCTTAACTGTTATCCAATCTTTATGAACGCGTTAATATGTGTCTAATTGGCTCGCTCTCTACCAGATCTATCGCAATAACGAATGCGTTGCGTGCACACCTGAATCTCCTTGACTGTTGCGCTGTTAACCAACTCGTAATGGCAGCACTCGCGTGTTGTTTGGTCTCCAGCACCTAATAGTGAAGCATTCTTTTGTTTATTTTCCGATACTGCGCTGATAGAAACACCTACATACAATCGTGCGGATAAAGTAAAAATATAAATCGACCTTTACACGGTTGATGTTCGAACTACAGAATTGCAAATGCATTCGCGGAGCAATTTTTTTCGCAACAACCAGGAGAAAGTAATGTTACTTTTCCAACTCGGTGCTAGTTAATGACGCAGTATCGGTGGATAAATTAGAAACAGTTTTTCTAACGTGAATACTATGCTACTATGTAGATTAGCGATTTTCAATCTTCTCTATAGGGTACCTAGTAAACCTGACTAATCGCATCTTGTAGCACGTCGCATAAATATGCATACCGCTCCATAAAAATTCACGTTCCATGCTTTGCATCATTTTAAACAAACTTAACTGAACTGAATTAATAAGAGGATGCACTCGTATAGCAGGATGCACTCACCTAGTTGAATGCACGGGTGAATGTTTCGTTATGCGGATTTTAATGCATTCATAACAAAGTTCAGATCTAATTAAAATCATTTAGGACAGAAATAACATTCAATTTAGTTTCTATCTGTTGCAATCGATGCAGACCATTTTTATTTTGCATGAAGATCCGCAGTCCAATTATGAGGGTAGATAGTAATTCGCTAATGAAGTCAGAGCGATAAGTAGATTATTAGTGTTGATGTTCAGGGTAAGCCGATGACCTCTCAAAAAACTGACGATTGTACAATGCCTCTCGATTACCTGGTTAATTCCGCACAGCATATCCGCAGGCACTTTGATATTAGTCAAATAGTTGATACTAGGTTGATAACTCCGTCGGTGTCAGTGAACTCGAGATACGTTCGGATATTTTTAATTCCTTGAAAAATGGCTGACAGGAAGAGGTCGGGGAGCGGAAGGAAACTGGAGTAAACGGTCGTCGGCAGTAAAGCCGAGCAAAATAGGGAACCCACAAAGACGGGTAAAGGGGTGAATGGCTGACGAAAGACGTCTCACGTCGTCGAAAATAAGCGTGTCGGGGGTGAGGGTATTAAGGTGGGGAACTAAGAAAACTGACGGCTACGTGGGGTTCCATAAACCCGGGCGTAAATATGGCCTCGAAATCTGCCGGCAGTGGCAGTCGAAAGCGGAGGTCCTCTGGGAAGTCATGGGGAATCTCATCCGCAAGGTAATCTCACGGTTTTCCATTCACACTCGTCCAGTGCCAGGTACCACTTGAGAGTACCACACAAACTTCCCGTTTCTCGCGCAAAATTCGCAGACTTCAGCCTCTTCCTGCTACCCCATTAGGTCCTTCGAAGTTCCCAAACAAGACTTCTATAACTTGTGTACGCACAATTCAGTGAGCAACAATTTTTTGTGAATAATTACTCTGTTGCATATACATTAGTAATCAGATTTAGATTCTACTAAAAAACTTTGCCACTTGCCCGCTAGTTGCAGTGCGGAATTTACTGGAAAAATTCAATTTTTCTTGTTTATTTTTTAAACGATAAAAATCAGATCGTTTGGTACAATTATAGAACAGTTATTCTATCGTAAAACGTGTACGAAAATTTTATACACCCACTGTATATAATACATCAGTAACCAAATCTAGAGAAGTGCCGAAGTTTGGCCATTGGTCGGTGCTGTGCGTCGACACGATCTAGTTGGTTTCAACTCGGATTACAGTGGCCGATTGGCGGCAATTAAACGCAACCGAGCCCTGGAAATGAACTGTGGGAGCACTCCTTTCGACTTACCTTCCATCCGATATCTGTCGATCGTCGAGAGCGCAGGAATGGGGAACCGTAGTGTCGTTGACGATCGGGGAGTTAGGCTTTTTATCGCGAACAAACCAGCCACACCAGCAGTCTCGCTCATAACTGTTCTTGGCATGGGTACGCGATCGCGAGACTGGCGCGGGATTCAGCAAAACAAAATCCTTCTCTCTCTCCGCCCCTATATTTTATAATTAGTCGCAGCGGGCAGAAGAAGTTGCGCAATTCCTGAAAGAAATCCGCGAGCATCGGTTCGGTCGGTCAGCTGATCTGGCTCAGTGAACGGAGAACTAGCTGCGTGATACACGTACATACGGAGAACTAGCGTTATCGCAGAAAATATGGAATACATCAATAAACTGCTGCAACGCGCTGCCGCGATTCCGGCAAGGACATCGCCCACGCCACCGGTATTTTCCGTTGGACTCGAGTCGAGTCTCTCTTTGTCGCGGCTCTGCTTTCCAATCTTCTTGGAATAGAGGCAAAATGTCCGCGATTTGCTACGACGTTGTAGGGCTGTGTGGTGCGGTGCGATTGCTGTCCGAATGATTGGGTACCAATGCGGTGTTGGCGCGATCGATCTACTTTCAGCTTACTCACTTAGCAAGAACGTTCTTGGAGCGTTTCTGCCGATATTGGATGGAACGTTGTAGAGCGAGCGACGGTAAAGCAAGATCGTTTTAAAGGGGTAGACTCGTTTCTAAGAGAGTGTGAATATTTTTCAGTAGTCGAAAGCGCTACTTACATGCTTGCAAATCATGCATATATCTTTCATCTAGCTCTTTGAGTACTGAAAAACCCACCTGTGCATCTTGCAATCCTGGAAACGAGTCCTTTACCGTTCCTCTCGATGTTTCCTCAAGATCGGCGAGGGACGCTTAGCAAACGTTCCCTGGTTGCACTTGGACTAACGAGTTTCCATTTTCTTTCCAACAGAGCGGCAACGACAGTTCGTTACAGAAGACATCAGAGTATGAGGTGAAGGTCCGATTCGCTCGGGAGTTCGCCGACGTCGGATCGATCGGCTACAACACAGTCCCAGAGTCTCTGTCGTCGTCGAGCAGTTTCCAGAGTCTCAGCAGTACCCGTAGTACCAAGAGCAGCGGCGTATGCTCGGATTCGGTGCCCCAAAGCATCGACCAGATATCGGACACCTCGTACTTGAACTCTAGTATACCTGGTGTCGACGATCTAATCCTTGGTTACGGTAAGATTAAGTTGGACAGCGAGAATACCCATGAAATCAGTCAAGATCAGACATTCATATCCGCCACCGACGAGCCTATCCCTGATTTCACCGAAAGCCTAGGGAGCGCCGACTCGTTGCTGTCTGACTCTTGCAACGTCACACAACCGATCGAGACTAGCTCCTGCTCGGTAAACGATCGCACACAGGAACTACCGGATCGGCCGATTCTGGTGATCCCTTTGACAGCGACAGAAGAGCCGACCGAGAAATCAATCTCTCCTAGTGGGAACGATGACTTAACCGCCAGCTCACAAACCTGCAGCTTCGACGTTGTCGAAGAGCTTCCACTGCCGTCACATAGCACAGAGGGGTCTAATTTGAATACTACGGCGTGTTTGTCGCCGGATAAAGTAAATCTAGATGCGCCTACGATCGAAGACCAGCAGATTATAGTTGAAGATATCCAAGCCCAGGTTGTAGTCGATGATTACCAAGACAAGGTTGTAGTCGAAGATTTCCAAGCCCAGGTTGAAATCGAAGATTTCCAAGACCAGACTGAATCTATAGCTTTAAATATTGTACCATATTCCATAACAGACTCTGAATCCTCGGCGTCCGCGTTCGCAGAACACACAGAAGACTTATCTTTGCCTAGTATATCGACTCTGCCATCATTGCAGTTGACGGATTGCTCGCGACTCTGCGGAAACGAAACACATGTAAACGATTCCACTGTACCGGTTACCGAAATTTCCGAAAATGTATTGAACTCTCTCGCACAAGAGACCGATGATAAGAGTAGTAGTCCAGTAGCAACCATTTCCCTAGATTTCTGTGATGCCGCGATCAGCAGAGAAAGTTGCACAAATTTACTATTGCTAAGCGAGACTTCTAGCGCGATATCGAGGTTCGAACGAGTCGAGGAGCGCTTGGAAGCTAACGCTCCAGCAGAGACTGAAGACGATATAAATATTAAAGTAGAACCCGTATTAGAGAACACAGATGCGACAAAATCGCTAACCGAAACAGAGGATGAAAAAGGGGAGCAATCTTCAGAGGAAAAGTTAAATAGGACTTTAATCGTTAAGGAAGAACTATTGAAACAGGAAGTTGCGCCGGAAGAGGAACACTACAAGGATTTCAAACCTCAAAGGCAAAGCACCACGTTAGCATTGCCTAACATCGAACAGGCGAACTTGGAGGAACTGAAGTCGTCTGTTGAGGAAGTTGCAAATGATATTTTCAAATCTTCGATTGACTTCCCAGAAGAAAGTGATTGTTTCACTACCGCGACGTCTGATAGTGAGTACTGTAAGGTCTCTAGGACCTTTACCTGACGCTAAAGCATCTTTATGATTGAAAATACGATGAAATAAGACATTCGGTCATTTGAATCAGAAGTCGGCCAGAAGTGCGAGACTCGTATCGATACGTTTCCACTATGATATGAAAATAAGTACTGAAAATAAATTTGAAAAATAAATCCGGAAGATAAATGTGGCAAATAGTTCTTAATTTCATCGGCAAAATTTTATTCATACAGTGAGTGTACAAATTGTATGTTAATGGTAACTATTGCTTGCAGTATTCCAAGACCCGACGAGCTTCGACTTTTTGATAGCTCACGGCAATTCTAGAAGCAAGAGTCGTCTTAGGGCGGAATCGTTGTATGTAAAGTTTGACCCATTGGTGGGGGATACCAGTAATATGTTGCTCCAAGAGAACACAGACCCGATCAATGAGGAGGAGCAAAATGGAAAAACCGAAAGCCCACCGCCAAGCATCGGCACCCCGAAACGCAACCCCGCCATAGCGGCTATAGACAGGCTGCTATTTTACAGTCCCATTACCACAAGCATGACACCGAAAATGGAAGAACCCAAGGAGAAAAATGTAAGTAACATTATATTTGTAATATCTTTGTCTGAGTGTCTCTTATACGTAAAACGAATGTGTACAGGAACAGGCTGCCGATGAACCAAAGTCAGAGACACCGTTCATCAATGACATTAATATGAGCAAGGAGTTGGAATTAGTGAGGGCAACAGTACTGCAACTCGAAGAAGAACTGGAAAAACAAAAGAAAGAGCACAAGGCGGAACTAGAAAGGCAGAAGAACTCTTTCCAAGAGAAGATTACTCAATTACAAGCACAACTTGCGCAGGAGGTGAAGAGTAAATCTGAGATAACGTAAGTTGTTTGTTGATCGAGGGATATTCTACTTTTAAAACAATGGAGATAATTGGAGTATTGTTTCCAGGGTCGTGGTCGAGGAATACGAGAAATCGATCAGTCGGCTGCTTACGGAAAAAGGAAGGGATCAAGAAGAATTACAGGCGACAAATGTACATCTATCGAACACTGAGGCTGCCTTCAATGACGTTCACCAGAAATACGAAAAAATGAAGTCAGTCGTGTCGGTATACAAAAATAACGAGATAGTATTAAGAGAAAGTATCCAGGAAAATATGCAGACTATAAAGTGTTTGCACACGCGGTACGATAACTTAAAAGCGCATGCTTTGTCACAACTCGAGAAGTACGTACCCGCATAAACGTCGATTTGTATTAGACGCATAGATGTGGAACACGTTCGTTCAGCACCCATCATTTATTCTCATTAAAATTTATCAGAGGCATATGAAAGTATTATGACACTGAAACGGAACCGTTCCGTGTCTGTGCGGATAGTATAAGTCGGCTTTAACGAGTAATAAAGTGCAGACAGTTAATATTGATCGATTTAATTAATATTTCAGGGCTAATTCTGATTTGGAGAACATCAGGAAACAACACGAAGATGAAATCGTTACGCTCCACGCCTTAGTAAGGAAAGCAGAGCTTAAAAGTAACTCGTTAGCTGAACTGGTCGAGCAAAAGACTAAAGAAAATAAAGAACTGGTACAAATACTGGATGAGGTGATCGCCAGGGTAGGTCACCCAAATACGGAATAAAATGAAAATCGATAAACACAAGTATCGTGACTGCAGAACGCGATTAGTCTTTATTTTTTTACTCGCCCTCATTAACGTTTTAGACACAACTGTATGTTAGATATGAAGGATCTACATACAGGATATCACAAAAATGCCGGAAAACCTTAAAAGGGGCGGTTCCTAAAATCATTTCAAGCAATTTTTTCCTTGGCGAAAATAAGAAACTTCGACTGACCTAAGAAACCACCCTTTTCAAGGATTACCGACATTTTTGGGACACCTTATATTCATATGTATACATGCCTTGTCTTTAAAATGAATTGCAAATTACGTTTTTGTTTCAAAGAAGCACCTTTTATCAATTATTTATAAGTTGTGAAATATATATATATATCTATCTATCTACTATTGTACCGCTAATAAAAAATAGGCATATTTAAAACAACTCTTTTCGTTCGTATTTATGCAGTAAGAAAAGGTTTTATGCTCCTCAACGATCACCCTTTTTACAGTCACACACATATTCACGCGCCGAACTGTTTTTAGTTATAATACATTTCAATTACATCTCACTATATGTTTTATTAATTAAAATCCACTGAACGCGTGCATATGCTACCTTAACATACCAATGATCACTTGTACTTTAAATAGTATAAACTTCGCGTAAAGTTAAGTCGATATCTTTGTGTCTAGTAGCAATGAGTATTGTCAGTCGGTTGGTCCTGCCTCGATTATAAATAAAACATGATGTTTCGCTAGTTTTAACATGCGATCACTCGTGCTTCCTGGTTTGCGGGGAATATTTCTATTTTCAAGATCGGGCATGTTTTTCTTGATAGTCTTTGCTAAATTTGTAGCATACTGCTTGAACTGCGGATGAGTCATACCGATTCCTTTGCTTCTCAAAGCTTCTGCTACTGCCCATAATAGTTTCTAAAAAGAATATATATATATTTTTTCATCGAAATTTATAATGCTCGCAAGAAGGAAAGTCAAATATACAGTAGAATTCCGTTTATCCAGTCTTTTTCTTATTCGCTAATTAATTAATATCCTGAGTCTACGACTCAGAACCGACTGAACTCATGATGATAGTAAAGCGTCACTCGAATCTGGCACAAAAGTAACTCGCAGACTTCTTTACATCATCCCGATTCAATTAAACTTATAATGTATGTACATGTCTTTTGCTTCATACTATCGATATCGTTGTAAAAGTATACGTATAAAATGTGCAATAAATAAAATACATATAAACGGTGTTCCACTGTACTCGACAATTACGTACTTTTCTGTGAGCATCAGTGAGCTCTGTCCTTCCTTCGTTCGAAGATGATTTAGTTTTCTCAATTAAATTGCTAGATGAATGTCTATCCCATGTAACCGTAGATTTATTATGAATTTCGTGAGAGCAATCGAAAGATAAACTCTTTGGCCACTTAATTCGGGGCCCTTCCAATTCTTCTTCGTTTTTCCTCTTTCTTGATTCCTCTATCTTCTGAATTACTTCGATATTATTCTCCTTCGATCCACTACTGAATAGCGCACGTTTAATACTCTGGGCATTCGTTCCGCTTGAGATTAACTTGCTGGGCCCAGCTCTATCCGACGGGGGACTTTGAAATAAGGCCCGCTTCGATGTTTCTACTTTTGCTTTCAAAGGACTAGGCCCGTCCAACATAAGTCTTCGAGAAACTTTCTTCTTAGTCGAACTCCTCGGGGTTCCTCTCGGACTTTTACATCGTGGACTTTTTCCTCTTGGACTTTTACCTTTCTTAATAGTGGGTCTCCTAAATGACGAAACAGAATGTTGAATACATGTTTGAAATTAAAGCTTTGTTCGATTACTCACTTAATATTTAACACTAGCAGTTTCTTATTATTGAGCGCCAGTCCTTGTAAATTCGCACTAGAAAATGTTCTCCGTCTTCGCGTCAAATGACTTAGTCTTTTGCCCGGACTTTGTCCGTTATCACGTTTAGCTAAAAGATTTCGTTTCTTGGCACTTCCTGGCGCTTGTTTAGAGAACCACACAGTACACGTGGATTGAGTTTCACCACCTATGTATCTCTCACATAATTTTATAGATAGATTTTCAAAGTCCTCCACAGCTTTGCTTCTGTTATAGCTAAAACATATAAAATATTTTCAAACAGGTACAAATGGATAAGCTAATCAAAATATGTTTATGCACTTACTGAATTCCATGAAATTTGTGGTGATACGCTTCAGGCCACATCAAATTAGTAACTTCTTTTTCGTTGGTGGTGTGATACAAAAGTAATTGTTCTTGCAATGAGGTGGAAGATGTTTCGTTTGTATTCCTTATATTCGTAATTGCCTGTACTTGCTCAGTGCTCAACGTTTCTATAGTACTATTCACAGTACAAGCTACGTTCATCTTATCATTAGTAACTACTTGTTCTATCCTAAAATTATCACTGCAAATGTTACTTGTAACATCTTTCATAACTAAATTATTACTAATGTTATTCTGAAATTGTGGATCACACGCGTCAAAAGCGATTGATAAATTTCTAGATGTGCTCTTGCCAACTTGCAATGAGTTTGTACTAATATTTTCTTTCTGTTGTTCTGGAGAATCTTCCTTTACATCAGATCTCGATTGTTTCTCTGGCAACACGTTCGGCGTCCAAAACAGCTGATAATTCTCATAAATACGTAACAAAAGTTCTGAGCAATCGGTTCTACAAATTGTATGCTTAGGTGGTGGAGGTATTCCGCTTAAAGATTTATTAATTCTTCCTAATAAATTATTATCAGATTTAGCCACTAAATCAGCTTGAGAAGGTTTCTCAGGACTAGCATGTATCTCTGTAGTTTCGTGCTCTATTATTTCGCTGCTGGATGTAACATCTTCGTCGTCGCTATTAAACATCTCTGGGCTAGAAATATTTGGAAGTTCTCTCTCCGACTCGAGACTTCCATTTTTGTTGAAATAACAGCAATCCATGGCATTGTCTATAACAAACACATGTACAAATAAGTGTAGAATATTTATAATAAACTTGTGTCTTATGCCTTTTCATGTTACGTTACAATTAAAGTATTATTTTCATTTGCATATCCCCTACTCTTTTTTCGTGGAAAAATTTCCAAAAACGTTCAAATTTGTACACTTGAAATTCCCGCGTTTATTCGAACAAATGTGCGATTTGCGTTTAATGCAACTTTTTGTTCGTAATTTGTTTCTCCAATTTAGTGTACACGTTGAATAAATAATTGAAATATCAGGCAAATAACAATGTAAAATTGTGAACTTGTAATTCACATTCTTTACTTTTGTACAAATTATTTAAATAATTCTGTTACTAAACTCACAATCAGTGAAAATACCCGTCGATATACGCACTACAATTTTCACTGTGTCATCATAGTTGTTCGTAAAGATGTTACATTTATTAACAACTGTTTGGGTCGAATGTACCACGGAAACTTTGTATTTTGACGTATATTTGTCTACAATTTATCCTGTACTAATATCTCGATGAAAAATCCAATAATTCGTATAATACGAAAAGATAACATTCGCGGTAAAATGTAGACTCGTGGAAAATTGTTCTTTTTCGTAACGAAAGGACGAAAATTTAAATACCTTCTTTTCAATCGAAACTGAAGTAAGAACAGAAACTTGGGCACGACCTCAAGTCTCGAAATCATTACAATACCGAACGTTATCTAACCTTTCGGAAAAATACGTGTACTTGTATGCGCGTGATATGATAACATAGAGATATTGTAAATCCTTGAATAATTGCCTTATCTTAATTGTCCATCGTTAAGTGTTTTGGTGACGATTCACATTTTCATGACGAACAGTCTGTTGCTTTCTAAGATCGACGAGACTTGGAGATCTCGCATATTGAATTTCGAAATTAAGTACACGAAAAGATCTTCATGCGTACGTTCTGCGCAAAAATTTTCGTATACTTACGTCTTGTAGTCTATCGACGTTCAAATTTTCTTCGCTCAATAATTCACTGGCTATAAGCCAAACTCATTTGTTTCATTTTCTAATACTAACCACTCCGTCGTGCACAACACTTGTATTCCTTACCGTACGTCGTACGTCATGCAACTGACGACATGCGTTCATACGAAGGCGCATTTTCATGTGAGATAATCTGAGATAATCTGAATTAGAATTTATTCTTGACAGTACTTTCCTCGGTCGACATTCTTCAATACTTAAATGTTGAGTAATTGGTCCCATCTTTAAATTTAAATTCAAATTTTGTCGACTTGCTTATGAAACGTATCAATGTAAAGTAGTGATGGGCACTATCAACTAAATTCAACTATCGACTAATTACTATTTAGTTGCTACATACTATCGAATATTTAGTCGATAGTTTTTAGTTGACTGAAATTTCGTTTTAGTGGTTACATTTTACACTGCGGGCTTAGTCCCGATATATTTGATAGTAGTCAATCTTATAAAATATATTCGAAACTCCCGCCGTTAATGCGACTGAATCGGTCGATAATTAAAAAAATTAGTCGACTGAAAATAGTAGTTGATTACCATCAATTTAGTCGATAGTTTTCAGTCGATGGTGCCCATCACTGATGTAAAGTATCTTGGCAATTCAAATTATTATTAGGAATCATCTGAATGAATATCGTCGACAGTTGGAAACGCAGCCTAACGATATAATTATGCTATTGTGTACACACGTACACACACGTACACACGAGTGATTCAGTGACGTGCATACAAACGTCGCGTCGTTGCGTGTCAAATTGTCGGCTACATTTTGTGTTTAGTGCAGTTTAGTGTTCGTACTGGTTCGTACATAGATTATTGTAGACCGATTATTGGGGACAGGAAATATGTATAATTTAATGCACCGAGGACAGATGATTTCATTAAATGACAGTGATATGTTAACGTGAAAATGTAATAATCAGTGACAACACGATTTTCTACGAAAGGTTCGTCATGAAATATTGCTAAATATATATTTTTACGAAGCTGTACCAACGATTAATAAGGATATGACCTATCTATCAGGTACGAAGTTATATTAAATTAAATTTGGACCATAAATGTTTATATCATTGTGAATACTGTTTGAATGAATGTTTCATTGTGATTGCTAACAATTTTGTAATCGTTTATTTTACAGTTACGTTTATTATGACAATCACCGAAAAGGAGGGACAAGGCTTGATAGAACATTTTTATATTTAAATAAAACACTGATCGATGATAAGCAATAAAAACAGAGATAATTTGATTGGCAAGGTTCCATATTGAATTTATATATATAATATATATATATGTATATGTACACATACATATATATATATATATATATATTCTATGAGAGGATGAATTGATTCATACACATCAATTCTTATTATTCATTCATGGTACTTTTATGTACTTTCAATGGCAGTGGATAATTGGCATATTTATATGCGAGAAGTGTACATACATTCCAACGCAGAGTTATGTTATTGATTGTTGTTGAACACATGATTAAACACGAAACCTTCTGATACAAATTAACAATCCAAATGGCGAGCGGAATCAGAATTCTCTGCTTATTGCTGTACAAAAATCTTCTAGTGCGTATCAGGCATTGGAAATCAGCATTACTTTTACAATGTATAGTACCGATCGCCTTGTTCGTATTGATACAAGCTGTGAGAGATTTTAGCGTACAACCGCCTCGTGTAATTAACGAAAGTACCTACTACCCTATAGAAACTAAAGATGAATTAACAGAGATAAACACGCAATTTACATTCCTCTATTATGTGCCACAAAATGAATACACCAAGAATATTGTGGAAAATATTCGAATGTGCTTGATGCTACCAGATGAAAGTAATTATTATATATGTACATATTTCATTCGATATGTTTACTTTACATTTAATAATGCTGATAATTATATTTCACAGTGGTATCTGGGTTTTCATCCGAAGAAGAGATGATAAAAAGGTACACAGTTGCAGAAACTGAGCATGATAACATCATCGTGTTAGGTCTCGTCTTTGAGAAATATAATACAAGCGATATAAGGTATAAAATCAGGCATGCAATGACAATACCAAAAATATTGTATCAAAATGTATTGGATGGAGCCTCGTTTAATACACACTCTTTGTATTTTTTTGCTGTACCGTTTATACAATTACAACTCTGCGTCGATGAATCCCTTATTAACAATACACCGCTACATACGAAACCTGATATACAGGTACGAGAAACTAGAAAGCTTATCACGATAGTGTATTGTATAATAATTAGATTGCGGATCTTTACTCAATTTGTAATTTTTGACGAATTTTAAGAAACTCGAATTACATTAAACATTACTTTCCCTGGTAGTAGCCATTTTAGATCTGAAATGAATGAAAATCGTGCCAAAAGCCACAATTGCACAAACATCCGCAGTCTAATAATAAAATACTGAACTATATTGGGAGAGAGAATTTGTATAAATAAATTGTATGTTTCAGATGTCTGCACAGAGAATGCCTTATCCGCCTTATGTTAAAATAGACGACGCTGATATAATACTGAGACAAGTTATATGTATGTTTGCAGTGATTGCATTCCTCATTTCACTTTGCGTGGAAACAAGTTATGCGTCCAAGGAAAAACATATTGGTGTGAATGTTCTAATGGCTATGAATGGGGTGAAACAGTATCAACATTTACTCAGCTGGTTGATTACGGGCATAATGTTCAGCAGTTTTTATATTATACCGATAATTGTATTATTTAAAAACACATTCTCTAAGAATGTTGAGCCATACTTGTATTACAGCAATACTTTTATATTTTGGGTAATACTTACGATACACGTGGCGCACTTAATATCGTTTGGTATGCATGTCGCAGCATATTTTTCTAATCGTAAGTTCCAATTGTAACGAATTAGGAAACTAATCTTCCATTGCTCTTAAAAATCTAATTCTTTTACAGCACGTTTTGTAACGGTAACGCTATCGGTTCTTTTCACTGCATCTTCTTCGCTCTTTTTTAATGGGAATTTAATACGAGAACCAATCCTTTCTGTAATACCAGGAATATTATTCCCTAATATATTATTATATAGATTCCTGGAAGAAGTAAATGCCTACGAAACTCAATGTATGTAAAATGTTTCTTAATAATCGTTTTAGTATTTTTCAATTGCGGCGTGTAGATTATCATTAAATATATTGAAATTTGCAGTAACTGGTATTCAATGGTCAAATATGTTTTTGGTTGGAAATGCACAAAATGCTGGCAGTGTTGGACTTATATTAATCCTTTCATTATTGGGGATCATGTTACATTTTATGCTAGCAGTGTATATTAATGCTGTACTTCCAGGAAAGTATGGAGTACCCAAAGAACCGCTTTACTTTTTGAAGGTAAACTTTCTTATATTTCTTAGTAGTCTTTATAAACGTGTAACATGGACGCCTTAACGAGAAAGATCAATTTCGCAGTATCTCAAGAAGAACAAAGTCAATCTAGATGAAGATATTGATCATTTCGATTACGAGAATATAGACAATGAAAATTTTGAACCTGTAACAAAGGGTGTACTTACTCCTGGAATTCAGATTCGCAGTCTTAGGAAAACTTATAGAACTGGTTTCCTAAGAAAGACGGTACGTTTCGGTTGTACTATAATTCAGATAGTCCTTACAATTTGTGACAATTAGTATCTCACAATGAACAGCTCTATTAATTATATTACAGAAGGTCCAAGCTGTGAAAGGGATTTCAATGGACTTGTATAAAGGCCAAATAACGGCTTTGTTAGGTCATAACGGAGCTGGAAAGACTACACTTATGTCTATTGTAACAGGTAGAAATTTTCGAAAGACATATGTATATCTATTCACATGTACAATTTTTCTCTTACTTGATTTTTATCAGGTGTAATAAGCGCCACGGAAGGGAAGGTTTTCATAAACGGCAAAGATATTTCAACTCAATTAGAAACCATTAGAAACGATTTAGGATTATGTCCTCAGGAAAATATGGTTTTCCCAGATCTGAATGTGTACCAACAGCTAGAATTCTTAGCACGAGTAAGCAACTGAATAATAAATGAACGAATAACGTTGGATTTCGTGAGATCAAATTAATTATGGTGTTTCAGCTAAAAGGTAGCAATAAATCGAGGACTCAGATCAAACAGGATATTGCAGTTTTACTTGATAAATTGAATTTAAGTGAAAAAAGAAATGCTTTACCAGATACATTATCTGGTGGACAAAAAAGAAGACTGTGTCTTGGAATGTCTCTCGTTGGCGATGCTAGTGTAAGTATTTGTTGTAACTTATTTTTGGAAAAAGGATTATTGACAATAGTGCAGTTGATTTTTTATTTACTTTAGATTATAATCATGGATGAACCGACGTCAGGAATGGATCCTGAAACTAGAAGAGATATATGGGACATTATACTGGTAAGAATCTGTATAATATTTTAAATAGTTTGCAATGAACGTGCGTATAAATTTTAACCATTTTGTCTAGAAAATAAGAGGAAAGAAAACAATCTTAATTAGCACTCACAATATGGAAGAGGCTGATATTCTGGGAGACAGAATTGCAATTGTGCATGGAGGAAAATTAAAATGTTATGGCACGTCGATGTTTCTAAAGAAGCAATATGGTTAGCAGTGTTATTATTATACAGCGAATTTGATATATTCATAAAAAGATCTACTGTCTACTTATTATTATATCGGAGTTATATGTGTTTTATTGCTGGATTTCAGGCTACGGTCACGTAGAAGTTACATTATCTACTAAATCATGGTGCAACGCTGATAAAGTAATAAGCAAGTTTGATCCCAGATCGCAGCCAGTCAGTGTAGACAGTGAGAAAATTGTTTTAAGTATACCTTATTCTGAAACTTTACCAGAATCTTTGGACAACGTGGAAAGCAAGAAAAAGAATTTAGGTGTTACTGGAATTAGTGTATCGCTTATTACTCTGGAAGAAGTGTTCTTAAGGTGTGTTATTTTCAAATATATTTTCTAAAAGAAATATTAATCATGTATTTCTCTTTCCAGAGTTATTAAAAGGGAAGACAATGGAAAATATTTAAACGAACTATTTAGTCCTCCGTCGCAACGGGTGGATGGGTGGGATTTATATATACAGACAATTTTGGCTCTTTACCATAAGAAATTTACGTTTACCGTAAAAAATTTAAGCACCGTATTGCTCACAGTGAGTTGTTCAGGTTCGACGATTCTAGATCACAAAACTTCCTAAATTAAATCATGGTTTTAATTGTATTTCAGTTGCTTATCCCACTCGTGTCTATCGTGTTAATGAGCTTAAGCGACGATACACCACGCGAGTCAACAAATGTTTTTCCGATAGGACTTAACATGTACAGAAACCCGAAAGTGCTGTATTCGAGTCCAAATACGACTATAGGCAGATATTACAAGAGTGCGGTAGAAAGTTTCGGTGGAACTGCAACAGAAGTAGCGTGGAATACGAATGTTACGCAAGGTAAATGTTACTGACAATTTGTTTTCGTCATTATTGTAATATCGTTAGAAATGAAATGTTGAAAGAATGTTTGTCTGTAGCTTTATTGGACCAGTCAATTAAAAGTATTTCGACGTACCGTAATCAGTACATTGCCTCTGCGGAATTCAACACTTTGGACGGAGTATTGTATGCAAATGGTCTCTATTCTGGCATCGCAATTCATAGCTTACCGATAACGGTGAACCTTTTATCGAACGCATTGATCAAAAGCATTGCTGGCGAGGAATACTCCATCCGCGTTGCAAGCCAGCAATTTCCAAGCAGTATTTCCGCAACGCAATTATATATGGCGGAAGCAACATCGTTGACACGAGTTTTGGTGTTTTGCAGCTTTTTCTTTCCCACTGTAGCCCTTTTCGTTATTCACCCTTTCCAAGAAATGGAGACGAAAATGAAACAATTGCAAAGAATGACGGGAGTTACGTCTACATCCTATTGGCTCACTATATTCACGTTTGATTTAGTAGTTTACTTAGCATCTGTACTTATCACCGTGCTCGGATCTTATATTATGGATATTATTCTGGATATCCGTTTATATTACAAAGTGGAAATATGTAAGACAATTACATTACATTTTCTATACTCTTTCACTAGTTTATCGGTTATTTACAAAATTATTTCGATTATGTTTTCAGTAACGATGACACTGATGCTGCTGCTTTTTGGCATCAATGCTTTATTCATAGCATACATTGTTAGTTTTCTGAATATAGCGAGGAACAGTGCTGTGACTACATTGAGCCTTGCGCCTGTTGGATTTGGTGAGTTGTATTTAATTATCGTTATTAGACTGTGGATAAAGATCCTGCATAAAGATGCAAAATAAAAATGTTTCACATCGATTGTGGAAAGCAGGAATAATAATAAGATTGGTTTCATCCCTTAACGATTTTGTTACGTTAAAAGCAACATCCACCCAAAAAATTTCTTCATAAATATGTACAGATTCACAGTCTAGCAATTAGTGTGTAGGAAATATATTCCGTTGCATTTCAGTTCTGTTGCAGTATCTATCGCACGAAGTGATCCACAGTTTCGAGAGTTTGAGAGTATTGCACATGATTCAAAAGAGATTATTCCGTTTGTTACCTCACGTGAGTCTATTTCATGGGCAATTCTCCTTCTACACTGTGGCTCTGAAAAATGCTAGATGTCGGCGATTGCCAAATCGATTGTTGGATGTTGTGTGCCTTGGTTTCAAGGCGGACCCCTGTTGCGGTATGAATAAATTAAAAACGGTATTGTTTTATTCATAATATTCGAATTACATATTCTTTACAGATTTGCAATGTCGCGACGGAGACTGTAAAAACCAGCTTTCTTATTTTCATACCGAAGACACCGACATGAGTTTGACTGAATGTATAATATATTTAGCAGTGACGCCATTGATATACTTTTCTTTGTTAATCATGTTAGAGGAGGGATTGTTCAAAAAATTCTATATGAAGATGTTCGGCAAGCATTTGAGGAATCCAGTCGAGATAAAAGATGATCAAGTGGAGAAAGAGAAACGCGCTGTTGCAATGGAGATCAGGAAATTGAGAAATCGTGGTACGATGGTTACGAAACTTATATGTACTTGATCAAATTAAAAAGCATAATTAACGGATACGTTTCGTTTAGGTGTAATTAACGAAATGGAAAATTCCAAGGCAGCTACTATCGCCGAGACTAATGGCCTAGAAAGTCCAGAGTGCAACAACGACAGCTTATTTTTGGTGTACGAGCTCAGCAAGTATTATGGAAACTTGATGGCGGTTCGAGAAATCAATTTTCGTGTGAAGCAGCGCGAATGCTTTGGACTGCTCGGCGTAAACGGCGCCGGAAAGAGTACCACATTCAGGATGTTGACTGGAGAAGAAATACCAAACAGCGGTACCATGTACTTAGGAAAATCGGATATCCTCACGGACCGAAAGAATGTAATATATCATTTTCTTAAATGACTATTACAATTATGTACAGGGTGAGTTTGATAACATGACGAAAAAATGTTTCGAATAACTGTTGACTAGATGAGCAACGACAAATAATAAGTAATACTACAAACTCACGAGTTATTGGAGATCGTCGAGTTACGAGACTCATCCTGTACGTACAGTGGGTGTACAAAGTGTTCGTACATCTTTTAAAATAGAATAATTTTTTTATAATTTCATCAAACAACCTGATTTTTTATAATTAGTTAGAAGCATTGGTTTACAAAATTATATGCAAATAAGATTTTCCAAAAATTGTAATTTACATGATTACGTGCAATAATAAGAAATAGATATACTGACGAACAAAACTGTCTTTATAGTATCTAGCTCAAATGGGATATTGTCCACAAACCGATGCCATGCTCAGATCTTTGAACAGTTTCGATCATCTTCGTTTGTTCGCGTTGCTTCGAGGGATACCCAAAACGAAAGTGGATTTAGAAGTCAATAAATGGATCAATCGACTAAGTGAGTTGCATAATCATGTTTCAGGGTATCATGGACTTTCCTTATGAGTGTATCGTTTCAGATCTAAACGCCTGCATGTCGCAGCCAAGCAGTACTTATAGCGGCGGTAACAAGAGGCGTTTGAACATAGCAATGGCTTTAATAGGAAGTCCAACTCTTGTTCTGTTAGATGAACCAACGACTGGCGTTGATCCTGCTGCCAGAAGATCCCTATGGAATATCCTTCAATCTTGCCAAGCAATGGGACAAGCTATTATACTTACCTCGCACAGGTATTTCACTTTGCTAGGTAATTTGTATTATTAGAAAGCGACGGTACCATGATTTACATAAAATAAAAATTCTACAGCATGGAGGAATGCGAAGCTTTGTGCAATAGACTAGTCATTATGGTGAAAGGTCAATTGGTTTGCATCGGAGCCAGCCAGGAATTGAAGCAACGATTCGGCGCCGGTTATGATATTCACATCAAATTGAACCCGAACCGATCGGACAGTGATCTAAGCACTATAAAGAGCATTATGGCGTCGTCTTTGACGTGCGAAATAAGAGATGAGAATTTGGTAATGCGTCTAGACAACTGTGAAACTTCTCCACGTTGGAGATACTAATAATAATCGTTCCTTTTTTTACTCTGAAGGGCTTTATCGCTTATCACGTGAACGATGCTGGGACGACGTGGCAGAAAATGTACAGCACGATGGATGACTTGAAAATGCGAGTGAATTGCATCGACGATTATGCAGTGCTATCGGCTACTTTAGAGCAGCTGTTCATTCAATTCGCCAGAGGAACTGAACAGTACGCGGAGGAACAGCCTGTAAACGGCAACGTGCAATCAGTAGCTGTTTAAATATTATAAAAATGGCGCTACAAAGTATTGTCGAATCGCGATATTTCCATTTAAATTCAAGTCTCGCGCAGCTTTTAATATATTTCTATCGTGTAAGTATTAATATGCACATATTCCATTGTGTAATATATTTATGATAATCTATGTTTGAGACTACACGCACGTGATTTTTTTTTTAATTTTTATGTATGTAAAGCATATAGTTCAATTGAAATGTGATCTACAGTCGTCGTTACTTTCGAGAATTTTTCGATTCGACTCGAATCCCTGCAGGTCCGTTGGCTGATACTGAATAAGGGACAGGGGGGAATGGGCGACGATCAAAACGAAACACACGTACTTTGTATAAATAAAAAAGTTACATAAACGATATATTCTTATGTACATAAGTCCGCCATTAAATACGATTATTATAATGGAACAGGATTGAATCGTGTAATACGCAATGACTTTTACGGTGTCGTTATCTAGTAATGGTATCCACCGGAGCTTGTTTGGTATGAATTTGGACCTTGATAAGAGCCACCACCGCCGCCGCTGCCTCCTCGACCTCCTCCACCGCCGCCGCCGCCGCTACCACTACCCGTGCCACTGCCTCCGCCATTTCCTGTGTTCAAAAAGCAGAAACACCCGGTTAGAATACATTGAGAACGTTATTACAAGAGTGTCATCGACAAACCCACCGTAACCACCTCCTGAAGAGTATCCACCTCTACCGCCACCTCCGCCGCCATTACCACCGCCACCACCACCCCCGGAGGTATCTTGATTCTCGCCTCTAGCCTCAGCAGCGAGCGCTAACTCGACACCTCGTTGAATCTCCGGCGGAATTGGAGGCGGTGTCGGAAGATGTGCGCCCTGGGGGTGGAAACCTTCCTCGTCCGCGGTGTAGGTGACACTATATTGCACCCCATCGGGTCCCGTATACGAGTATGACCCGCTCACCGCTTCCCCGTTACCTGCGAACAATAATTCGAAGTTTGCATTGCGGAGTACTGTAGCATATTACGTTCACTGCATCCCCGTTACCTATATAGCAGAACAACGTATGGTGTTTGACGCAACAGGCGGCGGTTGAGCCGATTGCGTCATTCTATCGGCCGTTTTTGCGGCTTTCCAGCTTGTTAGAAGCAATCATTGTTCGGTGATCACTCATCACGAACCGAAATGGGAATACTAAGTTGCCCGAGGATCTGTCGAAAGCCGGAAGAAGGTCACGCTTTGGGTCAGATCCTGCCGTTTCTACTCTTCACTGATACGAATCAATGAACAGTGTTCTCCTAACTTGGGAAAACGGCGCAGTGGCGATCGCGAACAATTAGATAAACCTTCACTTCGCTTGTGATTATCTAGACCAGTAGTCGTAAACTCATTAGTCAAAAGAGCCAAATATTTCAAAAATTCCTTTACAGGAACCCAATTTTTAAAAGTCGATTAAAACTAGATACACTGACAAAGGAACATCGCCAGTGAGATATTTCTGGGTTTTTTAGATGCCAGTTAATCGAATAATGAAATTCGTTCGTGTCCGAGGGTAGATATAAAATGTACGCGACTGTTGCATGTCGTTTCAGTTTTGAAAATGTTCAACGATCAGTTTCGACAGAGAAGTCGCATACTACGAATTGAAGATCTACATTCCGTTCACCCGGGTCTGTTGTAAGAAGGATTCGAGGTTGAACGCGATGATGGATAGGAATTCATAACACCGAAACATGGCGGCGACGGACCGCGAAGAACAGTTCGGGATATTGTTGTTGGGAAACTCGAGTGACCCTGATCTCACCTTGCTGATGGCCGGTTTCCTGCGCGGTGATACCGTTTCCTGTTTCGTAGCTGAACTGGTAGTTGCCGTCTCCGCCGTTATCATTATTGTACGAGACGATGGGAATCTCTTGGCCGCCACCGCCGCCACCGCCTGGTCCTCCCCTTGGTCCACCACCACCGCCGCCGCCGCCGCCTCCAGTAGCTAAAATGCAAATACGAATGAAAGTTAATAAAGATATTTTCAGTTCAACCTTTTTCTTCTGATCATTTTTAAAAAGCGTTAACATTTTTCAGCTGTCCACGTAGCTTCGTTATCGATCGACTTATCTGCGCAATCCTGGGGTGGTTGCGACACGAAACCGGAGAAATCCACGACCCGACGAACCCGAGATTTTAATTCGTAATTGAATAGCAGCTAATTACTCGGCACAAAGGGAACGACACGAGATGTTCCGATGCGTTCTGATTCTCGCAACCGCGCGCGAATTCTCACCGACTTCAAATTGTACCTGAGATGCAGCCGTTCGCGTCCCCTCGAATGCGCGTCTTCATTAGACGCGACCGCCTCAAGACGACTGAGACCGATTAGGCATTCCACGTTAGCGGTTTTCACTTTTCTTTCGTCGCCGAGGTCCTAATTCCACGACATACTTTACATAATTCATGTAACACCGTCGAGGCGAGTGTGTATCTTCATTTTACTATTTTCCTGATACTGGGTATGATTGTCTTCTATGGAAATTCGAATTTTTTTCTTTTTCAAAACAGCTTCGAGTACACATGGCCGATAGAACAAAAATTAAGATTTTCCACTATGGTAGACAGTAATACACAGAAACTTCTGGAGGATGATTTTATAGACGTAAAATATTTATATGTAACAGCGGATCCTTATGCGAAATAAAAATACGCTAAATAAGTTGAAAACCGTATTTTAAAATTCTTTCAACGTTTTTACAGTTTTAAGCCGTTGAAATCGAAGCAATTTTTTTATTCGAAAATCAAGACATTTCTTCCAGCCCAGATCATTTTTGTTCCATGTAATCTTTCTTGCACTCATTTTTATCATGGATCCATAAAATCCACTCTCTAGCGACAACACGTCATTTTCACGTTTTCCCAATTATGCATTGATTTTAGAACCCCTTCAGAATGCAGCTAGACATGTACAACTTTGAATATGAAAAGTTGGTGTGTATTTAAAGAAGATGAGGAATTCCTTCTTCGTTGAGAAGGAATCGATACTTACGTCCACCGTATCCTCCTCCACCACCGCCTCCGAATCCTCCTCCAGAGCCACCACCACCGCCGAATCCTCCTCCAGATCCACCACTGCCGAATCCTCCTCCAGATCCACCACTGCCGAATCCTCCTCCAGGTCTGCCGCCGCCGAATCCACCTCCAGGTCCGCCGCCGCCACCGAATCCACCTCCAGGTCCACCACCTCCACCGTAGCCACCCGGTCTGCCGGGTCCACCGGGTCCACCGGCTCCTCCGTGACTACTAGGACCTCCAGGACCTCCAGGACCTCCAGGACCGCTTGGTCCTCCAGGTCCACGTCCTCCAGGACCACCGCGTCCACCAGAACCTCCGGATCCTCGGTTCGGAGCTTGAATCAAGCCGCCGCCACCCGCGCTACCCGCATTTCCCGGGGGGAGGTAAGTGTTGTCCAATCGAGCCGCGTAGCACGTGACAGCCACGGCCAATACCGCCAAGGCGAGCTGTCAAAAGTGACGCTTTTCAAATTTTTGACAGAACATTGCTCAAAATGAAACTAAACCGGTGTGATTGTAAATTATGCTAAGCACCGCACACGAACGACACCCAGACCAACGTCGACGCTTTCAACTTATTAACCCTCATACGTTCCTCAGGGTGAAAATTCACCCATTTACTATTTTTACATACTATAAAATGATTTGATTCCCTTTCTCTGGGAAGGAAAAATGTATGTGAAAATATCACAGAATCTTTTCCGCAACTATTTCTGAGTAACGTATGAGGGTTAAAACATTTGATCGCTTAAGTGACCGCACAGCATCGATACTCCTGATTTCCCTTTTCTTTCGACAGGAATGAATACGTTGACGTCGGTCTGTTGTGGTTCGTGTGCGGTGAAGACGTCACTGACGTATACATCCCGAGCACACTGCGTCGCGATCCACTAGCTCTAACATTCTCAAAATTCGTTCGGAACTGAACGACGTAGTATACTTCGAAACGAAGAAAAGGGACAGAACGATCGCGGAACCGATGTGACGCCACTGACTCGCGGTGGAAGACCGGAAGTCGAGAATTCACCGGCGCGCCGGGATAACTTGTTGAGACTCGTACCGATCTCATCTCGCCGATGAGTGGGATCCTCTGGGAACGCGAGTCCTGCTCGAAGCTATTCGTCGCACAGCCGGAACGTGTCTTCTTGCCAAACGATGGCAATAATTGGTCTGTGCAGATTCAGGTCGGAGCGAGCGTGCTTATATACCGATCCGTGCCGGAGGATCGTCTTCCTCCCACCCGTCGACGCAAGTAGAGGAGTAGTCGTAGTCTCGTTGGGTCTGGTGAACACCCGGTGCGCGGTGTTCCTCGGCGAAGTTCGCGAACTCGGGGAGAGCGACGGAGAAGAAGGATTCGCACGGCGATCGGTATGATGAAGGAGGAGGAGGAGGAGGAGGAGAAGGACGATACCGAGGAGGAGAGGGCGGCTGAAGATGAGTACTCTCGGGCTAGGGACGCGGGGCTGAGGAGGTTTATTGCGCAAGCCGGGTGATACAGATCGGCGGGCATCTCGAGTCGGACCTGAAGGTCGGCTAATCGGGTCGGCATGAAAGTGAACCGAGCTTGGCATGTGGGAGAGCACGGACGGGCGAAGGGAATCGCTTAGAGAAAAAGAGAGGTTACGGCTCCCATCGGGAAAAGACGGATCCGCGACGTTGAAGAGAAAAGAAGAACGAACGAATTGAGTTCGAGACGCGGGGTACCAGCGCAGCAGCGCGCGCGTTTCTTCTGATATCCTCGATTGCGTAGACCCAGCACGATCCCAAGATGCGGTGCGTTCCTCCTTGTAATTATATCGGTCGTTCGGTGTCCGACGTCGTGGGGTCATCATCATCCACTAGATGGTACGATGGCTTATGGAGAGCAATGCAAGCTCCGCAACCGCTCGCGATTATTGCGCAACCAGATGCGTTGCGTACGATGCATCCTAGTATACGATCGTGTACGTATTAGAGAGGAGCCGCTCCAAATCGTCGCTTGTGTTACCGATCGACACGTAACTCGCCGCTTAACGATCAACCAAAGGGTCACCGTGTTCACGCTCCCAAGCAAACACCTACCCATTCGATGCTAGTCGCTTCCCAATACCCGTCTCTCTGTTAGTCTCTTTCATACGACTGCAATCTGAACCCTCGGGCTAACTTTTAGTTCCTTATTCACACCGTTAACTCGCGTTTACAGAGCGCACCTATATGATCCGTAGACTGTCGCTTTTCCAAACCGGGGAGTGGGATCCCTGCGAAGGCGACCGCTGCACCGATTAACCCTCCGTTACCCATTGTCCTGTCCGTTCGACGACTTCATTTCGGAACGGTGATTTAGAGCTCCCGAACGCTCCGGCTGAGATTTATCGCGTTTCCACGGTTACCGCTTGTCTCTCAACGTTGGACTACGGAAGAATGAGAAAAAATCGTTTGCAGTTGTTGCGCGCGAAATACAGGGAATCGGGGACCACTTTGTTCATCCCCTCAAAGTCCCGACATGCGTATCTACGACAAGAACGTGGCTTCCATTAGTTTCACCTGAAAAAACCGACGTGTCTAATTTCACAAGTCGGGTATCTGCGTATTGCCAGACCGATCGGACGATTAGAACGATCACGCGTTCGAAGCCATCATCGTAATCGCCGCATCGACGTGTTGACTGTTTCGCGTGTTTCGCCGTAAGGGCGAGTGAAATGTCTTACGTAATCGGTCATACTTTCTTTGTATGCGACTCATAATAAGCATTTGTGAAAGAAAGTTCCTGAACCGGTGAGGTAATCCATCGCACTCCCCCGACGATGCTGATCTCGGAGCACTTCTCTCAGTTATGTAAACCGTTTAATTTCTAAGATCGATTTATGGCACCGTCAGCCCGTCGATGATCTACCATTGTGACTGGCCCCGGAGAAGCTGCTACCATTTCCAGCCGGAGAGTAAGATCCATTAAAGATGGAGAGAACCCACGCCCTTCCGTGATTTAACGACTACTCGGCAAATGTCTATTAGCTGGATTTCGAAATTGAGCACTGACGTTGCAGTTCTGCGTGTCTCGCTTAATCAGCTGCTAAATTGTTCAAATCAGACCCGGCGTACTCGCAAGCTGACACTTAGGGGTCTGTTGAGCTTATCTAACCATCGGTGGCAGTACATTCAGCCGGCATCTACAGATTTCTCCGAGCAATCACTCGAGGAATCGAGGATTCCCACGATTCGACCCCACTCCAAACTACACCGCTGGACTCCAGCGAGTCTTTTCGAAGATAAGAAGCTGTAAAACGCAGGAAAGCCTGCAGATCTTCCTGGAAAGACAAGAAGGTGGGTTAGATGAAGTTGTCAGCATTTTCCAAGAAACTCAAACATCTGTGCTCGAAGATATCAGACCTGGTTGGGGCACGAGAACTTCAATTATAAAAATAACGAATCACGAATCGACAGGAGGGAGAGACAGTGAATCTCTTCATAGATAAGAAGCTGTAAAACACAGGAAAGCCTGCAGATCTTCCTGAAAAGATAAGAAGATGGGCCAGATGAAGTCGTCAGCATTTTCCAAGACACGCGATCATCTGTGTTCGAAGATATCGGACGTGGTTGGGACACGAGAACTCCAATTGTAAAAATATCGAATCACGAATCGACAAGGGGGAGAGACAGTGGATCTCTGATGGTTCGACGTCGGCTTCGAAATCAATAAAGATCGTTGCACGGTGAAGGAACAACGGACAGGATACAGAAACTAGCGTGATCCGTTGATCGATAGGGATCGGTTCAGCTGTTCGAATTAGCTGATGCCAGAGGGGTGCGGCCTCGTTGGAAAAAACAGGGCGATCGTGAGCCAGAGTCTCAATAATAGGATACCGCTCGGGACAATGTATTTACCCTGCTTTCGAGAGGAGAACCGCAAGCGATGCTTTCTAAACGGATCGAGTCACCGAACGCGCCGATACGCTTTGAGAAGACCCAGCCCTTTGCCGCGCTATCCGCGTGTTCATCTATCTTTCGCTGCTCGTGTTATGCCAGAGGTGAGGTTCACCCGGAGAAACACTTCTTCATGAAGCACCGCTCCGTCACGGTATCATCGGGATTTGCTCCCGACCGCTGGGTGGTGTCGCCAAAAAAGGATCGTGGAAGACGAGCGTAGATCCCAGCCGGGTAATAGAAATGATCCTCGTGTTCCGTTGCACCGTTCCTAACAGAGACACCCAGTGGCGCGTTATGACTAGTTGGGGCCCCTGGACAAAGTAGAATTTCGTGTCCCTTTCACATTTTTTATGAGAAGAAAATAGAATTCAGACAATTGTGTGATGATATCAGCGCACAGGTTCCATCAATGATATTATTAATCGATCGAACCTGTGCGCTGATACCATCACACAATTATTCTCAAAATTACGATCGAAAAAAACTTGAATTTGTAGAATTTGGATCTTGGTTTGTGTTCGGAGCCACCTTTTGCTCGGGGCCCCGGGCATTTGCCCAAGTTGCCCGTAGGGTAATACGCCACTGGAGACACCCGATCCCCGCGGTAAACGCCGAATAAGGAGCTGCCATATTTTGTCGGAATTAAGTTGCGCCTTGCTCCGTGCACTCCTTCGTTGAATCACGCCGAGGGTTGAACGAGTTAGGTGAGATCATTCAGCTTCTCTCGTCATCTTGCCGTGCAACGTACCTTCCATTTTATTCGACGATTCTTTCGCGTTTATCTTGGTGCTCTTCTTAAAATTATAGTTCGCTGTCTAAAACAGAAAACGGCTGACACGAATTTCCCGAAAAAAATCGGAACATTATACCCTGGGAACTTCGAGTGCAGCTAACAAGTTAAATCGCTCGCCTCGTTTAGTGGGTTAAGATTGGCTAAGAGGTCTTACCCTTGAAGTCACCCGTGAGGACAATAAATGCCAGATATTCTGAAAGCATAATGTACAGGCGGCACAGACTCGTTCAGGCATCGTTCAGTCATGTTTCATTGTTTCACGGCAGTTAAGGGAATCGAGGATATCGCGGTCGTTCCTCGCCCTGCCATTTTCAGCTTAATTATTTGTTGAGTTGATCTGCGCTCTAGACAGACACACAGCGGGCTGCTTCCATGCATAAAACAGGTAGAATTAATTCGAACATTTCCGTAAGGTGGCTTTTCGCGAAGGGATACTCGAATTGCGTCTCGAGTGTTAATCCCACGCTCCGTTTCTGAGCGCATCTTTCCTTGCCAATTAATAAATAATTGCCCACTAGGAATGTTGTCACTTCTTTGATACGGTTAGGTATAGAATGTCCGTTATTACGTTCAGGAAACCCCACTGTTGAGATCAATTCAAAATATCGCCGACAGACAATATTTTGTTGTTTTAGAAAGTCATTTCGCAATAAATGGAAGAGGTTTCGCCATCCATGATAGATATATTCCTTATATCGATCGTATTTGTTGTTAACAAGTGAAATGTTTTCGGCGCAAACGCGACTCAAAAAATCTTGAAAAAGATCCAAACTAGGATCGAAACGTCGATGATGATTATTTGACTATTTGCAAAATTGATTTTGTTTTTAAATCAGTATTAAAGGATCGAACCGTTTGAGTCTGTATATGGGAGACGTGAATTTCGTCCGGCCGTTTGATCGTGTTCCCCTGCGAGACGGCTGGATTGAAACTCCGGGGTTTTCGAAAGATTCGTGTACCCCGAGTCACCTATGCGAAGAATATTTCTACACGCTCTCGTCCAGAGAAGGTTGAGCTATAATGCATTAAGAAACGTTGCTGCTGCTCGTCTCCACTTGATGACCTGGCTAATTGCTGTTATGCGCGCATCGCGCCCGGTTACGTGCGCCGCACATTCGCGCGCGCGAAGAGAAATGATTTCGCGGGGCCCCTTCCACGCACGTTCCCGTAATCAGAATAATCAGAGGACAATTCCAATCGACTTTCTCCTTGCTACGAATTCCTCGGCGAATCGGTGACGAGCGCCGCGGAATACACGGAAGCGGGTTCGCACGTCGTTATTGAATAATGATCTTCGCGAACCCGGGGAGAGACTGCACGCGCGTATCGGGGCTGCGTGTTCCCTCCTCCGATCGGCATCTGTCTTGCTTTCTTTGTTACGACCTCGATGCCGCGGATGATCGTACCATTTCGAAACACCCCGCGCGTCGGAGGTCGGTACATAGAGGAATGAGAAAAAAAAAGTCTGCGGTCTCGGCGGTTCTTGCGCATCCTGACGCAAGACGAGCGCGGATGGACGTTGCTGCCGATGCGGTGGTAACAAGAAGAGCTACCGTGTGGACGCTATCGGGCAAATTCATTTTCTAAACATGACCAATCATCCTGCTCCCACCTTCCCACTTATCCCCTTCTTCTCACCCACGGTCATCCCGACGCGTCTACCAACACTTTCGCAACGCAAATCTGCCCGTCCAATGATGACCCTATCAAATAAGTTTGGTCCTAAACAATCAACGATCAAAAGGAATACATACGATCAAAATTGATTTCATCCTTTGCAAGATGCTTCAATTTTTCGAATCTTTCACTGTTTTATATTTCACCAGCCAATTTCTTCACAATTGCACGAAGAATCGCAGTACGCTCGGGTAGAGGTGCACAGGGAAAAAGCTTTGCTGGGACAGTTTGTCGTTTCTCATCCTCCCAAGGACCCCTGCCGCGCATCTGTCTGGATCATCATAGATAGAGAGCTGCTGACCCTTGCCCTTTGCAGGTGGTCTTAATTATTGTAATTACTCTCACGTTCCGAACCTGTCACCGGTCATTTCTTCGCACGTCAGCGACTGTAATAAACACGTAACAATGAAGTAGGTAGTCAATACACTTCGAAACTTTGTGGTACTAATTAGCGATCGGGTGAGCGCGAATTTAAAAATCCTGTCGCGCAACAGGCCAGATTCGTCGAAGTGGAAGTACACGCAATTGCATATTGTATTGCTATCGAACAGTGATGTGAAACGAACAAAGTTATACGACGCCATTGCTTAACTGAAACTCATTATTAATTTAACATCTGTACATCTGTACTTCAACCCTATAAAATTGATATAACACTTCATCTTAGATGTTTAGTAATTGATCAGATATCAACATATTTAACAATAACGACTCCGAGTGTTAAGGGTTAGTATTGAATATTTCGAATGGCTCTGTTCGGTGTTTTACACTCGGGTACAAGATTCTGAGTAAAAAATGTTTGGAGTATTTTCTAATTCTGTCCATTAGCGAATCCCTGTCCAAGTAATTCCGAGACCCCTGACGCAAGACGTTCGTGTATCGGTATTCCTAAATCCCAGAACCGATACTTTCATCCCGGATGCCGAGCGTACGAAGATAATAGTCACGTCGTTCGCGGTAACGTGTAAAATTTAAGCATTCGTGCCCGTAGGGTAGCAATACGTGGATGAAGGAATGGTAGTCTAGGGGGGTCAGCGAAAGGATGATGAGAACAAAGAGACGCCTCGACGAGGACGTCAATTGGCGAAGGTCCCGGTATAGCTAACTCGTCACAGACCCAAAAAGGTATCGACACGCCATCATCGAAGATCCCGTGGATCTATCGATCTAGGCTCGTGCGCTCACGCGAACGTTTCTCCAGTATCGAGGAACGAGCGAGTGAATGGGTGCATACGGTAGCATCCGAGTCTTCTCGAGCTGACTCGAGGAAAGAAAATATAGTGCAGTCCGGTTGCATAATGGCACGGAGGCGCATCACGTCGACTCGAGTCGACGCGAGCTACTTTGAGACTTTGAGAACCTGCGGTAACAGTCTCTTGTGCACCGTCGACGGTGACCTTTGCAACTGGAGGCGGTCGCGTCGAGGTAGGGGTGCTGTAACCAACCGGTGCACTTCGAATCAGCCCTAGGCTATGAAGGTGGATGCTGATACAGTTCCTATGCAGCATGAACAGCAGCCTGGAATCTGCTCGCCATGGACACCGGTTCATGTAAGGGCACATCCTTCAACATGCACAGACATTCCATGTAAATTCACCCTTTCCAATACAACTTACCGAGGAAGAACTTATCTTTTAAAGGTCTACTTCTTCAGCCCCACATTTTTCGTGGGCCTACTGGTAGCATCCCATCCAATCAATTTTTCACGTTCTACATCTGAAGAGTAACGACCTGGAATCATAATCATTTAATTAAATTGTGGATTATAACAGAAATCCTCAGTCCCATTATCTGATAATATCGTTTCATCGCTGATTAGTAATACTCCGGAAGTGTTTTTGTAAACGCATTGCCAATTGAAGCAGTGACGCAAGCCGAGACGTTTCAGGTTTGAATATTTCTGGTGTCAATTACAAATCGTGATATTTCGCATGGTTGACGGATTTCACTTAAGGAGACACATTCTAATTAGCATCGACAGGCAGTAGCGTCTAATTAATAGAGTTGCGGGTGATTAGAAGTACGGAACCTTCGTGTGTAATTTGAAAGGAACGTTAATTAGACAGAATTAAGTTATTGCGTGTTCGGATGCTGTTTTACAGTCGTCCGCAACATCTTCGAATCCGCTTTCCTGGTCCTCCATTTTGCATACTACTTGGATAATATAATTAAGTATTTCAATTGAATAAAAAGTTTCGACAGCGTGCAAAGTCGTCAATTTATCACAGTGATATAACGTAAAAAATATTGAATTTTCTATTCCGTACCTTATTTCGGTATTTAAAAAATAAAAAAACCAATTTTTCCTCTCGATCTCGAAATCGTGATATTTTTGTTTAAATGGTATAAAAGTGCAGACAATTTCTTTTATGTTTATGTATACTATATTATCTGTATAAAGTTTTACAAAATAGCAATGTATTACAATTGTAGGAGAAGCAAATGGTAGTTGCCGAGTTTAATTTTTGAATTTTGAATTTTTAAATATCAGGCTGTCCAATCTCCCATTTCACAAGTTTGAAATGTTGGCAATTCTAAGTTGGCGCGATTTCGGCTGGGCCAACGCCATCTGTGAATGGCGTTGCGAACCACCACGAAACTACCGACACACTTTCGAACGATTCGAACCGTTCTCAGCAGTTTGAAGACGCGAAAGTGGATGTTCGAGTTCTGTAGAATGCAAGAACCGTTATGACCAGCTTTCGTTGAAGTATTTGGTCACCGAAACTCAAGGATCTAGCAATTACTCGCATTGCTGGCAGATATGGAGGAGGATCCGGAGCACAAGCATCCAAACAACGTTCTCCTATTTCGTCTCGCCATTTCAAATAGTTTCAAAAACATCGCGGAGTCGGTTAGGTGAGTAACATTGTTTTCTTTGATATCTCCAGCGTAAAATATTGACGTTTGTGACGATGGAAGTTGCAACGGTTTGTTTTAAACATATCATTTACAATTTCCTGAATAAACAATGTACAGCGATTTATGTTTTTTTAGGTTATGAAATTACAATTGTCTCGGTAGTCGCGCGTCTTTTCTACGTCACTGACGCATGCGCTTTCAACCGACTTAGAAATTTGAATTTCGAATATGCAAAACTCAATTACTACAAATGCCATGTAGTAAATGGAAAATTGAATTTTAACAATTAATTACTAATATATTCTGTTGAAATGTTACAATCGTTTTTGTTACTAATATTATGGGAAAGTTCTGTTGTATTTTAACTAAGCAGGTAATGTTATGCGTAATGCAAATTAATATAAATTGATTCAAATGTTTTCTTTAAACTACGACAGACATGAAATGAAATTTCTAAACAGAGAAAGTGAAAGAAACCAAGCGTGCCGAGACTTTCAACGTACACGTGTGAATTTAATTTGCTCTAGTATTTACAAATGGAATTTTCAGATGTTAGGTTTAAGCAGATAAATTGAACATACAAAGGAAACGCGAAACTAAAGCCTCGTAACAGCAAGTAGATTGCTTTATCGTCTATGTCATCTACGATGATGATATTGATTGAATTATAACGAGCCAATGATTCATTGCTTCTGAGAAGTTTCAGCCACGTTTCGGATTATGTTGTTTTAGTAAGTTCACGCGATAACAGTACTGCCAATGTAAAGTGTGTCTAATATAGACCTACGGTTAAAGAATGCCAACTCCATTAGGATGAAAGCTGAAAGACGTGCTCATCTACAACCCTTTTAATGCGTTATAAGTCAACTACGGATATTAATCCATTCTTCAATTTTTCTGGACAAATTTTAAAAAAGTTCTAAAACAAATGAAAACAAAAATTCTGTTGAATTTTATATTGGAACCTTTTTTGAACATTTTTAGAAGCCATAAATGCATAAGAGCCTTCTAATTATAATTCCATTAACTCGTTAACTATGAATTGCAAACATACACGTAATTTCTGTTTTCCTTTGCAGTATTATTATGCATTTACTTAGGAATTCCTATACGAAGGAGTCATGTAAATTATATTATTGTTGTATCGAACGTGGGATAAATCTTCAGATCATTGCCATTCCCCTTTACTAATGTCCGTGAGGATATTCGTGATCAATAAATCATCGAGCTAGCAGGTTAATTAGGGAAGGCACGTTAACTCATTATTCAACATTGCTGTTCAGTCACTTTTTTATTAAGCGAACAAAAATTTCCATTCCACTAACGACATTGCGTTTTGTTATGCCATAACGCGTTTTTCATTGTAAATCAATTGTTCTAACTTCTCGAAAACGTTCAAATCGTATTGCCCAATATTTAAAAAATTGTGGATTGTAGAATTTGAATTTGAATTTAAACATAATGATTGAAAGTTGAATTCCGATTTAAACTGGGTTGCTAATGATTGATATGTAAAAACTTATTGTCTTTTTAAGAGTGTCCGAACACTAATGGGAGTCGCTATAGTTGTAAGAACGATCCTCCGAGCGAGGCGGATTAATAATCGCAGAATCTTGATGGCACGTACTAATTTGACTTTTGTTCGCGAGCGTTCGCGGTCGAAAAATCTGCCGGTTAACAGTTCCAAGAGCCGCGGCGGTCCGTTTATCAGTGTCAAGAGGGGGGAGGTGAGTTCGGGTCGTCGATGACCCAAACGGCCGATGCTGTTACTCGATGTCATTGGCCTCTGTGACTCGCCTGTTAATTTGTGGCCGTTCACGTGGCCAAGCAATTGTCCGACTACGCATTGCTCGACCCTGTTCCGAGCGGCGATCAACGTTTCGAGGCTCGATCTTTGAAAAATTCGGTTTCCCTTCGGTTTCCGCTTCCCAGAAACTGCCGGTCTTTGAAACCCAACACACCAGTCGACCTTCGAGGAATTCCACGAAGTGTTCGAGGAAACAAAGGGCCCCTGGTGTGCGGTCACCATCGTGTTCGGCCAGCTCCCATCATTCGTGCAGTGCGTGTCGCAGGGATCGCGCGTGCTCCTGCTCTCCGTTATTCCCACGTTAGAATAATTCGGTGACGAACAGTACGGAACATTCATCGACGGACGCCATGTTCAGGCTCGACTAAACGCGATCATCGCGTTTCTTCCTCGATATTCGTTCCGCGATCACGCGGATACCGTTAATCGGAACAAACGAGTTCATATTCCAGTGATTTTCTACTAATTTCATTCGTTCTCTTAGTTGTTCTTTTTCTCCGCGCGTTGATACCATCGGGAATCCTAACATCCGTAGGTATTTCAATTAAATCATAATTGTACACTGTGCAAGATAAATCGCTCGTGATCGTTATCATTTACCTTCACTCGCAACTGTAAACTAGCCGAGAAATTATTCAGAGAATATCTAACGATGTCGAAACGTTCTGAAATAATGTAGACTATGCTGTTCGCGTTTATTCTAGCAAAATCGACATTCTTGCGATACAGAAAAGTCGTTGAAATCGAAAGGAACCATCCATTCGATTAGTTCGTTACAAAAAGTTAACGGCACGTTTTAAACGTCGACTCGTCTTCCATTCCCGCAGGAACTCTCGACCAGATGAAGACGCACAGAGAAGAGACATTGGACGGAGATTGGCACACTCGGTTAGGTCCGGACTAATGCAAATATGTAGCATCGATATCAAATTGCACCAGTCCCGGCCTGATCGAGTGCACGCGAAACAACAGAAGAAGAATCAAAAGTGTTGGCCTTCGTCCTCGGTAATTCCATGCGCTTACCCACGAGAACGATAACGCACCGCGAGAGAAGGAACAATATTCATATAGTCTTGATCCTCCCGTTTCCGACTTCCAACATCTTTTCCAGGATAATAATTCAGTTCGAAATGTATTCGCGGTCGCTTATTTCGCAGGAATTAGCTTTGTATCAAAATTCAGATGTATTCCTGAGAATAAATTCGAATAAACGTAGATCCTCGAGCGATCTGCTTACGAGGTACAATTAGCTCTAGTTATGTCATTGTTTCACGGCAACATGGCCGCCGCTAATGCATCGTTAATATGCAACTTACTTGAACTTGAAAATTTCGATTAGAATCATCAGATCACGGATGAGAACCGTATTAATTAGTGTTACGATGTTTATTTACCGCTATTGCGTGCATCTACGTAGCTTCGTTTAAAGCATAGTCTATTCGCCATGCTTCTTTTCCGGAACTAATTTTCGAGACGCAAATCACGCTAAATCATCCTTCACCCTTCGCACTCGGAACTATTTTAACAGAGAAACTAAACGTTTCTTCTTTAGTTATTTATTTGATATGAAATAATTTAATAACGTGATAATTATTTTACTGCCTCGGAGTCGCCACTCGAGTGCTAAGGGTTAATATTCTTGATACCCTAACAGCGGTGTTGGCGATACAGAATGTTCTGCGCAAACATATTTTTCTCGCCTACGTGTTCTTCCTTGTAATAAACTACGATATTGTATCGTTAATAAATCAAATTCCCTATAATCTGGAGCTTTCACGATTACGAAGACGAGACTGTTTGCGTTTATTAATTATCTTGTGACGCACGAAAAATATATTCCGGAAATTGTGCAACGCGATTACGTATTGCCATTGTATGCTTATTATAATACTACAAAACTGGATTGGGTTGCCGGGATACTGGTTCCTCCCTATTCAACCGCGGCGAGGACTTCTTTGTGTGCGGTAAACAAAGAAAAATTTGATTCTGGCGATAGCAGAGCCACCGCGTGCACACACAGAGACCGATCACGGTATATAGATCGTTCACGGAAGTTCACCTTTATCTGGCCAGGTGCTGGTATAAAAGAAACGTTTTTCGGCCGAGTTGCTGCAGCACGTAACGTCGCTTTTATACTAAATGGTCCCACGAATTGGTTCCTCCTATCGTTCTCTCCTGTACTTCGGAAAATCTTCCGCTTAAAATGTAATAAAATTGTATCAACAATAACGTCGCTTTTATATTAAATAGTCCTACAAATTCGTACATCCTATCGTTCTTCCCTGTACTTCCGAAACTCTGCTTAAAATCTAATAAAATTGTATCAACGTGTTCGAAAAATGATTATCAATCGATCCAAAATTTGTTACTGTGGGTGTACAAAATATTCGTACAGCTTTTAAGAACGAATATCTTTTTAAAAATTGGACCCAACAGCTTTAGTGTTTTTTTTAGACATTAGAAGGATTAGTTTACTGGCCAATGTGTAAATAATTTTTTTCGCATTAATAATTCTTTACAAGGATTTAGTAAATTAGATTAAAGATGTAAGTCGTTTTAACCGAATGAGGTTTGTGCTCGTTAACCGTATTAGGAACTTAATGGATAGTCAAAGTGTTGATACAAGAGTAACGGAAATACTGATTGCGTCACAGGCCATTTCTGTCGAAGCAGAGGTTAATATACCTCTGAGCAGCAAATGATAGTATTGAATCACTCGTTTTATCTAATTAATGATCAGTAGGCTGCGGACTTTTATGCGAAAGAAAAATTCTCCCTACCGAAAGTTAACGAAAATGAATTTTCTCTTGTGATCGTCTCAAAACGTCAAAGATAATATTATAAAATCAGTAGTCTGATGATCAGAATTTGTAGAAGATTTTAAACTTTTTGTTCCAGTAAGGACGACTTCTCCAACATTTTGACGATGCTGAAGTTAAACCCGAATGTTACGCAAAAGCTGCATGAGGCAATGGTCCAGGAGCTTCATGATGGCATGATCAGTGATTTGGATGATCTATTGGGTGAAGGAAGTCTACAGGAATCCTTAGAGAAGCTAGCAAAATTGTACGATGCAAATTCAACTATGCCAGAAGATGCTTGGTGAGTAGTAACAATTGAGAGTTGAAAATCGTGTCTTTTCCTTTGTTACTAACTAAATTTTTATTTCAGGAGACCGCCCGGGGATGTAACTCTGCATTTACGATCATTAGACGCGCAAGTAATCAAAGATGAAAGTGATCTGTTGGCGAAACGAGTGGTCAAAATGGAAGAAGAGAATGCAACTTTAATGAAAGATATTAACGAGAAAAGGTCTAAAGTATTAGCATTACACGATACCATAACGCAAACATTAAATAGAACGCCGAAGGCGATCGAATTGTTACAGAATAGGTTAGAGGATTTACAAAAGTGTATAACGTTTTTAGAACACGAATAAGCGAAACGTGTATTGTAATTGTAATGAGTTAGCACAGTGAGCGTTTATGAATATGTGCATAGGATACAGTATGCGTGTGCGAGGATGAATTGCGTTTAATTAAGATTCTGCTAGATAATTTCTACTGGTTGTCACTTCGGATTAGAACGTTGTAAATAAGCGTTGACATTGTTACTAAATCGTATTTATACAATATTTGTATTAAATACGCCTGTTCCAATAACTCTGGGATCACGTAAAGCTGCATTTATTTTCTCCTTTAAATCTACCGTTAGAATTTTCGTACTGGCCAGTTTCTTCAGTCGTCGCAATAGAGCTATGTTCTTTTTCTAGGCAAAGTAGGGTATATATATAGGTGTAATTATAATAATGTATTATATATGAATCGATTAAAAATTCAACAAAACCGTAGAACATCAACTTCAATGGAGGCCTACTTCTTGAATAGTGATCAATTTTTTAATCTCTGCCAATTTTTTATTATTCTCGTCTGCACGCTTTCGCAATTCATGAATTTCATTCTTCAAGTTGTTCCTCTCTAGCGTCAAAGATTCGATTCTACGATAAATGATTTTCTCATAGGAGTTAACCCTTTTAACGCATTCTATATAGTCGGAATGAATTTCTTTCAAATCTTTCTCGAATTGATTGTATTTTCTTTGCGTGTCCTTCAAGATGAACACTGCTTTATTTTTCAATTGAGTCACTTTGCAAATCTCTGTCTCTACGGTCTGATATTCCTTCCGAGATCCTGCTAGTTCTAACTTAATGTTATTTATTTCTTCTTCTACTCGACCAAAGTCGTACGATGTTTTAACTTCTTCGGGTATTGTTGCTGTGCGAATACATAGTTACATATTTACAAAACCGTATAGTAATTATAGAAGGCGTACAGTTAGGAACAAGCACGTGGCTTTTAATTATAAAACGCTTGTAAACGAAAGACTACACATAGACGATTTTTATTTCGCATGAGAATCCGTTGTCCAACAATTAGTAGTAACAAGTAATTATTTTGTAGATCAATTTCAAGAAAGTGTGATCATTGGTCACACTCAAATCTTCTAGTCTAGATATAGATTCTAGAATAGAATCTCATTGTCAGTGAATATGGCATTTTAGACACCAAATAATTCAAAATCGTGTCAAATTCTATCAAATTTCTTACTGTAATATTTTCGAAAATTTTCATACGTCATAAATACATAAAGATCCGCAGTCTACCAGCAATACATTATAAACTTATAAATGTGCGAACATTTTTATTTCAGTGACAGCTAGTTTGCTATTTCTTTCATTTACACGCAAATATACATTTGTTCCTGACTGTATAAAGAGTACATATACAAAAATGAGTAAACGAAAGGGGCGAAATAAAAATATATTCGATACAGAGAAAAAGAAGAGAAACGAATGCTTCAATGAAATTGATAATTAATACCCATTTCTGTGTCGTCATCGTCATTTTCGTTATTATGGTTCATCTTTTGTTACAGCGCGTCGTTCGATTTAACCGAGCGAACAATATGGCCGCGTTCGCGCCAAACGGTTCCCGCGTAAACGGACGCCGCTTTGTGATTGGTCGTGGCTGGCCAATGGGATCTGCTCTTTCTGCCGATAATTTGGCGGAACGGTCGCTAGATGGCAAGAGTATTAGCTCAGTCCCCGCTACGCGGCCGATGTTCGCCATTGTACCGTGATTGCTGTTAAGTCTCGTGTTTGTGAGTGGGAATTGATCCGGTGTTACCGAGTTCTGGAATTCCTCCACGCATCAGGTAAGTCGAAAAATTCGTTTCTCGTGGACGCGTGGATCGCGTGGGTTTCGCGTGCGTCATTATTCCCAATGATTTGTCGCTGAAAACCGCCTCGTCCCGGTGGGAAGTACGTGTACATTTTTTGGGGGTTAGTTTCCGACCCTCGCGCGTCTAGTCAGCCCTCTTCTGTGCGCGTGGTCAAGCCGTGTGTGCGAAACTGTTCCGACTATTTTCTAATTGAATTTTCACGATGCTTCGCGTACAGTCTCGTTGACTAAAATCGCGAGCGGCAACGCGTCCGGGAAACATTGAGGTTAGGCACAATTTATCAGCTATCGCCGTTTTTCCAGCGGTGATACTGCGCCGCGGATTTTTCCGCTTGACCCCCGTGACGAGTCAATAATTTCGGCCATGCGACTCCTCCAAGGTGGCCGGAGAATATTATTTAAATAACACTTACCGTATTCTATTCGTGTTTGAAAGTCTCACGCTGACGTCTGAAATAATAATCAGATTAACCAATATCTATGGAAATTTTATCCACTCCGTTTCCGTGGACAAAATGATGGAACACCATGTTGATTTTTATTTATACTGGGTGTACAAAGTGTTTTAGAATGAAATAAATTTTTTATAATTTTACCAAACGACCTGACTTTTTTATAATTAGAAGCGTTGGTTTATGAAATCATACGCAAAAAAATTTTTCAAATTATTATTTACGAGGTTACATGCAAAAATAAAAAAGGCTTTTTTTAAATTTTTTTACTTGCCTCGTGTTGAAAATTAAAAATTTGTTTTGTAGATCTACGGTAGTTATACACATACTGAAAATTTCATCGAAATTTTTTGACGCAGGAAAATATGTGTTCTCAGCGTGGATTTAATTGTATATCGACATCTTCAATTTTAAAATTTTTCTATAATTTTTCAATTTTGCTGTAAATGCATACCGAACCGCAGTCTATTAATCAGTTACTCTAGTAATTAGCGGGACGTAATTGTGGGACATGCATTCAACAGAAATTACAGTTATGGTGAATACTTTGTAATATCCTACTTTAATTTTCATCACGGGAATTACACGTTCAGTTTAATTTTTTAAATTGTTTCTGCTTTGATTGGCGTCATTCGCTTTCAAATTTTCCCATTGCGATTGTACTTCGAGTTACGTCTAGCAATTTCAACAATGTTCACTAGCAGTGTTTCGACATTTCTTTATTCCTCCATAACCGCGTACAATACAATTGATTCACTCAAGTATATATTTTCTGGAATAACCAACTGTATCTACCGTTTTCGAAAATTAACGGTTGTAAGACTCGCCGCGACGAAAGTGATAATTTTGTGTATAAATGAATTTCACACAAATAAAAATTATGAACGGAGTTCCATGAAATTTAATCGATTTCAATTCTTCTTTATTTTCGTTGTACTGTCACGAATTGCACGAGGATGCGAATCATTCATATTTTTATACGCGTTATCGCACAGGCTGATAAGAACTGGATTTTCATACTGTGGTTTCTTCACGTCGCGCGTACAATGCTAATAGGCTATCCGATTGTTGTCCAAGCCGGCGAACGCGAATTAGTATTTGTAAATGATTATCGATTTTTACGCTTCCGTCTGTTGCCCTCGACCGATGCAAATCAAATTTAACGAACCGTCGCACGGTGGGTATTCACCTCGACCAGTTGGCCAAAACAGTTCTAGCATTATTTTAAGACTTACCTGCATACTGCAGTGGGTCTTCGGATTCGTCTTGACATCGGCTACAACAATGTCTAGTCAAACAAAATTTAAATTAAAATTCAACTTTCAATTTTTACATTCAAATCTAAATTCAAATTCGACTCTCAGCAACCCAATTCCAATTGAAATTCAACTTTCAAAATTTTCTTCTAATATAAAATGTTAGACATATGCAGTACAGGGTCTACATTTTTAAGGGTTATTTCAACCGTAGTTTAAACATTCCGAATAAGAATTAAAGAGGTGTAAAAAAATGTAGCAAAAATTGGATAGCTATGTAAATTCGCAAAATAGAAATTGTATCTCCCACGAAAGAGATTTAATTCCAAAGAGTATGACATTACCACAGTGACTCGAGATTCCGCAGCTAGATACTGTAAAACAATGCAAACAATCGATTGCGCGTTAAACGTCGCTTTGAAGTATTACGCAATTTGCCATTGGCGCTCACTTTTATCGCTCCTAGCGAAATTCGACGTCGCCTGCTCAATGATCCTCCATTATCCAACTCGAAGTTCATCGCGAGAGACGCATAAATGCATGGGAGAAACTGTTCCGTAATAAGTGACACAATGGCCGCGTTATCATGTGCTCGCTTGCATAATGTTTTTCCTGCGGCGCTAGTTTCTTATGTTGTTGTTGGACAGCGTGTTATACAATGTTAGGACAACTTGAGATATTCTAGAACGTCGTCGACGGTTCATGGAACCGTTCGATGTTTATTTATAATCGTTTCGACACAATTCCAATCCTTTTCAAATACTTATAATTTTCTATTCCTCTTGCTTAACTTAGCATAAATGTGCAGTAATCAATAATTCACATTTCCTATACTCTATTTTTCCTTTTTGTAGTCTTCCTGGTCTTTTATCTGCGCGAAGATAATACTCGTTAACAAGTGGATCAATACGATTAATTTATCACGAGGCTCCGATGATTACGTAATTCGAACCGCTCGTAAATGAGTTCCGCGAAAAATCGCTCCCTCGGCGAGTCGAAAAGCCGCGAAATCCGTCGAGGTTGTGGATTAGCGCTTTTTACGTGTTAACGTGCGCGGCCTTAGCTTACGACTGCTCGTACCGTGTTGTGATGCGACGCAGGAATTCGTAGATTCGAAGGTGAATCCAGGTACGCGGGTCGGGGTGGAAATTGTCGGAGCGCGGTGGTTGTAAACAATCGGTCGGTTCGGAGCTTACCAAGAATTTGATCGTGTATACAGGGTGAGGCAGTAATTATTACCACCTACAATAACTTCCAAAGTATGATAGTAGCAAAAACGTTTTCAAAATAAAAGTTGTATTAGACAACAGGGGCTGTAATATGGCGTTAATCTTTTTTTCCTAGGTGGAGTCGCCACAGAGATGCGAAGATCACCTTCAGTTTTTTAAATATTCATATATTATAAATCTAATAGTTGACAAGATATTATCGATATAATGTCCCATATGTGTAATAGTTATTACGTGGAAGCAAGTAGGTGCTTGAATTATCCCCTCAACTTGATAAGTTCAAATGGAAAATTATTTCAATAATTCTCGTTAACTATTAGATTTGTGAAGGTCAATATTTTTTTACGCAAAATTTTGTGGTCATTCGAATTCGAGTAAAAATATAGGGTATTCTATTTAAAAAAACCAAAGGTGATTTTCCTATCTCTGTTGCGACTCCACCTAGGAAAAAAAGATTAACCCCATATTACAGCCCCTGTTGTCCGATACAACTTTTATTTCGAAAACTTTCCTGCTGCTATCATACGGAGTTATCGTAGGTGGCAATATTCACTGCCTCGTCCTGTATTATAATATGATATAGATAATCAGGAATAAAGCAAGAATTAAAAATAATGTTTTGATCAGAGAATTTCATCGTCCTGTGCAAGGTTCGGAGCCGCCTTTTCTTCGCTCATTGAAACGAGATCCCGTTCGATAACCTGTAATTCCAAATACTAATATTGTTCCCATTTGCTAATTGATTCAGCCGTGTAATAACCTTGATTACACGGCCGCCATTAGCGAGACACCACCGTGGTGATCGATAATTTCTATAATTCCGTCGATTCGTTACCGGTCTATCCGACGCCAGTTCGCAACTTCTGTCGTCCGTGTTTTCCGGATCGTGTTGCATCGTAAACCTCGTCTGGAGGCATCAAACTGTATTCCACTAACGTTAATCGTTCGTTCTGCGAGCTGCAAATAAATTGCTCATTACGTTGTTACCCCTCCCTTTGTGCGATTCGATCGATGCGGCTTACAGGCAATTAATAACGAGTATTCTTACCTTGTAAATGTGAAATGAATTTCATCGAATCAGTTATCCAATTAGAGGGCGGCTGTGATGTAAGCGAGGAATCTGTTGCATTCGGAATTGATGATGCCCGGCCATGGCTTCCCATAACTGCACATCCGTGATGATGATCGTTACACTTTGTAGAAATGGGTTGATCGCACGTAAAAATCAACTTTGCGTGTCCTATGCTTTTATTTCACTGTAGCTACAAATGCTTTCGCCGAACGCTCGGACAAGACTGACTGTTGTCCTATCGTCTTCGCATCTCCGTAGCTCCAAATTCACTTCAACTCATCCTGATTGGCCGGGCTTGCATTAGCCATTTTCTTGGCCAATCAGGTAATTTCCCGGGGACTCTCTTTGCGCCCCCTTATTCCTTGAGGTTCCATGGAAATCACCGACAACATTTCACCGACTCCAGATTTGACCGACAATGACTTTGGCCGAGAACGCCTTTAACAGATGACGACTTTGCTCGACAAAACGATTTTGCCGACAACGACTTCAGACGACCACCTTAGTTAGCGAAATTTGCTCCAGCTTCTCTTCGTCAAGCTTCTGATTCGTTCTTCCGGACTTCTCTTCACCATTGATCCTTGTCAGTGTTAACTCTTTCAAACATCCTCTGTCACTATGTCCTCGGCATGAAATAAATATTCTTCTTTCTGCTTACCTATTCAACGTCTCTCGGTCCTGCTCTAGATCCACCACTCGTGTCTTCAGCAATTCTTCGAGCTCTGGTCAACGAACCGTGTCCTCCGCATTGATCCTCGTCATTCATAATTCGGGAACCGCGTGCAATCGAACATCCTTCGGGAAACGGTCAGACAGTTTCGAGGGAAATGCAACCCCATCTCGCCGGCCCTCCGGACACAGGGGTTGGTGCGGGGTGGAAGGGGACGGCTTGGGCTAGGTCAAGCTGGGGGTTAGGTCGTAGTTCAGGTAGGGGTGGATCGGTGGGGGTGGTTCTACCCCTCTCGGTTGGACACAATGGCACAACAAAGCGTTACCGGGGCAACTGGTCGTTCGGGGTTGCCATCACAAAACTTTCCAACTTGTGACTGCAAACATTACCACCGGCACACGCGCTCCATCCACACCAGAGAACCGTCGTGCGTTCGTTCGGGGGTAGCTTTCTCCAAAAGGGCGCGGGGGGTGGCCGCGTGAGCTCGTACGCACGCACGATCGTCGTCACGCGACCACGCGTGTCCCCAACACGCACCAAGCCGTGTCCCCGCGTGGAAAACAATGGAAATGGGGAAGGATGTGTGCTAACCGAGAACTCACCCCCACCCACCCATCCCCCGTCATTATTTTCGAGTCCGTTTCAGTTTTTAATGCTTGATTGTTCCCCGCGTTTCGTTTCTTCTCGTTCGAGCGGTAATTAGTTGGTAGCTCTCTGTTCCCTGCTTTTGGAAATGCCAGGCTTTTCAGAGAAATAGGGTAACTTAATTTTGTACGTTATTTTACTGAACGTAAAAATGTGTGGGACTAATCGAGTGAACTTAGTACTAGATTCTCCAATGTTTTAAAACTTATTTCTTAGACCTATCTTCCTTGAAAAATCTGAAAAATGCATATTTTTCGATTCACGATAAAAAATCGATTTTCCGACTAAAAATTCTGAAATAATCCACTAGGTAGAACGTCAATGAATTTTTTCGTAATTTTGTATGACCCTGGAACTATCCTTGTCGTAGTTCAGAACTTACCCTTGTTCCGAAAGGGTTAACGTGCAGCACGTTGTTCGATGCGAGAGAATGAAACTTGCGTCTCGAATGCAGGTGCATCGATGCAGACTTCGCGATGCACAAAAAGCTAGCTTGTGGACCGTCTGTAATTACATCAGCGCGGCGTGGATGGCGTAATGGGTGAGCGTGTTGAACAAGGTCAGTAACGAGAGCGCTCTCGCGAAGAGTGCGCAACTGTAGACGCTGCGCGTTGTGGGGAGCAGCGAGCACGAACGGCGAAGCATATAGTTGACCGTCGAAAATGGAGAGAAATCGTCGGACGCGCGATCACTGTGAACATAAACAGGTGAAAAGGGGAAATGAATAGACTGTTGCTAAACGGTTTCCTCGATCCGGGGGCCCCGAGAAAAGATCCAACGGATCCGACACGATATTTATCACGCGGTATCGAGTTCATAAATTAAACTCGACGCGGACAAACGCCGATACATCATCGGCGAGCGTTCTTTCGGAAAGAGAACAAAAAATAATAAGAAAACGCTGGAAAATAAATAAATTGCTCGGCGAGATGAAAGAGAGAGATACATATAAAAAAAGAATTTTTATATCTCGCTCTGGCACGCCGCCTACTCCTATCGCGTATAAATCTTACGTTCGAAAAATCGCGGTTGAATTATTAACGTATCTGCCCCGGACGAAATTTATGCATCGATCAGGCGAATCGATTTATACCTACGGGAGCCGGCCGCGAGCGTCGTAAATAACGCCGCGGATAAACGGATGTTAATTGAATATCTCTCGGGCGATTTCTGAGCTCCCGAAGTGAGTGCATCGGGCGGATGCGTGTGCGGTTTCCTCTGCGCTTTGCGATTGAAAAGGAAACGCGCGTTGCGACACGCGGCCCTCTCTGTGTCTCGTATTCCGACTCGCGGATGCAACAAAAACTGGAAACCATCGAGGCCAAAGTAACCCGCATTTTATGCAAATCCCCCGTCGAGAGGCGGAATAATTAATTCGCTAAACCGCGGGCAAGCGCGCACGCATCGATTTCTGTACGCGCGAGATCCGTTTCGATCCGTGTATGTTTTTCGTGTTTATGGACACTTCGCCGAGCGCGGCAATTTTGCTAATTAGCCGAGTGCGTGCGTCGATTACGGCCCCCCTGTTCCTGCTTGTTCTCATTTAGAGCTGGGGAGTTGAAATTTGGATGTAGACGACTTTTCGTTGCTACAGAGTTTGTTCTAATAACGCGTAAATCAAATCTGAGAATTATTATGCTTGTGTTTTCTAATTTGTATGCTTTAACTACAAATTTGTTGAAGATACGATGACATTCGTGTATCATGTTACTTAATTTCCAATCATCAAAATTACATATTACATAATTAGTTTTATAATTATGAGTCGTATACAATTTTTACCGATGGCAGTGAAATTCCAGGGTCTAACTTTCAATGGGGAGTTCCACGTAAGCTCTCAATAGAAACAAAAAATGAAAAGTCGTATCTAAAGTATTAGATTAATCGCATTTGATAAGATCGCAGCCGGATAAGAGGGTAAAAAGTGGTCTTGGACCGAGTTCAACCCTTAATCTCAATCTAGAGCGTAACAAAAAAAAACAAAATCTACTGTACACGATCAGGCTGTAAATTCGGAGAAGGGATCGATAAGTCACGTGGATTGATGGTCGTATGTCCAGTTATCGTTCGATTACGTAACGAAACGCAGTCGATGGGTGACACAGAATTTTCCCGGGTCTGCGAGAGCCGTGTGCGGAAATGTGTCATCGATTCGCTGACTTTCGTGGCGTTCCAGTTAAGTTCCACGTGGTGGTTCGGTTCGAGGAAAACACTCCTCCAGCTAGGCAAAGTGAAACTCGCCGCGATGTGTAAACGACATAGATCTGAAAACGTCCGCGACCGAAACGGGAAACCGCCTGGCTAGTTTTCCTGATAAGGCATCGAAGCGACTCCGTGCTTTTCGTTTAGGCGCTCGTTCCCAAGAGGAGGTCTTCTGGGAACGCAATTTTTTCACGGGTTTTGCAACGAGCCTTCGAGACGAATTGGTCGGCAAACTCTTCGGGAATTCTCCGTAACAGCGATTTCCATATACAGAGTGTACCCGTTAAGTGGACTTTGAGGCGCCAGTAAAAATTGCTATATCGTTATTCGAAAACGGTTTTAATATTATTAAATTTGTCCGTATCCTATAAATTGTGAAAAGCTATTTCCTGAGAAAATTTTGTGCAAATGCAATTTCAATGAAAAATTATTTCCTACATAATGAATCACACGTTGCATCAGGAATTCTGAATTCAGGGAACAGAGTTTGCACTACTGAAAACGATTAAAAAATGACAAAGCTGACCTGAGTACACCCTACATAGTTCAGGGAACAGGTAATTATTACCCGGTTCGCAGCAGAATGATTTTTACTCGCAGAATTTGTTGTTGGCTTACGGGTTTATGCACAGTCCATTGCGCCCGCGATATATGGTAGATCGAGATGGACTTTTGTTCGAGTATTACATGGTAGAGTGATCTCGAAAGGGGAACGCTGTTTGCGAATCGATTTAATTTATTTCGATAGGAGTGGAATCCCTTTGATATCGGAATGATAGTATCGAAAAGAGGCTTCTCAACCTGCGCAGAAAACGCGAACTGTTATAAATTGGTACGATGATTAATAAATTGAATGAAACGAGAAGTTATATTGGCAACCCTACTTCGCGTGGTAATATTAAATAAGGTAGGTGGAAGCGCAAGCTTCCGCAGCCAAGATAATTACTACAGACGGAAGATGAGGTTTCATTAGAAAGTGCTTTGGTGTTACACGATCATATATGCGAGCGCAGTAAGCAAATCTCGATTCGAAACGTTGGGTTTCTCTATTTCCTCCCTCGGATCAGTTGCGAAACGTCGGAGAACGCGCGCGGTAAACACGGGAGACCTCGGTTTCAGCCTAACTGCGTTTATTACGAGGCTCGATCCCAGCTGGATTCATTTCCAGCTATCATTCTACTCTGACAATCCGGTGATTATATTATTTTTCCCGCGGGTTTGACAAAACCGTGAGAGTTTCCCAGGCGTGTTCGGGAGAATTTCTCTCGACCGGCATTCCGTCGATCGAGCAATTTGTTTACGGGCGCCCCGTTGTTTCGCAACACCCGGGAAGAGGTGTGTAATCGAGAAAAGAAGCGAGATCGCGCAATTCTAACAGGTGTCTATTTTTCCAGTTCGCCGTATCGCCTCGTGATCGATCGAGTGGTATTTGGGCGTTGCGTAAAACGGTTCCCCGACAGAACGAACTTTAGGCAGGCCTCGGGTAACACGAATTTCATAACAACCGGTCGCGGGATCGGTTACATGTGAACTTGAGAGTCGCACAGCGCTTCGCTGGAAAAAGCTCCTATCCGTATTCTCATCGCTCTCACGTAGACGAACCCGGGTTCGCACGATTAACATCAGCTCTCTCGTAAAGATTCGGACCTTCCCCGAACAGAAATTAACCCCTCGTCTCGTGCATTATTGCCCTCGCGTTGGACTCGTGGCCGAGATTTCCGACAGATTTCAGCAAGTATGAACGCCGTCCGGCAGGACCTCTGACGAGAAAAAACAGAAAAGAAATTTAAAAATTAATATTAGTATGCGAGGTTGTAGGTTGCTCGCAATAGCAATTTAAATGGAGCTGATAAATAATACGACAATTATTAGAGTCAGTTGCGCGTGCTGCTATTTCGCATGAATTATGACTGCTTGCCTCCATTTACAACCCCATTCAAACCCCAGCTTCTATCTGGAAGAGTATTTCTTGACAGAAGGACGCTCCTAACATTTTGAAGCCCGTGTAAACAACTTGGAACAAAAGTTAGCGGTGCAGATAAAATTTTTTGAAAAGCTCCGTGAAAATAGACTCACCCCGTCGCATCCGTCCGAGGGTTGAAGCATCGTCGCCCGAGAATTAAAGCAACTGCGCTTGGTCGCTTTCACGACATCGTCGACCAAGATGATGTCACTAAACTCCGGCCAATGTTTTCCGCTCCATTAACCACGCAAGTTCCCAGTTTAATTTCAACTATTTAGCAACGCGGCTTGCATAAAACATTATTACTGCGACGAGTTTGCGGGCCAGCCACAACTATAATTAATTGCATTAGTCTGATGAACTTTTTCGCTTCCGGTGATCCGATGGGATCGAAGAGGATCAGCTTCGAGGATAACTTCGGTGCTCGCAGGATCGTCGTTACGGAGCAATTGAACAAAAATCAGTTTTAAAGCGATTAAAATGTTTCATCTTCAACGACAAGCTTCTATTTATTTCGATTTTGTAGAATTTTTATCACAATATGTGCTTGGAGAGGAAATTAATCAAATCAATTTCTACGTAAGCAACTTCATCGTTTAAAAACGTCATTTACCATTTTTTGACAATAAATACAGGGTGTTTGAAAATACTAATAATAATATATATATATACTAATAATAATACTAATAATAATATTGTAATAAAGCGTTTATAAACGAACTTCATATAACATTTTGGAATGTAGGAAACACCCTGTATATTAAAATAACTTATTAATTTGAAGATCCTAGTACGGGGCTAAAACCATAATTATTTCTGCATCGAATAACAATTTCGCATGCTGCATCGTATGCAGTCGCAGTTAGACCAGCGCTAGTTCGGCCATAAATCGCAACCCCTTCTGGCGTGGCGAAAAAATCAGATCCGAAAAAAAAACGCAACGTGCTTGGTTGCCCGTGAATATTCAGTTGATCGCAGCGGGAGTACCGGCGAGTTGCTCAAGAAAATTGCGACAGCGAATTCCTCTTGAGGAACGCTCAGTCCCTCTGCCGAGAGTTTCCCTTTTCGAATCTCTCGCCGCCTCTTCGCCCCTCGCGGACCCGTAGTCCTTGGAACGAACCGTGTACTTTTACAACGATGGAATGCAGCGATTGCCGGTGTCGCGAGCTCTTGATCTAGGTCTACCGCTGGCGAGTAATCGTGAATCCAGCGTGAGCACTTCGCCCCGCGTAAACGACCATTGAAACCCTTCTCTCTTGCAAATTGACCGCTCGTGCCAGGCTCCCAGCGAGTCCCGACATTTTTAAACCTCGCGGGAATTGCTTCTGCGCACCGAACCTTCGGGGGACAGATTTTTAACGGACAGCTCGCAATAGAACATCCCCGCCGGCTGCCTCGAATCGAAATGCTCTTTGGAACTTGTAAGGGAACATCGCCGGTTGATGCGAGCCGATTTTAATGAAACTTACGTGAGATGTAGTTCTTCGAAAAATATCTGACACGTATTTTTTTATCCACAACCATCCACTTTGAAGGGGTGAAAACAGTCCTCAAAGTTCGAAGTCGGAACCATATTTTTTTCAGGTATCTCGGAAACCACAGGTCGGAAAAGATTGATTTTTTAAAAATTATGTGTCTTAATGGGAAATGTAGGAAATGTTTTAACGAGAACTTTCCTATTAAAAAATACACCATTTTTTAAGAAAATCAATGTTTTTCGATCTCTGGTTTCCGAGATATCTCAAAAATATGATTCTGACCCCGAACTTTGGAAATTTAGAAAATTGTTTTAAATAATAGCAATTGTTAATGGCCCCTTGCAGTCGTGATTCGTCAGTCGAAAAACGAGAAATAATCGAAACGATGCCGAGCGAGAGAAACGAAAAGTAGATTCAGACTCGAGGTGTAGTTGCCCGCGAGCAACGGCTCGTTCGACTGCGTGCGTGAGTTTATTGCGCCCTCGGGGAACAAAATTAATTAACAACCATATAATCTGCCAGCGAGGAGTACCGAGGCCCGTAAAAACGCCGCAAGAACTCGTTCGCACGTGTTTACGACGCGTAGCGGTGCAGCGCGCGAATTGCAAATTTCTGGGGATAATCGTGGGACGACGGTGATCGGATACATATTGTCAACAATTGAAAAATACTCGAATAAAGTAATTTTAATTTATAACTTTTCAATTTCTTCGAACTTTTTCATTTTTAACCCTCATCCGTGCCTCATTCCACAAACTGAATCTGTCCCTCGTTGTCAAATCGACACAGTGATAAACAAATCGATAAAATAACAAAACAAACAGTTATTATTCGTCGTTTTTCTATTCAAATTGATGAGTTAAAGCCACCAAGTTTCGGACAAATTTACTTAGAAAAACAGAACGGTACAACTCATTTCGGAAAACTGACAAATTGATACAAGGGTGGATGAGGGTTAACTAGTATTATTTTAACAATTAATTCAGGAATGGGAGAGTTATTTCGCGTATTATTTCTCGGTGGTTTGGAGGAAGCTCGAGTGCTCGCGGAGAAGACCGAGAGCCATGGCAGATACACACAGTTTTTCGCAGTCGATTTCGGGACAGGAATAGAAGTCGTGATTTGTTGATCTGGCGTTCGTCCAGGACAACTTTTTCCGCTGTCTGCCACAAAGAACGATGCGTTCTTTATCACGTGTATCGATTAAAATACGGGAAAGTGGAAACGAAGAATGTTCCTCCGCAGCAATAACACGGATCGTAAAAACAAGTATGAGAAACAGCATTCCTGAGTACAGTAAACTCTTGATCTAGTCGTCGGTTCCACGTTTCGACATGGATCGTGTAGGGCTACTATTCTGTCGAATCGTAATGGCAAGATCGTTAACAAGTTACGGGTTGGCAATTACCACAATTTGTCCAGCGTTTAATCATCTCGCAGCGAGTCGGCCTCGTTTCAAAATCATCTTTGAACGGTGAAGATCATTGAGTGTTCATATTCGGCGGGGCACGCGCGGCCTGTTTCGAATCATCGTGTGAAGCTTCGCGTTCCTCTTTTCATAGTACCGTGTCTGGTTGCTGGACGGTTCTCTTTTCACGCTAAATCACTGCGTCATTAGCAGGGATCCTGTACAAAACGCCATTCATCGTTTCCGCGAGATAAACGCAAGCGTAATTAATAAGAACCCGCGCGGTTGGTTAGGCTGCGGCCAATTCTGATTACGTACCGGTGCCTCTGCAACTGCTGACAGACGGATGTGTTAATTAACGTCGTTTCCCATCGATGATTCCATATACCAATCTCTCTAAGCATAATTGTTCCCACGAAACGCACCCTCGTTGCTTTCGAAATAATTCCAAAAATCCAAATAACGATCAGCAAATCAGTTCAACGCAGAAACACGAATCTAGACTACCGCTAAAAAACGATGGAAACCACATTCTCACGGTACAACTGATAAAATAGCATAATTCGTTTAATGTTCTTCGAAAAAGCAACTCCTACCTAGTTTGTCCAACTGTTTCTCCGTTGCTTGTATGTGTTTATTTGTATCATTCCGATTTCCAACTGCGTACCTGCCCGTATTGTTTGACCGAGTAGTAATTCCAGAAGTTGACGTGGATTTTTGTTGCTCGCGGCGCGCGCGCTGTGTCGCGTTCGTTCCCACCGGAAATAAAAGCGAAAAGGAGGTCGGAACACGGTTCGCCGATTTCCCAAAAAGTTTAAACGAAATAGGAAACACGTAGTCGACGGAGAATCATGATGGAGAACCGCGGGTGTTTCTGTCCTCGGGATTGCGTTTTCGGTTTTGTCTGGCTAAAGTTGGACGGGTCTCCCGCCTCCCACGCAGTTAATTGTTTCTGTATGTCGGTAGGTTCTAATTAATGGAACATAGGTACGAAACAGTACTATTTATATTCTCTTCATACCGTAAATACCTTAGCCTAAGAGCTCGGATCGGTGCTGTTTCTTGAATCCTGTAGTTCCATAATTTTCTCTTTGTCATAATCCATGATCAATCAATTTTGGAAACCTTCTGTGGTATTTTAAACGAGAAGATCATTTTGCTTGCAAATTGAAACAGGCAACAAGTTGTTGGAAAAGATGGAAATTAATACAAATTGATTAATTAAAGTTTCCGTCCAACCTAATAGAATATGCGAAACGTTTGTAACATCAAAAATATGTATTCGCATTAATATCCGCAATGTAATAACGATTGATACCGGAACCAAACGCGGATAGGAAGAAGGTGGTGGTAGGAGGATGGGGGATGAAGAGGAAACAATGAAACGGTCGTAACAGGCAATCGGACCGATTCAATGCGACAGGTCTTATCCGATGCGAGTAATTAACGCTAATTAGTGGAGAGGCGCGCGAGAGAGCTTTTATCCGTGGATATAGTTGCAAGAAACTGCGACGGGGCGCCGCAAATACGCGGGTCGCGCTTTCCTCGTTTTCCTCGCTTTTCGTCGACCCGCTCCAATTAAAGGCTTCCGACAGTAATGACTGTCTGGCCGTGTTTACCGAGCCGATGAATGGACTGAAAAAGAACAGCCTTGAATAATCGGCACGCGTTCCGCGATCTATCTTGATCCGCGCCGTGCGGCTCCGATCTCGCGCTCTCATTCGTCACGCACGATATCTCGATCCTCTCGCGAGACATTCGATTACGCGAGTGTACGATTTACCAATCCCTCGTTACCAGCCAGCCACCTCCTTGACTTCGGCTTAGTCAATCGCTGTTCTTGTTTCTTCATTTTCACGCAAACTTTTCCTGTGATTAATTAAAACACAGTAACACTCACCCTATTTTTGTCAAATATATTCACGGCAAATTTGAATTCTCTTTTGGACTCTCATAGATCTACAAAACATAAATTTTCATTACGTGCCCAATTAATAAAGTTTTATAAAATGCCTTTTTTATTTGTGCACTTAACCTTGTAAATAATAATTTTTATAAACCAACGCTTCCAATTGCTTATAAAAAATCTGGTTGTTTGGTACAATTATAAGAAAGTTATTCCATTTTACAAAGTATACGAAAACATTGAACACCCACTGTACATACACAGTGACCGGATTAAAGAAATATTTGATCAGGGTAGAGACATTTCAGATGAAAACTATTATTCCAAAATACTATTAAATTAAAATAGATTATTTTAAAGACGTGATTCGTGATGGAGCCGCACGTGGCTCGGATTCTCGAACGAAGCTCCGCGCGACCGTAGCTCCAAGACGGAGAAGGGCGCGGAGAAAGAATTTTCCCGAGCGGAAAGGGAAATCAGGATGCAGCAGTGAATGTACCTGGGAAGAATGCGAGATTCACACGGCGTTTGCGAAATGCAAATTCGTCGCGCGGTGTGCGGGTCGCGAGTATTCGCACGTATCAGACCGGACCAGACGCGCACATGTAAATTCCCTTTATGTCGGCGCGGTAAGGTCACGTGGGCGCGCAGGAGCACAGTCGAAAGTTAAAGCGAAAGGTTTTATGTCTGGGACAGAGCGAGAGGATTCGTTGGCTGAGTTGACACAAGGCCGCGCAATGGCAGGTTCAAGGTCGTCGAAGATGGAGAAACGATTGCGAAACGGGGACAACTCGCAGCTGCCCTCGTGTACGAGCGCTGCACCTGCGAGCGCTGCGCCACGACGCGACACTCGCCGCCCACATTCCTCGCGATCGGTCTTACGAAACGCGAAGGCGCGATCTCTGCGGTGCCGAGGTCGCACGGAGATCACCGGGAAGAGTTTCTCGATCGGCGAGCTCTGATAGCATTGCACATTTCAATTTCCAAAGTTTCCGGAAGTCACAAGTCTCGCGTTACTTGCCTCCTCGAGGAATCGGCTCGAGCGAATCGCCTCTAAAGTTTTTAAACAATAAGCAAAGCACTATTCAGACTCTCGACACTCCACTTCTCGCGTTACCGAGAAAGTTACTTCATATTAAGGCTCGTATTAAGGACACCGAGCTTTCTTTGCAACGAACAAGTCCCATTGCGGAAAGAGCACTTCAACCCCCGAAACAGCAGCAGATTACTTAACTTTAAGACTGAGAAGCAGTCGTTAACCCTCATACGCTTCTCAAAAATAGCTGCATGAAGGAGACTGGGATAACGACTCACCCATCTTTATTTTACACGTTAAATCAACGCATTATGTTTCAAGAAATACATCTCACGACGTAGCCATAAAAGGATGAATAATTTTACGGTATGTGAAAATATTGAGTGGGTGAATTCACGAATGTTTTCCCTCCGCCTACAACATAGGCGATGCTGCACGGCGCGGTGTACCCGATTTTGAATTCTTCGCAGTATTCGAAGCGTGTAGACGACATTGATTTTCAAGACTTGTCGTTCTAACGAGCCTTTGGAAGCGGTATTCAAAGAAGCGAGCCAGCACAAGAATTCGTGCTGCGAAGCGGGAATTTTGAACGGAACCGTGAATGAAAGTATTCGATTCATAATGATCTGTCTCTCTGTACCTCTCTCCCTCCCTCTCGTCTCGGTGGTTCTCGAACGGTGCCAGATTCTCTTTGAAATGTTAATTCTAGTCATTACGTATGATCTTGGCACACTGACCACTTTAGTTTCGCCGTGAATGGGGGACCATGCCGGCGATCCTCATTTTCATATTCGGCGAACCGAGAACGGAAATGGAGCCGTGTACCTATCGCTACTCGTAAAAAGAATTCTCACGTGCGAGTTCGCGTTGCAAAGTTGCTTCGGCAGAAGATAAAGTTGGCTCGCGACCGGCAAGAAACGGTTTCGTAATGTCCGAGACATTGTTCACAGAAATTGGGTACTGATAGGTACCACATATCCCTATTTCACGTGTAGCAAACGAATCCGGATCTGAATCCGTGTAATTTTTAATGTAAAAAATTGTTTAAAATTAGTAGCAATCAAGGAATTGTCGTTTAAGAATTGAAAAATAATTCGTGATCACTCAGTCGCGACTAAAAATTGCTATAAATTCAATTTTTCGATCGCAGAATTTTGATAATAATTGTGTGGTGGTGTCAAAATGGTGATCAAAACTTGATCGAACCTGTACACCGACATCGCCATACAATTATTATTCAAAATATTGTTTGGATTAATAGATTTGTAATAGATACACACGGCTCGCGGATCGTTAAGTGGATTTCTGGTTTTTTCGTCAGCGAGCCGGCACGGAGATAAGAAAGTTTCGTAATTGAAGCGGCTTTGCAGTTAATTTACCAGGCAAGTATACAAGCCCCGCCAGGGGTTGGTTCACCCTCTCGTAATTTAGTTGTCTCGAGCGGGTAAATAACTCGGCGGGGCCGAGTCTGCATTGCCACGGCTTCCATACAAAAATTCCCCGGCGGCTGTTTAAACCTCCCTTCATTGTGCACAGCATCCCTTAAAAAACAACGCATTAATGTCGTTAAAGCAATTCCGCTGTCGGTTTGCGGTCCCCGACGCGATTCCGAATGTCCTGCCCTCGACTTTTTATCAATCCCGCTGCTTTCTAGCAGTCTATACTTCCATCTCTGTCTTGTCCTCGAGGGAAGAAATCGGCTTATCCTTTTGTATCAATTTTTATGAATTCGTTGGAGAGCACAATTCGTTCCTTTTTTGGAACCTCAAGGGTATTTTATCGAACATTACAAATATGGTTTTTCGTATTCAGGTCTCCAAGATGAATGTTCGTACACCTTTTATAATAGAATAACTTTCTTACAATTGTACCAAACGACCTGATTGTTTTTACGATCAACTAGAAGCAGTAGCCTTAATGAAAATTTAAAATATTCGAAACGCATGTCGGAAGTTGTCCGATCGTGTTCAACTCGCCGCTGACAATATAGAAGTATTGTCGCAACCATTGTTAGCGTCGTTTAAAAGTGGGTAGAATCCAGCGGGAGAGCCAACAGTAACCCGTACACGTGACCAGAATTTAGGTCAGCCATTTCACTGGAGTCTGCCTTTTAAGCTGTTCCGCGGCACTTTCCGGATCGCGTCGATCTCACTCGAATACCGAGCGGCGTCGCGTATCCCGTCACAAGTATCCTGACTTGGCAATAATTCCGTCATCCCTCGGCCCCGTGTTATCGATCCAACCGCGACCGAACATCCCTCGGCTCCGCCAGCCTGCATGGATTTCGATTTTCCTCGCCACTTTGTCGCGCATTTTCCGGGATAACGCCTCTCCAACGGAACGCGATCTCGTTCTCGCGATATTCTTCCACTCGCGTGATCCACGCATGGATCGCCGAGCTAATTCTCCTTTCCCTTTCTGTCCCGTCGCGCAATAAGTCGCAATTTGGTAACACCTGGCGTCGTTGATCACAGGTAGTCGACGAAACAGGTGCAAAAAAGGCGAAAGTGTAAACAGTTGAGATCACCGCGAGGCTCCTCGTACGTTCGATTCTATCGAACTCGCAAATTGTTAGTCGACTGTACGTGCGCGAGTCGTTTTTAATTCGAAAGCATAAATTATTTCATAATTCGTTTAGTAAATTATTTTTCAATGACAACTAAGAAGTTCTTTCTTCCCTTAAGGGGGTAGACTCTCGTTTCTAGAATTGCAAGGATGCAAAGATGGGGATTTCGGTAGTCAAAAGAGCTAGATAAAAGATCAAAAGATCTAAAATATAAAAATTGTACTAAATTCAAATTTTCAGGAGCCATAACATAAAACACTGTCGCAGCTTTATGCTTCGATTAATTTAAGCTGAAATTTCGGAGTGATCTAGATGGATCTACATTATATTTTTCGATCGATCTTTACTATTATCAGATCTTTATATTTTTATCTAACTCTTTTCACTACTGAAAACTCCCATCCTCGCATTATTTCGAAATGAGAAGTTAGGAACGAGTCTACCCCCTTAATAATCAGCCCAAAACCAGTGATAACGTGAAAAATGTATACCTGTCAATTTCTGCTATGTACAAAATTCAAAAATAAATGGTGCCAGCTACTCTCGGAGTGTACGATGGTGTGACCTCGTGTTCTCCTCGATATTGACTGTTTAGAAAGATGTTCCTTACAGTCGGCGGATAGAATAACAACAGTACAACTCAGCACCGCATGACTCGGTGGGAAGGGAAAGCCCGGAAACTTCGCGCCAGATGTTGAAAAAGGAAAAAATATGTATAAGAAACACCTGACGAAAGGTATACAGCAGCCAACGATGGGAGTATATTTCGTGAAAGAGAAGGAAATGGAGGAGACGTTAGGGTGGAACAGGGGTTGGCGCGTACGTTCGATTCGATTCGTTTCATTTCGCAAGGAACCGATCGTTTGATGTAACATTAAGGCATTACTGGAAACGACTAGTCAGACGGAAAGGCTGTGTACTGCGAGGACAGAAGCGAGTCGCACGCCATCCTCAATAATTCAGGAAGGGTTCTATCTTTCACGGCGGGACACACGGTATTGCGGCTTTCTTCGGGCAAGATACGCGGCGAGCGCCGATATCCTCGACAAATATCAAGAATATTTATGACTTTCTTTATTTATTGAAAATTAACGCTCAACCTTTAAAGGGCCGCTTTCCGTAACTCGAACCTCATTTTATTTTACATTTTCTTGTGCCACCAGCTACTGCCCACCCTGTATATTTCGAGGGCTAAGTTCCTATAACATTTCGTTATTCTTACAGTGACGCAAAATTATTCGCACACTCTTAAAAAGACGATAACTTTTTTCCAAAGCATTTACGACCAGTTCCCCGGTGAGCAAGCACATCGAGCTCTTTGCTTGGTTCCAAGATTAGAGGTTGAGTTAGGAGTCGCTTCGAGCAAGTCCGATGGAATAACGAGTAAGTTCGAAAGTAAGATTACTCGGAAGTGAAACAGGAAGTTCGCGGAACATTACCGAAGCGTCCCCGAATTTCGTTCGAGTGAATTGACCGTCCCGATGGAACCAGAAACCAATCCTGACGAGATCCAATTGCTGAACCGGAACAAAACACCCGACAAACCCGCGCCGGGAACAGTGTAGAATGCGAGAGGGCACGGTTCAAATTTTAACAAGGACGTGGCCGTTAACGAGCGCCTCAATTAAAGCCGATATAAGTGCGAGATGACCTGAAATTTCACGAGTCGGCCACTCGACGGCGATTCGCACCCACATCCTTCGTATCCACTTCTGGCTCCGAACATTCGCATCGTGTCCAAATAACTCCGAACACTCCGAGTATCTCCTCCAGTGCTCCAACGCCTGGCCAAATCTCTACGAGGCTGATTACTACAAATGTAACAACCGAAACGCGTTTTCGAACAACAATTTGATTCAGAATGATGGGCACGTTGCAAGGATCGAAAGAGTTATTAGTAAGTAAAACGTAGAACAATGAGAACATACATCTGTTCGTACCTATAAAAAGTACGTGCCAAATATTTTTTCCTAAAATTTCATTAAAATCGTCGGCGTGTTAAGCGGGCGGGCAACTTTCTTTGTAAGTTAACAGCCGCAATGTAGGATATTTGATTAGCTAAGATGATGGCTCGGATCATGACGCGATTTCTGAACGGCTTGCAAATCGAACTCGCGTCATCGTCCGTAATTACTCAAGAGATCGGTGCGTTCGAGTCAAACGGCGTGTATCTGTGTCGGCTGTTCACTTTTTAGCATTACGAAACACCGAGCTGCGTCGGAACATTCTTTCTCGGCCGTGTTGCCGTTTTCATCGGCGCTTACAGAGCGCAGGGATTACCTAACGCAACGGATTCGAATGCACGCGTCCCTGACGCGTATTTTTTGTTCTTGTCTTTTTCCTTCTTTTTTCTGATTTTTTTTGCGTAACATTTCAACGTCACCCAGCCGAGTTGTGTACGGGCTGTGCCGCGTGCACTCGCACCTTCCGTTGCACTTGCAGCTAGCCACCCACGCGGCGCCCCGACGTTCTTTTTGCCTACACACCTTTGTGAACCGCGGTTGCGTGAAACTCCGCCGCGGAAACGAGATTAACTCTTGTCGAGCTCGCGTCGACGCGCTTCGGTCTTCAAGCCTCCATAAAACACGTCGTCTCGACGATGAAGACCACGCTGAAGAGTTCACGATTACTCGCCCCGAGCTAGACACGACCTTGGACTTCGTCGTTAAACTCTTCTTGACACTCCAGATACTATATAAATCACCCTCCGCGTATTTTCGAATTCGCACTTGGCTAGAACCAAGTTTTACTAGCCCTTTCTCCCCAAACAATTACTGGTATCAACTTTCTTCTTCAATTGAAAAATTCGAATTTATTCCAACACATGTGTCTTGGTGTTTGAGATGTATCCAATTTTTTAGAATTTTCACACATGACCGAATAAAGAAGATAAGCGAAAAATTAATGTTTTCTATTTCACCCCGTAACAACTCTTCTAGTCAAACAGAGGGTTGAAACTTTAGACACGTTTCTCGACTTCGTCTTGAAACTCTGACGCATTCAATAATGCATTCCATAATGATACACGTCCCTAAAGAGGAATAAAAGCGTGTGTCAAGTAAATCGGAGATCCGAAGGTCGGTGCACTCTCCTTGCAAGATGAACGGCGCGTCTGCTCCGTTCGCATACTAGAGAACAACTTATCGCAGCGCTTATCGCAGCCCGGTTTCGTTATGACGAGGGTGGAATAACCTCGCGTCTGCTACATTATTGAACAGGCACCGGCTATAGCGCAAGCGAGTGGAACGATACAATTTTTTTTCTTCTCTCGGCGTAATTAGTCCATCGCGATGCGCACGCTGTGGCCGCGATATTATTCCGTAAACGCGTAAACCGGCCTCGTTACGCGCGACATCCTCGCGTACTCGGGGTTGTATCGATCGATCGCGTCGCGGAACGCTTAGCCGACAATTCGACCCTACGTAGTCCTCTGCACCTTCCTAATTACGTGTCGGGCATCGATAAATGATCGCCGCCCACCTACTCTACTCCGGATCTGTGCCGATCGACACGGTGTTACATTTTTATGGGGCTTCGGCACGAAAATCATGAAATTTAGAGGGTTACTTAACATTAAACCTACCACTGCCACTCGAATTAACGGTTTCATACATTTTACGGTATCTATAACGGTTTTCTATATTTTATAACTATTAAAATTATACAGCCACTTCCATGGGAAATGCTTCAATGAATTTCTTTGCTTCAACACATGCTACAATAAAATTTAATTATTTACGATGGAAGCATCTTTATAAATTCAATAGTCGTAAAAGTACAATGTTTGGAACCGGTCATTCGAAAACATTTTCTCACATTATTCGTGTTCGAAGAAAGACGTCATTTCTAAAAATGATTCAATTTGAACGAGATATCGGAGCTCTTCGATTTGGAACAATATACAAGGAAAATGTACGTAACTTTGGTAATCGTTAAAATTTCGGAAATTCCTTGTAGTCGCATATTTCCTGAACGTCGAACAAGTGAAAAATGTAACAACTCGATTTTTCCAGACCGGAAAACCTTCCCCTTAGAATTTCTAGCATTCGGTCGCGTTTCGCCGGTGCCAGTTCCGTGTCACCGAAATAATCGAAGCCGGTCGGTAGATTTGTTTCAATTGCCGGCCTTTCGAACTTCCAGAAAGAAATACAGAATGGAGCCTCGCTCGCCCCGCGGACTCATTTCCCTTACATGCCAATTACACGATACTTTCCTAGAATTACGGTCGCCCTGCCCCGCGTCCCGAATAAAACTGCACGTGGTATATTTTCAACTTGCCGGTCTCGAGTCGAATTCCTCCCCGAGACCGGTGGATATATCGTGGATGCAAAAAGAAAGAGAAGGAAAACGACCGCGAACGTTGGTAGAGCGGTTATTAGAGGGTGAGAGCACCATATAGTTGGTGGTTGGCGGAACGGGAGGTTTGCGGGGGTGTAGTCGAGGAATAGGGTGGTGGATATCAAATATGCTTGGACAGATGCGTCGTCCCACAGTAGTTTGCCATTCTTTGTCCGTTTTTCTCTGTCTCCCTCTCCGCGTTTGGTCCGTTTTCACCGTCTCTCTGTCCCGGCTCTTCGGTGTGCTTTCAACCCCCCTGCGAGCGATGTGTCCGGACCTGCTGGCTCTGTCCACGTTTTTCCCGCCGTGTAATTACAGTTTCCCGCGTGTTGTACGCCCGACAACTGTCTCGCGTACTCTTTTCGCCGGCAACACCTGAATTAGGCCCGAAAGGTGGCAATCTAACGTGACGCTAGCGCCGGGACCCCCATTATGCACGCCACTCGACCTCGAGCTTTCCTCCTCGACCCGCGTTTTCGAGTACCCGTCCTTTTTTCGCAGCACGTCCGCGGAACGCTTCGGATATTTAAACAACAGCTGGCTAACAAACGCACAATGCTATATATCCTCTCGGCAGAACGCTTCGATCACTTCTTCCCTCTCCCTGTTCCGTTCCACGCAACTGGGGGTGTACTGCCGCTGCGGAAATCCTGTCGACCTCGGACGTTGTCAGTTATTACCAATCTTTATGCGAAATAAAAATTTTATTGAAAAATTCAGCTGCTATATCGAAATGTACTGCTTTCATTGAACATTTTAACGCTAAACCTAAAGCGTCGCTCGAAAGAGACTAGGATAACAATTCACCCATTTTTATTTTACACGTTAGATCAACACATTTCATTTATAGTGTCACATTTTGAAGAAATACATCTCATGACGCAGAAATAAAAGGATGAATAATTTTACAGTATGTGAAAATTTTGAAAGCGTGAATTTTCACCCTGAGGAACGTATGAGGGTGAAATATATGCGCTATTGAATACATTTATTTGATCTATACCACGAAAGCATATTTATAATTTTCATAATTGCGAAAAGAAAAAATCTGGAACTGTGGTAGGTTTAGTGTTAATAAATCAGCGGTATGTGTTTAAGAGCAGTGTTTAGAAAAATTTCTGAGATACCATTTATATGTAAATTGAGTAGCAAGGTAGTCTTAATTTCTTCGAGATTTTTTCTTCCGCATAAACATCCCCAAAGGCGTCGGACGTCCAAAACGATGAAGAAATCTAGGAAACGCTCGTCCCAGGAGAGAAGCTTTTTAACTCGGTTTCCAGTATCCTGTTTGTTCCAAGCGAAATATGATGTTTCGGGAAGGAGCCACGATACGGAGGCGAAGCTGCGGCTGTAAAATGGAATTGTCGGGGTTGTTTGATCGATCGAATTCCCGGACCGTCGAATCCTCGACCGATCCAACCCGAAAATCCAATTTATTCATTGCATCTCGTTGGAAGCATTACTCCACCAGGAAGACCTTTAGAGTCTGTGCGACCCCTCCGCCAGGTTATCCGACTTTAAATATTGAACTTCGGCTTTCGCGGGACGTCTTCCTACATCCCCTTCGATCAGCGCTTTCTTTCGTCGCCACGGTCTTCTCTACACGGCTCTTCCGTCGCAATTTTCTCTCGACTTAATTTCTGCATTGCTCGAACCGTCGAAATCGGATTAGACTTGTTGCCTTGCCAAACAATTATTTACAGGGCCGTACAGATAATAAAACCTGAAAACTCTCAAACTGTAAGCTCATGGTATTTCCGATCGCGAGATGAATTCTTGAAAAAATGATTCGAATTACACGTAATTTTTTAAAGAATTTTTTCTCGGGCAGTCGCACAAATAAAACGCAGAAGATGACCTATACTTTCAGTGGCTCCTAAAATATGAACACACTCGCACCGAACATAAGCGGTTTCATAGTTTCCATCGCTGCGCAGTTAACTTCCAATTTAACCCAGCTAAACTAAATCCGTTCCACGGTTGCTCATTAAGTTTGCGATTCCGGGTTCGCGGTGGTTGTCAGTCGGTGGTTCGTTAATCAATTCCGGTCGGTGGACTGCCTCTCGGGCGTCCATTTTCCCATTAATCGCGCTCTATCACGTTTCGCCGAATCCGTGATGAAAGGACTGAGAACGAAGAGGAGAACGACGAGCAAAAGAGGTTCCTCGAACGCGGAGTTTTCCTCGCTGTCCCGATACAATAACTTATGAATTTATAACGACTAGCGGCAAATTAAGTTGAACGGGTTTTCTCAGAGTTTCGACAGGTCCGGCCGCCATCGTTATCCCCTTTCGTTGGAAGAAGGTTCTCTCGGGGGCCGGTAGATCCGATCGAAATCCATTTAACCTGGCGTCGCGGATTCGATTCGTAAGATTCGCCGTGGCGCGTGGCGAGGGAAGAAAATAAAGGACGAAGGAGCGAGGGGGTGCGAGAGAAGGCGGGGATGGTGGGAGGGAACGGAAGGCGCGATTAATTATGCAGAGAAGCTGCGATCGATGGAGAAACGTTCCCCCGTAAAATATTGATACCACGAACAGACTCTACCACCATAACCGTTCTCCACCCCCGAGCCAACTATACCGGTCGTGTGTGCTATTTCGCAGCTGGAGCGCGCGGGGGCAGGAAGGACAGGGAGGCGAATCTCCGTACGTGCGCTGCCGGGTCTCTCGATTGTTCTATGATCGACACGATACGAAGCATCGATAGCTCGTCGGGAAAGACGATATGCAATACTGGATGCCCCTGCTGAAACACGATCAATTATCCCACGAATTATCGGAAATACAGATCCGAAAAGATAGGACACCCTATTGGGATCTGACATGGAGGCGTGGACTATAGCTAACCAATATGGCGTCGAAGTGCTCGTTGCGTTCTCATCTCTTTAGAATTTACTCGCAGCTCAAAATCTCTGAACCAAGTCGCAGCAGTACTTGCTTTTATCAACGATTCTATCCTGACTCGTTCGTCGCAATTACTATTCAGCTTATTTTGATTATATTCACTATTTAATCCAGTTTCAACTTACAATTAGAATTGTTTTCGTCTTCGATTTTCTTTGGAATATACACCGGTGTTTTACACGACCGATCACGCCAGATAATTTCCACGTAAATAATTTTCTGGTGACTCAATCAGACATTCCAAGTTAATTGACTTTGTTACTTAGCCCCGTGGACACTCGTTGCATCCGGATGGAAATTCACTTAATGATGTCTGTTCTTCGATAATTGCAGCGAGGGTGGTGGAAAGTGTCAAGGGACGTCCTCGAGATCCATTCAGGGTGTTCCGTGGATAGGTGGGATTTAGAGCGCGGCTCGGAATGCTTGGAAATATTATTTTTCCCCGAGACAAGCTTGTCTGGTTATGAACGCGAAAGAGATTAGGCGTCTGCGCGCGGTATCAGGCGGCCCCCTTTTCTGTGTCGCCGTCCGCGTCCGCGATAAGGCATTCCGGCACGCAATAAGCGCGATAAATCCACGGCCCGAAATGTATATATAGCGCGTCGCGACGCACAGAATGGGCACGCCAATACCGGTTCTCACGATGAGTAATAATCATCTAGGTGTATATTCCTCTGACGAAGCGCTCGGTGCCGCGTCATCACGTTTCTTTCAAGATTGCACGATTTCCGCTCGAGCGGAATGACTAGATTACTCGTTCTCTCTCTTTCTCGCAACGACCCGTTCCGGATAGCAAATTGTATTAGTTCTTTTCGTAAGGCGTGTCTCGCGAGAATATCTTTACAATTTTACACCAAATGCCAAAGACCAGTCGACTATGCGCAATAAACTCGGCTAAGGGTCGTATAAATTTATTTGCGACTTTCTGGCGCCGTAAAACTTACCTCTTAGCTCTTGTTTAGTCAAGCAAAATGTATAGAAAATTTATGTATTTAATTAAACAAAATTAACTTGATGAAATTTTATTAACGCAACTACGAGCACGAAGAGAAAACACATCTATTTGATTTAAATATCACACGCATAATTGTATTATGTTTTCAGTGTTACAAGTTATAAATAAATTTAAATAATTAACTTCAGCCTTATACACGTATTTATTGGAGGATCCAGTACTAACAAGGGAACATTTCAGTTGATCGGGGCTGTTTTCACCCCTTCAGAGTGGATGGTTGCCGATACCAAAAACTACGTGTAAAATATTTTTCGAAGAACTATATCTCGCATAAGTCTCATCAAAATCGGTTTGTATCAACTGAATATGTTCCCTTGTAAGTTCACTTGACTACAGCCAAAGCCCATTTATCCAGGATCCGCGTAAACGTCGGCAGCCTGCTTATTATTACTATTACTGGAGCCGTGTCTTCGGCTGGGTCTTGGCCGAGTCAAGAACCTGTCGGGAGATCATGGATCGTCGGTCCGATCTCGGCGGGCAGTCGCTCGTAAAATTCATTCATGCCGGCGCGGCGTACAATGCTGGATGGCCGCGGACAGTGGTTTTCGCACGAAGCGTGAACCCTCGCGGAGCTCCGGGGCAGGAAGACGAGAACAGGTCCATTGTGTATCCTGAGGAGAGCAGGGATCGTGGCCGCAGAATCGCGAGCCGGTTTCCGTGGGCCCTGGAAAAAAATCGCGGGGGCGAGGGACGCGGAATATTGCCGGAGAAGATACGATGCTCGCGGTTAGCCTGGTTCGTGGCTGGTCGAAGGAAAACCGACCGGGTAATGTTTCTCACGGCCCCGGGGCATCCTTCAACCGCAGAGAGCCGAAGGATCGACGAGCTAGAAAGAGACGGAGGCACTGGAGAGTCGGAGAAATAAAGCTACGAAGGACAGCGAGGAGGATCGCCGGAGAAATAAACAAGAGATAGAGGTGGATCGAGATCGAGGGATAAGAGGAGACGAAGAAGGGAAAACACGGTATCGGAAAGAGAACGCGAGAGATGAAGATGGCGATCGAGGGAGAAGCATCCTTCTTGAGCATCGACGAGATACAGACTAGAATCCGAAGAACGAGCGAGAGAACTAGAGCAACTGCTGGATCAGAGGTAGAGATCGCTGGAAAGCAAGGGATAAAAGCAGCAGTCGGAAAAGTAAAGGTGGGATCTCCTAAATTTTACGAGCCTGGGTCCTCTTATACTCCATTCGTCAAACTTCATAGGGGATCGCAAAACGCTGCGTCCAGACGCTGAGGAGGTCTCTAAAAATAGGATTTCTGAAGATCACAGCGGTTTAGATTGATCTTTTATACAGCGCTTTTTTTGACTACTGAAATGAGAAGACATATCCCGCACCCTCTTAACCTTCGTACGTTCCTCAGGGTGAAAATTCACCCTTTCAACATTTTCACATACTGTAAAATTATTCGACTTTTGATTTAACGTGTAGAATAAAAATCGATGAATTGTTATCCTGGTTTCTTTTATACAGCTGTTTTTGAGGAGCGAATGAGGGTAAGCAAGAGGTACCGATGCCAGAAGAACAGCGAAGAGAACCGAAGAGGGTTAATATTGGGGGAAGATGCGAATCCAGGAATATAGGAAAAATGGACCGGTTGGGTTCTAGTGTATTTGTATTATTCACCAGATTTATATACGAGCCCGTGTTTGCACGTATACATGGTGGTTCGTCTACCGAAGAATAAATTGTGAAATAGTGAGAACAGGGGTTGCGTAGCATAGCGGGTGAAATTCAGTGATCTTATTATTAGATTGACTCCGTAAGGCAGAACAGAAAATGCGGGTCCAGAATTAAATAAGGAAAATTTGTTTTCTCGGGGAAAGAATGGGGGAATCTCGTATAAACCAACGCCGACGACGTACTCGACGTTTTCACGGTTAGAGCGGAACAGCCACGATGAATTCTCACGGCATTCTTGCAGTGGCTATTTCTCCTCCGTGCTCTGACGCTTCTCTTTTCTCTACTCTCCCTTTCTCCGAGAAGTTACTTGGGATTTCCGTTCGTTCACCCTTTTCCGGTCATCAGCCTCTGGTCCCTCTCCCGCTCCATCGCATTGTTGTCCCTTCGCGGCACGCTTCCGCGATTTCTTCTCGCGATCGTTTCCCCGCTGTAAAATGCTTCGAACACCGGGGTTCCGTCATCTTCGAACGATCGCTCGATCGGAACTCTTGTTCGCCAACTCCCCCTGAGCCACCCTTCGAAAACGGAAAGAAATTTGCGTCTTCTGAACTAGTTTATTTTCGACTTTTCAATATTCTCAACAGAATACAATTTCCATAGGAAAATCGAACAGAACTTAATTTTTAACAGGATAAGAATTTTTTTTACGAATTACGTTCATTGCAATTTATCACCATGCGATTACTAACCTACTTGATAAATGGAAAAAAATGTTTTTTTTTGTATTACAAGGTACTTTTTATCCGATTTAGAATTATTCCATTCTATACGAACTTTTTTCATTTTATGGATATAAAATTGATATATGATACCTCATTATTTTTAAACTTAGGAAAAACATGGAGTCACTCCACTTTTGCAAACGGCTGATTTGTTATATTTCGGAATTATTTTCCAACACTTATCCAAGCAGCTACGTCTAATCAAAGTAAAACAATAAATTCAACCTGGAAGCTCGTATTACTGAATCACGTTAAAGATTCAACATTTGCTCGCAGAAGCAGTTGAATAGCGAATTCAATGTAATCGGTGGAGTGCCACAAATTCAAGACACGAGTTGCTGGATCAGACTTTCGCAAGACAATGTGACCGTTCAATGATAGACGGAAACTCGATGTCGATCTCGATCGACGAAGCGTGGCAATCGGATTTCCAGCTTATGGCAAAACGGTCGCGGATAATGCACGGACGGAGATGACATGGTTCGTTAGTTTCCCGGTAGATTTTGACGGAATGGTCCCCGGGGACTTTCGGTAACTTCGATCGAGTTGCGAAAACGTAAGATCGGCTCCGAGGAAACTAGAATAGCCTGGGTATAGATCGCGTTGGTTCATGGTCATGGATTCAACCGGCCAACAGCGTCAGATAATTTATCACGCGATCACGAACGAATATCAATGCGCCTGTCCAATGTTCATCGATCTTCGAGAATGTTTTCGTTCTCCCTCTGTCTCTCTTCCTCCCTCAGCGACCGCATTTCCCCGTTTTATTTGCATTCGCGGTAACGTCCTCTTCGGAGATCTCATCGTGCTTCTATTGCGTCTGATGCTGATCGCGCTAACCCCTATCTGCCGCGGAATTGTCGGGGAAGCTGCATTGCTGCAGTCACAGCTCCACCGCAGAACACGCAGAATCGCGTTGGTATTACTCGAGTCCTTCAGTTTATCATAGAAATTAGCCTTTACCACGCTTGTGACTCCGAGGCGCCACTGAAAATTGCACTAGCGTTATTCGAAATATTGTTTGCATTATTAAATATATCATAGTATTATACCAATTTCATTGGTATAATTTCATTGGGGCATAGCGATTCAACAAAAATCTGATCTTCCAATATTTCGTGGAATAGTTTCCTTCGACTTACGCCAGTTGCATTAATCGGCTTAGGTGTGCGGGCCGGGGACGATTATTTGCAAAGGATCGTTTGCCGGTATCACAATAACCAGAGGAGGGGTTAGAGGTTCTGGAAGATCGTTCGTGGGGACATTCCGGTGGCGCTAGCTAGCTAAAGGGTTAATGGAATTCCGACCCCTGGACCAATCATCGTATCCCACAATGGGCACCAATTCCCGAGCATTTATTTGTACACCCTGGACAGGAGTGAAAGAGAAAGGCGGTCTAAAAGATCAGCAGAGGTTAGCTCTTTCGCGTAGAGTGGGTCCTGGATAGGGTTAGTTCTCGATCGTCGAGGGTTGTATCGTCGTTCGCGAGAAAAGGGGGGTCATCGTCGGGATGGAAAGGAAGAAGCGGTTGCCCTCGAGAATTCCGGCTGGAGGTTATAGTCGCTAATCGCGCGGCTATACTATAATGGGTTTGCAGGGGGGGTTGGAAGGGAAGTCAGAGGGTAGAGACGAAAGGTAACGCGCGGCAAAGGTAGCCAAGGTGGTGATATCGACCGTAGACGTTGTTGATGCAAACGGTAACCAAGGGTGACTCGGACCGATTGACCAATTGCAGTGTTCACGGTGGCCGTACCCCGACCAATAGGCGTACGGTGTGCTGCCGGTTTTTTGATTGGACGATACCGGGGATAAGAGGCTAGTTCGAGGCCGCCGAGACCCACAAACGGACGTCGAGACTCTTCGAGTGGACAACGGCGACGACAACGACGTCTTCGCCGTCATCGGCATCATCCTGGTTTCTGGTACCGGCGAAGCGGAACAACCTGGTCGCCGATGTGTTCCTCTTCTCTCGCATCACTTTGGATTTGGATTCTCTGTCTGTCCGTCTATCCCCGGGTGTCCTGTGTAAGCCTCTCTATCACGCTATATGGTATCCTCTACAACGCACCGCCACCGCCGATTACGCGCTCCCTCTTGTCGGCAAGTGTTTCGCGTAGATCTGCACCAAAGTCTCTCTTACTCGATATTTCTCTATCTGGTTCTATCTAGCTCTCTTTAACCACTTTCTCCCAGGTCCACTACGGCCCTCCTGGGCCTTTCGACTTGAACCGAATCGGGGAACTGTTGTCCCTCGCCCTCCAGTAGAGTCTCTCTTCCCACAAGGGTTTTAGGCTCTCATTGTTGCTCCTGGTGTTCATTGTTCCCACCGCCATGTCCGCGTCTCCACGCCAAGTCTAGCCCGGAGTGTTCTCCTTCGAACGAATTCGTCGACTCGTCTAATTTCGCGTCTCGCGGGATGGACATACGGGAACCGGCCCGGCTTTTCTCCTCTCGGGAAGCCGCGGGGTTCTCTTTTGTCCCTGGACCCTGAAGGAAACCTGTAACCGCGCCGAAGTTCGTCTACTTACGACTCGACGTTGTCTGCGTCTGTCTTAACCCCATAACCGGCATCACCGGCCTCCTCGTGATGACTTATCGTCGTCTCCACTTGAAAAACTCGATGATCAAGAATCGTCGTCGTTCATTCTCTATTCAAATGATTTCGAGGCGCGCCTTACATGTTTGTCGCGATCGAGGAGACCCAGTCGACCAGGACGACTAAGTCATTATTGCGTATCCTTCTCGTTCCGAAAGTAATCCTTTCTTTCAGCCTGCAATTCCGCACACGCGAGGTCAGTCTTTATCGGCGTCCGATCGAATAGGAACTCAATCGATCAGCGTTCAGCCCTTGTTCCGCTGTTATTTATCAAGCCTGGTTCCGTTCGAGTACAGGGAGTTCGCAACTGTCCGCGTTCGCAAGCACACATCTGGTTTCCATTTCGGAAAAAACAATGGACATCGGAAAGATTCCCGTTCGTTAGAATAGCTGAAAGAATCCGGCCCGCCAGAAGGTTTCTAACCGTGCGGAACTCTCGAAACGAAAAAGTAGTGGGGTATTATGTAAATCGGGAGTTCGCCGGAAGCCGACTGCGATTAACTATTCATCGTCGTTTCGACGAGCACACGCGAGGTGTCCGGGGAACGAGTGCGCGGCAGATCAGACCGGCAAAGTGGATTACACGGTGCTCGGAGGTTTTAACACGCTTTCCATCGGTCCTTGTCGCATATTTTACAGCGACACGGGGCTGATCTATGTGTTTGCCGATCCGGAAATTAAGTTATTTCATTACCGGAGCGACGTCCGCGTAGGTGCCGGCGTTGTTTTGGCGCCAAGAAGCTTCGCCGAACCCGACGAAAAACGAGCGTCGTCGTCGCCTTTTCCCGTCGTGTGCATCAGACACGCGTTACTACTTACCCATCCCTCTCGTTTTCCCTCAGGAAACATGCCCGCGTTTGTTTCGTCGTTTGTCGCCGTTATCGAATCAACCGGAACGCGAGCGGCGCGCAAAGAAGATCGATTTCTCGCGACGTAACGTGGTCACCTTAGCTGCGTACGTCGGACTCGGTGTTGCGGGGGTTTCTAAGACGTCCCGGCACTCGATCCCCTATATCGAAATCCAGATTTCTCATCTATTTACGGTGTATAATGTTGCCCTGGTGTTGCTTGTTGCAGGAAACGCTGATCCCCAGGAGGTCGTCGCGAACATAGCCGATCGCTCCGAAGGTGAGTGTCGTCAGCGTATTTCTAACACTAGGTTTATCAACACTTATCCACCGGAAGCCTGTTAATAGGATTTTCAATAATTGCGCTGTACCAAAGGAAAGCATAGAAATTTTCTTTTACTCGAAATTAAAAAGTTACTCGAAATTACGTAAGGAACCTGGTGAAGTTCGCCGACATTTTTGGGACTCGTTGCAAATAATTCTCGTAATGTTTACAAAGAAAATAGGAAAAGACTAAGATTAATAGAATAGAATTGGAGGATGAAACAGTGCAGCAACGAGGGGAAATCTTGTAACAGCGAGTACATGGAGGAGAAAAGATTACAAATCCTATTTGCGATATAAATCCTCGGCATGACCGTATCTGGACGGTGCACCGTTAATAAGTATTTGCGGCGTATTAGCTCTCTTTATTGAAGAACGCGTGATATATCGGGAAAGAAGCGGCCCGTCTTTAACAGCGGCGATAAAACAAAATTTACGATTGCTCGCCGGGAATTTTCAATAAACAATAATAAACGTCCGACAGCGTTCGATATGATAAACGTCTCATTTTTCGATTACGACTCGTTCGGAACGTGTTTCAGAGCGAAAACACTTTTAATCGAGTCCTAAGACGGACAATGGGGCGATTGTATTTTACTCGGAAACGTCTCGAAGAATGTTGGTTCATTTGAAAAGGAAACGAGAGAGGAATCGGTATCTCCGCGGTCCCTAATTAAGCCTCTCTCTTTGGAAAGGACGAGCGCAAGACTCGTCTCTCTCTCTTTCGGGTCCTTCGCCGATTGCAAATGAATGCCGGTCGCAACGAATACTGGAGAGTTATCCGTTTAATTGTTAATTACACACGGGTTTCGCACTGTTCTCCATTTATCGTGATCCCTCGATAACGGACGATTAACATCTCCATTGTTCGCCGGGGATTTTCAACTTTTCCGCCGTCTCGGGTGCTACCGCTGTGTTTTTCTCGCTGCGAACGAACAGCAATAATTATTTGCAATCGAAATTGTGGACGTCTATCAAACCGTCTTGATTAATTCCAAGATGAATTTTGTTTCCGTAAAAACATGTATAACTAGAATCAAAGTTTGAATCTAATCGTCGTGGCTAGCCGAGGTAATCGAATGATCAATCAAATCGATGTTATCAAATCGAATCAAATTACGTTGGGGCAATGTGTCTTGCCAGTGACGTACGTAGCTGAGATCACGCGATTTTTACCATTCTTGGTTTCCGCGGGAAAGCCGAATTTCGCAAACCGCTGCTGCGCCGATCACGTAAAGATAGCGAGTCCTTTAGGCGAGCCTCGCAACCTGCATTCGAATGAACAAAAAAACGAGAGTCTCTTCTCCCCGATCCTCTTGCTTACGCGCAATATCGTGTTTCTCACGGGTAACGGTGGATGAATGGAATGGTTAGAAAGTTCATTTGCAACTTTTGCATCTTTCAAACCGACTTCCTCGGCTGCGCGCTCTTTGTTTCTTCCATCTTCGCATTCGCTTCTCGTTCCCCATATTCATCGCAATCAATGCGACCCGATTTTCTCTGCGCTCTCCGAGTCTCTTATTACAGAAATGATGTATGAGCAATAAAGATTAGAAGATAATTCGTTGCTCCATTCATAGAGTTAGGCTTCTTTCACAATAAACTCCTCTTTTGTGTTCTGCGTTCCATGAAAAGTATGAAAGAAGCATCAATTTGCTGTGCCAACCGCTATAGCGACTCCGTTGACGTCACCACCGAAAATCATCGAGCATGAACGGAGTCCTATAGAATGAGTTTCAACCGCGAATCCCGCTTCTCTCGTTTCGTTTCGATTTCCTTTGGCTCGAGAAGTCTGGCGCCATTACTCGCCGGGCTTCGGCGTCGACGGGAGTTCTCGGTAACGATAGTCAATTTGCATAAGAAAGGAAAACAACGGACAGTTAACAATGTTCCGATCCGCGGATTTGGAATATTCAACGAGCCTCTCGACGCGTGCGCTCGTCGCTAACGAGGCTCTTCGATCCGTGGATCTGTGTCGCGAAAATCCTCCCGAAAAATCGCCCTGTTGCCTCCAGTCCTCCGTGTTCTGTGGCCGAGTCATTCCTGACCCGTAGGAATAAGATCTCGCCACGGGAAAAATTAAATATTTGTGTATTGTTAAATTTCATTCTCCGTGAATAATTACTCTTTAGAGAAGTGCAGAACTGTGGCCATTTGTTTGTTTTTTAAAAAAATATTTATTAGCTTATTGTTTTTGTACATTAAATTATGTAAATTAGTGCCTATTGTTTTTTATTCTGGCCATTTGTCCGCCACAGTCACAGGGCGGAATTTATTGGAAAATTTACTGCTTCTTTTGTAAAAAATGCGTACTGGGATTATTTCGAGTCAACTTTATTAATTATAATGAATTTCATTATCTATATTGTCGAGAATTATTATTGAAACTATGTTGGTGGAATTCGCAGGAGGAAAACAGGAAAATTCCATCGCACGGAATAAAAAAAGTCGCTTTCCAAACAATACGGCAGGTAAAGTGTCAAGCGTGTTAGGGGTTGGAACGAATTTCGCCGCGGCAGGTTCGTTCGCGAATTTGCTAGGCTTCGGGTTTCCGACCGTTAAGGAATTAAAAGTGCAGCGACTCGTAGGACGCCGCCGCAAAAATTCACTTTAGAAGTTGTAGAACGCATAATTGCGAAGAGAGAGACGCAGGGGGGAGGGTCGCGTCAAGTTGGTAATGCGATTCACCGCGGACAGGGTGAAACTAGTTTCCAACTGGTATCGAAGAGCTCCGCTAACGAAATGAAAAGTCCGTTCCTCGATGGAAACAGGATGAATTCCACTTGGTCCTATTCTATTTCTCCGCGATACGCGAGGGGTGGGGAATTAGGGTTGTGAGCGAAATTTTAACTGTTCGGAACAATAGCCTCGGAGTTGCTGGTACGAATTACAGTAGACTACTACTTCGTCCTACAAAAAAGTGGTATATGAAAAATAGTTTAATAAACGCACGAATAATGATTAAAGAGAAGAAAATGCATTAGGCGTCCGGCGGTAGGGAACTCTCTAGAGGAGATAGTTTTTAATGAGTCTCATGGAATCACCGACACAAAGTTCCCCGACAACGAATTAACCCTCGTTTCGCGAACTGAATCTGTCCCTCGGTGTCAAATCGACACAATGCTAAACAAATCGATAAAATAACAAGTGAAACAATTATTTTTCAAGATGCTCTATTTTTATAAATTTAGCTATATACAGGGTTGTCTGTCAAAGTGCATACATACTCGCATACATCTTCTGCACTTCAACCCTATAAACCTAAACATAGTTTACGTCGTCAATAAATAAATAAATATACAAATAGAGGGTTTAGCGTCGAGTGCGCCGCGCAAATACGCGCCGTTATTATTTATTTTGCTCATTTGTCACGCGCGCTAACAAGTTTATGGTTTTGCGAGCGTATTTTCCTTGATGCAGGCCGGAAACACGCGTGTTCGTGAATGTGGAAGGGCTCGGTCGAGTCGCGGACTCAGGTTATTTCATGGAACGAACAAGCCTAGGACTATGAACAAGTCGTGAACAGTCACGCGGTGTGATCCGCGGGGAAAGAAAACCGGAAGGCTTTGTTTCATAGCCGGGGAGACTGGGTCTCACCCCGCATCCAGTTACAGTCGGCCGTATCCGCGCGGCTCGCTGCGAGACTGGCTACGGATCTGCTTATTTTGTGAATTAGTTGCTGCGCCGACCTGCGCGCCGGCTCTGTTTAATTTTTAGCCCGTCGGCGGAAATTACGGGTCACGGGAGCTTTGTTGAACGCTGCCTCGCAAAAGGCTTGTTAAATTTATAATTCGACCGGAATTGAATTGTAGTTAGCACGTGTACAGGTGCTGAATGCTCTACGAGCTTCAGATTCCCAAAAGGCGACCGGGAAAATCGATGTCTGCCGGTTAAAGCTCGTCGCTCGATCATCCTGATGAATTCTCCTCGGCTGCTTCACTTATCTATTCATTAGATACGATCGTGTCCTTTCATTGTCAATATTTAACCTTAGTACAGTGTCTACCAGTATGGAATCAGTTCGTTTCGTAATTTTCGAAATGTAATTTTTTTCTTTTATAGCAAACGCAAACATTTTCTTCTCTTGAAAATGATCCACATCAGGATGGAAACGTTGGGGTTTATTAATTATAAAGTGGGATATCTGAAAAATCCTACCAACCCAACAATTCTGATTGCGGTATTAACAACGAGCCTACGTATGCAGGCTCGCTATCAAATATCAAAGTATCGTCAACATTTAGATACAATTTGAGACAATTTCCAGTTCCAGTTGGTTCAGAAATCGATAGTTACTGTATTACATATAGGGATGACATCCTCTGCGGGGTAGTACGCGAGAGACTCAAGGGTGTCACGAATCCAGCGGATCCCCTAATTGCTTCACGTCTTGAGGTTTATGATACGTCAATCGGTGTTGAGTTTGATAGCCAGGGTATTGTAGCACGGTAAACCGACTTCCAAGGGCTAATTCCGAAAGAGAATGCCCGACAGCTGAAATATCACCGGGATCGTTCAGTTTTAGGGTTGGACAGCAAGCCAACCGGTACGTACGAAGCTTATGCCTGTACCACCGGTAGGAAAAGTGGAGGGCGGAACAAGGTAGTAGCTGGGCGAGTCTAATAAATTTCGTCGGAGCTTTTTCATTAAATTATTCGGTCTGGGTACTATTTCGTCTATTTAGTTCATTCTTCGAACAGATTGGAAATTCTATAGAAAATGTATGATGTTTCCGGCGCACAGGTTCAATCGTTAAAAACAAGCAATTTTGCAATACAAAAAATTCTCGACGTTTCGATCCAGATCCGGACCATTTTCAAGAAAAAATTCTTTTTTCTTTCGCACACAACAGACGCAACTTTTCTCTCCCCTACGTACGTATATCGAACGGGGATCTCTTGTCCATATACCGAGGCGTTACCGCACTCGCTAATCCCTGCACGATAAAGCTGATCTTCCGAAGATCCGCAAAGTTTCTGCGAACGTTCCCCTCGGTGGCGACGCGCCGCGAGTAGAGTGCGGCAGAAAGACAGATGAAAAGAGAGGGAAGGGGTTGGTGAGGAGGAGGGTAGGTGGGGTTGCGGGCCGCGCGAAAACGCACGGGAATTACGTAACGGCGCCGATTGGGTATTCCGGGCATCGATTCCGCATCGCGTTGTTGACCGGCGCACGTTCGCGGTCTAGAAATCACGAATTTATTTCCCGGTGGTTCACGCGGCGTACCCCCTTCACCCTCGGAGGCAGCGGAACCCCGTTTCTCTTGACATTTTTCACGGAACAAAAGAGAAAAGGAGACAAAGAAGGGTACAGACTGAAATACAGACAGAGAGAAGGATAGGATAGAGAGAGAGAGAGGGTGAGTGGGTGGCAGACTGGGAGGAACAGGCTAGAAAGGCAAGAGTGGCGCGGAGGGGTTGGCGGATGAGCTGCGAGGGGTCGAAGCGCACGAAAAGGGTGGCCGAAGGGAACGAGGGCCTCGGCGCATGCGCGCTGACGCAACAATATGGTGAATTCTGCGAAGCGGCCCAGTATCCACCCGACCATCAGCTGATCAATATACTTCCGCACACACGCCACGTCATACGCGCGCGACACGCATGTCACGCATCGTGCGACACTCCGTGAAGATTGTTTGCTTCGCCGGTGTTAGGTGATCGTGACCGTCGAACCTTGTGCGGAGCTTTTAATCCGGTTCTAATTGATCCTGTTGCCGGGCTGGCTCATTAAGCTGTGCACCGGATCATTCTTCCCGGTGATTCATCGCTTTCGTATGAAGACTGTACGTGGCTTCTCTAAACTCTTCCGAATCGTACAGTGATCATTTCTGTAATCATTCCTCTAAATATTGACCAACTAAATCCTTTGCGCCACGGTTTGCTTCGCGGTGACAGTGATCGGAACCTCTTTCTCTCTCTAGACTGCGGATTTTTATGCGAAATAAAAATTCTCACCCTCGATTCCAACCCGTGGACACCATTTTCTTCCTTTTTCAATGAAAAACATTCTCCCAATCACGTTCAGTAGAAATTATTTATTTTATTTCCTTTTTTAATTATTCTAATTGAACATTAATTGCTCTCACAAACGCATAAAATCCGCAGTCTATTCGGAGAGGGAAGTTCCTATTTAGTCGTACGTCGATTTTGGTTTGATTAATAACGTATCGAGTAGATTCTGTTCGTAATGTTCACGCTGCCTCGATGTTACAGTGCGAGAGAGTTCACGACAAAGTCTGCATCGGTAAGAATCACGTACGTTCACATATTCGACCCTCTAAACAGCCGTGTTCCCCATTTCGAGTTTCCAATCTCCGGTCAGGTTAATTAAGCGAAGTCTCGAGCACCTGGCGCGCAAGGTACAAGTGGAAACTCAATTCAAATGTAAGCACGATTTAATTATTAATGATGTATACCCCCTTGTTCGAGATTTTTTCAGGAGATTCGATTGAACGTCGTCGACGAAATTTCACTCGAGACGTTTTCGATAGATAAACGTTTTTAGATCAAGTTTGGAGAATTTTCGTTGCCAGGTGCGCGTGAATACTTAGAGGTGCGTGGAGGTGGAGTGCGTCGCCGAAGACTATGCGACTCGGGTTACACGTTTAATTAGTGCTACGCATTAACCCCGGCCTCTGGATATCGTGGCCGCTTTATCGCCGTCTCCGTTCTTTGTCGCGATTATCCCTTTCGACGTTCATCTGTCGGCTATAAAGTTTACGAGTCTATTCCAAGCTTGATCATAATGAAAGTTCTAACACTCGGGTCTTTGGCATCTATGTAGAGAGACGCAATCTGTCTTCACCGAATAAAACTGTCGATTCTGTTGCAACTTACAGTAACTAATTAGTCGAAGTGATTTGTAAATTCGATTGACCGGTGAAAGCCGTATCGGGGAAATCTGTATTGGTGATTTCCACGAGACCCCGATAAAGTGCCTCGTTCTGGGTCGAGTAAACAAAAGGCGAAGAGGGGATTTTCTTATTTTGAAATAAAGAGCCAAAATGAACCAAACATTGGAAGTAAATTTACCAAAATAAAAACATTGACGGTCGCTCGAGCTTATCCCCACCACTACAGCGACGCGTCACAAATGAGTCAGACATGACCTCTCCCTTATTGTGAACGTTTGGAAACGCGGTGGACGAAGATGTACTTCAGGGTTGATCGAGGCAAATAGACCATTTGAATTTGAAGAAACTATAGAACCCCCTAGAATATTTATCCATTTTTCATTCCGTGGAATTACGAATTCGCGGAAACGCCTGTAATTTATTCGTCACATCCTTATCAAATCGATCATAGTGACAAATTTTCTCGTACATCAACGCGCGTATCTCTACCATCATGCTTTATGAATTTCGTGACTGGTCAGCGACAACCCCGTTGCGGCAGACACTTATTTTTCTTCTTCGATCGCGTTCATCACCGCAGCACCGCAGCTAGATTGTTTTTCTAGTCGCTATCGGATACCGTTGCTATGCTGAGCCCGTTCGTACGCACTCGCAACGTAAACAAATTACTGTACAAAGCATACTCTATAAACAAATATATCACTCACAGAATTTTTAGTGTTTTCACTTTGAAGAAATCACGCGTGTTCTCCAAATACCAATGAATATTCCCGTAAAATCCCTAGCGTTAAATGGTTTTTCAAAATCATTAACCAGTAAAGAAATTCAATTATTCGTCATGTATAAAAAGTTTGCATGTAATTTGGGTGACACTTCGCAGAATCAGCCGGTTCGTAATGAACGATAAAACGCAAACGCAGGTGTTGCATCGTGTAAAATACAAAAATCGAGGAGTAACAGTCCCTTTGAGCCTTTAATTACGTCGTTAACCGAATTCGGTTTGTACAATTAATCAGGAGAGAATTTAATATTGTAATCCGATGAAATAATTGCTTCGCCTGTATATTGGGTGACCGAACGAAATGTAATAAATTTGCCTGTCGTTAAACGAACGGATTGGAACGGTGCTTGACGGGGCAAAGTGTGAATTGTTTTAACAAGTCACGTTTGCATGAAACCAATTAATTTCTTCGCGAGAAACGCGACGGAAAGACACTCGATTAAAAGTTGGCCGCTTCGACGTTGTCTTCTGTATTACGCACCGGTCCTAAATACGCCCAGACGATCTCTGGATTCGAGTGTCCACGACCGGCATTGCTGTTTTCGCAGCGAGTGGGCGAATAGTAAACGGAGAGAGAGATACAGATAGGTAGAAATACAGAGAGAGAGAAGACGGAGAGCGTATTTTCGGAGATCCTGTTGCAACATCTACCGCTCGGCGGCGTACGATAAAGTTGAATGGGATTCAAATTTAATTCTGAAATTTCGAGCAGGGTACACATTCCGCGTGATCAGGATAGGCGTGTTTTTTTGTGGGTTGACAGCTTCCACGTTTCGGCTCTCTCTCATGGAAATTGAACGGGGCTTTATCGGCTGCTGCGCCGGCATTTAACTCGAGTTTAGTCGGTCGAATTAGTACCGATGTTGGAAACCGCGTTCGGAATCCACGTTCGGAATTCAATGAACCGTTCCATTAATCGTGGAATATTAATCACCGCTTTTTATTTGCACAGCTGGTTATTATTTCACGCAGAATAAATACCGTAACGTTCGTCAATATGCATGGAAGCGGAAAACCTTTTAAACCTTAAAGTACATTCCATTATAATGGTATACATTCCATTACAATCTTTCCTTTCTATCGATCGTATGTTTGTCGGACAAAAAATATTGATGTTTTCAGCTCACCGGTTCGATCAAATTATTGCATGCAAGCAATTTTGCAATTTTGCAATTTATAAAAATTCAAGAAAATTAATAATTCCATTATAATGTGTTATTTGCAAAATAAAAATTGTCTCCATCAATTGCACGCAGTCGACATTTCACAAAAAATATCCGAAAAAATACGAATAAAATGAACGCACAACATTCGTTCATTTTTCCGACTTTGTCACAGTTTCGCATTTCACCTGCATCGCCACGAACGCATTAAAATATCCACTGTAGACTCGCTCGACTCGATATTATACAGCAAGTAGTCGAAGAATTTGCTTGTGACACATTTTCCGGCACATTGTTTTCTTTTGTACGCCGAAAGGTCATTGCACCGACGCGACGTTGAATGAAGAACAGCCTGCGGATGTTTACGCGATTATACGTTCAGCTTTCAGCATTGAAATTACCGTACAAAAATGACTTTTGATACGCATATAATAAATCGCGCACGATTTTCATAAAAATATTTATTAGGTACAATATCTGAACGAAATACAAACTACAGACTTTGTGGTTCTGTAAAGTGGGGGTTGTTTTACGTCTAATGGTCAGTAAGGAGTGAATCATGGGGGTGAAGTTTAAGGATGAGTAATAGTAGATAGAGAGACGAATTGAAACGTTTCGATTACCTGAGTGATTGGTAATGCTAGAGAAAATCTTATCGTTGGTGTACAACAAAAATCGGAATGAATTCAGTCTCGTTAGACACTTCTATAAACGAACCAATTACCTTTGATGTTCGCGACTTGTCGCCGCGCAATCGCGACGCAATCAAATTTTCAGTTCACGTCGAAATGGTTCCGCTTTCAATTATCCTTTTCGTCTGCTCGTTCTAGTGCACCTCTAGGTTTGTAAGTTTGCATAAACATGTCGCGCGTAGAGGTACGTCGCGAGACGATGTTGGCTTTGAAAACGAGCATCAGAATTCTTGGATAGTTCTCCGAGAAGCCGAATTCTGCTGGGCGAATAAGTTTCGAGGGCGTTTGCCGTGCCAGTCCTCTGCTTTTGATCTCCGGGAATGACTTTTCTGTGCGCTTGTCTCTCTCGCCAGTGTGCATCGTCGATTCGACGGAGTTTTTCTTTGAATGGGAAGAAGCCTCGTCTCGCAGCCGGTGGACCATATTTCCCGCGTGCGCGACGTTTGATCCAGAAACAGCATCCGTCGACCAGGATTCCCCTGCTTTTCATTCTTGACGGGTCGTGTTCTCGGTGCTCGTGAACTTCGGTTTATCGACAGGCCTTTATTCAGTCGCATTATCGTCGCTGGCGGGCTAATTAACCGAGAGCTTGAGCTGCTCTAATATGGCTTGCTCTTAATCATTACAGATGTTCGATGAACTAGGGGTCGAATGTTTCGTTCGATCAAGTCGACCAGTGCCAGTCGAATAATTTCAATTTTTTCTTTCTACAAATCAGCTGTTTATCGTAAAAGCAACTCCATTTTTCCATTATTCGGATATCGATTTCAAGATTAATAAACAAGAATCGTAAACAGAAAAAGATTTGTTCAGTTCGAAATTTTTATTCGATCATTAGTTCGGTATATTAGACTTACAAATCAATTACGCCTTACTAGTGCACCTTAAAGGGTGCATTATGCAAATGCACCGCAGACTGATAAAAGCTACAAGAAATTCTAGAAATGCTGTCTGTGATGTTTCAAATTTTTCAATGGTCGTATCTCGTAAAACTCCAATAACACCCCTGCACAAGATTAACATTAGAACAGTGATCAGAAAAAAGTTGACGATGATCGGCAAGAAGTACCAACACCTGCAACCCGAAGTGGGTTATTTCCCACCAACAACTTGATCATCATCCCCGTATTAGGTCCGGGAGGTCCGTCTGGACTCCGGCGGAAGCAGAAATGTTTTTAATCTCGGCGAGTCTGGCAGACAGCGGCGTCCAAAATGAAACCGGCATTCGATACAGAAAAACGCGGAGGTCTTGGAAAGCTCGTTTATGTAATTGCGAGGGGAGGCGTGTGGGAGGTTCGATCGGAAAGCGAGAGGCGAGTGTCGGGGGGTGGGAAAGGCACGTAGAGAGACTGGAGGGGTTGGAAGAGGGTTGGAGGTAGCCGGAGAGAAGCCCGCAGCCGTGAAATTCTCTCGCCGCGTGGCGATTGCGGTGAAGTCGTTCATTGACTTCTCTCCCCTCGGAACGAGCCCCCCACGGCCCGCGGATGCATCCGGATTATTCGTTCACGTTGCAGCTCGCGGCCGAGTGCACTTATGTGCACACATGTGCGTTTTCATCCTCGCCGCACACATGCACACACCCCCGACCAAGATCTGTTTCTCTTTCTCTCCCTGCGGCGATTCACTCTTCGTTCCTCTCTGTTGCTCTATCGTGGAGCTCCCTCCTCGCAGATCCACGTGCCCCCTCTCGTTCCTCTTCGCGATGATGGAAGAGGTAGAAGAAGAAGAGAAGGGGCGAGACGAAGGAGTATACCACTCGTTGGAAGAAGCAGGGCTCACCGCTTCGCAAACTTACTCGTGTTCTGCGTCCAGTGTCGGTTCTTGCTCGCGGAGAACTCATTCTCTCGCGTCCCTGTTCACCTGGATCCTTGGCCAAGCAGGATACGCGACGCCAGGATAACTCTCAAGGTACCTAGCCCTGACCTAGCTCGGCCTATAGGTGTCCCGTCTAAACAAAGAGTCTGTCTGCGTTTCGAAGAGCACCTGGTCTCACCAGTGCTTTCGATTCGCCGAATAATTCGTACACGATGGAGCTGTGCGGCTAACCAGTGCAGTGATCGGTGTGAACTCGACCAAGTGTTGTCGGGTCCAAGTATCGGTTAGGGAGATCGATCGATCGTGTTACGGGTAAATTGCGTAATCGCGAGGAGATCGACAGGAATGCAGAGTTGACGCTGCTTGGTTCTATTTGATTGCTTGCTGGTTTGCTTGCTCTAGCCGACCGCGTGGGACTAGCGCAAAGGCGGTCGGCTCGCAAAGCGCGCGCAAATATTCAGCCGAGCGATAACGATAGCAAGTAGGCTGGAACGATATACCGAATACCAGCCAATGTGGCTACCAGCGGTCAGCGTCTGCTGTCCAGTGTTATTAAATAATGCGTCGCGCCGATGGACAATCGCGGATTCCTAAGATTCTAGAACCGCTGCGCTGCCAGAAACGCTGACGACGCGTCGCTGCATCGACCAGACTGCACTTTCACTCGCGAGAGGCGGTGCACACGGTTTGCTCGATCGCCGCAATTTGCTGGATCAAATTCATTTCGAAATCAAGAAAAACGACTTATCAATGTGATCGAGACTTATGGTAGAACTCGTTGAATCAGTATCGGTTAACTTGGTCGAACGCATCCTCATAATCTATAGAAACTTATTGAAATTCATTTGAAATGAATGGTACACACAGGATCTTGTATTTTTCAGTCTTAATTCCCTTGTGAAGCGTTTCTTCGGGAAGGTTTTAGAGCAAACCACATTCGAAAAAGTCCATTCGTTCGTTCAAAAATTAGAACTTTTGACCGGTAGCACCTATATTCAATTTGATGTACTCATTGGATTCAGCTCACCGAGTTTTTTCAAATGGTTACTAAGCCGATAGATTGCATAGTTTAGGAGTTATAACACAAAAAGTGTGCGTTTGTCTTGAAATTTTTGATTCGCCGTGGCTTTTAACAGCTTTTTTAAACAGCTGTGGCTTTTCAACGGTAGGTTTTAGGAAAAATCTGGGACCATCTTAGCGATTGGAAATTTAATTACGTTAATAATCAACCAGGATTTGTTATTGCACGCGGACAAAGTCGCGGGTACAGCTAGTGAATAATAAATTGTGCTGTACGTGAACCACATTTGGATACCAGAGAATTGAGACGTCGAAAGTTCGGATAATCGAGGTTCTGTTGTATCCAATAAAGAAGTGTACGAAAGTTTGAGGAGTGAAGAGTGAATTTGGTTGACGAATGGAGGTCTGTTCGCGAGTGCAGCGTCAAAGGAAGAGGACTAACACGATGCTTATTTTGTCTGTGCAGGGTTCTCTGCCGATCCATCCCGGAGGTTGCAGCGGCGAACACCATTATCGGTGAGTAACAGTTTGAAATTGTCGCGGCGGGAATGCAGCCGCGCTTCATTCCGCATGCGGGACACGCGGCTCAGGAATGCGCTCGGCGACGACACGCAAGGAATGCTTGGTTTCCCTTTAGTTCGTCTCGAACCGAAGTTCGATCCAGCTAGATTCTCCGTCGCAAGATCCAGAATTCTAGTCCGCTCGAAAAACCGAACAGTTCTATCGGAGTTTCTACACGGTGCTTCTAATCTCGCGAATCCATAAAATGCTCCCAGAAAATCCAATTCGAAGATTCAACTCCCGGGACCCATCAAACACCTCGCACATTGTCGATGCTCCGAGTCTTGTTCAATCTTTGCGGAGCAGCGATGTTCAAAATATATCGCAGAAATCATAGCAATCAATTTTATATGAATAGATTGCGCATGTTTATGTGTATGCATTATGTATGTTTATAAACGTCCGCAGTCTTTGCGGTTACATAAAGATCTGAGATAGATTAACCCTCACACGGTCCTAAAAAATAGCTGCATAAAAGAGACTAGAATAACAATTCACCCATTTTTATTTTACACGTCAAATCATTATTTTAATACATTATGTTTATGTAGAAATAAAAGGATGAATAATTTCAAATACTGTTGTCTTTTATAAAATTACCGATCAAATTTCCGAGAGTCATAATTGCACAAAAATCCGTAGTCTGCTAGGGAATTTTTGTTAAAAAAGTCTCGCACCAGGAAGTATCGACGTTGGTAGCGAAGCTTGCTGGTGGAGTCGTCTAAGCGTAGCAGAGAGAAGGCGCAGAGAAGGCGAGAGCCTTCGCCGCGAAATAAAACGAAACCTCGAGGAGCGAAGGAGCAAGGATACACAGAGGGCGAAGGAAGGCGAGAGAGTGGTCAGACTGGTGTAACAGGACGTTACTCCTTGGTTGGCAAGGGCAGGCCTTGTATTATTGCTCCGTCCTCTTTCGATCCGCTCGCTTCGGCCAAGCTTGCTCGGTGTTCTCTAAGTCTCCTAAGCGTGGAATGCCGCAGGGAGAGACGGGTTAGCATACGGATAAAAGACCCTTCGTGGCGCGCTGCTGCCTCGAGGGTTCTCGTCACAGGGTCAAGGAACGCGAGCGATACTCCCCGACAGTCTCGCGAACTTCTCGCTCGCCGATCGTACCGTTACTAACATCTAACATCACTTCACTTGGACAATCCAGTTCCCCACCACGGTATTGCCTCGATACATGGACAACCACCGAAATCACACTTATCCTTTCACTGACACTTTTCTGATTCGAATGTAACCTGCCACGGTACAGTTCCAATCATGTTTGCATTTTTCGATACCTCAATACGTGGACAATGCTCCTCGTAGAACATATTTTCTACATTGATTTCGAAAAAATTAATAAGTACCATTTTTGTTTCATTGTGTAGGTCCTTTAACCCTTGATTGGTCACGTGGGGTGTCGTACAACTCAAAGTAGATTTCCAGGCTGTTAATTATCATTAAAGAGAAGTTTAAAAGTTGAGTCGATTAATGGATTAATATGCAAGTTCAAGTGTTCCCATTAATACAATATTATTCTAGGATCTTTTATGCAACTACGTCTGAGGAGCGTATGAGTGCATACTAGAAATGACTTGTTCTAAAATTGATTTTTACCCAAAACCTCTGGTATTTCGTCTGGAAACTCTTGTGGAACAATCGCGAAGTGCAGAATTCGTGCGATGTGGTCCAGCATCGTTCTAGAATTGCTCCAGCGTTCGTTTCGAAAATGTCGGCTAATTTCCGCGAAGTAACGAGGGACTTTCGCAGGTGGAATTGTACTCACGGTTTCCCGACAGTTTCCCGGGGAATGTCGGGCAGCGAGGCTCGCCTCGCGATGAATGAATCGACGAGCTTGTGCTCGCGAGCGCCGCTAAATAAATTTCGGTACGGGCTCCCTCGTCGCTTCGCTTCCGGCTGGTTCGTTTCGCAGAATCTAATTTTAAGCCCGGCCGACCGAGCGAGCGAGCGGACGAACGCTGACATGAAAGCTCGTTAGATGCTCGTCTTATGGAAATAATTGAACCGTCAGACCCAGAAAACACGTGGTCGCGGATCGATCCGTTCAATGGTCGTCCCGTTGACCGCCAAAATTAGGCGCCGCATTGCAAATCCGGAACCTCCGCGTTTCTCCCGTTTCCCTAAACAGATTTCACTGTTTCTGGATACCCGTAATCCCTTGGGGAAACATTTCGATTATTTCAACCGCGTCTGGCCGGCGAGTCTGCTTCCATGATTTCTCACCGGTTCCCTTCGTTCGCGGAAACTGATTTTCCAAGTGTCTCGAGATCTCCGGGCGTTATTCTCTCGATGTTGTTGTATTGTTATTGCTGCGCATCGAGAGCTTTCCAACAACGTTCCTCTGGATGTGAAAATAACACAGATCGCCGTAGGTTCTTTAAAAAACTCCAATAATCACGCGTATCTCTCTTTTTTTTGCTCGTATCATCCTTTCCAAAAGATAGCAGAGCTTCAAACTGTTTGCACGCACTGTCCTTGTACTCGTAGGATTGGAGAAGATAATGCTGTTTGCGTAGCCTCGCAGGTAACATTTCATTCGAGATAACTGTAATCGAAACCGTTGCGGTAACTGTCCCGAAATGTAGCATCGTGTAGACTCTAGATGCACGATTATGGTCGGCGGCGAAGAGTGTTGCTTAAAGAAAGATAAAACAACAAGTAGCGGAAACAATTGGTAGCTGTCCACGGTGGAAACAAGTAGTTCCCTCGTGGAAATAAATGCTAGTGACTCCTTCACGGTGTTGAGCATTTCCGTTGCGAAGGTAAACAACTTTCCTTTCGCCGAGCACAAATATAACTATCTGGGAAGATTAGACGCGAGGTAAACAGTTGCTCTTTCGCGGGAAAAATGGTTTCTCTATCGTAAAAACGAATACGTTGCTCTCTCGCGGAGAAATTTAGCTGATAGCTCTTTCACGGAGAAGAATAGTCACCTTCTCTTGGAGCGAAGTACAGTAAACCCTCGTTATTAGCCCAGAGTCGAGGGCGCGATCCTTGTTCAGCGCCTACTTGCTCCACTCCTGGCCAACAGTGCCGTAGTCAAATATAGTTGCGAACACCACGAATCGAACGTTCAAACTTCTCAATTTTCATGATTTTTTTATGGAACTTTCAAGAACGTATTTCTGTCATTTTTCTGATTAAAACAAGACCAAATACGATATAGTTTAGATTGTAATTTAGTGGTGTAATCGACGAAGAAAGTTTCAGTCGCAATGAAGGTCACGATAGAAGTCCTTGAAGAATATGGCTGTTGGATAAATATTGAGCGTTTACTGTAGTGGCTCTCTCGTGGAGTACAGATTGAATTTCGCGGTTATTCTCGCAATAACTATTCCACTCGAACTACCAATATCATGCCAAAGTTGGGAACGGTTTTTAGAAGTTTGCTTTCTTCCGGTGAAACGCAATCTCCTCTGGCGGAATGTCCTTCATCCCGCAACGTCCGCTCAAAACGAATCGATCGGTTCACGGTGTGACGAGCAAACGTACGAATTAATCCTGACAGGTCTCTGCCAATGAAACGCACGCAGTAGTATCCGAAGGAGTCGCGCAAAGAATCGTATTACTTGCTCGCTCGGCTGTGAATTACTGGCTCGCTGAACAATCCCATTTACACGGACAATCAGAGTGAGGCTACCGGTCGAATCTCGTCGGCTACGATCGTTACATCGTCGCCTCGTAAGACCTGTACCTTTCGCTGGGTTCAGGTGCACCGGTGCCAGCAGGACTTCCGTCAGGATTACATCGTAGAAGATTAGAATTCCGAAGAAAATCGCGAAGAGCAAGAACGGAATACATAAAATAACAAATTCGAGGAAGGATATAAAAAAGATTTATCTGAAAGCATCTCTTTCTTCTTGAAAATACTGTCCCTTTAAAATTCATCTATTCGAAGACTACAGAAAATTTTCAGTTAAATCAGTTTTAAGCAATCAAAAATTTTGGCCAGCTAGATCGGCCAAATATCAGTCTGTGCGTCGGTGTGAAATAAAGATGGATCCAGAGAGCCACCGATTGTCACGTTGAGAGGAGAGACGCGTTTCGCGGCTTTGAACCGTTTCGCGAGGCTCCAGGATAATTTCGCACCTGCGCCGAGGAGCTGTGTACACGTATACATGACCGTGACAAATGGGCGAAAGCCTCGCTAGAACGTCTTCTCTGTTACTCTGTAGTTACTCGGATCTTGTAGTCGGTCGACCAGTTCTCGTTAACGCGTTCGCTGGGGACATCCACGTGTTGATATTAATCAGAAGTTCTGAAACGATCGTCAAAAGACAATAGCGTGTAATAAACGCTCGAAGACGAGACCACTCGAACGTTGATTCATGCCACTTTAATTCGGCTGTGTAGTATTCGCCTCGGTGCTGCTACGCGTTCATATGAATTCAGTCCTCCATTTTCTTGCGAGAACAGACGCCAATCATTTTGTAGAACGTTCTAACACCGTTCGTTGTCGTTTACAAATCATCAAACTGGTTTCATTTCTTCGGAAATTACTAAGAGATTTTTCAAAGTATAATAAAAATTAGTTCAAGCCGAGCAAATGTTGCGTTTCAACATTGCCGAACGGATTTCAGATGTAAAGCTGCTGTTATCGTTGCTATTATTCGCCTTCTGACGCGCCAAAGCCGTTTGGAACGCCACATTGCGAACAAGATAGTAATCAAACGACTATAATGCGATAATGCTGTATGTTTGAGCACGCAACTGGACAAAGCAATCCTCGAACAGATTGCGGGGAGTCCTGAAAAAGATTGGTGGACTGATTCTCGCCGACTGAGCGGGCTGATTTATGAATTCGATCGGTGCAGATACGCATTCTGCGAGCAGCTATTTTTTCACGTCTCGAGGCCGAGAATTTATTGGGTTGTAAAGAAAGTTCGTAGCGTTTTCAAATTAAGAATCGAAGATAAAATTAAGGCATTTATTCATACGTTTATTCAACAACGCGAGAAGTGACCTCGGAAATGGCAAAAAGTAATGGAAAATATGCTGTCCATTAAATCTCTGAATAAATATCTGAATTTTAGCCTTGAATTTTAATTTACAAACGCTACGAACTTTCGTCCCAACCCAATATTTTCCAGGGTGGTCCCCGCAATATCAGGAATGCGCCACCGACCGGTTTCACAAACAGTTTCATTACCGAGCTGCGTCGCCTCGCGAACGCAACGCGCTAACACGGCCGGTGTTGACATAACTGTCTTACTTGCTCGGAAACTTGCGAGTCCACGCCGGTACTTCTGGTTTCCGTTTTCACAGGATCGCGGATAAGAGTCTGTCTCTGTTTACGCAGCCGATTTCAACTGTTAACGCGTCAGAGTCGTTCGACCGCCTCTGTTTGCTCCAGCGTGACTTCCGCTAGCGCGTTTCCCAAGGCATGCTTCCTCGTATTCGAAACCAAATTGCATTGCTACGCGAGTTGTTAATTTTTGGAAGCAAGGTATATATATATTAATTAAATAAAAAAAATAGATATTCATTTAGAACGATATTTAATCGATGTTCCTTCTTCCAAGGCTAGGTTTAGACTGGTCGAGTCTGGCAGCTCGTCGATACATTTGAAACCGAAAAATATCTTAATGGGACCATGTCGGCGGAGTAAAAAGGCTGCGGCTCTGTCTTATGCATATACAACAGTTCCCGGAATCGTACTACTTTCTGTACATGTACATGATTTTTTATTTAGCAGAACTTCGACCTTTTTTTATCAAATCACAAAATGTTATCCGCGGTATACAATACTTGTTGGTGAGAATACTTCAATTCGGAATCATTATAAACTGAATCATTATCAGGAAAAAAGATTGCAATGTTCGAACAGCATTTTCTAATTTAAAAATTTTTTTAGAAGCATTTATTCCGGATCAGATTCATAAAGGTTGTTTTCCAACGTGAGAGACTTCCTAGTAAACCGCCTGACGGCAGAATAAGCTTACTTACAATATTTCCCAGCCAAGCTTCCGCTCGTTCCTTATCCTCTCTTCTTCCGCCCCGTTTCATCCGGCGCGACCTCTTCCCGGGAGCAGCGTTTTGACAAATAATAATCGACAGCCTCAATATGTCCTCGAAACGTTTCGTTTCTCCCCGAGCTTCCCTCTCGTTAGCGAATTGTTCCGTGTCCGCGTTCCCATTCCGTCGGGCGACGAATCGCGATCGACTCCCCTCGTTTCGCGGCGTCGATTCTCACGAGACAAAAGGGGGTCGGGGAAAATTGTCGGCCGTCATGAAAATCCATATGAATATGGATGAACGCACGCGAAAGCAAGCAGGCACGTCTAATACTCGACGTCGACCGAGTATGCGAAAGGCAAGCATGCGAACCGGGGTCGAGAGGACATCGCTGCCGGGTCAGAGTTCGGCTAAAGTTATTTCCAAGAACGGATCAAAAGAATAATCGATTATTCGAAGTAGAGGAGCGAATTAAAAGAGTAATTCATTGCTCGCATTAAAAGAACGAATTGATAGAACAAATTTATAGAATGATTTAAAAGATTAATTAATTATTCGATTTTAAAGAACGAATTGATAGTATAAATTAATAGATGAATTAAAAGATCGAATTAAAAAAATAATTCAGTATTCGAATTAAAAAAACGAATTGATAGAATTAATTAAAAGACTAATTCATTATTCGAATGAAAAGAACGAATTTGAAGTTGATCATGCTTTTAAGTCATTCGTCATTCGACTAGATGAGTGACGGGTGCACGAATTAAGGAAAGACGTTTACCCTCCCTACCGGATCCGGCGTTGGCAGACGCGTAAGCAAACAGCGTCGTAGAAGGGGAAGATAGAGTAGGGACACTCTTTCTTTTTTTTAGAGGAGTTCTATCTCGATCGACGGCTCTAATCGTCAGGCTAGAGTGCAACGAATCAGGGAATAACAAATAAAATTGCATTGGTAAATCGTTGGTAAATATTATTCGAGCAATGTCGGACTCCGTGCCAGGTGAACAGACACACAGACCGATTATTGGCTTCGTCCAAGACTAAACGGAGTTGGCTTGGGAATTCGACGCTTGACGTCACGCTGCTTCGCGGCTTTCCATCGGCTTCTTTAAATAGAGTGATCAATGATACCGCTGATTGTATACTCGCAGGCTTCGCGAATATTTAGAGATCGTGTAGGAAAGTATAAAATCAATTGTCTGCAATCTACAGAGAAGCATGCGAACAAGAAACGTTTTAACCATCCATGCTTACCATGAATGTATCAAATCTACAGTCCGATATTCAAGGTTGCGAGTTAGGAACTTCAGGTTCTGTGTCCGGCGCGGGTGTCAAACAATTCGAGGTAAACGAGCCAGTAACGCAGGCGGGATTACGCTTGTAAACCCAGGATAAATCAATTGCGAGTATAATGGACGCGGCGTTGTTTACGAAACTACAAGGCAGACCCCAGTGGGAAGCGTCGTTAAGAGTTGGTTCGAGGGTTGGCTGAAAGGGTGGCTAGAAAGAGTTGGACGGAAGAGGGAGCCTCCAGGAAAAACTGTAAACAGGATTCTTTCGTCGTCGTCTGCGACTCGGATTTGTGGTTTCTTCAGCGTCCACTTTGTCTGGTGTGCAACAACCCCTACGCGTTCTTTCATTCTTCGATGCAAAGCTGCGTTCCAACCACTTCGTTCCTAATCTTCGGGACAGCACAACAGTATTTCACGCGAATTGGAAATGATTATACGCGTAACAAGCTATCCAAAGCTTAGAGGAGTTCCCACCTTAACACGCTCGGATCCTTTCGCAACGTGACGGGTCAACGTAACAGAGCGCCAATTATGTTGCTCGTTTAATCGGAATTAACGCGATGTTCACCGCTTATTGTTCGTTGACCTAATTAGATGCCCGGCAATAATGAAAAGAGAGTCGTGCGCTGTCGATGCGCGGAGCGATGGCCGCCTGGTTCTCTTGATCGGCTTGCATTCTCTCTCTTGTCTCCCTTTCGTTACGAAAGAGGGTCGAAGGTACTCGCTGAATGCCGACATACTTCGGGTTGTCGTTGAGGAGTAACAGACTGGAAATTTCGCGGTTTCGAACCCCTGATAACCAGTCATTGTTCTATGGTAATGCCACTTGGTGAATCCGAAACATTAATTTGTAGACTCCAAGGAGTATAGTAAAGATCCAAATACTGTATTACAGGCGTATTCTAGGCGGACAACGTTTGAGCCATAGACTTGTTTTCCTGATTAATGGCTGCGTCTAGTGCGCCGAGGGAGACTACAATAGAGTCGAACATATGGAAGGACAGGATCTTTACTGTAGCAAGGCAAGAAGGGGTCGATGAAGACATTTTGCGAAAATCGCAGCAAACCGAGACTTTGACGGTAACGCGGAGAAACCTGTTGGTGCCACAGTTGCCGCCACAGTGGAACATCCTTGGCCTAGAGCAAGCACTTTGTCAGTATAGAGCGTGCAAACTTGATGACGCGCCAGCATTGAATTCGGAGGGCATCGTTGTCACGCTCGCCACAATTATCCTGGATATCTGTCGGCTGTGCGACGTCGAAATAATTACTTTGACTGTGTCTACGGACCGACAGAGTTACAATTATCTTAGCAATGCTGTTCGACCGCGTTCCTCAGATTCTCCTAGCGATTCTCTTTCGTCAAACTTCCGCGAAAATTGGAATAGTTTCGGTTCCACGCTGGTCTCGTTGGATCACGTCTCTTCTCGTACATGCTCTCATTCGATTCTCGCTACGTTTGACTTTGTTTCACGCCTTCTCGATGCTCTCCGGCAAAGTTTCGCCGACTTCCGCAACGCGTTGTCCAACTTCGTTCGACTGTCTCCACTGTTTTTCGATCATTCGATTTTTATTAGGTATCAATGTTGTCGAACTTGTACCATCTCGCGAGGCGACTGAATTTCTTGGGTTTCTTTTACTTCTTACTTTCGTCCAAATGTTCCTATCGAAATTCAAGACGTATCGATTTATATTTAATATAACTTTCGTTGATCACTTTTCGAAAGTCTTACGCACTACTTTACATTGTTTTCTATTTTTAAATGCAATAATACGATTCATTGGATTAATGAATAGATCTTGCTTTAAGTGTTTGAAAACCCGGTCTTGTTCTCCATTCACGTTCAGGTACATAAAAATTGATTTGCGCAAGTAGAGAGGAACAATCGATACGATTATTAATTAAATTAAAAATAAAGCTCTGATCGATACTATTCTTCGACCAGATAATGTATCTAGGTTCATTGTAGTTAATATTGTGGGCTAATCGTGATGAAAAAATGACATTGGATTATTAGTTTACACGAACGAAACGTTCGTTTCCCGGCAAACCTCTTGGCGAAGATTGTACTTACGCGTCGCCCTCCAATTCGTCGCGAAATAGTCGCGTTTTAGATTACGAGCCGCGACCGGGTTGAAATTTGCATGATTACGGGCGTCGATAAGGTAATTACGAGTAGGACGGCGGGCACGATTAAAGCCCCGTGTATTTGGCACGCATTGCCGATGGAAAGAGAAGCGGGACGCGTCCTGCCGGAATGAAAAGAAACACCAGCGGGCCGGGGGTAGTCGGTGAAAACGCGATGGCGGATGCGGATCACGCGACACGGCCGCCTGTGGATTAGAATTTATCGCGGGGCTGAATCTACGCCGGCAAATATTGAAATCGAGTTGGCCGACCTGTCTGAAAAGGACGTCTCCGTGTGTGCAGGATCGACGGAGCTCGGAGCTCCAGGAACGAATGAAAGTACCACCCTCTTTTCAGCGCGAGATTTGCTTTTCTCGATATGGATATATAAATTTCCCCATTCCCGCCAGTCAAACTTTTAATTATAGCAATTCGTATTCCGATCCGTGGCAGACAGGCTGGGGCATTATGACTGTCAAAAATTTAATTCTTCAGATGTGTGAAATGAGAATTGAACTTAAAAAAACACTAAAAATTGCTGAATATTATTAAACAACTATAGTACGAGGTATTGTATTAATTTCGTATCCACCAAATTTAAAAAATCATTGAGTATGGAAATGTCCTATGTCGGAATAAATGTGTAATTTCCGAGATGAAATAGCTCCGAGTGCAAAGGGTTAAATAATGTCGGGTCTTGAAAATTCCACGGCGCCGGTAGAGAGGTAATAAACGAATAAACAATAATAATCGTTCGGCGTTGGCAATGTCGGTAAGTGGGATAAGCGGTGGCGAAGCAAGGGTCGAGAGGGTATGTTAATCCGAAATATCTGCGGAACGAAACGAGGCGTGGAATCTCGAAGAACCTTAGGAGTGTCATCGAACCAACCCCTAATTCTCGCCCCCTCCGCTTACGGTGGAAAGCACCGGTGTCGCGTACACGCGTCGGAAGTTCATCAAGTTCGAATTCCCAGCTCAAGTTCAGTGAGTTCAAGCTGGTCGTCGTTCCTAATTGCGGCCTTTCCCTCGACTGCCACCCCTTGGCCCTCTGCCCCTTCGCCATCCCACCGTTCGTGTCTCCCTGTATATCAGCCAGGCGACCCTTACGAGTAGCGTGCGGACTGGTTATGGACTGGTTAGTTGATGCACCGCTGCCGGCAGTGGACTCTTCGGCGCCTCACGCTACTCCCATTGCAGACTCTACGGCGCCCCTTGCCCTCCCCTGCAACCCCCTTTCGCAAACCCCTCTTCCGTCCCACCCTTCGTCGCGGTGTCTCTCCCGCGCCCTTAGCCAGCTTTTCACGCTCGAACGGGGCCGCGTGTCGGAAAAACGAACCAGACGAATACGGTTTTTCGCGAATAACCTCGGGTTCAAAGGGGTTTCCCTGCACTGGACAGAGAAATAGGATTCTCGAGACGGCCACTCGATCATTCGAGCACCTTCCATCCGAAATTAACCCCCTGTCCTCCGATAACGACCCGAACTCCTCGATTTAACACGTTACCGTCGATTTTTCCCGAATATGTCACTTCAAATGATCTTAGGGATCTCCCATTTCCGGTTGTTGAAGGAATTTTGGGACACCCTGTATTTTTATCCCGGAAATCCTTCAGGATTAATCGTTAAAAATTAATTAGTGACGTACCCTCAGAAATAAGACAGCCGTTGATTTTTCAACGGAATTATACTGGTATAATACTAAGAATCAGAAATATGAAGAACGTCCCTTCGATCGGCCAGGTCGACGCGACCGACGTGTTACGTGGAAAACCACCCCCGCCCAATTATTTTATCATTCGTTTTTTCCCCACGAGCACGTCGATCGACTGCTCGCCCCCGTTTCACCTCTCTCTCTCTCCAGTAATGGCGGGACGGCCAGGAAACGCGGAGGTTCTTGGGAGTTCGTGTCACGACACGGCCCGGTCACGCACGCCGCTTGTTTGTTGAAAACATGGCGGTGCTTGTAAAAATAAATCATTCTTTCCCTCAGCCGTCCAGGCGAGCACCCCGATGGATACCGATTGCTGGCCATAAAAAAGCGTTTCAATCAGTGAGAACCACACGTAGAAAGTCCACGAGTTTATTAATAAACATATTTGTATCCATTAACGCTAACCTGAAATAATGTGTGCCGCAATCAACAATTAACGATTCCCTTCCACCGATGGGAAAATAAGAAATGCGTTTCGATCAGTCACGTTGTCGCCACGTAGAAAGTCCGCGAGTTTATTGATAACGATAGTTGTATCCATTAACGCTAATATGAAATAATATGAGGCGCAATCAACAGTCAACGATTCCCATCGAATATTTTGATAATCAATTGCGATCGAATCTAATATTCGACTAACGCGTAACCGCACTCGCAACGATTAAAGCTAGTTTCGATGATAATTAACTAACGCACCGTTGAATATTTATATGGTAATCATTTCAGTTGAAATAATCGACCGAAATTCATCAGCTGTCACGGACGTAATTTTGATAAGAACATGATTAACTCTGTTTCGATTAAAAACCACTGACCCGTGACTAACGGCAAATATTTGGGATCGGTAATTGTCAACGTCGATAAACATCGATCAATCTAATCGAAGCTTCAGTTGGTTGCCCATTTAATACTAATACGTTCTTTCAATGTTTTCGCACGCCTATGACTTTCTTCACAGAATTAACCAAGTGACGTTTTAATATTAATCCAGTCAGGGACCAATGTTTATCGCTACGAATGTTTCGTATTCGGAGCATTTGACTCGCTCATCTTCGTATTTTACTATTTCGTTCGCAGACGTAATATTGATTGGCGATTAACCTGGCGATTAGATTAACGATTAAGCCTCGATAACGTTACCTAGGGTTTTAACATGAATCGATAAACTCCATCGAGCTGCGAACCGAAATTCTACGAGTAAAAATTACCTGCGAAGAATGATTTGTTCCCATTTTTCTTCTAAAATCTGAATTGAGACGTTCGTCGAATCACTTTCACAAAAACCGGTCATTCGGTGGCTGGAAATTGAAAATGACGAGGAAGTTTACCGATACCTTTTCGTCTCGAAGCGTTTAACCCAATTGATAAGTACGGAGAGGCCCATTTGGGAATTCGAAGAGACGATAGAGCGGAAAAGTCTTACGGAATCGTTCGGTAAATATTTGATACTCGCGTTTCGTTCGCATCGCCGCCGGTTTGCCACAAGGGGCGGCTGGAAAACACGGCCGAGACTCGATCGTTCATCGTTTCGTGATCGATCACGGGCCACGGCGAGAATTCATCGAGTTATCCTTCGGAAATATCGACAGGACGAAAAAGTTTCTCCTTGTTCGACAGCGGTTTCGCCCTGGGAAAATTACTTTCGCGTTTTTAACGGAAAGTCGATAATTGAGGTGAACGCGGAGAGAGAAACAATATTCATCAAAATTCGAATTCTATGTTTTTTTCGCGTTTCAGCATGGTGCGGAAGAAACTGTACGTTTCGGTAAATCAATTTTTATTCGTGTACCCGCATGATATAGAAGAAACTGTACATTTTAGTGAATCAATTACAGTGACGTCTTCATCGAAGAAAAACTCTCGGGTCCGTGCTGTTTCTTAGATCAAATCTTCGCTGTACATCGTACAGCTGTAAATATTTGTAAGATTAAAACCGGCGTTGATTGACGTATTTCGAATAATTCCGCAACAACGAGAAACGGGGTGCGTGGAAAGTTTTAACGTTCCCGTTGTTGCCGAGCGCTTAAGCTCTCGGATAGATTGGATATAAACTTCGAGAGTGGAAAAAAAGATCGAATACGCGTGCCTCCCGGGAAGCGAAATAAACTGAAAAAGAAAGAGGGGGAAGAGGGACGTAGAAAAGAAAGCAAATGGGCAACGGTGAAACAATTATCGGAAACGGTTGTACGAGTAGAAGGAACGCGGAGAATGTCAAGTGGAGAATGAATAATGAAAAAGATATTTTTCAGTTACGCCACGAGGGTAACAGATTTTGCAATTACGAACGTGTTTCCGACGAAACAATGACCGCCTTATTAAACTGACTCTTTAGACAGAAACCAACGGCAAGTTTCGGTTAGGAGGTTTACGTTATTATTAAACCACAGTTGATTCTTTCAGCCGTATAATCACGGAAAGTTCTCCCGATTGCTCTATGCAACGAAACTCTCCCGTTATGCACTCGTGATCCGCAGTTGCAACCAAACCGAAACAGGGTTTCAAACTTTCCGCCGCCATTTGTTCGCCATTGCGACTTTCACCACTCTGAAGATTTGACGGATGTCACAGAGCTCTGTACATTTGCTACGCTTTCCTGTCACGTAGCTTGAGCTTGCAATCTCAAACATTTCCTCGTTTAACGATCCTGCAAATCGTCAGTCTATTATTTCTCATTTTCTTCGTTGTACTAATCGTTCACTAGTTTCGTCGACTCTTTGAATATTAAAAACGTATCCCCTGTAGACGTAACGACTGTTAGCGCGAGATGTCGGTTCGGATATTCGAGGTTCTACTATATCTGGCATTTCTCTGATGAAAACAATATAATTCCAATTATATTCAGCGGACGAAGAGAGTTTCGGTCGCAAGGAAGGAGAGCGTATGGGAATTGGCTAATCAAGTCAGGGCCACGATACAAGTCCGTGAAAAACACGGCGGTTGGACTAATAACGAGCGTTTATTGTATTGTGAATCCGAACGGTGTCGTGTTTGGACTCATTTTACTTGCAGCCACGTCTCGAATAATTCAGCAAAAGTCTGGCAAGTAAAAAATTTGATTACAAACAGCGATTCTTAATTTTCTATTCGACTCTCACGCGAACAGTTGAAATCCGCGTCGGTGAATACCCACTGCAGGTTAGATATGGATCGAAGTGGCTACTCGATTTAGCCGCTCCCATAGTCCGTCTCCGTGTCCATCGTGGTTTTCGTGACGCGAGCCTCGTGTCTCGTGATTCTTTAACGAGCCGCGAACAAACGTGGCTCCCGGCCGGACGTTTTTCTTGCGGCTGTTTTTTCGCTCCCGCCGGTGTTCAAGCGACCGCAATGAAATCGAAACGGCGAATCGGCACGGGTCACCGTTCGCCGCCGAATACGCCATGGTAAATTATTAACGTCGCGTGCCGACCGGTCTCGAGTATCGATTCGTCTGTCCGGACTGCGCGTACCTTTTTCCGGACGCTCGTCCATCCTTTCAATTTCGAGGCGACCATTGGCGTCGACGGAGCCCCGTGGAAAACCACCACGGCTCGAGGCTGCATTATTTATCCCACGATTATACGATTCAGTCTTTCGCTCCACCACCGAGCAGACCGAAAAGCGCCAGCCGCGGTAACGCCGCTTGAAAACTTAATTACCGGATTAAAGGATTTTATTAAAAGATGCTCCCCGTGATTACACGTTCTTTCCTCGTTCCAACCACGGCCTGTTCCTATTTAGACGCACGTATCGCTGCGCAATGAGCAACGCAACGTTTCCACTGCGGTCTAGACAATTCTCTTCAGTGCCTACTCAACTCCTCAGAAAAACTGTAATTTTCTTCCTAACAGAAGCGCACAAAAGGCCGTTATACTCGTCCCGATGTTTCTCTCCGTTTCAACACGTTCTCGAACAATATTCCGCTGTGCGATGACGACCAGTATGCGTCGGATTAACACTTCGGACTCGGAGCAATTTTTATTTCGAAAATCAAGACATTTCTTAAAACTTGATCATATTTATTTCATCTCTAGAAGAAATATAGATGGTAGTATTCAAGATTTCATCTGCTGTGATTGAAGTTTTCATTGTGTAGAATCTCTGTAAGAATCAGAAACGTGAAAAGAGACATTTGTATTTAACAAAATGGATACAGAAAGTAGATGTCTGCAGCGGAAATTCAGTGAAAACTTGTACGGGAATCGTCTTAAAGTGTTCGTTTACGAGTTAATACAAGAGGAAACAGCATCAAAGGAATTGTTTCCTCTCGGAGCGAACCCTTTGGCGTTAGAGTGCTGCGGATACACCGTGCGACGTTCTCCCCCTCTCCAAGGGTGAATAAAATTAATGTCGAGACTCGGAATCGGCGGATCGTTAATTGCGCGGTGTACCCGACGACGAAACGAAACGCAACGGGAATGCACATTACGGAAGATACCGACTAATGAAATGCTCTCGCGCCATATCTGTAAATACCGACGTTACGAGTAATTTAGTCGAACGTTAATTAGCATGTAACGAAGGAGCGTAGTGGGTCGAATCACGGGATTTTCATTGTTGGCTAGCGAGTTCGTATGCGAGTCGCGCGTTCCCGATTCCTATGCTAAACGCGTATTATCGCATTATAGCCGCACGAGCGGCCGTCGCCGTCACGTTCCGCTTCGTTTTCGAGGCGACGACACCACCGTACCGTACGGCCGAGAATTTTTCCGCGCGTGCCGCCCGAGGATTGATGAAATTCCGAGCTCGCGACCGTTCACAGCGCTTCCATCAATCCTCTCGACGTTGAAACCGCCGCTGAGCAAACCGCCATCAGTATATTTATTACCAGTCCCATAGATTTCAAGAAACGTATGATTTCACGTTTATAACCACTACCAGAAAAAAATACCACAGCACTCTGTCTATAAAAAAAATCGTGTGCGTGGAAGCCATTCGCGACAGAAGCGAAACTCATTTCTTATTAGGTATAGATACAGATTAATTATCAGTATTTTTTTATTTAAAACAAGAGATAAATAACAAATCTGTCGCTGCAGCATTTTATTATTTGCGGTATATACCAAAATGTTCAATATGATTCGAATGTTGATTCAAATATCCCCATTGGGTAAGAAATATTTTTTCTCTGTTGAAAATTTTTTTGTTACATTCGACTTTCGCAACGCTAGAAAACTGTAGTCCCCTGAGCAAAGAAGTTTCACTTAAAAAATATAGGTGACCTCCATATCTCTGAAGTCGACTCCACCTAGCAACCAAAGAAATTAAAGCTCTCCAAAACGTTTTTCTTCCCTTCATACTTTCGGAGTCACCCCCTCTACACGCTTGATAAGTTCCGGTGAATTAACAAAGACCCACTGATCCAATATTGACGCGGATCAGTTTTAAAAAAAGACTGGAAAATTAATTTCCACAGGCACCGGGAACGTGGAAGCACGAAGGCAGATTGGAATTACGTGAAGTCGGCGAAGCCAGCGGCATAAATCATTAGGAAGCCCGAGAGCTATTGACGCAGCAAATGATATTATGTTTGTGTAGTGGTTTGAAAAGGGTAGGAAGTTCCCGTGTTCCGGGGAAACGAGTGGAATTGGTTGACTCGCGAGCCAACGGGGTCGTGGAAACCGCGATAATTAGGCGAATTAGCCAGTCAGCGCAGAAGAATGCGGTTGTAAACGATCGAAATCGAGCGTTGCGATTTGTCCGCTATTCACTCGAAATTTCAATTATCTCGAATACGCGATCGCTTAATTATTGCGGTCCGGTGTTCTTTAGCTGAATCCCAAATCATAATTACCATCCATGGTGCGAGGTATCGTGGTCGCGCGTAGACCGTCGACCTCTTATCGATCAACCGGGTTGAGGGGATAGTCTCGTTTCCAGGATTGCAAGGGTGCACGAGGCGCCTTCTCATTTCTCGATAATGCAAATATAAGGTTTTTCAGTAATCAAGGCGTTTGATTAAAGATCAATCTAGGCCGCGAAACGCTCTCAGTTGGTATCTGTCGCAGCTTTATGCTTCCGAACAATGCAAATTACAACTGTTTCGCACAATCATCAATATTCGTTGTTAATGCAAATTGCGTCTCGCAAACTCAGAAATATGTAGAACTTTTGAGAAGGATTGCGGTCTAGATTGATCCGCGAAAACCCCATCTGTGTATTATGAAATGAGAAGGCGCACCCTGCACCCTTGTAATCCTGGAAACGAGTCTACCCTCTTCAGCTGTTTTCATTGGTTCTGCCAGTAACTTCGTAATTAATGAGGTCGGGGAACTACATACACTTCGACTTGCTCTCCTGATTTCTTCCTGGACTACAATAGTAGCAGGATCTAAGAAGCAGTACGGACTCGAGAGTTTCTCTTGGATCTTTGTCTTTACCGTACCAGCATCGTGTACTATTGAATATGAACAAGTTTAGCAAAGTGGAAGGGGCCGCATGGGTACCGTCTTCCGAAAACTAGATCATAGTAGCAACTATGGTGCTCTTAGGGGATAAAATGGTCTATGTACTCGCTATAGGGTAAGTTTGCCGCCCATAGGGATCCAATGGCGTCGAAAATACCGACATCTCGGAATCGAAACCACGAGTGTTCGGTCGAACGATACCGTGTTGCAGAGTCAGCAGCGAGCTCGGGACAAATATTTCGAGCATCGATGCACGTTTATTCGGACCAGCGGGCATTATCCTCTGTATGTATTCTAATATAGCCAGCCGCGGTCTGGTGGCTCTTAATAAAAGCTTACGCAAGAACTCATTTGGCAATAAAACGCGTGCTAAAGGACCGTCGTAAAGCCCGCGTTTCAAACGACGACGAAGCAGCCAGCTCCGGGACGCGATAAGATTACGAGAGTAACGACGCAACGTCATAGCCGCGGAGAAGTGAAAAATACACCGATACCACCGGAGCTTTTGAAAAGAGAGATCCATCTCGTGCGCGAAACTCTGGATTTGTCTTCAAATGGTCTTTTAAAAACGTAGACGCTAGGCACAGTCATAGATGAAAAAATAGAGCCATCTCTACGAAAGTTGTCGGTCCAGAGTACGATTTTTCGACAACTTTCAAGGGATTACCGTACTAAGTATCTGTACGTTTGTTGTACAAAGAATCGCGTCGACCCCGAAGGGTTAATTCGAGGGAGCGTAATTGCGCCATGAATCGCCGGAGTAGGCGCGTGCGTTTCGAGGATTCCTTGTCACGCGTTCCGCGGAGAAATATCGCCGGGCCGGCCAAATTAATGGCCGTTTCCGTGCGACCGGGTTCGCGGCAAAAATACCGGAAGCGATCGAGTCTCTGTGTCACCGGGGAATCCTCGTTCTCCGATAAGTCGGCCGGGAAGCGGCGTAACCGGGGCGAGAGAGCGTGTTCCCTCGTAAATACGTCGACCGGGAGCGGGAGCGTCGCGTTCCATCAGTTTCCCATAGTATCCGCGCCATTAAATCGAACCGGCCGATTTAACGGACAATGAATTGCAAACCGCTGCCGCAAACGGACAGTTACGCGATCGCGGGACGAATTCCTACGTGTTTATTACGAATCGGACAGCGGCGCGTTGTTTCTATCGCGTGTAATCGACGGAAACGATCGCAGACTGGAATTAGAAAATCAATCTAAAACTTGTACGATAATCTTTGAACCACACATTTCCGGGGAAACGAATTTTTTATAAAAATTTTAACATTATTCAATTCGTATCCTATGCGTTGTGAGAAGTTTGACTGTTATCTGAGAAAACAGGTTCGATTCGATGATAAAAACGATTTAACCCGAAGGGTTAGCTCCATTGTTGAATTTTTATTTTGCGATCCGCAGTCTAATCAGATTTATCGTCCCAGAGACGCGAATTGAAGGCAGGGGGTGAATTATCTCAATGTCAACGTCGGTGAAGTTGCGCTGATTGGCTGTGGAGTCCAGATCGAAACGGAGCGGGTTAATTGAAAGTCGATTCTCCATTTGTGTTGCAGGAATAATGAAGAGAGAAGCTGATGCAGGCGCTATGACAGGCTCCGGAGGACCAACAAGTCCTCACAAGCGTTACAGACAGGGTGACGATGAACTCCGCCTACTGATCCCCAGCAAGGTAAGCCAATCCGACTTTTCCGTGTTCGGTTATCGAACTTCGAAAGAGGAAACCCACCGCTTCGTCGAAGGGATACGCGTCGAATTCTCGTGGAGAATCAAATATTTAACGGGTCGTCGGTTATGCAAATTCGAAGGCAGACGCGTGGAGAAACTGCTTAGAGTACTTTCTAACTTCTGGTGAAACTGAGCGTGTACTTTCCAATTCCTGGCTGGTTTTAGAGTTTCGAAAGGGATTTCGAGCGGCCGAGAGCACCGTTCCCGTCGGTTAATGAATCAAGGTACGCTCGTTTTCTATCCGAGGAATTTCAAGAGGTTCCATTCGAAGAAATTGATCCCCGCGAAAGGAGATAACGATCCCGCTGTCTATTTTCTCGCGGAAGAGCCTTCTCTTCTGCCAGATAAGGCGCACAATGCATCCGCGCGTGTCTCTCCGAGTCCTTTTCCCGCGGCACGAGCGATGGCCGACTCGGTTTTCCATTCGTTTCTTCAGACACACATCAACGCTACCGGTAAAACCTGGTTGGCGAAGCCTCGCAGTAGCGCACGTTCTTCCGGTCATTGTCGCCACGCTCCGCAGACCGTTATCGGGTTTCCTTCGACTTTCTTTCGCCAGGGAAATTCCAACAGTTCCACGCATCCTCTTTACTCTGTTCTTTCGAAACAGAGGATCGCTTCAGTTCGGATAGATGAACTGTCTACCGGTTTAGATCGATTTATACTATCCGACCAAACGTATTCTTCAATGTCAACGAAATTCTTCAATCTCTTCTTCGTACAAATATAAAATATCGTTTAAAAACTGAAAAATAAATTCGCAGGTTTTCACTTCTTCATTTTCTAGAAATGCATTACATAAAATGTTAGTTGTAAACCAGACTCGGCTCCCCTCTAACTTTCTATCAGCGTTATTGCCGCCTAGGCTACTCGCAAACATGCAGAAATATGCAAATAGTTAGCGAGGTGGTTGATGATTTGCTAACCGTGTTTTGCATTATGAGCTGTCACTTTAGCTATTAATTACTCCCACCTACTATACTATGTATATGCGAGGGTGTGAAATTTGCTTTGAGGTGGTTTGCGAGTTTCTGGATTTGGGTAATCCGCCACTCAAGTTGGATTCGGGCGGTGTTAGTTGCAAATATATCCAGATCCCTCCAAGGGTAGTCACTTAAATGGCTTCTTAACTTTATCAAATTTACTCTATCTGCAATTTGTTAGAAATGAAAAAACTAGCAAAGTGGCTAATAAGGACATTATAACGTTGTTTCTATTTCACCAAAATCCTTAAAGGATGAAATCAATTGTTATCTTACTTCTGCTTCTGGTATCGTTACGAGCAGGTGCCGCGAATTCCAAACGATACGATCTCGATCAAAGATCGATCATCGTTCCGGCCAGCGTGCCGCTGAAAGACGGGTAAAAATCTAGACAAAGGAGTCCTTTGATGTTGAATCTTTCATTGCGTTCCGGTTGTCCGAGCCGATCCCCCTTCGATGAGATCTCTCGAGGCGGCTCTCGATCGCGATCCAAGCGGTCGCGCACCAGCGACTCGGTACAATGTCGATCGTCTGTTGGGCGGCACACGGCCACGCAATCGGGACTCACAAGAAAAGGACTGTCGGTGTGTCAGGGTCGATCGGCCTTGAAAATCGACGACGGCGATCGCGCCGACTCGTTTCGCGATCGAGCAACACACATCTTTGAGGCCGGAATGTAATTATCGCTGGCCGTCGCGGCAAGCCGTTTGCGAGCGTTTGCAAAAGCATGTCGCAACGCGACTTATCGTCGCTAATCGCCGGAACGCACAGTGCTCGCTCGACAATCGATCGACCTTCCGGCCGTGTTTCTCGGTCGCGATCGCCTCGATTCCCACGAAAATTGATCGCCTCAGGGAGGGACCGAAAAAGAACGAGCGAAAATGGAACGCGCGCTCCCAGATTAACCCCTTCGCCTCTCCGCTTTTGTACCGAGATCGATCGCCTCTTAACGCGCGCGCACTTTCTGATCTCGGCTCGATGAAATACGGCTGGCCATCGATCACCGAGCCTGGACCCCTCGAGCGCCAAGGAAATCGACTTGTAATCGTCATAAGAAAATAATTTAAAGGAAAATCGACGCTGCTTCGGTCCGGATTATCACGTGTGAAAAATGTCGACAATTTTTTGAGAATCGGAAACGTAGCGTTCAAACACACTCTCTATCGATCGCTTCTAATAAACAAGGATTAATTGATATATAATTGTGTGTTTCAGGTGGCCGGTTCGATAATCGGCAAGGGTGGCCAGAATATCACCAAATTGAGAAGCCAGGTAAGCTGTTGCAACTACCCGTTTGTCGATTACACGTCCCGTCTTCTCGTTCTCTCTCTTTCTCGCTGCCTTCTCGTCTTCGCGGCTAGTCGAAGACGTAGACGAGGAAGAAATAGAGGAAGTTGAAGACGGAGGAACGTATACCGAACAAATGTCAAGGCGCGAAGAAGCTCGCGAGAACTGAAACGTTAACGATGCACACGGGACTGGTGCGCGAATTCAACCGCTCCGGGTACTTACACGCGGTGCGATTTATTTCCACGAGCTTCTTGACCACGGTCTCGCACCGACCTGCTGCGAGCGAACATTATATCGGGCTCACTGATATACGCAGAGTCGACCCCGATATATCTATCGGCGATCTACGCCGACGGATCGATCGATCCCGCGGCTCCCATTACCTGCCGCTCAGGGGAAGTTCCGAGAGACACGTGTGTGGATGGAATGTTAACTTAATTCGATCTTTTGTTTTTTGTTTCTCAGATCGTTAAGAGGATCTCGCGCAGACAATTAAAAGATTTCTATCTCGTATCGTTTCATGACAGCCATATTCCACGCACGTACGAAACGCTGTCGTCTCACACATTTGGTTCCTGAAATGGGAAAGTTTCCTTCGTCTCCCACAATTACGGGACCCGCACGCGACGAACGTTCATTTCCTTATTTTTTTTATCTTTTTTTTTATTAAAATAAGTCATCTCTCTAAGTTTTTCACGATCGATCGTCACAGAGTCGATTATAGACGACCGCGTAACGCGCATCCGAAGCGATCGTGATCCCAGAGAGCACGTGGGCGTGATGTTCTGCTGCATCCGACCCTGAACGGTCGATTAACGATGCGACTCGAGTGTCGACGAGTAAAGCCCGTTTCCCACTCGCTCCGAATTCATTCTCAACGATCATCTCTCGAAGATCTCGAGTCTGATCGATCAACACTGTCCAACATCCATTTGACTCTCTAATGTCCACCGAGCAGTTCCTTCAGCGTTCAATGTCTCCAGCCTCCTAGTCGATGTATCGTGTAAAAGTAGTATCTTGCATAAAAATGAACGATGAGTATCAGTATATCTAAAATTTGTAAATCTTGCTTCCCTAGAAGCAATCGAGATTCTAGAAACTCGCCTGGTGGATATTCCAGATGAGGGAAGAGGTTAGACAGTGTTGTCGACGATGAATATAATAGATCGATATTTTTGGCTCGGTTGGATGCGACCTGAGGCGTACAACGGGCTTTACGAGGTTCGTCGCTTGATTCGGTTGCGCAACGTCGATTGTTTTCCACGTGGATTTCTTTCACCGTCCTTGAGACGCCGTCGAGAGACTCACCCTACACGAACCAAATGGTCAAAGGAACGCCATAAAAGTAGGTCTGCGAGGCGGTGACGCTTGTCCGCGGGACGAACAGAGTGGAAGCCAGCCTCGATCCGCGAATTTCTCGCTCGGTGACGAACGGCTCTCCTCACGGTCGTGGAACATCACATAGGCAAACGATCGATTCCGCGATCGCACGTTCAACGATCCAACCGCTCGATCCAACAGTCGCTCGACACACAACGGCTCACCGATTCTCGGCCGAAACAGCCGCAAAACGTGAGCTTAAGCTCTCGCGCGAGCCTCGTTCTCGCGCGTTCTTAAGCTCGTGTTTCGATCCGATTCGCCGAGGCGTGACCGCGGCTGTCTTTCGCCGAGCCATCTCTTCATCGTAAATACACGCCTCCCTCGTACACACTGTTTATTTATTATTGTTATTATTTTTTTTATTTTTTTTTTCTAACGCCCGGCACCCCATTTAGAAGTCCGTCTCGCACGGTGAAACGCAGGCAAGACGTCTCTGAGGAAGAGGTCGAGTGGATTCGACCTCGATTCGAGTTCGCATAATTTTTCGGTGGAATTTCGGGTGTTAAACTCCTCAACAGTGCTCAGTAAATTTTCAAGAAATTAGTTTTCAAGAAAAACGATGGCTAATAATAATTCGAACAGCCCGTGCATATTTCAAATACTTTCGTGGGCCATTTTATACTTGCACATAAGAGAAAGGCGGTCGCCCGTAGCCGAGGGGTTGAACCGTTCACGGTGACGCGGACTTTACGATCGGGCGTTCAAAACTATCGAGATTCATGGTCGGTTCGTCTACGAAACAGCGTGTGTGCAACTGCGTACAAGACGCACAAAGGAGGCCATAAATATCGGCACGATCAGCGACGTTCTCGGTGCCTGGCGCGCGTGAAATTAACCGAACGCGAACCAGTGAGCCCCACTCGATTCCTCTCTGTCCCCGATCGTAAATAATCGGTCGACACACGACGACCGTTCGTTTGCCTGAGTTTCACCGTGACACGACGCGACCCGACGCTGCCTGAGATTCGTAGGCGACACGCACCTGTGTGCACACCAAGGTGGAAGAGGTGTCAGGTATGCCTAGATGCACAGCGGAGAGATCCGAAGAAAATTTTCCGCAGTTTCTCCTGGGGAATCCTCTAGCCGTGTCCCGACTTTTGCAACGGGCTCCCTGCGGGGCAAGTCCGTCGTTGAATTAATGGGGAATTGTGCGCCGCTTTGGGGACTTTGATCATCGCAAAGGGTTCCATTCAAATCACCGACAAAGCTCTCGCTGTTTTCGCCGAGGAGGGTTCGCCGACAACAACGTTATCCAATGATCACTGCAACTTTCACAGCGTCTGTTTCTCGTCTCTGAATTATAGATGCTCGACTTTGTCGTGCTTCTATTGTTTTCACCTGCTGATCAAATTTAGAATTCACAGTAGAGAAAGTAGCAAGTTGCATCATTCGATTGGTTCTCGTAAGTTGGAGATCCAACAAGAAATTGCGTATTTAAGAATGTAGAGAAATTATAAAGTCTTGATGCAAGAACCTTCGAAAATTTTCTTAGATCAATGACTTGCACCAAGAAATTTCACATTTAAATGTGTAGGGAGAATATTGTCTTGCGAAACGCACAGGGAAGACAGCGAATGTTGTCGTCGGTCAAGGCTGGTGTCGGTGAAATCGGTGTCGGTGATTTTAATGTAACCCATTGAAGGAGAGCCTACGGGGTCGGAGAAATATTTGCAAGTGACACACTTGGCACGTTCGCTTGTTGCGATCATTGCCGGAGTCTCTTCGAGTAGTCGCAGTCGATCGAGTCTTTGGGGGGAAGTTTCGTGCGACTCGCGGGATCCACGTTAATTATTAAGCGTCCCTTCAATTAGGATCACCGTTTAGGTTGAACTGACCCCGATTCACCTGGGATTATCGGCGGAACGGATGTCTCGAAAGGGTTCTCGGAATATTTACGGGGACGCGGAAATGGCGGGGCTGATATCCGACAGTAGTTAACGCAGTTCCATTTCTCCGTCCCGTGCGCAATTTAACGATACGGCTCGATCTTCTCCCTCCGATTAATTCCGTCCGTGTTTCCGTCCCCGGAGAGTCATGAGACATCCATTATTAACGGCAGACTCGGTCCAGCCATTCACCAGTTTTGTTGTTGGGTCGGTGACGAAATAATTGCGGGTTTCCTCAACAGTTTCAAAGTTGTACATTTCACAACGTTTTCTCGTTTTTCATCTTTATCAGCCAGCGGATGGAAACCGCAATTATTCTTCAACTAACTAAATTCGCTGGACTTTATCTTGGGACGGAAATGACCCAGCCCCGCATTTTATCCGACTGTCTAACAATTCGTCATACTTATACTCTCGTCGGAGCGAGGACACACTGACAAACTATCGCAAACGGATGCTGACGTAAACGTGGTCGAGATTGCATCGCCGTGATTTCAATCAGAAAAGGAATAGGCAAGAAAATTAGATCGTTCAACTGTTAATTATTCGCTTACGATACTTATTATCCGACATCTTCAAATTTAGCGTTTCAAGCGCAAACAAAATTATCAGAGCAAGAATTCTACCGATGAATTTAAATTATTTTTTAATTAATTTCAATTATATTGTGGTCGAGACGAGCGCGTTTGACCGCGTTTGGCGCCATTTGTGGAAGTTTGCGAGGGTTTCTCCGTTGACGTGTCCAGCGGTCGAACGTGTCGAAGGGGCGCAGTGCGCAAACATTTCTCCACCCCTCGAATCGAGGGATGCTCGAAGGGGTTTCTGGATTCGACTTAGGCGAAGTGACAAAGAAAGAGGTGGTCGTAGGGAAAATACACAGCGGAAGCGGGAGGGAGGAGATGGTGGGAAGGGGTTAATTAGACGATTAAGCCGCGACATTAATCCAGCCGTGAGAGACGTGATGTCTAACTTGGTTGATGGTTTGTGCCCTGGCCCCGCCCCAACCCCGGCGTTGCCCCCCTGGTGTGTTGCCCTGCCGTTGCCCTGCCGTTGCCCTGCCCGGAACGACGGACCCTGACTCGATCGGCAAATGGACCACCCTACCAACAATCGACAACAACCACCAACCAACCACCAATGAACCAACCACCAACCACCACGGCCCGACAGTACAAAGCCTCAATCATTGTACCCGATTGCCCCGGACCCGAACGGTAATGACCAACACCACTACTTAATGTCTTATTTTTCTTTGTCTCTAATTACAAGAATACCTAAAGCGCCGATATAATACGGATCGCTGTGCCGTTTTTATTTTTGTTAACCGAACGACAGCGTCCTTTTTTCTCTTCTCTCTTCTTCTCTTCTCTACCATATTTTCTATATTCTTTACTATACACTGTCTCTCTCTTTCTCTGTCTTACTCTGACTCTATTTCTTACTCTGTCTCTCTCTCTCTATCTCTCTCTATTTCACGTTCACTTTTTGTACCTGTCTCTGCCTGTCTCTGCCTTGTCTTAAACGCCTGTGTCTGTTCGTACGTCTCTTATAAGCCTCTCTCAACCCTGTACGTGTCCTCGACCACCGTCGCCGACGTTTCTGCGCCATGATTCATCGCCGAGAGCCAACCATGTATTGTCCGCGCGGCGAGAGTTGGCACAGAATGGCGTCAGTGGGGTGCAGGGGGAACGGCGAGTCCCACTCTTAACGCACTGGGAGCACCACGTGGTACCTACAAGCTCTCGTGCCAACTCTCGCCGTGCGGACTATACGCGAGCTTTTCACTGAAGAACACGCGCGAGCGATATCCCCGACGCTTGTTGTTCGTGACTACACCTGCCGCCACGCGGTTGCATGTCCTCTCGCTCTCTACGGCTCCTCGTCTCTTGTCCCCCTTTCGATCGAAGATCACTCTCTTCCCCGTGTCACTCTCTCTTTCTCTCCGTCTATCCTTCGACCCGATACTACTCTCTTCCTCTCTGCCCCAGTGGCAGCTACACGCTGCGACAAACTGATGGGACAACGAATGTCTGCTGCTTCACCGAAAGTGGCGAACAAAAGTTCAAGTAATCTGCACACGACAACCACCATTTTTGTGAACTTACATTTTAGCAATCAATCCTTTTTTACGAATTTCTACATCTTTTGAATGGGAACATTGATTCCTTATTGAAAGGGGTTCGCAATCTCATTTAAATTCATTTAGAAAACATTCTTCAAATTTTACACACAGAGATCCCATCTTCTTGTGAAGTAGAGGACGTTCTCTTTATTATAATCAGTTCATGCGTGATCGCTAGATCTTTATGCACAATGAAAATTTTCTACCTGAATTTCTAACAAACTGGAGTGTGACAAAAATTTATTTTCTTAATATATTCAATAGGTTGAAAAAATAGCTTTAAATTCTTCTAATGTTTTTACTGTTTTAAATTACACTTGCTCGTTTATCTGATAAACGCATAGAATCAACTGTCTAGTAAGTACCATTGCCCTACGATGATAAAAGAGTTCGTTTCTCCAATTCAGAAATCAAATTTTCATCTTTCCCTGACAATATAAAAATATATAGCAATACACAATATAAAAAGCATTGGTCCAATCTAGTTCCACATATTCCGAAAATGACGGTTTCGACGGAAACGCGTGCAATCCGTGGAAACTTCTGTACTCCACTTTTGAGAAGCACCGCAAATCCAGAGGTGTACTATTATTTTGTCGCCGAGTGTACGGTATCTACACCGAAGCTTTTACCATCGCTACAAATTGAATGGAAGGTCCGCGCTTCTCTCTTTCTCGCTCTCTCCTTCTCCCTTTTGCTCTCTCGTGACGTTTCCCGGTATTCCCACGAAGGGATTGCGCGCAGATTGAGAGCAGCGAATGGTTCCGAGCTGGAACAGAAACGTCGAGGTCCCCCGGGGGTCTGGGAGAATGATTATGACGGATAGAGCTGCGCCGGAGATTGCTCCCGTCCGAATTTGAACCGGGGCTTCGAGCCGGACGACCTTCGAAGGTGTGCGTCTCCACTGAAGAATACCTCCGAGAAGAGCGAAAGTTCGGCGGAACTTGCGGTGGGTCTGTCGACCAATAAGGATCGATCCCTTCCTGCCTTACAATTTTTTTAATTATTTTTGAATCACCCTATTGAGTAAATATTCATATTTAAACGAATGCCAGTCATCCATGTTTCTCAATGAAATTGTCCGAACAATATCAATTCTGAATGACCATTCATCATTTTAAATATTATTTTTGTATGAACATTAACCATTTTGAATGATCAAATTTTTTTTAAACATCATTAAGTGAAAATTCATATATCATATTTTCTTTTTGTTCACTTGTAACCAGAATCAAATTCATGATAATGATTCCTAATAGTCGTTCATAGCTAAAATTGATTAATTGAATGTACAATTTCGAAGGGCCCGTCGGTTTTTCCACGAACTTTCCTCGCAAACTCGCATGGCACCCCGGCCATTTTCCGAGCGTCTCGAAAACCCCATTTCTCTCGGAAACTTTTCTTTCCCCGGCTCCCATTGCTCCTTTTCTAATTGCACGTAGAACTAACGCCTCTGCCCGACAGTTCGAGGACTTCCCGCGGTCCGATCGAAGCAAGAAAGTCGAGCATGGTTCTCGTTATTTCTCGTGTTCCGGCCCCGGAAGCTTCTCCCCTGCTTCTTGCCTCGAGAACCGGCTGAAGAAGCTTGGCTAGTTCCCTCTAGCCGAGGTATTGGACGTGTCTCTACTAGATATGCTTGTAGCATATGTTCTGCACTTGCAATGGAAATATTTCAATTCTCCAGGAATCTCCTTTCGAGATTCCTCTAGTTCATTTCTACACGAAGACTGGAATTAAAAAAGTTTGAAAATTGCGAAGAAAATCAAATTAGAAAGAATGAAGATCCACTTGCGACATTCTCGAGAAAAGAACAACAACCTAACCAAAATTGTCAGGGAAGAAAGGATTTTTAAACAAGTGACACTTTTCAATTCCAGTCTTCGATTACCTATGAAAACGATCCTCTCGCAGCATTGTAAATGTTTAAATAATTATTGTCCTACAGGATACATCGATAGACAGATTCTATTCGAAACTGTGCCGTCCATTTGATCGAATAAACGCAGATGCAGGTTCCAATACGTTCCGGACACGTTCGCCCTGTATTCCTCCATTCGCCATTGTTTTCTTTCCGTATCTCTCGAGCAAACTTCTCTCCTCTGTCTGTCTGTCTGTCTATCTATCTGCCTGTCCGTCTGTCTGTCTGTCTGTTTGTCTGTCTCTGTTTTTTCGTTTCTCCTTGGATTGTCTCGCGCGCGCGCGTACGACACTCTCCGGAACACCACCAACACTCGCAGAGAACCTCACACTCACTTTGTTCTATGTCGGGGATATGTACACCGTTGTGTCTCTCTATCTCTCTGTCTGTCTCTCTCCTCCTTCTATCTTCTCTAATTTTGTTGTGGCTAACACGGATGCTAATCCGTGGAACGAGGCAGCCTGCCGATTCCACGCTTAACGTCTCGAATATTATCACGCTTACTTTCTAGGTACGGCCCTGTCACCACCGACCATCCTGGCAGAGAGCTGCCGACGTGATTAACGAATAGTCCGCAAGTCGAAAGTCATTACCGTCCTCTTTCGCGGATCTTTCGTTGCCTGAACGCGACGCTGGTGAAACTCTCTTTCGAAAACATAGCTTGACTAAAAGATACCACGTAACGAGTAGAAAATTCTCAGAATCAAGCGAACGGGGGATCTCAAACGCCCGGAGAGGAGTCTCAAACCTCTCAAAAAAGATATTAGATCGGAGGGAAGGTTCTGTCGCGTTTTAAATAGGCAGGTAATTTTGCTTCTAATCGGAAACGCGAACAGCCCTTGTAGATTACTAACCAATGAAAACTGTTCTAAATTCTATCGAATTTAACATTCTGGTATGAGAATTTCCACGAGCCATGAATGCATCAAGATCCGCAGCCTTATAATACTGCTCGAGTCAGAGAAAATATTTTCAGATATTTAACCGTGCAACAGTTGAATGAAGAAAAATTTCAGAAAATATATATTTAGATTTATCTTGATACGCACAATCGAGGTGAAAGTTAGCCCTTCGTCGGCACCTTTTAATTAGCAAGCGAAACTGTTCGCGGAGGAAAGAGAATTTCACTTGTCGCTCTGGTAGCTTATCGATCGTTCGGCGATGATCGAGTTATCCTGATCGATCGCGGCAACGAAAGGGTTAACCAGCTCGTGTCGACGAACGCGGTGTACATCTCGGGCTTTTTTCGAGTTCGACGGGATTTTTTCCACGCGTCGCGTCGGTGCTCTTTGAATTATTTTTTGTCCGACGTTAACTCGATCTCGGTTCGCAATTAAGGACATCACTGGAGCGAGACTCGAGTCTCGCCATCGGGCAGGCACACGCGGATACTAACAAGAAATTTATCTTCGTACCCGGGACGTCACGTGCCGGGGCAATAAATTTTTTTATCGCCAACTATAAAAGTCCTCCGGGTCGGCCTTAATGCGATTTCTATTCGCGGGAGCGTACTATCCCGACGTACCCGAGAACTTCACGGAAGGAAGTTCCCCGCGCGGAAAGTTTTCCGTATCACGCTGCTCGGCCCGACCCGGTCCGCCTGCCGTCCCGTCGAAATTTACGGTGATTCCCGGGTAATTTGATCGTTTAATCGCGACGGAATATTACGCCACGAGTTTCCGCCAGTCTGCGACGTTTCCCCACACGGTACCAAAAGGATCGGTCATAGATCGTCGATCTCCGAGTCCTCTCCGCACACCTGTCCGGCGTTAAAGACCGCGAGGGCCCCGAGAACGGAGAAGAGACTTTCTCACGAAGATTTCTCTCGAAGAAACAAATCTCAGGGTCCCGTCGAGAACAGACGCAACGATCGACACGCCACACAAACGTCGATCGCCGTCGATCGCGCCCTAGAAAAAACCGTCTCCTTCAATTCTTTCCTTGTTTTCGTTTCTCTGTTTTACATCTCCGCGGAACGCACACAAAAATCCGGCACCTAACGCGTTCTCGAGGCGATGACTTTCGACCGTGTACGTCCGGCGAGCACACATATCTTCTCCGTTTCGTTTCAGCTTGTTTCTGTGTGTCTGTATGTGTGTGTGTTTGCGCGCGCGTATGTGTACTGTCACTCCTAAAAATTGGGGGAAATTAGGGACTAGTTGGTGATGGCCGCTTTCACGGTTTAGAAGCCGCCGACTAACACACAGTTATCTAAGGGCCGCGTCATCGGCCGATGATTGCGTGACGAGAACGCGTGCCAGGGAAAACCCGTGATTAACCCTGCAACTATGCATTCAGGGGAGGCTCGCAGAAACTCGTGAACTCTCGACCGCAGCTACACTCTGCGCAGGAGAATTCTGGAAATATTATTCATTTACAATCCTATTTTCGATTGAACTTCATACAACTCCTACCGAAATCAATTTTTATAATACAACTGCTTCGGTTCAAAGTGTTGATTGAAACAACAAATATAACGTTTTGAGGTTGACGAGTACATTTTCTTCGTTTCATTAAACATTTAAATATATCGAAAGTCTTATTCCGTACGGCACCGTAGCTAAACGTTTAATATTGAAAGTACACGTAAAGAAATAGTCCAGAAGATCAATAAAACGTCTGATATCGGGAAAGGGTAGGAATAACTCCACCGAGTCCATTCCAGTGTCGAGTTCAAGTAGTAATATCCATTTCACAAAGTGAACAATGTTATACGAAAAATGTTTCATCTCAGTCTAAAGGTTTCGAGAATAATTTAATTTCTATATTGATTGTATAACGAGAGGATTTGTAAATAATCGTTTCCGAATTTGTGGGAGTATCCGCTCCCCGAAGTTCCGAGGATCGACGAGCTTCCTCTGTGGAACTTTTAGGGTTGACCCTCAATTGGTAGGGGTGAGTGTAGGTGTCCTGTGATTGGCCACGATCCGAAGGTTTGTCTAACCAACCACGTGACTGCCTCTCCGTTAACCCTAGTTAACCGACCACTAGAAGGAACAACGGATTAGCCAACATAAGACAATGAAATCGACGTACGCATTGTTCCTGGCAGGTCTAACTTTCTGACGTGCCTGATTCGCACACGGTGCTGACACGTACATCAGCATACGAGATTGTAGACGTGGTGGAATACCATCAATAGTCTTTCTTTCGTTTGAGGGGAGGGTTCAATGATTCACCTGTACCCCCGACCACCCTGTCAATTGAGGGTTAACGTTAATAAATAACAAGCAACACCGTAACCGAGGAGCCCCGCTAGGCTCGGTAGATCGGATTACAAAGTGAACTTCGCTCGATCTCGATGAAGAGAATCGAGGAACTGCGTTATAATAACAGGGATGAAAAGAGTGCTCGATTTAACGGAGGATCCTCACGGTATACCGTGAGCCTTCGTTGATGTTGAAAAGTTGCTCGGCAATTTATTGGAAACCGAACGGAAGTCGGGGTTTCGATCCTATTTCCTTCGAGCACTCTCGAAGCACAGACGTCATCGTGATTAATTGAATCGCGATCGATGAAGAATATACAGTCTCCTACGGTTCTCGCTGTCCTCTGCTTCGAGAACTGGCAATTACCCGCGAAACACGGAGCCCGGCAACAAACTCCCAGATATTTTCGGCTGCTTCTCGCCCCTTCTTGTCGACGAACGTACTGTGCAAAGGTCTTCTTCAGTCATACTACCCTTTACCTTGTCAATCGTCATTATATTGTTCCATTTACAGTAAACGCTCACTAAAGTACAATTGGGACTATATCGTGTTTGGTATTGTTTTAATCAGAAAAATGCCAGAAATACGTTTTTGAAAGTCCCATAAAAAATAATGAAAATTAAGAAGTTTGAATGATCTAATGAGCGTTTACTGTATACCAACAGAGTAGACAATGTATGACAATGCGCATCACTGACAGACATTTATTCAAGTTCACGTACGCACTTGATTATTTTAATAGATTTTTGTAAAATCACAAGACTTCTGCACAGTACTTTTTGAAAATATTTTTTTTACACCGTTCTGTGCATAGGCTGCAACGCCGAAAAAATATTGACGACTGCTTTGATCCATGTTTTCTAAGTCAACGGTAGTATAAGGATTTTGATCTTACTTTTATTATTATTAATAAATATTATTAAAATAATAATTTGACGTGGAAAATAAAAATGGGTGAATTGTTATCCTACCCTCTTTCATGCAGCTATTGTTTAGGAGCGTATGAGGGTTAAACAGTTGATGCAAAGCCTGTACATCATTCAAATTTTTTACCAATGTGTAAGTCACGGTTCCTTTTTACGCCAGTCGTATTTCCCGAGATATTCAGAGAAGTTCGGCGTTGCAGTTTTTATTCGGCACGGTATACACCAAGAATATCCAAGGAGGAAAAAAAGAATCGAGTGAATCGAGGCTATTGGCAGCGACAAGCCTCGGTTTCCGTTACCTAGAAACTAGACGAGCTTGTTCGAGAAGAAAGGAGCAGCAGATGGAGGAGGACAACCTCCGAGTTGATTCGTAGTCGGTTCTGAAAGTTTCGTGTTTATCTTCGGAGGCACCCCGGGAAGTTTTTCCCGTAATATTTCCCGTCGTGCCTCTGTCCTGTAGGAGGCGAGAAGCGGCAGATCGTGTCCGTGGAAGAGAAACGGCGCGAGTCTCGTTGAAACAATTGAAATAAATAAATAACGTTCGGTAATAAACGATTCGATTTGACAAACAACGTGGTAGCAGGTGCTCGCGCCAGGCTCTCGGCAGGAGCTGGCCAGGTAAACCGGATTTCGCGGTTAATTCTTCGCGAAGAAGAGGACCCCGTTGGAGATATACTTTTTGCTAGAAAGAACAAAAGAAAGAAAAGAGCCAAGCCCTGTAGCACGTAATCGCAGGCTCGTCGAGGACCTGAGTAATTGTTGGAGTCTTTCTGATTCTAGGGTGCTTACCATCAGCTCGGATCTGACCACCGTTCTTCAGGTGTTGAACGAGGTCGTACCTAATCTCGAGGAGGTGAGTGTTGCTACCAGAAGAGGATCACACGGGAAAAGAAATGACTCAATCGTGAGACTTTTCGCATGTTTCTCGCTTCGCTTTGGACTCTTTAAAGACTTGTCACCAGAGTCGCCAGATTAACACTTGTCTCCCCACTCTACCTTTCCCTACGACCCGGCCACGTGTCCGATCCGATACTGGCGAAGAAATTGTAATCTTTTCCCCTGATCTGGCGACTCCGGTGTCCCTTGGACGCGAACTGTCCAACATCAAAAATGTTTCATGAAACATGAAAAAACTTGAAATTTGTTGGACAGTGTTATGGTTCAGAGTCGAGGACCTCTCCGAGGTTAGGAACTGAAAGGTCCACGATTCGTGTAGTTCGATGTCGTTTCCCCGTGGTCTTCTGGTTCAAACGTGTTTAAATAATACATTCAGAGATGAAGCCAGTCGCTATCGAAAGAGGAATACATTACTTTTTAACACTTCAATGAGATCAAGTCATTTCTATAAAACTATCAGAAAATGATATAATTCTCTATCGGTAATCACTGGTTCCATACTTGCGATTCTAAGGAGTTCTGATTTTCCGATTTCGATTTTAATGAATTTTTACAAAGATACTCGACATCTTTAAAAACTTAAAGAGTTACCATAACCTTTTCATATACTGTAAAATTATTCATCCTTTTATGTCCACGGGGTCGTGAGATGTATTTCTTTAAAATATGGCGCTACAAATGGAACATAATTTGTTGATTTAACGTGTAAAATAAAAACGGATGAATCGTTATCCTAGTTATCGTTAATAACAGGGGTTCAAAAATTGTCGATCTGCAATCCTCTGTAACTGGATCTAGCTAGTAGCATCGTCGAGTTTCACAAAAATTCGTCAGGATCGAAATCAGACGGGCAGTGGTGCGCGCCAGTGCGTCCGATTGGCGAAACGGTATCAGAGCCGAGTGCAAGTACAATCTCGCGACTGGACGTGCTAATCAAAGAGGCTCGTTAGTTCCCCGAAAGCAGAGCGAGTGTTTCATAAAGCGTGGTCGTTCGCTATCGCCTCCATTAATCACCGGGAACGTCTCTTGTTCTCTGTACACGGTCTTTGCGAAGCACTCGGCTGTTTCCCGAGCGACGAAACGGAGGCTACCAGAAATAGCAGGTGGAGACTTCGAAGAGCGATGCGCTAATGGTTCGAAAATAATTTCCAGAACGGATCTCGCCATGGCAGCGATGAGATCGACGTGCGCATGCTGGTGCATCAGAGTCAAGCTGGATGCATCATCGGCAAAGGAGGGCTAAAGATCAAGGAGCTACGAGAGGTGAGTCATATTCGCGTAATTCCTCGCGATTGTCACGTTCGACGCGACCGTCAAGGCCTCGCGCGCGAAACTCTTAGCTTACTCGCGCGATTTATGCTCGCGGATTCTTTTCGGCGACGTTGTATGCGCCTCGCGTAACCTCGTCGATTCCGCTTAACTCGCGGAACTGGGTTAAACTCGAAATCACCGGTATTAAGATCGTCGCGCGCGAGCGGTGATTCGCTGATAAATCTGGAATTCACCGAGGACAACGAGGAAATTATGCTTCTCCCGAGGCCATCTCTAGGGACAGCGCGTGTTCGATCGGGATCCAGAAAATCGGATTAGCCGCGAAAACTTCGACGCGATAACCTGTCGAAAACTCAAATGTTTCGGGAATACATTATCCCCAGTCCCTCTCGTCTCGGTATTTTTAGAAAGATAAGATTCGGAGAACGGTCTGCCGCTCGACAACGCTTAAATATTGACTCTCCTGTATGGACATACTAATCAACGAAAGTGGTCGTAGAATCATACGGGTTGCCAGACAATTTGCAAACGAAGTTATTCACAGACGTAATTCACCCAGTTCGCAGTCTGCTCTTGATTTGCTACGAGTTTCCACCAAAAATTTCACAGAATTCCATGTCAGATTGATGGCATATCCAGGCCAAACCTTGCCGTCTTGTAGGGGGCAGGTCGGTCGCAGAGCGGACCTTGCTTTAAGAGCGAATGTCTAAGAACGAACATTGTTAATATTTTAAGTTTCGTAAGTAATTAAATGATCGAAGCTGGTTTAGCCGATTGGAGGGTTACGCAGTTCGATTTCGATCATCAGACTGGCTCAATCGAATTCTACGTGACTTTGGTATTAATTAAGAAATAGGTTAAACTGCGAACGGTGAATGGGGCCAGCAAGCATGGCAACCGAAAATGACAATTAAGTCGCTTTTAATTAGCGACCTGTCGACGGGGGATGGAAGCCGGCGGAGATTTTACGTAACAGCGGCGGCCGCGCCGGGTCACGACGGAATATGCAACGTGGCCAAGTGGCTCGTTACGTTTTCGCGTTCAGAAGAGGCGAAACCGAACGATGCAGACCTTTTGTCCCGGGCCGAGTCGCAGCGAGCCTCTCGAGCCTCGGTGACTTTCCAAGCTTTGTCGGCTACCCCTCCCGCCCTCCCGTCTTTCATCCCTCGATCTTGACACACTCGCGAGCGTCTCTTGGATCGCGGCGCTTCTTCACCGACGCCGGAAACGAACGGCCACATTGAAATCGCCGGAATAGGTCTCTCTAGACAACTGTATTTTCGCCGAAATCAGAAAAGTGTTATTGTAGAACCTGGATCGTTCGAACTCATTTAGGGTTTGTCGACGCTCTTTTAGGAAAACTGCAGTAGAACCTCATGGGCACTAGCTAGTTGTTAGTATAAACGACGTACAATATTTCCAGACCTTAAATTTTTTAATTAAATTCTAAACGCGTTGCTTTTCGTCAATTTCAAATTTTCTACGCCTTCAGGGTGTAATATTCGTCGGAATCATTCTAGGTTCGCATTCTTACTAAAAGACTAAATCAGGAGACTGTCTCGACTTCCGGCCCACGTTGACGACGCTGTATCGGTGCGTAAAATGAATTCGCGACTTCCCGAAGTAATGAGACGGGGGTAGGGAGAGGGCGAGACATATTCGGACTGCAGTGAACGGCGATTCAGCCTGTTCCAGTTGCGTGGGAGGGAACGCCACGCGTCGAGAGGGTCTGTATCGGGGCGAAAAACCGTAGAAAACCGTGCGCCGGCGATAATGAAAGCGGCCGCTGCAAACGATGCCGGCGCGCCAACGACCCCTTTCACTCTCTCTTTCTCTCTTCTCTCCTCTCTCTATCAACGGAGGGACGAAGACGTGGCACCGCCACTCGGCGACGTCGCCGCTCGTTTTATTTCGACTCACAGTTGGGAGGGGGTGACTTTATTGATTCCTTTTTTCCCGTGTAACACGAAGATTTCATCCCTCTCTGCCTTCGCCTTGCTCTCGGAACGATTTTAAAGGGGCGGTTATCGTTCTCAACCCTTCCAATCCATTCCTCCATACGATATTTGTATACCGAAGGTATTTATCCCGTCTCCTAGTCTCTCTTGTCTCGCAATAAAATGATTGTGATATTTTGCAAATAGTGTGAAATCTAACTGATCGAACCAGTGCGCTGACAACATACAAACATAGTTCATTTTATTTATATTACACTTTCTCACAATTTTTTATCAAACGAAGATTGTTGACCTCGAAATTGACGTTGCTTGATATAATTTCTTTACACCTTGTACAGAAGACATATACTCGTCCTCGGTTGTTTAGGATGTCCACAACTATACCGGTAACCAGTGGCGCGTTATGACTAGTTGGGGCCCCTGGGCAAAGTAGAATTTCGAGGCCCCTTTGAAATTTTTTATGAGTAAAACGTAGAAAATTCGATCTTGTAACGCTGGCGAATTTTTTCGGACGGTTCCGTGCTGATCTTTTTCGTTTTCCTCGATTAAGGTCGCGGTTTCGGCAAGTTCGCGGAATTTCTCGAACAAAGGAAAGTCGAAGAGCATTGCCTGTCTGAGGATGGGGTCTGGCGAGCGACGTGTCAGCTCGGTTGTGAACTTAATCCCAACTTTAATGGTCTCGCGGTTCCCCGATCCGTTTTCCTCGTTTTCCACCCTCTCTCGTGCTCGACACTGTCGCCGATCAGTCCCTCTCTCACTCTCTCGTATTCGTTCTCTCCTCTCCCTGGCGTTCTGTCAACAATAACCCAGCGCTATTTCGGCGTTCTCTCGAGCGCCCTTAACGCATGCAATATTTCGAGTATTTCAGCTCGAGAGACGCTACGTCTCGTTTATTGTGATACCTTCCGGAATCCCCGCTGCGGAATATACACCTCCGGCCTCTCCACTCGAAGTAATAAACCTGGTTGTTTGCGCCGCGTATCGCCTCTTACCCCACTGATTTTCTTGATACGCGAGACACGGTGGCAAGTGGTTGTTTCGCGCCGATACGGTTCTGGATAATAACCTCGAATATGTTCTTCGATCGGCCGCTTATACTAACAGAACATCAACTCTTTACACAACATTCTCAAAATCGGTCAATCGATAAAATTGTAAACATTTATGAAAGCATTAGAGGAATTTATAAATAGTATTCAATTATTTTCAATCTATCGAACATATTAAGAAATAAAATCATCTAATGATAATTTTAATTGCAATAGTCGCTTCACGATTCAGCGAAATACGTTTAGAATTTTTCCAGGACAGTATTCTTCTAGGGTTGCGATATAATTGCTCGAACTGAAGCTCGTTACTTCTTTCTTATTATCTCGGTTTCGTCATGTTTAGCAGTAATTGGTTCGGATAAATGAGGGTTGCAGTCAATATGCGGGTCTAGATGAACATCTAGGTTGTACACGTGGAATTGTCGATCAAAAAAGAGAACGAATTTTCAAAGCAACCGCGATGGCTTCGTCGAGGGGAGCATCGCGTGTATGCGCGTAGCAGTGCGTGTGAAAACACACTTTCCCGATGGAACACGCGGCCAGCCGGTTCCTCGGGTGCGTGCACGCTTAAGGGTGCCAGACTCTGCTCCGATTCAAATGTAGTAATATGCTCGCTAAATAGGCGTGTGCGTACGCTAGAATTGCATGGGCTACGATTATTACAAACTACGCCTTGAAAACGCAAAAACTGGATTCGTCCGGGGAGATGCGAAGGGAAGACTTCATGGTTGTGTGTCCGTCGTATTCCGCAATATGCACTCTTTCAGAAAATCACTTTTTGAAAACATTCGTATAACCCTGGGAGACATATTTTTAAAACTTTCGACACCTAATTCTCGTTTTCTGATCAACGTTACCGATTAACAACACGTGACTACCACCCTAGAAAATGCTTCCTAGCCCAGTATGAAAGTCTGCGTGACAGATGCGTTAGTTCCGTGAGTTACGTCGTCGCCGATGAACTTTCCGTGTCCCCGTGTAATCGGGCGTCGCGTACACGTTGGGGGTGGGTAGCGCGCACGCAAAATTAAAACCGTTCTTCCCGGGAAGCTCGAAATTAATTCGAAGAAAGCACACCGGATGATTATGCACACGCGATGCCTTTATTACACGGCGCCGGTGTTTTGTCTGGGCCCGATAGCGGACGCCAGTGTCCGCGCAAAAAACTGCGAGGGACACGAAGAAGCCCCCCCTCCAAACGAAGTTTCATTTTCTGCGATACAACGATACATGCGTGGAATGATTAGTATGCAGAAAAGTACAAACTGTGAACGTTCTTTGTACGCGACCCAGTGAAACCAGAAGAGAAAACCGCGTGGTAAAATTTCGAAAACCGGCCGGCACAGGCCAGGCCCATTCTTCCTGGCACAGTTGCAGTGGTGCGAAGGGCCCAGGTACCTTCGTCCTTTGCCGCGGAGGTGAAACAGACGCTTCCACCGGCCTCTTTAATAGCGGGGCTCCAGGTTTTCTCGGGCAACACGTGTTGCTATGGGCAGTTCTCGAGGGTCCACGCGGCACGCAATCCGAACAGGTGCTAGCGAGCCAGGTAACGGACGGTTTCTAGCAGCTGCCACGCCAGGTGCAGCTGCCTCCTCCCCGGACGTCGTGACACGCGGCAACAGGAGCTTTTCACGTGCCCGCACCTTCTCCTTCCGATTTCCCCCTGGCCCTCCGAGCCCTAGGAAACGCGTCGCCCCTTATCTACAATTTTCCGTCCCTTTTTTCTCCCTGCATTCAGGGACACGCCACCTTTCTCGAAGGCTCCTTTGTAACCGGACACCGTCGCCGGCCAGGTGACTTTTGCGTCCATCCCGGGCTTCCTTTTTTGGAAACTGACACCTTCGACTTTGATCAGCCAACCTTTGAAAACCTACCAGCAATTTTCGAGTTCTTGTACGGATTCCTCGAGAAACGATTCCGCTTCCTCTCTATGCAGCTTCGTCTCCGAGGTGAAGGAAACTGATGAAAAATTCGCCGGGTTCGTACGCAAACGAATTAGCATTTGCGGGATGGTTTGCGGTCGGCTTAACTCGAACATTTTCGGAAATTACAAGCCGAGGAGAGGTTCTCGGAAACTCGGGACCAGCCGGAAACGTGTGTCCAACCCTCGTCCCCTCTCCAACGGACCGCACGCCACGCAACTTTCCCTTTTCCCGGGGGAGGGACGAGGCTGGCCCGAGCCACCGATGCAAAGCTGCACGTTAAGACCTGAATAATGAAAAGCAGCCGCGGGTAATTCCCTTCGTGGATGAATGAAAGTGGGTGGAGTCTGAATCGCGGCTGAAACGGAATCAGGGGCGCATGACAGTCCTTCGAACCCTCTGCCTTTTCAGTTCTCGGCCGGTCGTCCGCGCGAGAGGGTCTTCGACTTGTCCTCCGTGTGTGTCACCGGTGTTTTCTCGATTCTCAACCCTCGTGATGTACGCGAGCTTCGTCCTTGTTGTGCACACGATGACAATACCCGGATTTCGGTGTTTCCAAGGATTTCTCGCTGCCTCTGGTACGTAATTCTTCCTCTCTTCTGAAAATTAAGGTAGTACATATATTATTATCGTCGAACGATATTTATTGCTCATACTTCAGACTATATACCGCTGCACAAGATATTTGCTAGCACGTACTGAATTTTGTGCTCTAGTCTTTTTACGTCGTGCTGGATTCAGCAGACTCTTCGCGTCGTCCGAGATTTCCTACTGTTCTTTCAGCGTTGTAGTTTTTGCGTTCCAGTGTGATACGTGTCAGCGAGTTTTTCTCCTCGTCTGAGTTTCATTATTTTCACCGGGCACAACAGCCGGACTTTTCCGTGGCTCGTCGTTTAACCCGTTAATCGTGCAACTTTTCTTCCCATTGCTCACGTCGGACGTACTTCAAGGTGAATAGAAACGGCTCGATTACGCTTCGCCGATAAGGCACGCGAGTTACGCGTTACTCATAGCGTTGGAAACATTGTTGAATCTGTAAAGGTATAAGTACTTGAGAAATTGTCTTATAAATCCTAACTGGTTGAACGTGTAAATCTTTTCCCGGACGATTTACGAAGCACGCGAGTACCTCGTATAATCTTACTGCAACTTTGAACTGGTCTTTTTTTTATGAACTTTTGCGTTTTTTTTCCTTCTTCAGTTTTAGTCTCGGTTGGTTTTGAAGTTACGTAGTTGGAAGTTCGCCGGTCAAAAAGAGAGGAGAGTTCTTAAGTGATTTCTTTTTCGCCCACCCTTTTGTTTCCCTTGTTATTGTTGGACGCGACTCCTCGGGTCGGAAAAGTTTTCCGCGAAACAGGTTGTAATTGGACGGGCCATGCTTTACCCGTCCCGTTGTCGGAGATCTTTCTCTCTCTCTCTCTCTTCCTCTCTCGTTGCTCCTTTTAACTCTCCGATGGTTTTGGCTTTCTCGGTTTCCGTGGCGTGGTATAATGCCTCCGATATTTCACGAGGATTTTCGTGAAAACACATTCAGAAATAGAAGCGAAAGAGTGTCGTCCAATCGGTTCGTTCAATTCCGTAATGGAAGGAATGACTAGTCTGCGATCAATTTGTCCTCTAGTTCCATTAACCTCTATTTAACTTTTCCTCCCCGTTGCTTCTCATTTTTGTCCATTTAAATAGCATTTCTGTATTTTGTCCTGGTTCAGTATACAGGGTGTTTCCTACTTTTCTGGCGAGATTGTAGGAGCACGATCTACAAGTGAAAATACGAATAACATGTTATATGAAGTTTGTTTATAAACGCTTTATTAAAATATTATACGTAAATATTGAATGTGGCCTGAATAGGTGTGGAACAGCAGATTTAAAAATTGGACTGAAAAATTTTTAACGATCTTGTTGCCAAAAATTCTGAAATCTGTTGGGTAGAGCGTGTTTATAATCTATTGAACCGTGCTCACCCTGTCGCTATCCTTGTGTCGAGCGAGTATTTTATCCGGAGAGGATAGAATACAAAATTGTCTACTTCTAAGAACTTGAAGCAACGTAATCGCATCTGCATGATAAACTTGGTCCCGACTGACGTATCTGTGACAATTGCAATCTCTACAATTACATCAACGTAGGCTGCATTCCACGATCGCGCGCCAGAGTCTCGTGAAAATTAGATTCGTCTAATTTACCTCTTTAACAGCGCATGATTGTGGGTAATTCGATCGAAAAATCAGTCGGTTAACAACTCGAATTAACCCGAATTCGCGGAATTCGTGTAACTTGCCTCGACGAAGATGATGATCGTCCGAGTAGGTGGCAGTTCGACGTGCAAACGAACGGGAATGGAAGCCGACGAAATGGGCAACCGCGAATTCCCAGTTGCGTTTCCGGTCGAGGTGTTGAGAAAACGAGCGAAACTGCTCCTTTTACGACCATCCTTCACGGGAGGGCCCGCAGTCGATGTTATCGGCTTCCTCTTCCGAGCGAAAGCGTTACGTACACGCGTGTCTCTGCTTGTTTCGACCCAGAATTATTTTCCCGAGTTCGTAAAAACTTGCACGCGATCGCTATTTTAGTTCCGAGTATATTCGAGAACGAACCGATTGGTCCATCGACTATAGTTTTAGTAGGACGACTAAAGTAGACCTTCTCCCTGATTTAGTATTCGTTGAACTCGTCGATTTTCGGAGCCACGGTGTCTCATCTCGTATAAAAATATTAAGTAACATTAAATAATTTTAAAATCAAATGTATTATATTAAAAAAGTTAAGAACAGTACGCATGTAGAGATTTCTTCAGTCGTAGAATCTGATTTCAGTGATTAAATCTATTTCCAATCGATCACAAAATATAGCGAGACCAACCAGAAAAAAATTCTGAGTGACTTAGAGCCTCCCACACGCACGTCAAAACTTGCTTCAGACATATTTATAGTTAGAATTTCAACGACGTCGAAAATTCGACGTTAGTTCGTGTGTTCACGGTTTCGAACCACTGTGCGTCCACCTCGAGGGAACGGTCCGCGACGATAATCCGGGTATCGTGTCCGCGATCGTCTCGTTTCTCTCGGGGTAATTGCATAACCTGAACTCGTGACGGAAGGTCGCGCGTCAAAGTTCGAACGGCTCACGTGAAACCCCGACGTCTCTTTCCTCGTGCACACCCCCGTTTGAGGGGCGGCGGAGTATCGAGGCGAGAGAGAGGTAAGCGAACCGAGATCTCGCGTGTCATTTCGCCGTAATTCTCGCCGACAATTTATGCTTTTCGCAGAAAAGCTGTCAGGGCCGTGGTAGCCGAGTTAAAAAGAAGCGGGGGGTGGGAGTGGCGGTTGGCAGGAACGGTAGAGATGCGAAAAAGGAACCCCCGGACCACTTTGCCGGGGACAATATCGTATGTCTTAGCTACTTCGTAAAATAAACACAGCGACCCTCTTTCTCCGCGGGCCGTCTCGCCCGCCACCCCTTTCCCAGGCCACATTTTCATACGTTCCATCCATCCGCGCTCCCTTCAACCCCCTCCGGTCCCCTACGGCGGTGTTTCGCGAAAGGTAAACTCTCTCCGCGTTTTCCTCGGCCGGGTTCGTCCTTTCGCTCGTCTTCTCCGCACTTATGATTTTCTTCCACGGTTGCCTTGGCTCTCTTTGTCCAGCTCGACGGCGACGCTCCACCCCCACCCCTCAGCCCTCTTAGTTACTTGGCCTTTTCTTTTTTTATCCCGTCGCGCGCGGACGCGCTCTCTTTAGTCTTGTGTCAGGATTTCAAGAGAAGGAATCTTCTCCATCACGCTCCAGCGCCCTCTTTGTCCTGTGCCTTCTTCATTTAACCCTATCCCCTATTCGGCTGCCAACAGACAGTCGAAGCTTCGCCGACGCTTTCCATCCCCCTACCATCCCCTGTCCACTTCGCTGTAATTTCTGTCTAATTCCTATTTATTTCGCCGCAACTAGCCTACGCTAACCGTCCCGCGTTTAATTTCATCCCCTCAGTTATTCGCGCCAGTCTTCGATTTCCTCTTTCTCTCTGTTTCTTCAGTTCTCTCTTCCATTCAATTTCTCTCTCTCTCTCTGTATTGGCTATCGTTCCGCGGAGGGGTAGGATCCTCGACGAGAAGACGTCCAGCAACCTCACGGTTCAAACTTGCCCTCCTACCGCACTCTTACTTAAGCAGCCAGCCGTAGCGATGTGCTTAAAGACTGTTTATTAAAAAGCTTTTAGCGATATTAGACTGGCCACCATCGAGTTTTGCTCCTTGCTCGCTTGTTCCGTGCCGAAGACCCGCGGGAACTTGCCTGAATTCTCAACCCTCCGGTCGCGTTCCAAGAAAAATGTTAGACGCTCGTGAACTCGAATTGCTCCGGGATATTAAGCGCTAGAACGAACATCGGCTGCGAGAGCACCTTTGTATCGCAATCGTATCTGAAGATTCTGATCAGGCGTCTCGGAACCCTTCGATTCCGCGCACCTGTCGCCACCTGCTCTGTCCACCTGAGCTTCGGGTATTGCCAGTCGACCAACGATAAAGCCACCTCGGAGAATTCTACCGAGATACTAAAATTCATTAACGGGAATAAATAAATCTTGTATATTAACTCTTTACGAATATTTTTTCAAAGTATTCAAGAATATATTGCTTAGAGAAGTGGATAATGTATCAAAGTCTTGAGTGCTGGGGAAAATTGAAGATATACATATACTAATATCGTATCATGTACACAATTACATTATTTCTCTGCAACTTTAGGAATTGAATCGTAGAAGCGAAAAGAAATGATCGGAGACTCGTCCCCGGTGTCCGACCTCGACGCGTCAGTCTTTTGCGTTTTCTTTCCTCGACCGGTTTCGAACCAGCTGTCGAAGCAGCTCGATCGCTTCTTTTTTAAATTAATTATCGCGAAGGAATGACTTGCCGGCTATTTGAGTAGGCGGACAAAAAAACATCAATTAATGCAAACGACCCGTTGCGCCTTTAATAACTCTTTGATCAGCGGCGTCTGTTCTTCAGGGTGGACCACATAAATGAGATCAGTGTTCAAGGGTATTTCGGACGCTTTTAAACTGACGTTGATTTACTCGTAACGGGTTCCAATAAAAAAATAGTGGTTTTTGCGTAATAGGGAGAAGATCAGCGAGGATCATATACTCGAATGAAATGAGAGCTCGCTTTCGCCCAATTACCGCGGACCGTGTTGCGTGAACAAAAGTGCGCGTTCACCGAGTTTTCCGACACCTGTGGCGAGTGCATCGAGTGCAGCGGTGCATATTCCCCGGTCCGCAGCTAATTGCCGTATTCTCGCGCCATTGTTGGGCCGATCCACGCGCGCGCGATCCCTCCATCCCTTCTCTTTCTCTCTCTTCTTCCGGTAGAAAGTGACCGTGCGGTTAATCATCGCCAGCGTGACTTCCGGCCAGTCCCGGCGGGTCCTACTTTCTTCTCGTGGATGCGGTTTACCGTGCCGACCCGACTCGACCCTGCCCGACCCGGCAGAGCGGGTGACACATGTGGAAAGCCGCCGCATACCCTTCCTGCCCGATCGACCGCCATCTGTTCTCCTCGCGGCGCCCACTTCCGCTCGTCGGTCAACCGAACTCTTCGAACCGCCATCCTCTCCTTCCTCCATCCTGGTTTCCTTCGTTCCTCTTGCCCACCCTTTGTTTCCTCCATGCTTTACTTTTTTCAATTCGATCTTTCGTTAAGACTGGTTCGTCGGTTGTATTGCTACATATTACTTTTATCCCTTTGTTTTTAACAGGTATGGACTTTTCGATAGTACACCCCAAAGATTTTTACATCTGCCATAATTGAATATGCGAAGGCATTCTTCACAGATAGCATTCCTCACTTTTATTAGTCTGGTGTACGGTGACACTATACGCAGAGTGAATGTTAAACACCTAGATGTACATAAAATGTAGGTGTCTCTCTGGTATGGTTGTTTGTTCCCTGACACACATTTGTACCTGACACCAGCGTGAAAGTCGATGTTTGTCCATTATCAACTTTGCAACTCTTTCCGTTCGACCTCTCTCCCGATAGTTAGTCCCTAGCACAATAAGATTCCCGTACAAGAGCGGCTATCGCGCGAGACTGGACTGACCAGAAAGCTCCCCTCTCGCGAAAGACAGTATTTATGAATACGATCTTGAATGCAGGTATTTTTCGAGCTGTCTTTACCCGGCGAACAAAGTCCACGATATAAAAGGGGCGTTCTTTCCTCGATCGATGTCAAGTATTCAATCAACAACGGGTCGCTTGTTCTCCATCAACGGAAGACGAACGGAGGATTCTTTGTGTCGCAAAGGGTTGAAAGGCATTATTAAACACGCCGAACGGAGACAGACGAGAAGGGCTGGAGAGAGGGACGCATTGATTCAACGGTAGACACAAGAATCGATCTAGTCTTCCGATCGATTATCCTTAGTTCCGCATCGCGCTCTCTCTCTTTCTCGTCAATTATTTTTCTTTGAAAGGTTCTCCTCTCCGTCTCGTAAAGGAGAGATCGAACCCATTTACGTTCACGATTCACGGAGAACCGCCTCTATTTATTCGACGGAAATTCAATTACTTATCGCCACGTGTACCGTATTCCTGTTTCGCGAACGGTAAAGTCCCGGCGAGTGCATTACGCGATTGTTAGCGCGATTCAATTCGAATCGAGCCGACTTGACGGCGTCTCGTCGTGTTCCTTGGCGGTTCGTTTCGAATTCACGACGCTCCTCTAAGAAATTGTTATACGAACGAGAACGTATTACAGGGTATTTTCTATGCGCTCGTCGGCGTTCGCCATTCAACCGGGACACGTATGAACGACCGCTTCGGTCGTTTCTCTTGCATCCGAAGTCTCCCTTCGATTTTCCGTAGACCCCTTCAGCGGCCTCACGCGCATTGTTAAATTCTCCCGGTCTAGTTGACGCCGACGGGTCGCCTCGTTTCGTTAACATCGACGATCTCTTTCCAATTAGCGACGACGATCCGCACACCTTCATTTGGCAGCGTTCGAGCGCATAACCGAGCCAAAAATGTTATTCGAGCTCGACTCGCTTAACCGTTTCGCCACGCTCGCTGAACAGCTATCAGCTGAACTATTGACACTCCACTATCTGAAGCTGCTGGTGCGAGTCCGATTTCGATTTGCCAGATACACTGAATCCAATAGGGAGACCAAATGAAGCGATCGTTTCGTTTAAAATAAAGATACTGCAATCATGGTCTTGTTCAGGCTCTAGATACATTAAAAAATTCTTTTCGCGGATGAATTCACGACGAATTTCAAGATCGAAGCTTCCACTTTGCAACCACGTAAGAAAACTTACTGTACGATTTTTTGGAACCGTGTTATTCAACTTTGAACGAAAGCTGTAGTCGGAGATTAAGAATTTCCCTTAATTCTTATAATTAATTTTAAAAGAAGAAAATTTTTTAATGTTTTTACAATTTTCCATGGGTAACGAATCAATGAAAAATGTGTTCTGAAATGATTTCGCAAAATTTGCTTGAACCACTAAGATCATTTGAGCTAATCGTTCACGACTGATCTACATCCCCATCCAGGATCCGCATTGGACGGTGAAATCTATACAGTACTGGTGTAGCATTAGCGAAATTTCGTGGTGGAAAAGCAGAGCTCCTTTAGCGAGGGTTTACGGCGTCCTATTCCTCTCTGGCTCTAAAGAGGAGATACAGACCCGCGGAGGAATCGTATCGATCGGATCGCGTCGCTTTACCGAGACTGCCGCTCATTGAAAACTTATAACGAGGCTTTTGCGATGCGAGCCATTCGGATGCAAATGCCTGCTCGGCTTTCTTCTTGACGATTCGCTTGGGAACGACTGATTTAACGATTAGGACCGTAGAGGGAGGCTGCGGTTCGAGCACAGGTCAAACGCCGCCGACGTTTCTCGAATTGTCGTTCCGATCCGACGAATTGATCTTCTTCTTTACTGTTTTGCGTGCAACCGAGTCTTCTTCCGCCTTCATTAGCAGATACTGAAGTTTCCTTCTCTTGGGAACAACTTATTCAAAGTAACCAATTTTGTCTTCGTTGATTCGTTCGAAGATTCGGGACTGGTTAATCAATAATTGGACAATAAAACTGGAGTCAACAATGAAAAACTTGATTAAATAACATCCAGACTAATTTCTGAATGTTTGCGTAACGGGAAAATAGTCGACGCAAAATTTAGAAATTTTTCGAAAGTACAGGGAAACGATTACGTAATGATTAATCGATGCAACAACCACTGAACGCACACATTTACTATTGTTTCGCAGCAAACGTTTCCTAGCAGTATTCCAAACAATTAATAGTATGAACATTTTCTGCATCAATTACTCTTCTTAAGTAATTCTCATTTCGATCGTAATAAATAAGTTTGATGGTGAAGACAAAAAATCCGCAGTCTAGCGATCAGTGACTAGGTAGATTCGATATCCAAGGTTGAATCGATGAGAAAGAAAGCAATGGATCGTTCTATTGAAATACATGTATTTTACGCTTCTCAAGCAAGCACACCCGTTCCCGCTCTATTTTACAAAACAACAAGAAACAAACGCGTGTTTCCGTTGATCGAAGAATATCGTTCGTAGGATCGACGCACAGATGTTTCGATACGCGCTTATCATCGATTCCTACACTTTGTACAATGTTTGTCCTTCGAATTCGGCGCGTTTTGACTATGCTATCCGAAAGCTTCGCTATTATTCGCAGCATCTCGTCACTTCAAGCTTCTTGTCGCGTTTCGAAAACGGGCGCTCGACGAACAGGACAATTTTTACGATCGTCGTACAACCAGAAAAGTTGAAATTTTGCAATATTTTACCGAACGTTCGTATCGAATGTCTTCTCGGATGGTAAGACGATTTTCAAAGAGTCCTGTTGATCTGGGTAACTTGACGAGGAGGGGTCAAAACGGACCCAGGTAGACGCCACAGTGTGTAACAACAGTCGTTGAAAAGAAAAGAAAAGTAGAAAGACGATCAGTCGGTCGGAGGCCTCGGATAGCAGGCTGGACAAACCACGCGTACGTTTTCGGGCCCGAGCCTTAGCCTCCATTTGGATTTATAAGTACACGTAATACAAAATGGCGGCGAAAATAACAACTACGGCACCGAGGACCATCATGTTCATCCCTTCCTCTTCTTTCGGCTCCGCTGGTTTACCGTAGTTCGACGCCCAACCCGATCTCGGCGTCTTGTTAGACTTCTCGGAGTCGACTAGCTCGCCGATACAGTACTTCGTCATCAAATCCAAAGCGTCCTTCGAATGGCCGACATCGTCGAAGTCTTCGGAGCTCTCCTTGCCGCCGTGGTCCAACAGGATCTCTTCGCCACCGGGATGCTCGTTCAAGAAACTCGTGACATCGTACACCTTGTCGTGTAAGATTATCAGGGTTTTCTCCTTGCCGTTCAGACTCGCGACCTCGCTCTTCGTGTACTGTTTCTGCTCGCTCATCCTTTCGTCTTGGTCCTAAGCCTGTTGAACCTGCAGATCGAAAATGGCTTCGTTAGTTCTCCACTTTGGAAGTTTATATTTTTTATTTTACTTATTTAATTTCGCCTTCAACTTTTACGGTCCATTTATACTCGAATATATCCGACGGAATATATATCCCGCGTAGTCGGTTTGTTATTACCAGACTGCGGTCGTTCGTGCAATTTTCAAATAAGAATGACGTCACGGTAATTGTCGTAATCGCGAAGTCTGTTCTCGAGAGCAGAAGAAACGTATAGATTTATGTTTCGTACTCGAAGAACTTTGAGAGAGAAGCGACCAGATTATTCCGTTTACTAATTTCCGCGGATTACGTGAATGTACCCCATCAGCGGCAACACCGAGGGATTAAGTAATTCAATCGGTGGGACGTAATAGAGATCGTTAATCTTCGTGATCCGCGGATATTCGCGACGAAAAGACAAGTCATTGTTTTCGCAACAAACCAACAAATTGAATACACGAGATAGCAATGTTGCCGAGGTAGAAGCATCGTTCAACAGAATTCAGTTCGATTAAAACGTAGAGAGATCGATAATCGTACTTTCTGCGATGGTGCTTTTAAGTTAAAGGTAATCGAACTTTCGACCAAATTTGCAACTCGCAAACAATAAGCTGGCGTGCGCGAAAAAATTGGATCCGATCTTGAGGGAGTGGGGCCAGGTGGGCGGGGGCCGTGGTATCGATCGGAATTAATTTCGTGTTCGCGGATGCCGAATCGATATCTTGTTTGCTCTGTTAGTCAGCAGATTTCTCTCGACAAATAACCGATACGTGGTACGTTATCGTTGCTACCGATCTTCCTTTTCATCGCGAATCTGTTTATTGTTTCTACGCGGATGGTTTATCCGCGACGAACGGACTTGGCCATTTTATTATGTAACGGCATTCGTCCAAGCCGTTGATAACGAACAAACACTGATAGCAGATGAGGAGTTCGTCTAAATATATCGTATCTTACCCATCGACCTAGCCCATGCACCTTTTTAATATTCATCTACGCATGTCCACCTTATCTCGAAGGTGTTCGTAACCAATTAATATTCAGATATTTAATTTTACGATTACCCGCGCATATATTATAATAAACTGGAGCAAAGAATTCCTCGTAGCCTCGATGCGGAATAAATTTCAGCGAAAAACAGGAACAATAAAATTGCAAAGTGGATCACAGGCGAGCGGAAACGTGAATATTTATCGTGTCGTTTGAAAAGCGTATATTGTTCGGCAATGGTCATCGTGAAAATCAATTAACGATTTTATTGCCGATCTCCGGTCGTTAAATGCACGAATCTGCAAGGTGTACGAACGGTCGAAAAAAGACGGAGCAAAGTCGACGCAAAAATTACGATCTAGAGAGTCCGCAGGCGCGATTTAGCATCTCGAAGAGGTCTAGAGCAGTGAGATCGCATGGATCGCAATTACGCGGAGAGATTGTCTGGCATTGCGTAATCGGGATTCGTTGTCAGACGATTCTTCGCATTTCTAGCCGTGAGAATCCCATTATCTTCGATTCTTGCTCCAGAATGTAAGAAATCGAATGTTCTCCGTGCTGTGCTCAGCAGAAACTACAGCGAATTGTGCGGAATCGCAAGAAGTAGTCAGCAAGGTCTCTCTTGATAAAAAGACTTAATTGAGCTTACACAAGCCGCGGAAGTAGAGTTTCATCGAAGCAAACATGCGTCTCGAATCAAGGAGAATTTCCAGTTTTCTATAAATTCGAAGAGTTAGTTCGTGCAAACGTTACGCAATGCTGATAGCGATATCCACAGAACACACACAGTCAGATTTACAGAGTGAACTTGAACTAGCTTGGCCATCGGATGGCAGGCGAATTCAAACATTGCATCTTTTATTAGCGAATGTTTCAATGTCGGGATCCGGAGTTCCGTTGTTTACATAGCCGGTAGACTTTGCCGCAGAGGTGCTCCGTCGTGAGATATATTTGAGTCCGCTCAGGCACCGGAAACCGTGCGATTTTTGTTTTCGATTGTTCGACCGCTCGAACACGTGCGAACGAATACGAACAAACGGTTATCGAGATTCTAGAGACGAGTAGTTCTTCGACGTTCATTTTAAATCAATTTTCCTCACTCTTACCTCGCGAACCTAGCGTCGATCGTCACAACGTTACTTCCGAATAACCGAACCGTTTGCAGACCTCTCCATCAGTGAACACGAATTGTTAACATCTCCGACGGTTTGCACGAACGAAATAAGCAAGTACCCGTATGAAATACGTAGTGGGAATTCACGCGGCGTATTTATATATTAACGAAAGCGTGTTCCGGCGTCGCGTGACGCGTCTCCCGACTCGTTCGGACAAAGAAAACGCTCCGTTGGCCTCCAAACTAGTCGCCTTGAGCGATCGACGGAGCAAATATAGTGACGCCGTAGAATAGCAAACATAGACTGGTTATCGGGAGGAGTTTGAAATTCAGCGTAGAGATATAGAGGATTATCCCGAAAAAGAGGTTTCGATGTTGTCTGTGTGTATCGCTCACGCCGGTCGAAGCAAGTCGGCGAGTAGTGCTCGGTTCCAGAGCGACAATGGCAGTTTCGTAGCTGCGAGATGTCGACAATGGAGGACTGGGGAACGGCCGAGAAGCTCGTTAGACCAGATGAATCGAGTCGACGCGGCTCGTTGTCGATCGGAGCGCCACTATACTCTCGACTGGCTTCGGCCAACCAGTGGAATTCGAGGATCTCGCGACTGGAATTCGTCGCTACATGTCGACAAGTCTCTTGTCCACTTTGTTCACTTCCGGCAGCGAAATCTTCACCACCCGCGCTACGTCTCACGTACCTTCTTCTTCGTCTTTGTCGTCGTCGTCGTCGTCTACGTGACGGCTTGGAAACGCACTCGCTCTTGATATATCGTAGCCCGACTGACTGGCGGTCGATCCTCTAGAATTCCTTTGTGCGCTCTTTGACCGGCCTGGCGGAGAAGGGAGGATCAATGGCGGGAAAGAAACACGAACGAGCGAATCAACGCGGACTGCTCTCTCCTCTCTCTCTGTTTCCCCTCCTCTCTCTCTCTCTGTCTCTCTCTGTCTCTCTCCCTCTCTGAACAGGCTCTTCGCGAGCCACCACTGGCACAAACACTGCCACGATTCAGGTCATACCGTAGCAGCTTTATCCTTGTCCCCTCTAGAGGGTTGCCCCACCACGTGCCTCTTATCATCTTCGGCTCCCACTCGACGCGCGACACTCGCTTGTTACACACACGGACTCCTACTAATGTTATAATCATTTTTTTTAAATGTTATACTTTACGATTTCAACTTTTTTGGGAAGCTAGAGCAATTAATTTGCTACAGGATGCGAGGTGATATTTTTACAAACATTTCGATTGATCGGAATTGTAGAGAATATATTATGTACACTGATCATAACACAATAGAATTTGTTTTTATATACGAATTACATAATGAAAATGCAATAACACAATTTCTATCCACAAATACAAAATATAGTGGAACGGTCTCTTTGCTTGAAAGAAATTTATCGTTTTTTATTAAAGCGTCCGAATATTAATTGATGTCACTGTACATTGTTGTCGGTGGAGATACGCCGATTACGGAATTGTTACTTCAATTCTTATCGTTCTCACTTATCACGCGAACGACTTTTGTTACCACTGCCTCGATATTCGACACTGGATCAATACGTAAATCCATATTATTGTTTATTGCGTAGGTTAAATCTTGTTGAAAAATAATTGCACCGCAACCAATGAAATTATTAGTTGTTCCGTGCGTTACCACGGGCAAGCTACATTGGCTTGAGTAACTAAATTGACCTGCTTCCGGAGTGATCGTCAAAATTCTACCATGTACATCGAAGCCAGGGACAAGTCATCGACCACTTCAGGATTAACGAGAGTATCTGATAAATACGAGTTACAACGAATATCGCTGCAAAAATGTTTAATTACGCGTCGAGATTGAATGGGCAGATGGGTGATTATTTTGAACGCTTTTCGAGATTAATCTGAACGATTGGACCGTTGAACGCTGTCAATTACAAGACCGGATTTTCATTTTATCAATTTTGTCTATTCAATGTAAACTAATTTGTTTGTAGACCAATTTCACAGTTATGGGAACACATATCCCAGTCGATTTTAATAAATCTTTGGGACCTTAAATATCTCTCGTTTACTCTTAGCAATCGAGTGATGAGTCGTAAATTCAATTAATAAACGTTTATACGTTGGAGTAGGTGTTATGTCAATTTCATATCTATAAAATGAACTCGTGCTGTAAATGATTAATATCTTCATCATAGAGCGTTTCGTAAAATTTGCATTGTAAAACCGGACGTGTACGCAGCAGTCTAATATAAATCATTCTGATAAACATTAAAAATTCGGACAGTTATGGCATGTTACTTGAACGGTCGTATCTTCGTCCTTGCATCTTATCAGAGGTGTGTCCACCTCCCAAGTCAGGCATAATCAATTTCCACGTCCCCTCCGGACAGCTATTCCCGTTTTCATCAAAATTTACGGTTGATACTAAAGAAAAATGTCGGTCGTTCAAGGGGGCTCAACGTGTTATTATTTGAGCCGCGATAACCGTAGTCTCCCGATGATTATGCAAAATTTTCTATCGACATCCTTAGTTACAAGTTAACATTTCGTTCTCGAGATTATTAAACACGCTCAACATCAAATCATAGAAATTATTTATTCGTGCCCTCTTTTCGCAGATATAAGTACGAACCCATTCAATCATCTCTGTTTTCTCTCATTTAAATGACAATTAAATGTAAACTTGTTTTCGAACTATCTGCGGTCCATAATATCCTAGGACAATTTTACACGAAGAAGGATCGTTTTAAGTTAAGAAACATTAACATTTTCTTCTAACATAAACTAGAAAAGAGTCTGCTACAGTTACACAAATTACTCAGCGTAATAGACGACTCAGCTTTTTGGTTCACGGGGTTTTGCTCCAGGGAAAACAAAGTGGCAGAGCTTGTACAGTAGGAATTTACGGATAGGAACTATAGTTTGCTGTCGGAATTGCAGAAGTTCTACTGAAGCTTGGTATTCGCGGGAAGAACGCGTTGTAATTTTCTTTTGCCTAAACCGGTGATGGACTAACGGGTCTCGCGAGAGAATGTTTCGTCGGTTTCCGAGGTGCGTCGATTCAGAGTCGACGGATTGAGACATTTGTCCCCACTCTACCTTCCCCTTCTACGCCGCTGGTGGATCACGTGACCCGTGTCGTGCGCCAGTGTCGTAGGCAGCGTTTCTAAGAGTGGGGGTAAGTTTTTCCCCTCGGTTCGTGCTCCCTCCTCGCATCCGACTATACGTCGATCCTCCTGTTCTTTCTGTTTGTCGTTTTGCAAATGATCGGGTTCCATCAAGACCTTGGCGACGCGAAATCAGTGTGTTCGTCGAAGTATTGATCGGCAACGGTGCATCATCGCATGCGGACACTGCATTAGCCGCATGCGACTGCATTCGACGCGTATGGAATGCGCTGACCGTGCCTCTGGTTCGATGTGGATCAGACTTTATTACCGGCTGCTGTCATTCTCCTCGCGATCATCCGACGAGGCGAATCTCGTGGCGGGAAATTCAAGTTTTCCGAATAATTCGGAGAAATAAAATATCTTTGCAACTTAAATACCATTCGCTTGAAACATATTCGACAAAATTGTACGTCTCTATGCAAAAGTCGAACGGCTAATTATATGTATTTCCGACGTAATCATGCATATGCGAAGCGAATAATTTCCTTAAATTTTACTTAACGGCGTGTTACGTCAATGGTGGAAGGAGAATGAGCTCACACTCTAAAATAATGCGCGAACGGTAGCCGAGTCTTTCTCATAACCTCGATAATGACAGGTAACGCGGTTAATTGTTTGGGCAATATTGTTTATCAGAATGCTGCAAATGTAGGTCTCCGTCGATAAGAGGCAATTGTCTCGACGTTCTCTTCTTTCTTTATGAAATCCATTCTCCGATCTGTTGTTACGCGACGTTGCGTAATTATTGCAAGTGCTTGGAGTGTTCCCCCGGCAGTTAATCATCAATAATGTAATAATCCCGTATCGAGGGTTCGCCAGATAAATGTTCCGACTACTCGAGCTCGTAAATAGGAGAGTTGGCTCGAGGGGAAGAGTTTCGTACATGGAATGGAAGCCACTCCTTGCTGAGAATTGTCACGGTGACGAGGTAGTTCCTTCTTCTCCTTTTCTCCGGTTGCTCGCGTTGTACCAGCAAACTTCTGCGCCGGGCCGCGATTATATTACTTACCAGAAGATAATCTGTCTAACGGAGCCTGAACCCACCCAACTTGCCGCTTTTTTTCATTGAACATCCGCTGTCGCACACTTAGTTTCCGAGATATTCGCGGAAAACCAGCTTGAAGGTTCGTTCACAACTGCACGCGTCTTCAATATCCGTCCATAAATCACCGAACAGTTAAATTCGAATGCAGACATGTTATTTACACAATATTTTGGACAGAATTGATTCAAAGAATCAGTAAGTGCCATTTTGATTTACTAAATTTTAATTATTGTTCGTATATTTTCCAATTTTGAAAATTTAACGGATAATTGTTTTCTAATTTGGCTTCTATGTATGTATTTAATTTTGCATTCAAGTATTATGATATAATAGCTCAATTCGATCAAAATGAAGCAATCAAATCAAACTGGAAGCTTGTACTCTGTAATTATCGTTTTGTTGAAGATAATTAAGTGTTCGGTGATTTATGGACAGGAGTGTATGTATGTATTCCTCTCGCAAGGTTCATTGAACCATCCGAGTATCTCGACTCGAAATCCAGATGGAGCAATCAGATTGACTACCACGATCGCCCTATCGCTAGCATGATTGCGCATCATTATCAAAAGACTGAGGACGTTCCGCAAAATGTTTACTGTCGTGAGCACAGTTACGGAAGCAAAATCATTCTCAAATAGTTGAATGATTGCAAAAGTTGCGTATTCGATTTTTACACCTCGAGGTTTCGAAAAATATACGATTACGTAACGTACATTGATAATTGACAATATTATTCGTTTGCATTATGTAACCGCTTGCATCTTACATGCAAATCCAGCAGGAGTTTCGCGATCACTCAATTCATCTTGGAATTTCCGAGCAATCGAAATGATCGATTTCTAATCTTCTTCTGATCGAAATTATCGCAGCTTATCGTTTGTACGAATAGCAAATCTGACACGAGTTCGGTTAGTCTCATAGTTGTCAATGCATAAAAAATAATATACGCGCGCAATATTTCTTTCGCACGATTACTCTTGAACCTGTCCCGGAATCACCATGCACATCGTCTCTATTTTGTTTCATAAAATCGCATACAACTAATACTATATCTCGACATAAATTAAAATTTTATTAGACACAACTGCGCGTTTTGCCCGTCGTCCAACTTTGCGCCCAGGTTGAGCAATGTCCGGTTCTTACGAGAGCCAGTAATAATAAAAGATGAAGCCGTAGACTGCGATACCGGCTGCGATTATCGTCAGAAAATAGGAGGAGTCCGAAGTGTCCTTTGGTGGAGCGTAGTCCCAGGCCTGCTCTTCGAGGCTATCTTTCTGCTCTTGATTTTCTGGATATAGAAATTAACGTTGTTATTACACTAATGATTTTATGCATTTCTGACAAAAATGAATAGGTGCAATTTAAACATTTAATTTACGATCGACAAACTAGAATACTTATTAAAATTATTAGTGAACAACAACTTAAACTTTCGTACCAGCTGACTCGTCCATTTCTTTTGGAAAGGGTTCCGTCAGAACGCCGATTTTGTATGTCTCCCTGAGCATCACAGCCTCGGTGGTGTGTCCGATTTCGTCGAAGCACTTGGTCGCATCTTTCCCGGCCAATTCGGTCAGCGCTTCTTCGCCGCCAGGATGTTCCTTCAGGAATTTCGTGATATCGTAGACCCCGTCCTTGTATGCGATCCATAGATCCTCCTCACGGTTGTGCTTAGCCACTTCTTGCGGTGTGTACTTCTGCGACATCTCTTCTGAAGCTGTTCCGTTAGTCGAGCGTAGATCTATACGGACAAAAATGTCAGTAGTAGTCGAACCGGTTTATCGATCTACGAGGCGAATGATCTCTCGCGGATTCGGGCCTTGATCGCGATAAGAAAGGCCGGGCGGCTGAAAGACCGTGCTTTGAAAGGGAAAACAGGGGCATCTGACACCCGGAAGAAGAAAAGCGTATTCGTCAGGGCCATTTTTCGCCTGAGACGTCAAACGGAGGACCTTCCTACTGTTTCAAGCTCGAGAAAGTCGATTTCTCGAACGAGACGTCCCTCAATTTCTAGCAGAGCTTCGCGGATGCAAATGCACACGGTGTACGTCAGACAAAGTCGGAAATTAATTGAAAAATTAATTAAAACATTATTCGAAGTAACATCTGATTCGGTTTTTTTTTTTAATTTATTCATTTATACAGGCCGTATCGACATCAAGGTTATTAGCGACCACAAGAATCATGACATTCGATTACAATATTATATATTTATACTTGGAAACATTTATATAGGTATGTGGTGGGGAAATCAATTTGCAGTTATGTACAAGATTACAGAGTGTGGAAAATGTTGGTAGATTTCAGAAATTTTAAGACCTGGATTATGTTCTTACTTAAATATCTGATTCGTCTGTGTGAACCAATTTTGTGATTTTTCCACCGGGACACGTGTCTCGTGGAACACGTGCAAGTTTGACACGCGGTATTATCGAATATATTAATATATTATTTAAATATTATTTAATGTAATATCTGATTTGACTGCATAAACCGATTTCGTGATTTTCCTAGCGGGACACGTGTTTTGCGGCACACGTGTATGTTTAACACGCGGTTGAAGCCATGACCTCTGCATTTCAGTGACTGCTGCTGCGCTTCTTCGCGCATGACGCAGCTAGACCACTCTTCGAGACAAATCCTCCGCGATATTGTTCTTTCGAATTTCTCGAGAACCACCAGCTATCGCGGGATTGCTGCTCTCTCTTTCTCTTTCTCTGATAAACCGCTACCTAAATCGAAGTAATGCTGTGTCATCGTGACGCGAACTACTTCCGGCGATAGAGAAATTCTTAGTGCACGGAGACACTATGCCATCTACGATATGCAACGTGTCTTGATCAAATTACACAATTTTGTGGAGAATGTACAATAAAATTCAACTGGACGTTCCTGAAGACTTGAACGAACATTTTTCTTGTATCAGGGTCGCGATAGATGGATTATAAAATTGTTGAGAAATTGTGCACCGTTCTGAAGAGAAAGCGTATCATAAAACGTGAAACACGGCAGTATTTAATTACTAAGTATATCACATAATACATTGTATTTAATCTCTGTTACGTGTATTAGCAGTGAATCATACACGATCAAACAAATTTACAAAGTAAGAAATTTCATTCTTTCTTTAACATTGAAAATGATGTACCCTTTGGAAATAATGTTCCAACAAAACGATATTAACAAAGTAGCAAAATCATAGATTTTCCCTCACCTGGATTTCCTCTGGATCGCAGTTCCCTCTTCGTTCCAAAAGAAGAGGATGACTCGGGCGGTGAATCCTAGCGTGGTTTGCGTCGTACTGGAGGAGAAGTGCGCCGGATCTTTTTTCGGTCGCTTTGAAATAATGATTTGATGCAAATTTATGTACTGCGGTACGCAATACGATTCCAACTATCATTTACATAGAATGGAATTACGTTCGCCGATCAATGAATTGTTGTTTAAACTATCGGCACACCGGTCACCCAAATTCAATTTGTCAGTTCGCACACACACAGAGGGTAGAGGGGCTGGTTACTGGTACACATTTGCTCAATCCGGCTGGATCTTCTCGAGGGGATGAAAAGTAACAGAAATCCGGCAATTATCTTGCACCCCTAACAAATAACCGCAAGAGGGTTTCCTCGCTTAATGAGCGACGCTGATTGAGCCTCTAGTTTACCGAGCAACGCGATACTTAGTGGACTCAACGGTGCGCCACCTTTCTCCTCTCCCATTCCCCATTTTTCCTTATTTAAATGAACTCGATTCTCCGTTAATTCGTCGACGCTCCACTGATCCTAATTTGTTAACCCAGTTTGATAGTAATATTGCTGAAACCACGCCATTTTATAATCTGCACAAGTTCTATTTACAGTTGTCACGCTACGTGTGATACTCTTTGAATAACAATGTGCATAAGTTGATTATACAAACCTGCGGACGTCACGGAGATGTGGTTACGAACGTGCGAACGTCTCTGTAAACATCGGTTTTTATTTTCCAGTTATGGCGAACGGAAATGTTATATCGACTGATAGAGAAATTACATGTTGCGCTTGTCGAATTGAATGTTATTTCTTACCTTAAAAATTTTAATAGAGTAGAAATCATACACCGATATGTTCAATTTAAAAAACTTTCCAACAATTCTGAATTTCATCCACTCAACTTCGCTGTAAGTGCATAAATATCCGCAGTCTAGACCACTTCCATAATTATGCACATGATTAATGTGGGATTATCCAAGAACACAAAAGTGCACAATAATTTTGCTACTTGTGACCAGAAATATTAAAAGAATATCAAAAAGTAATTAATGATTGATTGAAAATACAGCATATTCTGTTTTAATTAATGATTGTGAGTTTAAACATTCTCGGATCCCAGCATCAAGAATACTGGAAGATGTTCCAGCAGAGTTTCGAAACTTTCTTGAAAGTTACTATCTGCTGATAAACAATTGAATTTGATTCACCCTCCTTCCCTTATTTATAAATTCTCCGATCCGAGGAGAACGCTCAAACATTCCGCCCCCTCTTCGCGAAACTTCGGGTACGAGATGAAGCACTCATTCCCGATTCTTCGGTGCTTAATTAATTAGTGATTAGACTATAGACGGCCGTTGTTGTCCCGTCGAATCGGGACGTGGATGCCGTTTTAACAGGTTCCACGATCGATTATAATCGAGTTGTTGTAACTTCGTTGTCTGCGGAGACTCCGAAGATCCGATTGGGAAAATCTTGGAATCGTTAACGTCGACGAGATTTCTATCGAGTTTAACTCCTTCGAAGTTAGTCCTCCTGCCCGAGAGAACGAGCTAACTCGCCTCCTCTCTATCTGCACCTCTCTGCTGATTGTTCATCTTCGTACCTGTTCATCTACGGATTCTTCGATTAGATTGCTGCGAGGCACTGAATTAAAATTCAATCGAAATCAAAGTCCTCTCGTTACTAAAGTCAACAGAAATTCTCTGAGATAAGTGACAGTGATTTAATTAATTTGCAAATACAGCTTCCGTTTATTTTTTGCCAAATTTTACCACTATTTATATTTCATCAAAATTGGTTTATCCTATTTTCATTAAAATGCATACGTATTGGGAAGTGGACAAAACGTTATCTGACTTAATGTTTAAGCAAATTGAGTCATATCAGCGACAATATTCTATAAAGTTTAAGTATTATCTTATTGATTGCAGAAGGTTTTACTATTTGTCAGTGTAATTGGATATATATTTACAAGTCGTATGTTTACATATCTATGTATAATACTATCGTACCAGTAAATAGAATGTGTCCAACCTTGACATGATCATTAGCACAGTTGATCCTAGTCGTGTTCATTTAATATCTGTTTTACGTAAATTTTCTTGTTTTCCTACAATACCTCGGTAAATATCTCAGTGAAGGATCGTCGAATAGTTGCGAAGAGGTTTAGAATGAAGCGCATTACGGTCAAGGGACGGAAACGAATTTTCGCAAAACCCAGCGAAGAAAGCTTTGAATCACTCTCTCGGCAGCTGTCGACGAAGTTTTTCCTCGAGTTCGACGGTCGAGCGGGTTCTTCGCGTTCCAGGAGGTAGCAAACGAGTCGAGTGCAACGAAAGTTAATCGTTACACCGTCAAAGGCAAAGAATAGATCTTTTTGCGCTTGAACTACGCCCGGGGGCGCAGAGGGGTGTCTCGTTTGAACGGCTCGAAGAGCTGCAAGTTCGAGTAGTCCGGTGGTAATCGAGAAACTGGCACTGCGCTGTAAACGAACGGAACTTCCAAACCTCAATTCTCTTCGAAGATTAAAGTAAACCTACCGCAATCCTTTCGTCAATGGGAAGTCGCGACAAAACCATCGCAACAAGACTTTACGATTAGAATAATACCCTTATCAATGAGTCCTCTAGCTTATCTATGAATGCTTCCAAAATTCAATTTTTCACCTATCAAATTACAAAAAAATTTTTGTTCTCAAATAAGACTAACTTTCCGAGCAGATATTCCTTAGACAATGCTGAGTAGGCTTATTTCAGTTATTTATAACTATTATAAATAACTAGTAGAGTTCAGTATAAATAATAGATTTTTCCGAAAGTTTTAGCCGCCATCAAAATTATGCGATTACATCAGTAGTATCTTATACGTTTTTCCTGTGTACTTAGATGAAGGCTGAGGCACTAAGTGATAAGAAGAGATTGGGGATGGGTCATGCAAATTTAAGTGCAGCAAATTCGGCAGTTTCTAAGAAAGTCTTTCGACTGCCGTTCAACTCATAGCGATCACGCCGTGGCACCGAACGTGCCATTAGCCGTCCCCGCCCCGTAACATGGGTACGGCGTTATCTTTACATCTCCTCGTTTCGCTCCCTGTTTTGCGGCTCGGTTACGATCTCCACCCGCCTTATCGCCGCAAATAATAACACTAATCCCGAGAAAAATCACGCGACGCAACTCTGTTTCGATGCTCAAGCCTCGTGCTGAAGGGGCTCTCTAGATTAAAAGTTCACTGGCATCGTAGATCGCGCAATAAAATCGCATTCAATTAATCATTTGCCTGAACGTAAAGCAGCAATTAATTAAACGTCCGACGAATTTATACGAGCCTACAGTTTTGAGAGTATATTTTAGAAATGTTCTCCAAGCAAGAACCTATCAAGAATATATGTTAGAAATGTTCTCACGATATTTTCCCCTCGAACGATAATTGCGTTGGAGCCGTTTAGCCTGTGCCCTGAAGAAGGAGAACACGCATTGGTCGACGTGGTGGGAGGTGCTCGGGGGACGAGGAAGAGATTAAAGGTGACCGAATGGCCAGGTTCGCCACCTTTAACTCGACCCTGTCTCCGAGTGCACGATCTCGAGCACATCAGTAGGGGGACAGCCGGGTGTTTAAGCAACTTGTAGCACGCGATCCGCCCATCGGCGTCCAACAATTGCTCCGCGGCGAGTTATCGAACGGAGAAACGCGACGAGAGGTTTCACTTTCTACGGATCGCCGCGCCACGGTGTCTCGATAAGACGTGAAATTAACTCCCGCTCCCCCGTGATCTTTAACACGTTCGCGTTGATGATACCCTTAACGGGGTAGACTCGTTTCTAGGATTGTTTCAATTCTCTCAAAGGTCTACATTTTGTTTTTATGTATTTTACGTTGTTCTCAACTCTTTGCTAAGGTTATTTCGCGACTGGACCTACAGTTTATAAGGTGGACTCCGAACCACCTATACGTCCACATTTACGAGGCGTAATTTGCATTATTATTTGAACTTTATGAAAATAGTTCCAGCTTTATGCTTCCATATAATGCAAATTACTTTTCAAGGCGATCGTTGCCTAGATTAATCTTTTATTCAGCGCTTTTGATAATTGAAAAACCACATCTTTACATTATCGAGATGGAATTAATCTTTTCCTAAACGAACCAGCCCCGAATACATTTGCACGTTTCGTTTTCTGAATATGGAGGTCCCCCGCGCTGTCGAGAGGTAGATTGTTCCGTGATTGTTGCTATCAGATGCGCGGAGTGGAAAATTTTTTTAATTGCGTTATGAGTGCTCGCGTTTTGCTGTGTCATATTTTACCGTGTCGTGCGTGTCATTTATCTGACTGGACGTTGTTGTTTCTGTTGCAGAAAACTGGCGCGAGGATCAAGATCTACTCGCACTGCTGTCCCCACAGCACGGACCGGCTGATCAGCATCTGCGGAAAGCCGAACACGTGCATCGAATGCATTCGCGAGCTGATCGCCACCATTAAAACAGTAAGTGCATAGACTTGTGTAGTTTTCACTGTACTAGGGCTGTAATTTTCTTTCGAAGATCGAAGATTTCGAAGTCTTCGAAGCTTCGAGAAAGTTACAGCCCTACATTGTACCATTGAACTTCTACTTATTCCTCTTTGTTATTTTACAGTCTCCGTTGAAGGGTGTGAACAACCCGTACGATCCGCATAATTTCGATGACTTTTACGCCGACGATTACGGCGGCTATGGCAGTGGTGAGGGTGGCCAGGGCAAAGGGGGTAGTTTCGGTGGACCAGGAGGACGAGGTGGTGGTGGTGGCGGGGGTGGCGGTGGTGGCGGAGGTATGCCACCGAGACGCGACAACCGTGGCGGTGGACCAGGTGACATGAATCGTGGTTTTCCACCTCCACCTCGAGGTGGACCTCGTGGTGGGGGCGGCGGAGGTGGTGGAATGTCTGGCGGGCCACCCGACCGCGGATTTGGAGGCAATCGTGGGAGCGGAGGTGGCGGTGGTGGCGGCTACGACGGCGGTCGAGGCGGATATGGCGGCAACAGAGGCGGCCCGCCACCATACGGGGGTGGAAATTATAATGGTAAGGGTATTACACTCTAGGAATTCGAGTACTAGGTGCATTTTGTATATGGACAGAATCGTAACTAGGTTGTTATCGGTAGACAGCGGAATTTATGCATTTATGATAACAATGAGTATGTGTAATTTCAAACAGTGTACTTTGTTTAGGCGACGCCTGGGGTATGCAAGGAGGAGCACCGAACGGTTTGGGCGGAGGTGGAAATTCTGGAATGAGCGGCCCTCCGATGGGTGGCAATAACCAGGGCAACCAAGGCAACATGGGTGGTAGCAAGACTAGCACCCAGGTCACCATTCCTAAAGACGTAAGTAGACGATGTTTGAAGAAGCTAGAAATACAGTGGATGTACAAAGTGTTCGTGCTTCTTTTAAAATAGAATAACTTTTTATAATTGTACCAGACGTCCTCCAGAGAAAAGTTGCGTCGATGAAATAATATATACTGTAATAAATATTAGATATGGTGGGATAATTAAATTCAAAATACAACGTGGTTGATTATACGCTGGTAGATAACGTAGTAAATCCAATGAGGAAGGACCTATGCGTCAAAATCATCGCACACGAAAAGTTATTCAATTTTAAAAAGTGTAGGAACACTTTGTGCACCCACTGTATACCGTGGCGTATGGAATATCGTTGGCGATGGAGCTAATTCGTTATTTGTTGTGCGTCGACAGCTCGCCGGTGCTATTATTGGCAAAGGAGGCGCTAGAATCCGGAAAATCAGATCGGACAGTGGTGCCGGCATTACTATAGATGAACCGTTGTCCGGTAGCAACGATCGTATCATCACCATTACCGGATCACCCAGTCAGATACAAATGGCCCAGTACCTGCTTCAGCAGAGGTAATTATCAGCGCCGTTCCTGCTACTTGATATCACTGTACCCAGAGACGCTTGCATCGACTGATATTTTGCTGAGAATGTATCCTACAACATTATCGTTTACGTATAAACGCTATCTTGTAGTGTCGCACTAGAATATTTATGATGCGATCTTTTGATAAACAAGACATGATTGTCAGTAAGTCCGTGAGCGAATGTTTCTCGATCTAGAAATGCTAGATAAGGGATAGGATACGCGATTGGATTAAATGGCAAACACGACTTAATACGAAGTTTAATTTTATTAGATAGACATTACACATCCTAATAAGCTTAAGTATGTCATCCTCTGTTGTCATATGTACGTAGAAAACATGCTCGAGAATCAGATTGGCGCTTTTAGATAACGAGTTAACACTAAACCTACCGAGCTGTAATTTATTTGAACTTTGTTCGGTTCATACAAAAATATTTAGCTGTATCGTTAATTGTATTCGTTCGCCTGCAACGCAATGAGAAACCGCTTCAGATAACATCGTCGATGTCTTACAATTAACATATCTCGCTTATCATGGCATATAAATGCGTGTTAACAATCAACGTATCATCCTCGAATCCAGCGAGCGCAACTAATTCGCATCGTGTCATCTCCATCCTGCACGAAGAAATTAACACAAACTCTACTAACCAAACGAAGAAAGGGTATGAGAAGCCTGTACGCGGCCTTGAAGGCTGTTACATGCTGTGTAACCTCTCGCGCGATGGTGGAGGAACAATGTTCGAGAGCCTGCGGAGTGGATGAGAGCGAAGATCTGCTAGATCAACGCAGTTCGGGGATTAAATCGAGTGCCGTTGTATGGAAGACTAGTGATTTTGTTGTTCTACTTTCGATGTAACAAGGAATCACTAATCATCCTACGAAGGCACTCGCGATCGTCGGCTTCCGAGACCTGCTTTTGGAACTAACATCAATCCTGCGGACCCGATTTGCTCGCAGATTACGAACGACCTTGTCTTCGCGTTCTGCAGCTTGGGAGATCTTATCTGTATTATATTTAGAAGCTAGAACAATCATAGAATTATTACACGTTAGTATATAACACGTTAATCGACTAATTCTTCTACAACTAATGTGTAGAATTCCATAGTTCTAATCAATTGTGTAAAATTCCATTGTTCTAATCAGTTTTGCGAAATTGTCCACCTGGTTTAACAACCTAAAATATAAAATGCTGTTCGCTTTTCACAACGTCGGAACCAGAGGAACTGACAATGCGTGTTTCTTCTGTTGCAGCGTGCACGAGAATGCAGACCATTATTAGGACGTGGTGAAGGAAGCATTCGGGGGGAGCCAAAGATGCGTTTGTAATTTTTTTAAGGATACTTCGCAAACGGGCAAGCATATTCGCGCGAGTAAACAAAAATAAAAAGAAGAAGTAGAAACTGGAACACCGTTAACAATCTGCGCGTGATAACGCGTCACCGGATGAACAAAGCCTCTCTCAGGAAGAAAAGTCAAGAATCGGATTCAACCAGGAGAGATCAGAGAATTTCCATTTGATTCGATGAACCCGTCGATGAACGAAAACAAAAAACCCGGACACGCATAAACGCGCGCGAGAGACATACATTCGTCTCCCACTGAGAATCAACGATCCTCGTCCAAAAAAAGGCCAAAGAAAAGGCATTGTTCTCACGCCTAAAATGAAACTAAAAAAAATCGACGTTCCCGCATTATGCGTTTCTCTTATTCGTTTTTTTCGCCTCGCCACGTTTTTGATCGTTTTGTAATCGCGTCGTAACTTTTTTGTCGACGGCTCCGCGCGAGCTTTGATAATTATTTTTTATCCTCCTTTTATTTCCTGCCCCTTGCGTTTATTTTTTTTCTCTCCCCCTTTTAATCGGAGGATCCACGAGACCGTCGAAACACGACGGTCCTCCGGAGCGACGACTTTTAAAGCGCACACAATACACACATCATTGTCTACTATTTTCCTTCTGCCTCTCGCTACGGGAACCTTCCGAGCGGCCGAGCCTTTCGCGAGAGATACGTGTATATACTTTATACACACATATATTACATATGATCAAAACAAATGAAAACATCGCATAGTCCGCGCAGCAATTTACGAAGCAGATTCTTCGTATAGTACTTGACGTTCCCAACAATGGAGAAACCGCCGCGACGTTATTGGCTTCCGTAGCGAAGAGTTCTGAAGGCCGATGAGCTAAGAATCAGTGGAAAATGTTGCGACTAAATCAAAGGAAGGGACGGCCCGCCGAGAGAGGAAAATGAGATAGGATTATTATAGTAAGCGAAAGGAATTTTGTATATACATATTAATGAAAAAAAGTGAATATCGAACAGATGATAAAACGAGAAAGAAAAATATGATAAAGACGAAGAGAGCAAGATGAAGATGAATGTAGAACGACACCACTAACAAAAATATCCTTTCCCTTTCCTTAATCGCCACGTACCACGTTTCTGCTGTTGCATCATGATTATTATTATTATTATATTATTATTATTACTGTACGATTATCAATAAGAATAATTTTGCATTAATTATATTCCACTCCCCTCCCCCAAGTCTCTTGTACTAATGACACCCTTTATTCATAGATATCGAGCGCGCGTTAATAACGGGCGTCTCCTTAATAATTTCGCGCGGTAGAATCGTTAAGTGTCCTAGCATTATGATAAGAGAGCGTGAAAAGAGAGAGAAGATAAATATTATAGGAAGCACCATCGGGCTGACGAATCGCGGCGTTGATGGAATCAAAATATGTAACGGAACGAACGAAAGGAAGAGAAAAAAGAAACAAATGAATTCACTTGCAACGAAGTCTGACACTGTGCATAGAAAGTTATTAAGTACACGTTTAAGAAGCCACTTGGAACGTTCAGCTTGGGAAGCGACGAAACCCGCAGAGTCGCTGTCTATTTTGCACGAGCAACGAGAAAACACGTCGCTTCAGAAATTCTATTGGTTGAATCAGTGGTCTCGTTCGATGCTGTTCAAGCTCAGCGTACCGAACATCGAATACTTGGTCTAAAAGGTCTGAAACGGAACACCCCGATGTCCGACGAGCCGTCGTACGGGGACGATAAGCGGCAAAGTCGGTCGAGAATAATCTTTTTTACATAGCATTTCATAAACCAATGTTTCTAATTAATTATAAAAAAATCAGGTCGTTGGTACAATTCTAAAAAAGTCATTCCATTTTGAAAAGTGTACGAACACTCTGTACACCCACTGCATATAATAATAATATAGAATTCTACGATTAGAAAAGAATGGTTCTTTCGCTCAGAACAGTTTGCACATCTCTGAAAATCGGACACGAATTTATGCAATCGTTTGATACCCTCTCGCGAAGATTTCTTTTGATTTTCTGAAGCCCCTTTGTTCTCGCAACTATGTCGCAGTCCCCGGAGGCCGTCGCGTCCAAGATGTCGGACATTCGAGTGAGCCCTTTCAGGGGTTGCGTGCCGGACCGCGGATTTTCGAAACGTACGTGCGCCGCGTGAGAATTCCACGAGCCTAAACTTCGAACGAACTCGTCCTCTTTCCTTTCCAGACCCTGTGAAAACTGCGGGAAGGGCTGCTTAACTCGTCAACTGTGCACGATCCCTGTTCTAATTAATTTTCAACCGACTCTCTCGAAATTCTACATGGCAACACCCGTGCGCGTGTCTCCGTACTTACTTGTTTCTCTCGCTGAACACAAACGACGAAACCGCTTTCGCACTACTACGTTCACTTGTAACATTCAGTTCACGGGTTAAGGATAGCGCCAAGTCCCGAGGGAATCTCGCAGCACCCCTTACACCTCTCTCTCCTCTATCCCCCAATGCTGCGTACACTCTCGTCGCGAACAAATCATTAAAACGAAACGGATTTAACCCTTTCCGTCCCTCAATTCACGAACTGAATCCGTCCCTCGGTGTCAAATTGATGCAGCGGTGAAAGATCGATGAGATAACAAGGTGAACAGGTTTTTTATTCGAATTGATGTATGTCAACTTGTACAAAATTCCCCGCAAAATTAACCTTGACCTTGAAAACCAAGGTAAAAAAACAAAATTTAAAACTAACTTAGAACTAGCTAACTTAATTTAGCACTAAATTTATGAATAAAATTATACGTATGGTCCTTATGACCAGTAGAACACGATTAAACGAGATATAATTTCGTTTTTTTACCTTGATTTTCAAGGTAAATTCTGCGGGGAGTTTTTTATGTGAGTTTCCACTAAATCGGAGATGTAGAGTCACGCTATGGTGGCCGTGACATATAATTTCGTGACTCCCAGTACATCTTGGGTTTTACCGTAGGTAAATTTTAAGAACAGTAATTTATTTCGAGAAAACTGTGTTAGATTGACACGAGGGACGGGTGAGGGTTAAGATGGATCCAGAGTCCCTCCTTGCCAGGGTAACTTGCTATACAAAGGGCATTTTTTTACGCATCTCAATGTAATGACCGACTGTTCCTCGAACGGACCTGCATTCTCTTAGGTTTAACGATGATGCCACAACGTCCCCATTTCCAATGACAGGTCGCGTGGCCAACTAGACACGTTCCGCGTGGATTCTCGCTTTGATCTCGATCGTCAGCGGTGAGGGTGGTTGAAGAATCTTTTGTATAAAAAAAAAGAAAGAACTGTGGGAAATCATTCATTTTCGGTGAAGGGAAGAAAAGGAGAATGATGTCGGAGGGTGAATTACCATCCCTCGTTGCGAAGGGTTGCTCTTTCAAAACGTTCTTCGACCCGCGCGACAATCGCACGCGGAACAGGTGAAACATACACACGGACACGGCTGAACGACACACCCACACACGAAATGCGTGAGAGGAAGAAAATTAGGTGCGTTTATGTGTGCTTGTGAGCGCGGAGATGGAAACAACCCCCATGAAAGAAAGTTTTTGACTGGTACCCGCGAACGATCGAACCACGGAGAGAAAGAGAGAGTGAGAAAGTTGTACGAGTAATGAAGATGATGTATATGGGTGAACGAGAGGGAGAGAGAGAGAGAGAGAGAGCCACAAACTCGCTCGAATCACGATGTGTGTACTATATAAGATATACAGTTTACAATTATTTGTAATGGATACTTTTTATTTGTCAAATAAAAGTTAGTACAAATGAAGGCGACACGAGGAATGTCTCTTTCACATTTTCACGAGTGCTGGTTGGTCGAGCAGGTAATCTAATGAAAACAGACGGCGGTGTAATTAAAGTTACAGTTTATTTCGTTCAATTCTGTTTATACCCTCTCTACGTACACTTGATCTTAGCGTTAATCTTTGGTTCGACGATGGGGTACGGATTCTCCGGTTTTCTTCTAGATCCTAGAGAATCGTTTTCGTAAGTAGACTGCGGATTTTCTGCGTTTATGACGGAAATTAATCGATACAGTGCCCGGCAAAATTATAGGGTTCGCGTATTCGAATGTTTTAATTGAAACTTATCATTTTGTTCGGCACTGTAACGTTTGAAACATTGGCGAGATGAAACTCACCAAGGGAATGGAAAGGACGAAAAAAGTTTTTATTTGCCATCTGTGTCTCACGAATGACATGTTTCATTTGGCATAATGATCCGCAGCGTATTCATAAGACGAAGACAATTTTTAATTCGGTCTCGCAGCCGCGTTTAGGGTACAGTGACTCCATTTAATATTTGGACGCTCTAGAAACAGCTATAACTTTTGTAGTATTGGAAATGTTAATACATACAGCGTGTTCCACTTGAAACGTTATGACTTGAAACAATTGCGTGGACCACCCTGTATATAAAAATTATAAAATTCTATAGGATCTTATCGTCCCCTAAATAAACTCAATGAAAAGACAAATTATTATGCCATCTTTGTACAGAAATTCCGACAGCTAGCTACTTTTCCCAAAAAATTTGATCACGTTGCGTAGCGAACCAATCGTTCCAACTTTTCAAAAAAGTTCAGACCGTATGATCCACTATTAAAAAAGTTATATTTTCAAGAGTGTGCAAATATTAGTGGAAGTCACTGTACATATTGCTCGGGTGACACAATATCTATCGGGTGTCCGTTCTTTCGCGAAACGGAGAGTCACGGGAGGAGTAGACTTTCAATGATTGTTATTAGCAACAGCTCGAATAACGCGTATGTACATTCGCGCGACCACCGACGCATCATCATCTGCACCGTCGCGTCGCGAAGTTTATCGAGTTGCAAACGATCTGCTGCGTTTACAGCTTCTTGAACTACAGCGAGGAGTTCCGACTGGTTCGCGATGAAAACGAAAATGGCACCGTTAAAGGGCACAAGTATCTCGATCATTCCACCATAATGGTCGCGTTCACGAAGATGGCGTGTCATGGTGCATCTGTCGGGCTGCATGATGCATCTTCGTCGTCTGTGAACTTCCTGACGCCGGCGTCGCCGTCGGATTCGGCGTCGGTGTCAACAGCTACGTACCCTGAAGACTAATGGCCAAAGGAAGGGCGGTCCGGGTGCACAAGCTCATCGCGTTGCGTCCACCTTCCGTCACTGAACGATATCTCTCCGGTCTTGCTAACCTGGAAAACATTTTCCCTGCAGGAAGTTGCATTAGGGGAAAAAGGAAGAGAGGGTACGATGCCACCATTTCGAACGGGGGCAACAAGAGTTCTAGCTCCGAGCGATGTAATGCCACAGATATACAGAGTGATTTCGTAGAAACGGAACATTTAACTATCTCCGTTACTTTTTGTTGTAAAATGTTCAAAAATATTCCCTTGAGCTGCTATACATTCAAATGTATCGCAATAGACAACATAATTTTTTTTCAGCAACAACATTACGTTACCAAAGATATATCGTTCCAATTTAAAAAAAACGATGACCTTGAAATCTCATAAAAAATGACATTAAAAATTTGTTCCCTTACACCGTTACGTGTGGCCCTTGAAACTGTGTAACTTTGTCCTAAGAAGTTTTTGTGTACATCGAAAAGTAACGGAGATATTTAGGTGTTCTGTTCCTGCGGAATCACCCTGTATACAATAATGATTCTTGCTCACCTGGAACAGTTGCATTTCAGGAGCCTGATGAACGCAGCCCTGAAGGTCTTGTTGAAGATAGTGTAAATGATGGGGTTGATGGTGGATGACACGTATCCCAGCCAGAGACACGTGTCCACCACGTGGCCAGGCACCGAGCACTCCGGACACGCGGCGAAGACTATGTTGAGGAGGAAGAATGGCGCCCAACAAAGGACGAACGTGAAGAACACTAGACCCAACACCTTGCTAGCCTTCTGCTCCGTTGCCACCATGTTCGCCGCCAGAGATCTGCCCTTCGATCGACCCGGTTGGACCCTGATGAATCGATCGTATGGATTTAGAGAATTTTCTTATACAGTAAACGCTCGTTATTAATCCGCAGTCGAGGGCGCGATCCCTGTTCAGTGTCCAACTAATTTTTTTCATAAATGCAGGAAGATCCGCAGTCTATTTATCACTGTTATTGATAGCGTTACTTATTACGGATAGCGTAACACGTTCCGAGGTGGGGCATTTATCGGTGAGACAATACTAATGCATCGATGAAAGTTTGTTGCGTTTAGTTATTTTGTTCTAACAGAATTTCTCGATGAAAGAGAACTTTTGAAGCGAGTGACGGTAAGGACTCCTCTATGCAGACGCTTTTAATAATTCAACGAGAACGCTGAAACGCGGACACACTGTTATCCAGAGATATCATCTAGCAAGAACAAGGACTGCCGACGAAACAGAGTTTACCTGGAGCTAGGAGTTTTCAGCGATTTCGGAAACCGGAATTGGTCCAGTTCACTCATTTGCATCCGCAAATAGCCATTCGTGCTCGAAGGCTAATCCACCTTCGTCACGTGTACCGCGCGCGAACGCATTAATGCAAGACCAAACCTCCTCTCGCTTGCGGTGACTGTTGCGTGAAAATCCCGGGATTCTCCGCGAGTGAGAACATCGATTTTTCACTCAGACAGCAGATTAAAAAAGCTTGTCGTTGCCAATATAATAATTGAAAATTCTATTCTATAACACACACGTGTACGTTCGAGAATATAGCGCGCAGAGTGATGCGATATCGCGTGAACACTTTCCGAGTGAAGTTTCTTGTCTCTACAATGTCCCATGGCATGATCCACTTTAGACAGAGGAAGGACTTATGGTCTTGCGCGCAGCGAAATTTAACTGTGACTCGGCTTTGCTCGTGTCTCTTTGTGCAAACGGTTCGAGGATTCGAGAGAACAATGTTTGGGATATATGTAACATATTCCGCGATCTCTCTCTAATGTAAAATATGCGAAAAATATTTGCACGGATATCCGCAATCGATTCGTCAGATTTTTCCGAGTGAAACGATACCGGGAAACGATACCGTTGAAACGAATATCATAACGTATTAATAATGGATATCACTGGATTCGGGAAAGCTTACATAATCTTTTGCTGTAAAGAACAATTCGATATCTTTTAAAATAACAGCACAATAGTTCTTTAAAGTTGAAAAATATTATTTTATTATTTAAATATTAGTTTGATTTCCTGTTTTATAGTTATTTTTATGGCATGTAAAGTATCTTGAAAAAGGAAGACTCACTCCGAAGAACACTATCCGTCGCCTTTCCCTTGGAAAATGGAAAATTAAAGAAATGAAAAAAATTGTAAGTATATTTAGAAACACGAAAATAAAATCAATTTGGAATGTAACTTATTTTTGGTTGCAGCAACATTTCTGGCGTCTGTTAGACGATATATTTAAATGTTGGCAGATTGTCGTCGGGCCAATGTGGTGTGATCGTTGTAAATTTCACGTTGCTTAACCGACAATAATATACAATATCTGTATGCCCAACGTTTTGAGTATTCGTTGGCAAATTGTCATCAATTTTCGTCGTTGGCCCAAAACCACTAACCATTCTGTTGTTCCAGTGTTGAAAGTAGTATTGATCCTTTGTTATCGTGATATCTCCCATTTAAGCTCAATAGAGTTTAGCTGCTTGAACCTTGTTTTATCGCGCGCGATTACAGAGGTTATTCAATGGTTAAATTAATCGACGGCACGCAGTGCGTCTTCGGCCGGGCCGATTCCACTTCGGGAGCGATCGCCGATCTTCGGCGACACTAGGCCGCAAGGGTCCGATCGCGGCCTCATAGTACTCGCGAAAGTCAAAGCAAACGCACGTGCGTTGCCATAGAAGTCTTCATTTCGGTCGTGCGGTTTTGTCTTTTTTAATAATATCGTTTGAATCGCATCGCTTCGAAAATATTCCAGTGCAGAAATCTGCTTCTTCCGTGCTCGCGCGTGCTTGCTCGTTGCTCTCCCGCAAATATTTTTCTGACAGTCAATATTTACGGAGTTATCGAGGCGATTCCGGTTGCGCGTGTGTGCTTCGAATATCGAATAAACAGAAGTTTCTCGCCCGACAAAAGTGCATTTCTGTGAAATCCGTGGCGGTTCCGTCGCGATTAAAGTGGTTTAGTTTAGAAGAATCACGAGGTTCGATTTATTTCAATTGCGTGTAATCTGTGTATCAATATGTGGTGGGATTAAGAGATGTGTGGTATCAATTTCCAAGTAAACGAATTCATAATTTTAATTTTTATTTGAAACGAATATATTTTTATCTAAAATGAATATATTTTTATTTGAAATTAATATATTCGATAATATATTTTTTAAAATATATTTATTTCTACGCGGATAATTTTTGTTTGTGTCTTTGGATTATTAATTTTGGTATTCCGCAAATTTTTCATATAATTGAAAAAGGGTTGAGAACCACTGGTTTAATCTCTGAAAGAATTAGTTTAGAATCTAGGCCGTCTATTGGATCTCTTAGAAAATTTCACCTGTCGCTTCCGGGGCCGCCGGAGATCCTCCAGGCGTGGCGCGTCGCCAGAGACGCGGTGCTCGACGTAGTCGTAGACGACGCTTTCGTCGACGAGTATCTGCCTCCGACTCTGCGCAACTGATCCCGTTCCGGATGTTCCGCGACGAACCGAGCTTGTTTCCTGAGCAACGGCACCGTCAGAACGTACGTGGCCACCATTACGATCATGGGGATGTAGAAAGCGACCAACGAGCCGAACACGAAGAACGCTCTATTGTTTATCACGCACGTCCTCGGAGCTGGCATGATGTTCACGGAATTAATTATACCTGTACAGAAAGAACGAGAAGATTTCTCCGAATTTCATAATTCTTGTTGATAATTGAACAGTGGATTTTATGCATTTATAACAAAAATTAGTAGGTGCAATTGAAAACCATCGGAAGAATTCAAAAATACTGTTATACATTATTTTCAACCTTCTAAACATATTAAGAAAGAAAATTAATTTCAAATTGCGTAAAGATCCGCTGTCTACTGACGATTAAAAATATATTGGTTATTGATTTGCAGACTGCGGATCTTTATGCATTTATGAAATAGTTGACTGACAATAATTTTCAAAACTATCAATGATTTGTTTTGATGATCGCAATGATTGAAAATTGCTTTTCGTTTAATTAAGGATCGAACCGTTGCACCGAAAACATTCGACTTCAGTTATTAGTTTCGAATCCGTTCGATCAAGATTCGAATCTTTTTTTACAGAGAGTTCGAATAAAATCAACGAAATTTCGAACCTGTTAGCGAGGTACTTGATCCCAATCCCTAGGGAGAATATAATCCGACGGGGCGCAGGATTCGAGAGGGGAAGATTAGGGACGAGAGTTTACCTAACACTGTAATGGAACTAGAGACCAACATGGCGAGAAGCCAGACCGCCGCGATCTTGAAGCCGACCATCCGTTTGGTGGCGGTGTGCCTCGTCCTGAGCGGATTCCGGATGCCCAGATAACGGCCCAGCGAGATGAAGCACATGTGCATTATGCTCGCGGAACACGCGAGCACGTCGCACGTCACGTACACGTTGCACCATATCACACCGAACGGCCAGTATCCTGCAACAGAAAACGATGAACCCTGCTGAGAGACCCGAGATTCGTGCTCGTAAATCGCTCGTATCCAGCTTCCTGTCCATCACTTCTCGGGGGATGGCCTCGGTTATCGACGGGACTTTCTGGATGGGATCTCGAGAGGCCTGGGGCACGAATAAAATTCAAGAGTTCTCGTAGATCGAACCGATTCGAGGAATATCGCACGCTATTCCAACAAGCAAAATGCTCCGCTCTCGCTCGAAAAACTCGAAAGAGGATCACCGCCCGGAACACACGGAATTAAACACACAAGACGCTTACAGGATAAAGAGAATCTAACAATTGTAAGCTTAGCTTATTGTTAGTTCCCCGCGGAGAAGAACGTCGGAAATATTGGATTTATTAAAGAATAAATGGTTAAGGGAAGAATTTAGTTTCTATTCCTTGCATTCAGATCCAAAGTCTAGAATTTCCACGTGAAATCTGCATTTCTTAAAATTTCTTTCGAGGTTTTTGATGCTTCACGAGCAGGATTTCCAATTTAAAAATCTGAAACGGATTGGGGAGTGTTTCGGACCAATTTATTTCAACGCAGAAATTCAAAGGGTTGCAGCTCCTTTTTTCGGAGATCTTCATCGATTCGAAAATGTAGAATTCTATCCAGAGATGTAGAATATTGGCAGAACGAACTGGAAATGTTTAACTAGAAGACGCGCAGAAGCTTTCGGCTGCGATTCGAGACTCTGTTCGCTGCGATAACGGCACGGTAAGCCATAGAGCTTCTTACTTCATCGCAAACCCCATTGTTGGCCGGATATCCTGACTAAGCGGTCACGTTCGAGGAATAATTTTCTCTGGCTCGTCGCTCGTCAATCAGTTCCAAATTTTCCACCATTCACAGCTCGGCTGTGTTCAATACACTCGTACACAATGTCCTCGTTATCGAGGAGAGCCGTTCCACCGTTTCGATTAATTGTCACCGTCGCATATTAAGGACACGTTGCGGCAGATTTTTTCGCACTCTTCAGGTACATCGTTTGAACCAGACTCCCCCTTCTACGGATCGAGGTTCTTATTCGCACGATCGTTTACGAGGACGGTTGAAGCGAATAAATATAATGTACTATGGTGAAGCGAGGTCCCATAATATTAAATAATCCTGTTAAACAAAAATACATATGATATTGTTGCGGGAGGTCTCCGCCAACAAAGATTTCGAATGTTCCTCACGGTTTATTTGAATAATGTTTTATTGTCTCATAGTGGAACGCCTCGGGACGCTGAAGCGCCAACCACGTGGCAAACTGTTTACGGGATCGGAGAGGAGTTGCAAACACAGTTTCTACAGTAGGTTCAGTTCCCTCGTCTGCGTTACACGTGCTGAATGTTACCACGAGTCGCGTTGATACCGAACACTGTGGCTCTTCTTATATTTCGCGGAGGAATTTACATTCTAAGTAAGTACCATTCGCATAGAACGACGTCTAACAAAATACTCTGTCAGCCTGAGAACCAGTCCAATCTCGATTAAATCAGGTCGATCGCCCGCGCGAATCATATCTTGGTTACAATCAGATTTGGGATTTTGTGCGTTCACGAAACTGCAAAAATTAATCGAACCTTCCAAAATGGAAGAAACTGATTCTATTGCTCGATATAATTTATTAATTATTTATTCATTTATGGTATTATAAAAATAACGAGATTAAATTAATTTTTCTATTTCCTGCGATTTTTATTAGAATATATGCTGGAATATAATGGTGTATTCGATCAATTCCATACTATTCGATCCATTGAAGATCTAGAAAACATAAATAAAAAAATTGAAAGAAATGCTTCTTCGTTTTCCCATGCACCCTTGTAATTAATAATTTTTTATGTCAATTCCTACCAAGTCGTAGGTGTAGAATCACGCTATGGTGGCCGTGACATATAATTTCGTGACACAAAAACGTTATCCCCCCAGTATCTCCGACGGAAGTTTGAGCGTCGTCGGCGGAAGTCGCGTTTGATTTAACTCGCGCGAGAACGTGGCACATCAAAGAGCATCAATGTCAGCGGTTCGTTTACATCGAAATTCAACTGTTGCGTCGCGTTTCCGGGCCGCAGTGGGTGACTTCCACGCGTCGGAATCCTTGAGATTTCATCTGACGGTCGTGTTCCCATTTCTTCTCTCGTTTAGGAGATTGGGAACACCGACGAGAGACGAGAGAGGATCGCGTCTTCGTTGATTCCACCCGCTTCTCGATATCGTGCATCGACACGCGGAATCGTTTGCTGCGCAAGCCGTGGGACACACTTGCTCGCATAATTTTGTATCTAATGAAATTCCTCGGGTACAGAGACACTCTGGTATCCCGCGGCTGCTGTCTCGAATTAATAACGCCTCTATGGAAATTTTTGCTTCCAGCTAAACGGCAACCTCGGATTAATTGCGGCCTGGAAACGAAATCCACGGAAATGTTCGAGGACTCGGTGCGTTTCCAGTTTCCACGCGATGTTACACCATTCGGCCACAATGTGCGGTCTACAACTATACGCATACATTCTATCCTACAACCAAAATGTACTATCGCAGGAAAAGTCCGAACCAGTTTATTATTCTTGTTATAAATGTTTTGAATACAAGTTATATGTACGCGTAGAGTATAAACAATTTATGTACGAATATACAATGGATAAATAAAGATAATGGAATTCAAAATTCTATCCGCGCATATTTATTTACCGAACCATCAATCCTTTCCGGACATCCAACTTTTCGTTGAGTTATACTACTGAATCGTCGCACTACGTCCTTCGCGATACATCATGTTCTTCTACAAACTTCATAATTCGAGATTATCGACAATTTTCGGCCGTCTGACCTGTCGTTGACTTATACTACTGAAAACCGGATACCTCCATGAATATATCTCATGTTCTCCTAATACAAAGTCAATTTTCGAGGTTTTTGAGACTTTTTCCTAATTTTACGGCTGCTTGACGTGTCGTTGACTTGTATTACTGAAATTTCGAAATTTTTGGAGCGACTGGCTTGACCACGACTTGTACTACTGATATTCGCATACCTCCTTCGACATCATGTTCTCCTAATACAAAGTTCAATTTTCGAGGTTTTTGAACATTTTCGCCAATTTTCGACCGTCTGACTTGTCGCTGACCTGTACTGCTGAATTTTCGAAAATTTTCGAGCGACTGGCTTGTGGTTGACTTATACTACTGAAAATCCAGATACCTCCTTGGCTATCATGTTCTCCTAATACAGAGTTCAATTTTCGAGGTTTTCGAAAATTTTCGACAATTTTTGGGTTTCAGTAGTACAAGTCAACCATAAGTCAGACGGCCGAAAATTTTCGAAAATTCGGTAGTACAAGTCAACAACAAGTCAGACGGTCGAAAATTGTCGAAAATGTTCAAAAAACTCGAAAATTGAACTTAGTATTAGGAGAACATGATGTAGAAGGAGGTATCTGGATTTTCGGTAGTGCAAGTCAACGTCGAGTCAGACGCTCGAAAAATTTCGAAAATTCAATAGTACAAGTTAACGACAAGTCAGATGGTCGAAAATTGGTGAAAATTTTCACAAACCTCGAAGCCGAGAAGCATATCCTGATTATATCCTGATTTTCAGTAGTATAAACCATTGGCAAGCCAGACCCTCGAAAAATTTCGAAAACGAAGTAGTACAACTCGACGACGAGACAGAAGTCGAAAATGTTCAAGAATCGAGAATTGAGTTTGGTATTAGGAGAATATGATAGCGGAAGAGGTGAAGAAGAGGTGAAAAATAAGACATTAAATATTCCAAGAAATATTCTGTATTTTTCCAAAAGAAATGTACAATATCATGTGTATATCGTTGTAAAATAAGAAGAAAGTCCCTGCGAGGAATGCGATGACGTGTGTAGAGGGTCTGAGCTCCATCCACTGCTGAACACAATCTTCTTATCTTGTTGAACAAAAATTTATTAATGTTGGAAATATAACGTTCCACAAAAGCATTTATGTAGAAAGTGCAATGCGAGTTACCGAAGGTTAACAAAATGATACGATGGTTTTAGGGCCGAGGCAATTTCTTCACGTCCTGTGATCCTTCGCTGACTCAGCCGGGACCACTGGAATCGGTGATAAAATGATTCTTTGGTAGACTGCTCGCATTAAAAATTCGAATCCCGTTCCGACTAGAGGGTAAACGTTGCAACCGAGAGGGAAAGTCAGACGAAGAGAGAGAAATAGTCGGAGCAGCTATGGGTAGATAATTTTTCTCGAATTACGGTCACGGATAAACCGAAACGTTCGGAGAGGGTGAGAGAGCATCGTTGTAGCTTTATTCGCCGTGGAAAAAGTTCCCCGGTTTTCGTCGTCCCGTGTGCGTTCCGGCTAGACAAAGATAAAGCGGATTCGAAGCAGGTCAGATATTGTGCCGAGCTTACAATCTTGCTGTTATCGAATGCGCGATTTATCTCGCGCTGTACCTAAGCCCGAAGCATTCGTGTCACGCTCCCGTCTACCCCTTTCCGCCACGCGAGACTGTTTATTTCGTATCTCGTATTTCCCGAGAATACAGAATATTATAATCCTACGCCATGCCCCACACTGAGAGAAGATAATAAAATCAAATTGGCCCACGTGACTCGGGAAATGCAGCCGACCTACCGTCGTTCTGCTGTGCGTTCGCAAATGAATTTCTTGTTTATTATAACTTACAGTCATTTTCAACTCGCTTTAAATCAGAATACCTTTTTCGCGAATGGACTAAAAGATTTATAGTATTTCTGCCAAGGTAGTTGAAGAACATTAATAATGTAAACACAGTTCAACACACGAAGTACAAAACTATCTTTAAATTACATCGCTTGAAAAAATTGCAAAGATGACACGCCTGGATATTCGGTTCATAAAGTACCGATCTGATACTTAAGGGTGGGTGCAACTTGAGCTTCCTTAATTTTTTCATAATGATGACCCGTTCTACAACGATTGAAAGTTACAATAAATTGTCGTGACATACCTCTGCCCGAGAACCATGGAGCAACCCCGTCTCCAATATAATACTGAAAGTATTCCTTGCCCTTAAACCGATCCTGCTGCATGGCGAAATCGCTAGCACTTTATCTACACTCGTGTTTAAAAGATTCTCGTAAGTCAGAGGGAACTAGGATGTTGGGAGAAACAGATAACAAGGATGCTTCTTCGGCTAGTGCGTCAAAACCTTTTCATTACCGTAATCTGTTAAGCAATCGGGAAGTTGTTGATCCGGGCGATTTGCGAGACAAAATACTACACGGAGCGATTGGATCGAACAGGATCGACATCGTCGGCTTGCATGAACGCTTCAGCTCTCGTCGCCGATTGCATCTGATAAAATAGGACGCGCGGCTGGCGCACGAGGACCTCGAGAACCGTATTATAATTTCGTATTTCGCACACGCGAGGAAGAAACTCCGGTGACGAAGTTAAAGAGCGCGCGCGCGTGGCGGACAAGGACCCTCCCCTCTTCAAATGGAATTTTCTACGGTCTTTTGTGCTCGCCGGATCATCGACTAGAGATCCTGAGGGAGCGAAAGCCTCGGCGAAACAGGAAGAATCCAAACAGGATGAAACGAGATGTTTTTCACGGAGCGTCATACGCCTCGCGGAAAATTCCTTTGTAGGAGGAAGTTTATTCTCTGGTACAGCTCGCTTTTGCAATGGGTATGGTAATAACGTTGTGGATTATCATGTATAACGCCAACTAGACGGCCATTCTTCAAGGAAATTGCTCCCCGGTAAGTTTCACGTATCGAGTTCAGCGTCATTACCGCGGATCTACCGGGTGACTTATTTCAATCCACAACGCGAAGATTGCTTTAAACAGTTCGCGTTATACTAGGTGTCAGAAATGTGCTTTCTCGGAAGGGCTGATTCCCGAGTTCTTGGTTTTGGGTGCTGAGTTCTGGGGACACCCTTATACAGGGTTAGGTTAGGTTAGGTTAGGATATTCTTTTATAAAAGAATAACTTAAACGAGAACTGTACACACCACACAAATTACATAATTAATAAATTCCTCCTGAAACAGGGGCTCATTTTGAAGGGGAAACTTCAGGGAATGCAACCTTGTTTTTTCAAAATTTAAATCACTCTTCATTAATCAAGACCAGAAATTCTAAATTGAAATGCTACGCGATATGAAAATATTTTTAATTTATTCGAATGTAATTCTTTAATGGGCGAGTGTAACGAACAGAGTCGAGCTTTCAATTTTCAGGTAGCGATCCTGTCGTTAAAAAAGCGATCAAATTGGAGTGGATCGAGAGTGCCGTGAGAATTGTGTTTCGCCTAGTCGCGACACGGCCGAGTCTCTCGAGAACCCACTTCTAGTACACCTTCGAATCTCCGACGTGACAATAATAGAAGAGGCGAAGTAATGGGGCACAGTTAATGGGTCACTGGAACGAAAAGAAGATTGCTATAGCGTCGCAGCGAAGTACTTCGTTGCAATTCGCGGACGTTGGCCGTCATCTTCGTACGGCCCAGTCATTCGCGACGGGAAAACGTGACCGATTCAAGCTCGATGACGCTCGAGCACCGCCACATAAAAATGGCGAACGCCGTTTCCTCGATACTAACGAGCCGCGAAACTCCGATCTCGATAAACTGCCACCCTTTAAAAATCGATCGATTATTTTCTAGAACGATTTAAGGACTCCCAACCTCGAGTCCGACGGAGAATCCAGAGCTCGACTCGTTCAGGGGAATCGGTGTGTATTTTTAATCATTACTAGACTGCATTTTATGCATTTCTGCAAAAATCGGTGATCGCTTAACGATCTCACGACTTCAGTTTTTAATTATCCCGTTTTAACACATGCATAACGATGTTCTGGAAAAATGAAATAGCGCATATTTCATTTCTTGCAGTACCACATCTGGCATATCGAATCCGCCATTTTGTTGTTTGTCATTTTTACAGCAGATCGCATGCAAGAACAATTTTCAAATATTGTTATATTATTTTCAACCTATTAAATGTATTATGAAAGAAAATTAATTTTTATTTTGTACGAAAATCCGCTGTCTAATAATAATCGGGAATAAAATTTTTAATTTTGTTAATTTAATGGTATTTAATATTTTCAATAGTTTTATAGAAAAAATGACAATTCATTATTTATTTACGTAACCCCTCTATCACGTTGAATCTGCGATTTTCGGCGACGCGTTGGCGGTTCGAAAACGCTGTGCGAATAAAATCAGCGGGAAATGCGAGAGCAGCCGTCAATTAAGTTGAAAATTAAAGAGGAAACAGCATTAACATACCAACGTCGAAATTAGAGAGTTAATGGAACGAGGAATAAAGTCGGTCTGCAAGAACACGATGGAATTAGCGTCGATCGAACAGCCCGGGGAAATAACAGGACTGGTGGAAAACATTGTAAAGCGTCGATTACGCGATTCCGGGAACGGTAACGTTTAATCGTTGCGTTTTTCGTTGAAACGAACTTGATAAAATTTACAAGCGATATTTGCTGCGCGTGATATTACCCGGGGATCTGCGAGTATGCCCGTATCGTTCAAGTTTCACGGGAACGAACGAGAGATAGACGTTGAATTAAAATGGATTAATTAACGATGACGCGGGCTTGGTAATCGAGAAAACATGCTCGTTGTAAACCCGCGCGTACCGCTCCCGGGAAACCGAGAGAAACAACGTGATACACGAGTACAGTAAATCCTTGAATACTGTCCGAGTGGAGAAAACGATATTTACCTTCACGCACTTCCGTGGCGAAGATACGCGGAGGAATTGAAAGAAACCGAAACGAACAGCATCGTTGAGTTTGATGAGACCAGGCAACCCTTTAAGCACCAGTGGCGTCTTAACGTTTCTTCCCTTGCGGATCTTTTTTAGTAGGGGATGGTGAATGCCCAGATGCCTCGATAGTCGAACCCGGATCGGACCGGAAGCGGTTCTCTGCCTTTTCTACGGTTTTACAGGATTTCCGCGATACCGTTGCGCCATGGGAGCTATATAAACGGATGATATCGAGCACGTTTGCTGGTCGGACGAGAAAACCGGACAAACGCCGCGACGACCCGCAGTTTCGCTGGTACCCGGATGTTATTGTGCCGAGGAGAACAATGTGTACGCCGCACGCTAATTGCCGTCGCATTACACGCTGCTTCCATTGTCTTATAAATAGGATCCAGCCCCGTTGCTATGCGCATTCGACGATAAACGTCCAGGAGGTAGCTCGCGTTCAGGTAACATCCGGGCAACAGGTCCAGTCGACAATGCGGCTCAGTTTCACTGAACCGGAAGAAAAAATGTTGATGAGAATGGTACACTAGGGAATAAGGATGAATGCCAACGATCTTGTACAAAAGTTTAGCTATCGTCGAGTAACCTTCCAACAAAATTCAAGTTGCTTTCAGACAAATTCCAGTGGAACAATCGATACTTGGTCGGACTAGGAGCCACAGTATTTTTGGAAACAACAATTTTTATCCTTTTTCAACGTTTCAGATAATTCTCAAGAAAATCAGAACAATTTTTGCGTCTGTAAAATAAGATTCATGCCGAGTATGTACTATGAACAATTTTTATTATATTTGTATCGACACATTCTCCATCTCTTTTTTCCAATTAGAATATGTATATGTTTAATTTTTTCAAACGATCGAATCAATCTCTTCAGATTGATATTTATGTATTCTTGTTCCAGCTTGTATTCTTGTACGAATTCTAAGATTTCTGCTCAACCTAAAATATTTTTGATCCAGAGAGGATTAATAAAGTTCTCTGTAGTTTTCAGTGAAAAGCATTCAAAATAAGACGATGATTCATCGAGAGCCTCTGGAGGATCATGGGACGTTTCTGAAAGTGCTCGAAGAGTCTCCGAACTCCGAGTCCTGAAAGATAAAAAGAGACCTGGACGCTCCCGTGGGTTCCGTGAGACGGTAGATCATGGAATTGGAAGTATGGCAGGCACGAGCAGAATTCTTATTTATACGTTTATTTACGTACACAGTGATCGTAAGTGTAACACAGCGGTCGAGCACGTGCGCGCACGTGTAATCATATGTGACACGTGTACGTGCGCGGCTAGCAGATCGAAACTTCCTTCATTCGTCTATTCCGACTCGGAATTCCGGATCAAAGAGCGCGCTGGTGACTCCTCTATGCTTCCCGACCCTCGAAATTGACTTCCGATGGCCAGGAAAAAATGTTTCGATTAAAATTAATTAAATTTGATAAAAGATGATGACAGACATTAGTAGACAGCAGATCTTGATGCACAATGAAAATAGAGGTGAACTTCATCCCTCGCGAACGAATTTCTTTCTCGAATTTTTTCAAAACTAATTAATTTTGTTCCGAAAATTTTTTATTTGGCTACCGGAAGGTGTCAAGTGGTGGATTTTTTGTGGAAGCAAAGCAACCTCGGGGATTTACGAAGCCCGCTGGTTAACAGGTTGGAGATTATATATTAATATTCGTTTGGCACAGGAGGACCATTCTTCGCGGACCAATTACCAGCTCGTTCAGACTGCAATTGGCCAGATTGGAGGAGGACTCTCGTTACCGTCGAGCACAGTCCATCCATTATACAACATGACAACTGGACCGCGATTCGAATTCTCCAGCGAAACCAGTGTCACGCCTGTCTATGGCGTAATTTCGTATTAATACGCTGCAAGTGGCTCGAGCTCGATCGCTTCAGGAGTGGAACTCGTGAGGGTTGACGTTTCGATAGAGAGACCTTCCATTAGGCTAGGTCGATTCGGTACCTTGTTCCGTGACCATTTTCGGGAACGTCCGACACACACAGTCCGCGGATAACATGTAATCAACTCTGTCACTGTTGCACACTGATCAATCACTAATGTCGCTAATGATCCTTCCAAGCTGGGTCACCGCTCGGAACAAACAATTACGTGTTCATTATTTTCTACAGCTAAATGAAAAGAAATCAAGACTTTTCAAATTTATACATGTCCAGAATTATGAAAATCATCTGTCATATATTTCTTGTTACGAGATAACAAGTTCCTAACCCTTATGCGAACAACCAACATTTTCTACAATATTCAATTATGTAAAATGTGCTGCAATATGAAGCAATGTGAAGCAACAATAACTTTGCTATTTGTCCATTAAATTGTTGTAGAAATTTTAAAAAAACATTGACAATGGCTACGTGGTTATTGACACGAGGGTTAAAGGAAAAGGATATCAACGCTAAACGAATTCCATATAAATTGCATTGAATTGAAAATCATTTAAGATAAATTCAAATATTTTCGATAATTATTTTCATTCGGTGGAAGACTCGCTGTTTTCGAATTCACGGAAACAATCGGACAGGAAAATAATTGCCTCCGCGACGGCATGTCCTTGAACACGCGAGGGACTTTGGTTTATTCAGGAAAATATTGGCTTAGCCCGGTGTACACATATCAGTTCGTTAGAGACCGGACGTGGTCCACTTCCGTTTATGGAAACTTTCCCCGTAATACGGCGGCGGTCGTGTTCGCCGAAATTAACTGTCGGGGACAATAAATTAGACCGAACTAACGACACTCTCAAGTGCACAGCAATTTTTGTTACTTAACCCAGAACGAACTTTGCAGAACTCGTCTCTGCTGTTCGTAAAATATGATTAATTATAAATTAATAAATTACACAAAGAATAATGAACACCGCAGAAAGAATATATTAGAAGTCAGGACATCATACGCGACAGGAAAAATGTGTCCACTTCAATTTTTGATACTCGACCGAGACTGAACTCTGCAGAATTCATCCGGTGTTCGTAAAAATACTTTCAACTATGAATATCCGGAATAATAAACACTGTATAAATAATATACCGAAGTACAGGAAAATTAGATACAGTAGAATGATCAAAGACAAAGGTGTGTCCAATTAAATGGTCCACTTGAAGATCTGAAGATGGAAGAGAAACAATAATACACGGTCGGAAAAATTTATAACAATTCGTTGGTAACACACGAATTCTCTGTACAACCTGACGAAAATGTTCGGAACGCTGACTCCCTTGAGGTAAAGCCCATCACGCCCGCCTCACAGATTCACATTACTGAATCATACGCTTCACAGATAAGAACGGGCAGCGAGACACGTGAAACATGTATAGGAGCCTATTACTGTGCAGTCGCTCGCGAACGTGCTAATGTTCTGTCCCCATAAACTACGCTAGTTTCACGGTACAAAACGATCTCGCGAAGTTTCGTCGGGCACACACCATAATGACGGCGCGCGGACTCGTTATAAACCTCGTCGGGAAATTCGGGTCACGGCGCTTCAGTTTCACCTGTAGTGTCGAGTAAATTGCAATTAACCGTCCGCGCAAGTCACGTCATATTTACCGTGTAGACGCATAAATGCGTACCAGTTTGGACCAAACGCAAGCCTGATGTTTGGCAATTATCCTTTATGAGCGCGATCGTGTTACTTTATTAAAATATCATCGAATTCGTCTCGACATCAGCTGCAACACGAAAAACCTTGAATACGACAGCAATCACAACATTTTTTACAACTTTTCTTCGATCTTCAAGCCTTACGAAGCTAGTTTTTGCGCTCTGTTTTTGCGAATCACCCGGTATAGATCGGCTACAGGTGGGAGAAAATTCGAGAGGTGGTTCTCCGTGTCAATACACGACGAAAACGAAGAGTAGAAGATTTGCGATTTCAGCTTCATCCTGTAGTTATTAAGAATTTAAAATTCGCCTGAAATGCGGCAACCCGATCACAGAGGTGTACGCGTCTCGTATGTTCTAGAGGGGCGTCTCTGTTGATCGGTTGCCGCATTTCAGGCGGATTTTTAATTATCAGTAACCACAAAACGGAGGCGAAATCGCAAATCTTCTATTCTTCGTTTTCGTCGTGCATTGACATGGAGAACCATCTCTCAAATTTTCTCCCACCTGTAGCCGATCTATACCGGGTGATTCGCAAAAACAGAGTGCAAAAACAACTAGCTTCGTCAAGCTTGAAGATCGAAGAAACCGTTATAGAGAGAAGTTGTAAAAAATGTTGCGATTCCTGTCGTTTTCAAGGTTTATCGTGTTGCAGCTGATGTCGAGATGAGTTCGATGATGTTTTGAAAACAGAGGCGTGGTTTCGTTATTCTTCGTTACATATTACAAAACCCAGGTTGAACGATTGAATCGATGTCTGAAGTAAATTATGAAAAACTCGGGCATCATTCGTGCTGCTGAAGTGTATTCCAGGACGAGTATCAGTCTGAATAAACGTTGGCTCATTAATTAATTTCGTCGTTGTTGGAGCGGATGAGGGTTTGAGGAAAGTAAGAATCTCTCCGAGCAAACGTTGGGTTGGAAGTTGCGTACGAAGGTAAGGTTGGATCCCGTTCATTTTGTTTAATTTCTTTCGGCCTTGAGGCCGTTAAAGTTTTCCCGTGTTGAACCAGCATTGGCCATGTCTCCGCGGGAAAATGGAGCGCGACCGTATTCCGACGGTGTAACGCTGAGAATTTATTGTTTCCGCGAGATTCGAGGATCCGCGCGGCAAGGTCCGCTGGAACCTGATAAATGGGGCTGTCGAAAAAAGAAGGGGTGAACGAGAGGGGAGGGAGAGGGAAAGACCGGTAACGTTGAAAATGGCAGCTGTGCCGTTCGCAATTGAGATATATTTCGTTTTCATAGATGACTGGCCGATACTACCCGCGGTTTCGTTTTTCTGCTTGTCAAAAATGGAAATTCGCCATCCGTTTTTCGACCAGCAAAAACGAGACGCTTTGCCGGCCAACGTGCTTCGTGGTCGGAGTTTTCCGCCGGAGAGTTTGTTCGTTAGTCCCTACATTTTTCATGCGATTTCGTTACAGATTTCCATAGAGAGTTTACGCAAACTTTCCCTGCCGCGCCGGAGTCCCGAGACAAGCGACACGATTGCAATCGAATCCGCGAGGGAGTCGATTTCGTCCTCCACGCGAGAGAAACAGAGTAGTTTTTTCTTTCGCGAGAGAGCTAACTATCTTTTCTCTTATTTTATAATTACCATAATGTCCAACGCGCCGCACAGCGGAATATTCGCCCCGAAAATACGGTCAAAGCTGTTTCAATATTCCCTGAATATTCGAACTACTGTAACATCGCTAACACTGATCCAGATTCGATGAGAAAGCAACTATTTTGAAGCTTGAGATTTCTACTTTTTATACCATGTAATTACTATAATGGCTGTTTTGAATGCAAGATCTGTCCCGAAAGAGTCGTTGCTATTTTTCAATCGAGTATTGTGGATTATAAATCACGGTGCGCATGATGGATACACGAATAAGAGAACGAATATTAAATTCAACTGACTCGAGAAACAAAATTTTTACAGTTTACGCGCAAATTTTGAAGTTGACTTTTCACCGCCTTTTCGGGGCAAATACCCAACAGTGCGTCGTCGCGTTGTCTTGAAAATTGAAATTTTTCTACATCGATTCCAGATGTGCAATTTTAATTTTATTTTTCTACGTGCAACCATTATTTAGATATATCGAGCAGGTCTCGATAGACGCAGATTGCACGCGATCGAGCAGGTTTTCGTTCGAGCGGCAAGAAGACCGTGTCAGTCGGTGGACAGACAGGGCGAGCAAATATTGACCTTGATCACTCGAGTTGACACGGTGAGCGTTTCCGTGAACCTTGCTCTTCCGTTCTTGTCCCCAGGCTTCCCCGGTCCTCCGTCATTCAGGCCACGTGGATCGCGTTACACGAACGTAATCTGAGAGGTCACAGTCCCGAGCGAGTACGCAGCACCGTCCGTAACGCAACCTGTTCCAGTCCGTTCTCCGTTTCCGTTCGTTTCCACGAATTTCCATGGCCACAGGACGACAACGACTGCGGTGCTCCGGCGCGGCGTTTCCTCTCGCGGCAAACAGCGTTCACCTCTGTGCCAATAGGGCTCGAACCGGGAACCCGTTTAGATTCCCGGTAGAGAAACGGGAGAGCTTTGTTTGCCGAGTCATCGAAGTCGCTGCTCCCTCGTCTGACGCGCAAGGGCTCTACATATGACTCGCGGACTACGTGTCTGATCTCCGAGAAATGATTCAACACGAAATTAAGTTGGTGGAAAAACGGAACAGCCCCAGGAACTGAGTCAGGCCTGCAATTATCACGGAGAGTCACTAGATTAAGACTTACGCCCCCACTCCCCCTTCCGCGACACCGTAGAAGGTTCGTGTCTGTCGTGCATGTGTCACATTTTTAATAATTTATGTAGCTGCACATTCCGTAACTGTGTACCGGTTCCTCCGCTATCAACTATTTCATATTGCCTTTATCGTGCATCGCCTCGCGTGACTGTTCACTGAATTCTCCAAGAGAAGGGATAGTTGGTAGAGTTTCCCAGGAGTAGGAAAAGTTGCTCAGAAGTAGGGAGAGTTACCTTAGAGTAGGGAGAGTTACCTTAGAGTATGTAGAGTTACCTTAGAGTATGTAGAGTTGTCTAGAAGTAGGGAGAGTTGCCTAGAAGTAGGGAGAGTTGCGCAGAAGTAGAGAGAGTTGCGCAGAAGTAGGGAGAGTTGCGTAGAAGTAGGGAGAGTTGCCTAGAAGTAGGGAGAGTTGCGCAGAAGTAGAGAGAGTTGCGCAGAAGTAGAGAGAGTTGCGCAGAAGTAGGGAGAGTTGCGCAGAAGTAGGGAGAGTTGCGTAGAAGTAGGGAGAGTTGCCTTAGAGTATGGAGAGTTGTCTAGAAGTAGGGAGAGTTGCCTAGAAGTAGGGAGAGTTGTCTAGAAGTAGGGAGAGTTGCCTTAGAGTATGGAGAGTTGTCTAGAAGTAGGGAGAGTTGCCTAGAAGTAGAGAGAGTTGCGCAGAAGTAGGGAGAGTTGCGTAGAAGTAGGGAGAGTTGCCTTAGAGTATGGAGAGTTGTCTAGAAGTAGGGAGAGTTGCCTAGAAGTAGGGAGAGTTGTCTAGAAGTAGGGAGAGTTGCCTTAGAGTATGGAGAGTTGCCTAGAAGTAGGGAGAGTTGTGTAGAAATTGCGAGAGTTGTCTTATAGTATGGAGAATTACCTAGAAGTAGGGAGAGTTGCCTAGAACTAGGTAGTGTTGTCTAGAAGTGTAGAGAGTTGCCTAGAAGTAGGGAGAGTTGCCTAGAAGTATGGAGAGTTGCTTAGGAGTAGAGAGAGTTTACAGAAGTACAGAAAAACTGTAAACTGTCAAATATCATCCACAGTATGTCAATGCCAGATGATATTTGAAAATTTCCTGAATCTTAAAAATATTGACGGCGCTATACTTCCGCAGTATAGTTCCGACGAGCACAAAGTGTCCCTGGACGTTGCAATATTTGTCTCGGAAGGGTCCTCGTCGAACAAAGAACGACAAACTTGGCCGGACTAACGATCTTGGTCGCAGTCAATGGCTCGGCGGTTAATTTTCGGAAATGTCCGGCATGGTTCGAGTTCCTCGGGCGTTGCCAGGAATTCAAATTTCGAGACGGAGGGAAACTTGAGACGAGTTGCGGGGTAATTGCGCGCCGACTTCGGACGCGGGGGTGCACTCAGCTTGAACAAACTCGGCCGGATTCCCGATTTTAGCGAGTCGAGCGCAGCGATACCTGGACCATGTTTCCATACATTTTTCCCAACTAGTATCGCGAATTTATCTGAAGTTTGATAGGTCGAGGGGATGAAGTTCCTTCTCCGAAGGAGTATCATAAAGCGACAAACCCGATAAACCGTTGACGGAGAAACTGGCCGGAAAACTTCGACAGGGAATCCGGGCCGCGTTCACAAACTTTCGGGATCTCTAGCCGCGAAAGTGCTCGAGGTATCGTAGCTCGTAATCGGTTTAATTCGCTTTCGATAATCGAAGTCCGGCAAACTGGAATAAGCCGGCGAGCTCCTACGAAACAGCCGGACGTCGACGGCCGCGTTTCTCTACCGCCATCGCGAGAAATCAATATTTGTTTCGCTTGTTATCGCCTTTCCTCTCTTCGCGATTCAACGAAACCGAAGAATTCGATTGCGAAAACCTTTTACCATTCTGCTGTCTTTCAAACGTACATCATTTAGCGGCGTCGGGCACTCCTTGAAATTCCTCTGTGGGATTCTGTATTCGAATTTCAAACAACTTAGTTAAAGAAAATCTTACGTTCGATCATCCCGAAAAGAACTGAATCGTAGAAAGAGCCAAGGCCGATTTCTACGAACAAATGTACAACTTCTACAATTTTGATTATTTTTACTAAAAAAAAATCACACGCGTGCTTCTGACATCGATGAAAATGTGTGCAAAATCCCAATGCAGAGGGTTCAATAGTTCACCTGAGAAAAATCCTCGAGTGAAACATTTTTCAGCCAGATTGTATCTTGGCTCGAAGTTTGGCGGTGTTACTCCGGCGGACAATTTTGCGGTCGAACAGATCGGCACGTTGTCGCGAAACTTTGCCAAATCCTGGTAATTACTTCAATTCCGCCGACTGATCGCTCCTCTTTTGTTCCCGCCGAGTTGGCGTTAATCCAGACCGCTGCGCTGGCGTTCGCATCCGCGATGGTTCAGAAGAAACGTGGAAAAGCCGCGATCCGGTTTTCAGACTGTTCTATATTTTATGCAAATCCAGAGATAGTGTAAACAATTCCCGCCGGAATGGCTTGATGCGGCTGAAAACGCGCGCGGAATTCAAGTCGAACTGTTTTTGTGCGTCCGCAATACGGCAATGGCGGACCTGTGCGTAGGTTTTTGTTTAGCTAGCTCTGAAGGGGGAACGGCGTCAGTCAGTTTCCGGCGATGCAACGCGTCCAATGCGTCAAACGAATTTTCGCGTTTTTGCATTTGTAAAATGCACCCGATATTGAAACGTCGATATCCTTCCGTCCGGTGTGCCAGCGAAAATCCTCTGGCTCCGATTGCGTCGGGAAAAATATTGTTCCTTTACCTGCCGACTAAGTATAGCGGCGCAAAGCGAGAAGTCGAGTTTTCCATTTCGAGAATATATTCTGTTTCAGAGTTTTCCGATGCGTATGCGATCGATGCAACTGGAGGAATAATTTCTACGCGTGCTCTCCAATGGGAATTTTTTAATATCGACTCGCGTCAGCTTCTCCGAAGCTTGAAAATTTCTTAATAGTTTCTCAGGTTTTTTAAAATGCTTATACTTTCACGATTATCGTCATAGAAGTGACAAATCCGTAATAGTTACTGCGAATTTGAGATGAACTAGTTTATCAGATTCCCTATCGGGTCATTCCACGCCAAATCGATCACTTCGGTCAATCAAGTCATGATTTCGCTGATTTAAAATTTAATTTTACGATCGGCTAAAATGTCTTAAATTTTGAAAAAATATGGTCATATTCCTTAGGTATTGGTTATGGTTATATTCCGAAAAATTCGTAAGTGAGGCCCAAAGCAAAATTCCCCCAAAGCTGGCAAAAACTGCAAACTTTGAAGACCTGTAATTAAGAAAAAAATTTTGAACCAGCGAAACGATGACTTAACCCGCTCTAATTTCACATGGACTGCAACATATTTTATTCAGAATAAAATGGTCGATGGTGACGTCGAAAAGCGATCGATTTGGCATGGAATGGCAATTTATTTACTCCCGCAGTGAATGTTTATTCATCCGACTGGAATCGTTCGAAATATGAGACAGTTCCTCTAGTATTAAAGAACAAACGTCTGCGACGGTAAAAGGAAGCTTTCTAAAAAATTAATCAGAAAGCGGAAAAAATGTTCCGGTAAACCCAGCATTAATGTTGAAGGAACTTACCGAGGAACCCTTGTATGGCGCCCAGCGGCATCACGAACAGACTGACGAGGAGGTCTGCGACAGCCAGGGACAAAAGAAAGTAATTCGTGACGTTATGCAGCTTCCTGTCGAGTCCTACAGCCAGGCAGACCAATATATTGCCGAGGCCGCCAGCCACGATGAACACTGCGACGAACAGGAAGCTCCAGTCGAAACGACGTCCTCTAGCTGTTGAGCCGAGCTTCGCTCGATGTGAACACGAAACCGCGAGATCCTCCGTCGTCGTCGCGTTCTCTGACGGCGTGCATTCCAGAATCTGGAAATTTAACGAGACCTTGGACAAGCTTCGACCCTTCAGCGACGTCTCTGCACCGTGACGACTCCACCGAGTATTTCAAAATTGATCCCAGCGTGCCACATGCTTGGCCTGTCGCAAATATACACGATACGGAAACAGCAGACGGTGAAAAGTCATTTATCACCATCACTGCAGCAGAATATTGTTACTGTCCCGTACATCTTGGCGAGAAGATGCCGAAAATCCAAGTTTTAACGTTGGGAATGTACTGCTTCAAAAGTTACGAGTGTTTACAGTTGAACGACTTCATATCGTTCGTGCACAGTGGGCAATTCGGAACAAACGAGATTCAAAATTAAACAACTTTCGATAGAAATGAGGTAGAGCCATGAATTATTTTTTTAATTAAAGATTAAACTTTGCAGAATATGGGAAATATAGGGAGATTACGGTCTCAAAATTTGTCTACGATCTCTGGTTTTTTCAAAAATTTTGTTTCATAAAATCACTTCAACGAAAAAATGATTTCGTTAATTTCTTGTCACGAAAATGGATTTTTGATTTTTAGTCAAGACGAATCATTTTACAGTATGTGAAAATATTGAATGGGTGAATTTTCACCCCGAGGAACGTATGAGGGTTGAAAGCTTTTGGTTTCCGGAGGTGAAGTGTAATCCTATTTTTACTATACTCGGTGAAAAAAATTGTCTTTTAAAATACATTTGTCGAATAAGAAACTTGAAGTAACCGGGAGAAAAAATTCGACGCGCAAAGGGTTGAAACTTGAAACGCGGATTACGCGTTTAAAACGCGAAACGAACTGTAAATATGATCATCTCGCCGAATGGAATCGCGGAGCACTCCTCGTGTATGGAAATTTTAAAGACGGAATTACGTTTGATGCGCCGATCTTTTTTTGCCGCATTAATTAACGTAATTTCCTAGGGAATGAAGAAGTGGGTACACCGTTTCGTATTAATGAATTTCCATTCGTGTAAACCAGCTAAATGTTGAAAACATCCCTGAACGTTTGCGAGAACTACCGCACAACACCGGGAAACTTCCCGTTACGAATGTTAATCAACCGCGGAAACGAATTCGCAAGTTCGCGACGTTGTTACGGAATTTTTCATTCGTCGACGAGGTTACGAGACCCGCGTGGCCGAGTTTCCGAGAAAAAGACGAGACAAATTGGACTCGTTCCGCTGCAAAGTCGAGGTAATCGGTTCACGAGAAAACTCGCTAACGTTCTTGCCGCTTTTAATACAATGGCTCCGGAAATGTACTAACTCTTTAACAAATAAATTAATCTTGCCGCGGATTAACCCTATGCTGGCATTCGCTCTCGACTTACGGAGCTCTTGGCTTATGCTCCCCGATGGTTCAACTCAAAATGTTCAATTGGTTACGGAGTATCAAGAACTTTCGACATAGCTCAACTAGAAATTAGAATCACGAATTATTGTAATAATGATAAATAATGACAACGTGTAAAAGTGAATTGTAGAAAACCATTTTTCTTCAGAAATGTGAACGGTTCCATTCAATCTCCGCTGTTCTATGGACTCCGACAGAATTATAAATTGATATCGCCATCAATTCGAGTAATTGGAAGTTCGATAGCTCGATAACTCGTTATTTTGTAATATCGAACTGGAGAATTTTGAACTGATTCTCATCAATATAAATATTTCTTCATCCCCTCGAGTCGTAATGAAGCATCGATCGGTAATGAGCCTGCGTTAAGGACAACCGTGAAAGAGATTGCAAAATAAAAGGGTTAAAACTCTAAGGTAATCAGCTTTTGTTCATCGCCAATTTAAATGAAATAAACAGAATCAATCGAAGACTACGTGGAATGCTACAATATATCTTTCTCCAGCAAGCACCCTCTTCATGATTCGCGAACTAGATAACGAGCAGAGAGCCGAAACCATAAAACAGCGAATAGCAACCGGGTGGGCGTCGAAAAAGTAATTCCATTTTGAGGGATGCACGAAGCCTTTTTCGACAGATTTACTCGCACGAAATTTTCATTAAAATGTCAGACATCAGTGACGTATCTTACTAATTGACCGCACACTAGAAGGTGACAGCACAGAAATTTAATTTTTAAGGGGTAGGGTACCCCTATTCTAGGGCATTTATCAGTGTACCGAACCCTTGTGTAGAAGAAAAGGTTTTTTTGTGGTAACACTGATAAACAAACATTATTACACAATAATACGAGTGTCCAAAGTAGGGGAAAAAGTCGAGAAAAATTCTGGAGATTCTAATGTATTTTTCTTTCAATAAATCTAGTAAAAGATATAGTATTGAAATATACAAAATTAATCTATTGTTCGATTGTAATCGATTCGATTTAATTCGATATTAATATGTTTCAATTTATTTATTCATGCTCGTAATTTCGTTTGCCTCTATTAATAAATCTTCGTTTAATAATTCCGTTTATCCAATTAATAATTTTAACAGGTTATGGGGCTGAAGCCGCTCGGATCGATTAATAGCAATAAAGATATTGATAAACAGAAAAAAACGAGTAATCATAGCAGAACCGAAGCGTTGGACTGATACAAATGTATGTCTATCAGTGTTACCGCAAACAGAACTTATTTTCTCTAAACAAGGATCGAGTACACTGATAAATGCCCTAGAAAAGGGCACAGCTCCCTTTAGCAAGAACCGAGTAACTCCACGAGGCTGCACCATTAGTCAAAATCGAGAACAGTCACAGCGTCCACGCTGCTCCGCACACAATCATCAAGATGGATAGCCTCTCTTGCAAGAGCAACAGTAAGCTGGAACGCTCATACCGGAAACGCAGAGATTCTCTTACCTGTGTTCCCAGCGCAGTCTCGTTGCACTCCCTAAACCTGGGTATCCTCGACATGAACACGCCCTCGATGCTCTCGAGTCCGCTGAGGATCAGCGAGACGTTCACGTCGCAGGAGTAGTCGCAGGGTCTGCAGAGCAGCGTCATCGACGAGGTGAAGCTGCCTCTCTCCACCATGCACAGATGATCGAACCCGAACAATCCTGATCCACAATCCTCCAGACATCCAAGGAAGCTGTCGTTGCAGGGCACTTGGTGCAACATAGCGGTGAGATTGCCTGTCCACGCGGTCAGGTTCCCGTCCATGTTTCCCGGTAGTCTTCTACGCCTGGCTACATTTGTGTTTTCTTGGGCCAGGACGGAACGACAGTTCACCGACGAGGAGACATGGTCTGGCTAGGCTTGGTCCCGACGCGATCCTGATCAGTTGCGCGGACATCGTAGCTGGAAGACCGCAGGTCGCAGAGACTCGACTGGAAGACTCTTCAGGGCTGGTTCAAGGACGCGGCAGGTGCCCGTGAATTCGACCTTTCTCGCCCTGTTACACAGCCTCCCTGTATAACGTGGCGCACGTTGCCTCGTAAAACGCACCCCATCCCACGCGTCCGCTCCAAATTGACCAAGAAAACGGGGCCTGCGTTTATTCAGCGGCACCGAGCCGTTCCGGTTTATGGATTCTTCAGGTCCGACTTTACGACCGGCTGTACTACTCTCGCTATCCCCGGGATCAGCCCGACGATTATTCAGGCCTCTCCTCCATCTAGAACAAACGATGACAGTTTCAACTTCTCCCCCGAGGAATCGATTTATTGCTTCTTTCCCTAACCCACTCCCTCCTCCGCGGCATTATTAGTCGAGGAATCAGCCTCTTTCTTTCTGTTGCCCGCCAACGCAACCCCACATCCGCGAATCGAAAACACCGGGAAAATATGGTGAAACGAAAAGTATTCTCGAGATCCAAGCTTGTCTTGGAAGTTGGACAGCGTCTCCCGCAGGACGCGAAATGTTTTATCGGTTTTGCTTATTTCTAGAGGTTGCTCGATTTGTTTCGTCACGCGACGTCGTCGTCGTCGGACTTGTCACGCCGCGAAGGAAGCCTGGGGGACACGGTTTGACGAGAAGATTCATGGTGGGCCACGGAGTTTTATATATATACTCGATCAATCCGCAAGCTGCTGAGGATCGACTTTCAGTGACGGTTTCAAATGGATGTCGCCTTGGGACAGCCCGTATTAGACTGGCGTGCAGTAACCGCTCGTTATTGGTCCGCAGTCGAGGGCGCGATCCTTGTTCGGTGTTTACTCGCTCCACTGCTGGCCAACTCCGGCGAGAACACGCGAGGAAATTCTAGATAACAGCTACGATGTAAACATTATGCGGATAGAATGAGTTGCGGTTAGGTACCGAAGGGGCGGAGAGGACCACGCATACGAAAATTGAGTAGTTTCACAGCGTATTTACAAAAAAAAAATAAACAGACGCCGCGCGGATCAGCGTTACGTTGCCACGGGGTGTACAACAATACGAAAAATTCAATACAGTATTGGCAATAGTTTTTTGCGAATATCTCGGAAACTAGAAGCGACCCCCCTATATTGGAAAAGGAAAAAGTTGTTCGGAATGTGTTGCTGCAAAACATGTTAAAATTTTATCAAAATCGCAGTAGGCAGACCTTTTCTATACAATTACCAGAAACGCTTCGGCCACCCGATCCGAGTTTCATTCTGTCCTTCCCTATGTTCGGCTCTCTATTGAAGTCTCGACGCGGTAGACGCAGTCATGTAGTAATCAAGTCCGTCCACGATACAAGTCCGTGAAAAGAACGGCTGTTGGATTAATAATCTCCGTTTACCGTACTCATGGTTCTGAAGCGGCTCGGAGGCCGCTCGAGAAAAGCCCCGCATTGGTGCGAGCCCTATATCGTTTGCGGCGGACCTGGAACGAACTTCTTTCGTTGTACCAAGTGGTTCTTTTCAACGGAATCGAGTATGGTGGGAAATCGTGGAGGATGCATAACCGACGGATCACTCGCACTTTCCGCGAGGCGCGTCTTATCGAGACATCAAAGGAGCCCCGTTCGAGGCTTCGGCCGGAATATTTATTGGGGATTATGAGGCGAAGGTGAACGGGAGCAAGAGAAATAGTTGGCAACGCCGGACGTGAAACACAAACTCGGTGGGAACCTTGGGTAGAATCTGAATGTAAGGCGAAGGATATTTTGTACGCTCGCGGTGGCTTATATTTTATTCAAGGAGCGTCGCCCGAGGATCGAAGCAGATATAATAATATTGGATCGATCAGAGGTAAAGGCGGGTTTAAGGTGACACCAGTGTCGATATGTATCTTCGGCTGGAAGCCGCGCGATAAATCACGTTCACAGGAGAAGAAGCGTTGCGGTGATAGCCGCGATAAGCCGTCCCATTTATGAATTTCCTTCGAGTTTCGTCGGACACCGCGGAAAAGTTGTTTCTCCCGCGTATCCTCCATCGACAGTGCGTCTTTTAGACGAAACTAGCCATCGGGACTGCATCGGCGCGCCAGTGTTTACGCCAATGAGAGACGACCTTGCGAGAACGCATCGACGCGTCCAACCAAAATAAACCGCCGTTTTGATCCGAATGAAATTTCTACTGGGTGCGTACTAGCATCCGGGAAACGCAAGATTCGCTATTAAAATTGTTCGCGTATTTCTTCAGAAACGGACGCACTCGGTTTTCCAAGAGGAACATTCCCCCTGAAATTTTCATCGGGCTTGAGAGCACCATGAAAGAACTTCGCGGAGATTCTGGGCTAAGTGGCGTGCGGTCAAACACGCCTCTTTTCCTAAAAGGCATCCTTCGAGAACAATAGTACTTTTAGTTCTGAAGCAATGTCGGGCTGCTTGCCATTCCTAACTTTGACCGGCCTTTGTCAAATAAACGTCTCTGCGACGGGACTGCAAAGATCACCGATGCTGATACCGCTTTTCGGTACCGACTCGAGGAGCTGCATGGTTAATACGTTCGCCTGGAAAATACAATTTTTACGTAGACCATTTACGCAGAGCGTATATTCTCTATCCGCATAGTGTTTCCATACAGCATTTCGAGTGAAACTTTCGGAAATCAGCAATTTCTGACTTTCGTTATACAATCCCGTAGATTATCACGTGAAAATGCCGAAAATCCAAGTTCCAATTTCAGAAATTCGGTAGTTCGAAAGTTATGCCCATAAATGCCAAGTACCCTAAACATCTCTCAAGTTTAAACATTCGCAACTTTCGAACCAGTATATTCCGAAAGTTAAACTTGTATTTTCGACATTTCCTCGCCAAGATCTACAGGACTGTATTAAAAAACTAAAAAATATTCAATTTTCTCAAACGAAGTTCAGCCTCACTTCGTGCCACTATCCGTTTCAACGATTTACATCTTCTCCGAGCCAAATAAGCAAATAAATTTCATTCGCGTCATCTGCCAAATAGAACTGAATAAATCAATATATTAATAGGCGTCCTATTTCTCTCCGACTATGTGAAATCACGTGTTAGGTGGCGAAAGCTTCGAAGAGGGGGTAATTCGTAAGAGTTACAGTAATTTCAAATGTTTGCTGTTAAATGCGAGCTGTCATCGCGCGCTGCATTTGTGAAAGGCTCAAGGGCTAAAACGTTCTCCGTCGGTCGAGACTGAAGGGCGTTAGCCTCTTTACTTTACGACCGTAGCCGGGGATGGTTGATTCAGCTAAACTCGGCGTCGGTGTCGTTTGAACGCAATCAAAGTCAGACACCGCGCCGCGGGAAAACACGTCCTCCTCCTCCTCGCTCCCTTCGAACGCCACATATGGATTTTAATAACGGTGCAACGGAATTTCCGGATTGTGATAAAGCTCGACTCCGCCGGATCCATAAATAAGCCGGCTTCGGGAACCAGTAATACATCATGCGAAGCGTGCACGTTACCCGCGCGCATTCGGGTGTCGATACTTCGGCAAACTTCCAAAACGAAAAAGAGCACGATGGCTTCCATAAGCCGTCCGTAATTTATACCTGTTGAAAGAAAGCTGAAATCCAAGAATGTCAGGCTGTCGTCTTTACTGCCGCAAGTGAAACGATTTGGGAAGATCCCAGCAACTGCGGAAGCGGTAAATTTTTGGATGTTTTAGGGAAAGCGTCGAAATAAAACGCTTCTGGACAAAACTCGAAGTCCAAGAATTGTTGCGGTGTCGCATCTGCTATGAAGTATAGACTGCGGATCTTCACGCGTTTATAGGAAAATCGAGTAAACGAAGTTCGAAATTGTTGGAAAATTTAAAAAATTGAAGATGTGCGTGTACAGGGCGTCCCGAATTTAAATGGTAAAACTTCAGGTGCGTGTAGGGACCCGAAAATCTAAGATAATAAGATCCGCGATATAATTCATAAAAATTAGCATGAGAAAGAACAACTATTCTATTTGGACTTCTCGTTGTAAGGGAAAAAATTGGAACATGGTAAAAATGGTGATGCATCATATAATAGTATGCAGCCGTGTTTTTATGAAACTCCGAGCATCGCATCAGCAGCAAGCATCCCGCGGGTACCAATTAATTTGCTGTATTAAAGAATGCGCGCAATTCTCGCCGTTCCGCGTTTTTTCCCCCTTAATCCGAGCGATTTAATACTTATCGAACCGTGAAATGTTCATCAGCGATTCCTGGCTGGCACGCGCACGTTCTCCACGGTGAAATTATTCTGTTAATCAAACCATGACTCCCGAAAATCTGATTGTGTTTTTCCGCGCGGGAATCCGATCACGCGTTTCCCCTTTTGATCGAGCACGGATCTAGATATCAAAAGTCACGCTGCTGATTCACCGGTCTCCCCTTGACGCAGTTAGTTTTCGATTACCATACTCTCGGTGAAAGAGAAACGTTTTTATCCCGCATTTCATCGTCTCTATAAACAGATGTAGAGCCGATCATTATCATCTCGCTGACTCTCTTGCCGGTAACGGCAAAAATTTTTGAACCCGGCCCCGCAGAAGGTCACGCCGGCCTTGGGCCCAATATTAGGGTCTGTCTCCATATGTTTAATGGGAAACAAAAAAGGAAAAAGCAACATGTCCTTCTGTTATGTTCTGTTATGTTACCGCATCGTGGTTGTTTGTAAATAAATCTGTACATCCGATGTTTAGGAACACTCGGTGTTTAAACTAAAGCTTGAACAAGTGTCCGAGCTAAAGCGCAAGATCCAAAGCTTAAGCTAGAGCATTAGCTAATGTCCGTATTAGAGTTTGAACTAGAGTCTAATGTATAATAAAACCCTGAAACGTTTTTCCGTCCCCAACAAAGTCCCCGAGCTTAGAGATCCTTGGCTGACCGAGGAGTTTGCTAACTCTAGGCTAGTTTCACGTTAGAGCGAATATCGTCAGCGATAAATCAGGCTTAATGTCAACCGAAGCACACTTTGTTCGACAGGGAAACTTACTTCGTAACCGGCTGATTTCGGTCCGAAATTAACGCGGGCCCTCGACGACCGCCTCGAAATTTAATCAGCAAATCTCCAAGTTTCCTCATTTCAATTCCTTTGCTTTTTTGGAATTATTTCTGGAACACGCGGGAACAAAATCTTCGACGATAGCTGGGTCTATTCGACCCAGTGTATAAAAATGACAATTAAATAAGTATCCACAAAAAAATATTAAAAAATAGCGATTAGTTAATCGATTGATAATTAAATAGAAGTTTTCTTCCCTCTTCTGGGAAATTATCCCAGATATTCTAATCGAATAATTATGATTTGATTTGTAGTAGCCAGCAACAAAGGAGGTTTCTTATTTACAAAAAAATTGCATTGCTGCTCTAAAATGAAATTACAGATCGTCGATAAATTGAAAGGTAGAGAATAATTTTCATCGATAAATCGTACTTCGAGGTAATTCCGAAGAATGCCAAAGGAAACAAGCGCACTGCAACGAAGCATCAAAAGAGGAGCAAACTGCATTACACCGCGCTTCCGAAATGATCGGAGGTCTCTTCCTCCTCGGAAAAGCTAGAGCCTGTTTTATAGTACTCCTGAAAGATGTGTCCGACAATATCGAGTGCCTTCGTTGTGTTCCACTCACGTTTTTATTGCATTCCGAAAGACTTTGAAGAGTACCCGGTGAAAAGGTTACGAGCCAAAATTATTCTCTAATTCTTTGTCCCTGTGCCCACCGATACATAATCGTTCGCGGTATTGTTCCCAAGAAACAATTTGTTTGGTCGCTCTCAAAGCTCCCTCTAATGAGAATCTACCCACTTGTCATCAGTGTAATTTCAAGTCGGGCCTTTAAATGGTCGTCGTTGCGGAAAACTCCTCTGTTGTTTCAGGAAAATTATGCTACTTTCTACCAAAGGTAAAAAAATAAAATATAAAATTTTTTGAAGACATAAATGTATAAAGATTTCATACAGATTTTCAAAAAATATGCTAGAGAATTAAATCCCTCGGAGAATAGTACCACTAAAAATAACATATTACGTAATCCCACTTTCTTAAAATTTGCCTAGAAAAATTGAAAATTGGATAATTATCGAAGTCTGGTAATTATTGTGATTAAAATATACAGAATCATATTCAGGAGCCAGGCTACGTTGAAAAGCGTACATTTTCGACTGATTTTCTTACCGAGCCTGCTTCGAAGCACCCGGTATCATAAATTCTCATCGACCTCGTTGGCAGTCTTCAATTATATTGTTTGGAAACGTATCAAACATTTCTGGCTACTTCGTGCCAAGTTCGATCGACTCGTTTTTCTTCGAGAAGTCGAAGAAAAATTCTCTCACCTCTTCCCTCGACTACGAGATGGCAAACGAAAAGTATCCGACCCTTTCATTACCCCGGCTCCGAGTTTGTACTCGCGGACGACGCTGATCAATGTTGTTTAATTAGTGCCGTCTTATTTGAAACGAAAACTTCTACAATCGATACTCGTCAGCTGTTTGGAATCCTGAACAGGCAAGATCCTTTGATATTTGTAAATCATCCTGAACAGGCTAGATCCTTTGATATTTATAAATCATCCTGAATCGACTCTCCTTTTCGGGGATCCTCGCGTACACGAAGTTTGACGGTGAACTACCCTGAGGCCACATGTGGCGCGTTAATTAGGTATGTATAATTATGAGAAGATGCAAATTTTCATTCTGGATATTAATGGTTACGAAACTAACGTTGCGGCGAACTTTATGCAGATCTTGAAGTCGCGGAATAAGTATTTTTATGTACGGAGACCCCTTGATGTTTTCCACATTCACAAATCAATTAGCCAGCGCCTTCAACAAATTAAACAAAATTGTACAAAGATATTATGAAAAAATGAAAATGTACACGTTCATTTAACAAATTGAAAGAAATTAATGACAGTCTCACTAAAGTGTCACGATTTTTAAATTCATAAGTCAACTGAAAATCTTGCACACTTTCTAACCAAATTTGAAGATATTAAGACGAGATGTGTTCTCTCATTAATTCGACGGTAGTATTTTTTTCAGAAAGTTGGCGCGATAATATTCCACTAACTTTTATTCTCTCGGACCCATTCGCGTAGATTTTCGTGTACGAGTGGACATTTCTGTGCACCTAGCCGTATTCCTGCGACCCAAATGTATTTTATAGACAATTTAGTTTAATTATTACTAGCGCGACGCACCTGCTGCGAGCTCCTCGGATGCACAATAGCTTCTTGAGTTTCCCGAACGGCCGTTTCGAGCGTTCAAAGAAAATTCTCACGGCGCAACGGAGGCGACGCTAATTTCGTTGAACACGGACCGTTCCCGGAACACCTCTATTCGCTATAGCAGCGTTCGTTTCGCTACGTAAATTAGTAACCCGCCGCATCCCCTCGTAATTAATGAGATCAGATTCAGCGGCGAACAGCTTTAAATCCCGGCCCCGGTGTTTCACGGTTAAATTGTGCCTCTAAGCAGATTGATCGACGCTCCAGCCACTAATGGGTACTGCGTTCGATGGATAACGACGTTGTCCGACTTTTCGGATGCATTCCATCGTGTCACGCGTCGGCGTTTATCTCGTGATCATGATACCATTCTGATCAAAAAGTTAGAATCGCGGCAGCGAGGCTCGGCTCTTACAATTTTCCTAATCAACGGTACCCCCTGAAGAAAACTAACATTTCAGTAAATCAATTTATCCCTCTTCAAACACATTTTGGATCGAGCTAAAAATCGGAAAATTTTTATGCAAGCCAAGATGACAGTGCTTAAGCCAAGAAAATATATTCCACATCCATAAACAAGCCCCAACATGTACCCACGCAATAGTTTTATAAGTAAATTTGTATTCTTCACGCAGTGAAAATAATATATTAATACCCTTAAATTGCACCTACTTGTGCTCGTCATAAATGGATAAAATCCGTTCAATCCAATGAATAAAAGATGTACTTGAGATCGGATATTCATTTGATCGTTCAGCGGTGAACCTGAGGATGCCGAAACTCGATTTCGTCATTTCAGCGGTGATCTAATTTAAATGGTATTTACGAGTTAATTACTCTCTGGCCGAGCGAATGGGAAAGTTAGAACACCGATTGCAGAAGCAGCAGAAGGAAAAGTTTACGGACGAAAGAGGATTCGCAAAGCGCGCAGCCACTGGTTGGAGTAAATCTTAATTGGCGTATTTAGTTTGACGGAGATGAGCAACGATAGCGGTGGTTTTTGATGAACTGGGGACACGTAACAGCATGGTTAGCACGAATGCTAAACGAACAGAGATTATAAAGCGCGAAAAGGCGAATTGCCAAGTTCATTAAAAATCCAAACTCCATTTCCTTGGGAATTAAGCTTACTCAACAATTTCAACACCACCCTGAGAGTATTCTGATGTATACATATTTCATTCCAGATCGATGGGGCGCGAGAAACGTTCAGCTTCCTTTACGCAGAGCACAGTGTCCTTATTGCATAATTGAACAGCAACCGGATGAATAAAAGAAGCACAAGCAGAGGTTCGAAAATATAAATAGCAAATGAACCTGTTAGGTTCCAATCAAAATTTCATTTTATTATACTTTCATTTGTTTTTCCATCGGCCGACCGAGCGACTCGACAGTGCAGTTAACATTCCGAGAGCTCCGTAATGGTGTCACCAGCTTCTGACGAGTGTCGCTTAATTTTTTCATTTCACTGCGCACAGGAATTATTGTTCCGATGGTCGAGACAATAAATTTTAATTGTTGTCGCTTTACCGGGGACGGTAATTCTGCTAAAAATGCGGTGGTGACCTGGAAATTTCGAGATTCGGCGTTTCCAAAGCGACGGTACCCCCTTCAACCCCCCGAACAAAATTAGTATTTTGAGTCGAGCTAAAAATCAAACTCGCAATGCCTTTGGGAACAATCCGACCACTGTATATACATAATTTGCTATTTCGACAAACTTGATTTATATGCAAAAAAGAAATTTCCGAAAAGCCATCACCCGTATAAAAAATAATGGTATCACAATGTTTCCCCCTTTATATCATGCAAGTTTCGTAGATAAATTTTGTTCATATTGTTTCACAAATAACAAAAATGATTAAGTTGGTCAGAGTTTTATTGGTCTACCCTGTATAACTCACCCCCGAAACTTCGTGACACATAGGAGGATGGGTTTCGACGTCTGTTGAAAGCGCTATCGTTTCTCGTTAAATGGAATAACTGCGACGATGAAATTAAACAACAATACGAACGCAGAGGAAAGAGTAAAGAGGGGTGCACGGTTCAAATGAAATCAACTTTCCCCGCAACGAGCGAGGTCACTTTTTCATTGCGCGGGCACATAAATGGGTTGTCGAAGAGCGGCGATGCATCGATATTAATTTGTTGACGCGAAACGGCCCGGGACGGAATTTCTGTTGCGTTGCGGAGTCGATTAAACGACGAGCGATGGAGCTCGTTCGAAAACGCGGAGACGCGGAAATATGGCGACACGAGGACGCGAGGTTCCCGGGAACGAGCGTGATTAGACGAATGCCGGGGAAATGAGCGACAGGAACGGAAACGAGGAACACCGGAAATGCGGAAACGTTAGAGATTTTAGAGACATCGAGATTTATGAGGAGTGGCGCTTTCTATGAAGCTGTTTACATTCAAATTTTGTACATAGTTCAGTTGTAAGTGGACGAACCCTTATCGGGAAAAATAAAGTTAACGTTTAACTGACTTTTTCTGCGAAGTGATTCGTTCTACGCGTTTCCAATCCGAAGCACAATTTGTTAATTTTTATTTAGTAGATACAATGGGTGTACAAAGTGTTCGTACACTCTTTTTATTATTTCGAGAGGACTTGTTATAGTGGAAACTTTCCTCCCAGAGCTTTTTCCGAGATTTCAAGATCATCGATGTTTTTTTTAAATATAACATCCGATGAAGTGGACAATGTCGGTTCTGAAATTAATTAACTACTCTCACGACGGTTGGCTGGTCAGAGTTTGTAAGCTTTCATCTCGAAATTGTAGAGATCAGGACGTAAGATTGAAGCTCGGGAACGTATGAGAGAGTCCAGTGTTTTTAACAATATATCGGAAATGCTTCACCCAGTTCGAGGAACATTCTCGTACCTCTCGGACGAATCTCTATATCTCTACTCGTAACCTTCCACATTCCAGTGAGATATGTCACCATTCTTCAGCAATTCCAGTTACTTGCTCCCCACTCGGATAAAAGTACAATACTACCTCGGGTTACGTCGTTCCGTCTTACGTCCACCGCAGTACCGTTATTTCCATTAACAACGCGATAGTTGATTGTTTATGGAAAAGTTGCAATGCAAAGTTCAGAAAAAGAGAGAGAGTCGAATTACAATCTAATGCGGTAGATTGGCAAATGTGTATCACGGGTACACGCGGTATCACGGACAAAGTGCATCGGCCGTTCAGCTGGAGCAACGGGGAGCGAAGCTTTCGACTCAGCTGATTGGACATCGACCGATGGGAGCGTGATACGGATGTAATTTGTTAGCAGGCTTGCACACGGAAAATAATACGAGTCGATCACGACATATGTGTGACACACCAGCGGAGGTTACTAAGGCCAATGACAGCGGTCCGCGCTAGAATCGTTTGCGTTTCGGAGGTTAGATTTTCACACTTCGATCTCATCGTTTCTCATCAATTACATCGTGCAAAACAGTGGGTGTACAAAGTGTTCGTACACCTTTTAAAATAGAATAACTTTTTTATCAATTAACATACACATGCATCCGATTAATTATAAAAAGTCAGGTCGTCTGGTACAATAATAAAAAAGTTGTTCCATTTTATGCAGTGTACTCAGAGTCGCTAGATGAGGGGAGGGAGCACGAATCGAGGGGAAAAGTTACCCTCTCTCTGCTATTACCGAGGATAGTCACGTGGCGTCGTGTCACGTGACCGAGCCGCGGCGAATGAGTGGGGGAATCGCTGCAGCAGTGGAAGCTAGAGTGGGGACACAAGTATTAATCTAGCGACTCTGTTCGCGACTGTTCCAAGGTTAACAAATGATTGTGAATTAATTGAATATCGTTCGTTTGAATACATTTTTAAACGAACGGATATTCCAGTGAACCTCCCGTGCAAAGACAATCAGAAAAAACTGAAACGTTGCTAAAGAAGACTCGTGAATACTTTCCAATCGATTACCTCGCTCGGATATTCAGGAAGTTAATTTGCAAAAACGATCTAAATAATTCCAACGTTCCGCTGGCTTCGATAGGCTTCGTCGAACCCGAAGTCCTGTGTCGCATGCTTGTTAACGATTAATCTGCGCTCTGCTCGTGTTCCGGATCGATGGTCACCATTCTATAAAGATTTTAATTAGTTAAATTGCACAGGTGAATAATTAAAACCTGCGACACACCATTTAATTCCCCGTTGAAACGCGCGAGCGACATAAACTGCTGCAAATAGTGATTAAATTAATCAACTTTGACTTTCACGCGAGCGCGTCTGTAACGCGGATACGTAGACACGTTGTGTCCAGTGTCGAAGAACCGGTGTCCCATAGAGTTGCAAACTTTACAATGCGAGCGACACGAAATTTCAACGGTTAAAAAAAAATAGGCAAGGAAAAAGTTACATGGCTGAGAGAGAAGTATATTTTCCCACGAGACAATACTAGATTTTTCGCAGGTAGCCGCACGGGCCGCATAACATACTTCGGCCATTTTATTTCCCGAGCAAACAGGAACCGGTTAAAAAGTTTCGGAGGTCTAAAAGCGCCGGAACGAATACACCGGATACTCTATTACCGTGGAGCGCATAAAACCCTGGGCGAAGCTGCAAGAAATGTTGATCGAAATACCCATCTAATTTCAGAAGAGACCGAGGATCCGTTCGCTCACGTTTTCTTGCTTCGATTTTCGGAGCACGATCGAGATAAGCTTACGAGAGTTAGGAGAGGGAACAACGTTGCAACCCCCTGTTTCGAAACTTCCATCGGATTCAACGAACCGAAACCGACGATTCAAACAATCGTCGGCCACGAACGTGTTTGCAAGGCCTGTCGTCGACGCGAGGACCTCGTAAATGGAATCCGTCGATCGGACACCGAGGTCCTGTGAATTAACAGCTCGCCGGCCACTGGTACCCGCAGCTTCATCGGCCTGTCAGATTCGAATAAATATGCTGGGGGGGATTGTCGAATCGAACGAAGTATTTGACAAAGCATTTCATCGAGGCTTATTAGGGCTTCGGGATTGCTACCAGATGGCTGAGGAACTATTTTCGAGTGCTGTAGAATAGCGACCAACAAAATTAGTATTGCTGTGTGTATGGAAGGGAACTTTATGTCGTGTCTGTGAAACAGTCCCATGGGTATGTTCGTAGTGGGTTCCATGGAAATCACCGACACGGATTTCGCCGACACGGTTTTCACCGACAATTACTTTGGCCGACAACGATTTTGACCGACAGTGAAACCTCAGATCGAGATTTGTCTCCCCACTCTACCTTCCCCTTCTACGACGCTGATCCCCCACGCTTTCGACACAGTCACGTGACTAATCCGGTACTGCTAACTCTGGTTAGAAGGCGACTAGTTACATAAAATTAACATCAAATAATTTGACCCATAAAAATAAGAAATTTTTCGAAAGTTGATTTCATGATAGATCTACAGAATTTTCATGTGGTTTAACCGAACTTATCAATAAAATAACTAAGGACCAATTACGAGACACGAGAACCATAAAAAAATTTCTTACAATTTGAATAAATTACATATATGGATATTCTGAAATTGTCTGAAGGGTTTTACCGTTTTAAATTACACTCACCCAAGTTTGTTGTAAACGCATAAAAACCGCCGTCCGTTTGATTGCATATGTAATACCGAGTTCTAAAGCCACGGAGCAAAGGAAATTGTCAAAGACGTCCCCAGCAGCTTTCAGGTTATTGAAAAATTTTTTCGCAAGAGCTCGTCAAGATACTTAGGGAGGCAGTATCCCGATTAGAGGGGTAGATCTGAGGACATAAAAGCTGAGTAAGGTAAAGTCTCAGTTCATTGGATTTCCGCAGGGTCATTTAGAAGACAACGCGGATCGCCCTTGTTAGAAAATAACAGTTCTATTCAGTTGGCAATATTTTGGAATTGTTTGGGCCAACATTGAGCCGTAGGTTCATCGATATAACTAGTCTACATTGCGAATAGTTGTCCATGGTTTTACGCCCCTATTGTGAACGCATTCGATGGTACCAAAACGATTTGCTTTTTCCATTTCTACGTCGACAATGTTATTTCAAGAACACGAACCCACGAAAACAAAACCGTTTGCGCAAATCAATACGCCACATTTCAAATTGCAACATGTAAAAGGGACGATATCGATACTAGGCTCTGCCTAAACCAATTTGCGCCATGGATTTCAGTTTCTGAATGTTTCAAATGCACATTTCAACGCATTCGTAGCAACATGTGGCATTTACAGCGACGCTGCACACTGAAAATAAATATTTTACAGTTTCACAAACTGACAGGAATGTATTCGTTCTTTATTGTAATATTTATATATCTTCAGTATCCTATTCCGTTTTGTAATTTTTATATTCTGTACTGTATATATCTCTCCAGTTTGTTGCAATTCAGGCAGCAAATTCGTATCTTGCATATGGATCCACGGATCATTGAACGACAAGATTTAAAACGACGATTTCCGCGGGATTCGCCGTTTTACCGATCTCGTAAATTCCGAAATAAACTTGCTATTTTATATCGTGAATATTAACCTTGATTAAAGTTAACTCCGAGTCCAGTAAACATTATAAACCCCGTCGGAGCAATTCGATGTCGAGGGCGTTATTCGGCGGTCAACAACGCATTAATGAACAATCCCTCGCATACTAAAAAATCTATGTTAATGCGCGGTTGTTAATGTTTCCGTTCCATTTACTGGTTCACGACTCGTCGCGTTGATTTATTGAGCGTATTATTAATTCTCGAATATTTTACGACGGTCCCGCTGTACCGACAACACCCGTTCAACGTCGCTCGCGATTCTTGTTAGTTGAAAAATCGCCCCGAAATGAATCGCAACCGTTTCCACCAACGCTGTAAGCCGTTCTGTTTCCCGGTGGACCCCTCTAAATAAAGTTAAAGTTGCACGCCGAAACCTGTGACTTTACGGAGCAGGTTTTATGCAGAATTTTACGAGCTTTACGCGGCCGTTATCCCGGCGCGGCGTCGTTCGAAAGGAAACCTCCTCTGCGAGGATTTTCCGGGAGCTTCCACGGTCAAATGGTGAATGTTAATCGCGTAACGCCACGCCCGGGGCTTGACAAAATTACAGTGCAATAACTAACATCCATCCCCGACCCCTCGATGTGGTACTCGCCGGGGAAAATGTTGTTTAATAGGGTGCCGTGACTGCCACACCGAAATCCCAAATTTCGAGTACGTCGTGACACGCACACGAAATACGCTGCAGGTAATTAGTTAATGGAATTTTAATCCCGAGAAATCTACGCGTTCGATGTTGACATCTCTTTGCACGGCAATATTACCGCAAAGATTTTTTGATATGGTCGAAACACTTGTTTTAATGAATTATGTACAGACAGTGGATCTTTACGCGAAATAAAAATTGTCTGGATCTGATTCTGGGAGACAGGTCCTGTAAAAATGTGTTCCCTTCTTTAATAATTTTAATAAGCTGATAACAGTGCTCGTTAATTACTCTAAAACGTTCTCCCATTTCGTATCTCATCCACCCAAGCTATTTTTGCTAATATCATTTTTGAAATGTGGATTAATCTTTTATACGCAAAATAAAAATTGTCCGGATCTAATTCTGGGAGACAGGTCCTGTAAAAATGTGTTCCCTTTTTTAATAATTTTAATAAGCTGATAACAGTGCTCGTTAATTACTCTAAAACGTTCTCCATTTCATCCACCCGAGCTGTTTTTGCTAATATCATTTTTGAAAAGTGGATTAAACAATAATGAAATAAATTTTCAATTTATGCAATCATTTAATATATCCTGAACAAATTTCAACTACAAGTCGCACTGAACCAATCAAAAAATGAAATAGTAATTTACTGGAAAGAAAACACAGGAAGGTGAACAGACAGCCGGTGTTATAATTACGAAATTTCGCCGTTGTTGCACGGAATAAACGCGTTTATATTGAATAATTTATAATGCGCCTTTATGACTTCACCGACTGAAATAAAAGAGGCGAAATGGATCGTTTTAACCTCTCCTCTGAAAAGTTCTTTACGTTTCGAGGAGTAAGGTGAAAAGCGGACGATTTATCAGGCGGGGAAAAAGACACAGAGAGGTGGAGAGAAAAAGGTGTGTGAGCGAGAACGAAAGGGAGAGAGAGAGAGAGACAAAAGGGGAGAACAGCATTAAACATGATCCGGTTAAAGCTCGATCTCACGAGCCGCTCTATTTATTGATGTCTCGACGCGCCGGCAAAGGAAATATAATTTCGTTGCGCGACACGGACACGGTTAATCAAATCGAACACAGGTAGGCTGAGGCACTTAAAATCCCATGGCCGCTGAATTAAGGGGTGCAGCTTTCTCTTAACGCGTCTCTTTCACGCGTCGATCCACCGGCGCTCTTTGATTCCCTTGAATGTCGACTAATTTGTCACGATCCGATTGCTACATTACACTCGGAGATGATTCACGGCCTGTTCCTGGGTTTCGTATAAAGGAGGGAGAGCGTAAGGTGTCCCTTAGGGCTCGGCTAATCAGAGATCGCTGGCCCTTTCAATTGCCAATTTCACGAGGGATCGAATTCGACGGATGAAAAAAATCCTGCCTCGTATCTCTTTTCGAAATCGTACGGTATGAAATGATAAATGAAACAGTAAATCACATCTTCGATCGAATTTCACCCGATTAACATCTCTCGAGATGAATTCTTGTTCCTTTAAAATTTATCCTTCGATTACACCACGATTTTCTAGCTTTTAATTATTCAGTCTGCACCATTCGGCATTACGAATGCAATTTCATGCAAGGCACGTATCCGGTTGGCTTCCGAGAGATTTTATGTTTACGGGTATTGATTTCATCTAAACACTGGTTTATGGAGGGACTCGGTCTCTAATTAAAAAATATATATATTAATAAGGGAACCGAAGCGATTCAAGCGGGCGCGGGTCCTTGGGAAATTTCCCGCGGAGATGCCCGAGCTTCGCTACCATGGTTTTTCCATCGATATACAGTATACGGGAGCAGAAAAAGGTAGCGAACGACGGGACGATACAAATTGCTTGTACTTCCGAGCCAGATTGGGTTATAAAGGGGCAACAGATTCGTTTTCGCGGTGCTGCACTTCGTTAGAATAGAATCCGCGCCATTACTGGACGCTGAATAGAAAGATATTCCAGCCGCGCGGTACCGCGTTCAGTTTCAGATGGGATTTGAATTAATCAGACTCACGAATAAACGAACAGGAATAAAAAATAATACGAAACTTCATTCTTGGTATTGGATCGACCTCGACTTATCTCCGAAACGAAAACCTACGAAATAAGAAAATTATATTCAACCCTTCAAATTTCCTCGACCATCCCTTATCTCAACGATAATCCTGCGACACCCCACATAGAACAAGTCAAACATGCAATAATCAAGTTCTACTATCAACTATCATATTCGAAATGACAACTAGATTGCGGATCTTTATGCTGTCAAATTCCACACAATTTAATTGAAGTCTAATGATAACACACATGTACAGAAATATCGCGTTCGAGAGTACGCAGTAAGTCTTACAGATCGTTTGTAACTAAATTACGTTTCCTCCAAGATAATTGTCAACGTTATTGCAAGCCGTGTTATGCGAGGTTACCTCTTACTGTGGAACCTAACCCAGACTTAACCAGAATTAATTAACCCAGGCATAGCTTAACATAATGAGAACTAACCTACACCGACGAAGTAGACGATTCAAGCCCGAAATAACGTCCCAACAAAAGTGGCCTAAGATCCAAGATGATGTACCCCATTCCAATTATTCAAATTATTTTCAATTCGTGAATTCAACAATTTTAGTTTCCACGTTTTCTAAAAATTCTAGGTTTAATTTCCACGTTACAGACGCTTGATCTGCTTGATTGAGTAATTATCCAAACACTTGGATGTGTGCAAGCGGCATCCAAACAATTGCCCTTCGCGAAAGATAGAAAGATTCGTCCGAAATTACTTTTTCCAGGCATACGAACAGTTTCCGGAAACTTTCAAATCAATTTCTTCTCCTCGGAAGCACAGCTAAATGACCCTCCGCTAGCGGAGACTTTTATCTTCGGGAACGCGCTCGAACTTCCGCAGAACTGAGATTTCGTATCTCTGTATTGTTCGTTCGACATGATACCAAAGTTTTACCTCGATTCGCCGGATGTACTACGCTGGATCATTTTACTCACATTTTTCTCGTCGATCTTCCCGTAGATCCACCGCTTCCAGGTGAGCACGATCCTCTCGACGATGTTCCACTTTTACCGTCGAGTCCTGCTCCGCAATTCCGGAACCGTTCCGCCACTCTCTTCCGGTTTCGATCGCGAGACCGCGAAACCACAACTCACGGCACCGCGGGGCTCCCGTAATTTCACGACAGCCGGGGATTACGGATTCGCGCAATCCCCGATAATCGATCGCCGAGGAATTTGCGGGACAGCCGGGCGCCATAAAGCGTCGGGAGCCCGAGTGGCCGTCTTCCGATGCGCCGGGGAGGGCCGATTTGAATTTTAAATCGCGCGAAAATCCGCCGAGAACACGGTAACGATCGTTCCTCCTCCGCGCCTCGTCTGCGACTGCAGCCTCCTCGCCGAAAGATGTGTACCCGCCAAACGGATTGGCGAGAGTTCATTAAGTCTCGAGTTCCATGCCGATCCCGGCCGATCCAGACCGCCCGTTTCAATCTTAATGAAACCACCCGAATCCGGATAATCGACAGAGAGGTCGATCAGGACAAACGCGGTATGCGAATTCACTCGCAAATTATACCCGAGCCGAGGACCCCCTCTGCGATCCCGATTTTTTCCCACTGCGGTCGGTTTCAATCACTCGACGACGCGAAAAACTTTGAAGATCAAACTCTTTGAAGACTCAAATTGCAGATCAACCTCTTCTTCGAGTATACGATTAATCTGTATAAATAAAAATCAAATGCTGTTCGTTGGTGAGCGCATCACTTGAGAACGGCTGGACCGATTTGGCTAATTTTCTTTTAAAAATGTTCGTAATAGTTCGAATAAGCTTTTAGGGAAAGAAAAATTGGGAAAGTTGCCCGGAAAAATGGAACATTTGGGAAAAAATGAAAGTGCTTTTTTCTATGGGATTTTTGTATGAACTCGAGACCATAACGAGACTATCTTCTTGATAATGGTCCGAATGTTTTAGGAAAAGAAAAATTGGGAAAGTTCCCCCGAAAAGTGGAAAATTCAGAAAAACTAAAAGTGGTTTTTGAATCATACTTCAATACAACAAAAAAACGAACGACGCAGGTTTTCATCAATATTTCAATAGGAATTTACGTTATCGATCACAAACAAAATTATAGAAATTTGGACAGGACAACGTCTGTCGGGCCAGCTAGTATATGATAATATTAAAGCTACATTTAAAACTGGAAACGAAATTTTGTTGAAAATCAAGCTCTTCCTTCGAGCATAATGTCGTTATATTATTATTTAATATTTCTCAAGCAGTTTTATTTTACGAGCGACGTTGTAATTGATTCGACAACTAGACACCAGTTCTCCGCGCGATTTTGGAAGACGACGCCTTCGGAATCTCGCCTGACTGGCGGGAAGTTTGCCGACTTCTATCGGCGATGGATACGTGATTGAAGTTCACTATCGAATATAAAATCTCAAGAAGGATCCGCGCCGCTCGGGTTCCACGGATGTTAACGATTCCACGCGTTCCGGAAGACGATTTCGGGATCGTGTTCGCTATTGCAACGGGAATCGTTCGGAATGCTGTATCGTTCAGGAATTTCCGATTATCTGTGACACCTGATGTAACCTCGGTGATCGTATCGGAACACATGTAACGTTTACGAATGGCACCGCGAGTCATCGAAATTATCCAACGATAACGTTTCACGTGTTGAAATTCTGACGATCACTTCCGGTTTCATTATAATCGAACGCGCACTGACGGATGGATTGGTTGAGTTTTGATCGGAATGTCGAGTTTGTTCTCGATTAGGGGAAACTCGTTTGGTACAGAATCTCGCGGAAACACATCCTCGCGGTCGGGCCGCGTGGATAACACTGGAGACCGAGCTCTGCTCTGCTGTAGCCACGAGAGAAAGAGAGAGAGAGAGGGGGGAAGATCTGCGTCGCGCGCCAAAACTTCCTTTCCGTCCCAGGACCGAAAGATTTCTTCCATCTTTCGTCCCCTGCAACTATGCACCGGCCTGCAATAACGGCGCCATATTGTATATCATGTGCTTACCATTCCCGAAAACCAAATATTGCGCGACGCTTCCTGAACAGCTGACGAACAAACCCGGACACACCTCATGGCTGCGGTTATGCCAGCCAAACCTCTTCAAATTGTCGACCTGCGAGATAATAATTCGGTATACTATTAGTCAAGTCTTTTCTCAGATCAACCGCGTGAATTTTATTTACGAGCAATATTACCTGCTTATTTCAAGTATGACATAACTTTCCTTCTAATTTAATATTATTCGACCATGCTGGATAAGTTCATCAAGAATTTATCTATTTGCTCTGCTTCCATCCCCTAGATCTTAACCCGTTTCGTAACATTTCCCAGAGTCGTCTCCGAGTGTACTCTTTCTTCATCCCTTATCGCAGTTTTAACGTGCACCCTTATCTCTACGGTTGTTCTTACTTCGAGAATATTACTTCTTTTAATTGCATTCAATTTTCGAACTTTTCGGACCTCCGTGTCCCCGAGTGTAGGATACTCTTCTTTCCAGTGAAAATCTTGCTTCTCAGAAAAATATTCATATCTTTCTCGCCTGCATTTAATGGGTAAAAGCAAGCTCCGTTAATAGTAACCGGTTGCCAGAGGAAAATCGTTTAGTAAGAGAAAATAATTCTTCTCGGCAGCGCTCGACTTCTGAGTTTTCTTGTTATTCGAGTGTCATCGTCAGATGTGAAGAAGGTAGTGGTATAGCTGACGCAGAAATTTGCAAGGCTCGTAGACGACGCGACGGGTCCGTTCTCCTCCGAGTCACGTTTGATATTAACCCTGAGAATACTGGCGACTGGATAATTGAATAGCACATCCAATAACTACGGTATCGAAAGTTCCAGGCAGCGTCGAATAATAAATTTCAATCTTCGGGAAAATTTCCGACTTCGCTAACTTTCACGGATCGTAGGATCCTCGATATGTGGAGTAAGAACGGAAGACATCCTCGCTGCGACTACAATGGGGGGAAGACGTCCTACAAAATAAATTCCTCTAATGCGTCCACTTATTCAAGTGTACGTACCGTGATCGTATCGATTCTTTCGAACGAACGCAACATTTATAGCTTCTAAACGAATTGAATAATCACTTCGATGTATCGGATCTACATATTACACGTAGATAAATCATTTCACTCAATCTCGAAATGTTGACAAGGACCCTTTCCACAATTCACTTGTCAGACTTCTTGCCCGAGGAGCAAGATTTTCATTTATTTTAGATTCGAGTTTTTTAAAATTCGCGGTCTAACAATATTTGCAAATTACATAAACGTCCGCAGTTTAATTATTACTTTTTCAATGCTGTACTACTTGTTCATGTACCAAACAGTTTGCAAGTATGCAGTTTCGATAATCGCGAGAAAAAATGTGAAACCGTAAGTGTTAACTATTCCAAATGATTTACTGAGCGCGACGCAAACCTAATTTCCTAATTCAAAACCGTGAAAGAAGTGGGCGAAAGGAGACTGGCGGAATCAATACATAGAAACCGGAAACACCTCGCGGAGGTAGAGAACGCACTTCAGAATTCACTTTGCAGAAGTTAAACTCTCTAGGCGTTCTTTCCGAGCTGGGACTCGTTCGGTCGGTAATTTCGACGCGTTACGGTCGTACTGCGATCCCCGAAGGCCGGCGCGGCGTCGCAGCGTTGAAATTCGCAAAGTTGAAAGGTGCAACGCGATCCTTTTTAATCCGGTTGCACCCGGTCGCGAAATTAAATAAGATTTTTCGCTCGTCGAGCAGTTCTTCCAGCTTGCCAGGGCCTCTTCTGTGAAATGAGCTTCTTCCAGATCTTCTCCACACTGTTTGCTCGGTTAATTACGTTTTCTCGAACGGTACACAACGGCGGCGTTGACGAGAATCTAGCACCAGAGTCCTTCGTCCCGAATCCTTTGCGCCCACGAACAAGATTGGGAAGAAAATTGAAAGGCAACTCCGCTAACCTGTTGGCGCACCGAGAGATTAGCCCAGCGTTCGCTAATATGTTTGCAGTCGATCTTCCGAGGTAACTCAGCAGCCTGAAAGAAGTGAACGTTCATTAGAATGCGCCATAGTCCTCGGCAAACGACGCAAGTTTCCACCAGGACTTAATAAATCGAAGACTCGCGTTCCGCCAGCACCCGACGGCGAAAACACCGACGGGGATTAGACTAAGTTAGGGTAAAGGTATTGTACGTAGCCGCAGGGGGATGCCACGGAGAAACCTATTACGATACACTTTCGCGATTTACTGGGGAGCTTGCGGGAACTTTCACCAGCGAAATGAGAAGTTTCGCCGTGTTCAAGGTAACATCACTGCCCGTTAAAAGGGACTTAAGGCAACCCGTGTTACACGCGGAATGTAAGACGATGTTTAGACGTTTCTCTCTGCTCAGGGAAACTTTTCAGATTACTGTACACCTCCAGGAAAGATTAGAACATTTGATAAATATGACGCCAACCGAAAATCAATATATTGTTTCAACGCGTTGTATAATAGGCAAGAATTCTAGTGGAATGATCAATTCATAGTCAGACTAGAGGCCACTAGAGGCCAACTAAATACACTTTTTATGAACAATTCTTTTATAAAAGTATTGTGTGGTTGTTGGGAAGATATTATTTCTCTTGGCTTAGGTACTTTCAGAACAATTAGAGTAGAATAGACACGTTTTGTATCAGTTACAGTAAAATAAACACGTGTTAAATAATAATACTTGGAAAATTGATTTACTCGACGAGGAAAATTACAACTATAGATTAACAATCAACGGGAGTCGCTACGTTTACTGGAAACGAGTTCGAACATTCGATCGGAGGACACGAGGGAGAAAAAGGAAGTTGGAACTCGTCAACGGGGTAGTTCCGGACAGTTCCAATTATGCCGGTGGGCCTCGGTTTCTTAGTTCCGTAGATTAAATACAAACTTCCGGAATAGAAGTTCGTCTGTATTCTAGTTTCCCTTACCCATCGATTCAATGAAAGGAACAAAATTAATTAGCCGTGTACTTGATCGAGGTTACCTTCGAGCCGATGTCGCCAGATCGACGCTATTCAGACACGTGTCGGAGAGAGGGTCAATTATTCAATTTCAATCTAGTTTGTTTACAGCACGCCTAAAATTCCGTGTTATGTAATAGAAACCGATCGATGATGCCCGCTTTTCCTCGTCGATCCGCATCATTTATATATCACGGGCGAACAGTGGTCCGATTGCAAAAAGCATTTCCGCAATAACACGTGATTTTGCGATTCGCAGATCCCGTTTGTTTCTTTGTTTAGAGCACTCTGCGGGGGTGTTGAATAGTGAATAGGGAATTCGATGAACGTGAATTCCGTCGGGCGATCGATAACGGGGATTCAAATAGCACCTATACCTCTCTTCGGTTTGTATAATTCCAAATTACTGTTAATTGATTTCAAATGAAAATAAACAATAAATCAAAAAAGCCTTCGAAATAAAATGAAATTGTTCATTTGAAAGGCTTCTCACCACCTTTGGAACTCCGTATTATTTATAAAAAAGCGGTTTACTGGAAGGCGCCCGAACTTTTTAGTAAAAAATGAATTTTCGTTAAAACGTGTTTATATTATTGTATCTATTGAAACAGTACAAGTTACTCTATGAACGCAATGCAAGGCGTAGTAGCATAAAGGGTGGAGACCGCTGCTGTAAAAGATCATACCAACCGGAATCGTCTGTCAAGCCATCTCCGCATCAAAAGAATGGCAGCGCGTACATTGATTTCGCTACTGCCAGCGAATTTGAGCGGGCAACATCTGCGGCGCATCGTTTATCATCGAACAGAAATTCTTGACACGAATATTGAGTGGTGCAGCGTTCCGTCGCGTTCACACTCCGACGAAAATTTATCGTCCATTCAACGGAGCAACGCGTTTCTGTTCCCATGCGGTATCCGCAGACAGGTGATTCGAAAAATACGCTTTTGTGTTCGGAGCAGCCGTCTCTGCAACGAATGCGGTTTAATTGATCGGCTTTTGATCATTTGCAAGAATCTGCGTCCTTATCCGGCAGCCAAGCTGTTACATCATCTCGGTGACAGAATATTCAGGGCATGAGATCCTGTAAATCTTTCCTTACCACTTCTCGACTTTAAATCTTCAGCTCTGGAGATTCCAGAACGAATTGCCGGATCCTGACGTGACTCGGAGGCGCCACTAAAAATTGCTGAATCTTTGTTCGAAGTATTGTTCGCATTGTTAAACGTGTCTCTGATCAATTACTAAATATTTACGTATTGCACGAGGTATTACACCAATTTCGTATCCATGAAAATTTAAAAATCATAGGAAATTAAATTACTCTAGGAAGAGATGTTTTATTCGCGAATTCAATCGGTGCCAAATTAGCGACGAAAAAATCAGAATAGTCTGCGATTTTCTATCTCTGCGCCATTCTCTTTTCAGTAATGATAGCTCGCGATTAAAGCTTGTAATACAAGCTGTAGTACACGGCGCAGAGACATCGCAAAGCTCCGCCAATAATCATTCTGGCGCAGAGTCAAATACTTGTTGCTCGTTCGTGCAAAGAACAAGTTCAAAGCTGCTCAACCGTGACCCCAGATTTTTAGCAGGGCTTCGGAAAAATAAAAATTCTATGCTACGATTCCAAGAAACAGGAGTCAGAAATATGTCGGTAAAAATCTTCCCCAATGATTTGTTCATTTTCCAAAAAAGTCTCTCCATTTTTCTGTGCTATCGGAGATTGGCTTCGGGGACAAGGGAGCCGACAGCGTCCGATATACAGGATTTATTAAATTATTACAGCTATTATTATATGAGAATACACAATTTTTACATGTACATTATAATATATTACGTATCTCGCTATTTACTCTCTTCCTTCAATCTCTCTTTTATACACTCTCTTACTGAATACGCTCTTTCCCGTGTCCTTTCGTTCTTATACAAAAATGAATCGGTCGATTCAACGACGCTTTTCTCTCACCGGCGCCCACGCACTGTCTCTCTCTTTCTTTTCCTCTACCAAAACCGTGGCGAATACATTAATCCGCGCGATGCGTAATTTACACATAACAATAGCACTCTGCCTTGGTCGCGACTCCCCCGATCTTCAACCCCTACTTCGCAGAACAAGTTCTCGCGCGCAAAAATCGAATACTGTGACTACATATTTATTATTTGCTGGACGAAACAGTTTGAATCATTTCCTTTCTCGCCGGCTTTATAATCTTAACTAGCTAATTATGCCCTGCGCGGTCGACAAACGTCGACTCCACATACAGAATGTACAATTCGCAGCGAGTTCGCACGTCTATCTTTACAACTGTCCCGTGTCTGGGACGCAAGAAATTTCGTGAACGCGTCTTCGAAGAAGAGAATCGCTCGATCGAAATGTTCGTTTCTTCATATACGATCGATCAACAATGTTGGAACGCGGCACAGCGTTGAACAGCACCCGTCGTTCACCCCCACGGCCAATCAAAGTCAGCAAGAAGATGACCGCTCCAGTCCCTATCCATCTCAAGGTCCTTCAAGTTCATCTTCGAGTCCATCGAGGTTTCCGCGTATCATACAAAAAATATTCGCGCGCTCGAATATAAAATATACCCTCTCCTCGCTGAGTCCGTAAGCTTGGGGTCGACGGATGCCCGACAGAATTAGTATAGCTTCTTCGACATCTTCAACGACTCCAACCGTACGGACAATTTCGCGCCGCGAAATTCGGCTGGTTCATTAAGAGCGTAGACTCGTTTCTAGAATTGTAAGGATGCGCCTTCATATTTCTCAATAATGCATGGTAGGGTTTTTCAGTAGTCAATAGCGCTAGATAAAAAATATTTTACCTTAACGAAGTCCTCCTCATCGCTAGACTTCTCAATTTTTAATTTTAATTTTTAGACTTCTCAATTGTCCGTGCTGTGCGTAATGATGCTCGTCAACTTTTTATAAATATCGACTAAGGGCCAAGACTTCGAATAATGCTTTCGAATAATGCAAATTACGCTTGGTGAACGTAATAATAGGACTTTTGAGGACGACTGTGGCTTAGATTGATCTTTTAACTAACGCTTTTGACCAGTGTAAAACTACCGCCTTGAAAGTCTACCCCCTTAAACGCTATAACTGGACATTCACAGTGAATCGCGGTCCTGAAGAACCACGACCGGGAGCTTCTCCGCCTATGAAACATCGAAGAGAGAGATGCTGGCTTTGGTATGATCGATATAGTCTCTCCTAAATACACGTGTCTGTAAATGCTAAATCGATAAAAAATACTATTCTCCGTCGCCTCTTCTCTGTATGTACAATAATAACGCGCGCACGTTGAAACTCCGGGAGCACGGTCGACGTTTTTCTTCGCCCACGTGTAGCCATTGTTGTCCTCCCTCTTCTACGGCCGCGCGTGGTTCAGAAATGAAGAGAATGACAAAGTCTACCAGTTCGTTTTGGTCTGTTCAATTGACTTTTTTCATTCGTTATGTCGTTAAGCTCCTGACGATATTCCGGAGAAGCGAGCTCCGTCGGCGCGGCGAACGTCTCTTAAAAGTTAACGCATTGCCAACTAGGTCTCTTCAGTTTTGAGCCACTCGATCGTTCTCCCTTCGCCTAATCGCAAGTCACACTCTCTTGGGCACGACGCAGAGGTTGCTTCGATTAATTAACGCGCTCGCCGTCCTCGGTGTCTGCGATCGTCACTCGTCTCGGTGAAGTTGCGAGTAACTGACAGCGGACGCCTTAACGATCGATTCTTGATTAGTATAACGCGTAGAGAGCGCTCCTAGGTAGCGGATCTTCGGTGGCCCGTTGCTGCACGTTGGTGTTTCGAAATTTGAATTTGTTAGAAAAACTGCGTTGTCTCGAGAAACAAGGTACTCACGCAAATAATGTTTTCTATGTCTTAAACAAAAATTATTTTACAATATGAAGTACTACTAGGTACTTCTTGTTATTTTTATTAATTTCTAGAAAGTTTATTTCGTGTCCCATGATCTGTACGATGAAATGAGAATTTCAACTTTGCAGAATCACGCTACGGCGTGCAGGACATGTAATTTTGAAACACTCTGTACAAACATCGATTGTCTTTGTAATTTCACCCTCGGATCAACATTTTCGTACTGACTTGCGAGGCGTGATCAGAAAGAAACAGGACTCTGTCAGTTTCCTTACAGAGCTGTAAGATAAAGTTTCATGACTTTGCTGATCACTTCTCTCCACTCTCATCGCTACCGTTAAAAACATTCATTTCAATGATTCTCTCTTACGAAAGTTTTATCAACATATTCGTGGTATTATTCTGATTGAAAAGACACCAAACACGAGACAATTCGGATCAAGATAGCTCGGATAATGGAACAGTTGTGTAGCTACAGTGCTGGATTAAATCTTTATTGGTTTGTACAATGAATCCTTTGGTATAACATATGGATCGTTTTAGATTTAATTGTGTACACGTGTAACACGTGTTCGAATATACGAACACTTTTATTGTATCTGATACCATCGCAGGAAAACTGACAGCCTCCGGTTTCTTTCGGATCTCGCCTCGTGCTTCATCGATTTTGAACACGTATAATATACAGCTGAGGATTTCTTAAAAAATTATTTAGCAACGACAAAACCACCCTTTGCAACGTAATCCAATCATTCCATTCCAATCATCCAATCACAAAAGTAGGAAACACCCTATATATCGAGGTACTTTTTCTAGATACGTCAGTCTTCCTATCGCTCCTAATAAAACTACCAATTCCGTTAACCAGAAACTGAGCAGAAAATTCAGAGTAAAAGAGAAATTGAATTCGTTGCTTGTGCCATTAATTAAAATCTTTGCCTGAGAAGCCGACAAGGTAAATGTCTAGAATTAGGACAGCTTGTTTGCCCTTGACATGGTTCTGTGCACTGAAATTGCTGTTGGGTATTTCACTTATCGGAACATTCTCGTTCGCGAGGAGTTGAAGTGAAGATTATACAGGAGAGATTATCCTCTTTCTAGACATTTTCCATCGAGAAATTGGAGCTACGTAGAGAAGGAATGATTGGAATCCACTTGACAATTGCATTCGTTCACTGAAGAGCAACTGGAGGAGGATGATCCGCCACTTAGGTACGACTAATAATCCACGTTTGTTTCTAAAGGCTTTACACATCGATCACATACACCTGGAATGATCCCTTTTCCCCTATTTACGCTTGGAATTGCTCGATTACTCGTGTTGCTTGCCGTCGGTCGGCAAGAGATTCGCTGCGCGAACAGAAACTTGAAACGACTCAGAAGAACTGATCATACCTTTCGTCTCGTCTGACGGAAATCCCGACGCAACCGGACCGATCTATTGCCCGCGTCGCTTTCCGAAATCCCCCATCGGTGAAAAAGAACGTATCCAACGGTAATCCAAGTAATAACGATGTCGCTCTATCGTTGATTCTCGTTCGGTACAAAAAGTGCGATACATAAAAAAGGGAATAGAAAACGTTGTACGATCAGCAAAAACCCAATTCCTTCCTGACCTCTGGTATAAATGTGAAAAAGCTAAAACCGCTTGGAATCGTTTACCTAAACGTTTTGTTTCATTTATAACCAACTTCGCTTAATTTATCGTTAAGCATGCGACACAACGTTTACATACATCTATACATTATACATACATGTGTGTCCGTGTGTCGCGCGTATTGTGTTTGTCTGTTTGTGTGTGTGTGAGCGTGTGTACGTGTACATTCATATCGATAACGTTCAAATAGGATTCGTTGAATTAGTTACGACCTCTCGCAGAAAAGCAATCCGACGTGCGTGTTGCGCGGCATATTCGATTGATACAAAAAGAGTGACCCCGCCTCCCGAAACGTGAACTTCGTCCGCGCGTTTCTTAAAACGTTGAATACTTATGATCCTGATCTAGGACCTGATGACGCGTTGTCCCAACAAATGTCTCCGCGAAGATCGTTCCGCGCTCTTCGAGGTACTCGCGATCTCGTTAATCGGAAAGTCTAGCTCGATCGAAGAAGCTAACTAGAAATTCCGGTGACCTCGCAAGCTATCGGCGAATGTTCCCTACACGAAGAATTCGTTTGTTCGATTGTTAATTTGTATCGCTTCGTCCGACAGATAATAGAATAGTACTGGACTCGTCACGATGGACAAACAAAAGGGTACAACCGTGTACCTTCTCGACCGAAGGGTCTACAAGGATTCTAGGAGAACAAATAAATATAATCTGGCCCTACGAAGGCGGTTGCCCTCTCTCTCTTTCCTCGAGCGATCAGCAAACGGTCGCGAGTGTCTCGGCAGGATTGATTCTCCGCGGGATCAGCGTTGTAACGCTGGGCTGTGTTACGTTCTATACTGGCCATGTAATTAAAGTTACAGAAACGACTGTCGGTTTATAGTCCCTCGATCAAGAGACTTTTGCGCTCCACCCCAACCACCGGGAAACGCGACTCCGCCTTCGAAAGACGAATCCGTCGCTCGCGGAGCTACGATAAATACGTTATTGGCTATTTTCTCTTTGTTTGTTTGGATATTCTCTGTCAACGGGTGTGTGTGTGTCAGTCTTTGATGCCTCGTTACTTGTCACGAAAGAATGCGTCAAAGCGTAAACCGCTCTGTCGCGACGAGCGATGTAGAGCTCTCCCGCTCCAGGATGTTCCGTTTTTATTTTTGTGCAGCAATTAGTACCATTGTAAGCGTGTTATCGTCCCGCTTTCGGATAAAAACAAAATAAAGAACGATCGATTGGAGATCACTGGAGGCCTCCGCCTCGCGTGTGTATTAATCATACAATTCGTCGTGTGAGTTTCATATACCCGTGCGGATCAAAGATCCGTTTGCTTCGTGTACAATCGTCAAATACACGCGAATATTTCGATGTTACCCGTAAGTAAGCCATCGCGTACACGTGTATGTTTAACGGGTTTCGTGATCTGCGAAGCAAGATCTCGTCGTACTCGGGACGAACAACGTCGCAACACGCACCACAGGTGCGGTACCGTTCGATAGATCTCGCGCGGCGCATCCTCTATCGAAGGATCGAGATCCCTTAGAAAATTAACTTGATCGGCGATGCAGCGGTTTGGAACATTGGACGTTTCGCTGTTTCGTACAAGTCGATGGTACCGGAACGACTTAGTCAGGCCTCCGTCTCGCCTTTGAGCCTGAGCCGCGCGAAATCCTCGAAGATGATGTCGTCGTCGCCGTCGGCCTCCCTGCAATCAATGGAAACAACAATTTTAATAATAGACGAACATTAGAGAGGTTGAGAGGGAGTACAACCGCGTCTAATTGGTGAATTAATAAATTGGGAGGAGCGAGCTTTGAATTTGGTTCAGGTGGGGGGTGGCACATTATCTGCAAGCTTTGCTATAACTTCAGGTTCGTTTAAAGAAGTTTACAGTGGGTGTATAAAGTGTTCGTTTTGCATGCAATCTTGTAAATTGTAATTTTTGGAACACCTTTTTTGCAGATCATTTAGTAAACCAATGCTTCTAATCGATGATAAAAAATCAGGTCATTTGGTACATCTGTAAATACGTTATTCTACTTTAACAGATGTACGAACACTTTGTACACCCACCGCCGGATCCTAGTTTTTCTCCTCGATATAGATCCTGAAATCTCTGATCCGAGAGATAGATTTAGCGCTGGGAACATCGTCGGTCTATAATTTTTTGATGCGAGCAGATCGGTCGGACAAGGGACGCATTGTTTGTGCGGACGTCATCCTTGTCGAAACGATCGAAACGTTCTTGACTGACGGGAATAGATCGACTACTGTACTGAAATATCGATCACGTACGTGTCCAGCTGAATGAGGTTCGTGTCGAGCGGTATTTCGCCGCTGTCCGCTTTCTGCGTCGGGCTCGGTCGGGCCGTCGATGGCGCCGGTTCCTCTTCTTCCGGTTTAGGGTGCATCAATATGAACGGCAGCTCCGCCACTAATTCACTGTTAACGAGACAGAGAGAGGGAGAGACTGGTACATTATTTACTTTTATCGGGCTACCGCTACACACGACGAGCTCGTAAACATTTTATGAACGATTACGTTAATATTTCTAGTTTCCACGAGGTCAAAGCCTGAACTTGCATTTCACTGGTTTCTGCTTCAGCTTTCCATCCAAGCATAACCTTTTAACCGGAACGGTACGCGAGGGTTAATGATCTCGAAATGAGATTGTAGGGAGCGGAGTCTAGCACACAGCTTAAGGGGGTCTAAGGTCATGTTTATTAGCGTTGCTGTGGGAGAGGGGGAGAAGTTAATCTTACGAGCTCGTCGCGTCTTGTCCGATTTCGAACTTTGATGTTTAATAATTCGACTTACCCCGCGAGGGCTCCAAGGCAGAGCTTCACTTTCACTTTGTACTGGACGATAATCCCAAGGTTCTCGCGCTGCGAGGGATCCACCACACTGCGAAACAACGCGATTAACCATCCTCGCCTGACTTCCTTTCCGACAACTAATTCACGAAGCCGTGCATGCACCGGTTAGCATTAGCCATTAATTGCGCCAAGTAAAATTGTGTACAGCACAGAAACATCAAAGGGACAGAGAAACGTGAGCTGGATGTGTACGATTACTTAAGGCCGGAGCTTCCATAGGTTACAGACAGCACAGCTGAGGTGAAAAAAGCGTTCACGCAGATATCTAACATCGCGGAAGATAGATCTGCAAGCGTACAGAGAGAGAGACAGAGGCGGTGTCATGCAGTTGCGACGCAACAAGTATATATGTAGCTGCATAGTACATAGTAGAGTAGAAGAAGAAGAAGAAGAAGAAGAAGCGGAAGGGTGGGATATCGATTCTGTCCAAGCTCACACGCTTTGGAATTCGGTCGATTTCGAGTTCTCTTGAATGTCGAGTGCGGCCTGCGAGGAGCGTCAAACGCTCGATATAATTCAAAGGAAAATGTTGTTCAGCTCGTCGACTGTTCAATACGCGCTTGCAAACGCAATTCAACCCCTGGCACTCGAATGGTGACTCTAACGCGCCGATGAAAATTGCTGTACCATTATTCAAAGTATTGGTCACATTGCTAAGTTTATCGCTACCACTTGTTGAACATTTAAATAAAATTTCAAAAATCATAGAAAATGGTTCAAATGACTCCGAGTGCTTATTTTATCGAATAAAAATTGATTTTTGTTGGAATCCTTTAATGTTTCTTGTAAACAATTATGTAGAAAGTGGAGTGCGAGCAACTGGAGGTTAATCGAATTTAACAAACTCTTGTTTCTTTTTCATCTAAAACTCGCGTGAACAATTTGGAACGTGTAGGAACAGTCGGTCGACACGAGCGAAAAACTGCAAATTCGTAAAAAGAATGGCCATGTTATCGACGGTCCTCTTCGCCTCGCTCGTCAAACATATCTCGTTCGTTCTCGTGTCATATCTCTCCACGGATCAACAGCAACATTATCAGGGCGATTGTTCATTTGTCAGCAGTGTGGACGAAGCAGAACTGATTCCGTGAACGCGACGCTACCGTGCCGAAACGAAATGAGTCGAGCAAAATCCTCGCGGATCTACGGTCGATCGGGATTGATCGACGAGACACATCCACGGCGCAATGTGGAATATAGATCGTGAACCAGAAAGTGTGTTTTTTTACGCACTAGTATTCTATCAAGCAGCTCTAACACTGTACGGCACTGCACGATTAAATTTACAATAGTCAGTCCCACATCTCCCCTAAACATGGAATACAGAAAATTGTATTTTCAGCAAAATGTCCAAACAATTAAACGAACCAACATGGAGTACATCTTAATTACGTACAGGGTGTAACAAAATATACTGTCATGACTTCTTCAGGTGAGCCTACGGATTTGAATGGGTAGAACTGTGTTAAAAAAGAGTTGTCAAAAGAGTCTAAATCGTTATGTTGAAAATAATGAAAACTTTTGTTATTCGATTGAAAGAATCTGGGCTATCCATTGGCGCCGCAACTGTGAAGGTAAGACGTCAATGCATGAAAGATGACATTTCCTTTATCGCATGTTCATTTTGTCTTGGAAAAGAAAAAATATACTGCTCGCGAAGTACTTGACTGGTGGCTCCGAAGCTGAAGTAAATTTAACCGTGCGTTGCTGTATTGTGCCTAAAAATTCTCGTCTCGTGAGTATCGGTAATTATAAACGTGCCAGTTCGCTACGTCAGCCATGTCGCATGAAGAAAAAGAGGAAACGATTCCGAGACGAGAACGTGCCACGAAGCACGGTAGAACGCGCGCCGACGTCGCCGCGACTTCTTCGCTTGTCGCGCCCGCAGAATTATGGTCGCCGTTATCGCGGGGATTGCCCGCGATTATTTGCATAATTGCGGTTAATACCGTTCGCCGCGGTATCTTTATTGCTTTATCGGAAACAACAGACCCAGCAATCGTATTCGCGCGCCTGTCGACGCGTGCCTCGCGCTTCTTTCAACGACACGTCGCACTCTGATCGAAATGATCGATCTAGGATGTAAATCCTTCTCTTTATTTTCAATTGAAACTTTTCTACAGTTACGGTGGCTCGACGAAAGTCTGTTCATATATTTATTTTTTAATTACGAAATCTCCTATGAGATTTAATACAGCATAATTTATTAAAGAATATAAACCTCCAGCTTGATTTTATTGTTTCATTTTACTAAAGAACGTAGCTACTATTCAATAATATTTGAAATTATGAAAAAGAGCAGAGACAGACGTGAAAATCTATCATTTGATAGTATCGGTATTTACTTAAAAAATGCAATGGGTCTCGGACTGCATATTCATTGAACGATCGAAAAGCGATACATCCCCTCGAAAAAAATGGGAAACAGCACTGCATCATTCTGCACGTGGAAATTAATACGCAATCGGTTTTGCTCGTGTCGTTTTCGCAAAATTGACACAGTGGATGGAGGAGTCAATCGAAAAATCATTTTGCTCAGTCTGGAAACCGATTGTTCGCGCAATCGCCACTCCAATAAAACAGTAATCTATTAATTGCCTCGTTCTTCATGCCCCACATAGCAAAGTTTCCCATTTTATTTATTACAGAAACAATCTGAGCGATTGTGTCATAAATGCACAGTGTTGACCGGCAATTCGACTCATCCCCCGGAGGGGTTGCGCGCAAGAACGTATCGGCGAACGGAAAATCACTCGGTAAACAGGTTAAATATACAATCGTGCCTCGCGGCGAATTTTCCGGTGAATTTTTCTCCACGCCGGGAAAACATTCTATTTCGAATCGGTCGTGCCATAATTCTGCGAATGCTCGTGAGCGAAGCGGGGACTGGGCGAGGTGTTGGAACGTGTTCAACGGGCGGGGAACGGTGCAACACAATCAAATCGACCGGACAAGAAAAGAAAACGGTATACCGGTGCTCGAAGTTTCACGAGTTTCCACGATGAGAAACGAAAACAAGCCGATCCCCAAAGGAGATTTAGCTCGCCCAGTCCCGAACACGTCGCAGACAGGTTCTCTCGTTCGACAATGAGTTGAAGGACCAAACGGAACCACGTCAGATCTGCGTACGCGGAAGCGTGCGTGCGATCAGAAAAATGTTTCATCCTTCGGGAAACGAAGCGATCCTTTCGAGACACCCCATGACGACACGATGCTCCTTCGTGTTCAAAAACCGCAGCCTGCTACAGTAAACGCTCATTATTATTTATTATAGACGGACTGAAGCCCTTTTACGTATGTGTTTACAAATTGAAAAGAAAGAAAGATACAAGACTACTCGTCTGTTCACTGCTCACTAACTCCACTCCTGGCCACAATGTAAGTCCGTGAAAAACACGGCTGTTGGACTAATAATGAGCGTTTACTGTACTTGTCAGCGCCGCGGCGAGGATTTGATCAACGCCGGTGTCCCATCTGACATTGATAGAGCTAATCCAAGCGGCGTTAGCTTACAAACAGCAGACATGGTTTGCGGACAAGTAGGAAGCTTTAGTTACGACCTACGTGCGCGAGCTTCAAAGAGAAGCCTGCGGAATGATAGCTCTGTTTAGCACGCGCCACGTCTATGCGACAGAACGTAGATAACGTTCCCCTGTTTTGCTCTATGGTCATTCGATCGTGCAATATTCAATGGATTATCGAACCTCCCTCCTGAACAATACTTGTTATTATTAAATTTCGTGTTTGAACATTGGGACCCGCTGTACGCGCAGCTTTCACTGGGAAAATTCAAAGTATCAGCTATTCCTGGAATTTTTTAAGTCGATTTTGCAGTGAAAAATACGGGAAAAATTCGCAGTTGCGTTTGCTATACGGTCAAACGTTCGTGAATTTATTCGTAACTTATTTGTTGAGCAGAAGGGAAAATTGCTGTAGCATTATTCAAAATACTGTTCGATTATTAAATATGTTGGTGCCTAATCAGCAGTGTTACTGAAATTAATCTAGTATTAGATCAATTTTATATTGATACGAAGGAAAAGATCAATATAGAATGAAATTATTTTTCGAATCAAAGTAGCTCCGAGTGCAAAGGGTTAAATTGTGCACACTCTATTAGCGAAACTTGTCACAGAGTGTTTGGAAATCCCTGTCGAATGGTATTTTTGTATTTCATTTTGGATATTACAGGTTTTCGCGAAAGCGTAACAAGCGCTTTTCTGTTAATAGACACCCGCAGAATTTTGCGGATTGTATTATTATAAACCGTTCCGGAGTAGAAACGCGAGAGCATGATTGATTGGGGGCCATTGAAACATTGACGGATCTTCGATCATCGGAGCCGAAAACAACGCTTCGTTCGATCCGGCGAGGCTCGTTACGTCTAAATAAATAACGTGTACGCGCCTGGTGCGCGGCAACAAGCTGGCGCCAAAAAGCGGATCGATAACATCGGTGTTAGCTAGCGAGCTACAGGTATTCCGTGACCGCAATTTCGGGCGCACGCAGCTTCTCGCGCCGCGAGAAACAGTGGAACTGCTGATTGTAATTGCACGCGCGATCAGCCGCGCAACGCTCGTATAAATAGTAAAAGAGAGAAAGAGAGAAAGAGAAATAGAGGCACGTATATACTACACACCGGAGCCGATCGAGGATTCGGGTATCGCGCTCGCTTCGACAATCGCGTCGATCCGATCTCTAACAATACGCAAAACAAATCAATCTACTAAACAAACTCGACTTCTCTTCGCGCAACATGGAAAAATATAAATTTAATAATGACTGTTAAAATTCGATCAACATTAGCGAAGAAAGTTGCAAAAATAATTAAACAAGAATTTCTGTTTCCTCAAAATACACAACTTCGTTGTGTAAACCATACCTCTAGCTCTGATAGTTTCCAATAAATATCTTTTCGACCACCAACTTCGAGGGATGTTTTTACCCCTTGTGGACGACGGCCGATAAAAAAACACGTCAATATTTTTGTAAGAACTACCCCTCACGAAAGCCTCGCTGAAACGGCTTGAAACAACTGAAAGGGACCTAAACTAATTAATTCTCTACTTAATCTAGGTATTAACTCTACACATAGACACAAAGATGTAGTCTACGAATTATACGGTGTATTTGCAATTCTGTACTTGTAAAACTAAATAACCCTACGAGGGCTCGAGGTGCTTAGATTAAATATTCTCAGGACTACATAAACGTAGCCATACAAAAAACAATATAACCTTTCTATCCTCGTCTACGGCAAAGACGGCGAAGACGTTTTAATCACTGTAACTGTGAAGAAAATGGCACGGCAAGGGAGCGAGGACGCGTGTACTCGACTGACGTTTAAATTGAATTTTCTTGAAAACGAGGGCGCAATTTCGTTATTCTCGACTTTCGTCTTATGTCCAGAACCACCCGGTAAAATCGTGTAATTGTTCGAAGGTTATTGCTGAAATAAGTGCTGGTCCCAAAACGTTTCTGCTCGAAATGAATCGGAGTACAGCTGGTCTCGTAAAGGGTTGATGTTCGTCGCAGAGGGTGACGTCTTGATCGTTTCACGAGGAACACGTGTTCGAGCGCGGAGTGAGATTACCGGCGAGTATTTTACGATCGGATGATCCTTGGGGGATGATCGCAATGGGATTTGGTAACGGGACCGCGTACCCGAAGGTTCGATCGGCGTGGTGTGTCAATATATCCAGGCGTGTTGTTGACTTCCATCGAGAAGCGGCGGTTTCCTTACAGGGTGCTGGACGCCAGATTGGTGTCCTCGTGTTTGAGCTGGCCGTCGAGAGCTAACCCCCACTTATTTTTGTTGTTGGCGAGAAGCGGTGTCAGAGAGAACACTTTGCTCAGCGTGAAACCTGGCCCCACCGGGCACCCCTCCCTGACAAACAATGTAGTAGAAGGGTGAAGGTAAAACGTGCCCACGGGCCCTCGGATCCGGATCACGGAGCTCCGGGATTTTTCGACCGGTTTCACTCCGATCACCGGTTACACACGATTCGTGGATTGCTTTCAGCGTTACAATTTCTTCCCGATTCTCGTCACCCCGCCATTCCTCTCAAAACCACCATTCAAGAACGGGTTGCCGACATTGTCGTCGCACACCGATCTCTACGAACGCAAACACCCGCCCGCTCGCCTATTCTCCTCCCCGAGCTCAGGATGTTTCCAACGGCTAACACGTCTCGTCTCGCCGCGGCGAACTCGATGCACGATAATTGCATTTGAAATTTAAATTTTCTTTACGCGGTTCGGCTTGTTCTTAAGGGGTCGCGAGCAGACTCCAATGTAAACTAGTCGGAAATTGTGGGTTTCTTTTCTTTTTAACCTGGCAGTGTCCACGTGGGGGTCCAGCGGAGCTTCGTCGCTGAGATACGCTATCTATTGTATCGATGTAATAAAAACACATTTTTAAAAAAACAGAAATTTCAGAACTGTTTCGACGCGGATATGATAACTAGTTTGTGTATGGTGTACATGTATTTTATATAGTTATTTTAACAAAAATGTAAAACCTTAAGTGCAAATATTACTCTGCACTGCGTGTGCACGAGCATCCCACGTGGATACTTCCGTTTCATACGTGCACGTGGACACTGCCGTGTTAACGGACACCGGCGCGAAAATTCCCGGGTACAACTTCTTTTCTGTTTCGCCGACTGCGTGTCTAAAGCACCATCGAAATTTCGGCGAGCTCCGAAATAGACGGTTCTGCGACTTCGAATCTCGATCACGTCGGCCTCGAAACTGAGACCGACTTAGACCCACGGATAATAAGCTACGTGACAACCGAACGGTGACAACCGTAACGTACACCCACGCGCGCGTGTCTCTGCGTGTATATACACGAAACTTCAGCTTGTGCGTCACACTGCAATACAGGCTATGATATATATATGTATGTATATACCAGGGAATGGGAGAAACAATGAATGACACCGGAGAGAGAGAGAAAGAGAGAGAGAATGGTGTATGGAAGAGTCCGGGGTCAGGTATTCTTTCGATCAGCATATCAATCGTGGAAAGACACAGACGTGGAGATAATAGAAAAACAAAGTAAACCGGGGGAGGGAGGGCTGAGTATATTTGTGTGTGTGTGTGTCGGTAGGACGTGGGACAGGATGGACGTGACTTTTGTACAGGAGGAAAAAAGAAAGGCAGAGACCACCACCGATATTGGAGTTTCATATCCATAAAAGTCCCCAGCAAAAAAACCATCAAGAAAAATACTGGCATTCCATTTTGGAACCGCGTTCCCATACAATATCGCAGTTCGTTTCAGCGATGGTCGTCAACGAAGACTGCAAACGGGCTCGCATGATTCGCGCGGGATCCTTCTCGTAAAATGTAATGGAGGAGTCTGTTACGGGTAGCAAAACACGCGTCGAACTGTTCTACATTTATCGATTCTACGGTAAATTGCCTGTTAAAGCTGACGCATTAACGAATCAGAGAAGACAGAAGAATAGAAAGCTTGAATTAATCGAAGTTTCTAGAGACGTTGAAGGTTTGAAGGCTATAAAGATCGATCCTGGAGTATTCAGACGATTCTCCAGGAATGGCAGCCCGTTTCCAGTCTTCGGTTCCCGCTTGCCAAAGAAAAAGAGACCACGATGGCCAATGATTGAGCACTCACATTGTGCTAGATGCGAGATTGGTGTCCTCGTGTTTAAGCTGACCGTCTAGAGCAAGACCTCGCTTGTCTTTGTTGTCAGCGAGGGTCGGCCTTAGAGAAAAGACCTTGCTCAGGGTGAATCCTGGCGCTACCCCTATTCTGCCAGTGCAATCATCTTATTTTCCGTAATCGTGGTGTCGCAATATCCTTCGCTTGCGGCGAATTCATCGGAATTTCTATATCGTGTGGGTATGGCATAACGCGCGGCGCGGCGGTCATGCTAATCTCGTTTCTTGAAGCGCAGAGACCGGTTACGCAATCGTCGTGTTACGAGCTGCTACTGTCGGGGGTTACGATGCAGATACCCGGCACGGTCCGGGAGTGAAATTTATTAGGGCACGAAGGCGATTTACGTCTTACCGCGGTCGGCGTCGATAGATCTCTGGCCGGTGCCTGGTCACGGTGTGGGAGGATATCGATCAATCGTAAATTCTCCAGACAGAGGATGTGCGAACCCTCGCTGTCCTAGACTCGCAATTTCAAGGAGGCTCTCTCGAGTTTTCCACGCTCCTGCACGAACCAATAACACGTCTGTGCTACATTTAGTTTCTCCAAGACTACGCAGATTTTCTGAACGAAGCACACAGTGATTGTTATGGTGCTCAGAGAACGAACCTGTTAGTAAATCAAGCTCGACTCGCTGGCACTCCCAGCTACCAGAAGAGAACAGGAAACTTGAAAGCGAAACAATAGCACAGTTAGGACCACTTACGATTTTCAACGTTTCTATTTTAAAAAGATTTTACGTAGCTATTAACTGGTACTGCTTATGTATTTATTATAAATTCTCTAGCTTTACCTCGTATTTTTAGGAAGATCTTCGATGGACTTTAATTGGTAAATTCTAGCTTGGCCGACGCAAGGTTAAAGAAGTAGTCTTCGAGAAATTAAAAATAGGACACACGTGTTACCATTTCGTGCACGAGTGCGGAATCTACATTTCTGGGTGGACCGTGATCAAGCACGCCGCACTTGTCTTTCTCTCTCGGCCGCGGAAACAAGGGGTGGTCGGCGTGACCGCGATCACGGCGGGGAATTGAACTTCGTCGCGGACATCTGTTTTTCGTTGTAGCTGCAATGGGAAACAGATCCGTTCGATCCGTTCGCCGATGGCTAGTGTGAATGTTCTCGAAGAAACTAGAGAAAGGTCCTGCTCTAGCAAATGTGTAACGAATTCTCCGGCGAACGTTCCCGACGAACGTGCTTCCCATTGTCGACCGCGAGCTCTGAAAGAATGATGACTTGAATGATACTCACTCGCTCTCTGCCTCGGCGACCGTACACTTGTACTGTGCCGTGGAAAACAGACAGATGTCCGCGAACTGCCTCACGGACACTTTGATCTTTTTCACAGTCCGGTTGCTATTGTTCGCTATGTGCACGTTCACGGCGATGTTCTCGCCGTGGTGGTACAGCTCCTTGTCCAGGGACGCCTCCAGGTGCAACTTGTTCGGCGACATCACGAACTCTTTGCTAACTTCGACGGAGGGCTGCTCGCCCTGCTTCGAGGGCGCGTACATGATCTTTCGTATCGCCAGCCTGACCAAATCTCTGCAACCGATGGATCCAGGACCGTGAAACCCGCGGCGAAACTATACATACAGTCAGTAAAAACCAGGGACTTCTACCGGAATGTAAGACACCGGTAGTTATTCGGTTGTACCTGCGAAACCCTTACAGGTTTTCCCTATTCCCTTGAAGGATGTTCCATTGCGTTAAAATTAAATGGACACCCTGTAGCCTGGAATGGGTCCCATGGAAATCACCGACACAAATTTCCCTAACACGGTTTTCACCGACAACGGTTCACCGACAATTTGACTGACAACAAATTTGACCGACGGCGACTTGAGACGAGACCCCCATCCTTCAATTTAGATTCTCTGTTCTACCAGGTACATAGATATTTCCTTCGACTTCCGCTAACTTACAATACATTGTCAACGTGTTCTACAGGGTGTCTAAAAATTCGAATGTTGGGGGAATTTTGAGACAGCTAAGTTCCGTTGCATCTTACAAAGAAAATGTGAATTGAAGGATTACAACAAATACGTGAGATCATTTCGAGGCATTTCGAAGAGAATATAAGGGTGCGCTCAGACACGGGAGCCGTCTCCAGGAGTCATGAGACCGTTCGCTCTAGCATAGACATCTCTCGGGGTGAGAGAGGTGTAGAGGGGATTCCCCTGTCTCCCTTCTACCCCTGGAAATGTCTATGCTAGATCCAGCGGTCCCATGGCTCCCGTGTCTGAGCGCACCCTAAGGGTCCATTTACACTATACGGATAGACAGACAGACAATAATTAAGGGTGCGTTCATACGGGTGTCGACTCCATGGTACGGTGCTAAAAACATAAATCTCGAGCGCTGGTTGACGGCTAGCTGCGGTGTCTACCGAAAGGAAAGGTCTACAGGCCATCAACCAGCGCTCAAGATTTATGATTTTTGGTACTGTCCCCTGGAGTCGGCACCCGCATGAGCGCACCCTAAGGGATAGGGACAGATTCCGTCGTCTTCCGAACCGCGGACGTCTCTTTCCGGACCCCTGCTGTACGTGGCACAAACAAAAAGGTTTTGCCGACATCTCCTGTGGTTTTGGGTCTAGGCCTTTGCGCGAGCCTGTCTATCGGTACAGTACAAATGGACACTAATACGTCTGGCAACAGTGCACTCGAATGAGCCATTCTGGCTGTAGCGGCGCTGGGATCGATGCGAGAGACGCAATAATTTCGTACGATAACGGAAGGGGCTGCGAGGTCGCGGGATCGCTCTAATCGAGGCTCGTACCGTTTGTGCGGTTTCTCGTCCTGCGTCTCTCCGACAAACGCTTTGAATTCGTAGTCGACGCCGCAGGGTTTGCCGGTGTCCCCGGGCGCTGGTTGCAGGGTGACGGACGCGGGACAATGTGGCGGCAGTTCGAAGTAGAATGGATACGCGTTGCTGCCCAACTTCCGGATCAGCCTCTCCTGGAGTCGTGTCAACTCCCTCTGCTGTGATCCAGGCACCACCGGGTAGATCTGATCCGCGGCGAGGTAGAGATCCTTGCGGAACGACAAACCGAGTACGTCCAGGTCCTCCCTTCCATATTTGAACACGGCGAGAACATGGCCGAAAACCTTGCGATCCTTCACGTAGTCCGGGTCAATCAGCACGACCCCGTCTGCAACGATTGAACAGCGATCGGTCAGCAAAGCTTTAAGTGGCCTAGCACGGGATTAAACGACCCCCGCCGACGCGCAAATCGAATTTCCCAATCGGAACACCGCCAAAGAGTCTTTCCAGACGACCACTGATTCCTCGGGTGTCAAGTGGACGACGCTGAATGGATCGTCTCAATGGGCGAGCCCGTATTCAAGATTAACTCCCGACCGACATACACGGTGGAACGCTTCTTCTTACGTAATGAACCGTTCCGAGACGTCCCCGTCTTCGCCAGCGAATTACCAGACGTTTCATACAATTAAGCTCGGTTTTCCGGACTTTTATCACCCTGTTCATATCTTTTCGAGAAAAACCGGGAATTAGCTGGGTCACGCGGCTCTGAATGAACGATGGCCCCATCAACTCCACCTCACGCTGCTCCCGTCTCTATTGTTTTCATCAGAAGTAACGTCAAACAGACACTTTTATTGCTACGGTAAGGGCGTGTTCTCCTTTCAGGATTGCAAGAGTGAAAAATAGGGGCTTTTCAGTAGTAGAAAGCGGTAATCGCAGTTTTATGAAAATAGCTACATGCGCAAACGTAAAAGTTCCCTCGTAAACGTAAAAGTTCTACAAAATGTGTGTAACCTTGTAAATAATAATTTTTTGGAAAATATTCTTTGCACATCATTTCATAAAGTTATTCTATTTTAGAAGGTGTACGAACACTTTGTACCCCCACTGTAGATTCATCTTTGATCTAGCGCTTTCGACTACTGAAAAAGGTTAAATGGAGAACACCGTTTTAAGGACTTGTGCTTACCTATGGGATCGACGTGCGTTATGTGATCGACGAAATCCCGTTTGCCGAGATAGACCGTGATCTTTCCATTCAGACTCGATTTCTTGAAGACGCGAGTAGCTTGCCGCTTGCTGGCACTGTCCACAGTGTCCATCGCGCAGATCTCGGGGCTGACGATGGCCCCTAACTCATTTGAGTCCTCCGCCTCCGAGCACTCGGATTCCGAACTGTCCCACTGCGCAGAAGAAAAAAGAAAAATTCAATTGCAGCATCTACTCGGGCGTAGATCGATCTCGAAGCATCAGCAATGTTCCCGGGAACGTCTCCAACTCTAGAAAGAAAGTCGAACGAGTGTTTTCGTATCCCTCGACCGATTCCCGGAGAAACACACCCATCGAGAAGGAACCGCGCTGCAGTAAAGTTGCAGTACATTCTAACTTTCGCAGAGTTTCCGCCAGCGATTCAGAAGTCGTTGCTGAATTTGTTAACAGCCAAGTGCCGCAGCGCCCTTCGTTCAAACGAACCTTCCATCCCCTTAGCCTCCCCAACTCCCATGGCACCACGCTTTCCTTTCACTCGAGTAAACTACGGTATCTAGTTTCCGTTCCCGGCGTTGCTTAACGCTTAACCGACGACGCAGACGAGTTAACTCGTCGTTCGCCACTCTATTTGCTGTTCGACCACTAATTGCGCGGATTTTCGAACAAAAGAAACCTTACAATTCGAATTTCTTCCGTACCCTTCGCGACCGTAGAACTTTCTCCACAGTGGACCGTACGACTTCATTTATTTATATACGTACACGAAGAGAGGAACAGTTAGAATAAACTAGGACGGCTCTTTTTCGTTAATTTGTAAAATTGGATAACGCGATCACAAGATATACATTCCCGTCCATAAATCTTCGAACACTTATTATTTGACTGTTTTATGTTTGAATTCAAAGTTAAATGTTGGAGAAAGGAGATCAAGATATTTCGGTCAGATTTGATTCACACGTTCTCCGCGTTAGAACAAATTAGTAAGTACCATTTTTATCTCAAAAAATAGATAATTTGCATGAAAATTTGAATAAGCATCCGACGACTTATGAACCGTGCAAACTGTTAAATAGAAAATGGTCGTACGACCAGCAGTGGCTAAGTGCTTATATCGTGTTAAGTTTTAATCGTTGAACGTATGCACTCACGGCTAAAAATGTTGTTTCCTTCGGAACATCAGATAAAAGCTGCGACTTTTTCTGCAACACGTCATAAGGGAGGGTCAGACCGCTTGGCATTTTACGTGTAATGAATTTTCTCGGTAATTAGTTTCAGATAGATTAGAGAGAGTGTGTTAATTTCCTCTTGCTATACTCACGAGGGAAATTGCTAAAAATTCGAGATCATTTTTGGAAAAGAAATCGCTAAGACTGGCCGAAATCGTGGATACTCCATATTCGATCTTTATTCGAGTCGTAAAGCCACACGATCACACTTCTACTAAATTTCGCGCAACACTCGTTAAGATATTCACAGCTCGATGAGATTCGCCTGACTGATACTGAAGGGTATACAGAAATGACCAGCAGAGCCATTAAACCTTATCGCGTACTGACGCGGAGGAAATGATGATGTTCGATGCCTTTTTGATAGTATTTCACACGAGATCAGCACCGAGTCAATGGCCACAATTTAAACAGGAAACCCAACGCATTGTCGCAAAGATAGATTAACATTTAATTGGAAAAATTAAGGGAAGAATTTTACCCATTTGAATCACCTAGTTTCCGAGATAATCCAACCCCCAATTTAATGGCTGCTTTCACCCCCACAATATGAACGATGGTCGATAAAAAATAATTAAAGGTGTATTTTTCTGAGAAGAATCTTTCACCGAATTTATTTTTGAAAGTTGAAAAATACGGGTGCCGCAGTGTATTGCGTCTGGTTTTGGAGACTTCCATTCGATCGGACTGCACTAGCGGTCTCTTCCAGGCGAGCACGCACCGCTCGCACGCATTGTTAATCGACAAAAGCACCGGCTGCATACCGTACGCGTAATGCACGCCGAAAAGGACGTTCAGCGTCGGTGTTTGAGAGCGAGGCGCACTCGTGTAACGACCCTTTGGGTCGACGCCGTCAAAGCGCGGCCAACGAGAACGCTGGGAAACGGTATCAAAAAGGGGACGTCAATGATACACGTTTCTTTCGCTCCCTTTCCCCGCGAAAGAAAGCTGCACACTGTTCTCTCTGCGAGGGGTGTCTTCGAGGACGCGTTTTCAAGACTTCGACGTCGACCACCCCTCGGATCAGAAGCGAAACTTTTTCAAACATATCGCCGTGCGATCATCTCTGTTGTCTCACTTGTCCCGAAGTGCGCGGCCATCTTTCAGGGAATGTTTGCGTTGCGACTTTCGTTGGTATCGTTTTAACTCTCGCACCGTGTTCAACCACTTTGTGGAGGATACTTCCCTCGTACGATGTTCCTAAGTTGACTCGTAAGTTTGCGCCATTGACTATTTCAGACACGTTCCTAACACTTCACTTAATTCAATGAACTTTTACAACTAATATTAGCTCGCCGTAATAAGGCCGCTCGTGTTTATCGTGTATGTAGTGTAGTACATATGTAATTCGCAATTTCGTATTAAGCGTTGATCACTGCCATTTTTAAACATTTATTTGCAGCAGTGTAACCGTTCGCAATTTTTTCCAATGGCAGATGCATTGAATGTTTTGCATTACGATTAATGCATTTTCTAACATAGAGAACATTCAATTCTCTCTTCAATCACGAGATCGAAATTTCCACAATAAAGACGATTGTTGTACAACTTTTGACTCAACCATTCTTTCGCGTTCCAAATGCCTGAGATATACTTTAGCTAGCGAGCTGGATATCCGAGTATGCCAAGAGGTTAAGACGATAATTCACCAGAGAGTATCAGAAAGAGCAGAAAGATGAACAGTAAAGAATGTCGATTAAGTAATCCCATTGTGTTCTGTGCAATGGTACGATGCACGGATGAATCGACGGAAAGACGAGCAGCAGACTGCAAATCTTTCAGCACTCGAGGCAAATATAGCTGGAATGAAATGCAATAACATAGTTGAATCCCTAATTCCCTTTCCCATGGTCCTCGAGCTCTCACGAATTAACATAAACATCCGCGGGCCGGATAGAGCCGCTCTACTGGAGGATTTATCGAGTTTCTGGTCTTCACCTTCGCCATGCTCCCGCCGACGATTTTCTAATTTTCTCGTTGCGTCGCCGAGCGTCGTCGCGATAAATAATCCAATAGCGAAAAGTACGGGCCCAGTAATCGTGTTTTAAAGCGCGTTCCATTCGCGTCGAGTCGGAGCCGCCCGTGTAATCTGATTATCGGTACCGTCTCACGCGAAACGCTGATTTCACGTTTCGCGAACGTGCAATCGCCTCAACTGACGGACATTTTCGTTTTTATCGTTCTGCAAGCAACCAACAATCGTAGACGCTCGTTAGGGAACACGGTGTGCACGACAGACACAACACTGTTCGGTTTATTTAACCTTTAATCACTCGCACTCCACTTTCTACTTTACGTCGTTCCAAGATTAATCAATTTTTCTAACGAAACGCGACTACTTTAATGCAAAATAGAGTTTTGCCAGTGCGAACGAGACCTTTATCTATGCTTCAAACACTCAATTTTATGTATCGATGCGAGTAATTCAAAGTTAAAAGCAAGCAAACACTTTGCGATCGGAAAGATCGATTCCCGAGATAGACGCAGAGAAGATGATGCAAGGGAGAAGCTCGTCGATCCGCGATCGCTGCTGCACTAGCTTTTCAACAACACAGCGCAACCCCCGTCGACCACGGACTAAACAGGCCTTGACAAATGGATGTCAATTTCAATCGACGCTCGTGTAATTCTTAGAGCGATCTACGGAACGATTCGTGCGCGCTGGAGCGTGTAAGCACGCGGCCAGGTTCCGTGTCGATTCTAGATCGAGATCGCGAGTCGTACGAGGCTGAGTCTCGAAAAATCGATACTTCGAAAAAGTGAAATTTTTTCAAATTCAGAGTAAAATCGCCGTGAAATGTTCGATTCGTTATAATCAAGATCTGCCTTCAATCTTGCAGATGAACGTTTGAACTCGAAATTCGAAGCAGAATTTGCGAGACGATTTTCTATTAAAAAACAACGGCATTTCGTATGAATCGTGTAAATCGTCAAGGTTTACTGCCGCGTTAAATCTCGTAGAAAATATTCGCAAATTGTAAATGTGATCGTAAAACAGGAATACAAGAAAATAGAAAACTCGACAATATCCAAGGATATCCATGATTGCTAATGGAATAATAATTCTTGTCCGGATATCGTAAATTATGTATAAAGAAATTTTAATAACAAAGCGGAGAAATTTTTTGAATTACGAAGACGAGGGAGAAAGCTTCCTCGACTCGATGTAAAAGTTTCTTACTTTGCATGCAGGAACAAAGATTTTTATATTATTGTCTTATTATGCATGAACGCTATTACTGCTGTAACTGGTAATGGAAATGTCTCTCACGTTCTGTATGCAAATAATTACGCCCATCGCTTGCTTTGTTCGGTTAAATACATTTTGCCTGGGGTAGTAAAAACACAGCATCTCGTTATAAATTATTATGTAACTGGAGTCGACACAGTACTGTAGTTGGAACTCAACGTGCTTTCATTCAACCGTTTTGAACTAAAAGATTTCTCGCCACTGCGAATTTTATAAGATACTGTAAAATAGTGTGACCGATTAAGAGGATTTCGTTTTTACGTAATTTCTCTCCGTGCAGCTGTATTATGAAATGCTCGTTTTACATAAAATAATTCAGAAGTAGTCTTTACATGAGAATTAAAGGTACACTTTTACATAATTTCTGACGCTGCAGTTGGCTTCTGAAATGTTCATTTCGCGTACTCGCGAGGTCCCGGAAGCTGTCAAACGAGCGCTCAAAGTGACAAATAATTGAACCTGGAAAAGTGATTTAAAGTTCGACCGAAAACCGCGAAACTTGAAAATCCCGGGATAAATTTAGCGGATCGATCGAGTCAAAAATGTCGGTCTATGACGATCGTGAGCCGGCATGTTGACATTTAGTAACCAGAAAAGTTTCCGATAGCAGCGACCGCCTCTCTCGCAGCCTGGTTTCTAACTCGACCAATTTCCTGCAGCAGTTTCCTTCGAAGATCCAACCTCTGGCCGCGTAAAATATTGTGCAAGACGTTCCGTGGAAGGCTTGGATGAAAGTTGCTTCGACGTTCTCGCGTAATACAATAGTCCGCGGCAGAAATTAAATCGGGACGAGAGCGCCGCGGGAAACTCGATAAAATTGATAAGCAGTCGATTTCACTCGATTACCAACTTGCGAGAAGAATCCGTTTTTCCCGCAGGTTCGTTTCTATCGGATTCACAGTTCTCCGTGAAACTCCAGGTTTTCCAGACGAAAGAGAAACGCGAACGAAATCCGTGACGAGGCGTGAAATCAACGGGGAAGTTCCTGAAGAACGAGGAACACGACGGTGTCGGGGAAGTTTGAACGAGCGACAATAAATTGGCTATTCTTGGTGGCGATTTCCGAGTAACATGCCGGTTCGCCGCGGCTTCGGAAATAGATTCTTGGTTTCGAAAACATATCGACACGGAGAGCCGGGCACTGCGTCAACTTTGCTGGTCGATCGACGATCTATTCTACAGGGTGATTCAGATCAGTTGGCTCCACAAGTAGCAAACTATCAAAACTGGTTGGGACGAAAATCGTATGGTTTCAAGAGGGTAGACTCATTTCTAGGATTGCAAGGGTGCAGGATATTTTTCAGCAGTCAAAAGCGCTAGATAAAAGATAAATCTAGACCGCAGCGGTCCTCGAAACTCCTATTTTTACGTTTCAATCTATGTTGATCGAACCGTTGCGTCGATAACATCAATATACTCTGTTTAACAAATATATAAAATATATAAAAAGTGAAACAGGGGTAAACTAATTGTTACATTGTACGCTACCCTTGATACCATGCGACTTTCGTTTCAACCATTTTGTCATATACCAAATAGTTCAGGTGGTACCTTTAAGTGAATCAACCTGTACGTGCACCGGTTGATATTTTCGTAAGGATACACAAGAGGTGATTTTTTCGTTTTATCAGAAATACGTAGGCGTGACAGCCGGTTTCACGCACTAGCAACAAGAACACGGTAGCTAACCATAACTAATTATGCATACCTAACGCGATCGCGTCGCTGTGCAGGCCCGATCCGCATAAATCATGGGAATTCGCTTACCGGGGCATCATTTTCGCAGTACATGGTTGCACGGGTTCGTACTAATTACGTCATGACTATAATTTCATATCCGTAGGCGAGGTCTCGGTTAGGTGAACAGGCGGCCGTCCCGTGTCGCCGGAGTAATCAAGTTTGACTCGACTCACGTGGGAAAACGCGTGGAAAGAGGAAACCCCATTTCCATCCCCGTGAAACTTTTCGATTACTATTTACTGACCTCGTCGGGACGTCCTATCGTCCGGGAATCTATCCTTTTCTTTACACATTAATTTTCATCTACAAATTACACACCCTTTCACTTTCTCTTGTCATTCCATGGTAGCCACTGTTACATTTATACAAATCCAACTCTTAATATTTTAGTAGAAAATTCGAAAAAAATTCGTAGTCGTGCATGGTATGATATAAAATGTTCTGGAATTTGTTCGTAATTTTTCATGAAGCAGAAATATATTCTCTAACATTCTAGAAAACAGAAATGTTTTAGTAACAATTTCGGAAAAAGTTCGTACTCGTGTGAGCCATCTAATACATTGTTCATGCATTTCTTCGTAATTTTTCATGAAGCGGAAGAAATAATTTATTAAACCGCGCTCACCCCGAACTACCCTTGTAGTGGAGAATACCTTGAAACTTGCGACGGAGGATTTTCTTTGGGGTCACGTCCGACCCCCTTACCCGAGCATGCCACATACCGGCAGTAGTTTTATAAAACAAATAATTGAAAATAAAAACGGTTTCTTCTTGTTATCCGTTTCTCTCTAGAAATTAAGTGAGATTTCTGTTCCCATATAACATTGTTGTTACGTGGCGAAATTGTAGCGATTGCCGTCGGGCAGAAATCCGAGTTTTCGCGCGTTAATACGATAGCAACTGCAATTGTTTCGCGATGAAACGAGACACGGATACTACGTGGAAAGAGAGGGAGGAAAAAGGGAGTGGAGGCAAGTCGCATAACTTTAATTCGCGGTGATCGCAGAGATGAATTGTTCGGGGCGCGCGCGCGTGTGCTCGCCGGCCATTCAATTACGTTTCAAGGGGCAAGAAAATTGCCGTGTTAACGGTGCAATTTTCCCTCCTGAAAGAGACACGTTTTCCAGTGCTTTGATGCGGCGGAGTTTATGCGATGGTTACGACGACACTTTGTACACGCGCATGCGGAACGAGGGTGCCGAGAGAAGTAATGGACGTCCCACTATACTAAATTGCAGAATTTATTAGTTATTATCAGGAACATGCGCGTACTCGTCACAGTTCGGCCGTGCCGTGCACGGTGCACAAAGCGTAAAACGACGACTGGAGATCGCTTAAATTGCTCGGTAAACGTGCAACCGTGCAAGCACGACGCTAAAACAGAAATTTCGCTCCGAGATTCGAGCATGACGGCCTTTAATTTACTATTATTTCTATTGAACAAGTACATTATTATTTTTTACGTGAGCATTAAGAGAATGCTATTTTATTCAATAAATATATTATTTTTTCAAATTGGCTAATAGTTTGAGAATTCTTCAAATTTCAATCAATCCTTCTGCGCACTTTTGAAGACACTAGCTTTAAGGGCGTCGTCTGGTCAGCAGACGACACTCGCGCGTTGACGTGTGTGAGTGCACACATCGCTATATCACATATACGTACACGAAAATTGTAAGGATCCGGGAGTAGACTTCTGAGATCTTAATAATGCAATGACTGGATTTCTTAGTAGTCAAAATCGCTAGATGAAAGATCAGTCTAGGGTGCTAATTGGTTGAAAAGTCGTACTTCAATTAAAAATTCTGTACGTTTAATTCTACAAAAATCCAAGCCACAGTGAGGTTGACATTCAAATATAGTTCTGACATTTTCCGCTACGAGCGTTGATTTCTGTTTCATCTATGACGTCCTCACTGACGGGCGTGCTGTCGAATATTGCAAATCATAGCTCGTGAACGTAGAAGTACGACTTTTCAGCCAATTAGCACCCTAGACTGATCTTTCATCTAGCGATTTTGACTACTAAGAAATCCAGTCATTGCATTATTAAGATCTCAGAAGTCTACTCCCGGATCCTTACAATTTTCGTGTACGTATATGTGATATAGCGATGTGTGCACTCACACACGTCAACGCGCGAGTGTCGTCTGCTGACCAGACGACGCCCTTAAGAGAACACGAAACTACCCTGAAAGAACCCCTTAAGGGATGAGCTAATTCCCCGAAGTAAGGAGCGAGCTCTGTAATAAGTTTCGTCGGATCCGATTTGATACATGTCGAAGAAGCTCTCCCGAAGGCGCTGAAAACAGTCCTGGATCTGAAAGGCTTTCCAGCGAGGGGCGTTGTATCGTATTTAATATTCCAGCCATCTCGATTTCCCCGATACCTTTTCACCCGCGTGACTTTGCGGCTGACAGCAGCATTCAATTTCTGTTCTGTCCCGCTGAGCGTGAACGATCAAAAACGCAGAACCGCACTGAAAAGTCGTTAATACGCGTCGAAATCGTTGACCAATTTATACAGCCACCACGCGCGAGACAATTGAATAAACATTAAATATATATCCCACTGAATTTGAATATAGCGATCTCATTTTCGCCGCGCCGGGAATCGGAGAGATATTTTACTCACGATAACGTACACGCGTAAGAAGAACGAAGACAATGGCCACCGCCATTTATTATGTAGTCGTCGACGCGCCACGCCGAAATTTATCTCCAAGAAATGTATAACTTCGGTGGCTCGCACGATTTCACCGCGAAAAGCTTGGAACATGTTTCGTGGAGGTTCTAGTCCAACTCGCGAAAAGATATTCTGGTCCAAAAGCTCTCGAATGATGAAGATATGAAATTTCTTACAACAATTTCAGACAATTTATAAAATAAGAACTGTTATTAAATTGCCAACAGTCCAACGCTGAAAAATTTTGTGATTTTATGGTCAAAATAATCGGAAGTTAATGCATCGAATCAGTATAATTTTTGGCAGAGATCAAAGAGAAGAGAATTGCTCGTAATATTTTAAATAACTGCAAAAGTTCGTGGTTAAACATATTTTAGTTTGAAAGGAGTTGAATTAAAATTGAAATTAATTAAATACCGAGCTTGTAAATAAGGGTGAAGTGATCAATGCTGCGGGTTTAGTCGCGCAATTTTGACTTCGCGTCTACAGTTAATCCACGCAGACCGTAAATGTTATTTCCACGGTGACACGTGATTATTCTATCGTTGGGGAGGTAATCTCGGATCTAGCTCGTGAGCAAGTGTTGCGCCGACGGATCGATAACGCGCGTTGATCGATCTACGGTAAGTAAATACCCCGCCGCGTTCCCCATAAACATCTGCGTACTCACTCTATCCGCGAAACTGCTTTAACCTATATCGCGGTAAACCTCATTATTTCTGCTGAACTTTGACCAACTTTCGTGTCCGCAAATATTTAGGTATACAATTCCCAGCGAGCCCATAATGATTAACGTGCAAAAACAACCTTGTTCGACAAGAACGAGGAACAACTTTAAAGTACACCTCTACAAAAGAATCATACATCCACTTTGAAAAGCTCGTCGTAAAGAGGAAGCTTCAATCTACAAATTGATGGTAAATTCAGTGACGAGAAAAATGTTTTGATGTTTTCACAGGCAATTCAGTTTGTAGCATTTTCGACCAAAAACAAGCTCTCCGTTTTTCAACCGCTGAATCATGTGAAAATATCCTTTAAAAAATGAACGATGCGTTGATAAAGTAGAGACTTCAGGCTTTAAAACGAGTTTGAATTTCTTGCCGTGCTATTATTTTTAACGAAATTATGGCAGGTTGAATATTGACAATTTCTCGGGAATCGGATATTTTGAAATACCTTTTGGACTCACTTCGACTCGCTTCAAGATTCCACTTATGATAAGTACCGTCGTCGGCAATGAATCACGCGATATCTAGTAGATATCGAGGAGAGCTATCGATTTCCCAACGGCTTCGGGATATCCAGTTTTTTGGTGCGCCGACTATTTGGCAAATAGCTTTGCCGCGCAAAAAATTCCAATCATTGTGCAAACAGAACGAAATCCGACGGCGCGCAAATAGATTCCGATCGGCCTAAAGAAGCACGTGCAGAACGCTATACCGTACACATTTTTATTGTAATCCCAGATATTTCATTGACGATCGAATCACGGGTATATCGTGCGTAGAACATTTTTAAAACATCTCTTCGTATTTCAAATAAACGTTTCTACCATTGGATTTAATAACAGAGATAATACATAATTTATATACAGAACTTTCACATTCTACAATATTCATTTGATCGCCTATTTAAAAGCAAATTTCTTGCTGTTGATTTTATCGAGCTCGCTACACCTTCGTGGAAGTTCCGAGCAAACTGAACGACAGTTCTTAATTAATTAATTAATTAATAACGGCCGATCATACACGGTCTTGATCTCCTACATTTATTCCAGGCTGGCACCCGTTAATCTTCCTGGAATATTGGATAACCTGAGGTTCGCCTGAGGGCTAATTTCCGCGGTCCACTCCAAATGGTTTATCGTTATATCAATTACGCGTTATAAGCTCCCCTGTGTTGAAGTCCACGTGCTGCTGGCTTTCCGGATAGATCTCTGGGATTCATAATATAAGAGCGATCCCGTGGGTCTTATAGAGACGATCCAATGATACCCTCGCGTCGCAAATTTGCGTAGAAATTGTTCTCGGGAAGGACTACGCTTGTAGGAGTTGAAAATCTTTCGTCGGAAAAATTTCTTTCTGTCTCGAAAAATGCGGAAGCTATTCACAACTAGTAACTGCTAATATTAATTAAAATCTTATCTGCAGTGGCAGTGGCTTTTATAGGTCTGGAATAAATGAAGATCGTACAAAACTCAACCGAAATGTACATTCCATAAACGCATAGAGATCCGCAGTATAGTAATTCCACAACAATCCCGAATCGTGGATAAAAGTGTCATTTCGCTTATCAGTGCGGTAATTTACGATTGGTCGCTCTCTAATTGATCGGCGCGGCTTGATCTCGCGCAGCAAGATAACGTAACGCGAGCAACCGATGAAAACGAGTTTCCGGGGCATCGTTCCTGCCATTCAATTGTCCTGGAGTAGGGTGTGTGCGCCGGGAATCAGTTCGTACGGCTGGAAATATTCATAAACAAATATTGCTTTAATTTCCGGAATTAATAATACACGCTTCCGACGGCGGTTCAACGTTCCTCGTTTTAATAAACGTGCAATTGAATCATTTACGAAGAACGTGACCGGTGCGAAAAGGAAACGACGCGATAGTGCACGGCTCGCGTGCAAATGAATTATTAATTCTGTTAATTACACCCCCGGGAGTATGCGTGCATATATCTAGTCCGATTCCACGGATAAAGCGTTTCCGATCCGCTCCGTGCGAGAAGAGTGTTCACGGAGTGTAACGTTTCGTTTCTGTTGAACAAGTTCCTGTATTATTTGTCCCAGAAGAGAGCTGTCGAGCGAGTGAACGACTTTTTGATTCCAGTTTCCGCGAACTGGTCGACGAGTGCTTCTACACGCGTCGACAACGTCGCGGTGATCGCAATAAGTCAAATTGGCAAGCAATTAACGGAACGGCAGCCGAGTGCGATTCAATTGCCCGTGTGCCAAGCATTTAATCCGATTCCCGTGAAATTCAAGCCTCCTACAAAACGTCAACTCGCCGGAATTTCGGCCGACTTGTGTCGCCGAAGGAGCCGCCCTGGTTTCCAGATCATTCGGACACCCTTGCACCAGCTCGACGGCATGAGAATGCGAACGCTGCTCTGGTTGCGTGCATTGTAGCCACAGCCATCGCGATGCAGGTCACAGTTTACAAGTTCCACGGTCTACAACTCCAAGTTGAAAAGTCCGGACTGACAATCGAGTGTTTTTCCTGGCCGCGGAAGCGCGAGGACAAAAAGTTGGCCCCGTTAGAAATTTGTTCGCAGGCCCTGATAACCCAGAAACGGATCGACGCGTCGCGCACTAGGTGCAAGGTTGCAGGCTATCGCGCGATCGATCCGATGGCGAACCGTACAGAGCGTGCAACACACAACTGAAACTGTTGCAGGGATTCCCGTGGATTATTCCATTAGGTCGTGGCGTCGTTCCATCAGACAACGAAGCTCTCCGCTTCTGGAAAACCAGCCCTTTCATCATTCGCCGACGTTGTGTCTCTTGAACCGGCAAAAGTGCCTAATCAGGATCCCTTGCACCTGTGCCATCCTGTCCACTTTCCAGCACCGTTGGATCGAAGTATCTTTTCCGCTCGCTGATCGATCGTGGCCGGTTCCGATGATGCAACGACGAAAAATCGTTTGATACGATCGGCGTACCCCCCACGTGACGCACGACACGTGATTTCCTTGTGACGCACACCGGAGCTGCATACACGCTCGTTATATTCATAGCGGGAATACTTCCAGGAATCTTAACGGCGGATTTGAACGTTGAACACGCCGCCGCTGGAATACCGACTCGTTACATGGGGTTATTTTCGGTCGACCATTAAAATTTTCACCCGAGAGCAAGCTCTCGAGGCTCGCGCGCCGCTCGTTCCTGCGGCCGGCATGAATTTTTCAGGGCGTCGACATCCTCCATGTCGTCTTCAAAGGATATCGCTCCTTGCAATCCGACCGAACGTTTCTGTCTCTTCCGCGTGCGTTGTCCGTCGCGAATCGAGGACGATGCTCGAACCCGATCGACCTCAACAACCAGTTCTCGTGCCATATTCACTCCTTTGCTGCTCCCGGTTAATAGAGTGCAAGCACTCGAACGTAACAATAGATTTTCCGGGGACCAATTACCCGAAAATTTTCAATTACGAGATTGGAGAAACGGTGGCCAGCGCCATTGATTTGCTTACGTGCCAGTTCATTGACAAAACTAATTATAAACTCAATTTTTCGATCGTAGAAATTTGGTAATACTTGTGTGGTGCAGTTGTTTTATATCACTTATTGCTCGTTTTATATTATTGATCGAACCTGTGCGCCGACTCCACCACACAATTATTAACAAATATAATTAGTTGAAAATGGTTCAACAGGATTAGAAAAGAATTTAAGGTAAACTTATTTAATTTTTGTTCAGTTTTCGAACATATTTCTGGCAAAACATTGAAGAATTTTTGGTAGTTAACCTCGTATGATTGAACAATTTCTAGAAGAAAGATCGGAAGGAATTGTCTTCTGTTTTAGATCCCGCCGCGTTCGTCGTAAAAGCGCGATCTAGTAACGACAGTTCCGTGTATGAAATCTATAAAAGATTAATGGAATCGAGGCTCGCGCAACGCCGAGTTTTCGAGAATCGTGTACGCGGCACACGTGCGAGATTGGTAGTTTATTTATGAGCATATTGTTTCTGCGGAAACCTCGGATCCAGTGTCTGGACGTCACGGTGGCCGGATACTCGTGGGAACGATTTTTGCAGAGAGACAGGCGGGTACGAGATACCCGCGATTCCTTGCGAACAAATTTCTGTGCCACGATCACCAGCGATCCGGACGTGCGCGCCACCGGTGCTTATGTTCGTCAGTCATCGAATACCTAGTAATTCAAGGCCGGCCGGTTCGCACAGCCAGAGGTCCTTGATCGGTTTTGCAATGACCAACCAACGTATCCGCGAAAGCGAATTTCTGCTTTCCGCCGGATGCTCTTTCCCGTTTGTCCGGAAATAATCGAAAAATATTGACGCACCGACTATAACCACTATGCTACGGCACTGTGATTACGTCTATTAGGCGTTTAAGCACCGTGGGGACACATTGTATCCGTTACCGAGGTGCGGATTGTAGAACCTGGTGATTAAAGTGGCTGCGTTTATGCAAACCGGCAATTTCGGGTATCAATTTACAATCGAGAAAATTGAGAGCGAATTTCCTGTAATAGAGCCCTTCCTCTGAGCGTGTGTGCGGTGATATAATTGATTACAATCGTGACTTGCCGTGAATGTTTTTCACGCTTTGACTACGGCGTCGGTTATACTGGGTGAATATTTTTTTCGAATTCGAAGGTATCATAATATGGAGTAATCTAATATTTCAATAAAAAAGTAAGGTAATAAAAAACAGATTAGAGCACTGTATGTCCCCCTAAATACCATGCAACTTTTGTTTGAAACATTTTTTCTTGCAACGAATACCTTACGAGTTATTTGAGGTTGTCATGTTAAGAGACTCACTCTTGATTACAATTTCACTGACGTGAAAACTAGAATAAATCTAAATGTGTGCTACTTTTATCCCGTACGGATAGCGTAGGATAAGTAATTTTGTGACATTTTTCTAGGCACAGGTGGGATAGTGGACGGCGGCGGAACGTGACGCACCGACGACGGCGAAATTCAATCGGTCCGCGAATCTCTGGGGATCGACGGTCCATGAATTGCACCACTTAAAATAATGATATTTCCAGCTGTTGAAACAAATTTCCGCCGATAACGCAACTCGGACGGCGGCTCGAGTTCCGTGCAAACACTGCATCGTTCTTCCCCGCGCAGGAAACAGAAATTAGGTTAATTAATTCGATCTGGCGATTTGGTTCGTGCGAGACAAACAGCTCATTCCGCGATGTATGGTTAACGCGAAATCGCATGGTTTCCCCTATCGGTGGTTTTTCTTCCCCGGATACCGGTATACAGTCGGGGCAAAAAGATTGAACACCGTGTATCTTAATCTACATTGGCGGACATTTTCCAATTTTTGTAGACAAGTCGTAAGAAAGTCGAATCAAATGAAATCCTATTTTTAATGGATACAGACTTTGAGTTCTAAAACAAATTCGTTTGTGCAATAATTATCTAGATTTCTAACAAAATTACCGATTACGTTTCCACTTCTATTTAGCAATTTTGAGAACGGAATTTTGTTCCAGAAAGAATTTCAAAGCCGCTGTTGTTTCAGATGCACATAATGTATTCATTTATTTTGTGCAAGACACTTTCCGAGATGTACGAAAATTTTTAAAATGTCGTTTACCACCGATACGTCACACAGAATCGCAAGGATACGGTGTCCTATCTTTTTGTACCCGACTGTATGTATTTGCATTGCAAATGGCCGGCCTGCGATCCGGTCACGAAAGACTTCCCCCGGCGCGGCGTTTCGCGTGAACCGGGAAAACTGGAGCGAGCAATATTGATAAAAGCGCAGGGGCTGTATTTTACAGCGGCGACCACGCGCCGGGAAATGTTATGAAAATTCCGCTAATACGACGCGCGATGGATCGAACGGGGGCCTGGCAGGGCGAAAAAAAGGTGACTTCATTTCCTTCCTTCCCTCAACGCACACGTTTGCCTCTCGCGTCTCGGAAACGTTATGAAAATTCCGAGCAACCTCGTGGATCAAACGCGGTGATTTCGTTTCTCTAATGCACATCTCCTTTGCGCGCCGGTACGCTTTCAAACGCGAAATTAATGAAATCAGTTCCTCGTCTTATTTGTCGGGTTCGAGGTGCCGAGAACCGGAGTCTGTTTCGTCTTTATCAGACAGTTGCAGAAACGCTGAAACTATAACTAATATTCCAACCAAATAACTGATCAGTTCAGATAATCGAGGTTCCACCGAATCGTGGATTAAAAGAGTAAAAATGATCCGAGTTGTGTCGTGTCCGTACTCGTTTGAATCAGAAAAGTGTCGCGAATATGTCGGTGAAAGTTTCAATAGTTCGGATAACCGAGATTCGAGTACCGTGGATTGAACGAGTAAGAATGAATTATGTCATATTGGTGCTGAATCAAGAAAATGCCACGAACGTGTTGGTAGAAGTTTCAATGAAAAAGGAGTTTTCCCAACACAGCAGACTGTGCTCCGCGAATTCTCGTGTACCATTCATTCGAATGCTTTCATTGTTGTAAATTGCTGCAGATAGTTTTCCTCGGCGGTGACCCCGTCCGCGTTAGATTCGATTTACGGGTGCGGATCTCTCGGTTTCGCTTATTGCCGCGGAGATGAGAAACGGAAGCCTTAATCAAGCAAGGATTCATAAGATCCCGCACGGGGAGGAGGATCGTGAACGGTAACGGGAAGGATATACCGTGGATATTACGTTGTTCTTTGCACCGACGTCGTAAACTTTTAATGAAACAGAGAGGCTCTCTCGGTCGCGATTCGAAAGAAACGACCAGGTGATTTCCATTCCGCCATTGCTCCCTCCGTCCGACAGCCCGAGGGTAAAGTAACGAGACCCCCGGCCATTGTCTTTTCTTTACGAGTACTCCACTTTGCGTATTTTAAGGACGAAGGGTATCGTTCTCGCGCGACTATCACGACGGAATGATGCCGCGTCTTAATTAACTGTGCCGCCGTACACACGATCCTCCAGCGCTGCAAACCAGCCTTCCGGTCAAGATTGACGATCGCCTTCCGGTCTGCCGACTCGCTCATTAATAACAGGAATAATAATTCATCTTTAGCGTATAGACAATCGTTAATCCTTCGGCTTCACGATTTATCTCGTTGCGCGGAACAGTTACTTTATTGTTGCTAATTTTCTACAGGAAGAACGCCGGCGCAATGTCAATTTATACGCAACTAGTCACAGCAATAATTATACACTATGCAAATGAATACAGTAGGTGTACAAAGTGTTCGTACACTTTTTAAAATGGAATAACTTTTTAAGTTAGTAAACCAATGCTTCTAATTGATGATAAAAAAATCAGGTCGTTTGGTACAATTATAAAAAAGTTATTCTGTTTTAAAAGGTGTAACCTCCACTACGCCATCAAAATATTTGTTTTTATCTTCTTCGGGAATCTTAAGAACGCCTTAATATTTTTTACGGTGCCACATTTCTTTTACCAACCCGTTCTTAAATGTTTTTCAAGAATAATATTTTGATACGCGGTGTACGATTTCGGCTGTAACGCGCTGTACGTGTGTTCATTGTGACGGTTGAATATTCATAAGCGTGAAGCGTTTTCCCTCCTACCGATGTGAACTGAATAATATTCATATTCATTAAATCCCATTTAAAGTCGCGTTTCCGACAAGATATCGTCGGGCGAGGGGTCGGAAGAACAAAATAAGAGGAATAATATTTATTTATACTCTCGTGAGACGGAGAACGCGGTGCCCACGGAAACAGGTGGCACGGCGATCAGGCTTAAGAGAACGATGAACGAGTGAAGGATGAGGCAACCACGCGAGAATTTCCGTTTAAATGCGGGAGACACGCGAGATCTTTTATTCGTCGTTCTTTTTTTCTTGTTCTCACACGAGTTTTGAATCGTTAGGCAGTGAGAAGGAAAGAGAGAAATTGTTAATAGTTCCGACAAAGTGATTTTATTGGACGATCGGGAGATTAATCGGTCGTTCGAACGAAGTTTGAAATGTCCATTGCGAACCGCGGTACCGTAAAGCCTAATTAATATGCAAACGAGTTCTGATTTTCTTCGTCACTTCTGCAGGAGCGCAACACAATAGCCCTCTCACTTGATTGATCCCATTGTTTCAACGCTTAACACGTTCACTGCCACGCCAGCGACCGTAAAAGTCGCACGGAATCAGAACGACCTAACCAATAAGAGTGGAAAACACAAGACTTATTATAACAATTACTTTTGTAGCTTTCTCACAGCTCGTATGGCTCACTTAATAATCAATCGCAATAGAAGCTCAAGCTTGATAACAGAAACTGTGTCAGCTATGGTCGGACACGAAATTAAGCGAACGGAAATGTTGATTATTTCAACCCAGATCATTTTTATTCTATGCAATCTTTTTTACGCGCATCGAATTGAACTTGTTTTCTCATACGATGGTCGAGATTCTCACAACTTATAGAATACGGACGAATTTAGAAGGGTTAATTTATTAATAACGCAGAAGAAGAGTATTATGTTAAGCCCCATTCAGATTGAAAATTTTTATAAACCAGTTGCCGACAGGTTAATATCGAGGCTATCATCCCGAGCAAAAGTTTTCTTTGAAAAATGTTTTGCAACCCTGTAGGCGTATAGAGAGACTGGTTTTGCGGAGACGCAAATTGATTCAATTAGTGTGATATATAAATGAGAAAACCAGCTTCTCAGCGGTTCAGATTAGTCTGCACGTGTGTCACCTTCGCCACGGTCGCATCATTCCAACAGATTTCCGCGAAATAGTAATTTGAGTAACGAGCGAAACACGCCACCTGTGAAAAATAACACGGCTCCAGAGCATAGAAGGCCTTGGCGAGGGGATAAAAAATTGCCGGTTACACGTACATAGTTCCCAATGTCGCTTATCGTTTAATTAAATGCTCCGAACGCGCTGGTGCTTACCGGTGATATTTGCAAAACGGTCACCGTTTCGTCGCGAGAACCAGTCCGGCCTAATTCTTTCTTTCTTTTCTTTCGAGCACGAGGCCATCGTCAGCCTCGGTTCAGTCCAATCTGCATTTCGCGCAACCTGGGTTTCATTTGCATTTTAATGGAGGTATACTATAGTTCTTATACCCCTGGCGATCGAAATTTTTCCAGTAAAACGTAGTTTGTCTCTTTCGCGAAGAGAGGAGGCAGCCTTCACAGGAAGGAATTGCGATTGCACGCTAATTTCGCAGATTCACGAGTCGCATCTCAAATGAAAGTAAACGTGAAATCGTATGCTTCTTGATTTTTTAAAAATTGTTTAATTTCTTCAATTATGTTCAAGTCAATTATGAATAATTTTATTATGATTGAACCAAACTTAAATTTTTTATAGGACCCTTAATGAAAATTTCATCGAAATCTATTAACATGCACACGAGCTGCAAACGGTTAGAAATGGTGAAAATCGTAATTTTACACGATTTTTTAACAATTTCTGCTTAAAATCCACAGAATCGTACATCTTTCGGGGAGGACTAAATCGAACTGCGAAATCATTCAGTGAGTCAACGATTCATAAATGGTCGACGGCCGATCGATTTCGTCTCTATCGACGAGACGACTGGTCCACGATGGCGGAACGTATTCGACCAACGAACGACTGTTATCTCGCAGTCGTCTTCGGACAGTAGGATGATAAGAGAACGCCTGGTTATCTGCCCCAGTTTACGAGGTTCCGTAGACAATCGCGAGCATGCGCTGTCTGGGTCGAGAAAACAACCCCTTTGGAGAAACCTCGGAAACAAATAACAACCCCTGGAACCAGTTCTCCGCGATCACGATCGAACGATCTATCATTGCAATCGGGATGACGGAGACTGTGGATTGGTACGGACACGTAGTCTCTCTCTCTCTCTCTCTCTCTCTCTCTCTCTCTGGTACGACGATCGTGAATATTCCCCAGCGTCGATTACAGACCGTTAATTGATAAAGTAGTCCCTGAAGCGGGAACGTTTCCTCCGAGCGGTAACCCTTCCCTTAATTCGCTCTCCTCCAGTAGAATTTTAAATCGATAGAGATATCTAATTTCCTTTGCCACGCTGTTTCCACCGATTGCTCCCGGTCCTCTCGGTTCCGCAGTCACCGCTCTCCATCATTAACAAACTTTTGTAATTTTCAAACGGTGTCCAAGTCGATCGTCGACGAATGTGAAAATCCTTTCGACAAAGCGAATGCAAGAACGGGGATTAAGGGATGATGACTCTATGAATTCTGAGAAGCGACTCCGCTGCCTCCAGCCAGCCTCAATGAAAGATCCACTTCAAAGGGGCGTAGCTCGCTCGGAAAGGTGAAAAAAGATTCTGCGAGATGCGAACTTTATTACCCGGAGTCACGAACTAGCTGCCATTAGATGCATTTCTAATAATGTGGACTCCGGATCTTGGAGCAGTGAGATTGCGAAGCGTCGGAGTCCGTTTCCTCCCTCTACGTATAGGGGAGCGAACACACCCCAAGTTAATCGAAACGTACAGAGACGTCGATTGGAAAATTTCCAAAGTTCTCGTAGGAATATTATTTATGTACAACTGGGAACGGACTAGAATAAACTGTTTTCACATTCGGCAATCGTGGAATCGCCGCTGCAACTGACTCTTCGAACGTTTTCTCTATTCGAGACTTCGCCCCGAATATCTCGATTAATAAATGACAAGCCTCGACTGTCGCGGAGGACAGAGAAATATCGACACCGACGGTCGCCCTCGAATAGCAAAGCTCCACACATCAATCATTCAGTGTCGTTAAAACAAAGCAATTTGAGCATCTATAATTCGCGTATGGAACATTGATTCTGCTGTACCAAATCGTAGCTCTGACATATTAACTCCTTGACGGACTGATTGAACGACAATTCAACGCGATATGAGTAATTCTTTTTTGGTTTTGTTCGTTATGGTCCTGGACATGTTTTCAGGAAAAAATCGAGACAATTACAAAGAAAAGTCGGAAAATTCGGACAATCTTCGAAGATCATAATCGTTAATAGATACAATAATCGCCAAGAAATTGGTTTTTTCACGAACTAATTTATCGAAATTGGGACAGGACAACGTATGTCAGCTAGTTTTTAATAAATTTGATTTATACTCGTATTTTATCTATTTCCGATAAGATTACGTACTCCAGGCATCAGGAGTTAATTAAACAGCGCCGTTTCAAATCCACCTTAGATCGAATCGAGGATTCTCGCATGAACCGGTGGAGTTACTTTGAAGTTAAAGTGGAGCGGAATGTTGCGACCGAACAATGCTAATGAATAGTACTATAGTGATTCAGCGTGGTTAAATGCACCATAAAATGATGGAACGGAAAGGTTCGGAATCTAACAGGCTCTTAGTCCTCGTTATCGGCGTACTGTGCCAGATCTTTCCGTGCGAAGACGTTCTCTCGCAAGAAAGAGACACGGACACGCCAGACCGTGGCAGCCGGTTGTTTTTTTTTCGTTCTAAGTTCTAAGCGACTGGCATTCCTGAAATGCCTATCAATTAGCGAATGAATCACACGCTCCGCGATGCAGATCGCCGTTCTCGTGTCTGCGGCCCAGTATCTCGAGATCGACGCGTCTCGAAGGATATACGGATCGCCGATTACGCGTACAATGAAACACCCGAGAGTCCATTGTTTGTTCGCAATACCCTGGACAAGGTTTCGTCATCGATCACCGATGGAATCAAGGATGGAACGTCAAGGTATCGCGGTTCCGACAACGCCGACCATTCGACTCTTTGTTCCCACGAAACTAGCCAAGTCGATGGGAAAACGTGAAACAGAAAATTCTTCAGTATCTGTACTAACAGCTGGCCAAAATTCAAATAAATTCAAAAAATCAGGTAGTTGGTACAATTATAAAAACGTTATTCTATTTTAAAAGATGTACGAACACATTGTACGCCCACAGTAAATGCGTGAAATCTGTAGATAAACGAAGGAGAAAAATGATGGAGGAGGGAGAAGACGCTTCCTGCTTTCGCTGGAATTCTTCGCGCTTGCGAAAGCGATCAAAGGAATGGGAACGCTGCGCTGCAGCCGGGGATTACCAAATTCGATTGAATGATCGCGAATGACGCAAATCGCACATGTGCGACCTTTGAACGCGTCTCAAAGAAGAAGTTTTCTACTTCGTCCGAAGCGCACGCGCCCGATAAAAGCACTTATCGGAGTTTACGCAACGTTCGATGCGTTTCGCCCGTTGCGAGCGATGTTGATTCCGCGAACGTGAACTATTTCGGTACAAATGCGATCGCTCTTGACGCGAACTCGATCTCGACGCGGTTAAAAATTCTGGGATGAACGAACCGCTGATAAACAATGCAGCGAATTTTTCAACCACCGCGGACAGGATATAAAAGATGCAGGAAAATCGTGTAGAGAAAAGAAATTCGATAGCGACGAATGATTATTATTCAAGAAACGAATGTAAACTATTCAGAAGCGGTAACGACTGATTAATTTAGAATAAGAAATATCTTTTATAACTAACGTTTACTATTCGCAAGAATTCTGTCGAACGCATCACGAGAAGGTAATTTTCGATCCGGCTTATCTTCGCGCAGCTGCAACATTTGAAAAGATGTGTCTCCGTCACGCATTAAAATGCTAATTTTCCCTTCCCAGGATCGACACAATTTCCAATTTTATCTCGCTGAATGCGTCTTATCGTGACCGCCTGTTTTAGCGTCACAAGACGAATCGAGCCGATTGGAAGAATGCGCGTCCACCGTTTAGGCTACTATTCATACTTAACAGCACTCGTTCTCGCATTATTGCTGTTTACCCTGATCCGTTATTACGTTTCCAGTATAATTATACTGCTTGGGTATAGTTGCCGCGAGTGTTCCGTGTGCCAGACCAGATATTCTCGATCATCGATTATATTAATAATTGCTGGCGATGAAGTATGACAGTTTCCGTTTGGATCCCCGCGATCCGCTCTCGCGGATTAATGTTTTCAGCGTTCGACGAGGCTCGCGGACAGATACACCGCGGCCCGCTGTCTAATAATTAACTGTGCATCTGTAATTTATTCGCGCCGATTACAATGCGGTCGTGCAAGTGGAGACTGTCGTGCTCGTGCGTCATAGATCCCCGAGGAAAACGATCCGGCGCGATCGTCGGCTATTGTTGAAAGTGAATTTTCGATAATCACGACGCGACGACTTCGTCATTCGATTACGCGGTTGCGAAATACCGTGAAATTAATAGGTATCGCAATAGATAGCATCTTATATAAGTCACGTATCTTCGCTGGATAGCTGCTACGCGTCCTCGCTAAACCTCGCCTTCTCTAACAACATTGCTTTTGTCGCGTTATCTAATTTCTTCCATTTGCTAATTACCTCATTTGTTTTCCGCTTGCCTTTTCCGTCTCTCGTACGTGTACTTTGTTCGAGGAACCTCTCAACAGTATTCCCTCTCTGCCGTCTCCTGTGATTTGTACAGGGTGTACCGTTTAATCCAGTTAAGAAACATATGCGTGAATGAAGCTCATCTCAAGGTCGCAATCGATAGAGTCTCAAATTCTGCGTAGAAATGTCCTGTACCATTTTCTTTACAGTTACGGTGAAAAGAACATTTCTATTTTGTGCGTATGGCTATATTGATTTTAATGCTTGATTTAGTCAATTTTATTTCATCTAAACAGAAACGCGTAACTATTTGTTAGACTTTGTTAAAATCCGCGTGACGAGTCTGACTCGTTAATAGTAAATAATATATTAAAGTCCCCCAACTTCTCACAGCGATTACTTTTCAGACCCACCGGGTATAGTGCACGGTATCATTTTACTCGATCGTGTGCGACCAAAGTAGGCATTACCGCACGCATAAGTCGAAAAGGAAACTCTCGGTTTTCCGTTGCGTATTCCCGGTTGTAATCGGACTTGTGAAAGCCGCGTCGTTTCCCGTTTTACAGTAACAAAAGGAAACCACCGCGCTGGATGCGGTCTATTCCGCGCGGAATGCGCGATGCATCGTTTTCAAATTCGATTTTTCCATCGCCATTCAACCTTATCAACGCTGAAACGATCCGACCGTTGGTAAAAATCGCGGCTCGTTTGACACGAACCATTCGCGACACGTTCGACTAGTTCTAAATTAAACGCGCCGTTGCCGAAAGTGTATTTCCATCACTATTATATCCATCGATAAGCGAAACAATTAATATACATTAAGCAACGTGCAGGTTACAGATAGGCTAATTAGCGATAAGTGAGCGGAGAGTAAAAACTACGCCTAAAGGTGGCGTGAGACTAAAAAAGAAGCGCATTCATTAGTTGAAGTTTCTCACATTAATAGGCTAGGGATCCTTCATGTATTCGTGGCATTTGCTAATTGGCTTGGTACAAAGTTACGTTTAAAAAACGTTGATGGTAATGCCACTTTAATCTTGACACGAACCGTTCGAAAAATGATCCTCGTTCCGTGTTGGTTGAGATAATTTATGAATTCGCATTTTACAATGCGATAGCACTGATACGGTCAAATTAGCCGGACAATTCGAGTCTCGAAACAAGAAAAAAAGGAAACTGTACCACGCAGGGATCATATAGGTGTGTACACAATTTATTTACGGTGTACTCTCGAGAAAACCACTATACGAGATACGATACCAACTGGTAAATCCAGCATGAGCCGTCGCTACTTAAGAAACATAAGTCCCGAGCGATTCAATATACACCGGTGTGCAAAAGTTTCCGACCGAACTCTTTACATTCCGGAAGTAATACAAACTCTGACTAACTACGCAGAAAACGATATCCAAACTAAAAACCGATATCCTTGTGTTCAATATTGGTTAAAACTGTCCTAGCTGTTGCTTTCCAACTAGAAGAGATGACACCGGTACGAGACACCAAGGTCCTGACCTATACACAGTGTGAGAAGTTTCCGATTGATTATGCATGTATTATGACTGAGAATTTGATAACGAAACAAAGAAATACGAGAAAAAATTAATTCAAAGAAGAAATACATTTTTACTCGAAATACTTTCTTATAGCAAGCATTTGCTATAAGTTCACGTATAGTTACTTTGAAAGTGATCATGAAAGTAATTGTAAAATCATTTAAAAACAATTTATTACAAAGTTTTCTTTACCCGTGTGTTTGCTAATTCAAAACATTTCTCAACTTTTACTGTTGTTCGTATATTTTTTGCGACGGATTGTAGATGCGAAATCGTCGTCGTATATCGACGGGACACTGTAGGCAGCATACATAAAATATCTACTGCGAGTTCCTCGGCGATATGTCGACCAAATAAGAGAACAATACTGCCGCGGGCGAGGTCGCCTCGCGAGCAGTAAAGAATTCTTAAAGTGGCAAGGTGCTTAAAAGAAAAAACACGAAATCAACGTTTAGAGGACCGTCTAGCAGCGGGCAACTGGTAAAAGAACCATTTTCCAGTGCCCTATCCTGTTCACGGTGTCGTTCCAGCTCGGGAAGGGTGGGAAAAGTTTCCCCGCGAATCGCCGGCGCAATTTCGCAAACAGCGGCCGCGCGGCGTAAACGGATTCCATTAAAATTCCATGGTGGTGAATCGCGACGGCACGGTCGGGCCTCGTCAGCCGAGCTCCCTCAATAAATTGCGCCCGGATGAATTCTCATTCAGAAACAGAAATTCTGCTCGAATTTCTCCCGGGTCCCTCGTGAAATGGGAGCTATTCGTTTTCGGATCATCGCGCCGCAACGAGAATTTATTCGCGCGATATCTACGGCGATAGCGATGATGGATTGACAACAACTTAATCGTGCCACGGCGTTTCAATCGACGATATCTGTTCGACATTTAGTTTCTTTCGTCATTCAGCAAACGCAGGAGACGATACAGCGAAGCCTTGATCTACGAAAAATTAATTCGAATTTATTCACGATTCAAATATAATGGAAAATGAAGTTTTGTAATTGAAGGGGATATTCGTTTTTTTAGATCAAGGCACGTACAGGCTGCAAAGCAGCGATCGCGATAATGTTACAACCAGCTTGCAATAATAAAAATGAACGTTATTAACTCGCGTTCCATTGCGCTCTTTCCCGAACGCGCGATGATACTTGCGGTTTTCCGTTTGCGTTAAACGGCACGGGGGTTCCCCCACGGTGAAGCAAATTGCCCCGAGGATGTATCGCGCGCGGCACTGCCATATGCCATCGAGATTGCACGCCTCCTAATCCCGTCGCTTCGGCGAAACGTAAATAGATACCGGATAATCGTAAAACTACACGCCATTATTCGGACCGCGATTCGATCAATCCATCCACTACACGAAATTTTCATTACGCGGCTTTCCCGCGAGATGAAAAATTCGAATTGGACCCCGTGATTAAACCGCATAACCGATTAACCCGCGAGCACCACTCGGGGACCGATCGATGCCGGAAACGCGTCGAAACTTTTTGTTTCTTCTGCGGCGAAAACTTCGAAAACTGCTCTCTGTACTTGCTGGAATTTTACTTCTGTAGAAATTCTGTATCGTTTCTGTACAAACTCGAGACATATTTTGTTCAATTTTTGAACTTTGCTAAAATAATTCTTTTTTTATTATGCTATAAAATCGCACATGGGATTATTAGCAGAATGCACATGGCTGTGCATGATACCATTACCAAGTCAACTTATAGTCTAGGATAACTAATATAACGAACATTAATTCTTCTTTCTTATTGGATCACATTATTTAGAGTTCCGGTCGACTGTGCAAATATTATGGGATAATCGCCGATTAACATTAGAATGTTAGTGTGCGCAGTGGAACGCCATGAAAATTTGGTTATTGACACGAGGGCTCTATCGGGTTTTCTCCCCGTTGCGGGGACCGGTACGCGAGTATTCTTACCCATATCGGATCGTGATCGTTATTATGGCTGCGATGTTATTATAATAATAATAACCATGAACCCTTGTTACAGAAGCGATTATAGAAGGTGCGGGTAGCTGGAAGCTCGAAATAGGAGCGCGGTTCTCGCGATCCTCGCGAAATATCGACGAGCGACGGAACCGGAAAACGTTCCGCGTGTGGAGGCACATTTAATTCGGCTGGTCGACGCGTAAATTAGTATGCGAAGCGGCGTTCGTTGTCGTTACGGACCGCGTTCGACCACGTCAAATTAAGGGAACGGAATAGCCACGGTCGTTGAAGAAAACCGTCGTGAAAGACGACACACGCACCGACGTGCACGCACACGCACGGTCATCGGGCTCCCACGGTGCTCGGCCATTTTCCCATGGATTTCGTGCAACCGGTTCCGAAAACCGTGGAGAGGTGCCTTTAACGCGTGAATGGGACTCTCTGCGCGATCGCGGCCATTCACCTTACGCGATTTGGCCACGGGACTAAGCTTTTATTCGTACGCATCCTTCCGTACGAACGTTTTCCACGTAACGCGTCCAATAAGATACCCACTCGTTCTCTTTTCTCCTTTTCTCTATTCTTTCCTCTCTCACTCTCCTCTTTTCTCGCTTTTTTCAAGCGAACTACTTTTTTTTAAGCGCGCACGAAACATGCTCCCAGGTTTTTGGGAAAATTAAACATCTCTTCCGACCTAGAATATTTCCAGGTGTGTATGAAATTGATATAGTGCCTCGGAGAATATTTAAGTGTTTAGTAATAGATTAGATGCCAACGTCTTAACCCTATTTTCTTCACGAGAGAAATATTACTTTCACCGAGAAATGTCAAACGATTTTTCGACCATCCTCCTCAATTTTTCGAAAAATTTCTAATTTCATCGTAAGAAACAGAATTTAAATAGAAACGCGATACGGTGAGGTGATTATTGGAGCACGCTTTATGAATAAGACCCGAGAAAAGGATTCTTAGCAAAATGGCACAAAATGGATTCAGAAATCCCAAAAGTATTAGTACACTCATTCCTAATTCCCTGGAAGCCATTATAAAACACATACGGTCACATATATGGACTATCGAATAAAATCATGCGAATTGTATAATTCACAAAGAATAAAAGCTGAAAGCAAACCGACGAAGAAGCTTATCTTTGTATCCACTCTATTTTTATATTCACTTGCAGTTATTCCTGCAAAGCGAAACAAGCCCAGACGAGTGCAAAGTGCATACATAAAAACAAAAACGTAATAAAACTATCGCAAAATATTTTTGTTCCGCTGGACACGGACCTTGGATGTGTATTCCATAAACTTCCTCTAGTACGTCTTTAAAATTCCCGGAATACTCGAGCATCAAGGTTGGAGGTTACATCCAGAAAGAAAAAAGAATACAAATACACAGACTTTCCCAAACGGTGTTTGAAAGCGTGTGAACATGTGATGCATTGTACCCAGAGCGTACATACAACACGGAGCCGTAACCTATTTTTCTAAGGGGGCATAAAAAAGGAACGCACGGTCAAAAACGAGTATCGGGGGATACCTTTCCCCGCGGAGGGAACTAAATAATCCAGATACCAACCCTCCCGAAAAAAAGCAGTTCGTCAGTCACGCGTTCCCGCGATACTCTAGATATCTCACAGACACTGCGTTACGGTGGAACGCGGATCGATCGAATAGCAGAGAGGCCCGTGTGCATTTCGTTCAGCTATTCACGAAACACGGGGATTGATTCGCCATTGGATCTGAATGATTTTCTACGAAAAATATATATTGACGCAACACGGCGACGGCGGTTCGTCACGCAACGAATATGCGTCAAAGCGCACCCGTTCAACGGGCGGCCTTTTTATCCTGTTTTCGGAGTGCACGCACGTACGGCGATGGCACGTGGATTATGAATTAGTTTTCATAATTGTACCATGTGTGGGCTTTCCTACTGGATTTTTAAATGGCTCCCAGATGTACATTCCCTACTGCGAAACACCTTGCGAAAGACAGTCGCGGAACGATCGGCTCGTGGGCGCAGCAAGTTCATGTTTTGAAATCTGCCAAATACTTAACCTAAGTTTCGGAACGTAAGGCACTCGAGAGTCTACGAATTTTCCCGGCTTCCAAGTCTCCTTGGCGATGTGAACCTCGATCCGCCCTGGCCGATATTCCGAATAATCGAATGTTTACGAGCGACGAACGTGGGAGATTCGATTTTTCGAAAACGAGTCGCACCGTATTCCCGGAATTCGAGCGCGACATTCCATCGTATAGACGCGTGTATGACAGAGGGAACGCGACGTCGCTGCACGATTTTTCGCGCGAAAAAATATTCCGATTTTTCGCGGCGGTTATTCTCCCGCAGCGAGGATTACAATGAATTTATTTCTCGGGCGTAACGCACTCCGATTTTCGGTGCCGAAACGCACACGCGACGAGAACGTTTATGTAGCATGATCGGTGTATGTAATAAGATCTTACCTAATGTTTCCTGGCGTCGTGGCCCACACCCTTTTCAAGAATTAGACACCAACTGTCACTCGTGACGCCCACGGCTGCACACAGGTACTCGCCGCGACACACCGCTTCACGACACCCACCCGCTTTACTCTTATTTATTTCGAGAACACGAAAAGTACAAAGGAGCGAGTCGTCAGAAACGTACACTGACTGTGATCACTGCACGAATGCTCCGAGTACGTCATGTCCTGAGAAGCTAGCGCCGCAGTGCGAACTGCCGTCTGCCGCCGCTTGATTAGGAAACACTGGCTGGTTGTTTTCCTAGGGTTTTTCTCACAGCCGAGCTCGATATAGGTATTATTTTCACCTGCTCTTTGGTACTAATGTTTACGACGAAGAAATTCATTGTAAACCTTAGACCGTATATACCTATAGACTCGGTAAAGATAAAGTACAGTGTGACATCACAAGATAAATCTTTAGATAATTTTAAAATGGCTGACACGGCAGACCGACGCCGATTATTACATTATCTGTATCTCAAATATTGTTTGTAATTGATTATTTCACGATACAATGCCAAATTCTTTGAAATTTTTGAATTCTGTCCGTTCTTTCCGTGACTGTGTATATGGCGCACGCGCTGATCCCCCTCTCCCCTCTACAAGCCAAGCGTTGGCACTGGCGATGAGCATAGCTTATACATCTTTTGAAAATGTGGCGTCACGCTGTACTTTATCTTTGCCGAGGGGAAAATTATCTGTGTTCAGTCTTAGGTATATATGGGCTAAGTTTGCGACGAAGAAATCATTGTAAACAGGAGTTCGAGAATCTAGAAAAATAATCTTCAATGACGTCACGTAGCCGATTCGTCAAAGGTATTGCTGAACGCTTATTATACAAATTTCTTCTTTCGAAATAGTTAAAACAAAATGGATTCCACATAATGTTTATAGACATGTAGAGTCTAATACTCTTTCTCTCTCTCACTCTTCGTAACCTCGCGCCGCCATTGTGGGCTTCAACTCGCCCCTAAGACGTTTCAGTCTTTCTCTATATATCTATGATAATGTTTAAATAACAAGCACCATCTAATGGTTTATTCTTGACAATATCGAAAACACGAAAGAAGAATGTCCAATATAATTGATTTGAATTTCCCGCGCTTCGTTCAACTTGTTCTACGTCATACATGTACTTGTTTGTACAATCTAAAGATTGCGGATGGTTGTTATAATAATAATACTTCGAAAACCAACATAAATAAATAAATGATTATATATTAATACAGATTTTCGATTATCAGACATCGCCACGAAAGAAGAATGTTATTAATTTGAATTTTCCGCTCGCCTGTACGATCAACCTCCGATCGACTTCAAAGGTGCCGCCCAGACGGTTGCCTCTTGTTACACGTTATACCTGTATAGTCTTTGGCTCGGCCAGTAAACAGCAATTTTTTGTTTACGTTCGAAACCTCACCTTTTTGCACAATCGACGTCCGTAGAGTGATTAGCTTTTATCTCAGCGAACTCCTTCCCTATCGTCGTGTAAAACAGAAAAATTCAATATTTAATCATTTATTTTTCTGGAGATCAATTAGCTATAGAAGTGTATCATTTTATAGACACAAAGGTACAGCGAAAAACTAGAAAAAATTTTGGTATTACTCATTTTATCATTATTACATCGAGTTCCATACAATTGTTGTTATTCTCTTTGACAGTGCAATCATTATTGGCGTGCAGCGTAGCACTTGTGTCAATCGGTAGATCCAGAAAGATAAAGAATCTTTTTCAAAAATTAGCTTTTTATGAACTTTCATTATATGTGAATTGTAGAAGCATTATAAACGAAAAATGAAGTCAATATTTTGTAAGGAACCGAATATTATTTATTGAGTTATCTTGCACGCCAATGTCAAAAAAGTATAGTTTGTTTCAATATATTTATGGCTGTAAATATTTAGGAGCATGTTCCTGAAATGTTGTACTTTCGATGTATGAAAAAGAAATCGATTTCGTTAACCTCTTGCACGAGAAAAGTTTTCAGTAATTTCATGTATAGAGGCGCTTGATAAATGACAAGTGTTTCTTTGCAATAATTTGTTACAACTGTAAAACAGCGAAGTTAGGTATGAAACAACCTATGCAATGTGTACTACTCGAAAGGTGTATTTTATTCGATTCTGCTATTGGGTCGCATTAATAAAATAGCATTCTAAGCATTGAACTGTAATACATAGCGAGATGGCAGATGACAACAATGAGGAAGTTAAAGATGATAAGTCTAATGAAATTAAGGAACCTACGAAGATGACCGGAGCAGAGGAACGTGCGGAATATTTTAAAAAGTTGGAGAAATGGTTGCACGAAGCATATGCTTGGCAAAGCATGGCTACGATGTTTCCGTACTATCTGATGTCTGGTCAAATATTGAATCCACCATCGGATATGATCATTACATGTATGTATACTTGTTTGATTTTCCAAAAACTATGTTATATTTTGTTAGTATAAAAAAATTACTTTGTAAACCAGAATAATTACAGATTTACCACCGTTTTCATCTGCAGCGTCGAATGCAGCAGGTGCACAGAGATTAATACTGGGCGCGAACAGCCAACAGAATGATCCACTAAGGCAAAGGAGAGCCCAGGAACCCATGGGACCTCTATTTCAACCTCCTGGAGCTGAAGGTAGAAGGTCATAACGATAACTCCTGAGTTCATCGCATTCCAAGAGAGGTTCAATTAGTACTATACGTGCTTTCAATACAAAAATACTGCATTTTTACTTCTATGTGTGTCTTCTGCATATTCTTAAGCAGGAAGGAATTTTCTGGCTTAATTGAATGCAGTGTTTTTGAACCATACATCTTCATCATAATCATGTGCTGTGAAGTTACTTGTACTTATTGAAATCTTAGGAAAATCATTCTTTCAGGCTTTGAATATCGTATACCAAGAATATGGAAACGATTCGCTGCTGAGTTTATAGATTTCACCATGTTATTTCTCTTGAAGTTTTCTATTGCTTTCATTGCCATTGATGTTTTTGATTTTATGTATGTAAAGTCAACAGCATAGAGTATCCACCTTTCTATGAACAACTGTCTGTACATGAATTCTATTTTTTATAGAGATATAGATGATTTGTGGATGAACTTGAGACTCGATTACATAATGGCTTTAGAAATGACATATGGAATGATAGTGTTGCAAATTATACACTGCGTGATAGCGTGTATCTACGAGGTAAGCATTAAGATTGAAAATGTAGAGATCGACAAATGGACAGTATTTTAGTTAAGTATCGCTTAGGCGGTTTGGCTGCAACATGGAGTAAATGGTCGGATGGGGGGTGCAACACCTGGAAAATCTATGATGGGTTTGCGGGTTGTACAATGCCGAAATATTACACCCGTCGATAGACCCGACATTTCCGACGTTGTACGAGTTATTCCGGGAACGGATTTAGGTTTACCATTCGCGCTTGGAAGATCAGTGATAAAGAACATGATCCTGGCGTTCTTCTTCCCGATATGCTTTGCACTATTCTTTTTCAGATTTAACAGAGCGATTTACGACTTGCTTTGTAACTCGATCGTAGTCGAAGATCCTTACAGAAACTTGAATAATAACCGATTGCATCAGCAATAAATACCTACATGTTTCATTGAAGAAACAACATTTCCAAGTCACATATTCTCTGCGCGTGTGTATGTAAGCAAATGTGTGTGTGTATATATATAGATATATGTATAAACCTGACGTCGTTGCGAAGTATTTTTCTAAACTTTAGAACGATTTCTATCTATAACATTGTAAAGAAAAAGGCTATGTAACATCTTCATAACAGACACGTACAAGTTATTTAAGAATCAACACTTAAATAAATTAAATTCTGCACAACTTGTACATAGTTATTGTAGTTATGAATAAAATATTTTATAATTCACCCTCGAGTGACGCTTATAACTAGGCTATAATTAGACATTTATGAAGAAATTAGTTGGGTGAAATATAAAACAGTAATAGATTAGAAAATTTCATGAGTATTGTAACGTTGTTTTTAACTTAACAAAGTTGTTAAGGGATGAAATCAGTTTTTTCTTTTTATAAAGATCCGCAGTCTACTTATAACATATTAAGTTTTTAAACTGTTCGAATATACGTTTGATTTATCGTTCGAGTTTTTAAATTCAAACGATTTGAACTATCTGTGTAAAGCAGTCGAGCAGTCAATTAATTAATTTTCGGGATAAGAGTTGAATGTATGAAAAATAGAGACATTTTACTTTCGTTTGGTCGCAGTCGAAGCACGCGAAACAATTAATTACTCGTACATAGTATTAACAATCTGAAAACTTTAATTGGAGTATGTCAAGCATAAACAAAAATGCCGTCTGGCAAATATTTATTTCGCATCGAAGTAGTTATTTTATCGAATAAAAATGTATTGATGCTGGAATTATATAAAGTTTTATGGAAACAGTTAACATAGAAAATCGTGAAAAAATAATTTTGTCCAGCCAGCGCCAAAGAGTAATCGAACCACTGTGCGCCATCTGAAAGAAGATGGCCTGAAACTGACACGACTAGCTCCTAACCAATGACGTCACTTCCCAGTTAAACGTGGCTGCCTCACGACTGAAGGAAGGAGTGGCTTTGCGATCTATCAAGCTAAATGAATTCTCGTGAAAATTGATGACTTGTCGCATCGATTAAGTTGTTTCTGTGTGCTTAATACTGATCATTCGCCGTGCAGTAGTTCTAATATAGAAAAAAATGTCGTCTTCGGGTGATTTTGGCAACCCGTTACGTAAATTTAAGCTTGTCTTTCTCGGCGAACAGAGCGGTGAGTATTTTCCCGTAGATACTTCCGTTGATTTTCGATCAATATTGTCAATGGATCCGTACGTTTCACCTCGGTGACGATTTCTCGTCTGTCGTACACAGAAATTTCACAGAATTCCCGTCGGCCGTTGTAGGTTATAGATCAATATTTCTGGTCGCTTTGCAACATAATCGTTGCGATCGAATTCGGCGTCGTTCTTGTTGTCACCATCTCAGTGTAGTATTTCATTTGTACGATATCGTGAACACTGTACGTAGTTTGTATTAAAAACCACTGTTTCTCGCCGTTGCCGATCGAAATGTCCATTTATCGTAGAAATTTCTAATTTATGTGTTCAACTTCCGATGGTATCTGTATTTGTATCAGTATTTGTTTCCCTTTAAACGATTACGGGTCACGTCCGATTACTGCAATCTCGCGAGATTTTTAATTACACCAAAGAAATATGAACTTTTTCAAAGGAAACATAAATTACATTTTATTCGAAAAAAAGAACGTATAAATCGGAAATCTGTATATTACAAAAATTTAATGCAGGTGTTTCTAGCTTTTTAACGAAATGTAACTAACTTTTTACATTAATTCTATGATTTGGTGTTACAGTTGGAAAAACGTCTCTTATCACACGGTTCATGTATGACAGCTTTGACAACACGTATCAGGTAACTAACAATTTCAATGTATATACATATATAATTAAATGATGACATTCATATTTACATGTACAAATGTACTCTCTTCTAAGTAATCTATGGAAATTTATCCTTGCATGAATATTTAAATACGATAGTTTGTCCTACCACCCACACAAGAATCTTCTGAGATCAGCTTTATTCCAGTAACATACTTTCCTTATGGGAAAGCTATAATCCCATCTCGTGCTCTGCTTATGTTAGCCAAGTTTTCTGCAATGTTAAAATAAGAAAATAGCTTTGATTTGTGAGGTAGTCAATATCATATGTCAGGGGCAAATGCTAGTAGGAGGGACAGTACCGAGGTCAGGATATTGACTTTTTTTAATAGGCAGATTGAGAGAAATAAAATGAAAAATAAGTTTCACTTTTACATCTGTATCTATTCAAAAATTCTGTTTAACCCTTAGCACTCGAGTGGTGACTCAGAGTATGCTATACATTTACATTATTAAATATGTTGGTGTCTAGTCAATTACTAAATATTTAATTTCTATTTTATATTGGTACAAAGAAGAAATGTTTAATTTTCGAGATAAGTAATCCCAAGTGCAAGGATACGTAATGTCTCTTTTATTTTTGTTAAACAATATACTAAAACTGAAATGTAGTGTGAAGTACTCTCTGTGCCTTCATCTTTCTGCTGAATTATTGGCTAGAAATGCGAGTCACAACTTGTGGGGCAAGGAGAGTATGCGTTCTATGCATTCTATTGAAACAACATAATATTATTTGTTGCAGGCTACAATAGGTATAGATTTTTTAAGCAAAACTATGTATCTGGAGGATAGAACTGTAAGATTACAGCTGTGGGACACAGCGGGACAAGAACGGTTTCGATCTTTGATACCGAGTTATATCAGAGATTCTACGGTTGCAGTTGTCGTATATGATATTACCAGTAAGTGTGGTTCATAGGAAGACCTGCCCTCTTGAATGTTATGCCAGCTGAACTGAACTATTTACACAGATGCAAACTCATTTCACCAAACATCGAAGTGGATTGATGACGTTCGAGCTGAGAGGGGAAGTGATGTAATTATAATGCTAGTGGGTAATAAAACAGACTTGAGTGAGAAAAGACAAGTTCCGACAGAAGAAGGTGAACGAAAAGCTAAAGAATTGAATGTGATGTTTACCGAAACTAGTGCTAAAGCTGGGTATAATGTAAAACAAGTATGTGTTGAACAAGTTGTTTCATATCTTTCGCCCGATCGACTAGAGTTTTAAATTGTTGCATTATTTCTTTTCATGTTACAGCTGTTTAGAAGAGTAGCAGCAGCTTTACCGGGCATGGACTCCACTGAAAATAAGCCTCCCGAAGACAGTATCCTTTCTGTAAGATATGTAATATACACACTTGCATGGTACATACATAATCGTATTTCAGGTATTTTTCTTTCTAAGAATCTAGCAGTAAGAAGCATATCCTAGGCCCTGAATTTTCAATAGCGATTGTGTTCGTTACACAATTGATTCTTATATTTTACAGGAACCATATGAATTCATTCAGTTGCAAAATATTTCTTAAACCACTCATTTTTCACATCTTTCGCATCACTTATCATCCATCTTCTGAACATCATTTTTCGACTATATTATTTTTTAATATTTTATTATTTGATATTATTAACGATTTCGTTTTTTTTTTCCGTTCTCTTTTTGTGTTTTCCTTAATATGTTGCTAATCCTGTAGTGCAAGAAGTAGTTCTCAAGGACACACCAATTGAACTGAAAGCAACGGAGAACAGGTGTGCATGTTAAACCACCGATCAGCTTAACGGTAGACAAAACACTTCTTTAATTTAAATTAATAAATTAAACATTCGACGTTAGAACGGTGACGTATTCAGCCTTGTGTTCTTTTCACAGTTTTTGGAAATGTGAAAAGTGTTTTGCACAGTACTGAATAGGTATAATACTTTATTCATGGAAATATAAATATTACACGGTAGCTTAAGTGGACTGCTTTTACACAATAACGTGTTTCGTTTGTATCAGTACATCAACGCATCAACATAATCCAATTTATTTAAATCCTCGAACTCTCCATCAATGCTGCTTGCTATTTTACTGTTTTTTTATTCTATTTTTTTTGTTTGACGTGTCACTGGTTGATAACTGTCATACTTAGAGAACGCATCGATTATTTTTTTTATTTTTGTAAAATCAATTTTCTAATCGGACGTTCTGTTTTAGCGCGTGTACTTATCGTAATTTTAACTTTAAGCAATGATCTGTTTTGCATTCTGGGGACAAAATGAATCTTTCAATGAGATACTAGTCGTGTGCATGATCGGTGTAGCATTGCATGATACGGTACACTTATATTTCTATACATATAAGTTGCCATCGAAATCCACTGATCAGTGAAACCGTAACAATTACGTATTGCGTAAATGCAGTCATAAAGTTAATCGACAACGATCCATTGATTTAAAGTGATTGCAACAATCAGCAATAAGAGTCGTTTATATTTACGAATCCAATCAATTCAATTTAAACGGACGTGCCGAGGGAGTGAAAATTCGTACACAGAATGTACCTGCGTGCGTATCACGAACCATTAGGAAGACAAAAATAATTTATGACAAAAGGAAAAAAAATGAATTTCAATGTCGCAAAAGCTAGCAGCTAACGTTATCTCCTTTTTTTTAACGAATATTTTAAGAATCCATTGCTCATGTATGAGGTTTTTCCGTGTGTTGGAATGACCGCTACATAAATTTACATATTGCATTTCCTGTTGAAGTATTATTTATACATTTTGAACTGAATTAGACTTATTTAGAACGAACGAGGAAACAAAAAGGAACGTATAGTTAGAGAAATTAAGCAAAAACGATTCTGACAAATTCGGATATGTACATATTAACTTAAAATCGGGATATGGATAGACAGAATGCTATTATACCTAATATTATGACATTTTTTGTTAATAATTATTGTAATATTTTAATTTATATAAAAAAACCTCTCGAATAGCATTATTTTTTTATGTTAATTTCTTGAAGTCCACTATTTTTCTTGCCATTCTCCTTATATACATATATGTATTTCCTTTTGTTTCCAAAAGAACTGCTATGAGACTTACGTTTTTTATCAGTGTTTTGAACATTACTTTTAAGTAGACTTAATACGCATACAAACACATTGTATGGCATTGTAAAAACGTGACGAAAACAGCACTCGATGTATAATTTTAATTAAGGTGCTTCGTGGCTGTAAACCTCTCACTATTATTAATGTTAGGGAATGTTCCGTCCCATTTTTGAACTATTTAAATTTTATACGCTTTTTAATTACAGCTATTCTAGCTTCAAAAATGAACAAAAAAAAGAAATGAAATGCAAAAGATAAAATAATTGTACATTTTAATGGGACTAATTCTACAGTTAACGTTTAAGAGATCATACTGTTTGTAATAATAATACTTGAATCGTATGGTATCAACCTTATTACGCTGCCTGAACGCAATGAAATAATTAAAATCTACAGTATTGATTCTAAGGCCTAATATTTATTGCATCACGTACTCTTAAGATTTATCGGATCTCTATTATAATAATAATCACGCGAAGATCAATTCGTTCTATGGTGAGAAAAAAAAGAAAACAGGAATGGATGTATGTACGCGATGTCGCAAAAAAAAAGAAAACCATTGAACTGTCACTGTGCCACACTAACACTTGATAACGCCTTAACACACGAAAGCAGCTGTCGACTTGCAGAACCAATCACCGATGCAGAACGGCTCCGAGTCCGAAGGGGAGTGCGGCTGCATTTGCTAGGGAGTTGGTGGTTTATCAATGTGCAGCTAATTAAATGCTAGCTACCTTTGAGACAATTCAGACACGAGAGAACCAAACGATTCATCCACATACTATTAAACAAGATGCTGGCTTCTTCTGATGTCGACTATCGTGGCCCGTAATGTTTGCGCGAGGGAGGCACAACAGAGAAACGTTTTCATTAAACGCCGTTCTAATATCGACTACTTCTGCCGTAATCATTTAAGTCGTTACTAGCGGGATTCGTTGCTATTCCATGTTAATCCGGAAGAGAGAGAAAGAATGAAAGCAAGAGAGAGAGAGAGAGAGAACTTCGTGCACGTTACCTCGTTGTATGCGTTTGAAAAGAGAGAACATGCGAACCCGCGTGGTTAACTGGAAATCGGCGTTGATCCGCAGATCGGTCACATCGATGTAAAGCCTACGGCGGCCCTTTTTGTAAGTGTTATTCACCAGGCGATCGAAGCAATACGCAGCAAAACAAAACCAGCTTTCTACGATTCCGTACATATCACGAATTTCTCGACGTTACCCTTCTTCTTTTTCATTCTGGAACACCAATCGAAACACACATTGTCGGAAGTCGATGGCTACCATTTCCATAACTCATTCTTACGGACGTTCTTTCATTTCCGATCGCGAGATATATAATTCTTTGCGCGACACGCACAAAACACCGAGAAGCTTTGAACGAGTCTCTTAGAGAAACGAGAAAACATCACACAAACACACGTACGTTACACACTAATGTGAGATCACGAGAAAACGACTGAAAGTAAACGATATATATTAGCCCGCCGTACACTGCTAGTCGAAGGATCAAACGATCCGCAGTCGCGACCGCAACGAAACCAACCTGTCGCGGGATGTGAGAAAAGAAAATTGTAACTCGTAGAGCGCGTTCATTGGCGAGCCTTGTTCGGCGAATTGTTCGAGATTTATAATGTAATCGTAATTACAATCTTTATAGACGTTTTTTCGATATTTCTTGGTAAATAAGCGAGCGGCACTTGTTACGCGATCCGTTCATAAATTGAGGAAGCGAAGACCGCGCGTTTCGAGGAGAATATACAAAAAAAAGAAGAAAAAACACAAAAAAATACAAAGAATAGAGAGACAAAACGACTTCGCACATAAGAGTATCGGAGAATGCTCAAATTGCTTTTACTCGCCATTTTGTACGATCGAATCCGAATTGCGTTTTTATATTAATTTTTACGTTCGGCGATGAATGCTGCGCATCTCGCAGAACGATGTCGTCTGCTATCCGAAGACGTCGTTCGTCCGACGGAACCGCTAAGCAATATTATTCCTCGCGGCCGAGGATAGCAGGAAATCGATCGAGTTTAAAAAAGCAAAGCAAAATAAAATAACAAAAGAATGCTGCAGCTTCTTTCTGCGAAAAGAGCCGCGACGAAACGTAGAGTGAGAAAGAACGCCCACGCAAGGACGCGCGTGTCAATTCATGAACGTGTCTCGTGTGACGCTGGTTGAGCGTCGAGCGTTGAAACACACCGGTCTTGTGTTTCATCGAGAGGAGACTGAACGCTTCTAGTACGCCAGTATGTAATTAATTAAACGAAATTCAGGTAAAAAACTCGAGCGATCTGTAAGACCTGTATTGGGCGAGGTACAACGAGGAACGCCTTTTGGGGATTGCGAAAGGGAAGCCGGGGTTCGAAGGATTAGCAGAGGGAGAGAAATAGCGCGAAAGAATGCCATACGAGAAGCGGGCCAATTTAGCATCTGCTGAAATAGAACCTAGAGACCAGTAGACGCGTCTTGTGGGGAGTAAACGCGAGGTTGAGAAAGCTTCGCTTGCTGGAACGCTGAAGCAGGCGCAGGTTTCTCTGGTGTCGTCGTTGTACATTGATGTGATAAGGCTTTTACCGAGAAAAACGATGATACGAACAGGCAGTAAGAGAGAGAGAGAGAGAAGGAATGATAAAGTCGTAACGTTGTAATTCATTAATCCGCCGTGCTTAACGTGAACTCTACGTCGCCCTAGCACCACCGATTTCCGAACGTTAAACTGTCTTTCTAGCGCCAGCCCCTCTGTATAACGTGTCGTGTAGCGTCGATCCGTACCGCAATGTACCGCAACAAGCGAGAATCTCGACGACCCGATGATACCAGTCCACGTTCAGCGCCAATTGTCCTTTTGAGAAAGCATTTAAGGCGACAGTCTCGTTTCCAGGATTGGGATGGAGTTTGTCAGTAGTCAAAACCGCTAGATAAATCGTAATTTACATTATTCGATAACGTAAATCTGGCGAATAATGCAAATTACGCCTCGTGAAAGTAAAAATAGTACTTTCGACGTGGAGAAACCTTGGCAATTCTGGAAACGAGACTACCCCCTTAACAGATTTAATTCGGAGACAGAAGTCGTTGACAAAATACCCGAGTGGATTTGTACCAGTCTCGGCGTCCGGGCTCTTCTCGTTCAAGCCTCGGGAACTATTATATTAGGAGGCCCAGGCGAGCGAAGCGTGACGATACACATAATTTTCACTTTGCTTCGATCTGGCGAGCGGAGGGGACGCTCGTCGAGGACGCGAGGATTCCGGTGTCGCGACCGGAAACGCGCTCGTAGTTCGACGTAGCATATAGACTCTTTTACGACTTTCCATACCGAGGGTAAATCGCTAATCTTTAATATTCGCCTATTGTAAGACTCACGCCTAAGTGGACGCGTCACTTTTCGCACGGCCAGAGGCATTGTTCCGGTCGCGTTCGGCGCGATTAAAATCAGCCGAGGACGTTCCCTCCGGTCGGATCGAAGTACACTGATCTAGTCGGAACGATCGACGCGTCGATCAGTCATTGATCCACGGTGCTTGCTTTTCGGGGGCGCAGTGGTATTGAAATAACCTTTCCGTTGCGGTTTTAGCCCCTTTGCTACGGCGGAGATCCAGGAAAACGGATGAGTCGGTTGCGAACCTAGATAGTCTAAGGCTTCAGTGTCTCTTGATCGATATTTTAAGTTTCTCCAATCGAAGGTAGCTGATCCACGACGTTGACTTTTTGGTTCGATATTTTTTTCGGTACCCCCATACCCTAGGGAAAGATTTGTGTTTCGTTCGTGAGCGTCGCTCTTGTTCCGTAGCGAAGGGGCTAATGGTGGTTTAATAGTATGATAGCGACACTGATTTGTAGCATTTCGAAGGGAATTCTTGTGAATGTAATTTGCAAGGCTGCCGCGTGTTCCGCGGTAACGTTATTGTAGCCGATGTTTCTTAGTTGAATAGAGGTGTTTGCTGTATCGTCTCTTTGCAATTAAATTGTCAAACTTAACGTAGCAGTAGGGTGCGATATTCAGTAATTGTAAGGTTAACCTTTGGAGCCTCGACGCCGTTCGACGATTAGTGTACTCCCCTGTCCCTTCCGATCGTGCTCTCCATTTCTTCAAGGTCCCCGCTTCTCATCGAATCCCTTCGCATAATCCACCGAACACAGAACAAAGAGAGGAACTTCGATTTGTGATACTTTTTATACCTTCGACGCGTGGGCGTGATGATTTTTGTATCGTTTGTAAACGCGTATCGTTTCTCCGTAGCTTGTAGCCCCTACTCCCCCCCCCGTTCGTTTCCGAACTCGAGGCTCGAAGGGTTGAACGCCAAGGCTTTAAGTTTCCGATACATTATATAAAATAGGAAATAATGTACGCTTTTGTTTAACGTCATCGAACGAGATCTTGCAGAAATATAATTGAAAATAAAAACTACAGACCTTGTTCTTTCAGGAAACATTGCGATGCACGATCAGCTCTCGCCGATCGCGTTATTGCCGTAGGAGTTATTACCAATCAGATAAAATGAGAGATCAAATGAGAACGAGATTCTTTCTCGAGTTTCGTCTCTTCCAGAATGATATTAGCGTTTAATTAGAGCACGACGATAACGGGTTCCCGGCGGATTACTGATTTAATTTCGATTTGCTAATACGATTCGCAGATTTGGTGGGTTGATCAAAGGATCATGACGTTTAATCATAGGTACAATGACATTTCCATCACAATACCGTAACGATGTACCAGGTAGTTGACAGTAGACACTCTCTTCACGGTCCAATCACAGCAAGGACGCCGTTTAATCCTACCCTGTGGACGATCCTCTATTCATAATCCATTTAAATGGACTTCATCGGAGCGGTAGCCTCAGTCGGATCTCAAAGACCACTGTGTCTTTGTTTTCGGGTCAGATAGGGATCGTCAGTGTAAACGAAATTCAGTGAGGAACGGCATCAAACGCCTTCGACGTGTTTGCTGGCCCGCATTTCCACTACTCGTCCCGGCATAAATACGGCCAGAGAACGTTCCTGTAACCCGACGAGAACGATTCTGTGATCGGAACGACGAATTTCATCATCCGAGTTTCCCCCGTTCCAATCCGTGCGGAACTTCGATCCTGGAGAGCTTCGAAGTTCGAGGACGGCCGCAGAAGTTTCGTAAAAACGTCGATTGTTTAATACCTCCGCCCAGTTCTTTTCGTTTTAACGTAATTTCAATCGAAACCGGGATATAATCAGCCCCGGGTCCGCGAACAGTTTTTTCGCCCCGGAACTTCCTGCGGGGGCGAATAGTGTTGGTAAGTTGAGCGGACCGAATAATTGGATAAGTTCGTGAAATATTGCCGATTAAAAGCGAAGTTGTAGAGAGCGGATGAAAAATACGAGCGATAGCGTTCGACTAATCCGAATATTCGCGAGACCGTGGTTGCCCGGGCTAAGATTCGAATTTAAGAGGGACTGTTAAAAATACGTGCGAATACAGCCGTCTCTCGTTAATTCTTGCATCGAGCATTAACAAAAGCCGTGCCGATGAAAGTTTATCGTTCCGTGAGCAGATTCTGTATTTAAACAGGTTTTTACCAGAGCTGTTACTTGTGAGATTAAAAGAAAAAAGAATCTTTAAAATTCTACAGAATTTAATTCGATTATTACTAAAAATAAGATTTCATTTGTTTCCACTTTGAAGATATAGAAATTATATACGGGGGTAGATGAAACAGGTATGGGATCCAGGTTAGGGTCTAAGAACGTTCGGAAGCGTTTGATAGTAATTGTTTACATAGTTTATTGTAATGTCAATTATATACAAATTTAAAATTACGTCCAGTGCTTCTACTCTGTCACACAACGTCCCATTACTCGACAATTACGACCAGTCTCGTCATTCACTTCAATCACCTTTCGGCAGTTCAATATCAGCGACTCGACGAACCACTAAATGTAATTATTCGTTATTTACAGTCTAAACCCGCTCTCAACCAGAGTCCTTTGCCGCATTCACATACCATCGATTCACACTAAAAAAATCATACTGAAACAAACGGGTCTGTTCGTCCCGTTCGTTTATTTGTTCGCTTCTTCTGAAAATCGCTCGCCGTCGACGCGAGCAGACGTTTCGTGCTGACATGTCGCGTCTCTCCCAATCGTATGGCAGTATGCTGTTAGATAATTTGAACAGTAAATTGTCGGTTACGCGTCCGATCCCGCTTCTGAATCGTGTTCGTTCTCGGTTAGTAAAAAAATCTCGTTCGAAGCAGTTTGATTCGAGATCGCGTATCAGTCGTATTCTCAAAGATTCTCATAATCGTTTCCCTCTCTCTCTCTCACGTGTTTTTCATTGAGCATTTAGGCTATCGACAGCGCCTCGGATTTCACAGACGAAATCTCGATCGGAATCGGGTCGATGCGAGGCTCTGATTATTCGTCAGACGGTCGTCGGTGTTTGAACAAATTATATCTAAACGAGTACACATACACGAACAGAGAAATTCTCAACGTAACATCCGTGACAAAAAGGATTCCGCGCGAATTCAAAATAGCCGCCGCCTTGCAAAGAAAACTTAGACTCTACAACGCGAAACAAGTATCGAAACGTTCCGATTGGAAGAAACTCGGTGTTCTACTTACGTCGCGTTATTAAATATCGAAGACTACTCGATTTTTCGGCAGTTGGTCGCATAGTTTCGCGTTTCATTATCAAAAGAAATATTTTCAGAGACCCTTCGGACTTCCTGCGAGTATTTAGGCTGCGTTCGGCCGTCTGTCTCAGGGTGTTCGCTTTGAACGTTGGCTTGTTAGGCGTGTCTACCGTAATCGGGAAGAAATTCAGGGGTGAGGGGATTGTTCGATCGAGGTTTCATCGGTCTTGATGATTTTCAAGGATCCTTCGTTACGGATCGTCGAGAATCGCCAAGAGAACTCGATCCGGGAAGCTTCCGTTCGTCTTTACAATCTACCGATTGAACACACTGGCTCGACGTCTTACTCGTGATAATATTCAATTGAATTAAAGTTAGATCGAAGGTCCTACGATTAAAGGTTGACGCCTCGACGACTCTTCTAGACCAGCAATGGAATGCCGATCCATGATCTCTCTTTCCGAAACATCGAGTAGAAACGCGCGTTTACACAGTCAGGTAGTCATAACATTTCGTCGTTTCGCGCACGTTCAACCGGCACCGTTCGCCTACGAACACCGCGCGATACATCAGTTCAATCGTTAGATCAATTGTCCGTTTGATTCGTGTATTCCTGGCGTCTAGAAACTTCTCCCGGAGTCAGACCCTCAGCTCGTCCATCACCTGTTGCTGATGATTGTGTCCCTTCTTCAAGGTTCCCGTGCCGGTCATCGCCATGCTCTCCTGCTGGAGTTGATTAGGGCTGATGATCAGGTTCTGTCCTGGTTTACCTGGCTTGGTGTTCTTCGGCGGAGGTGGCGGCATTGGCACGTGGCAGCTGTTGTTCTGCAAATCGGCGAACTCCGGCGGTGGTATGTGCTGGATGTGATGCCTCTCGGCCGTTTTCGTCTCCAAGTCCCCGCAGATGTTGTTCGGCATCTGCCCGTTCTCTTGCCTCTTCTTCGAGCAGTTGTGCTGGTTGCTCTTGTCGCGCTGGTAGTACACGCCCGCGAATATCAGCACGTTCAGGATCAGCAGACTGCAGCCGATTGCGATCGTCACGCTGAGCGCGGTCGAGTACGCTGCGAACCCATCCTCAGGTTGGGAGGTTGTATCCTCAAAGGCTAGCTCGCTGGGAATGGCGGTCGAAACGTTCACCGTCTTCTCAGCGATCGTCACCTCTGCCGTGGTCGTTCTAGCTGTCGTTGGTATCCTCTGGATGAACCTCGGCGGGACCTTAAATTCGATTGATCGTGTTGATCGGTGTAAGAAATGAGTTTATACCTCGGCACAGAGGGTGCAAGTCCAAGGTACATCGAAGAAATGGAATTAGAAAGACATCATAAAATTGATGTTCTATCTTTCGATTTTCTCTACTGGAAAACCCCATGTTTGCATCAGAAACGAGTTTAGCCCCTTAACCTACCTATTCGTTGTGTGAGCACACACCGTTAGACCACGTATACGTACACTCATGTACGTGTACGTGGTCCAGCGGCGTGTTCTCACACAACGAATAGGTACACTCTGCCCTTAAATGTTCAATTCTAGAGTAGTTCAGAGCATACCTGTTCAGTGTCGAGCAGATGATGCGACCTGGGAACATCGTCCGAGCCAGGCTTGTGCAGATCGGGGACTAGGTTCAGCCAGAAGGAGAGTCTGTGCGCCCTGTAGTGGTTTTTCAGCTTCGACTTGAGTTCTGGAAACACGGATGGTTTCTCAGCGGGGTCGTCGGTGAAAAACAGGGAAAAAGGAGAAGGTAGAAGCCGTGTAGAAATATAGTGGGGGGACGAAGAAGGGAGGCTGACTTCCCAGAGGAAACGCGATAGGTCCGCTGGCGAAGCTAGCTAGCTACCCGCACGTCAACCTCTGGAGGATGGTTTTCCACGGAGCCCTTTCGTAGTAACAGCAAGGTAATTAATTATTGTCGCGTGGTAATCTCATACAGAAGGCAGCTTCGTTAGTCAGTGTGCCTCAAAGTTCCAAACTAGCGAGTCGCTAGCTAGGTGGAGCTGCTTGGTGGGAAGAGAGAGAGAGCGAAAGAAAAAGGGAGGGAGAACGGTTAACCCTCGGGCTGGCTTTGCCTCGACTTTTCTACTTGTGGCCACGACGCGGCACAGTTTGAGCTGCACTGCACTCGAGGGCGAGCGAACTTTCCCGCTCCGCTGTTATTCAGCTCGTGCTGCTGACTGGATTCTCTCGTCCTCCCCGCGGGGGTTACTTGTCGCGTTAGAATCATCGTTCCGGGGATGATGACGCTCGAGAAAAAACGGGAAATTACGTTCGAACATACCGAGGACACCGCCGATAGAGATCGCTACAGTTATCCGAATTTGATAACTTCAATTGTTAAAAACAAGCAATTTTGCAATTCAAAACCTTCTCGACCTTCGAATCCAGATCATTATCTCCAGTTACATTATCTACCAGCATGGGGTAACAACGTTGTATTTTTGAATTTACATTTTTCTTTCGCACACAGCAGCCGCAACATTTCTCTTGAAAATGATGCGGATCTGGATCGAAACGTCAAGAATTTTTTCATTCATTCATTTCATTCATTTATATCCGTATATTTGTCTCCTCTGACGGTATAACTTCTAACAGTATCCTTTCACGATCTCTGTCACAGCACAGAACCGAGAATCGGCTTATATCGCGACTTTACCGTAATTCGTTGAATACGAGAGTGGCACTGTAGTTGGCTGACGGGGTGTCGTCGCGATGCGACGCGTTGTCGGCTCTTCATTTTCGAGTCGCGATGCGATTCGAAGAACGAAGCACTGGGAGCAAAAGTGAACTCCTGACGAACTGCCATTCTCGTCGTTTCTCTCCTCGAGAACGAGAATTATGCAAATAAACCCTCCCTGATCCTCTTAGTTACATGCACGAAATGCGTGCGAGCTCACGGAGACTAGATTCATTATACTCACTTTGGAACGTAATCGGATTAAATAATAATTCTCAGTCCCGGGTTCAAAACGATGCGCCCGAGTCCTGGCCGAGGCAAAAACGTTTCCACCTGATGGCAATGACTCCGAGGTACCCCGCCATTCAACGAAACGATTTCCATGCTAATTTTCGCTCCGCGCGACTCGAAACACGCGAATACTACTTTGTCAAGAAATTCACAGAATGATTTTTATTCAGGCAAGAAATAATGTTTCTCCGTTCGCTTGTCGCAATTGGAAAAATCCTAACATCCTAGAACAAGCACATGGAGAGAATGTTATGAAGCCAACAACTACAGTGTACAATATACACTTTTTACAATGGAATAATTTTTTTATTATAATTGGAAAATCACTTTGTACACCCACTGTATGTATTCACAAATGGCGGAAGTGTTTTCAGCAACGGAAGAGCTGCTGGAACGAGCGTATTCAGAAGAGGATACCATTGACTCGGAAGAAAATTGAAACACCGTTGACACTACGAACTTCTCGAACAGACTAGTTACTCGTTGTTTACGATGTTCGAATAAGACCATTCGGTTTCGTGGCGAAGAGAGTTTTTCGCCATCGTCGCGGACTTGAATAGTGAATGCTAAGCTGCGAAGTCTGAAGCTTAACTTCCCCCGGCAGTAGTCTCACACTTCCCTAACGAGTTCTTTGTACTGTAACAAGAGTTTCAAATGTTTGTCTTTGTCCCCATTTAAAGTCAGTGACTCACTGAAAATTTGCACCATTGACTCCATCATCCGACGAACTGTGTAACGAGGATTAAAGCTGTAGCTGCTCGAAATTTTGGAAATGTTACGGGTTCGTGAATTTTCTTCGACACTCACCGATGCTCAGATACTTCTTGTGCACCGCCTCGTAGGCGGCCCAGTCGATGTTTTTGAATTTATTCCGCTCCGATCGCATCGATCCTTGATCCGAACGCAGCGATCCCAACTCGGACGTGCCCTCGTTCGGATTCCTGTGAAACAATTTGTTCGTTCGTTAGAAAACCGAGATTTTCCATGTAAAATTTTGGGTAATTACAAAGAGATACATTTTATCAAAATCGGAGATGGTAGCTCTTTGTGTTCTATTACTTTTTGCCATTTTCGAGGTAACTTCTCGTATTATTGAATAGACATATGAATAAATACCTTAATTTTATCTTCGATTCTTAATTTGAAAACGCTACAAACTTTCTTTCCAACCCAATAAATAATCACCAAATTCTGTGACAACTTACCCTGTACGCGCGAAATTCGTCAAGTACAGTATCACGCTCTCGGAGAGAGCGATCTCGGCTTTGGTATAATTCTTCGGCCAGTGCGACAGGCCACCTACTATGGGTGCTCCAAAAAAATATGGCAGGTCCTCGCCGTGGATGCAGCCTGGCCTCTGGAAACAGAATATGACGGGTTCGAATTTGCTCTATTTTCAATTATCCAGACCAACCGAAACGCGAAATGGAAATCCCCGAAGTGCGTTAAAACGTTTCACAGATAAATTCCAATATTTAAAAAAAATACTGTTTCTTGAAAATGGTCTAAAACTAGATCGAAACGATGAAAATTTTATAGTAGTTTGCAAAATTGCTTAGTAACTTTAGATCGACCCAATATTTTTCGAAGTTCGTTGTTTATCATGCACTCGGTTTCCCTGAAACGTTTTTTCGAAGTTCGAAAATCTTGAAAATATGGCGCTATCCACGACATCGTGGTTTGAGAAATGAACTGTGGGAGAAGTTGTCTCGAGGAAGACGCCTCTGACAGATTAATAAAGAAAACGTATGTGTACATCCCTCTCCAGGGAACCGACTGTTGGCTTTGTCCCGTTGTCGTTGAATTTCTTCCAATTTCACCGCGGAACGTCCGAATATATATATTTTTTCTCGCGTGGCTGGCCTCGAAATAACGGTCGGGGATCCACAAAGGTGGCCCGGTGACTGAAGTATTGATGGCATTTTAACGACGCGGGACGTCGTCCCGTATTTCAAACGGCAGAAAGGCTGTTCCGGCGCAGCACGAAGATATTGAGAAGGAGGAAGCTGGATGAGCAGCGCGCGGCATGATATGTGCTCGACCCAGAGTTTCGAGATTACTCTCGGCCTTTCGACGGTCGACTTCACCATGGGAAAACGAGCGGCCCCTTCGAAAACCCCTCGTTAAGTCTGAAAGATCGGTTCTCCAAGGAACGGGGACTGGCGCGGAGCTTTGCCAGTCACTGGACGTCTCTATTGCCCCGAAAAATTGGGAATTTCCCAGCGTCAAAGGGTCTTCCATTGCCTTGAAAACGGAAATCAAAGGGAGCGCCGGTCGATCCGTTTTCACCTGATAAAGGAAGGAACTTTAATTCTGTCGAGATGTTTATCCGGGGAATTTGGTGGTGAACGACTAGTAGAAAGCTACTACTGAATAATTGTCTACAAAACGTGCATCCCTCCCCTCGCCCGTCGTTTGTAGTTTCAATTTTCAAAGGGAGAGGGTGTTGTTTCGTTGCGCCGGTGGTTTTATCCCGATCAAATATCGCGTTTTCGGTTCGACAGAGCCAGAAAGAGGGTGCCAGAGTGTAGGGGGATAGAGAAAGGGGTTGATTCGTTCGAACAAGATTGGGGCGGCTGCGAACTTTCCTTTGAGCTCGCCGGCAATAGAGACCTTCTGCAATTTTTCGCAGTGTCGGAATTTCCTCCCAAATATTTCCTTCGTCGGTTCGTCGTCTTTTGAAAGTCGTCTAACGCGATGCACATCGGCGGACAAGCTGCCGCTACTTGCTTTGCGATCTCGTGCGAACGAGCCTTTCTCTGCTTGTTTCGTTGTGCAAACACACTCGATATTTAGGGGAGTCGACGTGGTTCTGTTCCGTGAGCACATTGTTGCTCGACCGCTCCAGTCAAATCACGCTTGTTTCGCTTTTGGGCAAAGCGCACACTGACCGACGGCGCAGTGAACAGGAAGAATGAAAAACTTGATACGCGTTTATAGCAAAAATTAGTAGGTTTAATGTACAGCAGCAAAAACAGGAGAATTCAAAGGTATCATTATTTTTAACCTATTAAGCAAGTTATATATAATGTTATAGAAAATCTATTAAGGAATCTATTCAGATGGAAAGTTTATTATTTTGACTAGGCCGTAGAAGGAGAAGGTAGAGTGGGGACAAATCTTAATCGTACATTTTAATCATTTTCTGATCTCTGCCTCGAAGACGATCACGTCAGCGTCGACCTCCTCGATGCAATCGAGCTAGTTTGATCGCTTCGAATTAAATCTGTCAGCGTCAAAGGGGCGGCTAAAATTTCACGAATCGCGAAGACAGATCGGATGACGTGTCCTCTGTAGCCTGTTGGTCCTTTGCGCCGGTCCCCTTAATTATCTTGGAGTCTGTTCCGTCGCGCGAACATCCACGGATAATTCGCCACTGTTCCGCGGACTTTTTCACCCTCTCTCCTCTGTTTTCCCTCCTTTATTCGGCCGCTACCCTCGCGGACGTTTCGTGTTATTAAATAATTTTACATTCCCTTTCCTCGCCCGCTTTCACAGGCCGGCTGCTTAATTATGCCACGAAACAACCCAGCCTTCTATTTACCTTGCCGCTTTCATCTTCGCCACGCCACTCTGTGCTCCTCCGTCCGTTTTAATTACGAATCGCCATTGTTTACTCCTCTCGCCGAGTTACCGGATTCAATTTTATTTTTTCCGTTAACTCTTCTCTCTCTCTCTCGTATATTTTGCACAGTGATCACCGAGGAACTTTTCCGTTTCGCTCTCTCTTTTTTCCCAACCGGTGCGAGGTTGGCTGCAATCGATACATCGAATTTCTAGACCGCCGATACCGTCTCGAGGAGGCGAAACTCCGAATTCCGATTCGAAAATCAGATTCTCACCGTTCGCGGAACACCTCAGGCAAAGAACCCAAGTTGTTTCAAGTTTTTTCTCTCGCAGGCAGCCAACTTTCCACTCTGTTCCGTCGATGCTCAACGCGGAAGACACCGACTCCGAGAATTAATGGAAGCCGATATGTACGGCGAACGGTCGTTAACGAACAAAATATCCTACAACTTGACTCGCGGTTCATTTGTTCAACACCGCGGGCTCGTAACCCGACTCCTTTCGCGACGCTGTTTCAATTAAAATTCCCCTACAAATTAGTCCCTTTCGGGTCTAACGCGCATCCGCGAGCCACGCCGTTGTTTAATACTATTCCGTAGGTTATGCTCAAACTGGGTCAGGTGTAACCACGCTCGTTACTCGTCGAATCTGGCACCCTTTTCCTTTTATTCCCGGTATTATTTTCTACATTATTTACATTTCTGTTGCCCTTTGTATTCTTTTGCCCACTTTTTTTGAATTGCCCATCTGTTTCGATGCATATCTCCAAAAGGGTTAAAAGTCACCAACGGTCGCGTCCGCATACGTAACAATTCATTCAAGAAGTATTTCAACAGAGCGTGTAGGCATATAGTTTAGAAAGAATTATAAAACTCAACAAGTAACAACTGCGGGGTATAAGTTGAAGGTTCCTGATGGCTCGCGTCGGATTGGGTTCAGTCACGACCGAACGTTCCGCGAGCGTCTCGGTAATTGACGAGCAATTTCATTAATTAACGATTCGATCTCAGGATCGTTCTCTCTCTTTCTAGCGCGTGTTTGCGTCTACTGTCTGCGAGGCGGTGTTTGACGCGCACTCGTTTCGCCGGTCGCATTGTCGCCGGAGGATCGGGGCGTTCGCTGGAAAATTGCGAGTTCAACGGCGCTCGATTCGCACGGCCAAAGGGAGGACCGTGTATTCGTATGCAAAACGGGAGCGAAACGCGGAGTGGGGGGAGTGGAACGGCGCAGCAGGGTGTGTAGGGGTTGCGGCGGGAGGAAACGAAGCCTGGTGAAAGGAAGGGTTGGAAAAAGAAATGAAAAGGATGGAGGGGTAGGAGGCGACGCGGGAACTTATTCAACGGCTTCTGACGTGGAAAAGGCTACGGGAAAACGGCTATGGCGAACGCTAATGCCATCAAGGCTCTCTCGTTCCTTCGAGAATGCGAGCACGTCGAAAACGATCGCTTCCATGGCCAATTTCGACTTAATATTCCACGCATTGTGAGGATGAAACGCGGAAAAGAGAGAGAGCCGATTGTATAACCCGGATACGAACGGCTGCTTTACCCCGACGAACGAGAGAGTACTCCTGTGTTCACAGATCTCATTTGCTGCACGAACGAATTCATTTCTTAGCAGCCCGGGCAAATTAAATCGAAAATAACCGGAAGACGCGCGGTGTATTACGGCAATAATGTTTCGCGCTAAACGAGTGCAAACATTTTTCTGGATTTTCAGTATTTAAATACTATTCCTGAATACGCATAACTTTCGTTTCAACCATTCTTTCATTCTATCAGTCTAGGGATTCTTTCGCATGCAGTAAATCTGTAGTCATTCCTCTTATATCAAGGATTTATTACAAATAATGCATCCGCAAAATTTTGAGAATCAGTGGGCTAATTAATCTCATCCGTTCGTTAACTAAACACTTAAGCATTCGCGAGTAACTGTGTTCAACCTGCCGGCAGGGTCTCTGAAAAAGGTTGGCAGATACGATTAATATGGCCGGGGAGGAGTCTAACTCCCCCCGGGGTGGCCCGACGTCCCGAGACTTTGGTCTTTGTGGTGGGGCGTCGGCCACCCTCCGGAGGGGCGTACGGAGACGTCTTCGACTGTTGGCGCCTTCTTGTTAGACCGAGGCGGGGGCCCTCGGGTCCCCTGCTCCTGGCGGGTCCCTCCGACCGGGGTCCAGTCAGAGAAGGTATGGGGGAGCTAGCCGCTCCCCCGGGATGCGTGTACAGGTGGGAGTGAGTCCTGTAAAGTACTCGCGCGATCCAGGCTCCTCCCATTTAGCTTAGGTGGGCGTGGAGTTTTAGTAGGTTGGCCTCGGGAGGGGAGCGCCGCACCGTTCAGCGCGACGACCCCCACTCGAAGAGGGCCTCACATAACATCGGCTCGTCCCCAGGGGGGCGTACTACATTTCTCCACAAAAAAAGAGATAGGATTAATATACAAGTCGAGTCTTATTTTAACAAGCTCTGTGCCACCGTGACCGTCGTACAAACCTACATAGACCCGGCAAAGCCGTTTCTCGTGGTGGATCCGTTTCGGTTCGCGAGATTTTTTGAAACGGGCCACGCAGCTGTCGATCGAAGCAAATTACGAGGTTCCTTTTAGCGGTCGGGATTAAAGCTTCGTTGCGGTTCGCAATGCCGAGGCGTCAGGTTGCATTTACGCGGCTAAAAGGATTACCGTACGCGCCGACACGTCGTCGTCGCGACGCGTGTATTTCACGTCGAAACAGAGCGTCGGCTACCGACTCGTTAATTCATTCTCCTGATTACGTTATGCCTCGAATCGTGTCTGGCTCGTTACGATAATGAAGTTTATCGTTACTCGTTGTCGTTCGACCCTTTTCTTCCGAAGGATTTCCCTCGCATTAAAAGTTCGCTCCTCGCGGGAGCTTCTCGTTTTCGAATTTCTCCCCTCCACAGGTTTTACTTTATACGAGGCTTTAAGGGGCGACACAAAGTTCCCGTTGAAAAGACGAGCAAGAATGCCGCCTCGTAGTATCCTTTTTAAATTCGGAAACTTTGACCAGGAAGGAAAAATTTGTTCCTCCTCCTTCACAACCCACCCCTAGCATCCCCTCGGCAGTCGACTAATTCCGTCCTGAAAAGGTTAATGAAATTCTTCCCGTGGAACGTTTTCGAGAAGGCCGCGCGATGAATATGCGACCGTGCGATTCCATTCAGAAGTTCCCCCGCTGGAAAGCCCTGTCCTGAAAGGTCGCGTTCACGCTTTCCAGCAAGATGCAATTTTCTTTCGCCGCGCATCCGATATCCGTCCGCTGTGCATCTGTATTTGCATGCCAGAAAAACTCGTCAGAATCCGTCGGTTATTCCATAGTGACGAAAAATGTCTGTGACCATAAAAGTTTAAAGAGCTTCCTAAAGAAGTTTCAGGTTCGTTCTTGTCAACCGGTGATGACTTCGTCGCCTCTCTTTATTCCTTCGTCTTCCACTTCTTGCGTCCGGTGCCTTTTAAACTCGACAATCTTCCCGTGTAACTCGCTTTGTAACGCTCGGCGACCGGGGACGGCCAACAAAATATTTTTTAACGAGAATTCTCTCTTTTATCATCTCCGCGGAAATGTGCAGCGCAGGAACACGGTTCGGAACACTCGAATGTAGCGTCCGGCACTTAATTGGTTCCGATGTACAGAATGTACGTCGAACACTGTGCCAGATGACACTCGGAGTCGTTAGATTGAGACTTCTGTCTCCACTCTATCTTCCTTTGTCGTGCAGCGTCACGTGACTGTATTCCCCTCAATTCCCCTCATCTGCCGACTCTTAACCCCTTGCCCTACGATTTATTTTACGATCTCACCGATTAAAACCTTCTTTGCAATTCTTAATTTCTACATTAAGGAAACCAAAATGGCACTTTATTTCGATTTAAAGGAAATTAATGGCATACATATTTATCACTCTATTTAGTTTTGGGAGTAATCGAATTACCTTAGTACTAGATCCTCCAATAAATTTGCAAAGCTCTACTACTAAAAATTCGTAAGTCATTTCTGGAACATCAGAGATCCGAAATGCTTCGCCGGATAAGAAATGGCTACATTATTCCGCGATATTCCAAGGCATGTATCTACGGGGGTGTTTATGAGCGTCCCGTGGTCGTATCTGATGTCTGGAAGTTGCGCCTTTCACATCGCCGGCGCGTCGTCGAGGCAGCAGTTTGAAATCGCGGCGAGAGAGGGGTGGGTAGAAGAGGGATGAATTTCCCCGGGAACGACCGATTATTATTACGGTGCACGGGGGTGTATATTACGCGGTAAATCTTGCGCGCGTCGGTTCGCGCAGGAAACGGATACGCGAGGGGAAATTGTAAAATTACGGGGGAACGCGATCGGTTGTGTGTCACGTTAGAACTCGGCGTTTCCGTTGGGAGTTTCGGTTCGCCACGGATGTCCTGGTTATCATCGGCGATAGCGTTACGATTTCCGAGGAAACGCGTCGCGCGACCGACCCCCGTCGGAAATTGCCGAGATAACAGAGGGGTGGAACGACGGGGAACGGCTTGTTTTAAAGCTTGGATCGAAAAAGGAAACCGCGTCTCGGAACCGGCCGGCAACGTTAATTGCGAAGAAACCGGCGGTCAGGGTTGGGGTATTTGTCGCAGATAGCGTAGCCCCCTGCTAATGGAATTAATTTGGAACCAAAGTTTCCGGATTTTCAGGCAAGGAACTCGGTTCCCTGCGGGACCGGAGTTTTCGGAAAACTCTTATCAAATCTCCCGCCTTGTGATTCATTCGTTAAATCCGCTTTCAACTTCCCAAACATAACTTCGAATATTTAAACTTCCTAAGTAGAAATACCTGGCATAAATCGGCCGCGGGATCGCGCTCGCTAATGTGAGGGCTACGTTCTACTTGACCGACGCTACTGTTCGATTAATCTATACAGGGTGTGGCGACAACTATATCCGCTTTGAATATTGCCGTTATTTGTAATAATATGAAAAATATACAAAACTTACACAGTACAGAGGGGAGCATATTGTGACACAAACATTTTTTGCGTGAGTGGAGGTATACAGGAGATTTCAAGGTGATCTTGATTTTTTGTCTTTTTTCATCTTAACATTTTTTCATATTATTACAAATAACGACAATATTCAAAGTGGACGTATTAAATGCTGATCGTTGATAAGCGCATCACTTGAGAACGGCTTCACCGATTTGACTAATCCTTTTAAAAAAATGTTCGCAATAGTCCAAATTAAGGTTTTTAGGGAAAGAAAAATTGGAAAAGTTGTCCGGAAAAAATGAAAGTGCTTTATTTCTGACTTAATTAAATTGTGACTTAAATTTTGAAGTAAGTCGTCACTTTACGAATAGATTTCGAGCACGAAGCGGCTCCGAGCTGCGAAAAGACGCGGAGAGGTACAATGGGGGCTGATTAATGTCCAGTTGAAATCGCTGGAAGACCAGTCGATAAAATCTTTCACGGACTCGCGAAATGAAACGTAGATCGATCGACATGGGTGGGGATCGAGGAACGACGCCGGTGTAGAATGTATCCGGACTGGTTTACAAGTCTGGCGTCCGATTAATTAAAATCCGGACATTGATGGGATCGCACGCCGGAACTCGCCGCTTCGTAATTAGAAAAAAGCCCGTTTTTCATGGCCGCAACAACACACCACCGCACTACCACAGTATCGTATCGTATTCTACCGAAGGAAACTCTCCTCACGGTTCTTCGCAGTACCGTTTCGTCGCCAAATGAAATTCGTGAATGGAGAATCGAGTTTTCGGCGCGCGGGGGCGAATGACTTCCCTCGCTAAACGGCGGCACTTTGCACGCGCGGAACGGAAGCCCGGGGAAATGGCTGCGAACGTGAAATGCCTTCTGTCTGAGTCGAGTGCAAGCTCCCGTTCAATGAACCGTAAGACGCGCGATGATATTTCTTGCAAATTTATGTGGCTGTAACTGCAGTATTAAATAGAGTTTCGAAACACTTCACCGGTTATACAAGCCGAATCGAGGAACTATCTGCACGGCTGGATAGACCAATTATTGGACTGTGGATCTCTGTGCAAAATCAAGTAAAAAGTTGTTTCATTCTTTAAGAAGTTGACTGTAAATCTTCCTTTATCTGAAGTCCATTTATTGGAACCAAAAACCGAGCTTCCAGCCGAGCTCCTATTATGCGAACTCGCGAAAAATTTCTGAAACCAAAAAATAGTTAAAACGTCTACGTTAGAAAATAAAAAATAATTGTCATGAAATTCCATGAAACTTAATCCTTTGCATTCGGATCTATTTTACCTCGAAAATTAAATTTCTCTTTCGACCTAGAATATTTGCCTATGATTTTTAAAATTTTGTGGATATGCAATTGGTATAATACCTCATAATAATGTAAACAATATTTTGAATACTGGTACAGCAATTTTAGTGGCGTCTCAGCGAGACTGAGCCCTGGACGCGTTCGGAAATAATTCCTCGCGAGTAGTTGGAGGATTGAATCTTCGAATAGAATGGATTAGTCCTTTTTCTCAGGCATTTCCGGGACCAGGAAACGCAAAATTGGATAACGAAGGAAGCGACTCGCCTGAAAAGGGTCTTCGAGCTTCCTTTCCCTCCGTGAAAAATTTCTGTTCGGCCGCGTGCTGAATGCCCAAAGCGGCGCGCGTCGCGTCGGCTGTGTGCGCGTTACCATCAAAGCGGAGCTGTGTAAAGACTGGCTGGAAGCGGAATTTAGATTAAACTTCCGTTTGCCGATTACGCGTGTACACAGGGAGCTAAAGGACCGCCGGTAATTGGGGGACACGTGAGGAAAAATTGTGCGATTCGCGCCTACTAAGAAATATTGCCTAGCTGCGAATTAATCTGGATCCGAGTTCGCATAATGTACAACTCTGAACTATGCATACAGAGTCTTCCATCATGGTACGGGTCGAAAAGAAGGAACAACATTTTTCTCCTAACTTTTCTGGAGAAATGCGTAAATGCAACAATTATAACATTATTACTAATGAACTTAGGCAAAATTTTCATTCCACATTTTGAAAGATATCATTTGTTGTTACTTATCTTAGCAATCGATATTCTTGGGTACGACCAGTTCCTGATTATTATTGATCGAATCTGTGCTTCTAACTATTATTAATGGGGAAATTGATCGAGAATAAGTTCAAGAAAAATGGTGATTTAGGTTCGACTAATTTCTTCTTTCACCATGCACGGTACTGCTATTCGACGGTGCAATAAAATCAGGTCTGTTTGTCAGCTTGTAACTACTCGTTTCGTATACGCATAAATTATGCGCGCCACCGAGCTCGTTTCCACGAGTTTGGTCAAATGTTCTGCGTAACAATGGGCTTATTTAAAAAATTGTTCCACATGTTTTGTTACGTTTGTCTGCTATGACTGTTGCGGAGTGTTGATGCTATGGAAGTTAGTTGCAGGATGCTGAAAATTAGAGATTTTCTGCTCGGAGAAAAAGGTAATTAGACGGAAAATAACCTGGCCACCGTTCTACAAAAATGTGCGGTTCCGGTTTCGCGGGAAACATACACCCTCTGGCAATATTAGATGCGAAAATGGTGCAGCCACCGCTGCCTCTCCGTAAAAATTGCCGAGAGTCTTAAACGACTCAGCCCCTAGTTGCTCTTTCCCTCGCTCAGCCAATTCCGAGTTATTCGATTTTAGAATTGGCTTCGAGCTGTCGTATAAGAAGCATTTTCCATTTTTGAACGATGGAAATCGCGTCGGCGGATCGTTGAAAATGAGCGATCCAGTTTGAATTATTTTTCACTCCATCTTTTCCACGAACGGAAAGAATTTCCTCTCCGCTATCACAATCGAGCAGAGAGCTGCCTGATTTTATTAAAAGTTGAACAACTGTATCATCGAGCTACCAGATAATTTCAGGGTCGGTAATTTCGTAGCGAGAATGTAATGATATTAAAATTTCATATGCGAATTCGCGATGTTTATAAAACTTTGCCTTCGGTTCCTCGTGGCCCGGGTATAATTACTTCGTTCCTCATTAAAATCATTCTGCGGTGTATGTTGGTCTTTTTGCAAAACAATTAGAGTGTCGTTACCGTTTGTTCACTCGAGAAAGTTTCCCCACTGCGCGCGGTTTATCGAGGAAATTAATAATTATCGATCGACTGCGTGACTGAAGGCGAAGTTACACTGGTTCGCTTTGAACGTACGTTTGAAACAGAACGTGGAAAATTGATTTATTCGATTCGTGAGAACCAGAAACTGAAGCTACTTCGTTCACAGCTTTCACTGCGGACGAGTCATTCGGGACTTTCGAAACGTCGAGGTGGAAACGTAATGTCGTGAAGAATGGCAAGTATGCGAGGAAAGAGCGCGAAGCGTCATCGTTAGCAATAAAATATGCGCGATGTGGGTTAATAACCGGCCCCTTTGATTAAATAACAGGCAACTCTTGGCCTCCATTCTCGAATGGCATTGCTGAAGGGTTGTTCAACCTGCCACGCAGCCAGCCACGCACGCGTTCTCTCGTTCCGCGAGATCTTTGATCTCTATCACGATTTCTGAGACGTACCTGAGGGTAGTCGCCGAATTTCGTCTGGTAATCGAACACATAGAGGTAAGAATTTCGGTGAGATTGACTGTGAAGGTCCGCGGTCCTCGTAGCTGGCGCCACCGTGTTCGCATCCCCTAATGCCTCGAGCGTTTCATCCCTGGAAAATTGGGAAGGTATCCTTTTATCCCCGGTTCAAAATTGAAATCTTAATACTAGGGTTTATACAAAAACCGACTTAATTATTTACTTTAGAGGCTTCTTTACCTATTTTGATGACCTTGTATAGGAAAAAGTTGTTCAGAATGATGACCTTGACAACATATTTCAAGGTCACCAAAATCGGTGAGGAAGCCCTTAAAGTAAATAAGTACCCCCGACTTTTTAAAAAACCGACAAACCCTACTTAACACCACCTGATCAAGTTGCGAAATGTAATTCGTGGTTTTTCCATGGTTCGCTTACTTTATATTCACCGGATGTTGCACCGGACGTTCCCAGTCCGTGTACTCGTTGATGATCGTCGCCAGGATCTCCGCTTGGTGGTATGTGTACGTGTTGCGAACGAATTCCCTGAGAATCTTCGTCCTTCTATCAGCTTCGATGCCGTATTGCGCGTCGTTCGCTGTCAACGAGAAGTACGCTTCCGAGCGCACCACGCCGATCATTAGATCGTACCTGAAATCATTAATAATTTAGAATTTAACCCTCATCCGTCCCTCATTTCACGAACTAAATCTGTCCCTCGGTGTCAAATTGACACAGTGATAAACAAATCGATAAAATATCTAGACAAACAGTACTTTTCGACGTTTTTTCATTCAAATTGATGAGTTAATATTTACATCTTAACTTTTTGAGGTTATACGTTTCGCATTAAAAAAATAAATCATTAAGAAACAATTATATTTGCTCAAGAATTTGAAAGTGTAGATACAAAAAACGAACGAATTAATTTGTTTGCCTAATAATATTTTGTTGACAGATTCTAGAGTTAGAGAGCCTCATTACGGCCAACGTTGTTCGTGTTTACCGATCATTTCAATCCGCAGCGATAGAGTAAATATACACTGCGGAGCCGCCTAATATTTCATAAATATTCATCGGTAAATAGATTCCTCGTTAATATCCACTACCGTACCGTATTCGCTAATTATTTGTCAGCATAAAAAAGCCCGTCGAAGCAGCGCTGTTGGTTTCGTAAACATGCACAGCTGCGTTCTCAGTGGATCGCAAAGCGCAAGAGATTTTCAAATTTGTTCAAAATCGAGAACAAATATATTTAAAGTATAATTTCAGTGATGAAAATTGACGAAGACGGCGTAAGCTGAATATCCAACGAAACTCGTGAACTTTTACACTTTTCTGGATAAATTCCAGATTTAGTCAAAAGAGAGATCAGTGTCTCGAGAACGAGGGGGTTGAGAACTGGTTTCCGGCGAGGGAAGGGGTGAGAATCGTGCGACAAAAAACGCAGTAATTAAAAGTAGTATATCCGTCGGGAGAGGAGTGGTCGCGATCCCATCGCGGGGGTGGAAAAAGCGAAATAATACGAACGGTTCGAACGAGGGCGGGAAGAGAGGGAGTGGAGTCGTCTGCGGGGTTCGCAGGACGCGACAGGATGCGGGGGTTGAATGTAAGGGTGAGAAATAAAGGAACCGGGTGGGTACAAAGAGCCCGAAGATAATGGACGGCCATGGTCGAAAGGAGGCCGAGAAAGGGGGATGCAGGACAATGTATTCGAAAAAGTTTACGAGGGATGTCGTCTAGCGCGGCGGGGTTGAAAGGTGCGGAGAAGAAGGGAGCCGATGGTGAAACGAAGAAATAGAAGGAATTCATAGAATGACGGCTGGACGGGGTAGTGGAGGGAGGAAGAGAGAGAGAGAGCAGGCTCGCGAAAACGTTCTATTTATCACAGCGTCGAACGAAAGCAACCCCTCTCGGCCCTCTCGCCGTTTCCACCCTTAACCGAAGTCCAGTAATGAGTTTCCAGCACGCGTTAACCGATCCTCCTTTCTGCTCGGCGTTCGAACTGTGTTTTCGAGCGGAGAGATTGGTGAACGCGTCCGGTGGAAGAAATACACCGTCCGTCGGAACTATTGAACTAGGTGCCTGACGAATGGGGGAGGATAATATTATTTTGTAACGACGCCGCCATCTGTACGCGTAATGTCTAATATCTACCCTTACGGTTCCGTCATTAATAATGTCCAACGTTCACAAATATTTCCTCGTTACTCAAGAAATTTTCAGATCTCCAGTTTCCGATTAACTGTGAAGCATGTAACTTTATATTACCGTAATACTCTGTAACTTCTCGGCCAGAATATCAGAAGATCTGCAAAGTAGCACAGACTGAACAGCGGCATGTCTTCAACGCTGCATGTACATGCAAACTCAAGTCTGGATATGAAACATCGCGGCAGCACATTTGTAAAGCAGAAAGGGAAGTGTCACTCATGACGTGATTAAATATTTTGGTGTGACACTATTTTCATCGCGCATTCGGTAGAGCTTCGCGAGATCGCTGTTTCGAAAGGGACAATGTGACACGCAAACATTGTCATGGAACTGCGGATTTCGTGCATTTATGGCGAAAGTAGGTGAAACACGAAATGGAAGCAACATCAGAAACAGAATGTTACCGATGTGTAGCCTGTTAAGTTCGCAGTGTACACATTATTTTTTAAATAATATTAGAGGAGAGGGTAGGAAGCGGTTGAAGAGAAGATCGACCGGAAATACCTGGATAGTTTGGCTACGGCGTCCTTCCGCAGCAGGATGTTGTTCAGCGTATTGATCGTGTCGACTTGCACGGTGAAGTCCTGATCTTCTGGATCACCGGGATCGATCACGACACCGTCTATACTGGGGCCAAATGCGGGGGCGAATTCCAGCCCCTTGACGGGCACGGAGACCAGCGCGTTCAGTGGCACTTCTCTCAGGCATCTAAGCAATGCCTGAGGATTACCTGCGGCCTGAACAAACAGAACACGTTAGTTTGCGTCCGATAGGGTTTCGAACAGGGTTCAGCTTACAGGGAGGTTCTGACAAAGACCTTCCGTTTGTCTTTGAGATTTCGTCGCGATTGCCAATCGATCGCGAAACGTGACTCCGTTAGCGCAACAGCTTGCTACTTTTCTTCGACGGACAAAAAAGCGAGATTAGATGTAGGAATGCGCTGCGCATCCGGGGCTCGACACGGGTTTCTAGCGAGTCTCGGTCCAACGATTTTCTAGCCACGAATCGCACCGTTCGACATTCGATTGCGGCGTGACCTCCGTCTAGCAGGATTTCCAAAGGCGATTACTGTCCGGACGCTAAAGCAATTCATTTGCGTGGAGCCGAATTAAAGTCAATCGGCGCATCGGTCCGTGCGGCGTCACTGCGTTCCATTGCGCGGAACATCCGTTTACCGGGGCTTCGTTAACCATTTTCGGGGGTGTACGTTTCGCTGGAGATCCCGCCGGGAATTCCGGGGAGAAATCGTTAGCCGGTTCGCTTCCGTTTGAGCACCAAAGGCCCGCTGTTATTGTGTTCCGGATTGCACGTGTGCTAGTCCGACTACGCGTTTCCACGTACCGCTCGGCACCGACGCGACGCGCCGCGACGACGTCCCGACACTTTCGACGCGCTTTTTCGCGGAGGGCACGCAAGTGCCTCGATTAACGCGGAGAATGTCACTGGCATCGTCTGCAAGTAGTTACAAACCTGCTGACGCTACCCTTCAACATACAAGCCCAATTCTGAGGTGAAATGATCGTCGATTCGTAAAGAGTCCATCATTTTTGGTCCCGTAAGGCGAAGTTCAGCCTTCAAGTTTGATAGAAAATTTTGCTGATCAGTAATAGACTGCGGAAGTTTACGCAAAATCAAAATTTCTTGATTGATTTCAATAAGCAGTAACCGATACATTGGTACTCTTGAATTCTTTCAGTCTGTCTACAGCTTTACATTCTACCTACCCATTTTTGTCACAAAAGCGTAAAATCCGCAGTCTAATCGTCAATGATCAAGATTTGCTGCGAGTTACCGTTCGAAAGGCAAAAATTTCCTGTGAAATTTAATCGCTACCAATTCCCCGACACCATTTTCTAATCCTGTCGAACCCTCAACCGAATCCCACGGTGAAATTAATTTCGTCATTTTTCCCACGAATCAAATTCAATCAATCCCGGCTGCGAGTATCCACCGCCGCAGCATGATTCCATCCCGTTTTCCATTTCGACTGAATCCACTTTTTTCCCCGCTCGATGGATGCGGGGTGAGAGAGACCAAGAGAGTCAGCGAGAGAAAGAGACGAGGGGGGTACAATTGAGCACGTTTATCCCAGGGCCCGCGTTTAATCGTTATTTTCAATCGGCTGAAAATCGAGGGGCTGTTTAGGCTCGCCTACGCGGAACGAGTAACGGCGGAGTGGCCGTAAGCATTCGACACGCATCGATATTGCCTCTCGATGTCGTTCGATAAAAACCTCGATCGCGATACCGTCGAGCCGCGTATCCGGCGATGTCGTTACATCCTTCGAGTTAGAAACACGAAATTGCAGGACGATGGAAATTATGAAGGACCACGCGGTACTTCAGCCTCGATATCGGTTTTCGATTTTTCGATTACGTCACGCAGTGCTCTACATGTCTCCCGAAATAGGCTAGCAGACTTTCGAGGAACACGATTAAGTAGTATTGCCGAATCATCAGTCGGACAACTTGCTACCGACGACTTCCACTGAAAATTGGCGAACGCAGTGAGTGACCAGCTTGGAGTAACATTACTTGAATTTTCCAAAAGTTAGAACAATTTACATCCCTTGAAAAAACTTTTTAATGTTCTTCAATTAAATCTTTAAAGCGAGTCTAAACCAACATTATTGTCTCATATTATTTAACGAAGTCGTCATAGTAAATGTTGATTATTTTTCGAGAATGGGCAATTTAGTTGGGTGCAATCAGGCTGATTCGTTATAATCTCAATGATTCACGAGCCGGGAAGCGTTTTGCAGGAAGTTTGAACTTTACTGGCCACTTCATTCGAGCGTCTAAAGTTACGTTTCTTGTTTATTACACCGTAAGGTGGAGGGCGTAAAATCTTCGCGTTTATGTAGTCCATTTGCGTCACTTTGTGCTGCAGTTAGCGAAACACCTTGTAGAGCGGTTGTTTCGCGGGAAATTCATTGTCCGGCCATGGTTCGAGGCTCCTCGGTTAATTTATACGTGTCGGTGGTTCTTCGTTTGCATCCGGATCGACGTTCCCGATCGGCAACGGGTACTGTTTCCCGTACGGGTGCGCGGCGGGAAATTTCGATTCGTCTGAAAGTGTGTTGTTGTCGCGTAACCGTTCGTGCCCGACTTTCGCACGCGAGGGAATTCCCATTCGCGACCAAACAATTTACAAAACAACGGGCCGACAACGCTCGGGACAGCTACACGGAGCCGTAACGCGGTCGGACATAAATTAAACTATCAGATTAAACCGTGGGGCGCGAACGGTGTTTTTCCGTCCGTTAGTTACGCACTAGCAATTATATTAACGGTGCGTTTCAATTAAGCTAATATGCGCTCTGGACAACGCTGGATTCGTCCGTCGGGAGTTACTCGTGTTTTGCAATACAACCTACGAAAATATCCTCCCGTCGAATACGATTAAATCGGTCGCGATTCGGGAATTCAAATAACGTACGTCGTCCACGATTCCATTGCAATTCATAATCTTCACCTGAGCAATCCAGGAATTTCGGATCTTTAAGTGTCCACCTGGATTGCAACAAATTGAAGTGAAATAGAGAATTATTTTCATTCTTATTATGTTTAATTTCTTTTAGTGCTTTTACTGTTTTCAGTTACAATTACTCTATTTTTATCGCAAATGCATAAAATCCGCTGTGTAATGATAACAGTTTCTCATCTCGTTGAACTACCCGTTCAGCTTCGTTTGGTTACGCGGTTTGGTTCCTCTCGTGTTGCGATTACTTCTCAATGAAGTTCGGCGCGTGTGTGCAAAGAATCGGATTAACGTGCGCATTGTTGCAGGACACGGAATTGCTTCCCTCGCTGGGAAAGCCGTTCGCCGGATTATTCGATTCGCAGTTGTCACCGAAGTAGGAGCCTTAATGTAATGTACTTCTGCCGGTACTCACCCATGAGCAATTTAGATGTTCGGCAACTTGCTGAGCGTAATTTGCGGCTCCTCTCACCAGCGCCCACGGAGAAAGCGCGCTGCCAGACATCAACACACTCCGATGGAACAGCAACCCTGAAATGGTCAAAGAGTTCAACAGTATTCGACAGATTCGACAAAATACAGAGAGTGTACAAAGTATTCGTACACCTTATAAATAAAATAACTTTTTTACAATTGTACCAAACGATCTGATTTTTTAATTATCAATTAATATAATAACAATTTTAATTATCAATTTAAATTTAAATTTTACTCGCAAGATGAGAAGACACGGTTTCAGTCGATAATGATAGAAATTCAAAGGACTGTAGAAACGTGAGAATAATTTTCTTCGGAATGAATCCTCCCAAGATTAGAAGGTTGAAAATTTTTCTTGGAAATGAATCCACCGGAGATGTGAAGATTGAAGCTTCCCCTTCCTGGCAATATCTTAGAAATTGTCTTACGATTTTTCTCTTGGCCATTTTATCGAATTTTGGATGATAACATACTAGGGCTGTTACTTTTCCGAAGCTTCGTTTTCAGCTAAGTTTCGAATTCTTCGAATCGTATGAAGTTGTAACTTAATAAATTCTTTAGCAACGAGATTTCGAAGTTCGAAGCTTCGAAGCTCCAATCCTTTTAATCCTCTACTAATTTACTACAGAAGTTTCTCAGCACCTTCGAAGTTTCAAAAATCGAAGCTTCAAAACCTTTCGGAGCAAAGTAACAGCCCCAGAACAAACCCATCGCCGGTACACACTGTACTGAAAACGATCCACATCAGGATGCAAACGTTGGGAGTGTATTAATTGCAAAATTGCTTGTTTGATATTATTGATCGAACCCGTGCGCCGACACCGCCACACAATTGTTATAAAGAAGCATTCAACTTCACAGGCACTGCGATATAAAAATCATTCGTACCCAGAATGGTGATTGGAACAGCGAATACAATGGTTAAATGGTGGAGCAGGAGGGCAAGTGGTAGTAGTCAGCGAATGCGTGGGTTTTAGGGATTTACGAGGTTATCATTGATCCAGGTTAATTGGTATACAGGCCAAAGTGTGTCGTACTCTTAGGTGACGGATGTTGCAGTACGCCATCTTGCCTGCTACCAGCAGGACATATGCATATTAATGGGTGAGCTGACAGGTTAATTTTCCCATGACTGGATATCGAGCAACCAGGCCGCACAACAGCGCCATGGCATGTATTGCCTGGACAGAATCTTCAGTCGCCTGGACAAATGAAGTCTGTCGGAAACGTTTTTCCACTCGTTCGTCATGGAAACGCTAATAATTGGACTGTTCCGTTCAATTGAATCGGACTCATTGACCCTTCGATAACTGGCGGCGCAAGGGAGGAAAAAATCAAATAAAAGGAAATCGAAAGTAATCGATAGCTCGGTGCGTTACGGCCGTGTTGTAATTCATTTCTCCGCTTGATAGTTGTCGAAGACATGTCGCAACGTTATCGTAAGAGAAACGGGATATTGCAGAAACGTTTGCATTAGTTTCAGGGTGGGGGATCGGGTTGGAGGGGAAGGGGCACCGTCAGTCAGCATCCGTCTGTTGAGTGACAGACACTGGGACAGCAAAGGGGCGTCATCTAAACTGCTGGTACGTGGACATTGATGGCGACTGGAGCTAATGGGTCGACGCATCTTGCCTCGCGATAAGTATCATGTTCCCGCAAGATTCTCCGCTACGTATCGACAGGCATCATCGTCGCGTATTCCCCAGTAATAATCGCGACTCCAGCGAGGTCAGCTTTATCGAAATCGAACGATCAGGCGGTTGGATCGTCGCCACTCCGCGAAATTTACGTGGTCTCGAATGTATCCGACCTTTGCATGGACAAAATTACAAGACACTCTGAAAATTATCGATTTAGGTACTTAATATAGTTATGTTAAAATACATTTCATAAAAGGAATGCCAAAGTTGTGACTTCTAACGGACAATACGTTTAATGGGACACCATTGATGTCAACCAGGAATAATAGTTCCACCCGTTACAGCACAAGGTCGGATACTTTCCGGGACAGACCACGTATATACTGGAGGAACGACATTTTATCCCCGTCTACAGCAATTTCTGAATCGCAACGAAAGGCTCGTCCCTTGAGGGACTCTCTTATCACTCCCGCTTCCGTTCATCAAACGAGGGAATATTCGCGCGGCAAAATCTCCTCGGAGGCGAGTCGTTCGCCGTCCAATATGAAGATTAACGACTCCCAAGTTCCCGATTAAACAGGCGACCAGGGAAAATGCCGGCCCCGCGACCGCTTTTGTCTCGACCCGCGAAAACAACGTTATCTCGATCCGCTAACGAAGCCATCCGAAACCGCGATAACCGCGGCCCCACCGAAAACCCCGCGGATATCGTCGGCACCGTCGAACCCCGTTTCCACGGGAAATCCTTCGGAAATCCGTTCTCAAAATACACGTCGCCGCCATCGCCGTCGTGGACGCCGCTTTCACTCGGGTAATGATGTATCGTTGTGAACCATCGCGATGGGATTACTCGGCCTCGACCAAGACACAGCACTCGCCAATACCGAAGATTAACGACATTTCGTGATTTAACCAACACGGCTACACTGACGGCTCGGGATATCGAGTATTAGTCCGGATCATGGTTAGAAATATGCTCCATTTTTAGGAAAATGTGATGCGCAAAAATGAAAACTCGGAAAAACTCAGCTGGACCCACTGTGGGGCCCGTAATTTATGGGACGGTTTCGAGATTGTCGGACACTCTGAATATTTAAGAAAACAGTCAGCGTTTCACGGGCACACGATTCCGTGATTTTTCCATTCGCTCGCTTCGTCGATTTGTAACCGGGCAAAAGTAGATGCTGTTGGCAGAGGTTAGACCGGCGCGGTTACAAATTCCCGTGACCATTTAGAATCCTGTTCTTAAACTGCGACGTATGCCACTTCCATGCCAACCAGCCGAATGAATTTCTCTCACCGCGAAGAAACCCGTCGCTCTATGAGCTCCCGTTGGCCGGGCCACTTGATTTTTCCGCGATACTGACCCGCCTAACCGCCCCCCTCTCCCAACTAGCTGCACTTTACTCCACCGGAAATTTATTTCGACTTTACCGTTTGTCTTTGCCCGGACAGGTAGATCCAACGAGCAATTGATCTTCCTGCATAGGATCTACTTCCCCCGTGCTTTTTCCGAAATGCATTCTCTCGAGTGAGATGCATCTGGTTTTGGAAGCAAAATTTCGTGCTGCCGGGCTTTGTTGATTCAGATAAATGTAGAAGATCTTTCGGGAACAATAATGCACGTCGACTGGAACAGCGGGCATTACGTTCGTAAGTTAAAAATTAATTTCCGCGTGCCGAGATCTTTTAATTAGCGCCATTACTTTTTTCGCGTTTGCTGTATTGTGGCGCACCTAACGCGTCGCCTACTAAATAGGAAATTCACACGTTCTTTTGTGTGTATTGTTAGCATGCGCGCGACATAGATGCACAGAAAAGGAAGCCGTAACATTTCGTAACTACCTTCCATGTCATACATTATCTTGATAACCTACATGACACAGAGAAATACGAGGGAGCACGGGCCACGAGCGACATAATGTGTACTATTATTACGCGCACTTCAAATTCTCGGTCTTCTTTCGAAATGACATGTCTGAATGGAAATGAAAAATAAAAAAGTGCGCACGGCCAACGTGCGGAGTTACGTCGCGCCGTGAATTTGCAACGGTCCAATATTTTAAGGGCAACACGGTACGCTGCTAACGAGGCGTAATTCCAAGTGGTACTAGCGACGCATTAGTCAGACATTGACTCTTCTTCTATTTTTGATTTTTCTCAAATATTCAAAATTAGACTGGAAATCTGAGGTCCCCAAACATTTTTGTCTCGTAAAATAAACATAAATGCTTCTTGAAACCACTTATTTACGAACAGCACGTGCTAAATTGCACGACATACATCGAAAGTAAGTTTCAGTATTAGGAAATAGTTTCTGGGGAGCGTGAAGTATTAATTTCGACGCGGTTTTGACTAATGGTTGACCCAGACTACTGGCAGGCTGACTGCAGCGGCGCGGCTCGATTTCCCAGGGTCTTTAATCTCTCCAATCAGAACGGGTCTGGTGAATCGCATTAGAAAATTCGTCTGCAGTTTAATCGGCGTCGAAAGACAGAGTCGAAAGGTGAATAAAGTCTGAGCAGAAGGGAAACAAAATTCTTCTGTTATTCGACTGGATAGGCGTGTACGGTTATCAGGAGTAACGGAGAGAGAAAGAGAGAAAGATGGGTAAGGGAGTTGGAGTTGGGGATGGTAGATAACTAGGGAGTACGAAGAAAAAGAGAAAGAGGACAGGGGGTACAAAACAGCATCGAGTTAACGACGCGGACAGAAGAAAGGCGATTGTTGGAAAAAGTTGGAGGCTCTATCGGCAGACGCCTGCGGGCACTTTTAAACAGGAAAAGGCGAGAGGACGGAGGATGTGAAGGAAACGACGGATCGATATTGCTCTATAACGTTCGGCTGCCCATTACCGTACTGCGGAATGACGTACAGCTGCCAGCGCAGTACCAGACACACTCTGTATACGTACTCTGCGCATATATACATGCGTGTACACGTAGTCACGCGTGTGCAAAGCACGGAACGCCGCATACAGCCGCCACCGTGCTCTTCCATCGATTGCCGCGACCTAGCCTCTTTAAGGACGTTAATGAATCGTCGTCTCTAATCATCGGACACCGACCCCGTGTTCATTTACGCGGCTCACGTAAAATTGCTCGAAAGCTGGTAAACGCGCGAGATACCTGAAAATAATTAATCGTGGAGGACACTTCTTCGATATTATTAATCATTTCCAGGGGCAACTTGGGTAAATGCCCGGGGCCCCGAACACAAACCAAGATCCAAATTCTACGTTTTTCTCATAGAAAATTTCAAAGGGCCCCTGAAATTCTACTTTGCCCGGGGGCTCCAACTAGTCACAACGCGCCACTGATTATTTCAGGAATGCTTATTAGAATTGGGGGTTAATAAACGCACGCGTAACGCGTATCAATTAAGTCGGAAAGGGGTGTGGGAAGGAAGAACGGAAGGCAGGAAACTCGGAAGGGAAGACTCGCGAATTTGTCAGCCAATAACGATCGACCTCTCGGTGGATTTCCGGCGACTTTGCCGGATATTTGGTGATGCTGAGGAATCACCTGGATCCGGAGGAGGCGCGCCGGTGTGATTCGACATCGGTACCAATTCGTCTGGCGAAGTCGGGCCGTTCGAACTTTAAACCGTTCTCGTGGTGTCTGCTCTCCCCGAGGAGGAGGATCGGTCGAGTGCTCCCCGGTGAACGCGGATCCACCAAAAGAATCCCGCGGCTTAAAACTTCCTCCTCTCGAGCGACGTCGTCGGGCGACAAAGACGCGGATCAAATCGCTCCCTTAACGAGGTCATTCCGCGGCGCGCGGTTCTCTGACCGTGAGTGGGAATCTCCCGTCGTGAGACGATTTTCTTTCTTTCTTTCTTCTTTTCTTTCTTGGTCGAGTGCCGGCTCGAGAGGAGTGCACTCTCGCGCCACGGCAAACGAGCGTATTCAATAAAACATGAGCGCCACGGAATCGATGTTATCGGCCTAGTTTCGCCTCCCTCGATTAACCTTTCCCAAGGGAGATTGTGCTCGCTACGACCGACACCAGGTACTATCGATCCAACCGACGGAAATCGATGTACCACGGATCGAACGATCTACTCGCGGCTCCCTAGAATACTGCGAATATCGATATCCGCCGTGGATCGGCTCTTCGGGGTAATGGAATCTACGGGTTGACAGGGTGTAACGAGAAATAGTAATTTTTCGGAATTTTTTTTCGAACCGGCTACTCCGGTGATAGGAAAACTTGCGGATCTTTATGCAAATCACAATTTTCATGGCTTATTTCGTTCAAAACGGGACGGGGAACGAATACGCAATTTTTTGTAATTTTTCCGAGAATATACGATATATGTTGTTGTAGAATTTGATCGAACCTGTGCGCCGATAACATTATTCCAATTGTCTGAAGGAGAAGGCTGTTCATGAGAAATATTTTCAGAAGACATTAGACATTTTTTACATACTCGTAAACGATTCGTCTCTTTCCGTGTTGTGAAACTTTGGAGAAAAATTGATTAGGAAGAGAAATTATATACGAAGGGGGTGAATCAAGATTAAAAATGTAATCCACGTGAAATCGCAGAGGAAATAGCGTTGATCCGAGGCGGAAAACGGATTTTACGAACGAACGGCAGGGTTGCAGGCCTCTCGCGGGAACATAGTTTGCGAGCCTCTGGATTAGATTATACTCAATATCTCTGGGCAACAGTTAAACAATTAATTCCAGGGATCGATGCCGCGAGTCCCCGTCGAAACGTCGCATAAATCCGGCGTAGTTAATCTCGCCCACCCTCCAGTGGCCCATGAAATTTATCAAGAGCCCTTGCCGGAACTTACATTCACGGAAGTATCCGTGGCATTCGGTCGCAATTACTAAAATGCCTCGGCGTGACGTTAACGTTGCCCGAGCGACCGTTCGAAATCACATCCTCCGCCCACGCCATCCCCGTGACGCGCTAGCCACCCTCTCTGTCGCGCCCCGTCCTTTAACCGGTCGTTCTCTGATGGGATCTAATCCGTCGAATTTAATCTACGGGGCTCGCCGGATCCGAATGGATAATGCCCGCGGTTAGGAACTCTATCTCATGGCGCACCAAACAGAATCAGTATCAGCTGCGATCTACCAAAGGGGACTGAATACCGTCCGCTACCGAGCTCTGTCACCCACGCCTTCGCGAGATACACACTGTGCCCGGCAAAATGATAAGACGTTTGATGCGCTAGAATATTTCGTATCATTAATGGAAACAACTTTTTACACACGTAAGTAACAACATTTACATTTAGGTGGATCACCCTGTATAAATGCAAAGCGGATGAAGTACGACTTGCACGTTTCGTGTCTACAGGGTGTCCCAATATTATCTTGCAGTCAGTTGATCACTCGACTGCGTGTACGCTTTCTCATTCAATCAGCTCACGTGCCGGCGTGCGTTTTCCATATTTTTTAATTACCCGCCGCCAGTGCCAGGCGGGTTATAGGCCGACAGCTTATCGCGACTCGTTTTTTATGCCTCTTTCCCGTGATTTACGCGCGGCTGGAACGAGTATCGATGCAATCTTAACGCGCTCGATGTCGTAGGCACTCGGTGCTCGTACGAATAGCTCGACGAACTATGCTACAACGGTTCGTGGATTATTTTTCAGCGTTCCACGATCGGAAAACTCCGACCCGGAAGCAGATTGAGATCGAACGGTGACCGATAAACCGGTATATCATAAATAAATCGACGGAACTACTGAACTCTTTCAATATTTGAACAATTTCCCGATATAAAATGAACGATTGGTTAATTAGTTTCTTTAATGGATTTGCTAATGAGGATTCGCTAATGGATGTCTACTTCGCATTAATATGGAATGCCTCGTAGAACGGACGTCGCAAAAAATGGAAATATAGATGCGAAACTCTCGGCCAACTTGGAAAACTGCAACGCTGTTAGAAAAATTAATGTCGCGATAAATTATATACGGTAGGACATGACTTTGTAATTAGCGCAGAGATTGGATCGAATAGATTTTTGATTGAAAATTTCACTGTTAGCGAAAATTGAAGCAATCGAAAACAGTCTTCGAACGTGGGAATACTTTGAATAACGTTTAATCAGTGTGTCAATAGTAAGAAATTAAATGCTTTCGTTGGAAGGAGCCAATTGTCGATAACGTCACTCCCTATACAGGGTGTCCGAGAAAACTGTAGATAAATGGCTTTGAATTTACAAGAAACGGACAGAACTTTTCCCTGACAGGATTAATCGGTAATCGCCCGTCGAAAATCTTCCAGGCCCTCGATCCCTAATTAGTCATCAAGTGTTGAAGTCTCGGGACCTGTTGCGCCAATACAGCCAGTTTCCGGTGCCCCGGAAAAAGTCGGAATTTTTGTGATCGATGCGATCGAACGACGCGATTGTAACAATCAGTCACCAAAAACTGATTCAGATTGAAGCGCGATATTAAACGTAATCCCGCCCCTAACGACGCGGAACCGCGCGTAACAGGGGGTGGTTTCGGCAGACGCATTAAATTACGGTGGAATCAGCTGGCCAGCCCCTCCATCGACAGTTCGCAGCTGTAGTGAATTATCGTTCAGTCGGGTTAACGATAAGCTCGAACACTCTCGGACGGGTCCGCTTTTGTTTCGCTTTTTTTTCGTGGCCACCCTCCCACCCTTCGAGGATCGATCTGTCTTCGGGCACGTTGAAACAACCCCCGTAACAGTTTCCGCTCACGCGACTGTCGCGCGGAACAGTTGAGAAATGATTTTCATCGGGGGGTTTGGTTATTAATTTCGTCCCAGCGATACGCCGACACGAACTTCAAAGGAAATATATGCGCGTCGCGGGAAACCGGTTCGCGGCAAATCAGCCCTGTTGAGGGATGGGGTGGTGAGATTGGGCGGAATAATTTAAATATTTTACACTTTAATGGAATCAAATAACTGCCTCCCGTGTAATCCATCTTCCGTTACGATGGACGTCCTGCGGCCCTCGCGAGTTTTCTGGCAAGTCTGCCGCGGAAGTTTATCATCTGCTATTAATAATAGTTCCACCCTCCGCCGGATGGGGTTGATCTGATACAGTGAGACCCGTCCGAATTTTTATTCGACTTAGAATATCAAGTTTATCCAAATTAAAAGTGTTACGAGAAATGTAGTTTAACAGAAATTTATATTTTTCATTAGTAGACTGCGGATTTGTAACGAATAATTGTAAATTTTAATTAATCAATCTGCCCGCTATTTTAAATCCGCCATCACCAATTTACAAGTAATTTGGTTTTTACTCGAAAACTCATTCAATCGGCAGAAAAAATGTTGTTCAATAGCGTTGAATTTTTTGGGTATAATGACGATCGCTTTAATTAATAATATTCATACGAAAGAACCTGTTGTTCAAAGAAAATAAAAATAAAATAGATATTAAAGTAAACTGTTTTGGCCAGAATAATCTAAAAGATTGTTGGCAGAATCGTGAGGTAATTAATTGATTAGCTACTGGAGCAGAAGATGGGGTTAAATGGTTCAGGACCCACCCCCGTTGTGATTGCACCTCGGAGCCGCTTTTGTCGACGGATCCGAGCACAACGACTCATGTTCGAAACGACTGCCGGAAGCAAGCGACAGTTTTTGCGGCTCGGCCACCCCCTCGGGTTCCATTCACCCCTCGTTTACATCTAACGCTTTAATCTCGAATATTCCGTCAGTTATTTCTAGACGTGGCCATTAAAGGGTTAGCGTGACCCGACGTTAATTATTCCAAGGGCTGGCGCACGCCAGAAATAAAATACACGCCGTCATGTCCCCGACACGCTCCAAGAGGGGTGAATCACCTGTAACTCGATTAAAGGGACTCGTCTCCTCTGTCGAGCGGAGGAATTCTTTTGATCTCATCGTCCGAGCCGCGAATTTTTCATGTCAAATCCCCTCCTCTCCGTATGCTACCTTATGCTCCCTACCATTCGCTATTCAAAGAAATCTGTTTCATTTGATTCGCGAGGCCGTGTCATCCTTGACAAATTGCCTTTCTTCGAGAAGAATGATCGAAATATTCATGCGAGGCTCCATTCTTGAATCAAGATGTACAGATGTTGCAGGATGACTTTTCGAAACTATCTTATCCACATCGAATTGCAAGATGAATGGCCTCGCCATGATCCTGCAGATCTTAGTTTACCATTAGGCTGACGATTTTATAATAATGCAAATTTACCTGCAAAAAATGGTTCCAAATTTTTGTACATCGTTCTCTGTTCACAAATCTTGTAAAAAGTGCAATGATTATTGTCTGTATATTAGCTATTTAAAATTCTGGACCAACTTTTCGTTCATCTTTCCGTCACAAATGGTACATGTGATGCCATGAAACATTTCGGAAGAATCGTTGAACAAATTGACGAGGTTATTTTACCGAAATCCAACATTTAACTGGTGTTTCAGAAGACGTCGAGGGGTTAAACTCACCGTCAGGAACCGCGTGGCTGGTCATCAGGAAGTTGACGCAGGCGGCGCCGGTCCCGTGGCCGACAAGCGTCACGCTCCTGGGATCGCCGCCGAAGTAGCCGATGTTCTCCTGCACCCAGTGCAACGCTGCGATCTGGTCCATCAGCCCGTAATTCGCCGGAGACCGTAAGTGCGAATCCGTGTTAGCATTTAGAAAGCCTGTAATCAAAACAAGCCCGCTTATGGTCGCTGCGGCAGTCTCTGTCGCGTTATCGGCACGGGCAGCGTGACCGCGCCACGAAATTACCGGGCCCATCGTAATCGGGATTAATTCGAATCTACGGATCGGGTTACGATCCAGGGAGAGGATGTAAATTATTCTTTACGATCTTGTCCGGACTGATCGATTCGCGGTACAGTTATTTACGATGCGGGTTTTATGCTGTTCGAACTTCAGATCGTTAGTTACTCTGCGGTATCGTGGCTCTTGGTTATTTTGAGATCTCAGCGGCGGACCATAAGTCCTGAATACTTGGACAGGTTTGTCTGAATTTGGAAGCACGAATAAAATTGGATTTAGGTACTTCAGGAGCTGGCAGGAATTTTTGGGATCACGCAGGACCTTCCTATTCCCTTCAGGAATTTTTCTGATCCTCCAGGACATCTTCCAAGCTGTCTATACCTTCTAGGATCTGATTCGTTCGTACCTTCCCCAATCTGTCGCAGCATTTCTGGATATTCTACGACCGGTACAAGATACCCTAAGTTCCCTTGCATTTTTGAATACCCGTAGGAGATCTTCAGGATTTCTTAGGACGTCTTGCAAAACCTTGAACAGCATTCTAAAACTCTTTAGCTTGTTCCTATCACGGTATTTTTGGATATTCTACAAGTCTTGCACTTTGGATACCTTCAGGACAGTTTTAGAATTTGCAAGGATTTTCTGAAAATCTTCCAGAAGTGTGCTCCGCTTCCCAGACCCTCTAAAATCTTCCGTAACCTTTTTCAAACGCTCTACGACTCAATTAGAACGTCGTAAGACCTTCTACAACCCTCGGATACCCGGGAGGATCATTAAGGATCTTCTAAGACATCTTAAGAGCTTTCAAGTCCTTGTAGGACCCTTTACGACCTCGAGGCGCCTTCCAAAATCTACCATAATATACTTGGATGTCCTATAACTCATTTAAGATGCTATAAACCTCTACAGAACCTCCAAACATTCTTCGCGATCGAGGATCTCGCGAGACACCTTCTCGATCCTTGTCTCCCCATAAAAATAATTCAGTTAGTAGAATCAAGGCTATAATAAATAATGAAATGATTCCAATTTAATTATTCCTTTCCATGATAACAGACATTAATTTTCTAAAGTATGAGTTGCGGGCTCGTAGAATCCAGTGCGAATAGACAATCAATTAGCAATAGTGGTGTTTCGATTGATAAATTCAGTGACGCTCGGCTTTGTCAAGAGGATTTAGTTTCTGTGTTCGACAGCATTCATAACATCCTTTATGTTGTTTTATGAACTGTGAACCCGGCACGTGACTCCAGTCTTTTGAACGGTTCCGTGTGTCGGCATGAAAAGGATACTATAGAGGATAGAATATTTACCATTGGGATATAAACTCTTTTGTGAAGAACACACGCGGCGGGCAATGTTGCCCTTTTACACAGAAATTAAATGATTCTACAGCGTTGGTTCGGTACACACGGCCCTGAGGGCGTCGGTCTTAACAACGGATGCATTTCTACTGTTTGAAAATGGGTCAACTTCGTTGCGCTGTCTGTTCCCCGGAACCGCTGCCAAATCGATAATTTCGAAAGCTCGTCGACACTCGTCGAAAAATGCGCAGCCCCGAACAACGAGGGAGTCCCGGTTCTGAAAAGGAATTTCCAAGCGGCAAGTCGTTCCGTTTATCGTCGCGCAAACGAGCAATTGCCAGAGGCTGGAAACATCGAGGGCGTGAACCGCTCCTGGACTGTATCCCCTAAGATCCTCAAATTTTTTCCTCGTCTACTTGTTCCAGCTCGACGCCTGTCCTTCTATTTTCCCACTCGATCAATCAAAAACTTCCCGAGTTATTTCGAAAAATATTGGATCGTTCGGGAAGTCATTTCATTTTCTCGTTTCATGACAATTGCGTTCTAGCAGAGAATAATTCTAAAATGAAATCTGTTCATGGACAGTGACGATCAGCTTCATTTTTTAAAATGGCACTACATAGTTTTTAGTAACGGTAAGGCTTGAGTTGAAATCTATAATGCAAACATTAAATACAATATTTTCATTGAATCGGACACGTTTGTACTCGTTAATATAACAGAGATGATTCGATCGTATTTGTTTTCTGAGAACCGAATGAAAATTACGAAGCGATTACACGCGGGACTAATTTCACGGACTGTACGAATATCTGGCGGCGTGTTCGAATACTGTTTTTATTTTCAATCGGACGGTAGCGTCGGGCAGTGATTGCGGAAACGTTCGAGACTGGATCGAGGGAGGAAAAAAATTACGGGGAATCGTGGGAACTGTCGTGTCCAATTAAACGACGATGAATCTGGAACCGGTTCGTTCGGCGATCAAATAATCGGACGATTTATTCGCTGGTCCCCCGACGTGTTCTCTATTTTGCATATCGTTCCGCGGCGCGAGATATCGCTATCAATCGATACGACCCATTGAAATAGTATTTATGGCGAACGGAAACGCGGGGAACCGGAAGCTGGCTACGAGCTACCTCGCTCCGAGGGTGTCTTTCGTATACGGGAGCTGGCTTCATTTCCTTTGAGAGACCGGCAGAGCATCGATCCTTGTCCTTCATTCCGCGTTTCTCGCCGGCAAGAAGCTTTCTGTATTCGTTTAGATGCGTCTACGAGTGTGTTTACAAGGTGTTCCGAGGGAATCTGGGACGGAACCAGCTTCCATCGCGGTCTGGGTCAAGAACGGATGATTATCTCTGTTTCTGTACATATTTCGTTCCCGTTTTTCCTCCTCTTTGATAAACACGACACACCGCTGAATGTTCCGGCACATTGAAAATTATTCCGCGAAAGATACTCTGATATTTTTCGGTTGCTGCTGGTCTCGCGTTTTAATTATTCCGTCTCCTGTCGTTACGATTAATTGAATAGCCGGTGTGCTGGAATTTCTGTGTTCAAACCAGTAGAATCGTAAAAAGAGACGAAAGTCAATGACGAATTTAATATTCTTCTTCGTTTAACAAAAACATTCATTAACTCAATGAAATTGTTTCTGTTAGGCTGTCTTTGCTTCTCATGGATAGTACTGGGTATTAATTAAAGTTGCACTTTATTATGCAATTTCCAATTTTTGTAGACGAATTTCAAGGTAGTGGAATGAAGTCAAATCGTATCTATAATGAGAACAGCCTTTGTAACTTTATATAAATAAATGCACGAAGACCCGCACTCTAATTGGACAAATTTCAACAAACTGGAGTGAGATAGAAATTTGTATTTCTTCAGAATACGATTAATAAAACAGTTTTATTTTAAATTTTCCAAATATTTTCATTGTCGTTTCTGCCATAAATTCGTAAAATCCGGTGTCGATTGATGATCTATTTCGATTCCGGTGTCAATTACGAATGTATCACGAAGGAATCAATTACAGATTGTGTGCGTTCGTTGCTGGAAAGTTTCTTCGGCTAAACCAGCCAGGGTATTATTGTTAACGAGCGGATCAACGAGAACAGATTTTTTAAAAAATTCTAACAATGTCTTAAATTGCATCTGCTCGTTTCTGCCATAAATTCGTAAAATCCGTTGTCTATTGATGATCTATTCCGATTCCGGTGTCAATTAAGACTGTATCACGAAGGGATCAATTACAGATTGTGTGCGTTCGTTGGTGAAAAGTTTCTTCGGCTAAACCAGCCAGGGTATTATTGTTAGCGAGCGGATCAACGAGAACAGTCCCGAACAGCAGTACGCCGGAAGTGGAAGTTGACTTTTCCAGGCGGACCTAATAATGCCGGCGTGTTTAGCGGCGGCGTCTCGCGGTGTGTACGATGCCGAGCGTATAATTCGAGGGCGCGCACACCAGCGTGGCGGTGGTATTGCGCCGGAATTGCCGGGAATAATATAGAAATTTACATTTAATTTCGCGGAACGGATGGTTGCTCGACGGAACAGGTCGCACGAGAATAGAACACGACGCGTTTCTTTGGTCCCCGGAATTTTCCGAATATTCTCCGCGATCCCAGATAACTTAATTTTCCAACGAACACGCCAATTATCCGTCTATCCGGCCTCTCGAAACTAAATTCCTTTGTTGCGAGCGCTCTGAACTCGTACGCGAACATTCGAAAATTGCCCGAGCTTTGTCGGTCCGTTTCCAACCGTGTATCCGACGTTCTTTCTGATTTTTAGCCGATCCATGTACCTCCCGTTGGAAAACTACACCTGGGTTCGTATTACACGTTTATGACGCTTTTCTGTTAACTAAATTGCCGGCGACTCGAAGATCCATCATCGTGTCGACAAGCTACTCGGTAGTCTATCAATTCCGAAAGTCCTTTCAACATTTTATGAATCACGCTGACTAAACACGTTATCTCGCAATTCTGCAATCATACTGTACAAAGCGTGGAAGAAATTCTTGAAAGCGGAACTTTCCGTTTGAACGAAGCTCGAAAATATCAAAACAGAAATGTTGCTACAGCGAAAACAGAAATTTATTCGTCGGTATTAATCCTTTGCACTCGAAAATATTTCTACTGGAAAATTACACATTTTTTCCGATCTAGAACATTTCCACTTTCTATGACTTTATAACTTTGGTGAATACGAAATGAAATATTTACATAATATTTATATAATGATATGCAGCCTGTAGATTTTATGCGTTCACGATTGAAATTAGTGAAAGATTAAACGTGATCATTAAAATAGGTTTGTAGAATGATTAAAATGATCGAGAGAATTATCAAATACGATTGTGGTAGCTCATTAAAATCGTCAAAGGAAGAATGGACTTTCGATTTTGTAGAATTTCTGCAGCTTAAACAAATTTTACATTCATTATAAAACCGAATCACGTTTTACCTTGATATTTTAGAGCAACGTCAGAAATGGAAATAGTGCTTTCAATCATAATAATTACGGTGATATAATACGTCTGCGCCGCATAAGTATTTTAATAACGAAGAATAATGCATATTTGTACCGTTGAACCTACTTTCGCTATATTTACGGCCGGCATTACATTAAAATTTCATTTAAACGTATCACAGAAACTCACAAAGGGAATGCAGGAATGAAATGATACTCTTTCACGAGAAAGTGCATACGTAGAAGCTTGACGGCTAAAATTTTTCATTTTGCCTACCGACAATATTTTTGGCGAATTCTAACGAACATTCTCATTATACCGGGACAAAAATTCTGACAAATCGCATTACCGTTAATCAGTTCCCTTGCTTACTAAAAAGTTCTAGGGGAAACATTAATTATATTTTCAAAAATAAAATACTACTAGGTAGATCGCGTTATTCTCATTAATTTTCAGAAAGATTCTTCTCTCAAAAATGAATAACGAATGGAATTCTTCTAGGTCGATAGAAACGTTTCATTTTCGAGTTAACGTAGCTGCGAGAGTGCAAAGGGTTAGCCGGTGGTTCATCAATTTTTCTGAAACATGTAGAGCCTTTAAAATGTTGTCAAAACGAATTCCAGCGTCCGTGTGTTAACCATCCTTGAGCGGATGGTTTTCAGGTTCGTTAAAGTGTGCGTGCGCAATGGGAGGAGGTCAAAAGGTCGGATGGAATGAATCGTGGCAAAGGAATCATGGGCGGAAGTGATTCGCACTAAAATTAATAGGGGGTTCGAGCATTTCAAGTCGAAATGCAACGTCAATTCGGGATCGCGGCGGAGTCGTTGAAAACACGGTATCAACCAATTCTCGTTAAACGTTCCGTTCACGGGGTGCTATCAACTTCGCCGAGTTCTGCACATAATTCAGTATGGAAGTGTGCATCTCTTTCGTTCCCACTCTTTCTCTCTGTTCTCGAAATTTTATCGCTCCGCCGAGGGGGAAAAATATCGAGCGTTGCACACGAGCGCGAGAATCGCGTCGACGCACGCGAAACCGATTACTAACGCCTTCGCTTTTGTCCCGCGTAGCGTCGCGTCGCGTCGCGTTGCGCGCGATTCCATTCAACGCCGACAGAGAGAATAAACGCGACGTGATTAACGCGAGCCCGGAAAAACGGCGACCGGAACGTTTTATTTGCCCGGCGGAATATGTTAATAAATATCCCAGGCGTTCATCAGTCTCCCCGTACATTGAACCCGTCACGCTCAATTTTCGGGCAGCCCGCGCTACGAAATGATCGATGAAAACGAGGTTTAAAGCAACGCTTGCCGTTCTAAACAATCCGCGTTGAATATGCATGCGCGACTCTCAATTTCCCGCGATAATATATCGCTCTGCAATTTTCTAGGGTTCCCGCTCGTTTTCAGATCGCCGGTGATTGATGATCCTTTCAGACATATTACCGGGTTCGCGCGGCCCGGCCGCGGCTTCCAACCGTTCGACTTCATCCGTGGGAATTAGATCGCCGGCTAACGTTCGAACATACTTAAGTGACAATCGCCCCCTTTCATCCGTCTTTATCACTAAGTATTTCCTCTTCGAATAAAGTGCTTAAAAACCTCCAAGAACAAAATGGTTAACAAATATCGAAGAGCAAAATAGTTAGAAGGTGTCGAAGAATCAAGTGCTTCAAAAATATTGAAGAACAAAATGAATAGTAAACAAATATCGAAGATGAAATGGTTGAAATATGTCGAACGCATGTTTAAAATACAAAGTAGAACAGTTCCTCCGTAGCCAGACACGTAGAATGATCCACATTGCTCCGACCCGAGGCACTCCTAATTACACTTCCGGCGTCGCCTATCGCGGCACCCACGCGTACGCATAAAGCATTAACGATAAAATCGGGTTCGCTATTTTTTTCCCGACCGCTATCGTGCTCGACAGATCGCATCCAAACATGCAGCGCGCACGCAATCGCGTCGCACGAACGCAACGTCCGAAACAAAAAAAAAAATAACAAAAAAGAATGAACACAGCGGACGCGGGGATTAAAGATGCAAATTCAGCGTACTTTTAATTAGAAATTATGTCCGGTGGAATTGACTACTCCGGTTCTACATCGACCGGCGATAGAACGCTGCGGTGAACCCTGATGATCTCAGCGTTTTATATACAAGTCAATTTATTTATATCTCGCGTGACTTCCGGTGCGACCGGAATATATTCGCGTTTTTCGAAAAGCTCTATATCAAACGCTTGCATTTTTTTATTGAAGCTTTTCAGAAAGGAAATAAATTGATAATTCACTCCAATTTGTTGCAATAAAACCAGACAAGTTTTGTCTTGCATGAAAATCCAGTAATAAGCATTTCTTAGTGTTCGTGAGAACATTTTGTAGTGATTACAGCAATAATCAGGCCAGAAATAAAGCATAACAATGGAGTTTCTTTGTTCCCCGAAGAAAGTTTGTCGAGTATACTAACGAAGCACGATTGTGCAGTAGAAAACACGGTTTCTGTCCAGTCAAATGTTGTTCTTTATCCCGGTCGTGTTTTAATATTGCCAAGATTATCAGAGTGTGCCCGATACTAGACACCGTACACCTTGAGTCCAGTTTTACATTGTGGGAACGTGTTAAAAGCTGTGTGTAAAAGCGAATGAAACGTGTTTGAAAGCAGTGTAAAAGTTGCTCTCGTAAAAATGTAACCATTACCGTGAAAAGAGAGACTCGGGTGAGCTAAATAAAATTTCTATCGTAGTCGCACTCGACGTTTCTCCCGCTGAACGTCCAATTCATTCGAATCTGGAGAAAGGGCCCTGAAACCTGTTCGAGCAAACGTTGCGATAAAATCCTGCGGTTCATTATCCAATTTAGGGAAAATTATTCCCAGACAATCCACGAAACGACGGTTTAAATTTTCCTCATTGGTCTCATTAGACCAGTCGTGAAAAGCAAAATTTTCCACGTCCAGTGTAAACGTTAACCGATTCGATGAAATTATCACCGCAAATATAAATTACGTAACTCAATTTAAAACTCAACTAAATTTTTTCAAAATTTCCTTTAATCGGACCTTAGTCAATTAAGCGATCCAACACGTCAAGAAACTTCAACTCGACAAGCGATTAAGAATGTTGCTGCGAGTACGTTTGCGTTCACCGAGCTTAGTACCGAAGAGGAAGGAAGAATCGTGTGCTCAGTTCGCGGGGGCTGCAAATAACGAGCCAGATAGCGAACGGAGGGGTGGATTCCGCGGCGGGGGAGGATACGCGTGAAACTAGAATAGAAATAAACCACCACCGGTCATATCCCATTTGATATTCAACCTCCGGAGTATCTGTCGTGCTGCGCTTCCGTGTCTCCTATTCTTCCCGCTACAATGGAACTGCTGAACGTTACTCGTTGATTTAAATTTTCCGGTACATGGCCGTGGATAGCCGTGGTGGCTGGATATCGCCGACCGTCGCACCCACCCCTCCGACCACCCCTTTTTCTGCCTCCTCCACCACCTGATCCCACCCCACGCACCTCTGGTAGAGGCACAAAGCGCCGCGTCACTTTTGCCCGGCCGAAGCAGAAACGAGAAAAATGTACAACAAAAATTGCGACCGCGAGGAGAACGAGCTTCCTGAAACCGAGCCTCTTCCGTTTGAACGGTGTAACGATGGAATCAAATTTCGACATCCACACCCCCCACCCCTGGGCCAATTCCATCTTTTTCCATCCGCATCGCGATTTTAACATTTTTACCCCACTGGCAATTTTTGCTCGGATGCAGAGCTTCTGCACCATATCAATAATCCTTGTGGATTTGTTTAACCCCCATATGTCCCTCCGGGTGAGAATTCATCCATTGAATATTTTCACATATTGTAAAATTATGCAGCCTTTTTATCTATTATTCATCTTTTCATGTGTTGTTTTAACGTGTAAATTAAAAATGAGTAACTGTTATCCTAGTCTCTTTTCTGCAGCTATGTTTCAGGAGCGTACGAGGGTTAAAATGTAAGAAATACAGAAATGCTTACATCGATGTGCAAGATCGTTTCAATTATTTAGAGAACATATAAACGCAACAAACGGGCAACAACGTTTCCCAGCCTCGCCACTCGATTCACCTGTGCATCGAAGGGTTAAGTAGTACATCGTCCGTGAAAATGGCGGGCGAGGTTTGGACGCAACAGTGACGCAAGGGTCAAGGGACTCGGCGTGGCCTCGTGCCTGAAATTTCCAGCGAAATGCGACCGGCCAGCTCCAGATTTCTCAACCGCGCATTATTTCGGGTTGAGGGTCGCTCGATGTTGTACAAAATGCTGGGAATGTAATTCAAGAAACGGAACCTTATTACAACGGTCGGATGCCGCGCGTACGGCCGACGCTCGGCGTCGCATCGCTCTCGCAGGCCGAACGCGCTCGGCAGACGAAAATGCGGTACGGCGAAAAAAAGAGGAATCCGTATTCGTGACATCGTGAAACTGGATTCCGCTTCATTTCCATGTAAAATTAACGGCGGCCAAGCTTAAAAATTCGGTTTCGCCCGCGCTGTTTCCTCTAGAATTACGTTTCGGGTACGTGAATCTGGTCCCTTCAAGGACCGAATACGCTTTAATTCCACGTCCTCGTACGCGATGAAACCATCTTTTCAGGTCTACGCAAACACCGGGGAGCCTGGAATAACATTCCAGATCATTCTACCCGGTTTTTCCTTGATTCGAAACCGGTCTGTGTACGCTAATCCCGTTTCGCCAAAAAGAAAATCAACTGTCCGCTTCTGTGTTCACCTCACCAACAACGATTCGCATCGAGTCGAAATTAGTTACAGTGTTGGACAAAATCGTGATTAACACATTTCAATATTTCGTACGATTACGTCGAGCATTCTGATAGGACATAATACTGCGGATCTTCATGCAAAAAAATGATGGATTGTGTAAAAAAGGGTTCAATAGAAAATTGATTTCACCCCTTAATAATTTTGGTATATTGAAAGCAATCGAACAACATTCTTCGATTTTTGTAATCGTTTGCTGTTTCATATTTTACCTAGCCAATTTCTTCGTAAACGCATCAAAACCCGCAGTCTATTAATAAGAATTTCAATTACTTTATGATACTAACATTTGGTAAGACTCTTTGGAGAAATCAGACGTCTTTGGCTGAATGGTTTATTCCCGTGATGCATTAGCAAGGCTCATAATGGTTCGCGAAGTCCGGGCGTTGATTCCGGAATAAAACAGTGGATTATCAATCATCGAAGAAGGCAGTCTCGAATTTAGCTACCTAAATCCATCCGACTTTCGTCGAAATTTCATCGCCCTCCGTTCCCCGTCTCACGGTTTCGCGTTCCCTTCGGAGCTCTCGGGACACGAGGCTGCTTGATTACAAGACGTTAACCTCCGTTCGACAATTGGCTTCGCGCGCAAAGTCCCGATTAATCTCCGCGCGGCGCACGAAGCGTCGGCTTCATTTCCAGAAATACGTGTCCCGTCGGCGACAGCGCAGCCCTCTCAGCCCTCTAACTCTCTCGCGCATACACAGCTGCATCCCCCTCCCTCTTCCTTAGACGTCGAAGAATCGCGCTGACGTCACTCGAATATATCATGGCCCGAAGAAGCTGCTGGCGGGCCAGCCGCGTATATTGCCGGCGCAGACAGAATCGTGGCAGCCGCTGTCACGGGAACGGAGCTTGAGTCAAGAATTTAGTTTGATGAAAGCAGGAAATCCTGTTCATAATGAGTTTCCTATTAGAATCGGTTAGTCCGGTTGCCAGGCAACCCTGCTGGATCTTTCAATCCCTTCGATTCTGGTCCGGCACCGTTCTCCGCGAGAGAGACACTCTTCCCCTCCGGAAGAAAGGATTCCTTTCGTGAGAAATTATCTTTTTTTCTCCTAGCTAGTTTTCTGTTTCATGATACCACTGTTAGCTATCTTTCTTCTCTTTTTTTCGTAATGTGACTCTTTCCGCGAGACAGTTACAAATTCGCAAGAAAACTATTCTCCCCTTTGTCAGCGTCTTTCTCTTCCGCGAGACATCTCTTAATTCTGGATCTTTCAACCCCTTTCGATTCTGGTCCGGCACTGTTCTCCGCGAGATAGCTCTCTTCAGAAGAAAGAATTCCTTTCATGAGAAATTATCTTTCTCTCCTAGCTGGTTTTCTTTTTCATTATGCGACTCTTAACTCCATTCGCGAAATTTTCTCTTAGCTATCTTTCTCCTCTTTTTCGTGGTGTGACTCTTTCCGCGAGAGAGTTACAAATTCGCGAGAAAACTATTCTCCTCTTTATCAGGGTCTTTCTCTTCCCCGAGACATCTCTTAATTCTCTTCACGCTATTCCTCCGCGAGAGAGCTATCGTGCTCCATTTCTCAAGAGAAGACATTCGAAGTACGCTTATAGTACCTATCAACGTTACTACAATATTCGCGAAAGAACATGAGCGCAGTGGGCAGCTATTATCACAGTGAATCTATTACCAGAGTTTTCTTTCAAGAAACAAGATTCAGTATACGTGCGATTCAGGAAAAAATATAAGTGGCACGATTAAGTTGCTCACCTCTTATATTATTATACAGTTAACGAAGTTATTCTTTTTCTCGAGCCATTCTTTCCCGAGAAAGTTATTCTCTTTCACCGCGAGGGAGTTACGGATTTTCCACCTTCGTAATTGCATCCGTTGTTCCCCTCGATCGTGATTCAGGATTGCAGAACTCCGTGGAAAGTGTATAGAGAGAGAGAGAGAGAGATAGAGGATCCAGTATTTTCTCTCGCAGGGATGGTCTGAAACACCACTTTCATCCTCGAGTCGATTCATAGAAATCATGTTAAAAGTTGAACGCCTGGAGCGGTCGGATTTCGGGGAACGGCTGGTGGAAAACACTTGGTTAAACGAATAATTCCGTTGGCACCGGTCCAACCGGTTCCCCGATGTTTTTCCCAGGGTTGTGATAGAAGCGAGCTAGCTGCGAAACGAGTAACTAGTTTCACCTGGCTCAGAAGGGATACGCAGTCGCCATGCTAATGACTATATACTCGTCGTCTGAACACCCGGGGTAGTAGCTGCGTTCGCACCCTACCGACATCAAGTTCTCTACGCACGTAATTAAGCCACCGTTCGAAGCGCTAACGATCAGCTTCTGTGTTCTCGTTCCCCGGCCGGGTGAGCTGAATTTCTAGAAACTGGGCGACAAAGTTTAACTCGCGAGCGCGTTCGTCAAGGGATCGAAATTAAGATCCCCTTTTCCCAGGATATTGTCTGTTGCTCGAGATCGGAGGGGATAGAAGCCGTATTTTCTTCGTCGGGCCATGTAATCAGACGGTTTTCCACCCTTCTTCGACATAATTGCCGGAGGAGTCTCGTGATTGAGCTCTGATGGGGACTCCGTGATATGTGAACCCGGGAACGCATTGATTATCTCCTTACTTGCCCGCTCGAATCTCTTTCCACGATCTCGTTTAACCAAATTAGTCGCCGCGCAATAACAATTTCCTGAACGACCAAGTTGGAAACGTGCTTGCGGGCTGAGGGTTTGATATGCGTCCCGTGTCGCCCTTCTGTTAGTCGTATTTGACAGTATTATCTTCTTTCATTTATAGATTAACAACGTTAGGTACCATTTTATGTTCTACGGCATGAAACAAATTATTTACGAAACTTCGTTAATATTTCTTTTGCTTTATTCAAATCGTTCAGAAAAATTGAACGATACAGAAAGAAGGTTGATAATCCATCGTTTTTTGGATGGTTGCCGATAAAAAAAACACCTGAATATATTCCCTTGTTAGCTAGATAGATGGAAGCAGGGAGACTAGTTCTTTCGAAGACAATTCCTAAACGTTGACGGAGAACCGTCCTTGAAATCCAGAGTATGTGGGTTGGAACGGGATTAGAGGTTGGTAAGATGACGAGATTCCAGAGCGTAAACACTTGACCGTACGAAATGCGGGATTACTCACCCAAAATGCCGAGTCTGTAATTGATGGTGACGACGACGACACCCCCGTAGCTTGCCAACACGCTGCCATCGTGCGGGTTGCCGCTGCTCCATTCGTAGCTCTCCCCATGCACGAACACGATCACCGGGTATCTCCTTCCGCCGCTGTCCCTCGCGCCGGCTGTAATCAATAAAATTATCTGGTGATTGATCGGTGCCGCTGACACTCGATAGTTCCCGACGAGCATCCTTAAAGGGCCATTTTTCAAAAGCGTCGCTCTATAAAGTTCCTGACAGCGCCGTAAAGGATTATCAAGCGGGCCTTCTCGACGAAACCTCGCGGGGATGCCTTACCGGCGCGAACGAAATAGTTGCTCTATTTGGCTAACAAATTATCGGAAGTCCTGCTCTAAACCGCGCCCCCCGTGTGCGACGCCTTTGTGGCGCCACAGTGTTTCTCAACAGTTTCGCCGCGACGGGTAATGAGAAACATAGTTTCGCACGGTCGAAGTAATAATGGCATTTTCGCTTCGAACTTCCCTTATCTGCCATAATCTCGTCATTTTTTATAGAGGGTGTCTCAATATTCATTCGACATCCGGAAATCGGAGGTTACTGAGTGTATAATTATAAAAAACAAAATGGAGAATAACATTATTTCACACGAGACTCGAACTAAAACTGTTCGTAAAACATTGTCGCATAGGCGCAGGCTTCTCGTAAGCGCCGGATTTTGAACGTGGATCAATGAATCCCTTCTCGACGTACAGTCCGAAGAGAATTATTTCACCGTTGGTCAAGCTTTTCTTGCCGGGAAGCCTATTCAACCCTTTGATCCGGCGAGTGTCGATTTATCGACCCTTGAACGTCGATTTATTTTTCACTGTTCTGTCGACAGCTGAAAAGCGGAGAGCCGGCATTGTGACATTGGTTATAAGCCTTCTCGACTCTTTTCCCTCTGGCGTCGGAGTGTCTCTTTATGCGGAATTCCCGTGATTGGTCATTAAGGGTGTTTACGGGGCGAGTCTTCCGGATCGAGAGACGGCTTTGCAGCGTGAACAGCAGCGCTTCTAATGAGGGCTCCCTCGAATCAAATGGATGAATATCGCTGCTTTCTTTGCCCACGAGAATTTATTCCTTTGACGCTAATGGAGCCCCTCGCTTCAGTCAAATCAATAGAAGTTATTCTATATTTCCAACATATTTTTCATGTTTCGCGTTTATACCATTTTACTACAAACCCTGCACACGTGTGGATTCAAATGATTTACGGAAATATAAAGTCGTTTTCGTTGCAATCATTGTTCCTCTAAAGTGTTTTATAAAAATTTCACTTTCATCTTTAAGACCAAGGTCCATTATATTCGGTAAATATAACTAAGAGGGCACCCATCTCGGATCACTTTGACCTTCACATATGTTGTTCAGAATGTTGTCCTTGACAACATATGTGAAGGTCAAAGTGATGGGTCCCCTCTTAGCTATATTTACCTTACATTCTTTTGAATGCGCACCGCTCCAAAGGCGAACATTAGCCACAATTTATAATTTCTCACCACCCCGTCAGGATGCTAAAATTTTTCGGCTCGGCATTTCGCCGGCTGTTTACCGCGGCGAAAGTAAACAGGCCGGCATCGTATGAACAGCAGCGTTGTCGGCCGAAGCGGCGCGGCGGTAACGCGTGATTTGTTGAATTATGACCGAGCCCGGTGGCGGTCGTAGCGATCATGCTCCCGCGTGTTCCGGCTCCGTATTAGCATACTAAATCCGATTGACATACTCGGCTCGCGTTCGCCGGCCCTCGTTTTAATTACCTCGAACGCGATACGTCGCGTGTCGGCCAGATAATGCTCGCAGAGTCCTGTTCGAAGGACACGATCGGCCGATCGAACACCGCGGCTCTCGAAAATAGGCGGGCCGTCGTCCGTCGCGCCCGGTAATGGGCACTCGTTCACGATTTTGCACTCGGATGCGATTCGCCCTCCACTAAACGGCGAATATTATAATGGCAGGGTGCAGGGACGAGCGGCCATTATCGCCGAAATCGTTCCGCCGTTTTCCGAGGACGTCCCGCGGACGAAGTCGGCGTCGCGACGTCGCTCGATAGCACCCAGTTCAACTACTTCCTCGCGCGAAAAGGTGCACTGCGAAATATATTTAATTTCTCTTAATCGAATAATGTTCATCACTGATATAAAAATTGTATAATATTTCCACGAAATTGAGTGATTATACAAATTAACGTTAATTAAAAATATACTTGATTAAAATTCATCTGAATAAATTTAACTGTTTCATAAAATATACTTTATCAAAGTTCATCTGAATATAATTCACTGTTTAATAAAATATACTGTATTAAAATTCCTCTGAATAAAAATAACTGTTCAATAAGATTTACATTCGTTAATAGAATATGAGAAATTAATTTAATGTAAAATTAACTTTATAATATTTATCCCTTACTGAAGATTTCTTTTTACTTTAATAATCTACATTATATTTTGTCCGGCTTTCACGTTGTCTTTTATGGTTTAGCGAGGCGAACTTCACTTAGGGTTGCTTTTCCCAGCGCCGTAACAATTATGATACTTGTTTCACAAATTCTATGTGGTTCTCGAGAAGTTAGCCACACTACCATTTTGTCCAGGAGCGTGTATCTATTTACGCGGCATTCTAACGAGTGCTACACGAGCTCGATGGGGATCTATACGGGGATCTTTAATGTTTTCAGGGGTTGGACCGTTAAATTGAAACGACCCGAACTAATGGCGGCCGTTTTTACTGCGAGGAAGGGAGTCCGCGGAAACGACACGATGTTCCGCGCGCTTTCCGATCCCCGTTTCGAACGTTTCAAAGAATCACAGACCATGCGCAAATTAATTAATCGGCCCGTTGCAAAGAGGCCGTTTTTGTGCGAGTAATTAATTAAGGGAATCTGCCTCTCTTTCCCCCCACTATATCGATACATCATTGATTTAATATTGAAATTTTATCAGATTCCGATAATACAACTTCCCCACCCCACTCTTCCCCATTCAGCGAAAAATTTCTGCATAGAACGATACGCCCGATATAATTTTCCTTTTTTCTTTTTCAACGAGTTCGTATTCCAAGGACTTACAATCGTATAAAAAGTATTTAACGTCGGACCCAGTCGGCGTGAGAGCCAGCTGAACCGTGAAGCTTCGAGGGTATTTTTTTTTAAATTCATTCGTGCATTGTCGACCGAAATATGGCGAGTCGATGGGGAACCAGTCGCGCGAGCACCAATCGATAGCGCCATTTATCGATATAAGCTCCGATCTTTCCAAGACTACTACCAATTTCTCGTATAAAGCAATTCTTCTCCAAAAGATTTCATATAGCGTAACAAAAATTGTTGTACACATGTCAAAATATTTTTCGCGACACGTAGCCAAAATCAATATGTATGATAATATTTGCACACACCGTTGAAGTAGAAAAAACTCCAAAAAACACGTGTACTTTTGATCTGCAGAAACATTTATATTCACTGAACAAATTTACGAAAATTATTTCTAGGAGAAATTCGTTTTACACCCTCTTCTTCTCGAGATGTTTAAGATGTGCTCTCCACCCCTAAATTGGGGTTGTCGACAATCAAAATCCGTGTCAAATATTTTTCTCTCCGAGGTACTGCGATACTTGAACACCCTTAACACGAAATTGCAATGAAAAAGCTTCGTTCACGATATACTCTGAAAATTGATTTTCTCCAGATTTGAACGAGTATGCGTGGTGATAGCTCTACACATCCTTCATTCACTTTTGTTGTTGAGAGGGCTTAAGCAAAGCTTGCTCCGCCGGCGAGTGTAAGAGTCGACGATACTGTGGGAACGATGACACGATTACGAGGAATCGATATAAAGCGATTATGGAGATGGAAGTCACGATTTTTTTTTAGTAGAAAATCTGCGTAATAATGCAATCCGTTCGCGAGATATAACCAGAGCGATTCGAAGGGCGGGACGCTTACCAGCAGGTTTCTCATTTTTTCGTGTAAAGCCTGTCCATTTGGCAGGACCGCTTGTCACCCGCTGCCTCCGCTTTTACGTTTAAGGAACAGAAATTCAGTCGTAAAGGAGAGTTAGTACGTGCCGAGGTCGTCATTACTTCTCGAATAAAAGTTTCCCGACGGAAACGAGTAGACAGAAGCTGTCTTGATTAAATATTTAATATAGTCCGCTCTCCGACCTTGTCTTCGTTTTATTAACTTATCAATCCAGCCCGCGAGAAGCGTATAGTTTTTAATAAGACCGAAATATCGTCTAACGAACGACGACGTTACGATGCGAATTCGTAATGTTCGCCGGTGAAATCGGAGGGTGGCCTGCTCCGCGTATAATTACGCAAACAGTTCATTTCCTCGAGAAGCAAATGAAGAGGAGAGAAAAAACTGGAGGATAGGATACGCGAGGCGTTACAGAGCCCCGCACTCATCTGAATAAGAATCTCTAATGAAATAGCGGTCCCCGTGATAACTTATCTTTCATATCTGTAATTGCCCATTTCTCAATCCTTATTTCTCAGTTAGCTCCCGGACCAGAACTTCCACTTTTATGCTGCTTCTCGTATCCCTCCCTCCTGTGTATTTCCTTCTGATTGCTTCTCCAGTTGCTCGAGCTTTCCTTTGATCTAGTTTCTCCTCGTTTCTTCCGTACCACCTCTTAAAATCGTCCCACCCGCTCCCTCCCCTCGTTCTCCGCTGCCCACTCACTCGTTCTTTCCTTTTATTCCGACCTGTTTCTCTCGGCAACGTTCCCCGCTACATGGACCGTAAACCGCGTGCACGCTTTCGAAATATCTCGCAGAAGGGACTGCGAGGCTTCTCGGGAAATACGCCCTTTCCCAATTTTGTCCCCTGTACCATCGGAGGGGCCGTGCCTTTTTGTGCGTCACTTATTTCTACGTCTTCATTGTGCGACCCGAGAGAATGGCGCCGCGTCGCCTCCTTGGTATTTGCTCTTAACGATGCTCTTCATCTGCTTCGTACACGGTACACTAGATGTCGCCGTTCCATATTATTTTGTCAAAGTAACAAAGTAACAGAAACTGTGGTTGTAATAATTTTCAGTTTATGCACCAATCGAGTATAGGATTTACGTATTTACCAGAAAGAAAAGTCACGCAAACAAATTCGAAAGAAAATAATGCAATTCGATCATTTAAACGTACAAACTGTCAAGTATGGATTTAACGTACCGCGCAACGAACCGTGGATATTACATTAAATGTCCGGGCAATTTGTGAAATACCTGGCCATTTTTTACACGCATTGCCCGTAAAATTTACAATTCGCAGGGTGACCCACCTAAATTGTGCGTCATAAATCTCTCGTACTACTGGCGATAGAAGAAACATTTCACGAATAAATTTTCTCAAGGTCATTTGTCGAGATATCAAAAATTACAACTAGACAATCGATCGCAGTAGGTCGAAAACGATATAACAGTGGTTTTAAATTCTTCTAACGTTCTTAGTGATTTAAGTTACGCCATAATTTTAATTTTTGTAAAGATCCGCTTACCTTTCTGCGAAAATGTAGTCCGAACATTTACGTATGTGTACAATTTTCGTGGACATCGAACGGTTGGTATTCGGGTTTTCCCACGTTTCGACGATCTCCACAACGGACGGGGTTAAAAGTGTAAATAAAAGAGCGTACTTTATCAACAACTTCCGCGAGCTGTTTGAGTGCGTGAATCGACGTGACGCTGCGCGTGAATTTCGCTCGGTCCGTGAAATTCGGGTAACCTGGCAACACTGCGTGGAGGAACGTGGATTCTCGATCAACAGAGCAGCGTGACGCTCATCAACAGAGAGAGATCTTTCGAGGGCCAGAGGAAATTCGTGGGCGAGAGAAGCGTGATCGCAGGACAGGAGACGGCGGATCGAATCGGTGGTGCAAGGAATTTAATCGGTGTGCAAATTTGTTCGATCGAGGATTTGTGGGTGGAGGACGATCGGGGGATGATAAATTCAGCGAAGTCGGCGGTGACGCGACGCCGCGCGACGCGACGGGGATGCGTTAAGGCGCGGGACGTTCGATTTTATCGGGCGTGCACGATACATTATTTCAGTCGGTGAATAAATTTGCCGGAGCACTGTCAATATTTGATACGGCGTGCACACAGTTTCGTGTGCCGGGGAACGCCTCTAACGGACTTTACATATTCATAAAGCCGCGCTCCGCAGTTTGATCGCAGATGGTAAACGAGAACTACGTAATCCTCCGCTCGTCGCCGACACAGTCGAATCACTTAATTTCTGCGACGCGTCTTCGCGCGAGACGGTATCTGGTCTGCTCGAATTATTAGGCGTTCAGATTTGTTTTAACACGATTGTAACTACAGTGAATATCGTCCAGTGTTTGTGAAATAAGGAGCCACCGCATCAGTGTACGTATGGAGATCAGGAATAATTTTCAGGTATGTTGCTTTTACAATTTTCCACGACGGACGACTATTACCTTTTACACCCTGTACCGAAACCGACTGGAACATTATAATTGCATATACGGTGCAGTTGCAATATTAAACAAGGGCGAGCTGCAGCCACGGTCTGTTTGAAACCTGAGCCAGAAGAGTAATGCTGCTTTATAGCATAACCAAATTGCATTAAATTATAACAACAGGAAAGTGGACCTTTATGCGTTTGTAGGAAATAGCACTCTAAAAATAGCTTCGTAAGATTGAACGTAGAATAAAGAAGTATTTCTCTTTGCCAAGGGAAAATATTTATTGAGCTGATGGACTTCTGTCTGCATATTTCTTTTCGCTTGTTAATACTTGAAAAGGCACATCTGCATAAGGGAACGGGAAACTTAACGAGAAAAAGAGAAAGAAGACTGATATAATTCAGTGATGAAATTATCAAGAACACAGTTTCCGAGATACTGAAAAATCTCAATTTAAATTCAACTATTTTTGTACCATTTCGAGGAAACGTTAAAATTTTATAATCTGAATAAATACGGTCCCGATATTTTTATAAAGAGATGCAAAATTTTAGGGACCCGTAAACCCGGTGTTTAAAGCCTCCCTTGAACCGTGAACTGCGCTACAACTTTATCGAAGCCATAATAAATTACTTGGCTAGTTTAAAGCGCGTTAAAAATCCCGAAAAATTCGTTCCTCATCGATTTTCACGGTTCGATGACTTCCGGCTTTATTTCGAAAGTTCTTCTAGGCTGTTAGGTGCGAGAGGCTGGTTTATGGTATTCATCCGAGGTGTCTGAAAACAAAAGCTGTCGGGGAGGACGATTTCCCGGGAATAAAAGCTACGTTTCCCACCGGTTCGCTTCAAAGTTTCACGAACTTCTTTTGGGATCGTGTTTCTTGATAAAACGGAGGACGTGTCTCTAAGAAGATTTCCTTAAAAGGCCGACTCGTCGCCAGGCGGAGGCTATCTAAAGGATGTCGTTGTAACCCGAGCGAACTTTCCGGTTTTCGAGAGAGCGAGCGAGCTTAATTTTCGCAGCCAGAAGGCGAACGTTTACGTTCATCGATAAATTCGACATCTACCGAATAATTGATAGACTCGAAGGCCTCGCGCAACGAAAACTTAAACAACTAGGCAGCCTCTTACATATTTCAGCGTAGCCGTATCCCGGCAAACAGAATTTAATATATGTGGTGCATCCATCAGAAATTTCTCGGTCGGTGATATAAATTATTCAACAAATAAAACCGCCATCCTGTCGCTTCCCGCAATAAAACATCCTTCGTTCGGCTATGATACGCAAATATTTATCCGCGACGCCATATCGATATATATCGTGTATATACAAATAAATATTAATCTGAATGACCCATTGGTTAAACAATGCGGTGCGAATCCGCGTCGTACATAAACCAGATCCTGAAAAAATTATTGCCGCCTATATTCACGCTGCCTGGCGTGATCTATATGATCGTTCAATGAAACCTCGTAAATCTTAGAATTGTAGAGGAAGTAGAGCGTGTTCGATAGACCAGATTTTTAAAATTGCATTTTTCAAAAGTGTAGAATCTTGAAAACACTCGCAAAATATCAAGCTTCGATTCATCGAAGTGGAAAAGTTTCGACGAATTTCAACCCTTAATCGACAAGAAATACTTTAATAGAGGAGAAATTATGTATTGGTATTTTATATTTAAAAAATTTTAAATTTTGAATTTCGTGTTTTCAATTTAGCTGTGAATGCATAAAGATCCGCAGTCTATGGATTTAGATACGTTAAAGCAATATCTGGTGGGGCGTCAGATTCACTTTTTGAGCGAATTTTTGTATTTCGGCGATCAGGGGTGGTCGGCTCCGGGAAAGTTCGAACAACAACGTGATGGTTAATCCTCGGAGTATCGCCGCCCGAAACGGAATGGCAATTGCGCAGGGGGTAGGAGCGTTCTACTTCGTCACTGGCCGTGCCAAACTATCCTAGCCTGGGTACTGTTTCATCCCCCGAACAATCGGGCTTCGTATGCAAGGCCGCAAGCCGCGTTTTCATCGAGACGTCCTTTCCCAGCGAACAGGCCGCAGCCCCGACAATGTAGCTGCCGGAATATTACGAGATATAAACTGGACTAACACGATGTAATTCTGCTTAGCATGCTAACTGCGTGTTCGGTTGTAAGTCCGAGCCGGAGAGGGTGGCTACCCTTATCCCGGAAACAATCTGAAACTGCTGTACGTATTCCGTTTCCAACTACCTTCTAACCCTTTCCGTATCCCGCAGCGTTCGCGTGTACCTCTGCTTGTATTCGAACCTCGCGCACCGGAAAAGAAATCGGAACGTATTCGTAAGGGTGCGGACAGGGTGCGGCGAATTCTTATGCGAGAGGGTCGAAAGACGAACGAATTCCAACGGCGAGAGTTTTCTGACCTTCTTTCCGCTTCGATCGTTGCTCGACACTCGTCGACTCGCGGGTCTAAGGGATACTCACCCCTCCCTAGCTAATAGATATGTAAAATGATGCGGGCTTCTTTTCTTTCGCAACGGTACTAGCTTGTCGAGGATTCTTTTAGCCGACTCGTCGTTCTTAATAGCCGGGGGAGACCCGGGTTTATTGGTTCACGAGAGATTTAACCCACCCCTCTTCTCGTGGGGTCAGTAGGTCAGCGTTTTTGTGATGTCAGGAATTGGGGGGTGGATTAGAGGGTGTTGAAGACTCCGCTGGATGTAATGAAATATTTATTTCAGTTTCTAAATAATTTCGACGGATACGCTCTTGATATTTTTATCAAATTTTTTATTCAGGTATATACCTTTAATTTTAAATCGATTTCGTTTCAACGTCGATCAAAAATAATTGCTGAAATTTTGGGAAGACGCTCTCTATTGATCACGATTCGTGGTTCATTCTGTGTGCACGTATAATTTATATACACCCTGTGCATTACCACCAATCTGTGGGGCGGGAATAATCTCCTTTGAAGATTTCCCCATCAGCGAGTTCATTATCACCAATAATTCATCCGCGTTTCCCCTTCAAGTACAGTTTAACTAGGAACCGCCAAAAGGAGATACAATTAAACTGCCCGTTCGGTATCGCGCGCGTTCGCCGTTGGGAAACGGAATTCGATATCGCGGCTTAGCCCGGTAACAAGTATAAACCGCGATGTTCTTTTTCCGTGGATCGGCCATTTTTTTTACACGCGGCATAAACACTCATGGCGGGGACGCGGGATATTAAAAAGCGGCGGTCGTTGTATGTCGTCATTTGTTTTTTTCCCTCTGTTTCTTCCATTTCAGGCTAATGGTTTTTGCTGCTGCGCGTGCCGGCTCCTGTTGCATTGTTATTGCGGTTCTTCAAACGTTACTGTTCGATTTCTTTTTTTTCGTCGGTCTGCCGCGAACAACACACTTCCACGCGGGTATGGACGCGTATAAACTAACACTGATATGTTTTGCTCGCGGCCGTCCACGAACACCGCAATCGGGGAACTCGCGAGCCACCGGTTAATTAAACGTTAAAACGGAAAAACCGCGAATTGCATCACGGGTAATTGATATTATCAAAGATATTAATCTCATTAGAACGGCTGAATTTCGACCGGCGCCGAGACAAACGAAAATTATTCGCGATCCGGGACAGAATACTCTCAAAAACAATTCGAACATTTAAATCGTATTAAATTAGTGTTTGACAATTTCCGTTTAACATTTATTCATTTGTTTCTTTTCGAACACATCGTCCGAGTCAATTCGCAAAAACTGACTAGACAGGTTCGAAAATGATTATACGATATTTGTTCATCGAACTTGTTTATTGACAGAGTGCAATCGAAAAACGTAGAATTTGGATCTTGGATCTTGGTTTGTGTTCGGGGCCCTCTGTCGCTTGGGGCCCCGGGCATTTGCCCGCGTCGCTCATACGGTAATACGCCACTGGGTGCAATAGTTAGTCTGCAAGTTCTACTCTAGACATTTCCCCGTGTTTTTGCATAGCAAATCGTATCCTGCTTCTGCCGTGCTTCCGACAGTAGCCTGTATAAAAAGCTACCCCTTCCGCTGGGCTTGTTCGACGTCATCGAAGCTTCCTCGATGAATCTACAAATCCTTCGAGCAGAAAGAAAAATAAAGGGGTTGAATTAATTAATGATCGGAGATTTGAAAAATTCGCTCTAATTTCTCTCGCAGCGCCGAGACTTGTTTAAATAAACATTTATTCCACCCCCGTCGGAAGAAGGGTTGCTGAATTTCTTGTTTCTACCGAGCTACGTCGTTGGTGCATTGGAGGGGTAGCAGGGGGTGCGAAACAACTCTATATTTCGGTGTGCCAGGGACCAAACGGTATGTAGGTCGTTTCGTTGAAACCACCCCCGAGGATTCCGGAAAAACAATCGGCCGGTTCTTCCCCGGGGCTTGTCGAGTCGCTGGTGATTCCATCGGCGTCACATCGCAACCGCCGGTTTTTCTCTTTCGATTGAGAAAATTGAAAGGGTTCGTTTCCAACCATGAATTCGGAGCTTGATCCGCCGGATCAAGCGGAACACTTACCCGCGAACACTGTCGATCACATTCCCCGAAAAAAGAGCGTATATCGCAATCGAACACACGTGTGGAGGCGATATCTTGAAAGTTGAACGACCTCGATCGATTTCAACCCTCTCGGAGCTGTTTTATTCGAAAAGTAAACATTTCTATCGTTCTACAATAATTCCATTCTGTACAATTCCATGGACACGATGTTGATATAATAGTTAAATAATTAGCAAATCAGATTAATAATCTAAAAACTATTTTTAATAGTACAACAATTTTTAGCGATGCTGTTATTCTTACTCTTATTTAACGGAAATTAACAAATATATTGTTAGAGCCTTCAAATCGTTAAAAAATATTTGTCGTCAATGTAGTAAAACAATTAATATTCTAGAAAGTTATTAACGTGTTGAAATTCCATTTTTAAGGTTTCCTTTGCCCAGGGAAAACGTTGGGTCACGTTTTTTATTTATTTTTGAATAAGGAACCGCTTCTTGGCCACACGTGTCACGCTTTCGGTCGGCTGGTATGTTTTTGCGCCATCGATAGACTAGAAAACGGGAGGTCGAAAACGTGGCGCAGCAAAACACTCTTCGAACCGCGTGCGACCCGCGCACAAACGGTCGGCGCGTTCGCCTCGGGGTCCGAAATTGGAAAAAATTTTTGGAAACACAGGTGAAACGCGGTTGAGTGTACGGCGAACGAGAACGAATGAAAAATGGTCGGTCAACGAGACGAGTTCGGGTACGATCGTTTCAGAGAATTCGAACAGTTTTGTGAAGGCTGGTGTCTGTGACGGACGTAAAAGGGAAACGGGAATGTTACATGTCATCACGCGGCGTTTGCCAAATTCAATTTTTCGGTTGCAATTTGTCCGGACACCGTACGAAACTCTTTACCCACAGACCCGAATTCGTGATATTTTGCTCGTGATAGTAACTGTGGCGTAAATCAGATTTATTAGCTTAGTGCTTTCATCAATTTTTCTCATGCGACGTTTTATCTCGGTAACATTCATATGGTCCATGAAAAAATGCAAATCTATGTGCCTCGGCATTTTGTAATATTTTCAGAGGGATGTTGAAGAAATGTTGAAACAGAGTGGCCACTCCTCGACTGGGCGATCAGGTGACATTTAATTCGAAAAGGTTGCTTAATTCGTATCAGCGCCACGCCTCTGGATATCCTCTCGCCGATAGGTCGACACTCGAGATTATTGTTGCGGCGTAACGGGCGCAGTTCGGTCTCTATTTAGTGTCAGCGGCAGAGCCGCGCGCGCGGCACGCAACTGTAAATCTCGCTGTCCGCTCCGCGTTTCCCGCGCCTCCGATAGCAATTGGCCGCGATCCAAATTTCAAAGTCCATCGATTCCTTTATGCGCGGGGCGAGCCTTTTGTCGGCGAGTGCCCGCCCCGCCGGCGAATTTCGCCCCCGCGATAAATCACGATATAATTCCTCGGTGTACATTTCCTCCGTTGGGAGGTTTCTTCAAGTCTCTCTCTCTTTCTGTTCGCTCTCGGTGTCGATTTATCGTGAGCCGTCGATTAAAGAAAGCTCGCTGGAGTATGCTCGACTTATTGCCTTCGTTTTTTCGCCTGGAAATTCCACCGTCCGTTTTTTCCCTCGAGGAATTTCCACGGTCCGAAAGAGACAACGAGAGAGGGAGATAATAGTAGTGGTCTGTCCTCGTTGTTCGAAGCGCACACTAGATTTTTACCGGTGTAACGACGTTCGCAACAATAACGGGCCTTATCTCGGCGAACACGCCGCTTCTCTCCCATACACAGAGCCCGATCCGGCCACCGATAAGCGCACCGTCATCGTCCTTATCTGCACGCCATAATCCTGGCCGCGTCACTGCAAGGCTGCAGCATAAAGTACTGCATTACAGCTGCAGCCGACCTTGTTGCTTCGCGGGTCGTTATCCGGTTAAACCTACCGTTAACCGTTGCTCCTCGACCCTACGAGGCCGGCTCCCGCGGATTCCAACCCGCAAACTGCCGCGTCGCGCCGCCCCGCGAAAAGGAATCCCTTCAACATCAAGAAAAAAGGATCTAGTAATGCAAAACTTTAATTAACGAGCGCTATGTCCTCGACTGTAAACGGGATCAAGCGACGCGCCACGGTAGAGTCGCTGACGAAAGGACTCCGCATCGATTTCTTCATTTTTACCACGCTTACATTAGTTTGCCATGTGTGTCGGTGTTGTCGTTGTAACAAGATAGAAAATGTTTAATAAATAGTTTGCTTTCAAGGAAGAAGGGTCTAAGAATTGAGTTTTACTAATTTATTACTAACAATAATTTGTTTACAATGTTATAGTAGTTCTAAATAAATTTAAACTAACGAACTTCAGCTTTACTTTATTAGTGGATCTAGTACCAAGTTCGCTTGATTACTCCCAAAGGCCATTGCGCTTCTCTGGCCGTCTACATTTTCTTTTCCGGATCTTTGCTAAAATAGTTACTTAAAACAACAGCTTCGCTTGAGCTGTTAATAGTGCTTGCCGAACTATATCTGTGCTTGAGCTAAACCTCGCTTAAAAGGTCTTCTAGTTTCCATCCTACACTGGATTCTAGTTTCTCTTATTCCCTATTAGTTCTAAGTGGTGGCGGGTTCCTTCGATTTGGGTTTTTTAATGAAGTGGACAATTGATTTTTTTCTTCATCTATTTTCACTAATAGAGAATGTATATTTTAGTTAATTTAAATTTAATATTTACTGGGAACAGATCTGGTCATCCTTCTGTATTAACATTAGCTACTCGTCGTTTCTTCACAAAGGAACGTGGGGTCAGAGTGACAAGATCAAGGGAATTCAGGGGAAGTTTTAATCTGGCGACTCTGTCTGTCCCGTCTTTTTGTCTCTGACTGTATCTGACGAGAGAGAAAGAGAGGAACGTAGAGGTGCTAGTTGCTACGGGAAGAGGTCAAAGCAGAGGGAGAATAGGGGCGATAGTGCGAGGGTGGTTACATGAAAAGAAAAGGGACGAAGAAAAGGGCGAGCTAGGTGGAAGAGCAAATTGAAGGCGTGGGGAGGTGGTCAGTGCTAGGTGGTACATGGAGATAGCGAGGTTAGGGTAACTGGCGAGGAAAAAAGCGAAACATGGTGAGACTTGCTGGGTTTAGATTGGTAAATGGGATACGAGGAGAAAGAGAGAGAGAGGTGGGGAAAAAGAGCAGACGTTGAGACTGGAAGTAAAGAGAATTTAGATTGGGAGGTGGGGGTGAAAAAGAAAGGAATCGAGTGTTACGAGGACGAAGAAGAGAGAATTTAGAAACATCAGCAACAGTTTGAATTAAAAAGATTTGAGGAGAAAAATTAATATTTTGAAGAAAGTGTTATTTCTGTTAATGGATATGGTAAGAGTGAGATACTATTCAAGAAGTTGTTTATTAATCATTATCGCGTCGGAGAAGTAGTCGCGTGCACTCCAGTGAAAATTAAATCGGGAATTCAATATTTCGAGGTAACGTGGTTATTAAATTCGATATATTTTTTAATGCGGTTTTTTCGCCTGGAACTCGAATATTTGCGTTGAGTTATAACGGTGAGACGAGTGAAAATGGAACTGATGTATTATGAATATGGTACGAGGAAGATGAAGTACGTCTACCTGTTAACTATGAATAACAGGTTTCCTCTACGTATTCGCCTTTAGCTTCGGTTCATCTCCAATTTTCTTATTTGCTCGCGGCATTTCAGCATTAAATTGCTGAAGCGTAAACATATCTCGGGCTTTAATCAATCTTCTAATTACCGCAACACGAGCGCCGCAGAAAAACGGTAAAACGCATCGAATAAACTAATTATGCTTTACGCACTCAATAGAATACTTTTCGGATATCGTGGGGCATATAGATCGATCTAGCTGGAAACTTTCATGGCACTATATATCATAATTAAGCTACGAAACTTTACGCATTTATAGCCTATAAACATCCCCCTCGAAACAACTTGCTAAATAATAATAAAATTTTATTTTCAATTTCCTGAAAGCTTTGATCAAGAAAAGAAACAGCGAGCAGATATCGATTCCGGTAAACTCTATAAAACTTGTAGTTTCCATAAACTTTCGCCATCAAACGATAATAAATGCAACAAGCCAAATCAAGTTATATAACGCTAGATAATTGACGTTCCTTTCTACTATTTGCACGGATACAAAGAACACAACGAAATAAAATAGTACGGTAACGCCTCTCTCGATGTTCGTGAAAAAGATGTGCACAATACAATGATCAGAGAAATGTCATCAACGTATTCACAAAAGTTTCACGATGTGATATAGAGCAGGAAAAAAGTATCGAATGAAACGACTGTAATTACTAATTAGTATTATCGATCGACTAGACCGTGCGCTAAATTGGAAAACTTTCGTTTAAACCGACTCGCCATCGAATTTCCGACGAGACAACTTTGATCTCGATTAATCCGGGGTTCTTGGACGGCGATCGAGGGGTTGGAGGTCGCGACTGATTCCCGGCGAGCCGAAGAGAAATACGACTGGCGAAAATCTCGAGGGTTGACGAATTACTCGTCGCGACGCGACGTTAGATCGACGGCCGGGCGTCGTCGTCGGTGCGTCGGCGAAGCCGTATGGGCGAGGGCGTCAACCAGAAACTCGATTGAGCGGGCGCGGGGGGTCGAGGGAGGCGAGGATCCAATTCGTTTTGCTCCTCCATCCAGTTTTCTTGGGCGTCGGTGCACGAGATATTTAATAAAAAAGTTGACATTTCCTTCGGGTCCTTTCGCCTTGCTTTTCCCCCGTGCCTCGCCGTTTCTGCGGAACCGTTTGCGCCGGAAAGGAACCCGCTCGTCGACGTTTATTTTCCTCGACGCGAGCCCGCCCTGCCACATAAACAAAATTTCTACGCCGGAGCATTGTTTCCGTTCTGTCACTGTTCACCTCCTCCCTTATTTACCACCCCACCCTTGTGGACCATCTGTTACCCACTTTCATCTTGGCCGCGAAGGTCGGGAAAAATCGCGGGAACACGAGCTCTGATCGATCGCGGCCGCCGCGGGGAACGTGTCCGACGTGTTGCGATTGTTGAGCAACCTCGTCGCCCCTAATTCTTGGCAACCCTCGCGTTTATTTCTCGCCAGATGCCTCTCGCCAGTCCGAACAAGCTGTTGATCGTTCCACGAAGGGCAAATTGATACACGAAATTGATCGCTGCGAGATTATTGGCCTGGCTAATCACCCTTTTGGTACTACCCTTTAGTATCACCCAGTATGGGTTACCCTTAACTCACCGACAATTATTTAAATCGACGATCGTTCATTGCCTCGACAATCATTTCAACAACAAACGTTTTCGTTGATACCGAGTTTCACCGACTACGGTTTCAACAGAAATTTACAATTAATAATGTAGATCGTTGTTTTGTTTCAGCTAGTGGTAACGAGTTTACATGCGTGTAGCAATCGGTACACAACAACGTATCATGTTTCTACTGATGTACCAGTAGTTGTCTTTAAATATTAACTGTTTCGCTCTAGATCGACAATTGTAAATTGTTGTTGTAACTATTGTTGGTGAAACTCGGTAGAATTAAACATTTGTCGGTGAAACGAATATTGGGAACATGACTGTCAGTGATTTGAAAATATCGGTGAGTTGATATCGTCAACGAAATTGAGGGGAACAAGGTTACCCCCTCTCCGCCCGTATCGGAGTAGCCACGTGACATTGTGACGCACGCAGGACAGAGACGAAAAGAAGAGTAGTGGGGGAATGGCGTCGTAGAAGGGGAACGGTCACGTGACTATCCGTTAGAGGGGAAGGTATACAGCTTTCCCCTGAATTCGTATCAGAAAATGGAGGATGAGCCGGAGAGCCTTTGTCGGTGTGTCTTCTGTTCCTTATTGCGGTATCATTGTCGGTGGCGACGCCTTTCCGCAGCAGCCCTAGGAAAATGGAAGATGGCCGGAGGCTGGGGGGTGAGCGAGGAGTTTTCTGGGGTGCGCATTTTCACGGCAATCGCGGTAATTTCCCCGAGGATAGAGCCGTGCTTTTCGTGGCGGCCAGACTTATGCTAATTAAACCGAGAGACCGTCGCGGCGAAAAGGATAAACGGGGAGGGGGTTGGGTGGGGAAAAATGAAATATGTCGTCCTATTTTGTCCCGTGGACGGCGCCTAACCCCTTGGAACCCACGGTGAACGCCTCGAGCGTCTCTTCCGCTGCTGTCAGTCCGAGGGGAAACGTATTTACCCCTCGATGCCCTGTCAACGGGGATGAAAACGCGAGCCACCGGGCGATTGCATGGAAATTGGCGATTTCGGGACGCGTACACAGCAGCGTTCACGCGGGAGACGTTTTAATCTCGAAAATTGTACCGGCCAGGTTTTAACTCTTCAGCCGAGGGGACGCGGACAAAGGGAATCCTAAATTTAAATAAAGAATGACTCGGCCCCCGTCCGACGTCCGCTCCTATCTCGCCCGGGAATATTTCTCTCAGGAGGAAGAATTAATCTCCATTTGAAAAGCGAAGCCGAAACTGTCCCGGCAACAGTGGAATAAGTTTAATGAACGACTCGACCCGTTGACGGCGACGGCATGGGGGCGAGACTCGATTTTCATGGTGTTCTTTCGGCGGCTGTTCGGATGTCTCGAGGTGGACGTACCGCTGTATGAGGTTCGATAAAAAAATACGCGGAATTTCAGCTTTTGATACAACAGAAGAGAACATCGTAGCAATTGGACAGCCTGGGAAATTTACAAATTCCGCGTATCTTTTTATCAAACCTTCTAAGAACTGTGACGAACGCTTCGACGAAGGGGATGCTGCGGGAACGATGAAAATAGTGATAAGGAGCAGACGCGTTGTTTCCATCCACCGTCGCGGCGGAAGGTCGCGATGGAGTTGGATAAGTTCGCGATGTAATTTCACCTCGTTCTGAGCCACGACTTCCTATTTAATTCCCCGACTCCTTTCGCGGCTGGGCGGAATTAAAATACACGTGGAGAACGGAAGCGAGAACGGAAACGGTAACTCGTGCAATTGGTGGCGCCGCGCCGCTCAGGAAATTTAATTTCATTACGGGAACCCTTTCTCGCCTTTTCTTTTTTTCCTAGCCCTCCGACCGATCGATCGTGGTCCGGAAAAGGGCGTTCCTTGGTCTTTCGTTTCGCCGTCGTTCGAATATCGTCCTCGAATGAACTCTCGACTCGCTCGGAAAATGGTCTCCCCGCTGTGTCTCGACTTCGTTCCGACGCGGAATTGCCGGGCGAGCTCTCTGAAACAGCGAGAGAACGCTTTCGACACTTGTACGTTTCGAAATCGGAGACTGGAAAAGTGGTGACACCTTTTTAATAGGTTCCGTTTTAGAGTCTGTGCACCTTCTACGAAACCTGTCCTCGGCAAAATTTGCAAAAAGAATATTATCTCTGCCGGTATAAGTGTCCCTGGGCAGATCCGTGTTGTGGACTTGTATCGATAAAATACTGTAGTATACACCGTCATAAATCAGACCCCGATGGAACAGGGAAAATGACTCATGATAGCGACGAGACGGTCCCAAAGAGATCTGCAACCTCTTGGAACGAGTCGATAGCGCATCTGGGACCAGTGTGGTGATTAGTTAGCAAAATAAATTTCCTCGCGGAGAGTCCTTTCAGTGCTGCAATTCGTCGTAAATCATAGTTGGGGGTGAACTGGTCGGGTTGTCTATGCTCGACGCGGGATAAATTATTTAATTTAACACTAGGAAGGATAAGGCACTCCGGGTCGAGAGAGGCTCGAGGCTGAAGTATGCGCAGGCTAAGCTACGCGCGGAGAGAGTCAAAGAGAGAGAGAGAGAGAGAGAGAGGGAGAGAGAGAAAGACGGCTTTAACAGGGTCGGACGTATGGCACCTCCCTTGGCGTGTACCGTATTAAATTTATGCCACTCGTATAGCTTTCCAGAGTGCGGGTGCGGAGCGAGAGGATTGCTGGTACGCGCGTGTAAATGAGAAAGACGGTTGGTGGGGTGGTAACGAGCGGGAGGGCCGGGTGAAGGGTTCCTTGGGCCCCTGCCGTAGACGTGTACCTTAATTCGTTCAATTTCGTGGCTCCTGCAAGAGTAATCGCGCCAGATTGGATGGCATTACCGGATCATAAAGCCTCTAAGGCGGGGCAATTATGATAAGAAAGTAGGCCAGCGTTGCTGATGGCAGCGACGCACGAGAAGACACGTTCGAACCGAGTCCTAGGGGTTCGGGAGACTACCGGGACCAAGAGGGGGACGTTCAATTTTCGAGCGGTCAGATTGCCAAGCTGCGACAGAGTTTTTCAACCAGCGGCCGGACAGATCCTCTTTTCTCGGAATCGAAGGTGTGCGCCAGACGAAATTAATCTAGCACCGAGGAAGGAAACGTTTGCTCCCAATCTAGCCCAGATCTGCCGGAGAATTAACCCTCGATGAGAAACGTTCCTTCTCTCGCCGGAAATCGGTTGGTATCACTGATCCCAAAGCTTCTCTCTCTCTCTTTCGCTCATTGTTTACATTCTCTCCCGGTTTCTACCCTCCGGAGCTTCGGCATCCCTCTGTCTCTCGTCGGCTAGCTCTCTCGGTCCACTTCCCTCCTCTGGGAAAAGGCGCATGGCCGAGATGCAACCCGGCAACGCGACAAATGGACATTATTCGGGGCTGCGAACAAGGACGCGACGATTCCTTACCGTTTTCCGAGTCGTTGCCGCCTTTTCGCCAGGATAATCTCTCGCTCGATCTCCGGGATTACCGTTCGCGCGCTGCGACGTTTCTGCAGTTTCACCTTTCGTGCTCGAAACACGGCAACCGACGAGGAAAACGAGAGACCAGCCTCCGACACCAGAACGCACCCGCCACGGATCGGAATCTAATTATAAGCGCGCGGTTTACTTTGTAATTGGATTCCTCTGAGTTTCCTCTCGCTCTTAGTCCTCCACCTACCACCACCTCTCTCTCTCTCTCTCTCTATTTAGCCGAAGGATTTCGATTTACCAGTCGAAGATTGGATTTTAACTCGACCTCGACGAGGCGATGTTCTTTGCGAAGGGAGAAGTATTCTTTCTGTACTATTGAGAGCTAGCAGCTAGAGGAATGTGCTGCGAATCGCTCCCCCTTTTTCCACGATTTAGTGCACGGCCAAACGTTTAGACTACTTAACCGCCGGAATTTATGGTCGAACTGGCACCGGGATTCCCCGAAATTTGCCGCACGATCTCCAAGACTCCGAATCACGGAGAAATTCGTTGACTCGCTTGTTAATGCTAATGGCTCATCTCGTAGCGAGACATCTTGAATTTTTTCGTGGTTCGTAACTGACCCGGAAAAAAATTATTTCTGAAAGTAATATAATTTTATACCAGTTTTGATAGCTTTTAGCTTAAGCAGCTTTTAACAGCTTTGTAAAAAATGTATAAAGAAAGATAAGTAAGTTGCATATTTTCTATCGGCATCGCATAGTGTCGGTTCAAAAAGAAAATTGTTTCCACTTTCGTGGATGATCGCGTTTTATTTGTTGCGCAGTGTGCTGCCGATCATCGACGAAATCGTCTCGCGCCTGGCGCGAAATTCTCTCCGCGAGTTTTTGTTGCGCGAAACGATGATCGCGTTCAAAAGTATCAGGCAATACTTGGCTCGCTAATTACCATGTCGTTTCGCAGCAGTAACAGTGATTAGGTCAGGTTGAGGGAATATTTAGGCAGCGAACTGTGCGCTAAATTGGATAGCTGGCAAAGTTGTTTGAAAACCGTCGGAGCTTGGTGTGCTCGAAACTTCCAACTGGCCGCTGATTGTTTCGGGTAATTAAAAGGTGGAGGGGAAATGAAAATGAAGGTCTGGGTACTGGCTGGGAAAACCAACGGGGAACGGTCTCGGCCTGGACGATTCGGGCGAGATCCAATTTCGCAAGATTTCATAATTTCCTCGACTTTTCTTTCCGTGTCTCCTATCTTCTTTATTGTATTTCCCGCGAAGAAGCGATTGCCGGCATCAGGGCGACGACGTACCTCAGCGAGCGCGTTTTCTCGTTTATCCGAGCTAAAAATCCTGTCCGCTCTCGCCTAACTCGATTTTCCCCATGATGTCTGCGAGACGGCGACGCCGCGGGGCAAAACCATCCCCTTCCTCCCATCCAACATCGCCGAAATTTAATGGCGGACGTAAGAACTTAAAAGCCCGGGCCACAGAACGGCGAGTTACATTCTCCTTGGCTCCGGTTTTTCCGCGGACCGCGTAAACGCCGCGTTTGGCAGCGGCGGAAGCGCCGTCCGGCGAACGCTCCGCCCACTTTTTACCCAGCAACGCTTGATCCGAAAAAATTGACGGATGTCCCGGGGGATCGGTCACCAGAAAAACCTTTCTCATCGACGACGTCTCAACCCACGAATTCCAGAACGTTTTCTTCGGCAGCGTCGTGATTAAGGGTGGAGCCCAGAACGCTGAAAATAACGCTGAGCTTTGCGAGTCTCCTTTCGGAATCCTAAAGTCTTCTTTAAACTTCTGTGTTCGTTCGTCTCGTGTTCAAGTACAAGTCGATGATTAGCATGTGCATTTCTCGTCGGTGCGGAGTATTAGGATCCACTGTGCGCGTACCCTTAATTTTCCCATGGATTTGATCGTGGAGGATCGATATTTGCTCACCTGAGCGATTGACAATGATCATGGATCAGAAACGACCTGGTTAGCGGTGGGTTAGGAGAGTTAACGGCTGGGATCGAACGACAGTAGTCAGTAAACCGTAAACGTAGGGAGGCGGTAAGGGGTTGGGGGTGGGGATATTACAGGCTTAGAAGCCTTAAACAAAATTAGTCGGCCAGCTCCCTCGGGTGTGGCGCGCTCGCTCCGAGCTAAGGGAAAATTCGGAGGGACGCGCGGAGAGATCAATTTCGCCGTAGTTTCAAAGTGAAGCCTATTAAATTCCGGGGCCGCGTCTCTGGAGAGGCTCAAAGGAGCCGGGGCCAGACTGTCTCGATCTCCCTCTCTCTCTCTCTCTTGGTCTTCCTGTTTTCGTCCCTCGCCCTTCTTGGCTCTCTTCCCTTCTTGATCCACGTATAAACACGAGATTGCTGCAACGCCTGCAGCAGACCGGGGGGAAATTTGTAATCGGATAACACTTCGATATAATTGGGGCTGCCTCGGCATCAACGATGTTGGATGCTCTACGCGCTACTATGTAACCAGCCCCTCTGTTTAGACATCCGTCGGCATTTTAACCGACAGATCTGCTGGCAATCGCAAAATAACGAGCGGCTTTCGACTGTAGCTCCGGCTCGTTTCGTATCGGCCCGCGCAATACGTGTTAACGCAAATAACATTAACAGTAGTAGAAATGTTTTTTTATTTTTTTTTTTATTCAGCATTTCAGATCTCAAACGAGATTTATTTCTGCCGTTCATCTCGTTTACATATATCAAAACCTTACCGGGAGCCTACTTATTGTAATGGAAAATATAATCTGAATAAACGTCGGGGGAAAGTGAAGGGTCTCGTCCTGGGACTGATAAGGATTTAACAAATCCTGCCTTATAATGTTATTTCGGAGAGGACCCTTCCAATAATCTTTGCTAGAGTGACAGATTTATATGGAATTTAGTCATAATTTTAACTGTAGATGTTCATTAAATGTCAAGTAAAGTCCTTACAATTTTGGTTTTCATCGATGCGACTAAGGATTTGTCTATTGATCATCCTTTGATCAACGTTTCCTGGTCCATCACAGTATTGTTCAATTCCTAATGGAAATAGACCACCTAATCCATTTCCAGAGTTCCCAATACCTCGGGATTTAGATACCATTTGTAATCTTACTTCTGCCCAAACGAACAGACCAGACTGCGTTAGTAATCAGACGAATAGAACAGTTCGTTTGCGATTAGTGACGCTAGAATGGTACGATAAGTATCGAAAGTCAATCATAAAGTCGACCAAAGTTGCTCCACTGTCAGTGAAAGAATTTAATTCCAAACAAGTAGTAGTGGAAGAGGTCAGTGTCAAAGTCGACAATCAAGGTACCCAGAGTTATTCGGAAGTGTGATTAAAGAATTTTGTTTAATATCGTATTGTCAATACGCTGGAACTTGGCTCGGGGACCGTGCACGCCAACGCGAGTATGTGGGACACAAAAGGCAGTCGCACGGACACAAACAGGGAAGACCGTTAAAAATAACGAGTTCGTTAGAGATAGTTGTTCGGGAAGCTTATCCGGACTGTCGCGGCTCTCGAAGCGAGTTCGACACGCGGCACGGGATTTAGTGATTTAAATTGAGTTATAACGTCGACAGAATTTTCCTTTGAAAATAGAAGAGGAAGGGGCGAGATTTTTTCTGCCCGCCGAGGGAACGAATGCGTTGCACGCAGCGCGGGATCGGCCCCTTCAAGTTCCAACGCATAGATTTCTCCTTTTTTTTAATTTTTCCACGCCATCGCCTCAATCACTCGTACGAATTATTCTGTGACGTTTCGGAGTATTAGAGTTCGGACGGTTTTCTGCGCCGGCGAATAGTTGTTAAGTGTCCTAGGGGTGCAAACTCCGGGAGACAGGAACTTTAACTAACTCGACTGAACTGGTTGTTTGCTCGCTGCTTGAAACGTCTGCCATTCTGCGTGCCCCATATTCCCATAAATGACGATTTCACCGCCGACTTTGATACGCACCTGAATTTTCTCTGTGCTCGTTAATATACAGGGTGTTTTCTACTTTCTCGGAATCATTCCGGAAAAGTAGGAAACACCCTGTATATCACCGGAAAACACACATGCGCGTCGCTTTCGAAATCGTCATATCATCGGAAAAGCAGTAATCTCCCAGCTAAAAGCAGATTCAAATTATACTAGGAAATCCCTTCTTGTGAAGCTCCGCTTTCGAGGGAAGTAACACCGCTAATTTTCGCGACGTATTCATTTAGTATGGTACTACTTCGAGAAGATGAAACTGTCCAGGAGAAATTCTCATTCCCCGAGTATTTTTGTGTAAGTATCGTGTTAATCAGTCTACGTAATTAATGAATCTACAATATTCAAGATAATAACGTATATTCATGTTCCGGTCTAGTTTTAGACCAATTGCGTCTGTAAAAATTAAATTAATGTAAATTATGTAATTCAAGTTAACATTCAGTTTACATTGATTTAATTTTTACAGTGCAATTATATAAAAAAATTTTATAGTAATTTGTAAAATTGCTTAGTAACATCAGATCGAATCAGTGCGCTGAAAGCATTAATGTAGCCAATACTTTCAACCCCTGAAACATGTTCCCGATCGAAAGTTTTCCACTTCCTCGTCAGTGGATCCATAACTCTAGGCATCGACGGGTTCAACTAGCCGCGAATGGGGTTGGCATGGGGCTGAGGAGGGTGCGACGAAGAAGCAGCACGAGACAAACGCGCCGGTGGACGTCATACCGAGGAAACGCGACGACTGTGAACCGACAGGACTGCAGGCGAGTGGAAATTCAAGGAGGCAAGCAGCCGGAAAAATGCGGACCTGGTCCGGTCGATCGGCACGCTCTTAAGAAGATTACGGTCCTCCTCTTTTCCACCCCCTCTTTTTCGGAAGGTTGCTGGGGAGGCGACTGACATGCCTCGAAGATGGCCTGGCCGCAGTAGGATCCTTCAGAAGCTTACTGACTTATGAAACTTATGCTCCACTGCGATGCCTCGACTTCATGAGACCATCGCTCTCGCTTCGTGCTCTTTGAGATTGTTATGGGGGTTGCTTAAATTCCTTTTGAAGAAGTACCCGTATATATTCCCGAAGAATGGCTGAACGTTCTAGAATGTTTGCGTAACGATTCGCGAGCACCGTTTCCAGTTACAAGTCTTCGAACGTATTCGAGTTAGGGTAGTTTAAATCGCTCTTGGGTCAGGCGAATCCGGTTTCTGTAATCACGGAGGATACCGTTTCAGCGAATCGTGTCTTTCGTAATGTATTCTCGCTCCCGGCTACATTTTACTGGTAGATATTTTTAGAGAACTTGCAGTTGTTCGTCACAGAGGCGATAAAAGTGAAAGTACTTAAAATATGAAACTGGATGGAGAAATGAATTTGGCAGCTCCGAGCCGGAGTCACGACGCGACGGTGTAATTCTTTCCCTGGAGCTTTCTGCTCTCGCGGTAAATCCGACGAAATCCGAAATCCTGCTGGATCCTAAATCTCAGCGAATTATATCAGTCCATCTTTCTCCCTCTTTCCCTCTGTCTCTTTTACTGGCAAATAACGATCGCGTTGAGAGCGAGAACGGCCGAGGCTTTTCAGAGGGTTGAATCCGGTGACAAGCGGACCGTGAACGCGAAGGTGACGAGCAGAAAGAAAAGAAACTTTCGGTCAATCAACCCTATCCTCTTTCTTTATGATGACGTTACACTTTCGAGGGTGACATGGCTCGAAGAATAAAGGGAGTAGTACGGCGAAAGAAAAGGAAAAATGAGGGTGAGAGATGGAGGGGGGCGTGGTAAGAAGGAGAAGAAACCGGCGCTGATTGCATCGGTCTTAATGTTGGCCGACTGTGTCCGATAATTCGGCCTCCTTTTATCGGCACTTCCGCGTAATCCGAGCTGTGCATCTCGCTCTTTGAAGTGACCTAACGGCGAAGCTGGCTTTCATTCTCTAATGGGCTAGCAATTTCCATTCGGGCTCATAATTTCGCGAAAATAACGCAATATCGCCGAGTGGATCTCTCTCGAACAATCTCTACCCCGCAAACTTTCAGCCCCAGAATCTCCATTAACTTTTTACGAAATAGATTCCGCCCCTCTCCCGATTTGGTGGTAACGTCGACTACGAAGGAAACCTGTTCGAGGGGGTAAATGTTGCCGTAAACCCCGGCGATAATCGTTCAGACGACTCGACCCTCTGGCTCGATGATGCGCCGAGGGATATCGATTTTAATCCCGATCCCGCTTATCGCCGGAGCCTGTTCCGCATTCGGCTTACCTTCCTGTACCACTCCTCCGAGGATCGGACATGATTTCAGGCACCTTCGCGCAATTCACTTGTTCCGCACAAATGCGTCGTCCATTCTGTAATCGTTCTCATCCTCTTCACCATTGTGCAAAACTAATTGCACAGAAACAATTTCTGTTCTTGAGTTCCATAAAAGGGTGACAGATAATAAACATACTGTTTTTATACGCGTCTTATAACATCTCTAAAAAATCTCAAAGCGTTTGATGGCGTTCGCACATAAAATAAATTTAAATAGAGAAATTGTAGTTGTACGAAATGTATATTAGAAGATCAAAAGGATCCACGGACTGCGAGGAGTCTCGCAGACTTTGGAGTGGGCGCCGACGGCTGCCAAGTACACATTTGATGCTCGATGTTCATAGTTGGTGGTCGTTTCATTCTCTGGTCGAGACATTCGGAAATAGCGGGTCGCAAAACAAAACAGCCTGGCACGAAGTTAACGCGGAGTTAGCCGGTGACCAGAGTCGTTTGGAACACCGGTTTGATACGGCCAGCCTCAACGTGTGCTCGAACTACTAGCTAATATGTCAAGCCGTTTATCCTCCGCTCGCGTTTGCAACTCCGAACACGTATGTCCGAATCTCTGTGCGTCCTCCGTCGACCTCTTGCGGACCGCAGCACCCCCTGTGCAACTGTCTCCCCACCTCCAGGTGCCTCTCGAACCCCTTCCACTTTCCTTCTATTCATCCGCGTGCATACTAATTTTGTTCCACGAAAACTAAGTAGCGTGGACACGTATGCGGTCGGACGTGAAATGGAGCATTGTGAATTCGACGGGCTGGTCCAGGCTGTGTTTAAATTTCCCCGGTCGATCGTTGGGTTACCGGAGACCCGAGACGCGTCATTGACACCGAAGTACATATAAATCTTTATTTGATCCCCTACTCTTCCTTCCCCTCATCCGTATCTCTCCGCTCTTACAAACTACCCTTATTTCTATCTTATATCCTAACTCATCTCTAAGCTTATCTTACGCGTCAGTATTTTCGGATGTTGAAGGAATTTCGAGACACCTTGTATAATTGTAAAAATAATAGTAATTAGATCGAATAGAAAGCAACATCGAGATTAATTCAGTGGTCTTGTGACGACCATGTGGAAATATGAAACTCCCGTGTCCTACTTGTATGAATTAATACGCACGTTCGTTAATCGATCGACGCCTATAAAGCTAGAGTTTGTCTTTCGTCGTGATGGTCTCACCACCGACGAAAACCACGTGTTTAGGGTGGGGTAAAGGGGTTGGAGGGGGTTGCCGTGCACCGAAACGCGACGTTTTATCCCGTGCGGTTAGCCTCGACGACCCAGCCAGCGATAAACCAAAATTCCGGGGTAATCCCCGCGGTACCGCGATTTCGAGATACGTATCTCTGGCACAGCGGACGGGCGGCGGGTAATTCGAATCTCGACGCGAGAGAAACGTGCACCGAACGCCGACGGTGCGACGGAATTTCGACTGTGACCACATCTGGTTTGTTTTCGGGAGCTTGTTAGGTGGAAGCCGGGGGGCCTGGGGGCCGCGAAGCCCAGGATTATTAGCGTGTTGCTCGCATAATTCGTATTTGTCTGGCCACAGTTTTCCGCTGGGTGACGCTGGATGGAAATGAACGATCGCTTTGTTCGTTTTCTATGTTTCCGTATTCACGGTTCTCTCCATGGCGGTCGGCAATTCTCTCCGTGAATGAATTAGTACTTAACTGACACAAATGACGAACAAGAGACAACGCAATCGAAAAGATAAAACGAATTTTTACTATTCAACATTCTGTAGTCAAAATTGTTCAAAATTTGTCTCGTGCGCCAGCTGACTTTTGCACTCTAAATGTCTTTGTTATTTTTCAATTTTAATTAAATTCTTGTCTAACTACATATAATATACATGTAATAACATTACTAGACTGCAGATTTGATAAGGTGGAATCAAATAGAATCTGATTCTTCATGGTAGTAGCGTTTGCAAGTCTGAAATGAATATAAATCGCATTAAATTTTGTCAAATTTTATGCTCCGGCATTTTTTGAATATTTTCAGAAGCGTAAATGCGAAAGATCCGCATTCTAATTATTAGCGAAACGAAGTCCGCTGAGTCTGTAATAGTGCAACAGCTTGATAATGAGCTCGGGGTGGGGTTGGAGACCTAACCGTTTTGTCTCTGATTATCGGGCCGATCTACATTACTTTCTCCAGATGTCTCGTAGGATATAGCGTGTCTGCGACTGCGGAGAGACTAGGAAAACGGTGAGATTACGGTGGGGTGGAGTGAGGGGTCGCGTAAAAGAGCCGTAAGTGCTGGGTCTGGGAGCATGACGATAATGACCGGCCCGATTGAGCGCGATAAATCAGTTAGTTTTATATGCAAATCGTTTCCTTTAACCGTGAATGAACCGCGGCGGCAATTTTCTTGGACGCGCGCGTGTGCAGGAAGATTGCGCGCCGGGCAAATCAGCCGTGAATAATACGCGAGGAGAAAGGCGTTCTATCGGACGGAGCCTCGGTCGCTATAGTGCTCCACGAGAGAAAGAAAGAAGGAGGAAGAAAGAAATAGAAGACTTAGAAAAGAAAGGGACAGAGGAAGAGAGAGGTTGAGTTTTCGCGCGACCGAGCCCGTGATATAATCGGTACGTTCTCGAAGAATGGGCACTCGTTAGTTGCGCGAAACTTCCACCCTGTGCGGAGGGGGTGGCGTGGTACGGGGTGAGAGCGAGGGGGTTTAACATAATGCGAAAATAAATCCGACGGAAAATTCCGTGGCGCGGAATCGCGCAATTTAAAGTCCGCGTGCGAATGACGCGCGGGCGAAACCCGTTGGTTAAAGTTGAAAGATTTACAATCGACCCGAAGGAACCCGGTCGTTTGCATTCTAAACGAGCACCCCTTGTACGATTTGCGACGACGGCCCACGGAAACCCCGCCGGATTTTTTATGGCGTTCATGATATATAAACGGTGTTTATTGCGTTTCGAAGCGGATTCTTAGCAACAGAAATGAATCGCCGAGCGGCGAGAGAAACGCGAGACCAACAGCCAGAACAGGCGAAAGGTCCCGCGCGTGCAATGAGAAACAAACGAATCCGGAAAGATGCTTTCACTTTTTTTCATGTGTTGGCTGCTGTGCTGCATTTTTGTGAAATTCGACTGAATTTCTGGGAACGAATGTTTCTGAAATTTTCAATTCTGGTAGAATTTTCAGATCTGAGGTAAGTGAATTTTATATTCCATTGCAATATGCAGCAGCGATCTCGCGGTACTTCGATTCCACTTAATTTCAATCTTCACTGCGCTTACCCATAAATTTTTTCTTAAAATGCTTCAAAGGCGAAGCACTTCCTCGAGAAGTGATTTTTATCCTCGCACTTCGTTCTTGCTCGTATCAAATTTTGCATAGTTCCATTGGTTCACGTACAGATCTGCATTTTCTGCTGCAATGTCAAATAATCGCAAGTGTGCTAAACGTACCAAAATGTATGAACATCGAAATTGTTGTCACAAAAACGGAGAATGAAATTCCCAGTAAAAATTGCTGATTTCAAATGAACTTTCAGTTTGTAAAAACACCGTATCAATTTTCATTCTGTGATTAGATTGTGCAAACTGAAAAAGTCTTTACACGCGTTTCCTCTAGATTGTCGAGCACGATTCACCACTGTGCGAGTAATTATTCGATGTTTGATAAAATATTCGATCGCGGATCCCGGTTTTGTTTGGAACAAAACGCGTCCGCAAAATCGCAAGCCGGTTATTATTTCAAAGGGACGTTCGCCAGCGATCCAAAACTGTATCAATATATTACAGTTCTTACGCGGATGCCAAAAGTTCCCCGTGGCGGTGCTTATCGCACGTTCCAGCTTGCAAAACCTCTCGAAACGAAGTTGCCGTTCCCGGTGCTGGCTGCGGCCAGGAAAATGTCGGACATAAAAGCGAGCCACCCCCGCATCCGAAATCCAGGACGACGGTGTTCGAGCTGTTTTTCGGGGATGGTCGGGGCACGTTGAGCCCGCCCCCGAGGTCCTATCGGCCACTCGAAACTGGGAATGGAATTCCTAATTCACCGTCCACCGATTGTTATTCATAGTTCGCCGCCAGTTGAAGACCCGATCGAACTCGAACGGTGAAGGAAACCGTTCTAAAACCGAGTTGCGCCTCGTCTAAGAATATTATATTAGGTCGTACGTTATCTTAACCGTTTCCAACCTTCGGTTCGCAGGTCGTCTCACGCGTGCGAGGGGTTGCAGCCACTCCTGCGTCACACTATCTTAGCGACAGGGCACGTGCCCGAGATTTCTAACTCGAATCCCTTCGTACAATTCCGTTGTTGATTTACAGCGAAGAACTGACAATGGCTATTTTACATTATTAATTATATAATTATTTTGATTCTAAATTTCATAAAATTTTTTTTGAAAAAGAAATAGGTTGGTACAACTTGCTCTACTTGCGTGCAAAGTAATTTTTGAATTTACAGGTTCGATAACTTCTTTCGTAAGTGACTGTAGTCTTGAATGAAAAAGCAATTGTTTTTCCACGTTTCCTACGTCGCAGACGAAGCTGAAGGAAATCTGTGTCGGAAGTATAAATCGCCAGCCGTTGTTGATACAATGATCACTTAATGCAACGCAATATCGATTCGTCGGGCCCTCGCCCACGGGAAACTAGGAATAACGACTGCTGCGTCTGACACCTGGCTGACTTGTTCCACTAGCACGGTTAATCGAGGCGATCCAACTTCTCGTTTCAATTTTCTATTACCCCCGGAGGCGTTCGTGCCCGGACTATAATATTGTTGAAGCTCGCCTTACGCAATTCTGCGGCAGCCCCTAACTTTTTCCATTTATTATTTCAAAGGGGAAACAGAATCAAGAGGGGTCGAATTTAAAGAATTTTATTCGATTGTCTCGCGTCTGTCTACTTCTCACCTCTGTTGCTTTGCATTTGTTTATTCTTCAAGCTCTTCGTCACATTTTATACAATTTACTGTATAATTAATTGCTCTTCGAGCTGCTTCGACCATTTCGACTACAATTCGCGTAGCATTAGGTTGCCGCATACGTCCAATTTAACGATAGGAGATACTTATTCTTGCGAACGTAATTATTTTCGTGAAAATCCTCACGGAGGAGGGGCGCTCAATTACTGGGTAGTTCGAAGTTCGTTTTCGATGAGTAGCATCGATGTGTTTCCATCGACGCACCCGCCTCGTTATTTATACATCGTTATTTTCCTGTGTACACGGGATACGCCATCGTCCGCAACATCCGGCGCATTATCCGAAGGAAAGTTTACGGCTAAGCCGAGAGACGGCTTAGCCTAGGTTATTTCAAGAGACTTCATCAAAAGTTTCCCCATTTGCTTTTGCTCCCACCGACGGATTACGATTCTCATTATAATTATCCACGTTCTGCCGCTAATAAACAACTCGCTTCCGTTTGTCTCGTTTCGCGGAATCGGTCGTCCAATTGAATAGGATCCTCCCACAAAATCTACTACTTCTCCACCCGTGTTGCAACAAACTGGTTCTGAGCCATCATCCATGGAATCCATGGGATTATACATCTATTAAAATTCTGAATAGATTATTTCATCATTTTTCAAACTCCGTCGCTGGGAATTCGTTAACAAATCTGTCAGCAGTTTAACAATTTACATCTCGAAACAACAAGTCCTGTAATGCAATTTAATGCTTTAATTAAATCATTTAAATAATCAATATAGAAAAATATAGTTTGAAAGTGACGCTAAATCAATTTTCCAAATTCACCCTGTCGTTCGATTGATTCGAAGTTTCTCGGATATTAGGAGAGTATGATAAAGAAAAATTGTTGGCAAGGACCATCCTCCCTCATTTGCGTTCTTGAGCAGAAACGTCAGTTTCACGCGCGATAAATTGGAAGCCACGCGCAGCCCTCGCTCTTATTATTTAACTAGACGAGTGTAATATCTTCGTCGCCGTTGAAGGTTGGCGACAGTCTACCTGGCCTCCTTCGTTAATTATCCCGGCGCGGCGACGGAGTAGGAAATGAACAGCGAGTATCGAAGTCAGTCCCGATAAGGCAATATCCACGGCTGGTTGCACGTCGACAGCGAAATTGCCTCTCGTTTTTTCTTCTGGCCGCGAAGGGGTGGAGGCGACGCCTGCCAAACGAAAGCGAACGATCGAGGGAGAGGTAGACAGAGAAATAAAGGGAAAGAGAGAGGGTTGAACGGGAAAGTTTCGATCCAGCGAGCGCGAAGGATTATTCGATTGAATAATATTGAAGTTCCGCAGCAGCTAGTGGTCGGTGCGGATGGAATTTCATCCCCTCCGCAAGTCGACGTTGCTTCACCCTTCCGCGAAAGACGCTGCGAGCTAAATGGAACAGCCGCTGTGGAATTGGTACACTGTAGATCTTCTCGTCATGAGGAAAGGTAGTCGATCTTTGCACAGGGTCAGTTAATAAAGCTGGAAAAGGGTGATCCGAAAATCCGCCCCTTTTGCTCACTTTCTCACCCTTTCAACGTGGTTGATCAAAATTTACTCACGTTATTCTCTCACACTGCCTCGCAATTTAGGGTGAAAACATTATCTCACCCTCATCACTGACCCTACCGTATAGGGTGTCTCAAAAGAGATCTGTTAACCCTTTGCGCTTACAAAAATTGCCCTTTCCTGAGGGTAAGAAATTTTTTTTCAAAAGTCAATTTCCTAGCACTACCCTCAGGTAAAAAATACCATGTTACTGGGAGAGCCAAGTAGTCCCTCGAACCAACCCCGTTGTTCGTAACGTATAAATTGTTTTTTTTTTTAATTAATGTAAGAGTAAAATAATGTAAAATAATCTACAATTTTGGACAGCCAGATCGGCCAAATATCAGTCTGTGCGAACGATTGATGGTTGCGCAGACTGTGATTTCAGTGGATGTTGCTGGTACTCTGGGTAATCGATCGAATTTTTTTTCGGACGTCCCCGCATCTCCCTGGGAGAATTACTGTTGTAACTACGGCGTTCGGATCTGCGCTCTGATTACGAAGGTGTCCAGGGATGATGGGTGAAGGACGGGACAGGACATGCAGCCGGACGAGGGTTTGATTCGACGATGCACGGCAATGCTATCGCTGCGCCGGACAGTTATGTGGAGTTTACGCATCGCAAACAGAACTCGTGTCGCTGAAACATATCTCCGCGATCCTGTAGTGGACAATGTGCCGGCGTCATTGACAAACGACGATTATTTTGCATTGGTTTCGAGTCCTTTCTAGCCGATCAGCTCCGCTTCCTTCGAGGAAATCAGCCTGTGTTTCAGATCCGCTCGTGGCTTCCACGTTGCCGCGCCCTTAACCCTTCCGATCATTCAGGATGGTTGGAAGATATTAATAAAAATGGCAGGATCGAATTTATTTGGATTTTTACTAATATACTTACTAATATACTTAAATTGTTCTAGTGTCTTCGCTATTTTAAAGTACGCTATTAATTTTTAATAATAATACTACAGTCCACCAATACTACCTTTTTCTTGTTGGAATACATATTTATGGGCACTGTACAAGCTACAAGAAAAAAGTTTAGTTAAAAGTTACAGTATTTTTAATCCTCCGTATCGCATCCTGGAATTAAACTGCAGTTCTCGTAGAATAAGTACGCGCAAGAATTTTTATAAAAAGGAGAAAATTCAAGAAGTTTATGCAGACTCGGTTACGCACAGAACGCATTTTCTGGGAAAGTTTTTCTTACGAAAGTGTTCGACGCGTGCTGAATTATTAAAGAATTGTTATTTAGATGCTACGAAAGAATAGTAAAAGTTTGAATTCGTTAATTCAGGTTCGCGATTTTATTCAATTTATATACGCTGTATGTAACGAAGGATTCAAACTTTCTTTATCTATAATAGAGGAAATGGATGTAAAAAGACAGGATCCGAAACTTCTTCAATTCTACGGAAGAGGGACCGAGATAGGATCGTCTTTAAAGGAACTAGAGAAACGGAAGAAAGAATTGGCTGTGCTTAAAGAAGCAAAACTCGCCGACAGAGGACGAGGATTCTTAGCAGAAGTAGTTCTTTGAAGAGGAGAAAGACTGTTATATACAATAGAAATCGTGGATGGAACTGAACGGATCGAAAATTGAAACGATCAAACATATATTCCGAAATCTGCATTTTCCGAACTTTTGCAACACATACCTGACACATCAATGATGAAACAATAAAAATGAATCTTCAAAAACTCGAAGTAGTGCTGGATAATATCGATTAAGGGGAAGGGTCTGTCAATGGCCAGACATTCGGAGGATCGCCACTTCATAGAGCGTTTAATCTTCGGCGCGATGCTGGGAACGAAAATATTGTTAGGAAAAAGGATTAGAATCTAATTTGAAATCGTATTTCTGTTCCAAGTAATTATCGGAAATCCATTGCTCGAATCAGACGGTCGTCGGCTGGCTGAAATAAATCCACGTTTAGTAAGTTAACGCTCGACCAATTCTTGTTGGAACTTTTATTTTTATCGGCCGATATAAGAGTGTCCGAGTGGAGGGGGAACGCGCGCCGTCGGAACGAAACCAATCCGTCGCGAAACACCGTATCGATTCGAAACCTGATAATGATGTATTAATGCTCCAACGACATTTTCAGCTCACGACGAACAGACGTTCGAGATCGATTTCGAGTGACGCGTCGATCCCACGTCCATTCAACGGATGCTCTTCAGAGGAGCATTAAATATTTCACATTAAATATTTCAAAGTGTCGGACGAACGATCGAGAGGTAAAGAGCAACACAGCAGATTGGGCCGATACCACTGCATACATATTATATTGTACCAGAGGACAGTGATTTAATCACAGAACCCTTCGCGGTGAGCATTCATTCGGTTTCAGATACGTTTCGTCGCTGATCACAAAGTAATTATTATTCATTCGTCCATTCAATAAATTAGGCAATTTTTCCTAAAAATAACTTCCAAACAGAATACAGTCGTTCCCGACAATGATTATTGGAATATCGATGTTAACGACGCAAAGATTCGATCAAATTGTTACTCAAAAGCAATTTTGCAATTTATAAAAATTCAAATTCCGACTGATTATTATTTTGATTATTTTCAGCGAAAACTGTCTGGTAATTCGAAATGTGCAATATTCATAAATGTAATAAAATTAAAAAGCAATTAAGAGACGACGACGGAAACGTTAAAAATTTAATTAAATCCGTATTCGATGTACCGTGTTTGATTGAATTCGACAATGGTAGAATTGAATGCGTTGAGATTCCATAAAGTTTATCTCTATTATTGTAGGAGTTGTTGTAAACGAGAATTTCATATTATTCGTACAGGTTTAATGTGAATTTTCCGGGTTGCGATAATGGTTGAATTTTAAATCTCAAAAACGTGTTCATTTTTCCTGCTGGATGGATGGTTTACGTTCGATACGTTTCTATTGGCGTGAATGGTTCCTGTTCGACGGGTATTTTACACTTTTAGCGACTTTTAAGCTTGTCTAGCACACGTGATCTCCGTTGAAGCTGTTAGCTGTTTCACCGGAACTGCATTATCGCGGCGATAAAGCGTTCGCCGTCCGCGATAACATTCTTCCCAGTTAGACGGTCGATTGGGGCTGAATAGAGTAAAAAGACGGCAGATACGAGGGTGACAAATTCGGACACTACGTTCTCGTGGACGTGTGAAGTGGCCGTGGTACGAGCCGAAGGCGATCGAACGCGAAAAGCTCGCGCGTCCGTTGCGTTGAATGGTGACGAACAGGTGCGACGTGATTCTCGAGTTGAGTCGTTGCTTTTCGAACGAGACCGAACACGGGGGCTCGGATCTCTCATAGAATTCCGGATACAACGTAATTTCGAATGTCCCGGGAGTTTCTGTTGCGATGAAGTTGTTGATTAACGACCGTACCTGCAGCTGGGTCTAAGTGGAAGGGGATCGTTTATGGTCAGACACCTCCTGAAATCAGTATTACGGAGATTCTCCGCGGCTTTCGACCGATTTCGCGGATGATTTAACGAGACATCCACGTTCCATACCAGGCAAAATATCCCCTCCGTTGATTCAGCAATTTTTATGAAGAAACAGGCAAGTGACATTAATTAATCTTCAACATTGTACGTTCGAATATTTTACTGAAATTAAACTTTAGAGGGGTATCGTTTATAAATTGAAATAATTTCATAATTAATTTCAACGGTATATAATGGTCGTTCGTCCTGGAAATATCGCGAAAGAGATGAATATTTCTAAATATTAATCCTCATACGCTCCTCGAAAATAATTGCATAAAAGACTAGGATAATAATCCACCTATTTTTATTTTACACGTTAAATTAACACAGTATAAAGAAATACATCTCACGACGTAGACATAAAGACATAATTCTCACTTCGAACTTTGAGCGATCAACTTCGAAAGAAAACGAGGGGCAGCGATTTTGTTATTTCGAAATGAACAGCGTCGTCTGGTGTCGGAATAAAACTGTACGCATTGACAGAGGGTTAGGGTAAACAGTACCGCCAATAATTGAACCGGAGTGGAGCGGTGGGGTGAATGATTCGCATGGACATTTGCCGACAATTATTTCCCGCGGACGGCTCCTTGGCTCCGCGCACGGAATTAACTCTGGCGTTCCCGTATTCAACGCCATCCGCCGCAGAATAGGAACCGAGCCGTAACTCACTAACAATGCGCGAAATCAGCCGGCTGAAGTCGCCATTTGCGTTCCCTTCACGTATGACACGTCGAGGAGCAATCTCAATCGTCGGCCGCAAAAAGAGATCGAACCACGGGATCCAGGGATCCCGTTGACCCGGCTACGACGACGTACCTCGTCGGGTAGTCGAGTGATCGTCTTCGGGAACCCGTTTCCCATCCCCGAACTTCCCTCCAACGTCCCTGGAACTGATAGCACCGTGGATTTGCCGACGAAACGAGGAACTGTCCTCGGCAAATCGGAAGAAACGCGCCGGAAAAATGAACCTGTCCTCGCAGCAGCAACCCGCTTGGGAACGCTACGAACTTCAGGGTCGAACGCCCCCGTCCCATTCCTTTTTTGCCCTGACACTGCCGCTGCTCGATCCGAGAGCCACGAAAATAGCCGGGACTCGAAAGCTCCCGTTCCTGTTCGAGCGCATATACTATCTACCGGAAAAAAAGTAAGCGACCATTCAGCCCTCCATTTTTATAATCTTCTCGCCCGATCGTGACAAGTGTCCGTTTTTCCTGAACACTGCCGAGCCCCGCTAAGGGAGTGCTCTCGTTTTCGTTAACGAATTTCTTCGGGAATACTACTCGATCCTTTCCCAGTAGAATTTCGCACACGTATTCATCGGTGTTTCAAGTGCATGTACAATTTCTTTCGAATCACAATTATCGAAATTGCACGAGTTATACATTTTTACGTTGAGCACGTTTCGAATGCAAAACTGATAATCGTGATTCCAGTTGAAACATGGTGTACATGCGTTTCGGATTGGTAGGGGGTAGTACGAAACACTTCCAAGAAACTTCAGTTATACCTTTATTTTTCCCGACGTGGGTTCGTCCACTTACAACCGAACTATGTACAAGATTGTTGAACGTAAACAATAAAGAATTAATTTTAGCTAAGGAATTAGCGCCGATACTCGCCGAACCGGTCAAAAGATGCTCGTCGTGCGCGTTGGTACACGAGATGTGTATACGCTAGCTAGATCGTTAGAGAATTGGGGATCGATCGATCAGCTGGCCGCTAGCCGTCACCGTCGATCGCGTGATTGGCGGATCGATAGCGCGATCCGCCAACCTGAGTACCGCTCCGCGGTAGATAATCGATCGTAATCGATATCGACGGCCAATGCCTCCGTGAGCCGACGATCGATCCTAGATCTCGTAGCGACTAGGTAAATAGCCAATAGATACGCCGACGCTGCTGACGCATTCAGCCAATCCGAAACAACATGTATCGCATGCTGAAGAAGTGAAAGTGACAAAGTGTGGGAATCGTTGTTCCACAAATGGTAGAATAACGTGGTGCTTTAAAATGTGTAAAATTGGTGGGAGGGACGAACGAGGGTGAAATGAAGTTTAAAGTCAATGGATTATGAAGGTCGGTGAGTTACTAAAACCGCAGAGAATACCGGTGACATAACTTTTCCAGATCGTCGATGATATCGGCGTCCAAGTAAAAATGTTGTCGCACATGGTGTTGCTACATAGAGGGATGGAGAGTGAGAAGGGGTGGGAAGCTTGTGTGATTGCGGCCGAGCAAGCTCGAATCGATCCCGTGGAGCTGGAGGGCAAGGTAGCGGTGTTTCCATTGTCCGCCGCTGCGCCCACGAAACAGGTTAATAAACTGTGTTTAAATTTAAATAGAGGGCTGCGGTCCCAGCAGAGGGTGCGTGACAAACGCGTTTCGACCGCGGTCGTTGGGGATTAGGGACGTAGAACGAACCAGGGTTGGAATATTTTAATTGGAATCCTTGCTACGAGCTTTCTTCCCTCGTCCAGGCTACCCTACCTTACAATTTATGAAATATAATATTCCTACGACTGAAATCTGCGGTCGGGAGCGATTTTGAAAAACGTTTCTCCCTGCATTAACCGGTTATACTCTTCCGTGGTTGCAGTCCTTCATAAGTGGACTAAATACAAATTGTCTGCATCCGGTGCAGGAACGTACACAATATCTCTTTTTCCTTTATTTAAGAATTATGAAATTATTCGTTTCAGTTGGAACTAACTGGAAGTATTTTCTGCAGTTGGAACTTTTCATGACCGATCACGAAATCCGTGGCAATGTTACTGCAAACGTTGTCAATATTTTACAGGAAGTCTTCAATTGCCTTCGATCGAGTGTCCGTCCACGTCACTAACGTTTACCGATATTTTCCGTCAATCTCAACCGAAACATTTTGTGCCTCATAGAAGTTAGACGAACACTGCAAATCCAAAGAGAAATTCGATTGTCCTCCTTGATCGAATAGTTTCATTCAAGCAAAGTGTAATTTAAGTTGGTCATTACGGAGATGTCGATCACTCTTCACTTTATTTTGGTTACAAAGTACAAAGCATTACGGTAACAAAGCATCAGCCATCCCACCTCGACGCGACATTCAGCGTTTAACATTTTCCAAATATACGACGGCTTTTTGGAAAATTTAAATGGCGCAGCGGGCTTGTTTGCAGAGCCGAAGTATCGTGTTCGCGACACCGGAGCCGGGCGCGATTTTCGGAGTGCAGTAAATTTGGAAAATTGATTGGAAACGTCGCGTACGAATTTTACAGTGAAATCATTTGTTCCCGTTCGTCGATTCAAATCTCCGATGAGGATTTAAACGCTTCCAATGTCCAGGTGAAATTGGATGAAAAAATCTTCGACATTCTCCGGTAGAATTGGTCGGAGTATATTTTACTGGTTCAACGAGAGCGTGTTTTCGAAAATATCCCCGGGCGACGCGTGTCTCATCGCCAATCCTGTAGCTCCTGGGGGTCGAAGACCTGAGGGGGTTGATTGGCGAAATTCATCATCTTCCGCGATGCTACCCCTGGCGCGTCATCTTGCTGACATTGAATCCGACGGCGGGCCGCAATTTATCGAGCGAAAGGGGTTTCAGTGAACCTATGAACGCTGATTTACGCCCCAATCGAACGTGACGATCTAGAAAATAGCAAGTGATTCGCCGGCCCCTTTCGACGCCCACCAATCGGGACGTTTCGCTCTGCGATTGCCGATCGTCTCGTAAAGTGGGGAATCCAAGGTCCCCTGAATTCTTCCGCAAGAATTCCGCCCTCTGTTATAAAGCTATTGTCGTTCGAGTAACTATTCATCGAAATTCGGTTTAGAATCGCCAAGTTCTATAATGCATAAGGCGATCGCTGATCACCTTCGATTACTAGCGGATCGATCGGAATATTTTTTTGCTGAAATAACGCGTTTCAATGAGAGCTGATTGCACTTTCTCAAATTTTACCGTAACCCGCAAATGCTCGGATTGGGGACTTTCAGGGAAAAGTTCTTTGAAGGTTTCTCGGATGATACGAAATGATGCTAACACTTTGAGATGCCATATTTAAATGCAAAAAGCGGACGTTGCATCGTATGCACATGGAAACTGTTCTTTTACATGTTCCTTGATGTATATTCATGCGCTTTTGATGGCGTTTCTTAATTTTCCCGGATGCCAATTTTTGCGGACGTACCGCGGAATAAATAATCCTAGCGTTGTTCACGTCAGTTCGTTTAATAATACTTTTTTAAGAGTCTTGTTACTTGCCGGACTTGCTTGTAAAAATTATTTAAAATACGTTATTTTTTAGAACAAACCTATGTTTATCATCCTTTGATTCTTTCATAGGAATTTGTGGAACAATTTATTTCGTGTGGAATTTCATCACGTATTTTGCTATACATGGGAACATTATGAACCCGAATTTTATTCGATCAAGGGATTAAGTATCGACAATTTTTCGACCATCGGAAATTTACTGCTCGAATATTCTTTGTAACCGCTGTACATCAAAAAATTATTAGTCTCCATGGTGTGCGCGGCGTACGAATGGAAAGTCGTAGAAAATCGGTTAAACGTATAACGCGTTAACTGCTGAAGACACCATGGAGAGATGCTATCCAGCAGCGATCGAGTTCCACTTGCCAGACATAAGCTTAATCGAAACGTTATAGAGGGAATGCGACCTGCGAGACTTTCTCTGTCAGCGGTCTGCTCGACTTCCGTAGGAATCGCAGGTTTACACTGCGGCAGATCCGACGATTTCTTGTGGGATCTTGCGACGGAAATGAGAAGCCGGGGCTCGCCTCTCCGGAGAAACCATTGGATTTCTATTCGCCCCTTTCGTCCCACACCATAAGCCATGATTGCGATGCTTTAAACGATTAAGTTCACTAGATCATAAAATCTAATAATCATATAATCAGTAATCATAAATCTAAAAGTTATCGGGTAACAAAACAACCACTCTTCTGATATTACATTTTCTGTATTCAAAATCAAGCTTACTCCTGCAAGTGAAATCCTGCTAAATCACAAGTCTCAAAGTGATCTTATTAGACTACTTATTAGTCTTAACTTATTAGACTTAAATAGTGAATTTTTTTGACTGATTATTATCGATGGTCTTTGGAGATTACCCCTACGGGTTCTGGATGACCCTGGCATGGTACTTGGAGCGAAGCAGACTCCACTTAGGAAGTGGATGGTCCTCGGACCAACGAATGGTATTTCGCCCACAATCGGGTGAGTTTCATCCCTCCACAACCCTTGATTGGTCCGAACACTCGTGCTTTCTCGGCGCGCATATTTATCGCATGTGCGGGGGTGATCATCGTGATCCATTCGTCCTCGTCACACCTTCGGCTCAGTCCTGTTTGCGCTCGAAATTTCATTTAAATTTCCCCGCTCCTTGACCCAGTTTTCCCACCGCTCCATCCCCAATTATCCCTTATCTGTTCCCATCATGTTTTCCGCGTTCTTCCGTCCACCCCCATTTCTCTTACGTCCAATCCGATCGCATCTTCCTCCTGTCTCTCCGTTGTTCCCCGCTTTAATCTCCATCTGTTTCTCGCAGGGGTTCCTCCCACTCCCTCAACCTACCCTTATCCATCCTCATCTACCTGTCTATCCCTTTTTATCTCCTCGTTCTCTCCGAGAATCAAGGAACATCAGAATTATTTCGAACAAGAGGAAAGCGTAGCCACGTGCGTCGCTACCGTTAATTATCTTTTAATTATCTTGTTTATCCCGATGCCGGCCGTGCGCGCCGACCATCTCCTTAAAATTCCGCAATGCGGAGCTGCGTCATCGTGTAAACCGCGCGCACCAAGTAACTTCCGCGTTAACGGCGTCACGTCCTTTTTACGCCACCCTTCTTCACCGCAATAGGGAATGCTTAAGAGCGTCCTCCGGTCTCCACGATCCCGAAGAATTGATTTCTTTACTTCATCTTGATTTCTGTCGCACCACTTAGATCGTTCAATGCTCGACGTGACCCAAAAAGGATTCTAGAAATCGAGAAAATCTAGAAACGAAATTAAAAAATTAAGAAATTGAGAGAACACTGTATTAACACTTCACTCTTCTATTTCAAATTAAATAAATTTATTTCACAACGCAGATATTATAATACGAACTGCGCAAAGTTCAAATAAATTTAATCTAATAGAAATTACCTTTAAAAATCGGTTTTCAAAACATTCTATCACGTCCCTGAGGGTAGCTGGCTCGCGGTAAAAATTGTTTTTCGAACGTTTTTGAAAGATCCTAATTTTTCACACGACCCAATAGTTCATTTCGTAAAATGATGTTAGACAACATTGCAGCTAAAGAGAAAAGCTGCATAAAATTTCAAATTACCGTCGTGCACATCAACACCGTGGGCAGACATTAAACGTCGACGGATCCACCCCTTCGAAGACGAATACCGATGATCCATCAAGCCGACCGCCCCCGCACGGTACACTCCTCGAAGGAATCAATCCATAATGATCGCGCATTATTCGGTCTGTCCCGCTCGGGATAGTGTCAAGGGGCCGGAGAGGGATGAGTGTCGTTGCGGGGGTGGTTTTTCAGTAACACACCGGGGGCCGAGTCGGTAACAAGCCAACCCCGGGTCGATGGAAAGCTCATTTTTCACTTTGACGCACTGCATGACAATGGCCCTGCCAATCGTTAGTTTTATACGGATTTTCGGTGCCCCGCTCGAAAAATACATTATTCATTCAACTGGTTATTAACTTTTATAACTTTCCCGCGAAATTTATGATCCTGCTCGGCCGCCATACTCTCGGACGGGAATAAAATGTTTCGCTGGTTACCCAATCGACGGCCAGGCTTACCACTAACGGGATTCGATTAGGGGTACAGGCGTCTCTATTTAACAGCACTACTACTGAAATATTTAATTTGTAGACCGCGGATTTGATGCATTTATAAAAAAAATTAAGAGATACTGTTTTATACAAGTGTAATCATCATAGAAATTGAAGATCGTTGTATTATTTTTTGTGTATCACGACTGCTAAGGGTGGAAATACCTTTCTATTTATTCTCGTTCAACAAAATTCGACGACCACGCAAGACTTCCGCACTGAATAATATTTATCTACTAAATTGTAAGCCCTCGAAGGGATCAAAGGGTTCTTAAAATTTTCGCAATATCCCCCACTAAATAATTTGTATGTATCAAACTGTAAGTCGACTTCATTTAGCTTTTACTCAAAGTCCGATAGCCAGCTTCGACTCGATGATGCGTCGACAGTGGCTCAAAGGAACGATTCCAGCCCTTTCGTGGAAGGATCGAAAGAACTCCTGAGGGAGTGTTGGTCAAGGGTGGGCAATTCTGCCTGGAAAAACCACCGGCCGGAAGCAGTCGTTTCCCAACGGACCGAGTAATACTTCGCGCTGATGATGGGAGGGTTGAATAACGCGGATCTGTTGCGAAGGCCATCTGTTGATATTTACTTTGGTGAAATTAACCCTTCGCGAGCCGTATTATGTTTGAACGTGACGTGCTCGACGAAATTGTTCCGGGCGCCGATGGAAAATCGATGACGGCCAATCCGCAAACATTATTCCGCCCAAGTATTTCCGATTTTGCGGGATAGCGCGACTTTTTCCCGACGTTTCGCCATAGGTCGAGCGATTAGCGTGCGACGTGTGCTGCGTGATCGATGGTATTCGTTACAAGTTGTTTCGTTTTCCTTTTTCGTTTTCGTTTTTTTGTTAATTAGAATCCTCCTCCGGGACGTTTAAGCACTCTGAATAATTGCTGAACATCGGCAGTTCCGTAAGTTCGCCAATTTAAAGTTTTTCGAGCTGCTCTCGCCGCGCCTTAATGTTTTAAGTATCGGTGTAACATCCCAGCAACTCGCTCCCAACTTCTCCCTTTTATATCGACTCCGTCCCACTTTATTACGCGTGTAAATTATTCCCGACCGTGTCTACCGATTTCCGATCACGTCCGAGTCGGAGGGAAATCTGTACACATTATTAATTCCTTCTTGTCTTTATTGCATCAATGCATTACAATTACCGATTGCTGAATTCGTTCAAGTACGTATTCACATTTTCTGTACGTACTTCTGAACCCACTTCTTTCGGATCAATGTTCATTCTTTTTTTAAATTTTGCTTGTAAATGAAAAAAACTTCGATGAAAGATGGCAACGAGCTGTTGCAACTAATGGAAATTATATCATTGAATGAACGTTTTTGTTTTAACACGACAGAACTTTCCTTTCAATCTATTATTTATGAAGAACTTTAACTCTACGTTATCATCGGTATATTGCATAATATAAAAAGGATTGTTGATTGGCAAATTCCCTGGAGAAATTCGAAGAATCCAGAACGGGCGTTTTGGACGTTTCTAATTTCGTGCAATACAGATCGTCGAGCCGGTACAAAAGCTTCGGTGTTTAGCGATTCTATTTTTCCGGGGAAGTCGCGGGCCACTCTTGTTTAAGGTAAGAGCAGATTTTCGTCGTGCACGTTTATAATCCTGCGGCTTAAAAGTCTCTCGGCTTTTTACGTTCCAGGAATAAAAGAAGCGGTCCCTCCTCGCGTAATAACTGGGAAAAGAAACTCCGGCGGGAGAAATTTTCCGTTCCCCCGTGGCGCGCTGCTATGTAACGTTTATTTGCGAGAAACTTGGAATGTGTCCACACTCGTTTCCCTCTTCCTATTTAAGAGTTGTCGTTGCATAGTCGAATCTCTTGCCTCGGCGAAACAGTAATTTCTGCTGGAACGGGACAAAGGTCCGGCGGTTTCCAGCCACCTAATTTGCGCAAATTGCTCCTGACACCGAAAACTTAGCTACGCCGCTTTGCTGTTTTCTGCTTGCGCAGGAGAATCAGAGTGGCCGAGGCTTTCTCCTGGTAATAACTTTTCTGGTACAAAGAAATTAAAGGTTTGCTGGCCGTGTAAACGTCTCGGTTTGTCTGAAACACTCGTTACTTCTACTCAGAACCGTTTCCAAGTAGTACTGGTCAATAGCGCGCGCGACGTCGCCTGCAAAGAATTTATCAGACCCGTGGAACTCACCGAGGATATTTAAAACTTTCACTGCCGCGCCATTTCCGCACGATTATTGTTTCTACAGCTTGGAAAATTCGTAAAAACGTCGGGACGTTCACTGTGAATTTTTCCGCGATTTTTATTCAATTTCATTTATTGAATTTCATCCCCTTTTATTTCTATTTAAAAACGTTTTTGCTAGATATAAATTGTGTTGATTTTTATCCAATTGTTTTCGTCAATTTCGTTCGCTCTTCCTATTTAAAAAATTCTGAAAATTTCAGTTTTAATACAGACGTGTGGAATATTTTTGCGAAAATATAAAAATGAATAATGTTTTCTAACAAAGAAAATATTCCAAAGAAAATTGACTATTTTTCATGACTAGAAACATCGTGTACAGTGTGCCTGATTTCTCAACATTTTTCATCTCTCGAGAGGTGAGAAATAAGACTGTATTTCTCGAGAATTCTCTAGAATTTTTAATCAAATAAACTAGTCGTGTATTCAATCCATTCGACGAGCGTCTCTTATCAGTTTCCAAGACGTCGAGGCATCGTTGAATAAAGACGCCGACGGTCCTCGATAGTATCCCCTAAGTCTTTCACGGGAATATTCTTCAAACCAGAAGTGTCAGCCTCCTTTAACACCCCATTCGCCGATAACAAAATGCCCGAGTATATCGGATTTTATTCTTCCCTTAACTGTTCCTCGGATCCAAGGAATTCCTCTAACGACCGAGCACCAACCGTGATAAAGATGTCTGACGGCTGGAAAAGCCCTGCCAGGGCCGGGGAAAGGTGGAACGGCGAAATTTAGGGGAGAAACGCGGCGCAACGGGCTTGCAGATTGTCGTTTTAAATTCGCCAACAGCGATTCCGGGACGACGCTTACGTAGGCTATTCCGGAACGTATATAAGACTCCACCACAATTTTTGAACCCTTGATAATTCACGAGAGGAAGAACACTACGAATGACACTGAATCGTTTCCCCCTTTTCTGCTAATTTTTCCTTCGCAATTCCTCTCTATACTCATCTAAATACTGATTAATTCAAAATTAATTAACGTGAGTTACCTTTGTCAAAATTGGACCTTCGAAATTTTCGTTAAACGCACCGATAAAATATTTCAAAATCCGAATTTTTCTTTCGCAATCGCGACCAATAACAATTTTTAAAAAATTACAAATTACAACATCTGAGAAAAGCTCGAGCTCTGTTGGGTGGAATTTCGAAAAATTCGCTTTTGAAATACGTACGAATACTTTGTACTCCCACATATTTTACTCAGGTTATAAAAATCTGGAAGGGCGCTTTTCGAAATAATTAACGGAGTACGTTCCTTCAGGTAGATTTGGAAAACAATTGAGTAAAGCATATTTCGAGAGTGGAATAACTTGGCAACAGTTTTGCAATAAATGCTGTGTTACAGGATAGTTGAACGTCTGGTAGACACGAAGTTCTTTATAATGTTTTCATTGCTCCCTTTGTCACATTCAAGGGATATAGAAAGATATAAATCAGGCAGGAAGATATGAGGAAGGGAAAGAAAATAGACAGTAAGAAAACTAGACCTCGGAATTCGAGTAGTGTAGGAGGGCGTTGTGTCAGACGCCAGTTGTGCTTCCCAGCCGAAGAAATATAAAGTCTTTGGAGGGTGGAAAACGGAGATTGGATTCGTCGAAATGGGCCACGGGGGCGTGTGACTCGTCACCCACCCTGAAATTCGAACCTCGGCGAATAAATTAGACTGTGTTCTCCATAGAGAGCTTTCTGTGCCCCTCTCGTTCGCGATGTAGAAACATAGTTGGCTTTGGAAGCATGATTAAAGGGATTTACTTCACTCCCTTTGTAGAAACTGAATCACCGACGAATTAAATACTTACCTGGAAATTCACTCACTTCAGAAGGGAAAGGGATGTAGACAAAGGCTCGCAACGTTTAATGTACAATTCATCCAGAGAGTGTTCGAACACGATATTTTCCCACTTTCGAAAAATCCTTCAATATTCAACCTGGGGCTACTTCGTGAAAATAAATAGTACAGTAATAAATCGGGATTTATGTTGATAAATATAGACTATTTTAAATTGTAGCTCGTGCGCCTCTAGAGTGAAAGAATTTTTCGAAAATCCTGTTTTATCGAATATTAGAAATTTTGCGCTAGTATCTGGAACAGATTGCGTTTATTTATGAATTCCCATCGGTGCTAGAACGAAGCGAAGGTGTAACGAACGAGGTTATGGTATTCATCAAAATGTAATAGATTGAACAGTTCTTGATTACGCTTGAAGCAGTATCGACTTTCTATTCGGTGTAGTGAATCGATTACGTAGGAAAATAAATATGATAAATGCAATGAAACACGCTTTAGAGAAAGCATCGAGCGAAATAGTTATTTCCTTGAAACTTTGCAGTGAACTGCAAGAACAAAGTGCAATAATAATTCCTTTGTCGATCAAACGCGACAGTAGCCAGCGCTGTAGTGACGAAACGGAACTTGAATGAAGGAGGTATGCTTAAAGAGGAAAAAGCAGCGCACATTAGAAGCGACTTTAAACTTTCGTTCGCTTCGGCGTCGGACAGTTCGCAAACTCGATTAAAAGCGCGGAACTTGGACAGAAGTTAACAATACGAGCTGCAAGCTGAAATTTAGTTAAAACATTTGAAAGCCGGACCTGACAATATCGCTGCGAAGATTCGTTACCCCGGCCCGTAACTGGGGTGGAAGAATTTCCGCGAGAACATCGAACCTCGAACAGCGCGATTTCGACGCCGCGAGCAGACGAAGCGTCGCGACGCTTTCACCGTGATACGAAATCAATGAAACTTACGGTGCGTATCAAACTATCTGATCTAGAAGTAAGATACTGTAGTTGAATAATTATTTTGAGTATATTTAAGCAGTTTTTCGATCGAATAATGGATAACAATAGCAATTCTGCAAATTAAACTATATAAATTTCATATTTAAAAAATTCGTAGGAATTATCCGAGGTCAGAAGAAACGTTTAATATTCGAGTTAAAATTGCTCGGAGTGCAGAGAGTTAAAATTTCGGATGATCGCGTGAATTAAAAATTGTATCAGTCCTTGTTTCTATTATTTGACTGAAATCGGAATCGACAGAGATAAATTCGAGCACAGCGGTCAGTCACGTTTTTCAATAATTATTACAGAGCGTCGATAACACGGACTACAAAATAATAACGTTCTCGCGACGAAAATATTATCAGATTGACAGGAGCGTAGCGGTTGATTTCGGAAATTCGTCGTTCGGCGACTCGAAAAAAAAAAACAAGAAAAAGGCGAAACGAGTTCGGAACCGCGGCTCAAAATTCTCCGTGAAATTGCCCGGGCAGGAAAATAATTTCAGGAGCCGCAGATTTTCTCTTCGCTGGTAACCCCGTCGCTTTTTCTCCCTCTCCGTTGAACTCGCGCTATTTGCCATTAGACCTCCGGCCGGGATTAAATTTCCTCCGAAAGTTCGCGTCAATCCCCGACAATAGATTGCTCGTATGGCACCAGTGAGAAAAATAGATGGACGGAGCGATACCGAGGACAAAAGAAACAAATTAGCTTCGGGAACGCGGTAAAGCAGATATGAAAGTCCGACCGGCGCAGCGAAAGGAAACGAAAAAGACCGGGGGATTAAAAGGATGATCCAGGATTACGAGCCGGGGAAAAAACGAAAAGTGACGAGCCACGGGAATAACAAGTAAAGTAAAAAAGAGTTCAGAAATCTGTCCTGGAAGATGAACTCCACTGGCACCGAATCACGAAACGTGGAAGTAGAATTAGCCGCAGTAGTCAGCCAACGAAGAGAGCCGAGGTTGAAGAAAGCTCTCCGCTGCGGTAGCTTGGAATAATCGATTTTCCACTTGTACTTTCTTACTGTCTCACCAGCTAGAAATATTTTTAATTTGTTACATTTCGCTCGAGCTCCGCGAGCGCGATCCTGTCAATGTTTATCGAATCGGTGGAATTTTTGATTTTACGTATTAAACGTAATGAAACATCTATTGGAAAAGTCTGTCAAGTATGAATAAAATTGGAGTGTTGGTTTTCGAGAATATCGCATCGAAAGTTCCAAGTGCTGCTATAAACTATGTATACGAGGGTCGGTCCATTACAAAGACTGCGGAGTTGCCAATTTTACGACTCCTACGATACTCTGGACCTATACTTCTAAACTATATAAGACTCCGAGGGAATGCAAATTAAAAATCGATTTTTATGAAGCCGTCAAAGTAGGGAAACTCCTTAAAAGCGGCCCTGCGAGGGCCACGGAAATGGCCAGCTCGGGAAGGAAGTTACTAACAAGGGAAAAAGTATATCTAGAAAATTTAAGCACGACGTGGCTAGTGGAAAAATAACCCTCAAAGAACTTCACTATTTTCCCTGCAATTCCGACTACTTGAAATTAAAAAATAAATCTTCAATTTACAAATTTACAAATATTTACAAAGTCGTCTTTTTAAGAGTGTTAAGAGTATTAGTGGGAGCTACAGTACGTATTCATTTTTAGCGAAATTTGTTTTAAATTCTCTCCTGTTGCTCTTCTTTAAAAGATTTGTATGTCTTCCTCTTCAGTTGGAACTTGACCATGTTTTTAGTTTTAATGTTTTTCTTAGTTTTTTTTAGTTTAAATGTATTTTAATTGAACTATATTATAATTTTGTCCATAGTTGCACCTCCGTATAGTGTTCCTAGTAAGACGAAGAAGGGCGTCAGGGTAGAAGGAAAGTAAAGGGGGTCGAGTGAGAGTAAAAAGGGGTGGCTGGAGGGGATTAACGTGCGACAACACGAGCACGTACCTACATAATTTGTCTAACTGCGCTGGTACGGTCTGATGGTCAGCGGGATTGCCGTCGGTGTAATTCGGTAACAGCTTGTAGTGGTTCCGACTCCTATTGCCTGATTGTGTACCACTGGCTGGCCCCGTCCGCTGGTATTACGCTGCGGTACAGCTAATAATCGTTAGTGACAGAGACATCGAAAGGCTCCGTGTCACGGAGATCGGCTAATTAACGAGTCCGATAGAGCGTGCACGATAAAAGAGGAAACGAGAACCGGAGAGAGAGCGAGACAGGGACAGAGATAGAAACAGGAGGAAAAAAAGGACCGTTTTCCTGAGATGAGATTCGAGCGAGATTGGTTACACGGTTTTATTATTAAGTCGTTCCGCATTAATTGACCCATGCTGACTCGGATCGATTAAGTCGTATCGAAGTCCTGCCGCATAATTGGTTCTTCCGGCTCCTCCGACGTCCGATTTTCCGAACTTTATAGACCGGAAGAGAGCTCGGTCGATTTCGGTCAATAATTCGTCGGGATGGAAACAGATTATTACTTTCTATCAAGGGCTTTAAGGGTTGGTAACTTGTGGGTGGAGGCATGAAGGAACATATAAAAGTCAATTTTGTTTTTTAAACGGAACTTTCTGATAGCGTGTTCCAGGACGAATACAATGATCTATTACGAAAGTCATTTAAAGTCGCTCAACAGAAAATAAATTCTCTCGGTGGACTGAATTCAGGTTTATTGTTTTCGAGATCCAAGAGCAATGGAGTTTTTCTACCGAGAGCGGGAGAACTGTATCAGCACGATAAAGGTGTTGAACCGGGTCAAATGATCGGCAAAGTCGAAGAGAAGACTGGAGCTAAGGGTGGTTTCGCTTTTTCCGGTGTATAGGGGCCTCGGCTCTGTCCCGATGGGAGAGTCATTTTTCAGCGTGACATCCTGCATGACAATGGCCCCGGTGGCTGTATCGGTATCTGCGTAGTTTCGCAGTATCGGCAAAACCGAGTCGTCTCCGGTGCGGCCACGTCGTTTCACGGCACATTGCTCGCCGCCGACGGAGAAATACACGCGCGCCGACGCCCTCGAAAAACTCGGCCGAAGAAAACCGTGCTCGAGCGACTCGAAGAGAACCGTTTCAACGAGCGTCGCGATGCCACAATTGTCGAAAATCCTCAGCACCCGGAGAAAATCCATCCCGTTGTTATTCATACGTTGGAAATCACTGCGTTACCCTTTTCCACCACCAGAGATAATAATTTAATCCCTAGCTCATAAGTCTTAGTATTTAAATCCACCAAATCGCCTTTGAGGTTTTTTACAATGCTCCCTGAGCAGGTATTTTCCACAAAATCTCGTTTAATGCAAAACTAACCATACCCCGTTAACATTTACCATAATTTATATAAATATTAAATAATAATGTTGATCCTGGAGTTCAATCTCAAGATCGATTGGTTATTTTTCATTATGGGCCGGCTTTAGGAATTAGCTGACTATAATTACTCAAGGTCGTTCAGTGTTACCTCAATTGTTTAAGTTGATGTATTTAGGTATTTACTTGTAGAGCTTGTAGTGCGATTTTTTGAATTTCATTTTTCCCAACGATTACTATTAGTGCTGCCATAATGGAATTATTTTCACTCGGTTCAAGGGGGGAAAATCTGCTGTGAAAATGGGGGATGTCGAGCAGTGCAAGCCCGGAAACCCCGGAGCAGGTGTACGCGCCGGGCCGGGCCGTAACAGAAGATATTAATATTCGCTCGTTAACGTCCGTGGTCAATCGATACTTTGCGGGCGCCGTATACTAACAGCCTCGGACCTGTGCAGGGGGCACGTAGCAACACGTATTCCCAAACGTTTCGGCACCCTCGCCACCGAGTGGCCAAAAATAATTTCTGTTTGCCCCGGTGATTAAAATTCGATTACATTTACCCTTCCAATTCCTTTGCGCCCCGACCGAATCGAAACGTTGATTACTAATCAGAATATAGTTGCCTATAACTCTAGTCTAGCCAAATCAAACGAAGCCTGCCAGTTTCTCCCCAATGAAACTACCATAGATTTGATGATCGAAGCCTCCTCTTTACAATGATTCCTGAAAAATTAATGTACGATTTTTTTCACTGTGTCATTCGTCAAAAATGAGAAACCACTTACGTCGCGTCAAGCATTGACTTATACCACTGAAAAGTCGACGGCACACTTCTCATTTACAGTTTGATGGAACGACTAAAAAAAATAGTGCATCAATTTTTAAACTATCGTTGTAACGAGGAAGCTTGAATCCGTAAATTCATAATGGTTAGAGACACGAAAAAAAATTTTGAAAGTTTTCACAAACGTTTGAACGTATATAATTTTCGACAAAAAATGTGTCGTCGGTTTCCCGCCTGCTACATAATGAAAAAAACATCGGAATAAAATGAACAACGAGGCATGAAACTGGAGGCTTTCGGTTTTAAAACGAGTGAAAATTTGTAGTCTTGCGATGATTTCATAAGAAATGGCCGCTGTTTAAATACAGGCAATTTCTCCAAAATTTGATTTTCTTGAAATATTGCAAACTAGGTAGATTTAGTGCCGGAAATGGAGCGGAACAGCCGACAAATTCTTATGCATGTAATCGGCCAGTGTACAGCGGAGAATCTCTGGCGAATCGTTGATCCGCTCGATCACGCGATCCGATTTATGCAGCCGTCCGAGTAACGGGTTCCCGGAGACCGAGCGGCCAGTTAATTCGTCAGCGTGGCCAGCCTCTTTCTTCCCCGTTGCTCTCCCGCATTGTCCACTAATTCCCTGAGACTTCGACTGCGGATCGATCCGGAGCAGCCGGCTCTCGGGGCTCCGGCTCCCAGCCGTTCGCAAATTATCATTGCCCCTATTGGTGTCTGCCAGCGTCAAACCGCACCGCGCCGATATTCATGCAAATCTGTAGAAAGTTCGCAACACTGCTCGAGCCGGAACTTGGCTGCAAGCCCTGCTAATAGCGGAAATCGTGCGAAAATCGCAGGGACTCGTTCGTTCGAATCGTCTGGAAACTTCGACAGGGTTCCCGTTAATGTAACTCGCGGTTGCGTCCATTCCAGACGAGTCTTCCGTTTCGTCTCCGGACAGACTTTCCTCTCGCCCGATCATGTACAGGGTGAATCAATTTCCAATGAACCATACTGCATTCTAAAGGACGCATCTGCTGTAACCTTGAGATCTTCCAAAGTCAATGCACCTTTAAATACATTCTTCCCGATGGAAGGACGAATTCAGCGATCTATAATATCATGAAAGTCTTCTTGTATCTCTTAACGTGCTGCATGATTGATTGAAAAGTCTTTTGATATAATAACCGAGTATTTCGGATAGTAATTTTCACTGTGCCACCCTGTATGCACTGCGTTTACGAGGAAAACGAGTAGATCAATATAAAAATAACACGAACATCAGTTTGATTCAACAATACAATTTTAATTACGTGTATATAATACTCCACTGAGATAAGGGTATGGAATTAACAATGTGATAATTTCCAAACATTTGTTTCTTCTCATCGCGGAAATTTAAATATGAAATTAATTTCAACGCTGTTCATTTCAGCCTGAAATATTACATAAAATCATCCAGCTTAAAAAATTTAATCTTCAACATAAAAACGGTGAAAGCAAATTGTCCAGTCAATGAAGTGTCTCCTAGTATTATCTCCGCCTGTATAACAATGAACATCGGAAAAATTTGAATATGAAATTAATTTGAACGCTGTTCATTTCAGCGTAAAAAATTGTATAAAATCAACCGGCTTCAAATATTTAATCTTCAACATAAAAACTGTGAAAGCAAATTGTTCAGTCAATGAAGTATCTCCTAGTATCATTTCCGCCTGTATAACAATGCACATCGGAAAAATTTAAATATAAAATTAATTTCCACGCTGTTCTCTTCAGCGTAAAAAATTGTATAAAATCATCCGGCTTCAAATATTTAATGTTCAACATAAAAACTGCGAAAGCAAATTGTTCAGTCAATGAAGCGTCTGTTAGCATTATCTCCCGTTGTTTAAAAATGCTTTCCGAGGAGTGACATAATTCCCAGGGTCAGACAACAGGGAACTGAAAGGATTAAAAGAACTGCCGGACGAAGTTGCAGCTCTCCACCTTGAAAACTGTCGGCACGAGAACTTTTCAGTGGTTCTCGTGCGTTTGGATCTGGACTGTAGACACAGTCGAGTTCAAGGACCCCGTTACGAGACAAAGACGCGATAATGGTTATCCGTCGTGGGATTCCAGTGTTTAGAGTCCGCGAAGTTGTAACGGCAACTGTTGCGATGAAAGAACTTCTCGCGGCTCAGTTGGTACTCAAAATTGTCTCGCGACTTGGAACACGGTGCTCGTTGAATTAGTCCGAGAAACGAATCGCTGCTTCGTCGTCGTAACGAGATCATTCTGGCTTCTTGAATATTCTACAAGTTGATTGTAGCTCTTCGGGACCTGTGGAGGAAGGAGAGCAACGTTCTCAGATAGCTGACGGTTCTCGCGAGCGTAATTAATGACATCGCCGAGCCTGACAATGCTCGCTTAATCCCTGACTAGTCGCAGAGACAGCCGGATCGTGTTGCCAATGCGCGTGGCAAATAAAGCGTCTCCGTCGAGTTATCGAATTATCGGTTAATTATTCCGTGTGTGCGCGTGTGGGCGCGCGCCATCGAGGCTGTTTGTCGCGCGAAATGCGCTCCAACATCCGCTGAATTATTCATTCCAACATTTATGGCAATTTCGCGATACTCTCTTCCTGCTATTTCTTCTTCCAGGCTGTAAAAATCGATTCGATCAGTATTCACGGTGAAAATTTACGAACTCGTCTGTTCGAGGTTTATATAAAACTGACAAATCTCGGCAAAAAGGATTTCATAAATTTTTAATACCACGTCAAAGCATTGTAGAATTTAAAAACTAATTTTACGTCGTGCAGTGAATTATTTTAAATTCTGAAACGAACTCGAGTCCTGCAGTTTAATATTTAAAAAGCTATAGTGTTTTAAAGAGTGACTGAAACGTTTTGCCCGGACGACAAAATTCGACAAAATGTGTTATCAAATTTTCAATATCGCATAAAAGCATTGTAAAATTTTCAACGTCATGTAGTAAATCGTCCCAACTTCTGAAACGAGTACAAGTCGCGCTGTTCAATATTAAAAATGTTATGGTGATTTAAAGAGGGCAAACGATTTCCCTAATAAAAATGATAAATTTCGGTAAAATGTATTTTTCAAATTTCCAATATCGCGTGAAGCATTGTAAAATTTGCGGTATTCTCTCCGCAATTTTTCCAAAAATTCTTTCCACGTCGTGTAGTGAATTGTCCCGTCTTCTGCGGAGCGAAATGTTTTCCCGAATAAAAATGACAAATTTCGGTAAAATGTATTTTTGAAATTAGCAATGTCTCTTGAAAAAGTTGTACGATATTAAGTTATGGTGTTATGGAAGAGCAAGTATTACTGGGGATCGTATCTTCGACGTGTCTATGGCTCGATTCTCACGGTCGACTAATTGTCGAAAGCTCATTAGGTTGACGAAGAGTCAGTGCAGCAGGAAAACCATTGACACGAGACATGACTGTGGTTACAGAGACGATGAAGAACGGCGCATTAGGCGTGCCTCGGCGTCTCAAGCTGCAGCGCACAACAGTCAGACATATGTGCAGGTGGAACTGTCAGCCGTGTACAGAGCCATTCGAGTCAGGAACACAAGGCGTCGGCCCAAGAATCGTGAGGATGACGTCTCCGCCAGTAAATTATCATTCGACCAGGGCTGCAAGGAAATTTATACAACCCGGATACAGTATAGACAGACGTAGGAACTGTTTAGACCTAAGGATGGTTATCCTCCTAGTGTTTAAGGGTTGATTCATCCTTTAATTGAAGTTCGCTTTTGTGATTCACACCATGGAGGAGACTCGGTTTGAACGTTGTTGGTAAATCATCAAGACATTGTTTGTCTTTGGACTTCTAGTTCCGAGTGCCAAAGGGTTGTTTCGTCCCTTAACCGAAGTTCGCTTTTGTGACTCACGCCATGGAGAAAACAAAGTTGGACGCTAAATCATCAAGGAATTATTTGTTCTCGGAGATAATTATCCTCCCGAGGATTCAGAGGGACGATTCATACTTTCAACGAAATCTATTTGTATAATTAACATTGTCGACAAAGAGCTATCTGTGTTCTATTAGAACATTATGCGATTCAGAAACTGCAATCACGAGTCTGACTAGTTATTATACGGAAACAGAATATGAAATATGAAATTGGTATAATACCTCGTACAATACCTAAGTGTTCAGTAATTGATGCGACACATTTAATCCTCATAAGGTCCTCAGGGTGAAAATTCACCCATTTACCTTTTCCACATATTGTAAAACGATTGAATCACACTATAATTGAAGCATAATTCATAGAATTGAAACGTGAAGTAAGAAGTGGTGAAATGTTATTCTAGGAACTTTTATGCAACTATGTCTGAGGAGTGTACGAGGGTTAATAATGTAAACAATATTTTAGATAATGGTGCAGCAATTTTCAGTGTTGCCCTTAGTCACCAATCGAGTTAATCGATTACGAATTTTCAAGTCTGATAAAAATCGGTCGCTCGTGTAACAAATTCTAGAAAAATTCGTCAGAGTCGATGCAACGAGCAGACGTTGTTCCAGAGATAATAAAATGTTCAGACGTCCGTGTATAAATTAATAACGACCGAGGAAAGACTCGCGGGCACGTTACCAACGGCGACAGGGCGCACAGCAGCGCAATCGAAACGCGCGGCGCCCCGTGCCGAATAATAAAACCCGGGGACGATCCGATCAATACGTTCGACGAACGAAGCATATTAATTATCGGGCCGATGCGTCCCGTTCTGCACGCGTAATTAACGCGGTCGTTAATAATAAATTGATTAATCGCTCTTTCATGTAACTGGCCGGGCATATGTGCGTCGCCGGGTCGCGACGCGACCGTAACTTTTCACAGGTTCGTTCGAAGGGAGCGTAAAAAAAGTAAAAAAAAAAATAAAAGGAAAAATCGGCCGGTCGCGTTTCGAGCGTCTTTCATCCGCGTAACACTCGAATTAATCGTCGAGAGCGGAACTTTTGCCCCGCTCCCCCGGCTGGCGATAAAAACTGGATCCTCCACCGAAACGGTAATGCTTCTTTTCTCCGGCGAACCCTGTTCGTCATCGTATGGTTATTCATCAAACGCCTTTTTTCGACGCCGTTCTACCCCCTCACCCCCTCCCCACACAGGGGCACTCGTCCTGCAAAAACTTGCCATTCCGAGGGGATGAAAACCAGGCCCGACGAAACGTCAGAGAGCCATTTTCTCGCATAAATTCTTCCCCAATTATTCGCCCCTCGTTCTTTCCATCCCTAACCTTCAGCGCTCTCACGTTTCACGGGGGTTGGACCTGAATCATACCGCGATCAAAGTAAGTAACTACGAGATATATGCAGGGTGACTGTAATTTTTTGATCTGCATTATACTATATCATGAAAAACGTGTACAAAGAATTTAACGGGACATGCAGTATCAATTATATTTCTAAAATGTTTCTTCCATTTGTGATTTTGTGCGACCTTGAAGATCATAGCGACGTCCGCGAGCGAATTATAGTTTCGGCACACGCAATGGCAGTCACATCGGAGATTCAATTACTGTTTCCTCCCAATTAGATTTCGCGTTGAAATATTCATCACGCCAGCGAGACAGCTCCTGTTCGCCGGATTAGAAACGAATCCGAATCCGATTAATTTTCCCTATTCCCGATGATCGTCTCCATCGTTCGATGGCCCGAACAGCGAGCTACCTCGCGGACCATTTGCGAAATTCACGATCCTCTTCCTCGGAACCGGTTCCCTATTTTAAAAGTTACTCCACTTAAGTCGATCGAACGACCTTCCCCAAAAGGGGATGATTGATTTTCCCTCGAAGACGTTCACTCCGTTTTTCGCGTTAACCCCTTCCGCGCCCCTATCACGATCCTCACTTCAATTCCGTTCCAATTACCACATATTTTAGCGATCGATATTTGCAGCTTCACAATCGTGCCATATGTAAATGCAATCTTGATGATATCGATAGAATTATGAAATTGATGTAATTATCAAAGTGAATGAACGCTGAATGAACAAACACCTTTGTGAGTGATTGTCGGCTTCCAATCACGCGACTACAGATATTTATTCAACTCCCCTTTTGTTCGGATTGTTCTTGGTTGTTATGTATTATGATCCTGTTTAATTAAAAATGTCTTAAAATATTTCACTAATTTATTATTTGTCAATAAAAATCGAGTGCAAAGAGTGGACAGGAAAATATTGACTGCAAAGAATCCAGATAGTTCTCTGAAAGAAATGATACTGTTTAGTTTACGAATGAACCGGCTTTTCGGATTTGCTGGGAAAATGAAGCGATATCAATCGGAAATCGATTCGGAAGATTCTTCGCGTTGTATCGATCCTCTGGAACGTCTGTGCTGCGCGAGGACCGCTGCCGCTGCTGGTTCGTCATGAAAATGACGATGGACGGTCTGATGCGAACGTTGCTGATCAATCAATTCTTCGAACGATTGCACACTGAAGCGGACGTCGATGATCGAGAAGGATCTCGCAGCGGGTTCTGTTTCTTCGGAGGGCGCTCTCGATCCTCTACAGATTTTAGTACTTTCCGAGGACTGGTTTTACGGCGCTATAAAAGTTAGGAAGTTGCGGAAGTTAGGGAACGATTGCGTGAATCGAGTCGCTTGCCAAAGCGTGCGTGGTCAATGGGGCACATTTGCAGTGAATCGGAACAGATAGACAAAGGTATTGTGGGAGAAATTGTGAAGGGATTAAAAGGTCTAAAAATCCATTCGTCAAGTAGTACAACTATTAAATTGGTCGTACGAAGAACATATTGCACCCCTTCTTACTTCACATTTCAAATCTACAGATTATGCTTCAATTATAGTGTGACATTTTAGAGAAATGCATTTTGCAACACAGACAGAAAAAAATCAATTTTTTACAATATGCGAAAAAGGTAAATGGGTGAATTTTTACCCTGAGGAACGAACGGGGGTTAAATAATTTTATTAAAGCCGACGCTGCTCGCCTTCAATGAGATATTCGGAAAATGCGTCAAAGAGATCCGGTGACTTTCTTGAATGCTGCGTTATGCGCGCGGCTTTTAATAAAATGCATGAAAAATTAATTTGGCTTTCTTGACAAAAAACACGCACAGAGTTTGTTCTAAATATGCGGCGACTGTGGCGAACATGCTCGCACAAAGAATACCAGGGGTGAGTATAATCTAGATTTACAAAAGCCATTAAATTTTCATTATAGGCGCAGCTAAAAAAGTTAAAACTGCCTTTCACCCGTTACCTAGTAAACGGATTCATCTAACAAAAAATTATTCGGTCCAGTTTTAAAGAGGTCCTCAAATTTAACTTGACGTTTATTTATCAATTTTTAAAAGAGTATATACCGGTTATTCATTCAATTTCATTGCCTGAAACGAATCGATTAAAGGACGATTTTTATCCACCGCGTTGAAACAAACCATAATAATTTCATATTCTGCAAAGTTTCAGCTTTCATTTTAAAAAAATTTCATCGCTCAATCTCATTTCTATCGAAAGTTCTTTGATTTCGACACATAATTCGTCGGTTTAGCCCGTAGTGCGGTGGAGAATGAATCGCTTAAGAAATTAGTAATTTTAAAGGACTATAATTTCATTGCTCACTGACGTGTTTAAAAATCGCGAACACCAAGATTAACTGGAAGGTTCGTCCAGCGGTTTCTGGTCGCGCGCACGCAGGAGCACACTCTAATCCCAGGCATTAGCATATTGTCTGTTCGTCAACTGTGAACCTGTGGAAACCATCTTCCCCGGGCGACTCCAATCCGGAGGCGGCAAATTGCTTTCTGTTTCGAACCGCGAAGTCAATTCGAAATCCCCGCGAAGTAAATTTCGCGCTGTCTCGGCCGTGTTTCCCGGACAACAATGCGCTCTCGCGCGTCCCGCAACATTAACGTTTCTTGACCCCGAGAGTCCTCTTCAGGAACGAGTCGGAGAGAAAGAGAGAGAGAGAAGAGGAGAGACCACGGCGAGAGAGACAGAGAGAGCCGCATTATCGATGTACGCGAGACCGTTCGCCGAGCGCGAAACGTTTCCTCGATTCCCAGACAATATCTCCGGACCCTCCACCCTCCCGAACTGGTCGTTTCCACCCCCCGCGCCAGGCCGACGTCGGCTTACCGGCTATTTCCTGTTCCGGTCAGTGAAACACTTTTGTTTCGCCTTCATCTCCGGCTCGCTTTTCCACCCTATAATGTATTCCAGCCTGGCTGACCGTTCTCCGGGCTACAATAGCGTGAAGAGCTCGCCGGGACGGGGGGTGGCGTCAAGGGGCCGCATGAATTGCACCCTTCTCCCTTCCTCCCACTTGCTCGACGTAACCTATGGTTGAATTAAAGTTGGTTTCGCAGGGGCGGAAAAGTCTCGTGGACGTTGCATGGAACATCAGAGAAAATAGTTCCACGATCGACCTTGCGTATTATTCAGCTTTAAATCTGCTTTTCCGCGTCTATTCTCCAGCGGATTAGTCGGTATACCTGGAAGGGGCATTATGGCAGGCAAAAAATGCATGCGGACTGGCTAAACTATTTTGCAAACACCGCGCTCCGAGAGTTTCAACCCCGAGAGATGGACAACACTCATAAATCACGACATTGACGACCGAAGACAATAACAAACGGAATTTCTTTGACAGTTTCCCCACTACTCAATCTAAAGTCCTTCCGTCACACTCGCGTCCAATTAACGAACGCTACGTTTCCCCACTCCTTAACCAATCGCGAAAACGCCGGTCACAATCGCAGAACTATTTTGGTCGTGGTCGGAGTAACTTCTTGTTCGCTGTCACGATTTTTCGGAAAGCGTGTTGTGTGGTATTTTGTGCTTCGTAATTATCAATCCTGTGGACATCCTGCGGTTTCAACGGAGGATTGTGATGAATTTGTAAGTAGTAATTTATACACATTACGTTGTAATAAATTTCATAGGAGATTTTCGAAAATAAAAAGAATGCAGAAGAATAAAATTGCACGGTTTGTACACCCGATGTTTTCGGCACATGTTTTTCCGAAATAGTGAATCGATGGAAATCTGCAGGAAGTAGAATCGTCAGAACAGACCTATCCAGTAGTGCGCGTGTTCGATGAATTTTCAAACTCGATTTACTCGAAAACGGAGCGTGAAACAAAAAACTGTTGTTCCCTTTTTTCGAGTTGTTTCCGCGTGTAGTGTTACCGCGCGTCCGCTGGTACGATTTCGGAATCACTCTGTACGTGGCCACCGATTCGCCGATGATATTCGCGCTCGAATAAAATCCACGAATCGGATGAAAGCGCGGTGTTTTACAGAGAGAAGTACGTCTGAAATTGACAAATTAAACATTTGCCCAGTCTGCTTGGCAGTACCATTCTTGAGGGGTGGAAAGGATTCTTAAACCGGGGAATCGAGCGATGCGACGAACTCGTTGACGGCTTTTCCGGAGTTTTCCTCGGTAGAAGTCCGGCTCGGGAAATATCAGGAAACTTACCGTCCTGGCCGATTAAAAAATTTTAATTAAATCCGATGGTACTGGACCCCCTTGTTTGCCTTTTACGGGAGTCTCTGTCTGTCGTATTTCTTTTTTTCTTTTTTACTCCGGGCAGAAACTTCGGCAGCCGCTGGGAGCAGCTCGGCTTTTATTGGCGAACGCGTCCCGCGAATGTTTGCGGCGTTAATTAATCCACCGTGGTCGGAATCTCTCCATCTTCGAGGGTGTTTGGCCAGTGAATACCCCCGACTTGTTTAACGCGGACTGTAGCCAGGGTCGTTGTTTTCTCTTTCGCAGCCTGGATTCGTTTTACTGACGAAAAGGGATGAATAGCTTCCAAAGAAACCGCCGCAGGTTACAAACCGCGAGAAAATGTCTCCTACACGCTCGCACCGTGTCCCTGGAGGACCTTTAACCAGCGTAAAGTACTCGTTGATACCCTGCGATCTATTTCGTGATCAAAGTCGAAAGGGTTACCTCGCTGATAAGCCTTTATGGGGGATGCAACTCGTAGACGAATGGTTCATTTAATTAGCATAGAATAATCTCGAAGGATGCGTAACCTTCGCATTTATTAGATTTCGTTACTTGAATTTAGCTTCGAAAATCACCCCTTTCGGGGATGGTCCTAATTGCCTTCTTCACTCTCTACAAGGTGTAAAGAAATTATATGTCGCGACTATAATTTCTTTACACCCTGTACATTCTTGACGACCGATATTCAAGTCCACTCCGCGGATTCTCGGCGGATCAGACAGGAAGAGGCTGGGGAACATAAACGGTAACTTCCGTCGAGATAAAAGTCGCCGTGGCCGCCCCTCGGGCCGGTATAACGTTTTAATTAAAATTAACGACAATCCTGGATGCCGACGTCCGCTCCAGAGAACTACGGGGAAGCGTTATCTCCACCCCAGATTCGAAGGGATGAAAGTAGGCGAGTCGCACCGCGTCGACGAAAACCTTTCGTTACGAAGATTTCCGCGGAGTAATTAATCTTCCCTCGTCGAATACTTCGATCTAGCCGGGGAGATCGATTTCGGTAGACTCAATTCGGGTTCGCCTGGGATTCCGAGAAGGGGGAACGATCATTAGAGACGATTAATTCACTGGATCACGGTGACAATTTAATGGGGCTCTCACGGTGTAGCGCGACATCGGATCGTACTTATGATCCGGGTTAATGGCGGCCGCATCGGAGGCGTTGCTGATGCTTGAATACTTTATTGCCGCTCTTAAATCGAGAACGTCCGGAGGCCACTTGTCCCATAAGCGACAACAAACCGACACAATAGGCGATCAGCAGACTCCCGATGTTTATGCGAATGTGTATTTTTATGGAAATATACGTTTACGTGGTCGGGAGGTTCTGAATATACATTTTGGTAAACGTTTCTACCCCTCGTCCGATTTCAATGTTCTTGAAATATGTCGTGAACAATATTTCTCCGTGAAGTTTCGGTGCGCGATAGTTGTCCGTGCAAAACACAGGTTGTTTGACAAGAATCTACTGTACATCGTTTCATCGATCTGGTCTGGAGATTGCGGAAAAATTACGCGAAGGATTGCTATAATCCGAGGAATAGTTCCTTGTGGAATGGTCGCGCAGGATTCCGTCGACGAGCGATACAAAGTTTCGGCGTTTATCAGCGAATTGGAATTGAAAACTATAACGTGCCCCGAAGTCGCGAGCAGTCGAGCCGCCTAAGAGAGATGGGAAGAGAGTAACCGGGTATTGTCTCTCGTCGGTGGAGACGAGAAGGTCCATTGCAGCAGGACCTCTCGCTTTCTGTCCTTCAATGCTGCCCGAGATAAATTGCAATTCACAACGACTATTTGCAACGAGCTCTCGTGCTCCTCCCCCGTGGCTGCCGCTATCGCGCGTATTGACGCGATGCTTTTGCCCGGTTGAACAAAAACGCGTAGTGAGAACAATAGTAGGGGGCGGGTTGGAGGGGGGGAGAGAGAAGAGGGGCGACAAAGGGACACGAACGAGGTGAAAGAAAGAAGTCCCTGTTGCCGTCAGGTGGGTAGTAATTGCGAAAGTAAGAGGGCGGATCTCTCTTTTCTCCTCCTTTCTTTTCACCTTCCTCCCCTTTCTCCGCTGCACGAAGATGTTTGCGATGTAAAACGCGAGCTAGGATTGAATCCGTCTCTCCCTCTCCTACCCCTCGTCCCTTCCACCATTGTTTCCTTTCTAATAGGATGTATTCTGGTCGACTCCTTTACGAATGACCGGGTCCTTCTCTTTTGCTCCGATTCTTCCGAATTCCGTACAAGTGTGAAATTTATTGTACAATTAAAGAAACCTAATTAGTAGGTAGGTGAGATTTGGTAGGAGGTGAAATGTAAAACGGTGAAAAGATTCCCGTGTATGGAAGCAAACTTTCTGAAAAGCAAGAATGGTCCTCGGCAGAGACGTGGGGGGTCTATCAATAAATAACCGAAGACGGAGGTCGGCAGCACGAAAGTCGAAACTGTCCAAGTGTCCTAGTTTACGGAGTCCAGACGCCATAATAGCGGAAGACACGTGGCGATCATTACTGGCCTCGGTTGTCTGTTGGAGAGGATGGCAGGCCTCTATAAACGGAATAGGTGGTCGCGTTTGACCCCGAGAAACCTGCTGGTTCGCTTTCGACGTGGATCTCGCGGAAGACCCTACTCTTTCGGTAGGAAATACCACCGTGAGCTGGATCAAGTATTAATGGTAAGAACGCGGTCTTCCACGGGCTGGAGAGCCAAGGGTATCGAGTTGAACCAGGTCGTTTCCGACGGCCGAAGCTCGATGGATGCTCGTGCACACGGAATGACGCATCCAACATCCGGAAACGATATATCCGAAAACGAGCGCTCGTAAAGCTGCGCCCCCGCCTCGGCACGGACTCGCGATACGTATCCGATCGATCTGCTACCCCGTTGCGTCTACTGCAATTGCTGCTGCTGCACCCAGACCTCGAACGAGTCCCTCCTAAGCGAGTCTAACTTGCCCGGATAAGTGAATCCTCCGGCGAGCAATTTCGTTGGGCGATATTCGCCCGCGAGATGTTCTCTCCGACGGAGTTTAATTTGAAAATGGCGATCCGATCGAACGAAATTTCGTCGGGGATATTTTTCCAACCGGATTCTCCACCCTTATCACCGGTATACTACCTACCTCGGCAACTTTTCTCTGACGCGCCATCGCTGGAACACCGAGTATTGGCCGGACACATGCGAATTCGTCTCGTTTCGTTCGCGTTTTTGTAACTCGATCGCCGGACTAGCAAATTGTCAAACACCGTTTGACGGGTGACGGGTCATTTTGATTCGCTTCATGCTCGCAGATCTCTTTCTCTCGTTTTTCTCTTTTGACTCGTTGGAATTTCACTACCCTTCTGCGTCGAGACCAGTCCAAGTGGAAATTCGATTGTAGCGAACCATTTTATTTAATATCCAAACTCTTCCCTAGCCTCGTTCTCCCTTTTTTCGAAGTCGACCTCGGACATTTTCAATCGCCGACAGACCTAACCCAGCTGAGGGTAGCATAGGCTTCGTTTGTCTTCGTGTTTCTTCACGGAGCCGGATCATCTTGAAAAGTCTCTCGTCGCAGTACAGCGACGCGTCTACCCGCCGCGAAATTTCATAAATTAGCTAGCGATGACGTCACCTCTCGACACTGGTGTCCCTGTTGATGTGTGATTTATTTGTTTCATTATGGATCGCGGGCCTCCGCTTAATGAGATTGTCACAATTATACCCGACAGCGAGCTCCCACGCGCAAGCAGGTCGAATTTATAACCGGGCCACTGTTTAAGCCTCCGCGCTCACTGGTGATGGAACAATGGGCGAAAAAAGATGCTATGAAATTATAATAACCGGCTCCTAATGATCATTCCGGCTTGGCTATTGACGCTTCTCGTTACTGGCTCTTGATACGCCCGCGCCTCTCGTTAGCTGCTCTAAACTGTATTAAATACCGGCGCCACTAATTAATCACATCGGAATACCATATCTATTATCAGAACAAAGACGACTCCGGAAAGATCTGATCGATCGTGCGACGTTTTCCCGACATTCTTTAGATCCTTAAAATATCTACAAAATTTGAAAACTCCTCGTTACAATGTTACTATCTACGATTGTGGCAGATTCGCTTTAAAAGTACGAATATGTCCCAAACCGTGGAATTTCTCTGATCGAACCTTACCGGTCAAAAAATCCATTCGTCTAACTATTCGGAAAACAAAAGCCCCCGCACACGACGACACTCGGATGTGTTCGAGTACGTACCGCAATTACATTGAACCGCGGAAAACCGCGACGTAAAACCGTAAATGGTTTGCCATTTAAGAACGCGGTGAAAAAGAAGTCTGAAAAGCGAACGATGGAAAAAGTATTAAGCACACGGTCGGTCGACCAAAGTTTTTCCCAGTGTCTGTCACGCGATATCCGACGGTTGTAACAACCGCTCGGAGAAAGAACAGTCGGTCCCCGCAGCGGCTTAAATATTTATTAAACGCGGCCAGGAAACGGGCAATCCTTTTCCAAGCAATTAACTCCGTTCTCTGCTCGCGGAAAAACGAGGGGACTGGTTCAATGATTACCGTGGATCTCGAGACAGAACCGCGAGGAAGCGTTCTCCTGGCCGCGCCGTTAATTTTCAATACGCCTCGGTGTGTATTCCTGGATCCCCTAGGAAACATCGCGTCCGATCCGCTTGACGATAACGAGGTCAATTTTTTCTCTCTCCCTCGGTGTACCATGCCGCGAGGAATTATTCTCGAAGCGCTTTTGTCGCGAGCTCGAAAAATTACTTTATGAAAGGAGGCGGAAGAGCACCCGGCTCTTCTCTCCAACGTCAAACACGGATCCTTCGATAAATAACGAAAAAGGCGAAGACAGGGAATCGATCGCACGCGCTCGACTCCGCCTCGAACGGTGGAAAGCTTTTCTTCCCGAGCGAATGGACCGCTTCCGGGCAAAATCCGTTCGAGAGCAGAGTTTCCGCGACTTTTCTTCGCGTTTCTTCCACTCTCTGTTTGACGACTGGTATTCCCGCTGCTGTTTGAACAACGATCTCCGGAAAAATGAGCTATCGGCCGGTCGTTTCAATTACGTTTTCTTTGCCCTCGTCGCGCCACGTCGTCTAGCCTCTCGCGCATAGTTTCGGATTTCCAGCGGCGCGTCGAAATCGCTCGGATATATTTCCCCGCTGAAAACTCGGAACTGTCTTCGCCGACAGACTCGTGGAAACATCGTGCCTAGTCAAAGAAGATGATACCGTGTTCGAACTGGTAACTGAAAGTGTCTTAATTTTATGAATAATATAATATATAATTATTCTTGTTACAACCACCCTCTAGTATATTGCCTACTTTTTCTCGGGATGTATGGAAGCACCGAAATTCCGTGGCTCAGCTGGGAGGGAAACCATGGACGACTTCTCGGTGTATTTCTCACCCCCTGTCGAAGAAGGCTTTCCCCTGTTCGAGTAATAAAACTTAACAGCCCCCGGGCACCGGCTAAATGCTCGTAAAATCCAGCGGCGTTAATGCGGGGGTGGGTTCCGAGGGGGTTCTATTATTAAATAGAAAGCAGTAATTCATTTCGCTCGTTGAGCCAACGGTTCGCGAGAAGCGTTTGATCGTTACTGGCTCCGGGAATTGTTTATGACAATTGTCAAGGCTTTTTTTTTATCGCGGACGTCATGACGCGAAAAAGGGATGAACGAAGGTGACTCGACCGTATCGATTGTTCTCTCGTTGATGAATGGCCGACCGTGTAAAACGTTTGATCGACGGTATCGTCGCCACCTTTAAGGGGTGAGTTCGCGGGATCGTCTCCTAAAGGGTTGAACGTTTTTTCGCGTGTCCGACTCCTTTGTTCGCGATTCTGCTCCGAGCGATAACGGCACCTCCTTTCCGAGAGAGAAAGAAAACATTTTGACGAGTCTAGTACAAACTACCCTTAAAGAAATTAGTCTCGTGGATGTTACCAATAAAATTGAAAATTAATTTTTGATTGTGTTCAAGGGATGATTCTGTGATTGTATTTCAAGGTTGGGTTGTTAAAAATATGATTTCCATTAGTTGACTTACAGTTTCAAAACTTCAAATTTAGGTTAAACGCGAAATCAGATTTACAAACTTGTATTAATTATTGTATTAGGTTCCTTGGTTGATCCATCAGTGTTTACGAACAGTGTACGTTCAGCCGTGAACGGTGCTGGACGAAAAATCATGCCGAACCGGAGAACGAAGATAATTTCTAACGATTCTGAATATTCATACGTTTTTTTCCGCGGCGGCGCGTCGGCCAGATAAAAGTTAAAGGAATTTAAATTATTTTAGAATTAACGAGCCCGCGCAATTAGCACTGTAAAATTTACATTCGCTTAGTCCGCGAAAGAGAGGAGAACGATTTACATAGATTACCATATATATTACATCACATATACATACTTTAACTTTTTCCGCCGATTTTAAATTTTAATTAACCGTCCGGTTCCTCCATTTTTTCATACATACAATTTTCATTAATCCTTAACCCAGGATTCAGCCTCCCGGAGCCTTCGAAACTGGAACATACGTTCTTTTCTCGGAATATCCGTTCCAAGTCGGTCGCGACGCGTTGGGCGTGCAAAGGGGGAAGTTTTACACGACCGGACCGAGTGACGAACGATCCAGGGTGATCCAAAAATAGCTCTCAGAACTTGCATATTTTTTACGCAAATACAAACCGGGAAGCCCTTCAGTACTCTCAAGTTACGATTTCGGTTCAGCGGTGAAATGAAAAGTTTAACATTTTCATTCAATCTTTTTTTTTTATTAGAAAATCTCGTATAAGATTTATTACAACACAATGTACATTACAGAGTACAGTCGAATTCCATTCTAATAAAATTGTAAAATGCAAATTCTGTTCCATACATTTTCGTGTAAATAATAAATTTTCATTTTTTTAGTTACTGGTCGATCTGAGAATCGTCCGCGAGTACAGAGGATTAAAAATAATAGAGAATGCCACGTCGATCCTCGATGTTGTCCAACAATCTCTGTCGATCGTCAATTGGCCGATGTCGAACGCGAACGATGACATTTGGGATAGACTGGCTCTACCGGACCGATTAAACTCTTTGTGTTCGACGATCGAGAGTCCGGCAGAAGCCGATGCGTGTCGAGCGACCGAAACACACCGGAATTGGCACAATCTTTTTCACAACGCAACCCTACCACACCTCTTTCGCGTTTCAACGAGACATCGACCCGAAATAAAAGCCTTGGTCCACGTCCGGTTGCCTTTGTCTTCGGGCGTGCCGATCGATCGTTCGAAGCACGACTCTCCCGCGAGTCCTGCTTTTCTACTCTGCTCAGTCTTTCTCCTGCAAGAAGCGTTTCCCAGCAGAAGGAACGTGCACCATTTTATGTAAATTTTTCGTCACATATCCTAGCTAATGCGATATTAGTTATGCTTAAGTGCGACTTGGTTATACTCAAATATTAACTACTTAGTTATACTTAAGTTCAATTAAGTTACACCTGGCTATTAATTATTTAGTTGTACTTAAGTGCACACAACAGTTATACTTAAGTACGCCCAACATAGTTATACTTGAACTTAGTTATCCTTAAGTCGAACTTGGTTATCCTCGAGCTCAACTTAGTTGCACTCACAAATCAACTACTTAATTATGCTTAGGTATTAACTACTGGTTTATATTTAAGTATTGACTACTTAGTTATACGTAAGTCTAATTTATAATTTATATTCGATGATTACTCGATGATTCAGTTGATATTTAAATTGGACTCGAACCTTGAGATCATTCGGTGATGCTAAAAACACAAATTCTGGTCTTGAACACTGAATTTCAACTAATTTAATTTTTCTCCAGTTCCACCAAAGCATATACCTTATTCTCGAGTTCAAAGTATGAGCACAGTCTTCGTGTTCAACGTAAATGTAATCTTAATCACAAGGCTGAACTCAAATATAAACTGAATCTTCAATTTCCACTACATAAACTAAAACTCGAACTTCAGTGCAAGCATAGACTAAAAGTAGTCCCGCTTGGCATCTCTGTATGTACTGACCTAGCTGAAGCAAGGGTATCAGGTAGAATACAAGATCAGGTTCCACGTCACAGGATGAAAGATTTACGGGCGCGCCAGAAGGAGGAACACGTACGTACCACGTGTATGTCAGACAGATATAATTTGAAATATTGAGACGAGAAGTCTGAGCAAAGTTCTCTTCCTGCTAATACCACTACCAGAAACAGTTAAATCAATTAATTACTAATTAAATCATTACTAAAAACAGTAGAATTCTTATGAATTTCTTGACATTATTTTACCCACCTACAAACGTATTCTTTTACAAATATTTAGTTAATAATGTACCAATACTCAAAAAGAGAACAGAAAGTGAAATCGTCACTGAATTCGCGCTACGGCAAAGATTGACCGATCGAAGAGGCTAAAAATCATACGATAGCTAGGAGCATTTAAAAGATGAACCAGTTTGTTGGCAGGTTCAGAAAACACTATGTATTCACGGTCGGTTCGTCGCACGAAACGACATCAAGCGGAATCACGTTACGTGGGAAAGTTCTCCGTGATCCTGAAAATCAATTAAAGCGATCCCGCACGATTCAATTTGTCGTAAACCTTCATCCCTTTACAAAACCCCGTTTCGCGTGATGTCTGCCAGAGAGAGAGAGAGAAATGGAGAAGGAAAGAATGACAACGTCGCTCGACGAAAAATGCAATCGAGCGAAATCCATTTTTCCACGGAGAATGTCGTGACTTCCGGCGTTTATCTTTTAATATTGTTCGAGGAGTGTCGACGTGCGGTGGCTGGTCAGACTCGTGTTATCGATTCCGTCTCACCTGTCCTTTCGTCGGTTACCTAGCCGTTCGACTCCTAAAGAGAATTACCGATGCGTGAATTAAATATTGAATTTCAATCGCACACGCGTGCGAAAAGTCTCCCTTGCCGTTCTTTTTTTCGGACATAGTCGAACACCGGTGTGTGTCGGCCTCCCGCGCGTTTTTGATCTTTTAATTACAAATCGAAGAGAACTAGGCTGCCCACCGACCACTGTCAATTTTTCCGAGCGCACTCTCTTTTCACCCTGGAACTCCATTACGGCGGAGAGTTCGAAAACGTCGCGTCGATGTAATTGGAGCTTTTGAATCGTTCTGGCAGCAGCGACCCGAGGGCGCGCGAGTGAAATTGATGATCCCCAATCGATGATCCCGCCAACAATGAAAGGAAAATATGAAATAAAATTTCACTTCTGACACTGATCCAACTCGTGGAAAACAATGGATAGGGTTATATTCTTGCGGAGAATGGGGGCGTCCTTTGTTTTCGGTTTTCGTCAAAGTTATTGTCGGTGAAAACTGCGTTGAGGAAATTTGTGTCGGTGATTTCCATGGGACCCATAATTATACAGCTATTTGTGCATTCGTAAGATTTATTTTGTACTCGTGATTGAGAGAGGGAAACATTTCCGACGAATGGAGGTTCTTGGAAGTTCGGGTGGTGGATTTCCGTTTTCTATGAGCGAAATGTTCTCTAAACAGTGGGAAACGATAGAGGGGTACGGATCAATTTCTGCGAGCCACGGAAGTCCGTTTCAATCAGTTCGATTCCAGCAATCCGGTAACGCGTACCCGTGAAAACTCAGCTCGGTGTCAATTTCAATATCGAAAAAACCTCTCCATGAGCGCATCTACACGCGTGGCCGAGTGATCCGCCGGACATTTTTCCAGGCGGGGGTGGAACAGCAGGTCGAGGACCGCTTTTTCATTCCGAACGCGCAGCTGCTGGTTTCCGGTGGTCCGACCAGGCGCGAAATCTAAAACCGATTTTGACGAGAGTTCATTAATCGAATGTGACAGGAAGGGCAAAAATCGAAACGCTACCCATGATACCGATGGGATATCGTTTTAAGTGTTTCCCGGTCTCGTCTTATTTTTCCTGCATCTAACAAGGGTTTTATTCCTTGAACATCGAGTCAAGAGACGTCCTCCAAAATATCTTTATTTTTTACTTCAAATATCCATTATTTCGTTTAAATTTACTTGGTATCCGGGGGCTTGTGTATTTCAGATACACTTTTCTTTATCATTTGTATCGGACACAATTTAGAAAATGTCCTCTAAAATATTTCTATTACTTATTTCAAACATGTATACAATTTTACGCAGCTCTGCTTGCGGGCTGTTTTCGCTTCGACATCCCAGCTTGATTCCAGGGATGGTTTCAGGGGCTTTAATGGTTCCAAATAGACATTCTTTTCCGACTAATTGTATTTAGAATCACGAGTAGATAGGAGACAACTCGTTAAGTGGCTGGTTCCAGTCGACTCGGACCGTGTGCAATATTAAATGGCTAATCCACTCGCATCCTCCTCGAGGACGAAATAATGTATGACAAACCGGGCAGCGGCATGGCGCGATTCATAAATTTCGCTTATGTCCGTAAATCCGTTTTTACCCCCGGAGAAAATTAGATCGCGTCGAAATATACCGTGGGAGCCCGAGTGGCCGGTGAATTTTTGAAAGCCGCAAATGAGCTCCGTTGCTTATCCGGCTCCTGCCCTCCGGTAAGGCTGAGACCTTTCCCTTTATAATGAACTATTTAGCCCCCGGTTAACCCTTCGCGTGAATACACAACTCGTCGAGTGGCGTCGAGGTTCTCGTCGGACATTCGTCGACACTGAGAAGCCGTCGTTGGCCCGGGGAGTAATAACGTTCGTTATATCGGCGTTCACGGATTACGCGCCGGTGAACACTTTACGGGGCCGGCGATCGTACACCTCGATTCTCCGAGGACACTGTTCCTCGTTAAGGTCACGAGGCGAAGCATAACTCTATCACGCACTCCGCAATTCTGCCTCGAGTTTGCGAATTGCACGGGAAACTACTTTTCATAGTTCCCGTATCCTGCTGAATAATTTTAGGGGTTGCGGCATACAGATTCATTGTTTACTTCCGCAGAAGTACTTTTCCGTGTGATTCGTAGCTGGGCCACGAAATATGAAAAAGTGAGATTTTTTTAAATCACCTCCTACTAGTCATTTTATCATGCGGGATGAATCTCGTTACGCGACGATCTCAAATGAAAGAGGTTGTAATATACAGTTTCTGTATCTTAACAATTAGCATTTGCTTCACACGTGCCTCACAGTATTCAAAAGTTCAATTTCACCACAAAGCAAATGGTAATTATGTCTATTATGATAGCGTACATGAATCTCTCTACAAGTTTTTATAAAACGGTCCTGCACTGAAAACAACCCCGTACATCGTGAAGGGTTCGATTATCCACCTTTAAATCCTATTATCAGCAGACATTACCTCCAGCTTCGCGAGAGGTTCGAAAACGTGGCTCTCGTGGAAAATTCAGAAGCGAGAAAGTTCTTCGGAAAACAAAGTGAAAAAGGTGCAATTCGAAACTGAGAATGTTCGGAGACTGGAAGTGGCCCTCGAAGTTAGTCGAAGGAATAAATCAAGAGCACAGGGGTCCTAGGGTGGGATCTAGGGGGAGAAATAGAGGCAAGCAAATAAGAAGATAAATAGAAAAACCGTGGGGGTGATGCTGGTAGGAGAGATACAGGGCCGTAGGGGGTGAGTTTCGGGTGGTGGATCGGAGGGATAGGGGTCGGACGTCGCATCGAGTCCGCAGACCAGTTCGCTTTTTCGTGTTTCCCCGTTGTCCGATCGATATCGGGCGAAGTCGTTATTGACGCAGTAGGAGAGTAGGACTCGGTGTGTGCCGGGAGAGAGTACGTACGGCAGAGAAAAAGGAAATCGGGTTCGGCCTTTGTACGTGTATACCGAGGCTTAATGGATTAGCTGCATCCGGATCCGGATCGGAGCCAGCGCGTGCAAGCCGTCGACCGCCGCGGCGAGCTTACGTAAGGACGATAAATGGAACGTTTTTAGAAATCAGTCTCGAGGATTTTCGTTTTCTTCGTGGCGGCCACGCCGACTCGCGTTTCACCGCTCTCGTCTAGTGCAATCGTAGCCGGGCCTGCGAACTTTTAACCGCCGCTTGCCGAGCTTGTGCGTTCGTTCACTCGTCTGATTTCGCGTAATGGAGCTGCCTCTGGATCGAGCTCATTAACCATTTCCTCGGTCGAAATCTCCGGGATTTTACTTTTTCCACACCGAAATTATTTTATTTCAAGGTTCAAGGTTATAGTAGGTCGTTGAATTCGTCTTGACACCAGCTAGAATGTTATCAAGTCAATAAATTCAGATTTCCTTTTTGTATAAAAACAATCTTTCATATCGAAGAACATTATTTATTCCCAACTTGTTTGTTCATGTAGATTCAACTCCCCTTTCGATTTAATCAGCTGATAATAATGAACCCTCGGTAATAGTACAGTTAATAAGCAAGGCGATTAAAGCAAGAGCTTCTTAAAAATAAATTTACTCTTCATGGACCCTTCGAGTATATTAAAGCCGAGGCTTCTACGGCCCTCCACTAACGTTCCCGTGGTAGATTCAGCAGGGTTGAGGTAAATAGAATTTTTGAACGGTGGAAGGGAGAAAGTTGATCTTTATTATCAAATGTGCGCTCCCTTGGACGAAACCGTCGTTAAATGAACCTCCACTGATGGCTCGTTTCAGACTACTGCCTCCTCCTTCATAACCGGTGTCCTCTTATTCAACGGATTACAAGGAACTGACATTTTTCACTGCGAACACGTTCCAGACTAACTGGAGAACTGGAAGATGCGACGACTGTGGATACCTGATACCATCCACTTCCAATTTATTCTCATAATTTTGTCAATACTCGACAAAAGTTATATTTTCTTGGATAATTGTAAACTGATTCATAATCTACAGTGAATATATTCGTGCATAATTATAAATTGTTTTCACCAATATTAATCCTCTACAATCCAATTTTCATTAAGTCTGAATAAAATCTACAGTGAACAAAATTATTTCCATCGATTGCACCTATATGCGAAAGTTTGCAGGCTCTCGACAAAAACGATGTAAATATTGTTATTCTACCATCGAAACCAGCTCGGAGGAAAATAATGTTGCGTGGCACAGTGCAACATCAAAAAGGTTGCTTTCAAGAAACCACGTCGAAAATCTGCTGACGCGGACGCACGAGAATGTTGATCTCGATTGAAGCGATGCTGCACGTGATGCCAACCCAATAGAAAATATTTGGTTTGTCACGAAGCATAAGCTCCAAGGAAAACGTATTTTAACATTGAAAGTCCTGATTCATCGTATTCGATACATGTGGAGGTCTCTGTGTACCTACAGTGACTGTACAACGTGTTCGCAAACCTTGCAAAATAAAATAACTTTTTTATAATTGTATCAAACGACCTGATTTTTCAGAATTAAAATATTGGTTTACGAAATGATATGCAAAAATATAAAAGGCATTTTTTAAAAAGTGTACGAACCCTTTGTATATTATCAAATAAAAATGGAACTTGCTAATTTGTTCAAATCTAGAGAACATGTAAATTAAATCTGACCAAAATATTCTATATTTTCTAAATTTTAATTATTATTCTTATACTTTCTAATACTCAGAATTTACGAAATTGTAGAGAAGAATTGTGACTATATAAATTTTTTTACTTATAACATGCATATTTTCAGCTTGTTGAAGCAATTAAAATTTCGTATAAAATCCGCAGTCCACTAATGACAATGCATATCAGGTTTCGATTTGAGTGGAGCTTTTATTTAACCAGAAAGTAGCGTGAAATCGAAGGGAAGTAACAGCGTTCTCTTAGCTTCTACTTCCCAAACGTTGATAAGGATTGAGAGTCGAGCGGCGAGAGGATATATCATCCGCTGATTTGTTTCGACGTAGATGCCGATAGCGGAAGCAAGTTCTTTAAAACTGAAGTCTATTTCCCGAACAGAGTGTACGGTGTTTAATCATCGTCGATTCTCCGGATGGGCAGGCAATGGATGCGATACCGTCGATACCCGGACATTCAAGAAAATCGAAGCCCCAGGCGGAATCAAAATTGAAATCTTCCGACCGGTCTGAGAACATCTTCGGAGCCATACGTTCACCAAGAAATTTATCATTTCGCTAGAGACGCGATCTGTTTGTTCTACTTCTTAGAAATAAATATGTTGACGAACCGTGAACACTATTTTCCAATTAAGAGTTTGGGAATTATGGGAGACTTTCTTAAAAAGATCAAACCTAGAAGATTGATGAAAAATTATTTAAATTCATTAAAAAATATATATATATTCATACAGTTCGATGGACACAATAATACCATGAACTTTCGTTTCAACTTCTTCTAGAAATCACTCGTTGTTCCAGAGATATTTCACGGGGAAGAAAATATTTTTTCAAGGACTGATTTCACCCCAAGAAAAACTTCTTCGGTTATTTGGCAGCGTTTCTCTCGGCCTTCGCGAAGGGTGACGAGTTCGCAGCTAGATTTTCGCGTTGAAAACGTCTGATCTCAACGGGTGGGAGTCGTCAACGTCTGTCCGAAACTCGGACGCGAACTTCTCCGGCTGCGAGTTACGAGTTCGCTGTGCACGTTTTTCGCATCGGGTAGGGAAATTCGTAAAGCTCAGGGGTGGCCGCGCGACGTGGATTGTTTAAAGGGATTAGGAAAGTTCTGGTAGTCGTCGCACACGCGTGTACGAACGGGCAGGATTAATTTTTAAGGAGGAAAATTCGAACGGAACGTTGGAAGCTCATTTCCTTGCGGAAGTTTCCGGGCGAGGACCGTGTACAAAATACATATTTCCCGTCGAAAGTCGCTGACGTCCCGGGGCGTTTGTTTTCACGGAGAAGGAAACTTGGCTAGTTCGATTGCGAGGCGAAATATGGCGCAAGAAAAAGTTTCCGCACCGGCGGCAGCACGGCGATGGTAGTCACGACTACGTAATTGAGGAACGGAATAGAGTTTCGCAGTTTTTAACTCGATGCGGGGCAAATGAATGGTAAACAGCCGGAAAGCGAGAGTGCTGCTTCGGGTTTCCGGGGCTGGCGAAGGAAACTTCAGGTACTTTACATTCGATTACAGCCGCCGGCGGATGTACAAAGTGTCCCGCAGACGCCGCCGTTTCTAAATGGAAAAGTATGTCGGAACGACTGGACGAAATTCTTGCACCTCCAACGCCACACAGTAGGCCAAACCGATGAATTTTCTGTCAAAACCGGAGAACTTTCGATAGCAATGAGGTAGAGCGATGACTTTCTTTTTTTAAATCAACCCTTTGCAATCGGAGCAATTTTAATTCGAAAATTAAACATTTCTTACGACGTAGAATATTTCCATTCTCTATAATTTTAAAACTCTTTTAAAAGATTTCAATTTTCAATACCGGTTCGCATACAAAATTTGTAACAATATCATTTTTCACAGTTTTAGGGAAGATACTTACTATTTGATCCCCTTAGGGTTACAAATCGTTTTCCCTTTTCCCCACACACAAAATTCGCTGTTCTTACTACCTAATTATCTATTCTTATATATTGTGGTAAACTAACTTCTCAAATTTGGAAATCCGATATTCATGGTCCAATATTAGACCAAGGTATCACGAACAGGGTATTGGAATGAATAGTGGAATACTTTTTGGATAGTACTCGAGCACTACGCGAATACCGGGGTACGTATTTGCACTAACATGTCTTGAAACTCGGTTGCAGCAACGTAGAGCGATAATTTCTTGGAGCTGGCGAAAGACGTGGTACAGGAAGGCTGTTACCGGGGCTGTTGTCAGTAGGAAAGCCAGAGAGGGAGAGCATAAGGAATGTTCTATCCTGTGCCCGCCATTAATTCTGGCCCTCGACTTTCCAGCGCCGCGCCACTTCTGACTGCCTTCGCGTAATCGTCAGGCTTCTCGGTTCATTACCTGTTGTTTTCGGCTGCTATTTTACTATAAACCCGGCCCGAGAACAGCCGGCGAAGTGTCCGCCGGCAATTCTAGAATTTTCTTGCAGAGGCAGACGGAGCTTCGGGGCGTCGCGACGCACAGATGGAAGTTTCGCTGAATTCAGGCCAGAAGTAATATTTCATTACGTTAAATCAAACGAACCAATTCCACCGTTATAACGACGATGTACATTTTTAATATCATGCGTATAAAAGTAATTTTCATACTTGAAGTTCATTTTAATTGATTGCAATTTTCTCTGAAGATTTTTAAAAAATTGCTTTTTCCTTAAGAGAATATACATAGATATATATTTAATTAAAATACAGGAAAATTACCGATTACAGAAACCCCATTAAACGATTGCACAACAGTTCCGATCCCTGTGAAATTGCGGTGGCGTGTGGTACGAGCGAGTGGGTTGGACTTTTTCATTAAAATCAAAACAAGCGGAAGGGAAGAGCATGGTGGCGTCTCCGGCGGGATGTTGCCGGAGCTGGGGTGGCCGAGCGTCTTTCATCCAGCAGTCGGAGGACTCTAATTACTGTTACCCCGGTCAAGTGGTGGCCGCGCGAAGAACAAACCGCCCCGTGGTCCGCGGTAATTGAAACTAAATGAATTTTGAAACGTCGTTTCAAAGCCAACGGTGCACGTCGACCGCGCAGCTCTCGCCGTACGTAGCTGGAGCCGGGAAGTTTACTGACCGTAAGCGGACCGCCGTGACCGGCGCTGGATGACCCAATTCGCGGACGACACGGAAAATAACTAAACGGCCGGGAATTCAATTAACGACGTGCCGCCGCACCCGGGATCCGGTCGAACCTTTCCAGCCGGCTCTGAATTAACAATAAGGTTGGAATCGGGCCGGTCGCTACCGTGCTTCGGCTACCAGGCAGCCGTTTCTCGTCATTTGTTTTAATTGGTCCTAGCTTGCTCGCCGAGTGGCCGGACCGTAACCTCGTGGCCAGACAAGTAGAAAAGGACCCTGTCTGGTCAGACGAATGGAGCATGTCGTCCGGTTTACGAGCCGCCGCTGCGCCGGTCCACTGTTGGCCGAACAGGTGGGAACCATCTTAAAATGAACTCCGGAATACGGAAGTGGATTTTGACAGTCACCCCCAGACGTGTTCCGTTTATTGGCTTCGTAAAACGAACGACCGACGCGTGTCGCGTCCGACGAAATGTTTTTCATATTCCGGAATTAATATCCGAGTTTCCTAAAAATCGTAAAACGTTTCCTAAAAATTGCTGTACAGTAGACTACCTATACCTCGGTGAAAAAATGGTTTCAAATTACCGTGTCTCTCTCTACACTCCCTTACACCATTTCTTGTTCTTAAAGGACTTACAGTGGGTGTAGAAAGTGTTCGTACACTTTTTAAAGTGTATACAGGGTGTCCCAAAATAAGTGTAACTCCCGGAAATGGGAGGTTCCTTGGGTCATTTGAAGCAACATTTTCCTTTACAAAAATGGCGTCCGCGGCTTTGTTTAGGAGTTATTAACGAAAAACACGGACCAATCAGAGCACGGCTACAGCGGATTGATTCTGGTTCGGCCAATAGCAACAGCACGTTAAGCGGGACCTGTCGCCGAGTCGGACTCCGTTCGCTATAGCCGGGCTCTGATTGGTTCGTGTTTTTCGATAATAACTCTAAAACAAAGCCGCGGACAGCATTTTTGTAAAGGAAAATGTCGCTTCAAATGACCCAAGGAACCTCCCATTTCCAGGAGTTACACTTATTTTGGGACACCCTGTATATATTCAAGAACAGTGTCCAATCGAATAAGCACCCTCGCAATAACTGTTTCCAAACCCAGTATTTCTTTCGCTGTTTAGAATAACCTGTATCTTTTTATGATCTATCCTCTCCGCTGGAAGATCCGTTGTCCCCGTCGAGCGGGGAAAGTTTCAACCCTCTGGCCGCAAACTTGCGTGCTCCACCCTCTGGAAAGCTGCGCAACTTTCTTATCCGGGCTTCTTTGCATTATTAAGCGTTCGTAATTTAAACGAGCCTGGCCGTACTTCTTGCGTTTGAGAGGGGGTTGCGTTTTCCCCGCCGCAAAATTTCCTGGAACTTCTCCAATAATAAATTCGAGTGGCACGTGCCAACTATCGCGCTTAAAGTGTTCCGGAACAGGCGGATGCCGTAGCGTTCTCCCTCTGTGTCGCACGTGTCGCAGCATTCCTGTGAATGATCCCTAATTCGGGGACAACGTAGATCCAATTCGGGATTAACCTTCCTTCTAGGTCGCGGACGATCGATCGATCGGTGATCGTAACCTGCGCGGCAGTAACGTGGCGTCTCGCGCGTACGATACCTCGGCGTGTGACAGTCGCGTTCCACGCGCTCCGCGGTCGCCGTACGTGAATAATCAAGCTGGATCATCCGTGCGCTCTGATGCATCGAGCCGAATCGATTGCAATTCCCAAATCCTACGCGATCGATCTCTCGAAGGACGAGCATTTCGGAAATTCGTTTGAACCGTTGATATTAGAAACCATAGCTGCACCCTAACGGCTTGCACGAGCCGTGAAAATAATTGTTCAACGGCAAAATAAAATTCACCGGGTGTTAAAACGGTTTTTTCAAAGGGTTTAATTTTGTGCAAGTCTTGAAAAGTTCCGTGGAGAGCAGTGTGCGTCGCACGTGCTGCGAACCGCAATTAACAAAACTTCAAAGTGACGTTGCAGAACCTGGGAGACTTCAAAGTTACACGGGTTAGTAGAATTTTATTATCCCTGGGTTTCGGCGTGTACGGACACGCGCGCGAAGATAATTGCATTTATAATAACAGAAGCTGATACATTTATTTATTCGTTTCGTATAACTCGATACGTCGGCTGGCTTTTTCCGAGCCCCGATCGAAATAATTTCGATGAATATTTCATCGGCCGGTCTCGTTCGTAGTTCTGTTTCAATCAGCGAGTGACATGTGCCGAGAATAAAATTTATAATACACGTATCGATCGGATTTCTACAAGCCGCGTTCGCCGCTGGTGAAATGTATTCGATCCCGTACACCGTTCGCGGTCTATTCAAATAAGAGAATAGATCATAGTCTGTTGCGGTACGCGGGTACTTCAATTGAATCGCGTGGATTCAAAGCTCGAGCACTCATTGTCGTATTTTTCACGGCGAAGGCCAAGTTCATTGTTCCACTCGATAATAAATACCTTCGAACGGCAAGAACCACGATAAATATTACCGTTCCCCTCGCAGGCATGAAATTCACGGATTTATTGTCGCGAAAGCCCGCGAGGCAATTAACGAGATTCAATTAATTGAAAGTAGCGAAGCGCGATTCGAAAATTAAATTAATTGATTTACGTCTTCGAAGATACTGGCCGGTTGTGCGTTTAATATTTGTTCGATGTTAAATGGCTTCATAAATTACCCATCAAAAATACGAGTCGAGGGTACCTGATTAATTATAGCGAGTAATATCGTTTTATAACGCGGTTGTAAACCGTCGGAATTAACGTGTGTCTGAATTAGTGGATTTCTTTGAGTTACGAGTGTCGTTAATCTTTTATTATTCTTCCTTTGTTAATTGCTGCTAGTTCTTATACTTTTCGTTAGGATAGACTGTATCTTTTAATGGAATTGTACTTTTCATTCGGTCTCTTCCACATTATCGTAATTCCTGAATAGTTGAGCTTTTATATCTCCTTCTAATTTTCAGTTTATATTTTCGATAAAATTTTTGATATCGGACAACGGACCCATATCATTTCTCGCTGTACGTGCGTCACGATCTGCAGTGTAATGATCTACTTATTAAAAAACTCAATTGGTGTCATTTAAAACAGTGAAAACGTCGGAAGAATTTAAATTTATTTTCAACGTATTAAACATATTCAGAGAAAATTCTATTTAACTCCAATTCGTTGCATTTCAGTTGGAAAATATTTATTTTGCATAGATAAATTACCGTCTAACGCAACAATGTTTAAAATAAATAATATTTCCAGCAATTCATTAATCACGAATTCGGTAAAAAATGTGTCGAGCGCGTGTAACCTTTGAGCGTCGATCCTGAACCATTCCGGCGCGGAGCATTAATTTTCGTTGCTCAGCATGGAGCCGCATGATAATTTCGTCGCGAAAGGAGAAGCTGGTACCGTGGGTGGTCGTGCATACTATGAAAAGGGTTTCGAAGAGAGCCCTCGGGCCGCGGGCGTGCCACGTCTCGCCGATAAGGGAGCTCTCCCGCAAAAATTAAAGAATGGTGAACGGTGTAAATTAATACCTGCAGCAGCGGCTGCTTGACGCGAAACAATATTCGCGTTTCGCCGGGTAGGGGTAGTTGCTACGCGTCGCGACGCTTTGTCGCCAGGGCAGAAAACCGGACATAGAGGGCGAGGGATAGCAGAAGGGTTGGGTAAAGCGAGGGGCGGGAAGAGGTTGGGACCTGGAGAAAAAGGGAGCTTGGGAAAAAAGACAACCGGCTGGAATAGAAAGAGCGGCAAGGACGGAAAGTGAAAAGGGATTAAAAGGGAGAAGCAACGGGAGCGGGGAGTGACAAAAAGAATGAGGAAAGAACGAGGGAGAGGTGAGTTTCACCGGGAATAAAAGCATTGTTCCGAATTATTATCGTGAAACAGCGAGCGGTACACGCGTCCCTGGACCAGTCCTTGAAACAACGGAAGGATATTAGCCTCATTATCTCGCCCCTGTTGCCGCCCTGAATATTCTTTTCTCGCCGCAAACTTCGCCCCTACTCGAACGCTGATCGCTACGGTTGCCGGATACTTGATTTTCTGATGTATTTCAATATTTATCATCATCTAAACAACCGTACAATTTGCACGCCCTATATGTACCTATAGTTATGGAAAGGGTCTGAATCATATGTCGGTTGCATAAGTTCGTGCCCGACTTGAAAATAAAATTCAAGGGTTAAATTTTAAAGAATACAGCTTCATTAAACGATTACGTAGTCACCGTTATTTCATACATGAATAGGTTGCGTCAAAAAATGGTTTAACGAATCGTTTAGCATTTCTGCAGCTATACTGCATTGCGGAGTGTAAGAGAGATTATACATAGTCACCATTCTTTTCTATACGCATAAATTGCGCAAAAGAAAAATGCATAAAATGCATGAATGCTCTGTCGAATAATAACATTACAAAGTTAGTGCCCCGTTGGAGATCATTGAACCGTGTCTGAGCAGAAAGGATTAGGTTCGATGGACGTCGAAATTCCAGAGCCCTCGAGAAAAGGAGGGGTTGTGTAGGATAGGTGGATGCCTCGCGGAAGTCCGGCGCTCTAAGCCGAAGAAGTTGAACTGAAACATCGCGCGACCGCAAGCCGCAGCACTCGGCATGCACAGAGTCCGAAACTGCATTGAGGAGCAAACACGGGTAGCCTTGATCCCGACCGATCGATTTATTTCGGTGCAACAGCCGCCGGGAGCCGGGACCACTCATCTCGCGCGTCGCTGCAACGCCAAGGTACACATTATCGTCCCGACTGAGTTACGAGCCTCGGAGGGATAAGTACGGGGGTGAGGGGCACTGGCGTTAAATTTTCATTTGCTCGGTTATAAATCCGTTTCGGGAACAGTCCAGCAACGACGGGGACACGCGACTTGTCGACTACAGTACGGTAAGGCCTCGCTCGTTGCACGAAGTCTTCATTGGTTGCAAGCAGTCGGCAGCTTGTAGGCGTTGTTCATTAGAGATAGTATTTCATCGATTTATTATCACTAGACTGCTACAATTTTTGTAAACAAATTTCATGAAAGTAGAATAAAATGAGATTTTACTTCCAGTAGTACAGTAATCCCTTGAAAATTGTCGGAGGTCGTCTGCGTAAGTTGTCAAGAGGTCCAGAGTACGACTTTTCGACAATTTTCAAGAGATTACCGTAATAGCCTTTGTACACGTGGAATACATAAAGTAGGTACTAAATTTCGAAAGGTAAGGGATATGTTAGTGAATTAAACATTTTTTATTGCACGATTATCTTCGCAGCACTTCTTCGTGTTTATCCACCTCTCTACAAGCTTCGTTCCCCCTTCTCGTATTCTAATACGAAGCTCCATGGAAACAGTAGAGAAAAATGGGGACGTATTGTAACAGATTTCGCAAATAGTGAACGCTGTTGTATAGCTACCAAAGTCCGCAACTCGGTGTGTCTACGTCGCGCGGCCGCTGACGTCGACTCCTGCTACATAATCGTGCATAATAATTATGACGTCATCAATTAGCGGGTCCGCCGGTGACGTTAATGCGTGCTCGCATGACCGCGACAGATCCTCGTCCCGTGGATTAACGGAGAACCGTGTCGAGCACTGGTCCGACCGCGTCGCAGCGCGCACCGTGCGGTCGTTCAAATCGAACATGATCGCGGCCGAAATCACCGATATTTACGAAAACCGCTCCGTTCATTACGGCAGAATCGAAATTTCTCCCACCCCCTCTGCAGCCCCTGGCCAATCAGCACTGACACGCGTTTACCAGACGTCTAGGGACTACGTTCTGCCGATTAACTTCCGCGGAAGAGTATTAATTTGACTCACGGAAAATCTGGTAATTATAATTCATCTGGTAAGTGGTTTCATCGTGGTTTAAATGAATTTTACCACGTTTTGATTAGCTCGCTTTCTTATTTGTCTGTTTGTTCTGTCTGCGTGTGTATGTCGTGAATAACATTAAATATATTTCTGGTGTAGCGAGGAGAATTGTAACCAATGAATTCAATGTAACAGGATCTGAAACAATATTGTTTTGTAGAAAGATCCGGAGTAAGATAATTAGAGGTAAGATGTGAAAAAGAACTATGATCAACCTTCTAACGTTAAACGTATTTCCGTTGTTGCTGAATTGAAATGTTAATCTTCCTTACTCTAAAATCACGTGCTTCTTTAATGAAAAATGCTGTTCTGAGAAAACGGTGTCACCGTCGAAGGTGGAAGCGATGGAGAGCGTATGCCTGCTTCGAAAACAATGGGCTGACTGAACGACAAAGACCAGTTTGTTAGGAAAGAAGATAATCACGAGCCCCACCCCAAGTGCTATTCCCTGGAGAGCCGACGCACACCTTAATTCTTACGGGGGATGAAGTTCCCTCGCGGAGTACACTCCGGGCGCACTCCCTTCGGCGCACAATATTATCGGGCTCGCTAGCTTAATTGGTAACCGGAGGACTCGAGTAAAGTTTGAGCCGTTGGCGCGGCATCTGCCACTTTTGCCGGGCCAGGATCCAGCGGGGACCATTCAATATTTGAGGGTAACGCGCTCGACGAGCTGTAAATGAACCCTGCCACCCTCTGCAGCCGCGAAAGACCGGAGCCACGCATAAAACACGGGGTTGCGGGCTCATCTGCACTCCCTATCCTCGAGAACCACCCCCACCGGCACCACCCTTTGCGAACAGCGAAAGGTTTATGTGTTATCCGGCGAAGTTTCGCCGTTGATAAATTTCCCTCTCGGTTTAGATCCTCTCTCGCCCTCACCCTCCTACAACGGGCGCAAGCTGCCATCGTGTCTCAGCTATTCATCATAATCGTTCGCTTTTACGCGCCTTCCTACGGAGATAGTTCCGCAGTTTCGACGGCTTCTTCGGCAGCCTTCCCATTTACGACCAACCTACCATATACCTCTTTCGAGAACGCTATCCTTCGCGTGTATACGTTTTCATGATCGCAAATTTGATGAAATTCCACGGCGAAATCGTCGCGGGTAATCCTGCCACTGGAATAGGTCCGAACTTCGTCGGACCGCGGTGCTCGAGCAACTTTGTTGAAACTCCTTACTGAAACACGTGCTTCGAGAAAAATTAAGCCCTTCTCTACTAATCGTCGCAGCCCTTCGGAGCCTTCTTAATCTTCAACCCCTTGCAGTACCATTTATGCGCTGGCTATAAAAATTATCCACCTGAATTGCAACAGAAATTTATTTTCTTTCAAAATATGTTTAATAGGTTGAAAATGAAGTTACGGTTTTTCAATTTTTACCGATTTAAATTGCACCTAGTAATTATTGTCGTAAATGCATAAAATCCGCTGTCCATCGAAAAAATATATTTAGATCATATTTGTTGCACGCCTGAAATTTCAACCGAAATAGAATTTCATTTCGGTCCACGGAAAATTAATGACGTACATATTTGTTAGATTTTGTTCAGAATTTTCATCGAGAGTTTGACCCGTTAAAATACGATAAAATTGCGCAAGTATTTTATTCCCATAGAATTTTAGCCATCGAAATTCATTTGTACCGCTGCCCCGGGCGTTTAAAAAGCTTGATCCGCGTTCCAGTTTCCCGCGAGGACAAACATACTTCATGGCAGCGATTTGTTCTACAAGTTAGCCGCGCGGTTGGAACAACGAGGTTAATTTATCCGACGCAAGCAACATAGTGTGCTCACAAGCCGGATCCCTGGCGACCTTGCATGTCCTAGTCGACGCGCATGCGCTGTTAACGTGATTCGCTAATACAACGTCTCGATTTCTGCTTCACCGGCCTCTAATTAATAATTCAAGATCTATTATGCAGCCGTGCCTACGAGCCCGCAGCGATTCGAAATTCACCTCTCGCCGTGGACACGACAAGTTATGCGCGCAATTATCCTCGATTGCGAGCGTCGCGACGCCAGCCACCCCTTCTTAAAATTACCGCGGAACCGGCCCGGCCATTCGAATGAATTTATGCAAATGGCTGTCGCGATATTGCTTCGGAAAATAGACAAGAATGCTCGGTGACGAGTCTCTCTGCTTTCGCCTTCGGGAATTCAATTTTCCACTATCTCAATAATGCGTTACTGGGAAATTCGTGAAATTGCTACTTCATTTGCAGCGTTTGTTTCTTTTTTCTAGCGTTAGGCGAACTTTTATACACCTCTGCTTGCTGATTTGCCCTTTGGAAAACATCTTGGGCAAGTGTTCAATTTTTAACATAATTTTCACGATGACGAACCGGTGAAATATAATATTTATTATTAAAAGAAAAAATGCATCTCGATTGAATTTGTGTTTGAAAATTAAGAAATTTTTTGAACTACTCAGAAGACCTTTTAAAAGCGTTAATATATTAGTTGAATAATACGTCCTGTGTCTTGCAGTCGAGGCGGTAACTTTTAATTTTTCATGAATCTTGAATCTTTTCAAGCGAAGTCCGCAACTGCGTGGAGTTTTCATAATTCCTAAAACGGGATCCCTGTTCGTCAAAGCAAGAGAGATCCTACACGCGTGTCTGTGCGACTAAACGCGTACTCGCGCTACTTAAAAACACTTTGTGAACTTACGGAGGATCCGGTGTTCATTCGTAGCTGTAATTAAAGCAACAACGGGGTAATTAGATTGTTAAGTCTGCTGTACAGCGTTCGGACTAATGTTTCATTTAACAAGCATCTAATTATTCCGACAAAATTTCCTTCAGCTAGACCCTGGGATTTGCCTGGGCAGGATCGATTTTTCTGTCGTCCTGTATTTATTTAACGAGTTCTACACGCGTTACATGTACAATACACGTATATTCCGCGTAACCGCGAATGCTCGCGCCCGCGATTGTTTAACTTTGTCGTGCAGCTTGTTGTTTACTTTCTTTCATGTATTATTCAAGCGAATCTCTTTTGCGCGTTCCTCGTGAATGTTACGCAGCGCGGTCGTCCGAAATTTCTGTGAACGAGCACCGTTCTAGGGGTGGAAGGGGTGCCCGAATATTTTTGGAATTTTTAAGGACGACTGCGGCCTCGATTGATCTCCTATCTAGATTTTGATGAAATTCAAATATGTTATAGATTTCGTATGTATACGTAGACTATACACTCCAGTACATATGTTCATCATAGTACAAATAACATCATTGTACAATAAAAACTGCAGTTGTACGAATTGTTGAGTACGTGCGATGGTAAGACGAATATCTCGAAAACTAAAAGCGACCCCTCTATATTGGAAAAGGAAAAAGTTGTTCAAAATGTCGAAATGTATAACATATTTAAATTTCATCAAAATCGTACAGCGACCCTCTCGCAATAATTGCCTGAGAAGGCGCACTCCGCAGCCTCGCGATCCTGGAAACGAGACTACGCCCTTAAAAATTTCTGGGACCCTCAAACTTCGCTTCACTGGGTCGAACCCGAAGAATTTCCCGCTCACCCCTAGTTAAAGATAAGCTTTACCCGGACTTAAAACGGTTCGCTGATCAGAATAATCGTTGAAGAGGTATTTAATTGATCGATAACGAAATTTTCGAGTATGCACGCACCCCTAGTTTCTTGACTGTTCGTTGAATTCCTCCTGCATCGAACGCATTACGCGAAGGAGGTTCTTCCAGGCCGCGACAAATGCTGCGCATTAATGGACACCTTAGTTGCGCTGTTTATAATCATAGTTACACAGTGGCGCACAGCCTCGCTCCGCAGTAGCGAGCGCCGCAACAGCCGTGCAAACAGGCCAAGTTAAGAACCCCGACCCCGACAGAATACTAATATTCCCACATTTAGGGCGTAACAAAGGTCCGTTTGCCGCGCAAACATGTCTCCTCCTGCCCGAGGTGTATCAGCAAACGAAAACTTTACTGTACGCCCAGGATTAAGCTCGTCTAATTCCACGGACACGCGAAAGAACAAGCCTAACTGGACCGTACAACTTGCCTCGAGAAGACAGGTCAACGTTTATCCACGATGGCGGACAATGGGAGACAACTACCAAAATTTTTGTACGAAACGGGTCGGAAAATTTAAGGTCATTCAACCCTCGTACGTTCCTCAGGGTGAAAATTCACCCCTTCGATATTTTCACATACTGTCAAATTATTCTTTGTACGTCTACGTCGCGAGATGTATTTCTTTCAAATTTCGCGCTATAAATGAAACATAATGTGTTGTTTTAACGTGTAAAAAAATAAAAATGGTTGAATTTTTATCCTAGTCTCTTTTATGCAGCTATTTTTGAGGCTTGTGAGGGTTGAAAGAACGAATCCAGCGAATTGGGTGGATCGAAGCTCGTTTAATTGTAATTTCTGTAATCGCCACGTGTTATACTTTATCATTGCATTGAAAGTAGGATTTCATTTTATGCCACATCCTTAAAATTCGTTCATAGCATCCCTGTCTATACATCTTCGGTCTAATTAGGAACGTCTCTCCTAATTCTCGAGCCTAACAGTAATCTTGCATCGTTTCCTGACCTGTTCTAAATTTCCCTGACATACATCTATCACGACACGAACCACCTTATCCAAAGCGCCGGACCACGCCTTATCAGATCGAGGTACGAGACAATCACAGTCTTCTTCCCACTCTTCCCCGGCACTGGAGGCGTCACAGATCTTTCCTGCGATTGTTAGCGCCGAGTGGACACGGGTTTTCTGACAACGTGGTCAGTTCGGAACTGCAGTAGGACATCAGATGGCAGTGGAAGATCGAGATTAACGATCACGGGAACTGGGTTGTCGGTGCCGATATATGCGGAAAATGTTCGGAGCAATAAGGCGCCCAATGACTGGTGGGGGACGAGCCAGCTCTCCGCAGACAATTCGCGGCAGATGGAAACGCTTTCGGAGCGATAAACTCATTCTCAAGTTGGGTTCGGCGTTGTCGGGTACGCTGATGAAGTAACCCTTGTCAATGAATCGAGCGATCGATCCACGTCGGCAGTTACCCGGGGACCGCAGGAGTCGGAGAGGCCATGGAATCGAGGGAGAGAGAGAAAGAGGTGTAGGACCTAGCCAAGGACTTTCCACCCACTTAGCAGTACTTAAAGCCGAGCCCTGAACCTATGGGCGTTCGTAAACTTCGAGTTACGAGCCACCGTCAACCGTAATCGAGATGGTAGCCGGTCGATCCGCGGAGGCTGTTACGCGCCTAACTGAAACGATCCGAAGAACGAGTTAGGAAGTTCCTCGTTGCGGTGGAACACGGACAGTTCGGATCGGGCCGGATTCGGGCCGGTTAGGGACAGGACAGCCTCGTCAGCCGGAAACCATTCACTGGACTGTCCGGGACAGAAGTCGTTTAAGGGGACGTCCGGGCACGGTTGTAGATCAGGGGAACGATTCGACGTCCACGGTGAACGGTCGGTGATTACCCGGATACCTGCCGGAGATGGTGTGCAATTTAATTTAGCCGTGCTGCACTCGCCCGCCATTTTCCTGCGCTCTCCCGCTCACGATTAAGCCTCTGTACAGTCGACGACGAAAAGATAAAACGGTGAATTTTTATTTTACATATTTTACAGAATCTTGCTTTTAATCTACCGACGCGTATCGACCAGTCAACGTGTCGATCGACGATACGCTTGTTCCAAATGTCTCGCACATCGAATTTATCAGGTTGGTTAGATATTGAATATTTTGCGATGTCAAAAGGGTAAGGGGACAAATGAAGAAATTTTCTTGTACGTTTTCTCGTGTAGTTGTTCGAAATAAGAAGAGCTTCGAAATAATGGTTCGAACAAGGGGGATTTACAGGAGAGACGAATCAATCTTTCCCACGAAGGTAATCTTTTCGCTGTTCCGTGGAGATACCGAGGCGAAACTTGCGCGTAGATGGAAAGGAATTTTCCTGGTGGTAAGCGATAGAGCGTAGCTCGTTCGCAGGTGAGGTCTACCTCGAATAGCAATTTGAAATGCTACTTGGTACTTGCCTCGAGCAACAGAGGTCTCAGGCAGGTATCCGTACCCCTGGGAGGTCACAGAGAGTACCGCAATTCGAGTGGAGAACTTAGGTGCTGTAAACGACAGTCATCGTACCACTTTCCACCTACTTACCCTCCTCTTAAGCTAACGGACACCTCTATAGCCGACGATCAAGCGAATGCTTAAAATCTCTTAGTTGGAAACGGTTAAATACTTAAGCCCCTTCCACCTTCTAACGCGAGATTACGCCGACCTACTTGGAAGGGGCGAGGAGAAGTATGCAATTGAAAAGTTGTCGTTGAACGCTTCTCTTCGTTCCCTGTAAAGTTTCCCATGAGAATGTCCGAGGTCTTGGAAAACCGTACAAAGTGCACCCATGCGAAAAGAAACAATATTTAACGTCGGAGCTATTCTACTTCGTAAATCGAATTTTTCCGGCCTGAAATATTTCCATTTCACACTATTTTCTTAATTTCGTCGATATAAAACTATTACATGTACAGGGTGGTCCATTCATCTTGAGACAATTAAAGTCGTACAAATCTAGTAAGCGGTGACAGGAATATTCCTGTCTCGAGATAAATGGACCACCCTGTATACAACACCTCGTACAATACTTTCAGTCGTCTAATAAAATGTATTCGATACAAGTTTAATAATGCAACAAATATTTTCCGAGTCACCACTCGAGTGCAAATGGTTAAAATAAAAATTGGATCTCGAAATGTAAAGTCAATGGCAAATTCACAACATATTATTGTTTTTACAGATCTTCGTGAACCCGAAGAAGTAGAAGACACCTACGGCAGCCAAGACGTTCCGTAGCACTTTGTGCAATGATTAAAATTCAATTGAAACGATTAATTACAAAATTCCCACTGGTCCGTTGGGAATCTCAGTAAAGCGTTAACAATTATTTACACCGGGTAACTAGTCTAATGGCAAATTCCGTGTTTATGACACTCGGGGGAGTTTCTAATAAGAAGCCCCCGCACAACGAACTTCCGCATCGTCTTCAAAGTTTCAAAAGCTCGCCGCGTCAATCTCCACACTGTAACGCTTCCATCCCGGTAGAACCGGCCCCATAAATAGTATCGCGAATTCGGTATCAGGTTACCCGCGCATCTGTTTACACATTTTTCACCCCTTGTTATCGGATCCAAGACTGAAACTCGCGAGCGGAAGTTGAAGGCTCGTCTCAAATAAACCGAAGCGGTTAAACAGGTATAACAGCTGTCATATGTCATTTCCTATCACGCGGAGTTTTGAAACTTTCCTTTCAGGCTTACAACTTTCTGCAAGGCCAGCTGATAAACGGCAAAACTCGTCGATGACGCAGCCGCTCGATGCGAGCTTTCGTTCCATTCGAACACGTTGTATTTCGCGCAAGATTTCCCGGCGAGGGGAGAACGCGAAAACCGTAAATCGTTACCGGTAGCAGGGACCGCGTTACAATAACGGCTGCCCAGCTTCTAATTCGATTTATAGTACGCTGCTGCCACGGAGAAACCTCGAAACCGTCGTACCTCGTCAGTCCAAGGGAAGCAAAGTGGAAAATATCGTCGGCCACTGGTCACCATTAACCCCAAGAAATACGTTCTTTCCGCTCAGCGGGAATGAAGCGCTGTCGCTGTTCTCTTATCGTGATTCATTTCTCGATCATTCCTGCTCGGAAATGTCGCGCTTCGTCATCGAAACGCAATAATATCCCCGTATACACGGTGTTTCACTTAACCCCTTGCAGTACCATTTTTTCTTTACAGTTACAGCGATTGAGGGGGTAGGGCACCCCTTCTACGGCATTTATCAGTGTACTCCCCGTTTGCTGGGAAAGAAGTTATTCGTGTGATAACACTGATAAACATACATTTGTATCAGTGAACGTTTGTTTCGCTGTCATTACACGCATTTTTCTTTTTGTTAATATATTTGTTGCTATTAATGGATCCGTACGGCTTTATATTTCATAGAAAATGTATGTTTCCGGCGCAACAGGGTGTTCATTCACACACAACGAAGGTTTTTTTGCGTCAATGTCAAGATTGTTTGGGTGGACACTGTTATGGTTCTCAAGGATTGGTTGGACACTCTTCCATCGCTACGATAAGTAACAAGAAATTATTTCTTTTAAAATGTAGAACGAATAATACGCCGAAAAAAACCTGTTGCACCGAAAACATACATTTTCTATAAAATTGTTACGATGGACAAAATTGAATATTTACCTTTATATTTCAAGAACGTCTTTATCCCCAAAACTGTCGTAGAGAAAAGAAAATGTATTTCTTCTTTGCATGGTTTATTTCAATGCTCGAGTTTTAATTACAAACGAATCGAGTTGTATTTAATTTAAAAAGAAAGGCTTAACAGTCTTCTTCCATTTTGAGAAGGTAAAAATAATTTTTACTGGTCGGTACACCACAGGGGTTGTTCCTTTTTATTTGTAATAGGCACATACGTTTTAATATAATGCGATTTTGAAATGATACGCGAATCCCAGAAATGAAGGTCAAACTGAAATTGAAAGCGCGTTTGATTAACGTGGATCATGAATAACCACCGATTAATTCTTCTTTTCACAGGACGCGACCCAACGATGTTTTACGCAAAACGGAAAATTCGTTTTCGGCCGTTTGTTTCTGGCCCGCCGAATACGGAATCGGACGACTGGACCTGGACGAGCTTTTATGGGGATTTCGCAAGGGCGGCACTCCAGTTACCGTTTTGTAACGGTTCCCGTGAGCACCCGCGTTATCGCGTTACCCGGCAGTCCACGCAGAAAGCGCAATTTCACGGCACTTGACCGGCGATATTCTATTCACCTTTCGGTGATCTTTACAGCTTAGTTGGCTCACTTCGGAGACTGTTGCGTACACTAGAGTGTATTACTAAATGTAACTACGTTGCGGCGATTATAATATGAATACTGTAATTGTGTGTATGGAAGAATGATGGAGCATCGAGCGTATAACCAGCAAAAAATTGCAATCTAAAAAAGGAAAAATACGTATCATCTACAAACAATTAGGGTCACGTCGACGCCTCTAAACGGAACCATGTATTTTCGACTTCAAATTCAACGACCGGTTTCTTCGTGACTGCAATTTCTTTGAATGGAACAATGGTGCACAATGTGCACTCGTTGCATGTTTGAAAATGGCAAATTCTTGCTGGTTAAATGTAAATTAATTTTCACACGAAATTTGCGCCCTGTACACAGTGGCGTATCACCCTTTTTTTTGTTAAGATTGTGACTAAAATCGGGCAACCCCGTAAACACCCACACCCGGGACAACCAATGGGTTGCCCCTCCATCTATTTATTTCTCGAACTCACTCTTCCCGGGGACCTACTTTTCGAATTACGCTAAGATTATTTTCGAGCCAATATCCACACTTGTTCTCTTTTCGTAAGTGGCGTATCACCCTGTGGGCAACTTGGGCAAATGCCCGGGGCCTCGAACGCAAACCAAGAACCAAATTCTACGTTTCTCTCATAAAAAATTTCAGAGGGGCCTCGAAATTCTACTTTGCCCAGGGCCCCAACATAACGCGCCACTGCCTGTACAGTATTGATTTTTTTGACTTTACATTTGTGATTCCATTAGTGTATAAATAAATTATCCTTCGTGTGACATTCCGAAAAATTTTAAGTAGAGCCTGTTCTATGACGCATTTCTGTAAACGTACGGCGTTGAAGTTGTTCGCACGGATTCCCCGCTGTGTGGTGATAATCGCGCGTTTCTGCAGGTGCTCGTATGCACTTTAATTTACCGAATGGCAAGCAAATAATTCGTGAGACCTTTCCAACTGTTACGGGACGGTGGCGCGGGTGACACCGTATCAAATATTTTATCGCAGGGCGTTTGCCCTCTCAGCCAAGTAATTTTTCGCGTGCGGGTTTTTCCTCGCTGGCATTTTGGATTCGTTTACATTCAACGGTAAACAGGCGACAGCGACGCGTGAAACAGGGGCGAAACACGCATGTCTTTTGTGTAACCATCTCGTGAATAATGTCCACGTTTCTAGACTGACTCGAAAGCGGGACGTATTTACGGTGAATTAAATTTTTTCAAACGTATTCGAAACGAGGATTATTTAAAGCGTGTTCTCTCCTCGGCATTTCACTGAACACGGTCCGACCGTACAGTCACGTTGCCGCGATTATTTTTACGGAAACGGAAGCATTGTTCAATTCGCCTTCCACTAGACGATCGATCATCGCGGCTACGCAAACGGAGATTCAACGATTGAGACCACTCGGGCACGTACTCTGGACCCGGTTCAGAGCGGCGACTGTCTTTGGCGTTTTCGTAAATTTAATTCTCCAACTCCGCTGCTCGGAGGAATTTGTGTAAGGGTTTGCCGCTGACGATACGCGTATGTGTTTGGTGTTCGCCGATCAACTCGATCTGCTCGAGCCGCTGTTCTTTTCGGCGTGGTACCGATACCACCGATACTTATGTATGTTTAGATTATAAGCGAAGTACTTGTAAAACATTTTATGTATTTATTCATTTACATGAATAAAGACAATGTAATTGTACCTGTCTGTGTTCGTATTTATTTATTAAACCAAAACAATTTTTCCCAAACTTCCCCCTTGTCGCCCTCTCGTCGATAAGTTATTCGAATACTTTTTCGTCAATTTTTGTCCGCCTGGCTTAACGTTGAATTGTACTGCTTAAATTTCGTGTCACATCTTTCGATATCATATTCTTCTAATATAAAATCCGATTTCCGAAGTTTTCGACAATTTTTCGGCACTCTGACTTGTCGTTGAGTTGCATTACTGAATTTTCGAAAATTTTCGAGCGTCTAGCCTGACGTTGACTTATTCTACTGAAATTCGCATACCTCCTTCGACATCATGTTCTCCTAATACAAAGTTCAATTTTCGAAATTTTTGAAAATTTTCACCAATTTTCGACCGTCTGACTTGTAGTCGACTTGTACTACTCAATTTTCGAAAATTTTTGGCCGCCTGACTTATCGTTGACTTGTACTACTGAAATCTAAAAATTGCCAAAACTTTTCAAAAACCTCGAAAATTGAACTTCGTATTAGGAGAACATGATGTCGAAGGAGGTATGCGGATTTTCAGTAGTATAAGTCAACGTCAAATCAGACGCTTGAAAATTCAGTAGTACAAGTCAACGACAAGTCAGAGGGCCGAAAAATTGTGAAAAATGGTCAAAAACCACGAAAATTGAACTTTGTATTAGGAGAACATGATAGCCGAGGAGGTATACGGATTTCAGTAGTACAAGTCAACGACAAGTCAGACGGCCGTAAATTGGTGAAAATGTTTAGAAACCTCGAAAATCGAGTTTTATATTAAAAGAATATGATATCGAAGGCGGTGTTACGAAATTCAGTAGTATAACTCAACGAATTCAGTAGTATAACTCAACGACGAATCGGACAACCACATTTAATATTTAAAATCCTTTACCTATCGAAAATTTACGAAGATCTTAGTCCGCAGGGTACAGGGTGAGAAAAAAGAACATATTTTCTGATATAACTAAAATATTCTTTATTTTCCACAAAAAAATTACAAAATGTTGTAATACTTAGTATAAATAATACGTGTATGGTGATGTGATGAGAAGAGGTTCCTTCGCGAGGGAAGGGTTCATCGTCGATCATTGTCGAAAGACAAGAACAGGTGTGGGACACTCGTTTGGAGCCAGGAGGTATACGAAGAGTAGTTCCCCGGAAGTCCATCCATCGGGACGAGAGTGATAGAAGGACAGCCCGTTGGCTGTCCCTGGAGGTGGAATGTTTTGAAATTTAACCACCTCCCTTCATTGGCGACGCCGCGTTTTGCTCGATAAAGTCACCCCCGTTGCCGGTGATCTCGTACAGCTTAAAACAGCTTTTAAAATCGCCGAGAACCGGGTAGGTACCCCCGGTATCGGAAAATGTAAATACGCCAGTGCCGGCTCATAGTCGAATGGTATTCCCGGGTACGAGATGGGCTCCCAGGAGAGAAGGGGGTGCGGCTTGGTTTTGTTCCCTCCCGAATTCGCCTTTATTTGTTCGCCCCGTGTACCATCCACGTTCGCAAGTGGATAGCTGCAGTTGGAACGCGAAACAAAAGAGAATGAACCGGAGAATATCTGAAAACAATACATTGTGCCCGCGATCGACTGAACCCCTTCCCCTCTGCAGTCCTTTCGGTCCCCTAGCCCCGCGAAAACCAGCTACATAAATATCCCTGGTACCACGAACTATTCGGAATGATGCACTGTGCTACGGTGCTTTCGCTGGCTAGGGTTCCCTGGCTTCTCCTTGCCAAAACGTCTGGCCGGACGCGTTCAACGAACCGTCAACTCGCTTTTTCCACCCTCCACCCCATCCGCCTTCGTGCTCCGGATAAGGGTGAGAGACCGCTCGGTCGTTCGATGAATATTTGAATCATTAATCGATTTAAGGAGTAGTTGGGAAACGTCCATGTCGGTCGGAAATAACCGCAAGAAATCCCTCAAATATCAATTCCCTCCATCCCCAACGACGCAACCCATTTTCAACCCCCCGCTTCGGTTACTTTAATCTCCCTCCCTCGGTGAAACCGGAGTCAAAATGCCTGAAGCCCCGCCGTCGACGGTCGCTAAAAGGCAGGCTCGCAATTTATTCGTCGATCGAACCGTCATTAAATCAGCGCACCTGCGCTCGCGAGACGTTAACGAACGAATAATTTTTCACGATGCATGGAGACGAGGGGGAAACGGATCGGAAAAATAGAAGAGACACACCGTATCCAGAGCGTCGGCCCGAGCGAAACGGCGGAAAGGGGTGGAAAAAGGGCCATCGTTAGAGGGTTTACAGGTCGCGAGGTTCCCAGGGCCGTCCATCGCGGGTCGAGCTGCAATTTCATTTAAGTGGAAAAACTCTCGCTGCGCGTCGTCGATCGCTACGGCGATAATATTATATTCGCTACACTTCGGAGCCTTGGGATGTTGAAAAAAACGACCATTAGACAGGGTGAGGCAGTAACTATTGCCACCTACGATAACTTCGAAAGTACGATAGTAGCAGAGAAGTTTTCGAAACAGAAGACGCATGGGACAACCGGAACTGCAATGTGGCGTTGATCTTTTTTTCCCAGGTGGACTCGGTGCGGAGATGCGAAAGGTCACCTTTAGCTTTTTAAACAGAATGCCCAATGTTGTTGCTCGAATTCGGATAAATCTAATAGTTAACGAGATATTATCGAAATATATTTCCAGGTAATAATTATTATTATACATATAGGATATTACATCGATATCTCATTAAATTTAAAGGGAATTGACTGATTTTGAATAATTTTTTGTAGGTCACACGAAAATTGTAAAAATGTAGAATCTGTTTTATGATATCGAGTTGTTGCGTCTATAGTTATTCTTGACGATGTTTGACGCAAGCACGAAGCTGCATCAGAAATATTTGCTGTCTTTCCCACAAATTCCTGTCGGCAGTAACGTTGCCATAACTCAGAGACTGGCTGTGTTTAAGTTATGGGCTTCATTAAAACCCGTCAATCACAGCGTAAACTCAAGCACTCGTAAGATAGTAAAACTTTGTGGCTCGTTCAGCTGTACGTGTACAACTTACTTCATATATAAATTCATGATGTAGGCATAATTCATAAAGTTCGTCAAGGTTAAATTTCATAGCCAATTAAAACGTGCTAGATCTCCTTCGTTAATCTCGCATTGAGATTTACCGCTACGGAGAATGCGAGATTTATCTGTTCAATTTCATTTGATATCAGACTCATCGATTGTACAGTGAAAATAATTAATCAATTTAATCGTTAGAAAAATAATCCATCGACAACTCCGTGAAATGATTTTAAATGGATATAATAAAAGACAATTCATATCCAACGTACATTGACGTTATCGACGCAATGGTTCGATCAAATGATGGTCGATATGATCGAACCATTGCGCCGATGACATTAATATACTTTGTTTAACAAATATACGCAGGATAAAAAGGAAGATTTACAATTAATATCGACTGAATACCTGAAACATATTTTAGTTTCTCTTCCAATATTCTCGTGCCAATATTAAAAAATTGTAATCAATTCAATTGTTAATTGACCGCCGTTTTCTAAAGGACTCGAAAATAAATGTGGAGCGCGTAAAATTAAAAAAAACCGGAGGGACCAGACTGCAGTTGCAGCGTATTCGGTGGACGAAAATGAAATTGTCGGAGATTCCTCGTAAAGTGTTCGAGTGCCGTCTTGTTGCGCGTCCCCTGAAACAGCCAATTAACGTGCCGCGATAAAACTTTACTTCCGCGGGGTGGAGAGTAATTCCTGCCGCGAAAGGGGTCGATCTTGTCGAGCCATCCCATGAAAATCCGGGCGAACCACGTTTGCCGGGTGAATGGCACACTCGAAGGCTCGGTTTAATCCGTCGTTAATACGCGGGGGTGGATCGCGCCACGTTCTCGGGGTAAATCGATCAGCTGCGTCGGTAACTCAGTCAGCTTCGCCAACAATTTTCCATGGTAATCGATCGTTAAACTTATATAGAAGATCTTGTTCACGGCAGTGTAAGTCAATTTTCCCTGCCGAAACAATTTCAGAAAAACCACCCCTGGCAATAAGTATGGGACGCGGGAGTCCGTTCTAAAGTACAATCGCGTGAAACAAAAATTGCCCGAGTCCGTTGCAAGAGACTGAAGTTGAATAAAATAATATGTTCTCTTGCGTTTATAATCAATTTATTATAAGAAGCCCCTTATAAATTAAATTTTTAATCATCTCGAAACGTGGGTAATAATATAATAACGCCATTTCAATTCAATCTAAATTTAATTCAATATAATCAATTTCAATGTAATCGCCATTTCACGCAATAGAAAATATAGAAGAAACAAAATGTCGTTTTGAAGTAATTACGGAAGTAATTAATTGAAACAACCCCTGCGGAAGTCTGCCCTAGCTACCAGTCAAATCGCACAGAAAAAATGTTTTATTTCTTTAGAATTAAAGATATTATGGTAATCGCGCACAAATTAGAGACAGGAAAAAATTGCACAATCCCAGGCAAGAAGTGTTGCATGTCAATCTCGCAGACTGCGTGATGTAGTTTCATTATGGTCGATTATGCCGGGCGTTTCACGCGGAAAATATTTGGCGTCAGTGCAGCAATAAACCTGGGGATGTTATTATAGCAATATTCGTGGACGGAAAGACGGGGCACTATGGCTGAAATTAAATGAGCGAGCTATAAAAAAAAAGGTCTGCCGGTTTACGAGTCCGCCGCGACTGAAAACCGCCCGGACCTCGGTCCCCTTCACTTTTCTCACGTAAATTCAACGCCGCTGACACATTTATTTTGCATCCTCTCTGTTCGACGCATCTCCGCGTCCCTATTCCGCGGGAACACGTTCTTCCTCTACCCGAATTAATTCGTCGGCACCTTTCAACCGGCCACGGAAAAGCTTGGCGTCGAGTTTCTCACGTTTCCCAGCCACGCTGTCGACCGAATTGGTCCCCCGCAAGATACCGGCTGGTTTTGTTCCGGGATTTTCCATGTAGAAACTTTTCCTTCCTCGTGGATGCTTACTCGCTATCGCTCGAGGAAAAAAGAAACGTGTACGAGGCAACCGGAGATTTTTAACCCCCCGAGTATGACTCGCGATGAATATTTCCAGCAGACTTTAATAAATATGTGATCAATTTCTACTGCAACGAAAATTCCATTTCCGCTGTCGACGTGCTATTGAACAGTACGTGCGTGTACCGATCCTCTTTTTTCAGAAATAAATAAATCGTTCGTTCCTTTTGCGAATTTATGTTTCATACTTTCATCCGGATTTTCATAACGTTCTATAATTACACTGTCCAACACTAAAAATATTTCCAAATAACTGTTGGGTGGATCTTATAGAGTTTTACGCTGAATATTACGTGTATACAAGAATTTAGAAGAATATGCAAGAATCTACAAGAATGTACAAGAATATACAAGAATGTACAACAATGTACAAGGAGGCACAAGAATGTACCAAAATATACAAGAATATACAAGAAAATACACGAATATACAAGAATATACAAGATGATTCAAGAATATACAAGAACATCACAATATTTGTTCAAAGTCGAAAAATATTTCTTTTTCTCAAAAACTTTGCGTCTAGAAAGATGAAAAAAGTTGGAATTTGTTGGACAGTGTTATTTCCAAGCAACGGTTCGTTTCTTCTATATATTTTCTATTGTACGATAAAAATGTTCAGTTAAAATATGTCCGAAAATTCGAGGACTTGCTCTTTGACGGAGTGGCTCGAGCCTGAGCGTCGTTTCACCGCACAGATTGCGATACGAAAAGAACCATCCCTTTTCTCTGATCCATCTCGTCCCAGTAATTCCAGCTATCTCGGAGCGCGTACGGCGGACATCTCTCGGGCTGTTCTCGATCCTGTCGCGGAAGCGAGCGAACGAATCTGATGCCAGATAAATTTCTAATTTACTTGTATCGAGTTTATGACCTGGAGCGCAGTCTTTTAATGGATTAATGGAACCCGCCGATGCCTGGGCGCGTTCATCCCGCCAAGACCATCGTCGAAGAAAGCACAGTAACCCTCCATAGCTGGCCTTTAGATAAGGGGAAAGTGGCTCTGTTAACCATCCCTCGGGGTTTCCTTCCGCGGCGGGATGGAGCTGGCGTGGCTCCGAGCACTCTTTGCACGTCCCGGAACGGTATTATCCATTTTTATAATTACAATTTTGATGAGACCCCGGTCTCGTTAATTCGTGACGATCTGATTACCGCCTCTCACCTCCCGCTGTACACATTGTTCTATACTACAAGGACACGGGCAGCTTCTTTCCTCCCTTCACGATTTCCACGCTATCAGGGTATCTCACTGCTGCGATCTTCGTTGGTTTTCGTTACGCGGAAACTTGAACTCGCGATCTTGGAAACAGCGAACGAATAAGGAAATGAAATTATAAGATTTTGGGAGAACGATTTGGTTTTTACAGTAACTCCCATTAATATTCGGACGCTGTAAAAGAAGAGTCCCTTGGAAATCACCGACACGAATTTTCCGGACACGGTTTTCACCGACTCCAGATTTGGCCGACAACGGTTTTGACCGACAACGAATCTAAAATCGTTGTCGATCAAATTGGTTGCCAGTTAAATTCGATGTCGATCAAATTGGTTGCCAGTCAAATTCGTCGTCGGCCAAATTTGGAGTCGGTGAAAACCGTGTCGGTGATTTTCATGGGACCCCTAAAAGAATTCCGAAAGAACACCGATTTCAAGAATTAGAAACCAGATTGAACATCACTTGTTTGCCCTGAATGATAATTTCCAGGAAAATAAAAAGACGAAATACGAAATCGTGTGCCGGAAAAACTTGCCAGTTTTCTAGATAAGGATCGAGTTGAAGACGTCGCAACAAAGATACAATAGCGGCGAACAATGGAACAAGTCTTCGAACAAAGGATACTTGGAGCAATCGCGTCGAGGAACACCATGAAGCAATTGAATCTTGATTAATTGCCGCTGGTATTTGATCTCCGGCGACCAATCAAACGTAAAGTCACTTTTAACATCAAACGCGTTTCTCGCGAAACAAGAGGAGAGGAGTTGCGAGCTTCGCACGACGGCACTGTCGATTGAAATAAAAGTCAATCACGTTCCTATATCTTGATCGTCTTGCTGGTCCTTTTTAGTTCTCTCTTCATCAAGCTAATGTTTCAGTCCGCGTTCCACGCGAGACTTTACCATGGAAATCCGACGGGAATTGTTTAATCTAATCAATTAATCTATTCAATTAATTAAGTTACCAGAGGGGAAAGAATTAAAAACAGAGTACGAAGTTGAATGTTTTCGGCGCAACGGTTTGATCCTTAATACTGATTAACCCTTAATTCGACGCGCCTAAAAAGTTGCATAAGTGGTCGCGTGGGGTGTTGAGCATCCCCAATTAGTAAATTAAAATAAGACACGCGATACATGCAAAATCAGACTTTTATTAACGAGAACATTTTAACTTACATATCAATCAATCGATCAACTTTAAGGATCGAACATTTGCGCCGAAAACATTCAACTCCAGTTATTACCAACAAATAAGATCGATATAAGAAGCACATTTATCGTGGAAGCTGGAGTCTTTGTTATCGATTACCTGAAGGTACATTATGCGAAACAAAAGTGTCCGGAAGAGTTTTAGATTCCATTTGTGGAGGAGCGAAGTCTCGGAAATAATTCCATTTGGTCCGTACATCTTCCATCGATGTACTCTCGCATGAGAAACTGTTCGAGGTCACGTAGTACTCGCATTAAAATCCACGCCATTGATTTCGAGGAGAACGGCGAAGGTGTTACGTTATTGTTATCGATGCCTTTGGAAGTCACGGGGCCACTCGCTTGTTCCCGGGCGCGTATCCCATCGGTTGTTCGATCGGGGGATTATTCCTTTACGGTCGCGGTTCCGATTGTTTCGACAATCGACGGTAACCGGGGGAACGTTTACGGGAAGATAAGCCCGCGTAAAAGCGGCCTATCGTGGTCAATCATCGACGGATTACCGTTTAATTAATCCGTCGAATTCGTTTTCGCGGGATCATCGCCGGCACAATGGCGATCCGCGGCCTCGTTTATCCGCGGGGAATTAGCAGCCGACGAACAAAACCGCGTGTGCACTTGTTGTGTGCGCCACGACCGGACAGGTCACACAGTTTATGCCTAATTATATGCATCGACGCCTGTGCGCCCCTCTTTTCCACCTACACGCCAAAAAATTACATCTTTTCACGAACTCACTGTACTAAATTCTCTCGTCCTACGACGCCGAGGTGGTAAAACCTGATCTGAGAACATTATTTAAATGAAAATAGATTTTTCAAAACTATCGCGTTTCTCAAACCGGACTAAAAAGTATGAAATAATTTTTCCCATACAGATTACTAGTGTTCTTTCTCGAGAAATTTTGTAATCGATTATTTCTCATTTCTCGAGAAATGAAAAATGTTGAGAAATCAGGAACACTTCCTAACCCCTTATAGATAGTCCTGAAAATTTGTGGTTGTGAATTTTGAATAGCTACGAAGATACTTGTTACATTTAAAACGATAATACCTTGCACCCAACGTTTTGCGTCAGAGTGGGCCACTCGTTCGTTCCTTCGTGTTGCCACGAATCACTGCACTGAGCTCCTGCGGCCCGAAGTGGGTCCGTGAAGAGGAAAAGTCGGAGTGGGAATGCGTAGCGGAGTAGGGAACGCTCTGTTGCGCGGAGTGGGGATCTCTTAGCGCAATGGCGAGCGTTGGCGAAGAAGAATATTTTTAAAAATGTTTAAATCCTAAACGCACAGTCTTTTTAAGCAATTTTTTTTTGGAATATTCCATTGTTATCCACTTCTGAGCTATGTTGAAAGTTTCAAGTCTCTAGCTTATCAGAAAGTTAATTTAAAATCAATTGCAAGATTTGTACTGAACAGACAGACAGTCAAGAAAGCGAGCTAATAAAAACGTGGTAAAAACCCTCAGATCCATCATATTACTACTGTACATCTACTAAATCAATACTTTAGTGTATCGTGGAAGAAATTGTGGGTTTTTAGGAAAAAATATTCAAGTTAATATTTGTGTTGGGGATATACAGTGGGGATAGGCAATTTTCACGGATAAAGACTTTACTGTACTGTGGAACGTTTCTAGGAAAAAATATTCAGGCAAATATTCTGGTTAGTATTCGTGTTGGGGATATACAGTGGTGGAGATAGGCAATTTTGTGAGATTAAGACTTCACTACTGTACTATGGAAACGTTTTTAGGAAAAAATATTCGGGTTAATATTTGTGTTGGGGTTACAACGTAGTGGTGGTTATACAATGGTTATCCATTGGCAATTTTCGTAGATAAAGACTTTACTGTAATGTGGACATTTTTTTAGGAAAAAATTCATATTCCGAGGGGTGATTACCGCATTTCAGATTAATTCGAGATTTCGCTAACTGGAGGTTTTTCGAGCGGAGCTATTATAAAAATTTTTCTTGGTTTCTTTATAATGGATGGGGTTGTTGATGGGGTTAACGATGTCTCGAGACACGCAACCCTTCGCCGCTCGTAAATTGCACGATTTCTTTATCGCGCTAGGCGAAAAAAAGGCGACGCCACGATGAAGAATTATTTCAGCGCGATCGCTTACGCTTTCGGATACACCGCTGAGAAATATGAGCCTCGTAAATATCAGCAGCCTCCGAGCGAAAATGCAACGGGCCGTATTGGTACTTCCCACGGCTAAAGTAAATTTTTATGTTCGAGATTATCGATTAATTGGCTGACGTATAAACATACAGTGTTCCACCATTTTCTGCTCCACTTGCTTACTATTGTTCGTACTTCGTCGAGGGAGTATTCTGGTGTTTTTTCCTTTTTTCAGAGCTCAAAACCAGAATACGCTCTTCACATGAAGACCGAGATAGAATGCAATTCGTCCGAAGTTTATATTTTATTCGGGATACGAAAGCAATTTTAACGAAGTTAAGAAACTTTTTGTAGATTCGAATTTCTGTGAATTCGCCGATCAAAGTTTCTAGTTTCGTAAACGTTCGCGAATTTAATAAAAAAACTTTCGTCCCGGCGAACCGTAGATTTGTTTTTCAAATAGAGTTAGGGATCCGAAATGTTCGAAACTGCGGGTTAATAGACGCTGTTGAAATGAAAACGCAATGAAAATTCGGGAAATCGGTTGCTGGGAACGGGACAAGCGAACACGGTTTCGAACGATGTAGTGCAATGAAGGAAAAAAAGGCAACGATTACTATTGGAAATCGAGAGAAAATGGACACGGTTAAAATCTTGTTTAACGCAAACAGCGTCGCTTAGTTCCGCAAGCGTCGGGATGAAAGCTCCCCGTTTGTCACAATTATATTGAGAGATTCCGGGTCATTCCGAGCTGCTCTTTCCCGATAATTGCATTTTACAAATACCGAATTTCAATAGCGATAGTTGCAAAGTTGAAGCGTTGTTGGTCGAATTGGTGACACGGTCAGCACGTTGCAATTTTATTGCCATCCATGCCCAACAATTCGCTAATACTTATTGTTTGCAAGCTGTTAACCCCGCGACCGTTTCGCCAGCTGGATATACAGTGTACAAAAATTCTGACACGCGAAAAGAGACATCGACTAATTCCGTGCATAATTTTTAAAAATCGAACCAATACAAAACTACATTTTTTTAATTCTTTCTTCAAATTCGATGCGTAAAATAATGTTAAATGAAACACGTTTGTTTAGGAGCCACAATGATAACACGAAAACTACAACGAACGCTAGATTATACCATATCAATAAAACGAGGGCTGTAGCACTGTGTATATTAAATTGCGTTAATATTAAATTGTCCGAAATGTTCTTTCCTTCGTGCACGAAGAACGAACGCAGAAGAACAGCGTTCTAATAATTCACCCTTTGCATTGTTTTCGATAAATATAATTGCACTCCCTCGAGCCGTTCTGATCGCGATGTTTAGAATCAATTTCAACGATATTGGGTTGAAACGAAAGTTCGCAGCGTTTGTAAATTAAAATTGAAAGCTAAAATTTAGATATAATCGATAACATATTTTCCATTCGGTTGTATTACTTTTTGTCGTTTTCGAGGTAACTTCTCGTGTTATTGAATAAAGAAATTTAATAAACATAACTTTCATTACAACCCAATAAATTGTTTTTCTTCGAATTTTAACGGATCCCGAATTGCACGCGTCGCGTATATCTGCACACCGTGAATATATAAATATAGAACCATAATTACACTGCTAGTGTAATCAATGCAACTGATTAATATGTACCGTGCTTTGCCCGCTCTGAAAGAACCTTTCAAACGTTTGTCGAGGTGTATCGGTACGCAGTGATATAAAACAAACGCGTATAAACAGATCCGGACGTAATCGGGTTCGGGATCGATAATGACAAAAGTGCTGCAGCCTCGCGAACAGGGAGAAGGAGGAAATTCCGCGGTTCACGATCTATTTGCCAGCGAAGTTGTGGTTTCTTCCACGAGACGTAGAAGATCGCGGAATAGAAACCGGCCTTACCAGAGGGAAAAAGCGGGGCAAATATTTGTTAAGCCGTAATGCGCATTGTGGAGCCGCATTGTTCGAAGCAGCTGAGCTCCGCGCGACTCGAACTCGATTGCGTGCCAGCGTGTCTACGCTATTTATTTACTTATGCAAATATAAACAATCCCTAGGCACACGTAATAAACGTTAGATATCGACGTTTGTTCAGTTAATATTGGAAATTAACTTGGAAACTCGAATATAGGGATTCGAACGGTGACCTTGGCAGAACTTTCGGGCTATTCGAGTTCACCTTTGTCGGGTTTAATTGTAATAACTAGACTGCGGATATTGAATGAAATTCCATTTCATTCGGCTTTCTTAAAATTCGCCTACAAAAATTGAAAACTGCACAGACATCCGCGGTCTAATTATTAGAAATGAAAATAGAATTTTATTTGGTGCCACTCTCGTCATGATTTCTCTATAAAAATTGAAAATTGCACGATCATCCACAGTCTACTTATTACCAATGAAAATACAATTTCATTCGGTACCGCTCTTCTCGCAATTACTCTGTAAAAATTGAAAATTGCACGATCATCCTCAGTCTAGTAATGTCTCAGATATTCGATTAAAAAGGCACACCCACTACGTCAAGTCTCGTGTAAAAAGGTTAACAGGAGTAAATAAGAAAGACGGTGAAGCACTCGCCGGTGAACATCGCGTATGGCAGAGCAATGGTTCGGGTAGTACGTGTTGCGGACGATGAAATATAATGCTGCACAATATGCATATTATATGCAGACCGTGAGATCGTCTCTTTGCCTCGGTAAAGTGAGTCGTGAAACAACAAACACTGCATTGGCAACATTTTTCAAAGAGCGTGGAAGAGCGCGGTCGCACTCAGTCAAACGGTAAGTTTGCATAAAGCGACGGATAGGACGTGGAATTATTCTATCCGCAGAAATACGAGAGGAGAGTGTTTGAAACGCGGTCGAAAGTGTGCTCGACGACAGCGAAATAAAGGGAGCTGGTTGTCAAAAGTGTCGATGGCTGATCAGGTTCTTGTACACAAAAGATTTCATTTCATTATATCCCGGGTGACTGAATCATCGTCGCTCGGAGCGGGAGAACGGTTCGAATCGATCCGCAATTAACATTCGTCCCGCGCGATTCTGCCTCGAAAAAACCAATTAGAACGTCGAACGTAATTTCCAGCGGGGTGCACGACAACGCGTGTTCCCCTATTTTATTCTCCGAAGCCGACACGACGAGGGAAAGGCGTAGAAAAGTGGAGAGCCGCGGGCGAGAGAGGGAGGTAAACGATTCGCGGCGAAACAGAGAGGAACAGGGAAAAATAATTAATGAGAGGCGGGGGGCTAAGCCATTGTCAGGAGGGCGAGAGCCCCGTCCGTGATGGATCGCGTCGAGATTATCGGCGGCCGGCTCTTTTTCTCGCGGTTCGAGTGCCGGATAATGAAACATTTATGAAAGGACTTTTGTGCTGGTCGACACAATCGGCGGCGACGAGATAACGAGATCGATGGCTGCCGTTGCAGAATCGTTCGACCCGAAGGAATTCCAGCTGAAAGTGTCGGCGAGCCGCTTACCGATGGCTCTCCCTCGCGAAACAACCCTCGCTTCTTTTATCACTCGGAGGATTTCAAGAATGGAGAGCTTGCGCCGTGGAATAAGTAATTCCCCGCTGAGAGGGTGCGTTCTGGAAGAAATGCCGCGACTGTCGGTCGTTGTTCTTCAGCCATTCAGTCCGGTGATTTACAGTCGGCCGAGTTTGTCTTCAAGCGAGACTGAACACTGTCCTCTTACAGCTAGAACGGTTGCCGTGAAAAAAGAGGCGATTCCTGGAGAAAAGCAGGCTTTTCCGGGGACCCAATCGTGTCCACACAATATAATTGCGTCTGTAAAAATTGAATCAATGTAAATAATGTAATTCGATTTAAATTCTGCAACAAAAAACAAACCTACTAGCTGAATGAACAAATTAATATACAGACTGAGGTAAACTTTGTGATTTGAAAAAGACATTATTCTCTATAGTAAGTGTCAAACTTCTTAAATAGAGAGTCCAAATTACTTTTTCGGTTAGGCGATAACTCACTCTGAGACCTTGCACGTCAAAGATACGAGTTAAACTGAATCCGATGATTAAAATATGTAATTATTATATGATACGCAGTCCACTCGTTCATTGTAAATTTCAGAGAACTGTGATTATATTACTATCGCATTAACTGTTTCATCGCTTAATCCCCCACATTGGAAAACCGGGCCCGACAGGAATTGATAGTATTAATCGGAATTTGATAGACAGAAATATCATTCGTTACACGTTTGATAAAATATGGTGTTATTACAGTGGCATTACCGGATTGACTGCAACAACACCCGATATCGGTGGCACGAGTGTTTCTTCGCGTTTAAAAGTTCGATCCTGTTATGGATTTTCATACGTCGCTTTGTAAAAATCAGGATTGAAAGCACTGGAACATTTTCGTAACTGTGAAAGAACTTATAAGCGAATAATTTTGCACTCTCGGTCATCTGTAAATCACGAATGGAGAATTTGACAGCGACCCGAAGATTTCCTCTGACTTTCGTAATTTGTCTCTCGTTCGCTTTGAAAACCGGGGCTCGATCTCGTCACGCGACACGTAATCGTTCGATAACGCGGACTTATCGGGTCTGCGGGGCTCGACGGGGAGGACAGGGTGATAACTCGAGGCGCGGATAACGCCACCGTAACTTTCACCGGGAGTTGCGGCATAATTGCACGTGAAATTTCATTCTCGCGAACACCGGGGCGCGCGGTGCGGCACGGCGCGACTCGGCTCGAAACCGCGTGACGGTGTGCGGCTTTCACGATCCACTTCCGTCACCTTGGATACAACGCTGGGAATTTACGGGATTTCAGATCGCAATGGATCTACGCGTGCTTGATTTTGTTGTTTGATTGCCGGGGAAAATAGTTGCTTTACATTGTTCGGATACAGCAATCAGTGAACGTCGATTTTCCAGAACTACATACTTGGTTTCATGTTACATAAATGTTTTGCAGTAGCGTGTGCTCAATTAGGAAGCATAGATTTCGTGCTCCTATTTCGTCTAGATTGGGTCAAATTTAAACTTGCAGTCGTGGGACATTATTATTATGAATTACTATTGTTGTATAGTTATATGATTTTCCAGAAGGACTTGGTTTCATGTTATGTAATTTTTCTGCAGTGGTTTATGCACGATTAAGAAGCACAGACTGCGTGTTCATATTTTGTCTAGATTGGGTCAAATTGAAACTTGCAGTCGTGGGACATTATTATATAGAATTATTATGATTGGATATAGAAAAATATGGAAACGTCAGTGCCGTCAGATCAAGACTCGTCCCCCTCTCCCTCGTTCCGCCGCAGTCGCGAAGACACGTGACTGATCCGTTGCAGGTGGAGAGTGGGAAGCTCCTCCCCCCCGAATCGAGTCGATTCCCCTGATACGGCGACGCTATGGTGGCGCATTCGGCAGAATCGTGTTTTTCGAGGCAGTGGGGCGAGCCAACAGCTAAATGTTAACGCGTCACCGTTAATTCTCGAATTATGCACGCCAAAAGAAACAATTTGGCAGTCTCTTTCTCGCTCGGCTCTCCGCGGAACATGCGCCGGCCGCTTGAAAATACAATGAAATTCCATTATCCGCGCGGCGCCGGGGCGAAAATTGTAAAATATAATTGTTCGCCGTCGAACCTGTTAAATCGCTTACCCCGAACAAGCGATGCTTTAACGAAGCCCCCGGCTAATTACGAATAATTCGTGTCGATTAACGATGCACCGTAGACGTCGACGCGGCATCGCGTAACCCTGCCTCATTTTCACGCTGCTCTTTTGCGTTCCCACGTATTTTTTCCTCGCTCGTGCGTGCGTTTGTTTGCTTTTTTCGTTTCAAAACCACGATACTCATCGTCGGTTCACCGAGGCGTGCGAAACGTTCGATTATTATCGCGTCGAGCGACACCGAGCCTCGGCGTTGATTCGCTGATACGAGGCTCGAGGTTTCGCGCCAGATGATCTCGGTTTCACGCGAATCAGTCGTCGCCGTCAGCGTGTCGGAATGACGGCTTCGCGTGGAGGGACACGAAAACCGGCGAAATGTTTTTTCCGGTGAATACTAGTAATTGATTCCTGGAACTATTCAACGGGTAGATTCTCGGTTCCAATTTTATTTGCATGCTGAAAACCTTCATCTTTGCATTATCGAAAAATGAGATGGCGCATTCGTCACACTTGCAATCCTTACGTCATAGGACGTAAATTGTTGGCAATTTAATTTTCTACAGAAAAGGTCTACTTGATATTTTGCCATGTTTCGCACAGTTACCGAGATATCTGCAGGTTTATCAAAAAACAGGAAATCTACTTTACCGGCTAAACCAGGCCCATTGGGTACCTGTTACATATACATTTTTTTCTTAAAATAACCCGAAGAACACAAATTTAACCTGTAAACAAGGGCCCACTTTTGATTGGCCCACGATTGAGGGTTTAACACCGTGGAAGGTTTCGACGGGCCCGATATCGTTTCAGGGTGAATAACGCGGACGTTGTACCCGTTTTCTCGTCGAGTCGCACAGGGTTTACATAAGTCGCACGGGGGCACGATAAAATGATTTCAGCTTCGTGCTTTCGAATTTTACGCTTACGTGGCTTGTCGGTTTACGGCTGCGTTACCGTTCCCCAGCTCTTCGAGCCGTTCGTCATAAGAGACGGGACGGTTCGTTTCTTCTGAAAATTGCCGACAATCAAAGCAATCGCTGGGACATACGATCGTGTTTTTACAGCTCGAGCCTCGCCGGTTCGGAGAGGCTGTAAAAAGCCGCGTGACTGCGCGTCAATCTCCCGAGCGCAATTACTTGCCGAGCGAGGCGACGGTCGATTGAAAATCTTAAATATTTGTTCGACCCTGGAACGGCGCACCCTTTCCCTCAGTGTAAGATTGATGTTTTTCTTGCGACGAGAAAACCTCTATCCCCTCTTCAACTTCTGATGTCGTCCGACTTAGTGGCAGAATATTAATTAGTAGACAGCGGATTTGGTGCATTTATGAGAAGAATGTAATTTGAAGAGTGTTTAGGAGTGTAATTTAAAACAATATCTAAATTGGACGAATTTAGGAATATTTTTGTATCGTATTCACTAAAAATATTAAAGAAAGAGAATAAATTTCGGTTTCAGTCCAACTCGTTGGAAATTAGGTACACAATTTTTATTTTCTCTAGTTATAATCTATTACAAAATATTTAAAACAATATATAAATTGGACGAATTTAGGAATATTGTTATATCATATTCGCTAAAAATATTAAAGAAAGAGAATAAATTTCGATTTCAGTCCAGCTCGTTGGAAATTAGGTACACAATTTTTATTTTCTCTAGTTATAGTCTATTACAAAATAAAGAGGGAACATTCATCGCCGCCTATTTTGTTTAACGCTGTTCCATGGCCTGGCTATTACGCCGGTCATAAATGATCGATTGTCGGCGATAACAGCCCCGTTGTTGCCCTCGAAACTGTTACTCGCGATATCGGGAATGGCCGTCGACGCTTCAGCATCGGCACCGTGTTTCTTAAAGCGAGACCCCGTTGTTCGTGCACGGCGGTCGCCGTTTTAATGTAAACCGACGTTTAGATGGACTACGCGTGACACGGCCCCCGGTTGAATAATAGTGTCGGCTTTATCGCGCAGAACGGAACAATCTGTTGATGGCGTGGGCTAAACACGCGGCAAGATAAACAGAGGGGGGAAACGAAATTGGTTAGTAGATGCATCGAATAAAAGATAAATAGCGTTGTTCTATAACGCCGGAACGATACGAACGGTATAAAAATTGATATCGCGGTGGATTAGCTCGGAAACTTCGTTTTGATGTTCGGGTCGGAATCAATCTGGCGTTTCTAAGTTGAGGAAGATCTAATTATGTGTTCGTAGATTCGTTAAATAAATGATAAGGTATCTTAAAAATCGCACAAAGTAGTTTCATTTTTACGTACTTTTACTTTGTAATAGGCTAACATTAGACAAAATCAAAATTTTCTACTTGACTCGCAAGTTAAGTCGTTCTGGAAAATCATGTATACCTATACAATAATAATGTACCACGACTGCAAATTTTAATTTTACTCAATCTAGGCAAAATAAGAGCACGAAATCTTCTTAATACGTTTAGTCGGTTGAAGATTGTATAACAGTATCCCTAAATTCATCTCCAATTTAGATATTATTGTTCAGATACAAAGTTATTCTGTTTTAAAGTACTAATACTTATGAGACTGACTGTATTTGTGTGTATATGTATTACGTATATCCGTCGACCTAAAAGTACAAAATGGCGAGCGTTAAAGCGGTCATTCAGCCGATCAAACAGGCAATTCGATGCGAAATTTTCTTCGGGCGAGCCGGGGCTTTAACTACGCGGCCCATTAAATCACGCAATTAAGCCCGTCAATGTAACCAGTTCCGCGGATGGACGGGCAACAAATATTTCGATGGGTAACCGTGGAAGGGGAAGAAAGAAAATTGGACGATCGCAAAATCGCTCGATGGCGCTCATGATCGCAAACACGACGAGGCAACTCTCTCCCACTTCGTTCCTTTACCCGCCGCCCTGACTCGTTCACGCTTATCTTTTCCAATTTTCCTCGATGAATAGTTCGAAAGAGGCTGGAAATAGATGTTTGCTCGGTACTTCTGGCAATTAACGGGAAATTCGATTCGACCTTTTGACGCGACGACGCGAACCCACGGCTAGTTCGATTTACAGTCGATCGCGTCCGACCCGTTCGCCTCCGTTACGCCCACGGCCCCACCCCACAGCGTATACAAAAGTGTAGGAGAGATGATTCGATACGATTCGACAGAGTTTCCTGTCGAAACTTTTATTCGGAAAAAATGCATCGAGAGAAGATGAAAAGTTGCTCGATGTTGCTTCAGCGTGGACGCAACTTAATCTCTGCTTTCAATTAATTAATAATTAGACTTTAGACCTTTACGCAAAATAAATATTACCCGAATCAATTGCAACAAATCAAACTGAATCTGATTTCTTCCCTTAATGATTTCGATAGAATAGAAATCATACAATGTTTAGAAATATTATAATTATATAATATAATTTGAAGATGAACCCATCTAGACGAATCTACATTTATCAACATTATTTTCAGTTCTTTTCTACATATATGTACTTGATCTTTATGAGCGCTATGGCATCGTTGAATTCAAACATTTTAAATTTTAAATGTATATTTGATTCTGTATTTTAATTTCATTTTGAACACATTTAGATGGCCTTCTTCAGCTGAGACACCCTGTACATTGGCATTTTCAAGTTTTTCAATAATTTTTAATTTCATCTACTCAATTTCTCTCTAAATGCATAAAGATATCCGTTCTATTAATAATTATATGGGGCTCATAAATTACCTGTTTACTGTTCATGGAATTTTTCAGAAGCGTTCGACCGTCACAGTATTAAGGGAGCTAAAAAATAGCGTATACAGTAAATGTCAGCAGGACCGATTAATTAAACAACACCGGCATGGTCGACCAGACCAACGAGTCTCGGAATCAATTAATATCGTTGAATTAGTACTTTCCGGAAACGTACTTGCAGCCGCCGCCGTCGCCTTCACTAGGATTGCCGCGCTAATGGCGCTCCTGAAATACGAGTTGGCGTAATCGTTGCGTAATTGAAGACGCTGCGGGAATTCCACGACGCGAAAATCCAATTTGATTGCTCGCGGATTAATTAACGCAACGATCGTTATCGGTAGTAATAAATTCTTGCGAGACGTCCACGGTGCGCGAAATCATTGCCGCGGTTCAATGTCGCCGGTAAATTAGAACCTAAACACTACCCCTACACGCTGTAAATACAATTTCATCTTTCATCTAATCCGTATCAAAGTACAATGGTTAATTATACTATCACCTTGAAACGATCTCGAACTTGAAGATTTCATGCAAACTTAATTTCGAGCTTGAGGTCACTTCACGGTCATACTACGATACAGATAAAAAATATATATAATGTAATATATTAAATATTATAAATATATAAAAATATAAATAAATGAAAATGATGAAATAGTCTTGATTAAACAAATCACGGTGACCTTAATTTCTTCACGTGGAAAGCATTTTTTCATATTTAATAATATTGCGGACATGTAGCTGACCAAATACAGATAAAATTTTGGATGAAACATTTTTCAATTTCATTACCGAAATGGTGACGAAACTTCCTATTGTACTTTGAACTGGAAACTCACTTCGTAAAGAATCGCTGCCCCTCGGAGTTAAGGGCTGTTTCTTATCCAAAGGAAATACGCGTTGAACCTCGTTTCAGGAGTGCTCTCTTTCGCATAAGTCTAATCAGAATCGCCCGTACGAAATTGTAGCCGAACAACGTGAAAACACGCTTGAACTGGCAAAAACACTGCGCAGGAGAGAGATTCCGGCCGGAGCGGAACTTAATTATATTCCAGTGTCTGCTTCAAGAAGTAAAAGTTCCGAGGAACGAATCGCGCGGCGAGATTTATTGCGAGCGGCGTATCCCTGATACACGGGGTCTGCGCTCGAAAAAGCTCGATGTCGACGGGTCACGGAGGAAACAAGAAACGGGAAAACGTTTTCTCAAACGTTGCGACGAATCCTCCAGTCAAGTAATAATTTCGCCAAGGAGCCATTCCCGGCGGGGTAAACCTAGTTTCGAGACTTCACCGAGCGTTCAATGGTTATATATACACCTCAACTTCCGGAATCAATCTGCGGTTCATTAATATGACTCAATCACGTGTTCATTAACGCATTCACTACCGAATTGAAAGTAGGTACTGAGAAATCAAAGGGTTCTAATTAATTACATAAAGGTTTCTACATAATTTGTGGAACACACCAAACGTTAAAAAATCAGGAAAATTCCATGAACGATATTTTCAGATAAACGTTGATATCGTAAAAAAATATGTAGCCCTTAAATTTCGATGCTAAATCTGCATTTACCTGATTTGATACGACCACGATTAACAACTTCGGATATTACGAATTAATTGCAGTACATGTCGCTGGGTATCTGCTATCTGTTAACATTTTTTTAACACTACTAAATGGGGAATATAGACCATACGATTTAAATTCAATGTTTTTTCGATCGTAATTTTGAGAATAATTGTGTGACGATATCGGCGCACAGGTTCGGTCAGTGACAAACACTAGCAATTTTGCAAATTAATTCAAAAACTCATGTATTATAGTTACATTATTTTTCAGACGCAAAATTTACTCTTGAACATGAATTAATTTGATTAATTCATTCGATTAATTAATAATTTAATTAAGATGATTGTTAGAATGATCTAGACTGCGGATTTTTATTCGCAGGAGCTACGTAGACATTAATTTCTTTCTTTTCCTAATTACTTTCTCGAGTTGAAATATTTCTGAATTCTTTAAATGTTTTCCATCCATTTTCCCGTGAGTGCGCAAAATCTAATAACGAGCACTGCGTAGACAACGTAAATTCATTTTTCCGCATCTGACCGATTTTGGAGCAGTATGCGGTCTCGCGACAGCACACGATAAATATCGCAACGATCTACTTGGGGATAGTTTCTCCGTGGAGTTAACGCGCCGACCTGGCAGTCCTCCCTGTGGGCCGCCATCTCTCGACCTTCTGACCCGTTCTTCTCGTCCTGCATCTCGATAGAAACTGGGTCGTCGAGGTAACCGCGCGCTAAGTACTGTCCCGCGAGCGAGTTTTGCCAAGGAAATTCGTGCCTCCAAAGAATCTCCGCACCCCGAAACTCTCCTTCTCGTTCAACTTACCCCTTTCGTCTCCTTTTTTTCAACCCCAGCGGGTTGTCGTTTCGTCGCAGTGCCAGGAACTGGCTGCTCCATAATATATCTCTGGGTGCCAGCAGCTCCTTAATGAGACCGCTTCGACCGATTCTCACAAGGGCTCGCGCTGCAGGATTTAACCAAACGGGCCAAAGGAAAACAGAAATCTGCTGGAAAGGCCACTTCGAAATTCGTGCTTGTTAGAGTAGATGAAGGATTTATAGAGATCTCCGGGAGACTCGTCGCCGCCAATGGACGGTTTTATTTAGTTTTCAGTCACGAACGTCTCCGGCACGACCTACTGCAAGAACAAATAGCGAATTTCGAAAGTACAACGAGCAAAGGGCGTTCGAATGTTTCAAATAATTCGAGGAAGAAAATGTAGATTCTACACACGTTCTAAAGAAAAATAGTTATGAAATAATAAATAAAATTATTCCTAATTTGAATAACTTTCAAACATTTAGTAAAGAAAAATCATATAAAGGAAATGAATTTAGGTATAATTTAAAATTCGGTTGTACTATGACATTTATAAGTAAACCCTAGAGTTAAATTAGTTTATAATGTTTCATCAACTTCAAACTTCCTGGGACACCGCGATAATATCCGCGCGACAAGGTTTGCGAAAAACGGGGGTAGGCTGAGAATTTGGGTCGCATCTGTATCCAGGGCTGCGCCGACATCAGAGTCAAGGGCGCGGCAAACTGCCGTTCCAGCCTTTTAGCTTTTTCCCTTCACCGGAGCCTTCACATGCATCGTTCCTGAATAATCTGAGGTACCAAAGTCGCGTCGTTCCTCGACTTGAGATATTTGTTCTTTTCGTAACATCTTAGATATAAAGAAAATATCTAGACCCACTGCGATTAATTTTACAGGTACTTCTTTGTTGGAATGTTTTTGTAGTTCATTTCCTGGATCAAGGTAAGGTAAAAAAAACATCCAAAAATAACCGTTTATCTTGTTATTTTATCGAATTTTTGTCACTGTGTCAATTTGACACGACGGAAATGAAATCTTTTGGTGGTTAAGAAGCATAACGTAGTCTAATGGAAAGACTCTAATGGAGTTATCAGCTAGGAAACCATGGTGGAGGGTTCACCTTTATAGATTTCTTCCCAGATCGGTTCAAAGTCCATGCACAGAACCGTGCTCGACCATCGGGAAGCTTCTGCTGCGTCGCTGCCAGCTACAGAGCAGTCCTCCGGCTGACCATTGTCCCTAATTGCTCCGGATCCTGGAGCAACCGCCTCGCTCTCGAATTTTCGTGCGCGCCAGTTCGATTATCCAGCCTGACCCGGAACAATGCCCCGTTCCAGTTTTGCCACCGGTTATTCCACCGGAAGCTCCCGATCTAATGTTAATCAGCTTCATCCGTCGACTTTACGGCGATGAAGTTTCTGCAGGTTAATTGGAGCGCCTCCACTGTGTCCTGCGCCGATTACCACACACGTTTTCCTCTGTTATTGAACGTGTCCGAGAACCTGGTCCTTTTTTCTCAGAATCTATCGCAGATATCGACCTCAAACTATTTGAGCAACTGATACCATAGACGTGCTTTTAAAGAATCGTGAATTAATTATTAACACGTACCGACTGGTTATTATTGCCGGGGACATGTGGACTGAGTTGCTTAGTAGTCACAAATGATCGCACATATTCTTTACAAAAAGTATTGATCTATTTGTGCAAATAAGTTATTAGTTTAGGAGATATTTCGACGACATGCAAACGTGGCGACCCACCCTGAATAACTTTTAATAAAATATAACGGAAGCGCGAAGCTCAACACGGAGCTTTCAGCGTTGCAATAGTAACCAGTCCTTCTCTATTACCATTACGTTCTCCAGTCGATCGATCTCGTGCGCCGGTTAAAACATTTTCTGTATTCGAATGGAATAGGCGTCGGATTGGGCGAGCGACATTTTTCTTGATCGCGAATTGAAAGCTCCGAGGACAGGCTTCATGAACACCGGGGCGCTCTGGTTATCAGACCGATGCAGATGCGACGCGGAGTATCGAGCATTTAGCTCGGGCACCCGGCCTGGAAACGACTACCATCCGTTTTCCAACGGTGGAACGCATGCAGCCCACGTACACCACGTAGCTACGTAATACGCGGGGCCTGCAGCCGCGCGCGATCAGTTGCGAAAGAGTTCGTGCGCGCTCGCGCTTAACAGTATTCAATAAGGTAAACATCTATTGATTCGGAACTACCGATACGTTCGGAGGAACGTTCGAACAGTCGCTGGAATATCGAGGAGCCGAGTTAATCAAACGAAATAAGGCCAACCGAATGCGAGAGCGTGCGATACCTTTCCCGAGCCCTGCGGTTGTGCCACGCGCCCTGCTCCATTTACTTCGCAACCTGACACTTCCGATTTTTACGTCATGATCAGTCGCCAGATCAAGACTCGTCTCCCGGTAGTGCTAAAATATTTTTTCAAATTATATTATTCGTACATTATTTTGAAACGTCGAGAAACTTGTTTAAATAATTGCACATTTGTTGTTTTTTATATAAATGATCGAACCTTGCGTCGAAATCATAAAATTGATTATATATTTAATTTTCGATCGAGAAGAATTCACCTTTTAATAAAGAGTTGTGTTGAACGAAAAGGGAGCTCAAATTTCTCGCCACCAACCTTCACCACGTCCTCAGCGCTCAATTCTGAGTGGTCCCGGTATCAGGCTCTCGAACATCGTTCAAGCCGAAACACTACTGCAACGTCCACTATGTCCACATGAAACTGTCCGCATTCTGACGTCTGTCAGGAACAATGAAATGACTGAAAGATTCCGGAGACAGAAATAATCCGGCCGATCTGGAAGTTACTCCGCAAACATTAAATAAATGAGAATCAACTACTTCCGGAGTCGATTTCAATCAGGGTATCGCGTCCGAGTGTTTTCGAAACATGCTTTCACGGTCTAAACAACGTCTGCGGATAAATGTGATTGCTACTCGAAGTCCGCGCAGTTTGAGAGGATAGAGCGTCGACTAGAAGAACATGCTTTCTTCAATCAGCGAACGACTTTTATCATCGCGGGCTGGATTTACCCAGACGGTTTCCGAGCGGGCTTAAAAATACCGTTCCGGGTAAAGGGACGGGAGATACGACCGATTGAAACTTTTCGCCGCGCGCCTGGGACGAAAAGGCAAATCAAGGAACATTTGTTTGCCGCGGAGTGGATCGATCGAACGCTTCACCGCTGCGGAACTTCTGTAAAAACCGGGACAAATGACGCGTGTCCGGTAAACTCTATCATTAAGGGTGTAGGCGAGCGCTGTTCGTTCTAGGGGTGAGGCGAGTGCGCGAAAATTTATATTGTTTTAAGACTCGAATTTTTAAGGGCAATTGTGACCTAGATTGGTCTTTTATCTAGCTCTTTACACTACTGAAACACCTCATCTTTGCATTATCTAGAAATGATAAGGTGCAACTCTCACGCTAACGATCCTGGAAACGAGACCATCCCCTTCAGAATTTCAGGGACCTTCAGGCTTCACTTTACTGGGTTGCAGATTCGAGGATTCCAGATTGTCCACCTTTTGGGATATTGGCCCAACCTGAACCCGAAGAATTTCCAGCACAGCCCTAGTTGAGGAGGTAGACTCATTTCCAGATGGAAGGTGGAGTTTTGCAGTAGATAAAAGATCATCAATCTTGGTTAATCTTTTATCTGGTGTTTTTGACTACTGAAAGATCCAATCTCTCCAATTTTGGAAAGCGAGTCTACCCATTAAGCTCTGAGTTATTATTACTCTATTATTAAGCTGAGATGTTATTCGCATAACAAAGGAAACTCGGCACAGAACTGGTTTGGCGGCGTGCACACGATCGATCGACGTCACTCCGGGTAACTGCATCCTGCCTTAAATCTCCGATACACTCCGCCATGATCGGTACGAATTCCATTTTCCTGTCGCCCACTGTAAGACACGCGAGGCTCCCGAGGGGAATCGTCGCGCACTCTACGATGGAACTGTGAGCTCCGGGGTTACATTGAAATCGCCGACAAAGCTTTCACCGACACTGTTCCGATCGACAAGAATTCGCCGGCTGCAGACGGTACCGATGGCTGCATTAGCCCTTTCGACGCTTTAACGTACACGCGAGCGACTAATTCTTACAATTTTAAATCAAAATCATTCAACAAATAAAATTACAACAGACAACGTTTAATAAATCCTCCCTTGTAACGTGGTTCTTTCGTTTCACTGATAATTTTTAATTTCACAAAGTCGAAGCACCGCATTTAATGGAACGGTGAACGAAGAGTCAAGATTTATCATCGTTATTCGTTTTTTCATATTTCTCAGCATCCGTAAATTTTCACAAAAATTCGTTCATTTTATGCGTAACAAATCAATGACAATGAATTTTCAAGTTTGGACAAAGAAACCTGTCACCCGTGTGTGACCGATGTGGTAGCCGGTATTGTTAACTCTGCGAGAAATCTTCTCGCAATGTTGGTAAGGTAAAATATTTTATCACCGAGAATATTGTCGACAAGTTCTATCGTGACGTTTTTGTGTCGAGAGATTCATTTTTGAAAAAATAAAGAAGTTTTTAAACTGGATTAATGGTTCACACTGTACGAGATGTTTACATCTCACATTGTTCTCGAGGGGGCATTCAATTTTCCTAGATCGTACAGTTCCCGTTTTCTCGGATCGAATATTTACTGTGCAACGTTGGTGACGACAATACACGGTGCTTCCATTTCGAAATGATGGTCCGTGAGTTTCGGTTCCTACGTCGGTGGATAGAGAATTGTATCGACGAAACTTTAGCTCGTTCCTCGGTGCGCGTGGTATTATAAAAATTCGATAGAATCCCCCTTCTCGGAAGTTTCGTTCGGTTACGGCTCCTGATAAACAGGATTTCAGTCGCGCGGCACCGACAAATCGGATTCTAGTTCTCTTCCCAGCGTGCGCGCCGGCCGAAAGAGGGACGTGTACAAAGGGAGCGTAGAATAGTCTTGGTCCACCAAGTGTGAAGTTTATGGTTTACAGATAACGGGGGTTAAGTGCAGCCTTTCTATCGATCTCGAACCACGTTGCACCAGAGGTTCTCCTGTTCCCTTTCGCCGCTCTGATTTTATAACCTTTCATTCCCTTTTATTCCTCTCGCCCTATTGATTCCCTCTCCTTCTCCTTGCCCTCCTTCCCGTAAAAGTCTTCGTCCCCTCTTCATCGATCGACAAATTAAACCATTCGCCGTGATCGACGGTGTCGCGGAGTCATTTCATTTATACTGCAAGTAGCAAACCACTACACAACGGTCGCAAGTTTCCAGGTTGAACAGAGAAAGGCCCTTTACGAGCAATAAAAACCAACGCCATTTCAAAGTCTTCGCGGAGTCTTTACGCAGGGTTTACAAACGGCTTCAAAGTTAATTATACAGGGTGTTCTAGTAATCGTAGCTAGAGTAAAAGGAAGGTAAAAGCTTCGTGTAAAGGTACGCCGGAAGTTTTTACATGGAAGCGTTTCTCGTCGAGATAATTACCTTTGAATATTCTTAGCGCGTCTAGCTATCGCTGACCTCTTCCCGTTTGCTATGTAACGACTCGCTGATGTGCGTCAAAGGAATTGACAAAACGAGCGGAAAATAACGAAATAATAGTTCGTTACACGCTTCGTTTCAATTCTTGCGACTGACACAACAAGTTTAAAGCGAAGGATATGCAAGGATGTCGGAGGATGTCCAATTGTTACATTCACGGGAGAATAGTTATTGCGTTAGGCGGTTTATGGCGCGGCGGTAAGCCCGGGGGTAAGCTTCTGGCAGGAGTGAAAGCGGTCCTGAGAAATCGTCGAGGAACCTCGAATCAAGCAATCGAATCTCCGAGGCCACACGAGTAGATGCTCGTCAGCCTCCTAACCAGAAATTCCAATGACTCAGCTCCAAAACACAATCCCCATTCAAGGTACGCGGATTCAATTGAACCCAGTGGCGCGATATCGGCAGGATTACGCGTTCTCCTGGTAACAAGCGTGGAGCTACGACATGCATTGACGTCGCAACGCCCGTCCCCGTAACAGTCACGTAAACGGTGAATGACTTAATAGGTGGGGTCTGGCGTATTGTGCGTAACTCCTCGACGAGACGGTTTATCTTCCGTCGTTGCCCGCTCGATAGTCGATGTAATTGTGAACGGGAGGCGCACTCGGTTCATTCACGCCGAGCAGGGACGATAAAAAGGCGCGATGCGACGCTCGAGGGGAGACGTGGGGCGCAGCCACGAGAAAAAGGAGAATCAAGACAACGAGAACCGTCGCGTCAACAGCGCTCATCCCCCCGTTATTTGTAATCCCTATAGCCGCGGCTCTTTCCGAGCTACCCGGTCGTTCATGGCTTGGTTAGGCCAGGCTTATAAACACACAATCGCTCAGACGGAGAATGGGGCTTTAAACTCAATACGTTACCTTCTCTCCGCGCAATAATAAGTAGACTGCGGATTTCATGCATTTATCACGGAAAGGGGTACGTACAATTTATTATTATCATTTATTGTAGACGGACTGAGGCCCTTTTACTATGTGTTCATAATAAAAAAAGAGGCAGATACAAGACTACTCGTCTGATAACAAAGGGACATGCACATGAAGACAAAAACAGGAAATATATAATAATGGTACAATCGTATAATCGTGGTTCTGTAATGAAAGAATCATTATTATAAATATTGTATGATTTTGCAATAATGTGATGCATTGGATTAATTAATCCACAAATAGATTTTGTTTTAAGTGTTTGTAAAGCCGCTCTTGTTCTCAATTAACGTTCCAGTGATAATAATTGATTTGCGCAAGTAGAGAGGAACAATCAATAGGATTATTAATTAAATTAAATATAAAGCTATTACTGTGATAAACTGTACTTTCATCTCAATAGAATAATTAACCCCTTGCCGTACCTTTTCTTTCACAGTTTCAGTCTTTATGGACTAAAATGTCATAGAAGGAAAAAGAAAATGTATTTTTTTTGTATGGCTACATTTATTTTAATATTTGAATATTGATTACGAACGAATCAAATTTTATTTCATCTAAAACGAAACGCGTGACATTCATATTTGGTAGACTTTATTAACCTTTGTCGCGAGTCTGGCTCGTCAAAATACGGCAAGGTGTAAAAGGGAAATAGAAATTTTACTTTGCACTGTGTCCCGGGGATTTCGAACGGGACACCCGGTATGGATTTCTTGTGGAAGCATTTCGAGGGAAGCCCGCTCACAAAAAGCATTGTAATGACTAGATATTCGCGCGTGTTTTCTGGCCATTGTCCCCTTAAGAACATATTTCTTCGTGACATAAGGTCCAGCGATGGTGTTATAGGGACTATTGCTACCATTATGTATCCCAGAAGCGATAAATCATATTCCAGTAGTACCGCCAAGCAATAAGGAAGAAGACTGGCCAATATCAGCAGCGCAGTTGTTCCCTAATCCTCCAATCTTCTTTGACTCGATCGCCATCCCCCCTATTCCGCTTCAATGCTGTTAGCCCCTTCAATCTGCCGATAAGTCGACGAAACGACAGATCTTCCCTTCCGAGTGGACGTATATACGAATTATAGTCCGTCGTCGAGGGAGTTAACATTCTTTTTATACTTCGCTTTGTTCTTATACATCATTCAAAATGATTAAACTCATCCCCTGCAAAGTGTTCCATTGAGTAGACCGCGTTTACAATCTTGCTCAAAAAACCGTAAACCTTAGCCTGGAGAGTTTTCGCGTATTCGTTAAAAATGTGCGGTGAATGTATAGAAGAAACGAAGTAAATTTGGTTGAACGAAATGTTTGGAAAATTTGTCAGTTGCTAATGGAACTTCGTATTGCGTCACGCGCAACATGTTTGGTCAAACATATGGTTCGTTTACGAAAATTGATAATTCCATCCACTACTTGAACGAAATAAACCAGCCCTGAAAAGTCTCCAGCGCTATTCCTATCATTTAAAAAACGTTCAGTGCGGACGCAACAAACCCTGCATGTATATTCACCTGGATGAAGAAAGGGGTGGAAGGGAGCTCGATCGAAGTAACTGTAACGCTGAATCCGGGCCAAGAGCAGCGACAGAAGTAACGCTAGGAGTAGCGTTAGACAAAACGTTATCGCACCCCCGCGAAGACGTTTCCATGAACTCGGCGGCTTGGAGCCACCCCCGCAAACAGAAGCGCTAGCTCTGTTCATGTGACGAGAGGGTGCATGCACGCAGACAGGACTGTACATTTCCATTTTATCTCGGAGCTGGTAGCCGGGGCTGCCTAAGGGCTTTTGTTTCTTGCCAGTGGGCACCCTCCGGAGGGGTGGTGGCTAAAACAGGGCTGTGTCACTTAGCCGAAGTCGCCCTGGCCGCGTCCTTGTCCCTCTGCCAAACCGGTGTGTCTTCGCTAGTTACGCCTGTTTCACTGGCTAACGACAAGGCCGTGCGGTACTTTCAGCCGTCATTTCACCGAGCAAGAAACCCGCAAACCCTGGCCCAATCCTCGGGACACGGACGCCGCGAGTATACCCAACGTCTGGCCAGCTTTTTCTCAGTTTATCTCTCCGCGCCACTCGCAAAATGGCATCCACGTTTTGGCAGTTATGCCGGTTAAGGTCGTACGAGACCCGACACAGGATATTGCCTCCAAGTTTTTCTTCGGGCCGCCTCCAACGGATCCCTCGTTCTTGCGGCCACAAGTTTTCCCTGGCCCTTGGGAACTGACAAGTCCACCTACACACGATACTACACACGTGGAATGCGAGTTTGATGCTCAGCTGACCAACTACACTCCCGTCCAAAAATCGCCGGACACCTACTTATCTTCGAGGAAACGGTAATTAAGGAGTACGAACTGCCAGATTGATTTTTTTGTTCTATTTTCATCGGAGTTCAACGTTTGTTTCGTACGTGAATTTATAACATGTACAAAGAGCAATATCCTTTTTCTTTGTTGAAGTTACCGAAGCAATAACGAATGTAAAGTAGATATTTCTTCTTCCAATGCCTTCACTATAAAATGATGTTTATTTAACTTCGATTTGCACCAAGGTGGGCAATATTACTTCAGAAATTTTCTACCACTTCTTGTCGCATTGCACGCGGCTATTGTTTGCGTACTTGCCTATATGTGTGATAATAGATCGTATTTGCAGGCTCTTTGTGAACGTATTTGGTCCATTCGCCAGTACCAAGCACTGTAATTGAGACTATTGTTACAGTTCCTTGTTTACATAATCCCGTTCCTCAAGCTCCATTACAAAGGATATAGATTTTATCATTCTGTTGTACCCGCATCGTCTGGTACAGTTACGCAGTCAAATCGATATCACCGTTTTTTCGGTACGACTTTATATTTGTTCTATTCTGATTTTCGGTTTATTCGAGGATTAAGACCGAATTTTATTTGATCGATCTTATCGGGAACGGAGCAAAGTCTGCAGAACTCGTCGCTGCTCAATTCCTGTAGAAAGGTATCGAAGCTAGAAGAACATCGACGCTCCAATTCCACAGTTGTAAACCGAGAGCATATTTAGTTCGAGGCAGAGTAAGGCTGCGCGTAGCCGCTAGTTGGTATTTAGTCCCGGCAAATTTCAAAGTTACCGAAACCATCCCGATATTTAGTTCTACGTCCGGAAGTTCGAACTTCTGCAGCTGGTAATCTCGTTTCCTACAAAACTTCTACGGTACTTCTGCAGCGTCGAGCTTCTTGAAACGAACGTTCTCAAATGTACACTAATTTTCGATGTTCCCAGCAGCTGCGACTCCAACCATTCGTCGCATTGCTACTTCGTGAGACAACGAAGAACCTAATCTAAGAGAGTGTCCTCGATTGTACGCCTCGACGAAATTTTTTAAGTCCATTATCACTACGGATGTATATCCAATTTTCAATTTTTAAGCAGATCCGAAAAAATCAAAATTGCACTAAATTCTGTCGAATATTACATTCCAACCTGTATTGAAAATTTTCAGGAGACACACAGTTCCGGAAGAGAGAACAGAAATTTGATTTCACAAAAATCGTTCGAAACAAATAATTGAAATTTCAAATTGGAACGAACGAAACTGGCATAAGAAAAATTTCTCCATTATTACTATCCCAATCGAAATACACTCGATTGAATCAACCATTAGTTGAAATAATAATTTACATCGCGGATGTGGAAGGTAGGTGCGTTCGTGGAATAACAATAACAGTGAAACCGTTAAATCAAATTCATAACGACTGTCGTGTATGAATATCAATAACAAAATGGACACGTTCCCAAAGAATTCGATAAATAGATATCACATCTTTCTCACCTGCAACATTCAAAATTCTCGCGTCACTTTATCACGTTAAACGATCGTTTCTCATTAATTTCACATGCCGGTGAACATAATTTGGCACTGGAAAAAGGGCTGAAAGCGTTCATTATTCTGCCAATATTTTCATGAATATTGTCGACACTTTCGTTCCTATATTTTTTTTATGAATATGCAACACCATTTTGCACCGCCGATGCAATACGACCACAAATAATTCTTTCGACCGTACACAATTTCTATTTTCTACAAAATAACAATTCCAAACAAATTATTTACGCATTACATTATTTTAGGAACACTCTGGTCGTTCTGTTAAATTTTTAAAAAATTGTTCCAACGTAAACGGCGTCCGAACATTACTGGCATCCACAAATTTTTGTCAAAATTCGACAGATAGGAACATAAAAAAATGTTTTATAACTAGACAGCGGATCTTTATACGAAATAAAAATGTTGTACCTAAATTGCAAGAAAGTGGAGTGAAGTAAAATTTCATTTTCATTATTCGACAAGTAATCCTATCAACTGAGAAACACTCGGGCGGTTCGGTTCAATTTTAAAAGAATAATTCCAACCTAAAGGGTGTCCAAATATTCCGGTTAGTGTGCGATGTTCCCAGAATGCCCATTCGTTTCACAGGACGCCGGTTACAGGAACGATGAACTCGAACCGACTCTGCCTATTCTCTGGGGAATAGTCGTCGCGTGATAACCGAATAATTAATTAGACGGCGAGATTAATTCGCGTCGGGAAACAGGTTCGTTTGGATACGACGTAATACGACCGGAGCAGTCGGTTTCGCGGCACCGTATAACACTTAACAAGATTTATCGTCGACTTGATGACTTTATTACGAACGATTTACGAGCGTTAACGACGGGAACGTCTTCTTCCATTCCTTTCCCAACCCCTACATTTCAGTACTGACACGGATCACCGATGCGGGGGTGGAGTTTGAGCTTTCTCTCCGAGTTACCTGTTAATCGATCGACGCCCGGTGAATCGTCGATCGTTCGCGCGATGAAAAATTTTGCGACGAGATTGGACCGGTTCCAGCAGCCCTCGTAATTGAACGAACCCGGAAATTCGATTCCCAGCTTTATGCTGATGTAACCTGTCATCGGGCTCTCGCTGCTGCGGGATTAGCTACCACTATTCTGATCGCCTTCGCGAGGTCGTTTCCAATTCTTCCTCGACTATTACTATGTACTTCTATTCTTGCAAAGATCGTTTCAATGCTCGTGGCCATGTACTGTGTTCAGAAAAAAAGAAAGATGTATATTCCCATCAAGTAAGCTACTTCAGACTTGCTTAAAGTGGACCGAAGTGTTGTTTAATATCCAATTTAACAATCTTGGAGTAACGCATTATTCCGAGAGATTCGTTTGTTCAAGAAAACCTTAAATATGAACTAGATTTATCAGCATGAAAATGTAAAAATTTCATTTAAGGAGTAGCAATTGATTTTCTCCTGGAATAAGAAAGGGAGCGAGCGTAATGAAGTGGAAAGAAAACCTATGGAAAGGTGGATTGGCCTCATTAACGAGGTTACGTCAGACAATAATAGCGACTAACAAGCAACGAAATAAATAATAGCTGGTGCCCAGACGTGACCCGTTTCACGATATTTGCTTCGCCGTGTCTCTTCGGTTACGTACACCGATTTCAATTATATAAAAGCTCTTCTGGCATTTGCGTCAGTAGAAAAGCCAGGCGCATTGTTCCCCGAGGCAACTGAGCAAACAGAGATAATGTTGCAGAGGGAGACAGAAATAACGTTGCACCATATTACGGAGATGCATTGATACATCCAGCCCAGCATGCCGCGGTCGAGTCAACGTGCTTTGCGTACGTCGTTTGCAAGTATCCGCGAGGATGCCAGCCTATACGTATGTACCGCCGCTTTACGGCCGCAACGGTGGAATAAAAATCACGGAGCGGAAGCGATTCGAGTCATTGGAGAATCAAGTGGACCGGCACCGGGCTACGTTCTTCCTCGAGAACAGATGACACCGATACAGCTATTGAAAATCGAATCGTTGGACCGGTCGCGTCGTTCCGATTCTATTCCCCCCATCGATCCGTCGCCATTTGTTCGTACACTAACCAAATTACAGCAGAATCCTTCTTCCCCTTCCACGGCGTCGTTCCTCCACGATTCCATTCCGACCACGTGACCCGACTCAAGATTTGTCTCCTCGCTCTGCTCTTCCCCTCCTACGACGCTGTTCCCCCACGCTTCCTCCCTGACCACGTGACTCGACTCAAGATTTGTCTCCTCGCTCTGCTCTTCCCCTTCTACGACACTGTTCCCCCACGCTTGCTCCCCGACCACGTGACTGGAGTCAAGATTTGTCTCCACACTCTGCTCTTCCCCTTCTACGACGCTGTTCCCCCACGCTTCCGCTCCGGCCACGTGACTAGAGTCAAGATTTGTTTCCCCGCTCTGCTCTTCCCCTACTACGACGCAGCTCCCCCCGCTTCCGCCGCGGCCCTCACACGTGACACGTTTCCGGAATTAACAGAGAAGGGGCAATCAATTCCCCTAATCTGACTACTTGTAAAAGCCACCTCCGAATTCAATGGAATTTATTTCTTCGAACAAAAATATTAATGATATTCGAACTATTAATAATGCTGATATTTTACCAGGAATTTCGGGACACACTGTACATTAAGAACGAAATTTATCAATAAATCCGGCCCAGTACACGCGCCACCGTTCCTCCATAAAATAACAAGCAGGTAGGGCAAACTTAATTTTCAAACATTTCTTTTCCCGGAGCGTTCATGCAAATTACGAGTTGAAAAGTTATTTTGCAACTTGCTGGCATCGCGAACGAGCCGCGTTGCTCCCGGACCGCTCGATCAGTAGAATCAAACTCTTCCCTCTCGACGTCGACTAAATAAACCCCCAAGTCGGATAATGGATTTACGAGCACGCCTACTCAGGAGAGCCAGGGGTAACAAAGTGCTCCGGCTGCGGCGCTGATTACGAAGGTGTGCGCCGGTTTGTTGCTCGTAGTTCGTAGCGCGCCGTCGAAAAAATTATCCAGAGTTTCCAGTGACGTTTAACGCGTTGAATGTCCCTATGGTCGCGGTTGAAAAGGCGACTGGCGAAACCTTTCGCGGGCATGAAAGAGGCACTCGAACTGCGCGCGGCAAACATTTCCATCGATCCTCGAACAAGGTCACCGTGTTCCCCGACGGGCTCATTTACCGAAACGCGGATTCGCGAGTTCGTCCGCCCCACCTCTCGCCCGAAAATACAATTCATTACCAGTCGAGGGGGGAGGGAGGGGAGAGCGAGGTGGGGAATCAGTCAATTAATCAGCACCGTGGCACCCGACGCGAAATTACAGGCCGATCGCGCGCGCACCGCGCTACGTCGCGACCCGCCGCTATTTTATACCCGTTGTTTAACGAACGATCCGCGGACCCGGCCGCGTGAAATACGCCAGCGTTGCAAATAAAATAAAATAAAAGAAAACCCTCGGCCGAGCGACGGGGTCAGAGGGTTTGCACTGCGCGTAATTACCGTGTAATCGGTGTCCCGCGGTGCGCAAAATAAACCGTTGTATCCTGTTTGCAAATTAACCAAAGTCCGCCGCCGCGAGCCAGCGAACGCCCCCGGCTACGCCTGTCTGTCCGCTTTCGAAATTTTAGAAGCGTTTCTAAATCTCCGCGAGGTTTTCTTCACGGTGCACTTCAAACCCGCTCGCAAAAGAACCCAGAAAAATCTTCACCTCGTGAATCTCGCTCCCGGATCTCCTCCTGAGGGAAACTACCCTTTGACGGATCAGGAAGATCCGTTCTCTTTGTAGAATTTTAGGGCGCTGAAACTTTGAAAACGTTATCGTTGTGAATTATTTTTCGGACACGCTGTAAAGTGGCCTTCGAGGTGTGAAATTAGCATCGAAAAGAAACTGGCTAATTTATAGTTTAACGTTGACCTCGAATGAGCTTGACTCTTAGTATATGTCTTAACTATAGTATACGTTAAGCATAAAAATAATATGATAATACCGAATAAAATTTGTATTTTTACCTCGGTTTTCAAGGTCAAGGTCAATTTCGCGGGTAGTTTCACGCTATGGTGTCCGTGAAGTACAATTTCGGGACACCCTTTACATTGAGAAGTACTTCTATTGAAAAATGGAGTTGACCTTCGTACGACCTCTACGCGTCCACCTTATGAATAATACAAGCTTATGTTTCCTTGTAGAACTTCCCCATAGCGGAATCGAAACTAATGGGATTCGAGGGACTCGGATGGTTAACCACCAGACGAACAGCCCCGTCGGTAGCCCCTCCGTAGCAGACTTCGCGACGACCACCAGAAGAATCGTATTTCGTCTGCAATTAGTTCTGCTCGATAAAGCGACAGGGGAATGCTTTCGATATCCGACGAAGTCGCGTGGCGTCGAAGACGATTCGCGAGCCATTTGGCAATTAGAGCGAGCCCCCTTTTCGCCTGGCAGCAAACTTACGAATCGATGGAGAGCCTCGACAGGGGTCTTCGATAATGTTCCTTGTCGCGGTCGAAAACGAACGATTCTAGTCGTGTTAGACATTTTTCAAACCTTATGGAAACACAGTAGTGCACCGTTAAATTTCCATCGGCCCGGGAACTAGTTTTATTTGTACGAATATGGCGAAATCTACTATTTAACCCTGATACGCTCCTGAAAAATTGCTGCATAAAAAGGTCTAGGATAACAAATTAACCAATTGTTATTTTACACGTTAAATCAACACATTATGTTTCATTTATACCGTCACATTTTAAGTATTAACGATTTTACAGTATACGAAAATATTGAATGGGTGAATTTTCACTCTGAGGAACGTATGAGGATAAAAGATAAATAATGTAAAGATGAATATCTGGAGGTTTCGTAAATAATAGGAAAGGGGCACTAATGGAAGAGACGTGTGTTCTGTAATTGTGAATTCCGAAGCACTGCTTACTACACAAATAATTATGATCGTAATTTACGTTTTAATTAGGAAATCGAGACGAGTACGATGGTGAAAACCAAAAATATGTATTTTTTTGGCGCAGACGTATGACTGAGAAACGTGTAATAAAATGACGAGATGATTAACCTTAAATTTCATCGTCCGGCGAAGAAAGTTGAAAATTTGACTTTTTTAATATTTTGGACAATAGTGCGCCGCTAGGTTTCCAGAATCCTGGAGCGCGTGGAACACGTTTCTGGTGAACGAGCAGAAATGGATGCCCCTTCGTCCTCGGCGCTCCTTTCATAATTTCTCACGATCGGTGCGCATTCCTGGAGGAAATTCGGCGCGAGCCGGCACGCCGTTATTACACGCGGCTGTTAGCCGAAAACTAACAATGTCGTAATGGCTGCTACTTAGTTCGCGAATTAATACCGAGTCCGACGAGGCACGCCGTGTTTTCGAGACCGGTACGGATCCTGTTCCGAGGGTTCACGCGCTTCGGAATCGTTGTCCAATCCGCAGGGACTACACAGGAACGAGAATCGTAACCGAATGCCTGTGCATGCTCACTTAAGCAACATCACAGCTGACCCAATTACCGTAGCCGAGACGACGCGTACACTGTGTTTCGAGATATCGAACTCGTCTCCGGTCGAACTACGATACGCACAAATTCCACGACTGTCAATTGTACGTCTGCCGAAATCCATACTCGAAATATTCCTCATTCGTTGCCGCACTTGCACAGAACAATGGAAAAGTTGCTTCAGACAGCCACGATCGATCGTTCATTTGTACAGCAAACTATGCTTTACAAAACAGAATAAATTGTTTCTCTTAAATTTTGTCGAGTTGATAGAACATTAAAGGTTTATTACCTATTTCGAATTAGTTCAATGGTCGAAAAGAAGTGTTATACATTAACCCAGCTAGAAATAATAAATTTATCAGTGAATTGTGTCGAACAATATCCTCCAATGCTATTCAATTTTGTAAATACATATTTAATACATTACTGTTTAAAGTTTCTGATGGTCGTCGGTGTATAGTATTGCACGACTTTCCCGTAGTAATGGGACCTGTTTGGAAATTTGTTTAAATTGGCTGAATTACGTGAAGTTTTCCAATTTGCTGGTACTCATAAGTGTTTGTTACGCGTTCGGGTGACGATCGGACAAACTTTTTCGTCGATTGGAGTAATTACAGGCGGATGTGTACTGTGTTCGTGTGGTGAGCCGAGCAAATGATGAGCTGCTGCATGTTATCTATTACCCCGTGCTTCCGGGTGTCGACACCCTCGAAAATTCAAAACTGGCCACTCGAATGACACTGAATCGAAACGCTCGCTTCATCGAAACTACCCTTCTACGAGCGACATTTACCCCCGACACTCGACGGCGCCTGATTACACACGACGACCATTGGTCACTCTCCAGATCGGTCGGTCGCCTTTGTTTTATCGGAACGTGACACAACAGAGCCCTATATAGCGCAGGCTAACGACTATTCGAGTCCACTCTATCGGTGGGATAGCATCGTACCCATGGGATTCGCAAATAAGTGGGGGATTGATGCAGATATTCTAGCGGATCTAGTTAAATCGGTGACAGTGTTTGATGTCCCGCGAACTAATCACCTAAAACTGACGCTCTGGCTCGCCGAACAGACCAAACGCGTTACACATTATGACGCGATCCTGTTGTAGTTTAAGGAGACACCCTATTGTAATCGGGAATCGAGCTGTATTTTGGATTATACATTCTGTCGACGGAATCAACTGTTCAACGTACCATTGGACATAGTTCCGTATTCTGTCTCAGTTTACGATCAATTGCGTTTCATTCATAATATTACGTTTTCAACATTTCTATCGAACCACCATACGCTCGTGGGGAATTATCAATTTTACCTTATCCGAAATCGTGTGATTGATTTTGATATTCAGAGTATTTTGATTTTATAAAGATGGGGACCTCGTATTCAAATTATTATTATTATTTATTACAGATGGACTAAAGCCCTTTTACATACGTGTTTACAATAAAAAAAGAGAAAGATACAAGACTACTCGACTAATAACAATGAAGGGACAAGCAGAAAAAAATGATTTTGATTTCATAAAAATTTTTGGGGTTGATACTCACGGTTATACTGTTTGTATAAAAATGATTGGGGATGATACTCGACGCTTAAATATTGACTGACCGACCACAAAAGCGACATAGTTCGGCGAGATTGAAATTAAGCTGCTTGGATGGGTGGAGCGAGAGCCAATCGGCGGGCTCCAGGTTGGAATTTATTTTGCCGGTTGAGCAAGGCGACGCGAATAAATGGAAACGAAAGGAACAAAAGATTCGCGTTAAAACGAAGTCGGTTACGAGGCGGAATCGCATTAAGTAACGCTTCTCCTCGCCTTTATCGATGCTCGGCTGTCGCTCCGCAAAACGGGGCGGAAAATGCCTCGTTTTACCGGTAAGTTGTTCCGGGAAATTGAAAACACGCGGATTACGTTTCTCCGGACCGTCTGATTTTAAGTAACGCGTCCAATTTGCATTCCTTTCGCTGAAAAACTATTCGCCTGCCCGATCCATATCCAATTTCAGAATCCCGTAAAAAACCTCCAGCGGCGTGAAGACAGAAGCTAGATGAAGGAAACTCGGAATATTTCCCGGTTTCGTTATTTACAACGCTGTTGCAACATTTGACCCAGTCGCGAAACCTCTCAGACACGGGAACGTACATAACAGTGATCGAGAACGAGTGCTTAACACTTTTTCCGAATAATAATTGGGTCGTGATGAGATGAAACATCGATTGACTCGTTAGTGACAGTTATTTCACGTCGAGTGTCGGAATCTCGAGATTTATTAGTCCATCGATCCATTGTTTAACGAGCTACCGTCAGGCACTCTTCTGCGACCATCCGATGCCCCGATAGGGATGCGTCTGACTATCGACGATCCGTTATCACTTCCGTTCTATTGTTTCCCGCGTCTCACGCAACGCGCGTAATCATCCATTAGTGTCCTCGCGTTTACACTGTTTGGATAAACAGCGTGTTATCCTGTAATATTACGTCGGTCGAAAAATCTCGAACGTTCAAAATTCAAATATTAATTCGTTACATCAACCCCTTCTGGTATTCTAACGAAGACAATTTAACAACAAATACGATCGATATAAGAAACACATTTATTATCTTATTGGGTTGGAACGAAAGTTCGTAACGTTTGTAAATTAAAATTGAAAGCAAACATTCAGATATTTATTCATAGATTTAATCGATAGTATATTTTCCATTTTGTTTTGTTACTTTCTGCCATTTTCCAGGTAACTTCTCGTCTTATTGAATAAACATATGCATAAATACCTTCAGTTTATCTTCGATTCTTAAATTAAAAACATTACGAACTTTCTTTACAACCCAATATACAAACAGAATTGTATTCGTATTCAGCACATCAAAATGAATAGAACAGGTGTCACAAGTTTGTTGGGGAGGGAGTAATTTGAAAGATTTTAGCGACTAATTCTTCTAGTAGCTCGAACAACATTCATTCAACCGGATTTCACAGGAACGATTCTCGTTTAAAGGGGACTCGAGCGTACAGAATTTTTGCTGAACACGTAATTCGATCCCTAGCAGAAATCTCGTTCGCTTTCGTCGTTTCTCGCCGTCATTTCGACGCAGGAGCCGCCGCGCGAGTTGCACGTCAGCCCGGGGCAGTTTCAATTTCCGCGCGTGCAGCCCAAAGCATCCTCGACCCCGTCACACCCTCGAAATTTCACAATCAGTTTAGGGAACAATTCGGGTCTGACGGCAATTAGGATTTGTGGTGCGTCCGCGCGATAGGGCGTGTTACACCGCCGTTGCGAGAATCTCGTTCGATCGTCTCGTTCCCGGAATTGCCTTCGAAAAAAAAATCGAGCCAACAAAAAAAGCGTGTCCGGTACAAGCGCGCGAGCGCTAATAGCGATGCGCGTGGACGAAGGTACGGGGTGGGAAAACAAAAATTGTCGTCGCAATTCTTCCTGGCGAAACGGCGCTCTATTTTTTTTTTTTTTTTGGTCACTCCCTCCGGCAAATTCCATAAACGTTGGATGCGCGATTTTTGTTTATTCGCGGTCCAACAGAGTGACGGAATAGGACGAAAACGAAGAGGAACAAGGACCGACGGGAATTTTGTTGGGCAAATCCAGGTGATGGGTGAAAAAAATAAAAGTACCGGGTGGAACAACGAGGTCGACGAGTGTTCGAGGCCCGGTGGTTCCGTAGATCAATTAACAGTAGCTCTATTCCGTCCGGTTGTTTATCGTAAAACGATGAAGACTGCGCCGCTGGGATTTCTCGACAGATTAAAGGCCGATCTGCCCCCATACTATTACTACTGGTTAACGGGAGCAACGCAGCCCGCGTGACTGTTGCCCGCCCGCCGCTTTTAATCCCATTAAAATCCCATCATTCTAAACCTCGATGCCAAGCTACTCCCTGCCGCGGCGTGGCGTGGCCCTGCCGTGGCGTGGGTGCACAGCTCGGAGATTATCTGCTCCCCGTATCCTTTCCCGTTTTATTTGAAGCCGGGTTTTTGCGCCACTTTTACGGTCCCCGGTCGCCTGCATTGCGGTAACGAAGAATGTAATTCCTGTCCTCGCTAATGACACTCATTTCACCCGCGAAAACAAACGAGCTTCCCCCAGGAGATCTCTTCGATCGATAACCATCGTCCACGAGAAATTGAATTCTTTTTCGGCGACACGCTGACCCCGCTCTTTCTCACTTTCCACCATTCCGACCGAGAGAGCTAATTGAATTTATCGGGGCCGTTCACAACTGTGTCACGTGTATCTTACAAAGGGGCTTGAATTTTAAGCGGAACATCCAAAATATTTATGAAATCTGCTGTCAAGGTCACCATTCTGAACAACACTTCTCAAGGTCATCGGGAAGACGTCGACAATAACTCTTTCGACTTTAAAGACTTTAAATAAATTTATTTAGAGGATCACTAGAGATCTCCAATAAATATTAGGCTGAAGTTAATTATTTAAAATTATTTATAATCAGAATTTTTTTCTGATATTTATTGCTCGCAAGAAAAACGCTGGCTAGTAATAGCGTGAACACCGTGTATAGAATTCTACTTTCCAGCCGGACTCGACCCGTGAAAATATAATTAACGTTCGTGCAGGGGATAAAAATATGCTCCACCTCGGACACAGGGTAGAATTTTATTCGCGATAAATAAAGGAATAAGCGACCCCGAAAAATTGTCTCGAACCGTTGAAAATTTCATCAAGAGAATTTCCGTCGGCGTGGTATTTTGCAATGCTAAATCCGGTGCCGGCTCGCCGAAGGTGGCTGTTCCGAAAATTCGAAAACCGTAATTTTGATCCCTGCCGGTCTTCCACGGGACCGATTTAGAAAGGTTGATGCGCAATTTCCCCGCTCGTAGGGTTGTCGCGTGTGCTACGTGCGAAGCACCGACGGACAACGAGATCATCGATAACTCGAGCGACGAAGAATTTTATAGTCGCGGAACGTGCCTTCCCCATCGATAGGACGAGAATTTTATCGACGATGCTGGCTGTCTCAACTTCGCCCCGGTTCTAGAATAATATATCATCCGGTTTTAGATTTTAAATAAAACTTATACCCACCGTCCACCCACTCGCCGACTCGATTCGTATCTGTAACTAATTCGAAATGAAATTTCGTATTCCCAGAGCCGTATTTATTCGATCATTTCGGTGAAACACGACGCAACAAATCCTTCAGTTTTCCGCTTGAAATCTAGTATGAAAGTCTCGCAGCAAGTCTATTTCCTTTGCATGATATCCCAGTCGAATTTCTGATACGAAAGATCCCGGGATCATCCCCGACATGAATAATTCCTGCCAGACTAATCGAGAATATACTGCAGCACTGGCTCGCAGACTCTTCCACGGAAAAAGTGAAACGATTCTGGCAACGAGGAAATAGCACCGGACCAGTTGACTGCTCCGAATCGTCCCAAGTTCAAATCCCTAGTTATCTAGTTTCTTCTCTGATCCTCCTGTTAGGGTTCCGTCGAAATATTCTTCTCTGACAAGGCACCAATTTTCAGGTCCCAGGAATCACAGGAACCCTCCACAGACGGTAGCCATCGTCTTGTATCGAAATAAAACTGTATCGTTTTCAGAAAATTTGAAATGGAGGCGAGTAATAATTGAATATAATTGATTATTTGCTCGAAGCGTGAAAGAATACTCTGTGCAATTTATTTTTCAAGTTGGAACATTTAATTTTCTTCATTGTGTTCGGAGTCTTTCTCACAATACGTAACCATGGTTAACATAATGTCTCGTTAATGCAACGGATATACGAAGTGCATTCAGACAGGAGCCTTCTTGCTGAATGCGATCACAGAGCCAATCCTTCTAAAGGATATTAATACCTCCCGGAATTACGTAAAAACGAACGTAAGCGAACCATTTGGAATGATAGGATTGCATAAACAAGGAGAGCACTCGATGTGATGATAAGATTATTCCGACGCTTATCGCAATTCAAGCAATTTTCCACGTTCCGAATATCTAGGCAACTGAAACATTGAGTAAACTGTGCAAGGCAAAATACATATCCATTTGTCTAAACGAAGTTGAATTCTGTACGAGTGGAATAATATTCAAGTGAAAGAGATTGCGTAATGGTAATGTTGCCCATATTAGATTTACCGATGCGAAATTGTTCTTCAGCGTGCGCTGTAGACTCCACACACTTTGGAGCAGAACTTAAATTCGGTGAAAATCTCGATAACGACTTCTTCTTGCAGATTTGCTTCATCTACGTAAATATTATAACTAAATCTAAAGTCTAAAAAAGTCTTTTTTGTGTTAAATGATAAAATCAATGGAACACATTGGACAAATTAAAATGTAAAATGAAATCGTAAAAGTAGTGGCGCACAAAATTCAAGATTTTCGACCAACTCATTTTTTTGACCTACCCTTTTTTGAAGATTTCATATTTCTCTCAATCTACTTGTGAGTAACCCTTCAGCTCGCGAACAGTCATCGAATTAGCGCTTTTGGTAACAATCCATCGAGCCCCCCGCGAAAATCGCGAGAAAGACCGGGTCGGGCCGGGTCGGGCCGAGCGTATTGAAATTTTTATCGCGAACGTTTTCCATCGCGGGCCGGCACCGAAAAAAGGAAAATCAAGCCTCGTGATTTTCACCGCTATTGTCCGGCCCGTAACCCACCGGGACTGCCAAGTACAACGGATGTTGGCCGGCCTGCGTGAGCAAAATGGAAATGTCCAGTTCGCCACCTGCCGACCTCGGAAGTTTGCCGGGCCCCGCGATCGGCGAATTTTCCGTTTTCCGCGAGATGTTTATATAAGTCACGGCGGAATATTCGCTCGTCACGCGGAAACGAAGTTTCGCTCGAATGCTTTATGCATGAACCTCTTCGCCGCACATTGTATCTGTATATATACGGTTTTTTATACCCGCGCGAGCGCGCGCACACAGATGCTTTATTTTATTCCGCAACCGGCGACCGAATTAAACGAAAATCCACCCACAGGGTTTCGACGCTAGAACATTTCATTCCTCTCCTTTGTTTATACAGACGGGAAGTTTTTAACACTATTCGTGTCGCGGTTTTACGTACACGATTTATTTTCGCATCGAGAATCAACCCCTGTACCACCTGTCATCATCATTGTGGATCAAACATGCGAAATGCACAAATAGTGTATGTCCTACTTTATTCTTATTTTATTCGAGACGTGGTTAGTAAAAACGTATAGAAAATTGGAAACTGTGAAGAATTGTTATTTGTAAACAAACATCGCTTTATCGGCAAAGCATCCGTCCTGTCTGATTGGCAGGACGGATGCTAATTGAGTTCTATGACCTTCTCGGCGCTTTCATCCGGCGACCCTTGATGAGGCTTAAAATATGAACCCGGCATTTGATCACTATTCCTAACAGTTTCCCGGGAAGCAGTTTATATCGCTTTACACGCGCTGTATCAGCGAGTTTAGCGAGCGTTTGCTACTTAGCGCCACACGACGGGTCTACAAAACCTTTGAATATTACAGTGGAGAACGCAACCATAGACAGAGCGGCACGGCGGTGCGCTTTCATAATGCAACTCTTCGCCGGTGTGGCATTGATGTTGCGCGCCGGAGCCTTTCAGGCTCTGGACACACGTATCGGCCGTCGTAATGGGTATCGTGTAATATGAATAACCTCTAGACTCCGTCACTGAATGCCTGCGGCCGCAGACGTTTCGAGTGGCACTCTGCAGCTTGGAAACACTTTGGTTAACATTGAGTGCTTAATACTACTTAATATCTTGTTGCAGTGCGATGAAGTGCGACGTACCACGTGCCTCCCCGGTAAAGCTTCGATGCCGTACGGCTGGAAACTTCAATTAGCCATTATTGCGTGCATGCCGCCCCTCTGCTCGGTAATTAAGACCGTCGAAATTAATTTCGTCTAGGTTTTCGGCTTTAATATCCTGAAGCCTCATCGCAAATCGAAAGTCCTGCTACTAATTGATATCACGTAACGGCTTTCCTGATCATTTCATTCAGAGACCGACTCTGAATGCTTCTACTGCATTCATCCTCGTGGCTGACCAGTTACGGGTTATACTACTACATTCAACCAGCTGTCTTCTCCATCATTCTATTAATTACGACTCTGTCGAAAAGAATGATTGATTTTCATTCGGCAACTGAAAGCTTCTACAACGTTCCATTGATATTAACTAATATTCGTTTTAGTGGCTGACCACTCACGGATTATTCTACTGAATTCGCCCTAGTACCCACTCGCACACTATTTCTTTTCATTTGGCAGCTGAAAGCGTCTACGGAAGTCTACAGCTGGTCTAGTCACTGGTAGTCAGCTTGAACCACTTGTCGATTTTTTTACTAATTGGAATCTTACGATTCATTTTGGATTATTAATACCAGCCGAATTGATTATTTCAATAAGCTCACGACTTGTTTGAAATGTACGTGTCTGACCACTTTTGGCTTGTTCCACTTACTGCTAGAGTACAGCACTCCTAAAAATTGATTTACTATAAACGAGAAAGTTTTCTTTTTTAAACAGGTCAGGACTTGGTGTTTTAACTGGAGATTTTAATTTTTAAAGTTTCCTAAAGCAGTGAAGCTCTTTACACTTTCGAATTTTTTCGCAATAAATTCGTTGATAGTAAATTTAGTTTAGACTGTCTTAATTTTGCTCAAGCAAGAAAATTTTCAAACTTGCTAATTGATTTACTATAAACGTGAAAGAACGCGTTTGATCTTTTTATACCCCGGCTGTATCCGCGGTTGTCGGTCATCGCCGCGAGAATAAACGCCTTGGAATTGGCCGGTGCATCACAGAGACATTGTCGCCGATTTCCATGATATCGGATAGGGACTGGTCGGAAAACAGGTAATCGATAGTTGGCCGGGAGAGCCGTCCGTGAATTCGTTGTGTGATCCGTGTTGACGTGCTCGTCTAATAAGTTCGTCCCCAGTGGTGTTTGCACGAAGAACTAAGTAAATTAACGCCGCAGTAAACCGAGGAAAGTAATAACGAGGGGGGTGCCAGGAGAGGGTGGAGGCGGTAGCTGAGGATAGGGAAGAGGAGGAGGGGTAACCAAGGACGATGATACGGCGAAATTTATTCATAAGCAAACTTCAGCGGCGATTATGCGAAAAGGGAATGCTCGCTTGGGGAGCCGGAAAGTTTCGACTGGAAGATCGAAGTTTTATTCAAACCGTCTCGGTTGCTAGCTCTGCGATATTAGTAAGGGACCGCAGTCACTCAACAAGCCGTGTTATTAGTTGAAACACGCGGGATTGATGTGTTTATTCAGCAAGGCACCGTTCGGGTTGATTTTCACTCTGGTAGCAGTTTCGGTAATTCTCGTAGGGGAGGGAGCACGATTTGAGGGGAATACGGTTCCCCACTCCCTGATTAGTCACGTGACACGGTGACGCGCGCACGACAGAGGCGAATCGCGTCACGTGACCGAGAAAGCGTCGTCGAAGGGGAAAGTGGAGTGGGGGAACATCGTGCTAGAAGAAGAAATTAGAGTGGGGGAGTATTATCGAATAAGAGGAAGCTTAAGGGGGTAGGGTACCCACGTGACATTACTAGAATATTACTAAATTTTGAACCAAAACAGGGGTTTACGGGAACACACCTCACGTGGTAATGAAAATTAACCAAAAGCCTAACGATGAAAGTGCAGAGAGCGCCACATCTCTAGGCATCTCTATAAATTCTAAAGTATGCATTTTACGTCCACCACCTGTAAAAAAAATCGTCGTATAGAGGAAGCTAGAGTGAGGGAATCACGATGTAAAAAGGCTAGGTACAGTGGAAACATTCCAGTTCGCAATTCGCGCGGCCAGAAGCGTCCCGACGCCTTTAAAACGCGCCGCTTTAAACGCTCATTGATTCCCGGCTGGCTTTATCTGCGATTTAATATCCAGCTCGCCGCGCGCCGCGCCGTCGCAATGAAATCGATGTCCCCTCGATCGAGTTACGGCTCGGGGACATTTAATTAAACTTTACAGGGAGTACAATTAGTAAAAACACAGGGAACTCTTTCGACGGCCTCTCGCAGCCAGGCCAGGGGAGAGAGAACACGCCCTACGTTACTTACCAAATAATTATTCCCGTGCTGAAACGGGACTCGAATTTCCCCCGATACAATTGCGAGACAATTTCTCTTGCAAATTGCACGGGGAGAAAGAAAATTGAGAAAAAGTTTCCCCGACACTTCCAGTTTCCTGCTCCCCAGCAATTACACGGACGCGCCTGTTCGTACACAATTCGTTCTATGTAATCACTGGACTCCTTCCCTCCATTATCCGCGCACCAACTTCGCGACACAATTGATATTACCGACTGCGACCGATTTTTTTTCCTCAAGTCCGCGCTCCACAAAACAGTTTCGAATTCGATTATTACTTGGTTCGACGAAACATTAACGCGGGAAGAGCCTGCCGTGTTTTGTCACGTACTGATTCGAAATAAGGCGACAGACGGTCCCGAGCCATCGTCTTATATCGGACAATACTGTAGAATCGATAGAAAAAGTATACAGGGTGTTCCACGCAACTGGTTAACGAATAAGTTTAGTAAATCTATTTTTATTAAAAATCTTCTACCACCGTCGATCGCCAGAACAACGCGAAAATGGCCCGTTTGCGGTTCCCTTCAACCGCCATCGATCACCCAGTTCCCAAACCGAACTCTCCCATTTCGTTTCAACCTTTTTGCACGGCTTCGACGGTTTGTCTTCGCGATTCCACGGCGCCTCGGCCGATTAGCATAAGCATCAATCCTCCAAACCGACGACTGCCGGTTTTTGTCGTCGGGGAACGAGAGCGGGCGACATATTTTCGGCGCCGAACATTAAGACAGCCAATCGGTGACGAAGCGTTTCTCGATAGACGGGAACATCGTCCCCAGTTTGCCGTTCCATTATGGCCCTCGATCTAACCTTCTGATTTGTCGCGTGTGAATAAAGATGCGTTTCACGAACGATTTACCTCCTTCAACGCGGTTACCGCCGTGTTCCGATGATCTACATGTGGATCGAAACTGTACTCGCACCGGCGAAGCGTAGCATCGCATCGGTACGACATCATTTGTGCACATTTATGTTTCTGCCATTTTTTAATATTTTCGTCTGGCGAAAATAGGGAAGAAGTCATATTAATATTTCCGTGGGAGGACAAAATTTTTCAGCGTCGGGGAAATTTGTTTCTGTGATTTCCATGGGACCCGAATACAATGTGGTCGAAATTGATTTTGAAGTTTCGCGAAAGAAATGATGCTAAGTCGCGATCTAACGTGATCGCGGACCGATCGGCACGGTTCGTTCGTCGTTATCTCGCGGATCGATGGGGCCCGCGCGACGCGAAGCCGTGAGTTCGCGTGAAACTGCGAACGAGTCGAATAAATTTCCGCGCTAGGATTATATACGGTCGGACCGGAAACGACGCTATTCATTTCCGGCAGCTGTGACGTTTAATCCGATGGTACCGGGGGAAATCTAGCATGCGCCTCCCTTCTTCGTTAACCTTCGCCGCAAAGCGGTTTAATGAGAAATAAGAGGCGCCTTGCATCCGTGAATCATTCGAACTGGCGGGCAATTAAACTTCTCATAAAACTAAACCTTCGGCCTCGTGTTAATCTCGCGGAGCAGCTGGCTCCCGGACTAATATTCCCACTGAACGACGACGTAGCCGCCAGTTTTTCTTTCATTTTCCATGACAGTATTTATATTCGGAAGCAAGTACGATACTCCGGCAGACTCTACTAATATCCTCCACCGTCTCGAGTTTCTTGCTATTAAGCCATCGCGAAACGCATCCGCGAGACTCCGACCTGTTTTGCTGCTGCGTTCTCTATGCTGCACGATTTTAAATTCATCAGAAATTTCATACTTTCACCGACACCCAGACCTTACACCAGAAGGGTCCGTCCCTTGAATGAATTTGAAATTTTTTGTACAGCTCGATATTAAAAAATAATGCTGCAAACACTGGAAAGAATGTTGCAGAAATTCTTCTCCCAGTGCTAATTAAAATTTGATTAATTAGGTGTGCTAAGGGCAACGATCTTCGGATCTTTATGCAATTTTTAACTTCTATAGACAAAATTTTACCTTTGTAGATATAAAATTAATTAGAATCGTACCAACTTCTATCGAACATCGCAGTCTAATAATAACGTTGTTTTTTCAAATTAATTATGCAAATTGACACTCTCAGAACGATCCAACGCGAAATATGTTTGCATATGATAAATTGGAAAATTTATCCCGCGTAATTCGATGCGCCTCTAATTTGCTTGGAATTAACTTCAGAGCGAACGAGTGTGTTTACACCAGTTCAGTGGTTTTACGCTAATGGAAAGACCGGTGAAACGTTTACCGAACCTGATGCTTCGGATCTACTAATTCTATCGTCGATCAAATATTTAATTTGTTGCTCACGAGCTGTAACGTTGACAGAAGAGACCGCATCCTGGAAATGGCTCCATACTCAAAGGAATCTGGATCGATGGATTCGTTCTTACCTGAAATCAGTAACACATATCAATCAAAATGTATCCCAGCATTTCAGAGTTTATTGTTATCAACATTGAATAATATTAAACATATACAGTGAGTGTACAAAGTGTTCGTACATTTTCTAAAATCGAATAACTTTTTTACAAATGTGTTCTTGCAAATACGACAGAACATTCCCTCTAACTTAACATGTGAATCATTTTCATTGTTTTCAGGTGCACAACCAGAGTTGTGTTACATTCGACCGACTCTCGTAACGCGCAGAAACGAGCAGACTATCGAGCCTGTCTGACACAGAACCTGTCCCTTAAGGGACTCGTTGTTAGGCGACGTAACGACGGAGCCTTTCTCCGAGACGCGCGAAGTAATGCAACGTCGTGGTATCACAATGGACCGTCCATTTGTTAAGGTCTTGCGTGTCTCTGCGTCGCGAAGAATCTCGTAATGCACGGGCAAAGCTTCCTGAAAGCATTCGAGCGGCAGTCGCGCCACGCCGGCGTTTCTTCCTTTCCACGGACCAAGAAATTGAGAAGCTTGTCCGCGGCGTTCCATTACGCTGGTCTAGACCGAATCCTGGCATGCCGATGCTTTTCTGTGATCTCCGGGAGTGGGTCAACAGAGGAGTCAAAAGGACTCGGAAGATTATCTTGAAAACCAACGTTTCCGCAGTAATTTGTAGACATAAGTCAAGAGACGGAAGTCTTCGGGCTATATGGCTCATATTCTGACAAGAGAAGTCGAAATCTTCAATCTTAGGGTCGAAAACGTAAATACACAATAGGATTCCCGACTACTCCTTTACGATGGAGCTTCATCTCCAAATATGTCGTAGAAGAGAAATGGCTACATTGATTTTAATCCCTACAGTTTTATTTCATCTAGTTCCTGTAAATAAAATTTAGCATACTTATTGAACACATTATTTTAAAAAAATATTAAGTACGTGTTTTTTTGTTTCGGCTAAATACGCTTTTTAGGGGTAGAAAACACCCCTCAACCTCTGCAGATAGAAACGTTTATGGCTAATTATTTCTTGAATATCTTTTTCAAAATTGCTATTGAAAAATTGAATTTATATTTAATATTTTTCGGTGTTTAATAAGTATGTTAAATTTCATTCAAATTAGGGAGTATCAGTTGCGCAGTGTTACTTGTAAGTCTCATCTTTGGTTTTTGCTGAATTTGTACGTCTTAGGCGTGCAGGATTTATCTGTAAATGAAGTTTCAATAGACTTATCTCGGTTTTCATGCTCGTGCCTGCGCTAATTGGTTTCGAAGCCTCCATATATCTCTCCCAGAGTACGATTACTCCGTAATTGTCTGGCGAAGTTCGTAGCAATACGATTCTTCCTTACTTCGCGCGCTGATCGAAAGAATAAAGGGACCCGCACGTTGTTCGTGTACTATTCCAGATTGAATGGAAGTTTCGGTAGCGCGGAGGATTCCGTTTGGCTACGACTTACCGTCGCGAGCATCGCAGCTTCGCGTAACCGTGAAGTTTATTTCTAGTAACTGGAAACTTCGCGCTCTCGCAAAGAAGTTATACGATTCTCTCTAATCCTCGCTGGTACTCGTCTCCATTCGTCGATTCCGCTCGGCGGAGCACGCGAACTTGCCCAGACAATCCATTCGAAACCCACGGACCCCGTGTTAATGAGAATTTCAAAGTTCAACGGGAAAAGACAGCAGCTAATTATGAAGACCAGGAATACAATATTTCCCGAAGCAGTCCTTCAATTCTCCACCGAGAACATTAAATGTAATTAGGCATCCGTGAGAACCGACTATACAAGCTCCGGTTATAAATAAACTTTTGATATACAACCAATTAGAACGGGGGAATATCTGGTCGCGGATGATACGCGGTCGGTGATGATATCTGATCAGTGAATCGCCATTGTCGACGACGCCATTTATTATAATCAAGCATCGGCTAATTGGCGATCCCGAAAAATTGATACCGGCAGAAAAACATTGAATGCACCGCGCAAACCGTTCCCGGTTATTAGCGAAATTGATTCGACCCGTTAATCGATCGAATGGCTGCCACCACACGCAATAAATATTTTCGTTCATTCACGGGAACCGGGTTGGTAAACAAATTTTTCGATTTGCACTTCTCGCGTGGCCAAGATGTCTCGACGAGACGCAATGTTCATTGAGTTACGATTTCCGTGGCCCCTAGTTTTGAGGTCAAATTTGTGTTCTTGGGGTGATTTTAAGAAAAAAATGTGTAGGTACGTCACAAGGAGAGGAGATTACGATTTCCGTGGCACCTTCTTTAGAGGTTAAATTTGTGTTCTTGGGGTGATTTTAAATGTATAGTATATATGTACGTACTCACAAATTTTTCAAATCTTCATTGCCAGTTAGCACTGCCAATCACGCCGAATACTCCTTGATGAAGGAAACAGCACACTTCGATACAATCACTGAACACTACGCAACACACTATCCGAAATCTTGATACCGAACGAGACGGAGTTACTCCGACCACGATCGAAATAGTACTGCGAATGGTTAAGAGTGGATTTAGGTGGGGAAACATTTGTTAATTGGATGCGGTTGCGTCGGAAGGATTTTAGGTTGAGAGGAGTGGGGAACTGTCACAGAAATTCCATTTTATATTGTCTTCGGTCGTCATTGTGATGATTTATGAGCGTTCTCTAGCGTTCAGTGATCATGTAGACGAAAAGTTTCACCGAATCTATTATATCAACTTTCCGCACACTTATCGGGGCCAGGTATTCCCGTTTCTCTCGGATCAAGCCGACGGAAGTGATCTGTGTCGCCGTTACGAGAAGATATGTAGCTTCCCGAACCGCGAAACGGAAATATATCTCCCCTTGATCTTTTGAATTACCAAATTATCCAACTCGCAGCGCTTTGAACCGTCGAAACCACCGTTTTTCCTACTCCGTTGAGAATTCCGGGATGTCTTTTAAACTTTTCTATCTTGTAGCTTATTCCCGCTGTTCCCCGCCGGACGTTGGGTCCTCCTCGGTGTTTCGAAAACGAGGGGTATTTGTCAGTCTGTGAAATATCGTTCTGTACAAGTTCTGATTTAACGTTGTTCTTCGCGACGGTCTCCTTGATAAAAGGAGCAGGACAAAAAGTGGCCGAATTTTTGGCAGCTCGCACGTAGATTATAAATGTTGGGAAAGTCGTCAGAAAGATGTACGAAGCAGAAAACACATTTAAAAATCGTTCGCTGCATATCTTCGTGAAAAATGCATGACATGCAAAAATTTTCACATGCTCGGATTTATAACACGCCGATTTTAATGGAATTCTTGTATGATGTAGAGCTGAAAAAAATATTTGACACGTATGGTTTTTCTGGCAGACGACATTAATATTCAGTGGGTGAAAATAGGGGTTGTAACATTTATTTTATTGAATATCTCCGAGACTATCAAGCCCGGGCGGGAATTTCAAAATCCAAATTGTGCGCCTTTGAAATATGAATCTTTTGTTGGTTTTTTTGTTTGAAGGTTTACTTCTATGTACAAAAATTATCTTTTCTCTCTTTCACATCCGAATTTCAATACAAGCACGATGGGTCTGCGTACTTGTGGCAAATAGTTTTTTTGTGCTACTAGGAGATGACCAAGGTCGGTAAATACACGGCGAATTCTTCGTCCACGATGTTTATTTTCAGTGTGTCGTTCGACAAGTATTTTACAAGTTTATTTATAACGCTTTAAACCAACTCTTTCAAAAATATGTTGAGGTAAGAAAGTCCTTAGAAAGTGGAGTCGCATGAAATCTTAGTTTCAGTGGGTGTAACGTTTGGAAAATGTGTATTAGCCATAATTCTCAATATTCGAGAGAGCCAACCACAATTTGGAAGCTTTTTAACATCCTCCAGAGAAGGGCGTGTCTGTGTGCGGTTGCCGCGTGAATTCGCGGGATAAGGAATCGTCGAAGGGACGAGGGAGGCTTGTTAGGGACAGACCGACGGCATATTGACCCGTCACCCTAACTGGAAATGATAGTACTTAATCGAGTGGAACGGCAAAAAGAATGAGAGGAAAAGAATGCTCCCGTGACGTTGGACGCCGTGGATAAAGGAGGTAAACGGCCCAGTAAATAAAGGCAGCAGGGACGCAAATGGCAAAAAGGAAGGATATTGCTGGTGGACTGCGAACTAGGTCGATTGTTTAGTTGATCAATAAGGGTTATCAACCTGTGCTTCTACTCTAATTAATCCGCGATCATCCGAGTATGCAGTTCGACTTCGTTGAATATCGACGGTTCTCGAATTTCTTTGATCAGCCTCGAGGAATCCTTAATTTATCAATATCACGCGAACCCGAACAGCGAAACGAGGAAATTGGTTTTCTCGGGTTTCGTTTGACACGTGATATTTGCTCCGTTTTGAAACACCTCGCGCGAAAGGACATGCGCGCCAGCTAAGGTAAAATTACCTGGCGGCGCGGCGACGCGACGCGACGTATCGACCGTGGACGTCATAAACCAAAAACCACCAGATACGTCAAATTAAGCGATTTCAACACATTACACATCGGTGATTATTGCAGAACTTTAAAAAATCATGTCTGAACACGTTTTAATGGAAACTTCGGTAATTAGAAAAGGTCTCCCTAATCCGATTTCGATGAAATTTTAATATGTTATAGACTTCGACATTTTTAGCAACTTTTTCCTTTTCCAATATAGGGGGGTCGCTTTTAGTTTTCGAGACATTCGCAAAAAACTATTGCTAACACTGTATTGAATTTTCGGTATTCTTGAACGGCGCGTCGTCTGTTTACCTTTGTTTTGTAAACGCGTTGTGCGGATGAGAGAGAAAACAGGGTCTCCCTCTATATAGGGTAAGCTTTCAGTTTGGAAACAGTACTCCTGGATTTTTGCACGATTTTCCATTACTGGTTCAAATTCTAGATAACAACAATGCAAAGATTACGCGAATTGAATGTGTTGTGGCTAGGTCGTGAAGGGGGCAGAGAGGACCGCATACGAAAATCCAGGAGTAGTTTCACAGCGTGTTTACAAAAAAAAAAAGTAAACAGACGCCGCGCGGTTCAGAGCTTTACGGTGCCACGGAGCGTACAAGAATACGGAAAATTCAATACAGTATTAGCAATAGTTTTTTGCGAATATCTCGAAAACTAAAAGCGACCTCCTATATTGGAAAAGGAAAAAGTTGTTCAGAACGTGTTGTTGCATAACATATTAAAATTTCATCAAAATCGGAGTAGGCAGACCTTTTCTAACAAGTCACAAGAAAATTTCTGTGCTTTCTTTTGGCACTGCACAATTATTGGCTGAATTATTAAAGTGTTAAATAAGACTCTATTTTATTCCGTGTTCTTAACACTTGGTTAATAATCACAATCGTTAGAATACGTTTGAAGGAACAGCTAGAGAGACAGTATTGTTTTCCTTGGGCCACCATTTCCGTTCAAAAGAGAATGACGAAGTAGAACTTCGTTGGATATAGAGTTTCATTAAAACATTCATCCGTTGAAAGTTACTCTAAAAGTAAATCCATTAGGGGGGTACGTTCACTAAAGAATTAATTGATAAAATAACAATGAGAAAGACTGAGAGTAACATTTAATTTAATTCATTCAAATGTTATCTTGAATTTCAGGAAAATTTCATTCGCCGATAGACACAATGTTTCTTAATTAACTCTTTGCTCGTTTCCTTGATATTCAAATTTATTTTAGTGAAAGATAAAACAGTGAATTATTAAAATACTTAATTTATAAAAACCTGTATTTTTTCCACTGAATCGCGCTGAACACTGATAGTAGAATCGAAGTATGTGTGCGCAATGCTCGATTCGCACTAACAAGCCTAAATTCATGAGTCGTCGCTGGTATGACATGAAAATGGTAATTTAAACGAGGCTCCAGAGATCCACGAGCGTTTCACAGAAACATCCATTGGTAATTTAATCCACTGCTATACATTGTCTGTAGTAATATGGATCGAAGTATTACAAAATTGTCAATCCTCAAAAAATCGTCGATATTCAAGCTGAAAATTTCGTAACGAAAAATAGTATAACAAAGCCTCTTAAATACTTCTGTTCGTTTTCAGTCGCCGTTGAGTTCGTATAATTTCCGAAGTTAATTAAATTTCACAAAAAAGAAACGTGCAAAAACTGAAAAAGCAGCAGCGATTTTCATGGGAAAATTTTTTCAAAACAGTCCCGTGATGTTCGCGTATTTTAATTAAAACTTTCTATTAAAGTGCGTTGAAAAAATTCCGTTTTTATCACGATTGGTTTTCGAATTATACAATTTCGACGTAGATTCGACATTGTAGACTCCGGGATACGTTTTGATAAATGTTCAGAACACCCGTGGAGTTTGTATAACAAAGTGTCCGTTCACACTGCCGATAACGATGTTCGCTGTTACAAAAATAATATCAAAACAGCGCAAACAAAAAAGTAATGATAACGAACAACAACGAGAATAAACCGCGCGGCGGATAAACGTTCGCGCAAATATACATGGCCGAATATACAGTGTACGGGAGACACGAGAACTCGAATAAAGTGAACTTTCCGGCCGGGTTCATTTTCGCGAACGGGCAAAGGTCGTCCGAAAATAGGGGTAGGAAAAACTTCACGATGTTTCAAGGACGTGGAGGGAAAGTCCTTTCCAGGCGTAACGTTAACTTCGTCCTTTGAGATCAACCAGCGGCAATTGTTGAAAATAACAAATGGCGCAACTTTTCTTGTCCGGTGAACATGTAAAACTGAATTAAATTTCCGCTGCAAATTAACTGTAAACCTTCCGCGTCCAAGGGCCCGTTTTTCCGTTCGCGGTTACATTTTTTTCATTCGTAGTTACATAAGAAAAGATTAAATGTGAAAAAGCCGTTGCATTAGATCTTCCATGTTAGGATTTCATGAAGAATTCGACTATTACTTCTATCATGTTCGAATTATTAAGAAATTAAATGTGTAAATATTTACCGTAGTTTCAAGTGATCGCGTACAGTTTTAATTTTGCATTAATTAGATTAACTCTGGATGTAATTGATCTTGAGGTAGACAGAAATTGCGATCATTGACTTGGTTCCTGCCCGCATCAGATGCTTGGGAATGATACAGGGTGGATGTTCATCGTCGGTGATCGATACAGACGACGGGATTGCCGATAGAATTCGATTAGAATTTTCGGAAGCGCCGGTATCCCGGTAGATATGTCTCCGTCGCTCAAGAATTATAGCAAATCAATATTGTAACGGGTTAGCCAAGCAGACGTTCGATAATTACGTCTCAATTAAGGGATCCGACCTAATTTCAGACGTGGCTCGCTGCCTGCTCAAGACCAGCTTCAAGATCTTCCGGCTCGGTGCGCTTCCAGAAACGTTTATACCCCCGGTTGTGGTAAATACCTTAAACGGCGATGAACTTGGGAACGATCCGCGCACGTAAACCGCGGTTTCATTATCTTCTGTCCTCGTGCCGGCCACAAAAGGTTATTCCACATTGGAAATTACCTGGCCGGGATTATCGATGCTGAACGTATTCTTCTGCTCGCCGAGCGAAACTAACGGGTCGCGCTGTGCCACTTAAACGTTACGTATCCGCGCGGTTTCAAAGAAATTCCACGGATTGAAAACGGAGCGTAATTATCTGGTAGGGGGAATCATTCTTCCCGGTTGAATCGAATACAATAATCGGACGGACGTTTAGGCTTAATTAATCCCGATCAGGCCTTCCGACGTCCCTGCTTTTTTCAAAATGTCTGATCAAAGCGACAGAAAAATACTGCAGATTTTTGGTGTTAATCTCATTTTCTTTTTTGGTGGTTCATGCAATATTAACGAATCGTTCAATCGAGGTTAATTGAATAACAGGAAAGTTATTTTAATGATTTTAACAGAGTAGGAAAATTCTCCAACAATTTGTAATTTAATCCACTCGGTTTTCGCGGTAAGTGTATAAAGACCCGCAGTCTGGAGATGTCAATGGTGGTCTTGAAAAGCCTGGCAAGGAAGAAATTTCCTGGAATAAAAGTGAAACGAACACATGTACGAAATGCGAAAGGTCTGGACATTGAATACGTGATTGAAAAGGCAGAAAGATAAGGGAACGACAGGAAAATACGAAAATATCATTATCAGCCGGAGGGAAAGGCTTCAGTGGTCGCGGACGGCAAAGAAGCTCCTCGAGGAATCTCGAGGACTCTCCACGCGGTCGGCAAGCCCGGCGTACGTCTTAATAAGGACTTAATTTGCAAAGTATCCTAAGTAAATCTTACCCCGGTTACGGTTCCGTCTAAGTGGCCGAAAAGACGGCCCTGAGGATGCCCCCCTCGCCGGCGACGCTATCCGCGGTTTAATTTGTATAAAATTTGCCTTTCGTCAAGCCAGTCGCCGCCGTTTTGCCGTGGACCAACTTAATTTAAGTTGAAAAGTCAACCTCGCACCCCTGGACTCTACTTTAAACACACTTCCACGGCCCTGCCGAACGCCACTTACACAACGCCAGTCGTACGTGTTATCTCCTCGAAATTGTACTGCTCGCTCGTGTTTCACCGTCGTTATGGTTGCTCCGCGCCGGATCCACTCTGGTCCAATTTTCGAAAAAGTCAGGCAAAAATCCGCTGCACTTTTCTGTAATTTATACTGGTGTAATTTCAGACATTTTTTTTGGAAAAAAGTTGGGAACCTTTTGCGCTGGGATTTCGCACACGAAGGATTTTCTGAAAATAAAAATTATCGAAATTACGGGAGCCATGCAGGGTGCCCCGCGCTCAAAGCTATTTCAACTCGAAAATTCAACGTTCTCTATGATTTTTGATATTTGGTGGATACCAGATTGATCTAATACCAAATAGAATTTTTAGTGGCGCTTCAGAGCTACCACTCGAGTTGCTAAGGGTTAAATATCTTCTTTGGTTTTGCTGATAGAAAAGAATGTCTATTTCCATTCTGGTCGAGATAAGAATTTTTACTTTTTTCATAAGTAAGACAAAAGTAAGACTTCTATTATCTATTTCAGCCTCAGGAAATTTTTCTGATACGCTAATACAATTTCTGGAGACACGATTGGACGGTTTCGAACGTGTTGAGAATATTTCCAAGAAAATATGTTAATTTCTAGCAGTACTGAGAATTTCAATTTTAAAGGTAGGAACTAGTTTCTTACGAGTTCATTTAGCAGGATATTTTTACTTTGTCCGACTCGGTGAATTTCAGAGAATCACTTTATTCCAAGAATGAACAGAAAAGTGAAGTGCACGATTAAATTTTCATTATCACTCTCCTCCGACCATTCTGTTGGCGAACAATCAAATATTTATCGAACTTGATTACACAAAAATGAGGGATTAAATCAAGAAGAATGATTTCACTTCATTTGAAATTGTTCATTTGATTATAGGTACAAGAAATGAGAAATGGGTGGGGGTTAATTCGGTGTGATTAAATTCAGGAGATCGAACCTGTTCCGAACCAATCGATTCTCGAGTAGAAATTCCCTCCGATCTCAGTGGAGCTGCCCACCGCAACATTTCCTCTACGAATGAACAACGTAAGTTTCTTGTGTGTCTCTTTGACGGGACGCGTCCCTCGAGCGTGATCGGCGAGCGATCACCGTCCGATTGTAATTCCGTGCAGCGATTCCGGGATAGTGTCCCGCAATTTTGTTACACTTTGTTGCGCGCTTTTTGCACACCGCGTCGTAACCAACAGCGCACCGTACGTGACGGGAATAAGGCTGTCCCGTAAATGCCAGTTAACCCAACGAAATGATTCGCGGCGTGGAACCAGCACTTTCCTCTATTCCCGAAGCTTTTTCGATACATGCGACTAACAGCGGAACACTTACGCACGCCATTCAAGATTGAAAATATTTTATCCAGATTTGAAACCTCAGCAATTCACAATACTGTTTAGATTACTAATTACTATTGCTATCTAATCAACTAACAGCGGATTTGATGAACCCTCAGCAACCAAAAAATTGTAACATTATTCACGATTTTGTTTAGATTATTAATTTTATTGCTACCTCATCAATTGATAGCGGATTTTATTAAATCTTAGAAATTGAAAACAATAAAAGTATTGCGAGATTTTATAAATACTATTAAAATATTCTATTTTCAACCTATTGAACATATTAAGAAAGATAAATTTCTGTTTCACTGGAAATTTTTATTTTTGCATAAAAACCCGCTGTCTACTAACTACTAAACGTTTAAATATTGTACGAGGTATTATATCGACTGTATATTCATAAAAAGAATCATATACAACGTAATTATTTCAGTTCGGAAGAAATGTTTCGTTTTCGGGTTAAGACTCTGACGTACACCGACCACAAGGAATGATAACGTGTAGAATTGATATTGAAATTGTTAAAGACATTCCAATCGAGATACCTGTAGCATTACAGCGCTCGAACGTTTCCTCGTAATCATAGTTGGAATGGAAAATCGACCGGCGTAACGTACGACTGGAGTAAACTCACCGCCAAGTGGATACAGTGGATGTTTGATCAGACTTGCAAACTTGGAGCGCGTCTTCATTGTGAAAAGTATGCAGATCGATCCGCGGTACGAGTATAGTCATCGCCATCGGTCAATATAGCCGGGAACAGAGATTAATCCTCGCCCACTATTAGTTAGTCGGACTAACGTGTGCGGCAACGCGGAAGTTGAAAACCGTCAGGAACTTGAACAAATTAACAGACGATTAGCGCTCGTCTGACAAAATTCCGGAAACGTCGCCGTTCCGTCGCGAGAACAAAATTAATATTCCCGGGCCGTCCTTATTCCTAAATAATAACGAGCATTCATTGTCCACAACGTGTTAGTTAAATGACGTCGCGGCCAGTTGTAAAAGCCACGTGGCAGCTCGACTGCCTCGCGACGCTTTAAAGAGTGAAATATCATTTCGCACGCCCACGATGCTGTCCTCCGCCATTGTTCGCTTCAACAGGAAAGAGGAGCACGCCATCTTGCGCATCTACCCTCCATTGGTGGAAAATTCTTCGTAGAAACAATTTTCTCGAGAATTCCTCAAGGTCGCCACGAATTTTTCATAAGCGAACACGTAATTTTGATTTATTTTGTCTTTCAGTGGATATTCACACAAACCCTGTGTTCTATAGCAATTGATTCCGAACGATCATAGCGCTTCTGCTGCTCCGCTTGATTTTTACCGACTTTCATGGCATCGTCTTCAAGATAGGAACGGAACATTGTATCAGATAAGTATTGAGTGAAATTCGGGTCGTAGAGTCAAGCACAGCGTTAAAATGAAATCTTGATGCTCCGTCGGTAAACTTAACGACGGTCTTTTACATAGACTGTCCATCAAGCAGCAAGAAACTGCCGACCCGGACTGTCCAGCGAACAATTTTCCGCTTTATCGCTCCGCACATCGGAAACACGTCAAACTTGCTCGCTGACACTTACCCGAATATTCCCATCAAGCGTCAGCCACCGTAAAACTTGACGCTGTTGAGCCGCGGTCCCGCAAACCGTCGACAAACAACGTTTGATCTCGAAAACGTGGGAACTCGTTTCGGTAAGGGGCGTAAAAAAAAAGAGAGAAAGAGAAGTGACGCGGCTAGACTGTCGACCGGAACCGTTTCCTTATCACTGGGAAACACTCCCAGCGAGACGTAAAAGCCGTGTAATCGTAAAAGCTGCATCGGGACGACACGGTGTCCTGTAGTAACCATAAGTCCCTCATGGAAATTTAGTGGCGTCACCGAATTGGTTTACCACGTCGTCAGCACATGGCGCCAAATATCAAAATGATACTACGCACTTGGTCCTTCCTATAAAACAGTACACTTCACTAGCCAATGGTCAAACTTAAGTACTATGAGTCAAAGAATGTTCAAACCCGACGTTTTACATTTATATTTTGTATAGTTTACAACACTCTTTCTATTCTTTATTGTCATTTTGCCATAATAGTATTGCGTATAAGGCGTGAACAACATGGTACATATATTAAATAACCATTTTCCCTATACAGGGTGTCCGAAAATCCCATCAAATCCCGGAAATCAGAGGTTCCTTGAGTCATTTGAAGTGGTATTTTTTTACAAAAACGGCTTTGTTTAGCAATTATTAACGAAAAATACAGGTTCCGCTTAGCGAGACGTCGCCGTTGGCCGAGCCAGAATCAATCCGCTGTAGCTGCGCTCCGATTGGTCCGCGTTTTTCGTTAATAACTCTTAAACAAAGCCGCGGGAGTCACTTTTGTGAATTCATTTTTGATTCAAAGGAATTTTAAGACACCGTGTATGTTGATCAAATATCGACGAAAGAAGCCGAAAAATTGTTTCAAGTAGTATCAGTCAACGATAAAGCACCCAATCAGACAAAATCCGACAGTATACAGTAAATATCAATGGAATCCACTAAGTAGGCAGTTTGCGGGGATAATGGAGACGATGCCTTCCTCACGGCGAATCACGGGTAAAAATGGCGGAGCCGTATATGCGGGAAAATTCGATCGAGCCCGTGCGTCAGGCCTCCTCTTTAGGCTTAGAAGAGATTTTGGTTAACCTGTCGTGGCTTAACGCGGTCTTGTGTTATGGGGTTCAGGCTGACGTGGGGATAACGTGGCCAGGCCAACTTCCGGTTGATGAATTGAGCTCGGATTAAGCTGGCAGGACGAGAGGGATCGGTTGAATGGACACAGGGAGGGGTGCGCGCGTCTTGCGAGAAAACCACACACTGGCCTTTGGAAAAGCGTTATCCCTCCTGGAATAATGTTTCCACGGGTCGCGATAAATTGCTGACAGACGAAGAAACATAATCGCCGGTTCGGAAAAGAAGATCAACCAAACCGGTCGCGGAATTCAATTAAAAGTTCGGATCCCTCGCGACGATGCAAGCGGCGCGTTCGCGCGAAGTACTAATACTTCCGAGCAGTTGTCGAGCAGCAGTGCAACTGGTAACAAGGAACAAGTGTCCAATTTTCCCATCGGACGAAGGAAGACTGTCGGAAGTTGCAGTAATTAAGGTAACTTCGCTTACAAACGTTTGACATATATAGGGACAGAAACGCGCTGGCCGTTTTTCCTCAGGAAAGAAATATATAAAAAAAAACTATTAAAAACCACGCTTATATTAAAATGCACTGAAAAGGAGAAAATATTTTTTTTAGACATTGGTGACTGTAAATAAAAGCGTACAGCGCCCACGAAGATTACGTCGAAATAGTTCAGCGCTCCACGTTTTTGTTTATAGTTACTAATGACTAAAAAAAATATTTTCTTCTTTTCAGTGCATTTTAATATAAACGTGGTTTTTAGAAGGTTTTTTATATTTTTTTTATTTTCTATTTTAATCCGGGTACTGAAGTAAACGTGTACATGTGTATCAAAATACACGGATAATACACGTGTATCCGTATATTCAAGTTTACAGTTATACGTGTATTATCCGTACATTGTCATGTACGTGAACACGTGTATTAAAAACAATCCGGACTTCTGCGCAAATACATTTATTACACGTGAAATTGGTATCTCTAGTTTCAAGTCTCTAGCTCATCGGGAAGTGGTGAAAAATTGGGCAAAAAGTGGGCAAGCTAACATAAGCGTGGTAAAAAGACAAAACCCGAACTGTCACGGGGACACTGGAGGCGATGAAGCTAATAGGATTCTCGATATCCTCGGGATCCCTCGATCGCGATGGCAGACGATCAAATTAATTGCGAGCGGCGTAAGTTCATTGTCGGCTGAGTGAAACCGCGGGGGAGGCGCGTACTGCGAAATCTCGACGAGTCGGGCCGAGTCGGGCTCGGCTGCAAACGTTGCAGTCGACGCATGATTGCTTCGGCGAGAATGCAATCTGGAACAGTGCACATTCCCGTTTGCCGTTCCTCTTCGAGATTTAGAGGCTCGTTGCCAAATGTCAGGGCGCCGAGCACCACCCAGTAATTAAGTTTACTCCAAGAAACGCTTCATCCGATTCTGGCCTGATTCTACCCTCCGCTACCAAACCAAGCCACCCTTTGTCACCTACTACTTCGCCTTCCGCAGTCGGAAGAGAGCGCTGCCGATGCTTGTAGAACATGCTCTTTGACGGCGAGCACTTCCGAAGGGGGACGCCTCCTTCCCGCGGAACTGCTAGTACCAGCTGCCTGCCAATGAGACGCGTATAGCGAATTTTTCAAATTTTTCCAATATGACCAATGTTGTAAATCGTGCGCATCCATTTTTATCATAAATTCATAAAATCACAATCTAACGGTTATACATTGCACCCAGCCACTTTCTGCATAAAAATCTGCAGCCTTCTTACCAAACAAAACTGATTAAACAGCCACAGCTTGTACAAGCCTCCATAGCGTGATTCTACACCTACGATTTATTGGAAATTGACATAAAAACCTTAACATAGAAACCAACCAAGGTAAAAAAATAAAATTCTTGTTTGTTTAATTGTGTTCTACAGGTCAAAAGGACCATATGGACACACATATAATTTTGACATATAATTTCGTGGCACCCTGTACAATAAAAGAGACATTCGTATGAAAGTACCAGAGTGTTCGAAGCTTTTCTCGTCAATTCTCTGGAGCTGTAGAAAGTTGCTTACACGTTGACATCCGCGGTAACTTTCGTTCCGGTGCTCAGTTCCTCGACGGCTTCCGCTTTAATTTTTCCGAAAACCAACACGGTGTTTCATCAGCGCGGAAAAGTTAACGTTTCGTACCTACCTAGTACACCCGGCTGCTTGTTATTTTCAATTTCCCCGGGATCCACCGCGAAATTCCCAAGTCGTATCGCGACGCGCGTCGTGTCTTCTAAAAATCACCCGGAGCTAGTGTTGCACGGTGGAAGCTTCCACCGGAAACTTTTGCCGTGTTACGTGTCTGAGCTTTTCCTAAAATTTTCTGAGCGGCCCGTCGGCGTTTCTGCAAATTCCAGGAACGCCGACGGAACTTTCTTGGGGAGCAACGCGTCACCACGAGAAACGAGAAAGAAGCTCGCGCGACGAGCGTCTGCGGATGGAAAAGAGCACCGAATTTCACCATTTACCCGAGTCCGGATCCCTTTGAAATAACAACCCTCCACCCACGGGGTTCCACAGTCTCGAGAAACCCGCAAGTTTACCCAATCGACCGGCGAACGTCCCGCGCACCACTCTTTCGAATCTGCACCGCGGCTTTTCTAATTAATCGACAGACGTAATCGATCTATTGGCTCTTCTCCTAAGCACCGAGGATTCCACTTGTCTAGAGGCAATTCGGATCTCAAGTCTTTCTCACTTCAATAGAGGATTCTCTCGGAAAAAGAGATTTCTCAACGAAACTCGTACCATACGACTTTTAACAAAATTATTCATGTGACTAAGCCCTTATTTTTGCGAGGACTGGTTCTTAACCCTCATTCGTTCCTCATTTCACGAACCGAATCTGTCCCTCGGTGCCAAATCGAATCGCCTACATTGCCAAACAATATGATTAATGTCCTGACTGCTGTGACCACACTCACACTTCGGGTCACAATGAATTCTCGTGAAAAACATACGATAATAGTGGTTGAAAAATATTTTTCCTTTTACCAAACCTTGTTCTTTAATAATCTTTTTGGTTTGTATATGCGTAATCGGTTTAATTTAAAACATTAAAACCAGTTTAAAAATACTGTTATTTAATTTCAATCTATTGAACGTATATTAGCGTGAAAAAACATTTTTATATCCGTGCAAATTCCATTATCCGTACATGGATTATAGCAGAGAACGTGTTGAATTATGTTTTTGGATAAAGAATTAATAAAAAAACATCACTATCGAAATTTTTTTCGCGATTTTATATATCGACACACATATTCGGACTCGCCGAATTGTCTTCTGTGCGCGAGAAGAGGTGGACGAAGCGTTCGAGTTTTCGGGGAAAAGTTAAAAAAATCCTCGCGTAGCATCGGATCGCGAATCGAGGTCGCCGCGGTATCGTCGTCGTGTGTGACGTTCCACAGCTGTCGCACCATAATCGTTCGAAGCGTGAAATTACGGTGGAATCGATATTCGAACTGGACCAGGTTTTTGCAGGCCAATGGGAGAGCTCAGTGAACAAGAAAATGCCGATTCGAGTGAGACTTGAAATCGAGCCGATCCTCGAGAAATTAGCCACTGCGTTTCGCGAGTTTCGTACTATCCCGATACTGAAACTACTGGGCGGACCTCAGTTTCTGAAATTCGAAATTATAAAGATAAATGAATAAAGTTTCCATAATTGGATCGCGAGTGCTTATTTTTCTATATTCACAAGTGTGATATTTTTTTACAAACGCGGCCTAGTGGAATCTACATGAAAAGATAAAAAATGTACAATAAAATATTATTACCCGAGGCTGCGTTTTTTGAAGAAAACGAATTTGAAAATTCGTCGACTACGCGTACTACGAGACAGAATCAATATCCATGAACTGTCGATTCTACTTCTTGTAAATATCGGTACACGTGAGCACTTTGAATTTTCGAAAATCGATTTTCTGGAAAACGAAGCCTCGAGTAATACAATTCTACAGTTCTATTTTACATGTCAAACTCATCCCGCTTATGCTACCAGAAATACAATTTTCTGTATACCAACATTCTCTCTTTTATTCAAAATTGCAAGTAGAACGTGTGCACTCGTCTCGAGGAACATATTTTATGGCTGGTATAAATTTGGTGTGAAGGTATATATAAAATTTTCAGGTGTCTCTTATTTCTTGATCCCTCGCTGCATTATTAGAATCTGTTTGCCTTTCTCACGGAAGGGAAAAAGCGGAGAAATAAATTGGAAAATTGGAGAAATTTGTCCGTCCCTGGATGCCCAGGGAAGACATTTTAGGTCCCCGGGAATAGTCACGCATCGATACGTAAAATCGTGATGGGCAAGGAAATATTACGAGCGATTTTTATTAACATATCGTATGTACGTAATGCGAACGAGTCACGGAGTGACATTTATAACGTTCCCGGTGGTTGTTCTTCCGGCGTCGGACCACGAACACCTCGACGAAGGAATTTTATTATACACTTTCGGTAAAATGTGAATTCCGCCGTATGAATACCAATGCGTTTAGACATTGCGACTTCACGGCCGGTAATATTTATGACCCCTGGTTCTCGGTTTTCCCGACCATCTCGGTTTCTTGCCGCTGCTGTCTCGGTGTTCTGCTACGAATTGTGATCACGCCGCTGTATCGGCAGATGCGCCCGCAAATAAAATGGAAACGAGACCGTTCAGAACGGTAAACGAATGTAACGCTAATAATAAATCTCGTTCTCAGCCATCCGATTAAATCGTTGCTACCAGTGTTCGACAATGCGATAATTAACCCGATAGAACGTATTCTAAAAAAGGATCCTCCACACCGATCCTGATGACCTTGAAACATGTCAAGGTCTGGAAAGTCTAAACTTTTCCTTAGTTTCACTAAATATTCGCAAAAATAATTTTCAAGTTGCTTTCACTTTGAGTTAGGTTAGCAATTTTTATAAAATATTCTTCAGAATTATAGTTAACAAAGATTCTGAAAATTTCAGTTATTATTTTATTCCGGCGAGCTTGAAAATACATTTGAAGATCAGCAGAATGTCCGACGAGGAGCTAAATGTATAGTCTAAATAATTAGCCGAGCATTTGTCATGCAGCTTTGCTATCCCCTATACGGGACCCATTACTTTCCGTAAAATCGTAGTTCCGTCGTCGGAAATCCACGGAGACAGAGCGACATTAGCGGCTGTAATCTCGGTCCTCGCAGTGTCTAATTAGAGGAGTAGTCTTGCTGGTTCTGCGGGGGGAGGATTTCTTTCGAGGGATGGAATACGTAGATTCCGTCATGCGAGCATTTAACTCCGGGCTAATGCCGTCTGCGGTTTCCTGGCTAATTGTGAGTTCAGCGATCGCATGGTCGGCGCGCTCGTCTTGATGCCTGTGATTCTCGGGCAATTACCGGCGACATTTTGTCTGGCACGGGGAGGTATCGCCAGGTTTCGAGCAATTAGTTCCGACTGCGGCTGGGCGGTGCCTACTCCGGGCAAACAACCGGTTCATCCGGCTGGAACTTTTGAGAGCCAGGTCAAGCCGCGATTAAGTACGCGTGCTCGACGAACCGCCGCGATAGGCCGTACAAGTGTACATCCGAATTTCGTGCTCGATAGCCTCTCGCCGGTGGCTCGCGTGTACCACGAATAAATCTGTTTATCTAATGGCTGGCTCTCGCAAGGAGACGGCCCCTTATCGGACCCGTACGCCAGCCCGCGTTCTTTATTCGCGTCGCGAATTTTATTCACCGGCCGAGCGTAAACCCGCCTCAACGATAACATTGTGACGCGATACCAAACCCCGCGGCCATGTTTCCTCCACACGCCAGATAAGTCTGTTCTCTTTTCGCTACCGATCGACAGCTATTTGACAAGTTACGGTTCCGTCCGACGGCCAGACCATTGTGCGCAAGGCCTCTTCAGCAGTTTTCGATAGCTACGCCCCTACCACCGGATCAGCACAATTTTTTCTCGATGATATCCATTAGCTTCGCCCTTTATATGCAACGTGCAGCTCCATCCGCTTTTTCTTTTTAGAGAATCGCCGGGACAAATCGTGCTGCTCGAGGCTCCCACCCCCATATCTCTACCGATTTTTTAGACGGAGATTCGTCTCCTCTTCTAGAACGCTATCCTCTCTACGCTATGGTCGGGTCCCATGAAAATCACGGACACGGGTGTTACCAACACTAAATTTGAAGATACTGAATTTTTTATTTCTCAGTCATTGAGAATGGTTACTGTCAAGGTATTTTAAAAACGAGAACGAGTAAGGACATTTGATATCCACCCCATTATTATTCATTACTGTACAGCGAATTTTGATGCAACATTTTCTGTCTGAATTGCAACGAACTGGAGTAGAATGGAAATTGATTTTCTTTCTTAATATATTCAATAGGTTGAAAGTACAATTCGTCTGATGTTTTTACTGATACGTTAAATGCATGAAATGCTCTCCATTAATTACTTTGTTGTTCATTTATTTCCGCTAACAATTTCTGCTTCGATGCAATTACTTCCTACGTGTATCGTTTACGAAAACTGTTGATGATTATAGTTACCTATGTTTTTCTTTTTATGATGCTGCTTCCACCACGAAACTGAGTCCACCATGAAAAACAGAAAACAAAGTATGTGTACACTTAAGAACATCATGTGAAACAATATTGAATTTCACCAGAATTTTACCCAGTGTATCTCGTCATTAACTCCTGAAGGAATCCGCGGAGAACGATTTCATAAAGGAAAAAGTTACTTCTAATATCCTCGGGAATCATCCTGTTGAAGTATATTTTTGGGCCAGCCAGTGTGCGTGAAGCGTAAATAAATTCGACGATCTAATTGGTCTCATTCTAAACCTACCCTCGCCAGTTTCGCAACAGAAGCATGGATAATAAATAATGGGTAATTAGGATGGAAGAGCATACCTCAGGAGAAGCTCTGTTCGACTACGCCGCAAGCATGTGCAAGGATTAAATTCCGCGCGTGTAGACTTTCGTATTCCCATATACACTAATCGTTTCGACCCTGTTTCTCAACATGGCAGGTTTCTATACAACAAAGCATATTGTATTTGCCACGGAGGTGGAAACCGAAGCGTTTCAGACCCGGTATTTCCATATTAATTCGCTGTGCCCGCGGATCTGCCGCTCGCGCGCGTCTCAATTAACCCCGGCCCCGAAGCCGAACAAGATGATATCCGGGCCTCGATATATATTCGTTTATCAAATTACAACCGGGACCGGTCGGAAGGAAGCTATTATATCCTTCTGCGAGCGGATAATTGAGAAAAATCGACGCTGGTTAACGGCCGTGATAGCCGCCGCCGCGGAACGAGCTCCGAACCGAACGGCCGAGCGTAATAAAACTCCCCGCGAAAGAGGGGTGAGTTTTTCGCCGGTGATGGTTTCCCAGGTCGCGCCACGGGTTATTCTTCTCGCGATTTCCGGTTTTGTCCGATAGTAACGAACACACCAAACACGGAATCAAGAGGGTGATACTAACCCCACGCGCGATCAAAGAAATACAAACCGCGAGGGTGTGGATTCTCTCACGGCCTCGGAGAAGGTTCCTAAAAGACGTGTAGCAAAATAACAAGATACCGTTCGGGATAAACTCGCGGACGATTCTCCGAATATTCGATATCTTCGCTCGATAATTGATAGAAAATGTTAAGAATTTATTATACTCGAATATTTTCAAAACAATTCATCCTATGAGATGACATACAAGACGCGGAATTAGAAGATCTACAAGTTTTGTGTCTTACGTTTTTCCGACAGGATGAATTCTTTGGAAGTTGTTCGAGAAGAACCAAGTTGTCCACTAAATTCAGTTTTTTATCGTCTATCATGCTATCGTAAATAAAATATATTATTCCATTTAAAAAAACATCGGTGACCTTGGAATTTCATTGAAAAACGACATAAGAATATCTTTCATTATCTTTCATCAATTCGTAACAATATCTTCCGGTAACTTCGAGCTAGAGAAAAAAAAGCTGCAGCAGTGGCGGGATTACCGGGTAGTCTCGCACCTACACTTTTAGTTGATAATTATAACCCCATTTCTTCGCGTTTCACCCCCTCATTCCCTCGACTCCTCTCGCTCATTTATTCCAACGATTGCTCACTGACTCGGCCACTTAGCCACTCCGCCTGCACCTTGACTTTATTACTTCGCTAACTAGCTTTAATCGCGGACTCTAGTCCCCGGAATACACCGGTCCCCGCTCGAAATTACAGAACCGCGGAATCGGCCCGGGCCGCTGCGAATTATTAAATGTCACCGGAGTATTCGACAGCGAGATACGGGTCAGAAAAATAAATTTTTGGAACGTCGAGGCAGTGCAGGAATAATGGACAACGTGCACGTCGAATTGTCAACATTATTCGACAAATTGGAGGCCACAATAATACAGGAATAATTTCATCAGTCTAGGAATAATGGACAAATCAATTTTATGTGCGATTTCATGAATATCGAATTATGAAGAATACAGGAATGATTAATATCATTTCTGAATTTCCCATTCGCTTTTCTATTGAATTATAAAACCATTCTTGAAATATTTGGCGTATTTTTCGGAAACGTTGAAATTTTTTAAAAGATCTCAGACTCTGCACAAGGGTCGCACTTAAGGGATGCTGGACATTTTGAGTCTGAGCGTTTTCAGGTTTGCTTTTCATTTCGGCGATCGGTGTTTAAGTTGACACGGGGCGGCTATTTATTGTGACAGATCCTCGCGACGACGCGAGGGATAACAATAAACAAATACCGGCCGCGTGCGTTCTGTCGATAATGCTTCGAATCGACGGGATCCCGCGGATAGCTCGATATATTTCATCGGCGGGCCAGAACTGAGAGTGGTGCCGCCGCGTCGATGATTTATCTCGGGACCGGTGAAAATAAATGTTGAGAAGGAAAAATCTGTTTGGGAAGAAAATGCGGGCATTTGTCATGCGATTTTAAGCACGCGACGGAAGAAACGTTATTCGTTCTTGTCACGCGGCCCACCAGGAAACGAGGCCGAATTTCGAGCCGAAGAAAACCTACTCTGCTCAGCTGTAAATTATTCGTGTAAATGTTCTCGAACTTCGTTCTTCCTCGAGCTTCAATTTTTTTTCTCGTTCGAAGCTCAACTGGCTGAGCGCGACAACCGCCAATAAAACAAAATTCTCCATTACTGCGAATCGAGCATCGCTGTGGCTCTGCTATGTGTTGAACGCTGGAATATTTTCATTATTGTTCAGATAATATTGACGTAGGATTCTATATTTGCTGGAATTAATGCTAATAATTCATCAGGGCCTGTGTCAAAAATTTTGAACACCTGTAGATTTGTGTCAGCTATGTTGTGTTGTTTCAGCAAACTCCAATCGTTCGTGCACAATTATTAGCTTGAGGATTATTATGCAAAATAATGATTTTCTTCGTCAATAACAATTTCTGTATATCTGTAACAATTTGAACAAACTGTAAATTGCATATGGATTATATCATCCTAATGTTCATATATTCTAGAAATTCGACGAGGAATATAAAATTACAATGGCCCCTACCACTGGAAACAAGGAGTTCAACATTCTTAAAATTCATATACGTAAATTGCAAATTACATAAACATCCGCACCCCAATTATAACCATGAATCCATCACGAAATTAGAGAAAGGAGAGCCCGAAGCAATCGCCGCGGGTTATGGGTCAGGTTTTGTGGGGGTTGGTTCACCCTTCCAGATGAAATCCAAATTTTCCAACGAGAAAAGGGTTAAGTCAACCTAACAAGGGGTGGATCAGGAAGTCCCTGGGGAGAACGTCTTACTCCCCAACGACCCCTTCCGTGTGTTTATAGTCGTTCGCCGAATGGCTGGAATAAACAAAAGGGGCGTTCACCCTACGGAGCGCTGACACGTCAGATTGAATTTTCGAAATTATCAAGCGAAAGGGTTGGCGAGGTCTGGCTACGGCTGTGAAAGTTGTCGGCTCGGCCGGATCTATCGCAGACTGGAGCTCCTACTTTATTAGACCTGCCGAGGGTGGAATTTTAAGGGAGTTCGACGGGGAATAAATTCCCCGGGACGATCCGGAGGGTCTCGCGAGGTTTGCTGACCAGAGAAGGACTCGTCTTTTGATGACGAACGAAAATTGTTTGTTTTCCCAGCTCCGGTTTTCGAGTGGTATCCACTGAATCGCGCACCGAAGATGCTGTTCGACCCGGGACCCCCGCTCAAAGGGGTTGTTTGAGATGCAGACAAACATGATTTCGAACGACGAGTGTTTAATTACTGGTGTCTACCGATAATTGGAGAAAGGCAAGCAATTAGTGCATTACTGGCTGGATACAGTCAGAGGGATGTATAGCGCGGTGCTTGTAACCCCCGAGGCACTTTTCGAATCGCCCCTTTCGGCCCTCGCTTTCCACGGCCAGAAGTTTTTCCTTTAAGATCGCAATTCTCTAGTTATTCTGGTTATTATTGTAGTTATTCAACCATACTCTTTGACTACTTGGACAGCTTCCTAAATTACGCGTACCAGTTAATTAGAGACTCACAGTCTAATGATAAGGTACAGAGAGCTTTATTAATTGGAACGCCCTATATGTTCACTTAGTTCACGGTACGCCATGTTGGCGAACTGTTTCCGGTATCTGAAAACTGAAATGGCTCAACACTGAAAATTACCGAATCACCTTGAATGACCTCGAGTCATTACAGTCATTGAATTCCTAACGAAAGGAACGTGAAATGTATAAAAATGTTCTTGTAATTTTTCTGCAATTTATTCAAGTCATATGTGAATTTATTTATTCGTAAACAAAAAGAGAAACCCAACTCGATACAGACAATAAATTTGGACACTCAGCTTCATCGAATTCTATAACGAAAACGCTCTCAATGTCAAGTTTCGCAATTGTTGAACGAAAAATTGTGAAATCCGACGACAGATCAATCGTGGCGCGAAAAAGGTGCAGTTAATTAAAGCTCGTGTTATTGGCAGCGAGAAATATTGAGTTTCTTCAATTTTCGTCACGTCATACTCGAGCTTGAATGTTTGATGGAAGTGTGCAACATGTATCGCGGGAAAGAGTTTTCGTATTCCGAAAGGAATCGTTTTTATTCCATATTTTCACATTGTATTTTCGACGTATTAGCCGGAAATATTATAGACAAATTGACAGCTTTATGTAAGCTTCGCAACAGCACTTTGTAACGGCGATTTAAACTTTATGGCGACGATGTGGGATACTTGGGTCTCGAATACCATGAAAAATCGTTTACGAACGGTTATAATCGATCATTTATAACACGATGTACTCTGACTTCTTTATGATCATTAAACTTTCACGCAGCTACATGGTTCTGAAACGTTTCGCTTGGAAATTCATGGAAACCAACATTTTTGTTCGCAGTATTTGCCGAAATTAACTAATTCACGAGGAAGTGTACTGTCTATTTAAAATTCTATTCATTTTCATTTTGATGTCGGCGATTATTTCGAATGACACGAAATTTACGAAATTAACTGCTACACGTATCCGTGTTATCATCTTTTTCAGACCTCGCGATAGTCCCTTTCAATGATTCTAATCACTCAAAGTAATTCAAGGTCAACTCGCTACTCGTACCGAGTTTTTCAATATGTCCGAAGGGCGGATAAACCTGAATACATAGAGAGAAATCTACCAGCAGAATTGTGTCAAAAGTCCCTTTTCCGATCTCGAAGTGTATAGAACTGCTCGAAAGCTTCTACGCGGAGTGGAAGATCAATAGTAGGTTGCAACGTGTACATATTACCAACATCTGTGTTATTTGCAGCAAGAAATATTGAGTTCCTTCAATTTCCGTCACGTCGTATTGGTGCATGAAGTTTCGATGGGAACGCGTAGCATGTAACACATGAATCCAGCCGTTCCTTTGATCTCGCTCTCGAAAGTTTCGGGAGCGGATGAAAAAGTTTACCGTCGAGATGAATGAGCTACAGGACCGAGAAGTCTGGGTAGGCAAACAATAAACTGAAGTAGGCGCGGCAACGATGACGACTTAATAAAGATCGAGGGGTGGGGAGATCGCAATTAAATCCATTGAAATAACAGGATCGTTCGTCACGCTTCTGTCTCGTTACCCGAGTGGATAGGCTGTGCCGCGCGCGAATTAAAGATCCGTGGTATGAGTTAGACTTCCGTCGCCCTTTTCCCGTCACGGTTCTCTGCATTGTTATACCCCGGAATTCCATGAATTTCTTGAGAAGTGGATCTCGACGAGAACCGAGCGACTGCGCTGATTAAACCGGGTTGCCAAAAAGTGTAGCTCGGCTCGAGCTTATTTCGAGTTAATTCGACGGCGACGTGGCGCGGCTCGTCGGCCCCTCGTTGTCATAATAAATAAATCCAGAATCCAACTCGAGCATCACTAAAAACACTTTAAAAAACTATTACAAAGATTTTTTTTAAAGTTAGCCAAATCGGTCCAGCCGTTCTCGAGTGATGCTCTTACTAACGAACAGCATTTAATTTTTATTTATATAGATTACATGGTGAAATAATATATGACAAGGTCTTGGAAAATGAATATCTGTTAACAAGATAAATATGCAACGATTGATTTGTGAAAGATACAATACAGTATATAAAGCAGAAGCAAAGTTACGGATTTTCGATCGCATCCATGTCGTTCCGTCTCACAGTGCGCCGGTGGACAATGGGAACCTGTTGTTTACCTGTTTAAGGGTTCCAGGTGAACGACCCGCGAGAACGCAACCACGATCGCCTCCGGGACTGTGGCCTGTCGGTTTCGGTATTGCCTCGGCTCTTCAAAGGGAAAGTAACTTCAAGACCATCATACATCCTGTTGCACCCAACTCCGCCGACCTCAACCTCCCGAGACTTTGTTCAAACGAGTGCCGTTTGAGTTTCCGAGCAGCAGCTTCGAAAATTGCTGTTTTCGGACGACGGATAGGCAAACTTACAGCCACCTCTTCAAGACCCAGGCTACCATCAGTCGCTGGTGTCAATAATTTCCCGATGCTGAATAAATCTGCTCGTACGTGTATCTGTTGGAACCCTCCCCCCCTACTGCCGGTCCCAAATGAACGTAAGCGGAGGTGGAACGACCTTATTTCGAAGCGCTCAACAAATTTGCGAAACTGGCCCTTTGCTTCGATACTGTGTCCCAGGGTACATATGTATTTGGTTGTGAAGAGACTTCACAGCGTTTTTTAATTAAGAATGGAAGATAAAAGTAAGGTATTTATTCACATCTTCGTTCAATAACACGAGAAGCTACCTCGAAAATGGCAGAAAGTAATAGAACAGAACGGAAAATAGGATATTGATTAAATGTATGCATAAATATCTGAATTTTAGCTTTCAATTTTAATTTACAAATGCCACCAATTTTCGTTCCAATTGCGAGGGTGAAATTTTCCGTTACTTTAGAAAATGAACAAGAACGCGTCTAACCTCCCTAGTTAAACTACCCTCAAATTGCGAATACAATCTTTAACGAAGAAACGTTTCAGGATAATGCAACCAATATGCAGACTACAGATTGTATGCATTGAGAAGACATTGAATCTAGAATTTTTAAAGATGCGAAGAAATAATTTTTAATTGACGGAGCTAAATTTTTAATTTGAATGAAGATTCGCAGTTCATTTACACGTCACCGTGATACGTCGTCGGCAATAGAAAGAGCAATTCTGCGGTATTATTCCGAGAGCAACGGGAAGCTGCGTGCATAGATAATGAGGAAAGGAGGAAAATAATCTAGCGTTTCGTTAGGGTGTCTCAATTTTTGACTCGACAACAGCCTTAGGCAGTGGTTGGTGTACACAACAACAGAGAGAGAAAGAGCAATTGCGCGTTTCCATGCCGGCGGCATGGCGGGTCCCCTAAATCAGCCGAAAATCAGTGTCAAAGCAACGTACCCTGCAACTTGTACATACTTACACGCACCAGCTGGCTCATGTTTCTTGTTTGCCCGAGTGTTTGCGGGCTCGTTTGCACGTGAGCGGCCCGTGTGTACCCGCGTTAATATGCGTCGCCGCGAAATATTTCGTCTTCGCGGCGCGATGCGTCGTTTTATGCGCGACGTCCTCGGCGCGTCGCTCCCCTCGGAAGACAGTTGAACGCGTCGCATCAAGTGTGGTAATAGTTTCAGACAGGGCCAGGCAGCACGCCATTGTCTCTTACGCGCGCCCAGAACTTCCGTACAATTCTCGAAGTTCTCAACACCGTGATTGACAACCGAGACAGGCTCTATCTCCGTCACAAACTATCTACACGATTCAATTTTTGCAACTATCGTCGCGCGGAGACTGTTAATCGTTGCACCGACACTTCTGGGCCTAATAGAACTTAGCCCCCCACTTGTTGAATTAAACAATTTCAACAGTTTTGCTGAATTGTGATATATTGTGCTCGAATATTATAACTATAATATGGAAAATAAGACGAACAATTGAGAAAAACGATTTTTTGAGTGGTCCCCACTTTTCTTTTACATTCACAAGGTACGCGTAAGAATATTAATCCCTCGTTAGAAAATACTGATGTAAAGTCCGAAGTCGATTTTACTTCTAACCGATCACTAAACACTACGCAAAACTGAAGGAACGAGACAATGTTACTCCGACCGCGATCAAAACAGTTCTGCGATCGTGACCTTCGGATTGTTCGGGGTGGATTGGAGTGGTAATTCGAGGAGTGGGGGACTGAAGAAATTCCTTTCCGTGTTGTGGTCAGTGACGTCATTTACGAGGGTACGCCTGCTCGCCCCTTCGGTGGGTCTGTGTTTACCCATCTGCGGGCTCGAGTTGTCGAAGCGCGGTGGTCGTAAATAATTGTTTACTTGCTGTAACATCTTTTCCAGGCATACCGCGGTCGGATCTTCGGGTCCGCAGCAATAATACGCATTAGCTATTCGAATGGCTCCTTGGAAATAACAGAAACAGCGACGAAGTATTTTGATCGTGGTCGGAGTAACATTGTCTCGTTCGGTGAAAGTTTTGCATAGTGTTTAGTGATCGTTTAGAAGTAAAACAGACTTTGGAAGACAGGCATGGTTTTTCGGATATATTCGTGTGGAAAATGGCGTGCTGTGTATCCGACGGAGGAACAGAAGATTCTGGAAAATTTGTAAGTACACTTTACATCAGTATTTTATAACGAGGAATTAATATTCTTACGTGTACCTTGTGGATCTTTATGGATTTATGAAGAATTAAGACCGCGGATGGCTGTTCGAAGCGCTTCGGCTTAATACCTGAATTTTTGTTCGCTGGAATTCTCTCGAATTCTCTAATAACTAAACGCGTGATCGATACTTTGCTCTTCAATATTGGGAAAACCTGAAGCGAACAAAACCCAGCGAAATTCCCGATGTTCGTCGGCCCCGTTCGCAAAAGCGGTTCGGTTTAATATTGACGCGATGTGGAAACAGAGGCGGTTACTTTGCCCCATGGAATTCTGTACCAGTAGCTCTCCAAGAATGCGTCTAATCCGAGTGAATTTGGATCTGTCGGGATACCGAAACCCGGAAATTAACGCTAGTCGATCGACCAATTCCGGGTTTCGCGATTGTTACGTCCGATGATGCTTGAAGCCTTTTAAACTTATTCATTATAAAATTCCGTGGATTTACGTAGGCGAAATTGTACTTTGTATTGCAATGTAATATACATTGTGTTCTAATAAATCTCGCGTGAGATTTCCTAATTAAAGAAAGAACGCAGGGTGTCCGATGTTTTTAGTATTTCCGGTATATTCGGAACGATTAGATTTTGTTGGAGAAGGACGAGTAGCTGGGGGCTCGTAATTTTCGGAAGGAGGAGGTAGCTGGGCCGAGGGAAAATATCGACGCCATTTAAACGGCCGTGTGACAGGAGTTGGCCAGTTGTCACCGCGATAAATTCGGGACGCTAATGTTCGACGAGAGCACGTTCGAGAGGACAGTTACAAAGGAGATGCAGCCCCATCCCCGAAGACGTACTTAGTCTCGGCCAGCGTAAGAAATATATTACGGGCCGTTCGGTTTGCGGCCTGGCTGGCTCGAGAGGGTTTCCAGGGTTCGAGCGGATTGATCAGAGGGACTTGGCAGGACATTTATCTGGCCGGCTACTCGGTCCCCAGAAATTATCATATTTTTGCATAATGGAATCAACCGCGACGAACGCGCGTGCTCGTACGAGCGTGTAGAGGTGCGCGCGTGGATGGCCGTCGCGTCGACGTCGCTAGGACACCGGCTCAGAAATAACGCCGTCGCTTGCAGATTTTATAGGGACGATGAAATTTCAGTCGAGGAATTATGCTGAGACCCGAATCGGCCGGATTTCGATAAACGCGGGGAAACCACCGGGAAAGATTTCCGACGCCCGTCGTCCTCCTCTTCGTATTCACGCCATTTTCCCCGGGAACGATTATTTATCGAGAAATGATAGCTCCCGACGGATAGAATGGCTAAATCGTCGGTTAGGTTCCTTCCTCCCGCGGCGAGCAATAAGAAATTCCAGGATCTGGAACTTTGGAAGCTTAATCAACGGATTCTTCGCGCGTAATTAATCGAAATATTCGTGTCGGACGCAGCTACACCGGATGACGATAATAATACAGGGGGAGGGGGGAACTACCGATTTCTATCGCGTATCTGTGGATGATCGAGTCAATCGGCCGATCAAAATAAATTAATAATGGCCGGGACACGCGGGCGTGCTCGTAGAAAATGAACAATTTAGTCGAGTGCCCGATATTATGTGATATTTCAATTTCGCCTGAATGGCTGGCCTTCAATATTAATTTGATTGCGCTGCTAATTCCTGTAATTTCGACGATCACGCCGGGAACCGAAACGACGCGCACCGTGGCCAGTAATTACTTACATTTCTGTATCAATTTGCTACTGCCAAAGCACGCCCGTAGAATTGCATCATCGGACCCTCCCCCCTCCCAACTCCGGATGCAACAGAGCCGATTCTATCTTTTCAAATTGACGTTCAAATCCGTGTCGCCATACTTCCGCTAATTACGTTTGTGCAGCGAGTTAAAAATATTCTAGGTGTGCGACGTACAGCTCGAGTGCCTTTTAGATCTCAGAAGGATTCGTTTACTAGCCAATTCGTGAATAATGTTTTTAAAATTATACATGATTCTTACAATTTTTGCTACTTTCAATCAATTATATGTCACAACGACCTCGATCGATTTTGATGGGAGTTCTTTAAAAAAAATACAAATTCCTTGCTCGCATACATTGTATGTTTTTTTAAACAAATTTCTGGTCGGGTACGCTTGAAAAATTGTTTTACTCCGAGATGTTCGCGCAGATGGGTCGAGAGATTTCTAGCCGAGCCGTGAAAGTAGCTTTCCTATCGCAGCTTTGTGTTCGATTGCCATCCTGAAGGGGTTAGAGCGCACAGGGTTGCCAACCCTCCCTGACGTACAAGTACGCAAACGGTCGCACTTTGGATTACACACGCCCGGACCTCGTATCCGGTTAATACGGTCGGTCTTAATGGCCGAGTCAACTATTATTGTTATTATCACGGTTACGGGCGTGCCTCGAGATTTGCGGGAGTGGGAATACGTAACGAGCCCGGCCGCAAAAGGAGCAATCCTCGGTGTGCTTCGCCGGGCATTACCGATGCGAACGACGTCGCGCAAAAATTAAGCAATTACCTGTACGGCTGATTACGGCCACGTTACGAAACTTTCCTAATTCCGTTGCAGCCTGACAGTTCTCGAATGGCTCTCGCCTCCGAGGACAATGGGCTCGGTTGAAATCGTTCGACGGGACCAAATTCACGTCGAAACACGGCTTTCGTCGCCTTTTCGCAATTATATCCGATCTGCTGGGAAATTATAGTGCGACGCATATCTCCTTCCATTCAGGAATTAAAACTGGAGCAAAATTAAAACGCGCGAAGTTTAACACTTTACCTACCGAAAGGATATTAATAGGATTTTTAATAATTGTGTTGTACCAAAAGAAAGCGTAGAAATTTTCTTTTATATTGCAATCGTAAATAATACTAATAGATGAGGTTATCGAGGGTGATTTGTTAGTTCACAATGAAAATTGCTGTTGCTATTGAAGTTATACAAAATAGTTGAAAAACACCATTAACGAGCAACATTTCCGAATCGACGTGCCCCAGTTTTCCCGGTGAAAAGCTGAAATAATATGTCACAGCGTTTCATCTCACTCTCGATTTTATGACGGCTAAACATTTCTATTATTAATCTTGCAATAGCGAGCGAGTCGGCAGCAAATAACGATCTTCCAGTAAATTTAGATCGCCACGCATCGTTTACCAGTTTCATTAAATGAACATAACTTCCTATCGCGCGAGTTTCTCGGTTTTAATAATGTGATCGAGTTTTACCGTTGTTCCGGGCATAATCGGACTACGAGCCACTTCGGCGAACGATTTTGCCGTTCATGATGGTTTCGAATTAGGTCGGTGCACAGTGAGAATGCGTTCGAGGATGTTGTTCATATTTTTATTTTCGGGTTTGATAATAGCGAAGATAATTTGGCTTTTTCGGTCTCGCTAGTACCTTGTATTAGTGTATAGCCGTGATAACGTATATCGCGGCTCTGCTGGCATCATTCTCGGGTTTGCCACATTCGACAACATGGTTCGGGCCCGTGCTATAGTCGCGACTGTAAATACCAGACTTTCAAGCGTGGGCGAGAATATTAACCGAGCGGATCGGTAAATAATTTCAGACTGTCGGTCGTCGACTGTTAATTTACAGTCGACCGCCACGTACTCGGCCACATGTATTATTTGCAATTACATTCGCACGCGTCCGTACACGCGCGCGTTCCCATTTTATTTCCCCGGCATGGAAATTAAATTCAGCCGGCGGCGGGGAGTTCACACCTCCCCGAGCTTTTTCGAATTTCATCCTGTTCATGGATTGGCGAGCTTGTTCACGATCGGATTACTTTCCACGCGAATTTATTCGAAAGTAATCCTCTAGTCCTGCTCGATCTCTCGCGCCGAGCCACGTAAGTCGACCAGTTAATTGCGATCCAGGCCAACTGCAATTACGAGAACGAGTTACACCTTTTCGAAGATCTGTTTCTCCTCGAGACAAAGGCAAACCGCAACCGGGAGGGGAAAGGAGGCAAGTCTGCCATTATACTTTCCATTAAAACGTCGCGTCGGCGCGCGTCTCAAAAACAGACAGCTCGATCGAGACCATTGGACGCTGGCCTGGAACGATGGTCCATTGAAAACGCGCCCGGCTTTACGGGGCAGATCCAACGTTCCTTTAATTAGCGATAGTGCCTCCTGCATGGTTCAAGGAAGGAAACGAAGTTCGCGCGGCGTCTGATCCTACATAATGCAAACAGCGTTCGTTACGTCGTGCTTTTCGCTTGGTTAGCTCCTGGTCGACATACAGTGGGTTGTACAAATTATTTGTTGTAAAGAATACCTTTTTTATAATTGTACCGAACGTCCTGAATTTTTTATCATCAAGTAGCTGATAGACGTCTTGTACAAATTTCGATTAATTTGTTTGTGATCATTTTCTGAAAAGCTATTGGAAATGTGTAAATACAGTAAAAATGAGAGGAAAACGTATTTCGGAGTAATCATTGTCCAAAGTTTTGTTCTAAAGTAAGATCGAAACGTTGAGAAAAGATATTGCTATAATTTGCAAACAGTGTTTAAATGACAATCGATCGAACCAGTGCGCTGAAATCAATAAAAGTTTGTTAGCAACAATCGACGATGGACACGAGGAAACATTTTTCTAATGAACTGAATTGTGCGCGACTCTTAAAAATGATCTCGACCGGTCGTTTCCGTTATCGAAGGCACCGAAGAAGCCACGGGGGGAAAGGAGAGGCGCGCTCACCAAACAGTAACAGATGTCACACGATGCAGCGGCATTATTCGTGGCCATTAACGCGATCATGAACACGCACTAAACGCAATCGATTAATATCCGTATTACCCAGCAATTCGGACAGCAATAGGGTTACTTGCTCCCATCGGGCAATAAGCTGGCACCGTGTAAGGGTTCATAATCGACAAATACCGATTGCGTACTGTTATGATAATGCTTGCTCGAAATCGCCGTGGAACAATACTGTTCGCCGATATCGATCCTTATCACTCGTAATCGGTAATTATTCTTCCGAACCGATGAAACGAATTCAAATTCGCCACGGAATCCAACGGTTGGCCTTCGAGCCTATTTCTCGCCGATGGTTCAGAGTCTCGGCAGGTTTTCGAACGACTTCCACAATTGGCAAACGAGCCTTCCGCGATTTTTCATGCCCGTGAAATCGCTGATACAAACAAACCGCGCACGACATCGGACGCAGCTCGGCCGAGAGATCAAAAGAAACGATAATTGAAAGCGCGATGATCAAACGCCTCCGCGACGAATCCAGAGGTAACGATGTCGTTGAGCTGCTTCGAACGTCTCCTTTGAAACAACGACAACAAGCAGTTTCTGCTTGCACGAGAATTCAAGGGGAGAAATTCGGCGGGAAAGTGTGTTGAGGTTGTGCCGCGGCGCGAGTCTCGTTTTCTCTCAAAGCTGTTCTGTCTGGGCAATCTTGTTATGGCCCATTCGAATGTGTCAGCCTCCTGCTTCAGCATTTTAAAAGCAACATTTGTCTTCGGACGAATTAAACCTCTCTGAACGCTTCCAACAATTTTTCTCGTTTATGAAACCGCAGTAGATTCGAAGATGGAAGACTCCTCTTTCCAACGACACCTTAAAAATTGATTTTTAGGACATTTTTAGAGGTATTTAGTGTTGGAATCTCATAGCCTCTCGAAACTATAGTTGCCTCACCTCTTTCCTGTTTGATATTCGCTAGGAATTGTCGTCTGGCAGGTGTGCTCGCTCGCATGAGCGCTTTCGTATTCCTGTACCACGCGCGACGATTGGAGGATCGCTCGGAGAAAAACGGACCGCTTCAGTCTCTCGGGACGAGTCAGCCGTGCAATCTTGCCGGCGCGTAATTGTCGAGGCAGCGAAGTTTCGATCGGTGCGTTCGATGGTTCCATTTACACTTCAGGAAGATGACGTTCGCGGGAAATAGACGGCTCGAGATGAGAAGACGGCGAGAAATGAATGAAGATCCTTGTGCGCCGCGTCGACGCGCCGGCGAAACGAATGAAAATCGCGGAAACTCCTAACGCTTGAACGAACGATCAATACAGGCCGAAACGTGGGACGCGATCAGTTTACATTACTTTGCTGTCATTAACAAAGCGACCGAAATATTCTTGTCATGTCTAGCACGGTTCAGAGAGCGTCTACTCTTTTTTCGAGAATCCTTGAGGTCGCCATCTTGTAAATAAACCTGTATTCTTAACGTCTATCTTTTGGTGGACTTTAAGACGAGTTCGATAAGCGTCTTAATAAATTTTCCTTTCATTCGCAATTTATTTGTAAGCAATTATAAATCAATTATTTTATTATTAGATTCAATGTTTCAATCATTTTTAAGGTAACACGCAAGAAAAATTACTTGTTTCAACACGACAGAACTTTCCCTTCAACTTAATAATTTCCACTGGTTTGATCGAGATTAAACGTCGAGACTCATTATTGAGAGACACATTATTCCTGAACGTGGGTAACGGTCAAGAAACTCTTCAACCGGAAGTTCGCCAGAAGAATTTCCATGCAGATTTCTGAAAGATTTCCGCCGGTTACACCGAGTAATTCAATTTTTTGCTTACACAGATCTAGCATGTTGTTCAACGACGTAGCGCAGCGAATTCTCCATCCGAGTCCTTAATGCCAAGACCGAGGAACCCAGCCAAACGCGGAGATCGTTGCGCCAGTTAAAGTGCGGAATCTTGTTGCTCGTCAAACGCTAATGCCTACACCGTACCCCGACGATTTAATGCCTAGCCGATACGTATTTTCGATGCGCAAGAACCATCCGGCGAATCCGTTTTCTAGAGAGTCCTTGTTAGCGGAACTGGAGACCCAAATCTCTGTGGCGTGCATAGGAAATTGTTTTCCTTTCATCACAAGTGTTGGGGAAATTGTCGGAAAACGGCGTAGCATTCTGGAAATCGGTAATCGGTGTCACGATTTACAATTTTTCTATTAAACAGTCTTTATTCGTCCAATCCAAAAGCCATCAAAATCGGAGAGCAAGTATTCTGCAGTTTTGACTACTTTCGAATTTACAATATTCGGTTGCATCTACATATCGTAGGGTTTTATACGTTAGAATGCAGACATGCAATTCAGATGTGCCGAAAATTAATGTTTCAATAAATTCGCTGAAATTTTGATTCTCTCTTCTAATTAATTTGGTCGTTCCTTTCATCTTTGAGCTCTTCCATCGATTAATACGTTTCTATTACTCCAATCAGTTTCATTCGAAGTATATTTTAAACGATACGTATTGAATAGAAAAGTATATGATATTTAACCAAAGCGCAGCAGAAATAATTAAATTTGTAATGCACAGCTTGGAAAGGTTTATAAGCCTCTTCCTAAAAATTGTTCCATCGTGCACCGGTGCGGTTCCATCGATTCGGGGAGTTTCCAGACGATTTTTAATAGCGGATCGGCGCCACGCCAGAATAGCTCGCTGATGGAATCTTTAAAAGTTTAGTACTCTGCTCGCGTCACCCGCACGTGTTTTTCCAGAAGAATTTCCGGCACTATTAAACAGTTTTTAATATCGTCTGGCGCGACTTTCGACAGATAGAACACATGCTCCGCGTCTGTGTGTACAGGGTATATTAAATTACTTTCTCTCTTTTTTAATTAATTAATAATCAATGTTTCACACAACTACATAGCGAATCTTCATGCAAAACAAACATTTTCTATCCGAATTGCGACAGACAGCAATCAACCAGCAATTGATTTTCTTTCTTTTTGTGCATACAATCCACGTTCACATGCGATCCTGCAATAGTGGTGATTCAATTTTGTAACCGGACTCAATTTTCTGAAAAAAGAAATCTTCTTTCGGTACTGTATAAAATACTTCGTGATTCTTATCTCTTATAAAATAGTCGGGTAACTGGAATTCCTCCGCAGCGTGTATAGTGATGAAACGGTTACAGTTCGATAAACAAGAGCAGTGAGAGGTTCACGAACAGGGAAAAATTCCAATATCCGGAAAGCGAGAAAGAATTACGTTCGTCTATTGTGCCTTGGGGAGCGAAACGTGTGTTACTCTCGCCCTACTCTATCTTCACGTTTCCCCGAAGACCGCGTTAACAAGGAACAGTTACGACACCATTAGAATTACACGAGTCTCGCCGAACGATCAGCATAATCACCGGGGGAAGAATGAATAAGAATCGCAAAGGAATGGGCTCATAAATCTGCCGGCTATTCGCCGAGATCGTTGGTCTCTCGTCGTTCCAGTTCTAGGGTACCAGCCATCGAGACGACGACGAAGCGCAACGAGCGTCGCGACGCGCCAGCATCACCACCAACCGAATCGAATTCCGTAGGTCGTGCATGCGAGAATAACACGAGCACGTCGTCAGACAAGCGTTTTTAACGAAACAACGCCGCAGCCCCTTGCGACTCGTTCAGCGGTGTGCTGACACGGCAACGTCGGGGTCTGTCACCTCCAGCAGAATCAAAAGTCATGACTTTCAATGGGTGCCAGCGATATAGCAACACCTTCTTGTATAGGGTGCCACAAAATTATACCGCGGACACCACAGCGCCATTCTACACTTACGATTCAGTAGAAATTGACATAAAAAAACTCCCCGCAAAATTGAACCATAACTTGAAAATCGCGGTAAAAGGACCATACGAACATATATATAATTTTATCCATAAATTTAGTGCTAAGCTAGTCCTGAGTTTGTTTTAAATTGTTTTTTCACCTTGGTTTTCAAACGTCAAGGTCAATTTTGTTGACAAATTTTTGTGTTATTGGTCATTGTGTTATTGCATGGGTCGAAACTCAACTCACCCATAGTTCTCTTGACACTTTTCGTCCCCATGATGCGTAGAATACAATGCAATGACACAAAAATTTGACCTTGAAATTCAAGGTCAAGGACAATTTTGCGGCCACTTTTTTTCACAGATCTTCTCCGATCCGGAGATGTAGAATACGCCTATGGCAGTCAGGACCGAGCATTTTTTTGCACCCTGTACATAACCTTACATCTATTTAAATTAACTTACACATCAATTCCTTATGCTATTTAAGTAATTTCTTATGAAATTATCTTCGCCATTTCATTAACAGTGAAATAATGTTACGGAACGTTCATTCTCCGTGACACGCGCAGATTCTTCGTATTCGCCGATCCGGTCCATCATCAATTCCCGAACGCCATTGGGAAGCGGCGTCGTCGGCAGCGATGGCGCCGTCAAGGAGCGACGATTCAATACAGTCCACTTTGAATCTGTTCGCGCGATTCTACCATAACTTCCTAAATGGTAGAGTCGTTGGATTCCTGCGACGTCTGTCGTCCGGCGTCGCCTGTCATCCTCGAGGGTGAACGATGATCCTCTTTTAATCCGCGAGAGTGGTTTAAATAATATCTGGAGACCCTTTGAGCCGCGACGTTGCGGTGAAATAATGGGGACGGACGTGTTCCAGAGCCGAGGACGGCTAGGAATTGTCGCCTGGAAAATCTGTCGTTTCGCTCGTTCGAGGCGAACGTCCGAGGAACGAGCGTTGTTCTCGCTGGTCGATCGAACGTAAAAACTGCTTCGACTGTCGAGATTGCGGTACGACGAAGATGGATCACGTCCTGGAAAATCGGTGGAGGAACGATCGGGGTAAGAGACGGGGGAGATCCGAACAGAAGTAAGCAATTGAGTGGATGGAACCCGGTCCGACTTTGGACGCGCTTTATATGGACTGTCACTTAGTCGCCTAACTACGTGGTGCCTGCTAACGGTTTTGTAACCATAAATCAGACCATTAACCCGCGAAAAACCTGACACGCTTCCTGTGGTTCTCGATTTTTCGAAAATTACTGTATCGTCCTTCGTACCATTTTTACAAACAGTTTTCGATTCGTTATGTACGCGTCAAATGTTTTACAGGATATTCTCATTCTCGACAGAAAAAAATAAGACTACTCGTTTAGCCACAAAGACGGGACATGCGCAATCAACCTGGTACCATCATACAATCCTGCGTAGTTGATCAATTCAAATCAACACGATTATAGATGGTGCAAGATTTTGCAATAATGCGATTTATTGGATTCATAAATCCATAATTAGATTTCGCTTCAAGTGTTTGAAAGCCCGTTCTTGTTCTCAGTTCACTTTCCGGTACATAAAAATTGATTCGCTCAAGTAGAGAGGAACAACCAACACGATTATTAATTAAATTAAATTAATCAAAATCTTGCGCCGGCCTGATTCTCGTTGATCTTTCTATTGGCCCTGACACAGCAGCTGTTCATCCGATTAATTCCCGTTGTCTAGAATGTTAGAGGAAACCGCTTCCGGATGATAAATATATGAAAATCGTTGGAGACTTTCTGCTAGCTCGGAACGAAGGCATAGAATTTTCCGGACAAGCTGATTTAACATTGTGCTTCGCCGAAGTGATCGAAGTCCCGCGTCATTTAGGACCGCGCATCAATCATGTACCGTCGCCATGCAAAACCGTGTCGCGGTAGGGGGTGAAAAATAATAACCGCGAGAATCCCCGACGCGACATTTCGTGGACCCGTCCTCAATCCATTTCACCCGGCCCTTAACGAGCGTGTAATTGCTTTTTAAAATTGATTAAAAAGCGATCGGTCTTGCCCGGCTGACAAGTGCCGAGTGACGGGGAACAAACTATGGCGCGCGACCCTCCCTGAAAGTGTCCAGGGCGCATATCGTAACCGTATTATCCAGCGTAATTACTTCTTTGATCTTGTTTCCTTGTACAGATCTCTGATTAGTGTTACTGACTGCGACGAAAAATTAAATCCTTAATTTATCAAGGTTATTTCAAGGTCACTTTATGTTTTCTCCAACGGAATTTCGAGACAGTGACATTCTTCATTGAAGATGATGACAGAAGTCCTAACAAAATTAATCGAACAGCCAATAATTAAAATATTTGAGAAAAAACAATTTTATGAACATTTGATTAATGTTTCATGTTCCCGCAAGTTTTTTCGTTAACCCATCTAGCTGACATTTCGAACAGATATCTTTTTAATTAATTAGAACAGTCCCGAGGGTGGACCACCCTAATACGAAATATTTTCCTTGTAAAATTAGCCAGCGTAGCAGAACGTTTCCAGGACTTGTGCAGCTGAAACGAGTTGAAACTCTGCTTTTCGAGTACCCTGGATTATTCGAGGACGGTCGAATAAAGTTGCGAATGGATAGTTCAAGAAACGTAATGAAGTTTCGTCGGGCGTGTTTCGATTTCGACGGGAGTGGTTGCGCGGTGTTGGTTCGCTGCGGTCCGAGTACTCGGAGCACACCTGGAAAAGTCTTTTGTTCCCGTGGAGAATGCGTCGACAGAGGAAAGAAGCCGATGAGAACGTGTAACGCGGGCGATAATTGTTCCTGTACAGAGCAGCGGAAACGTCGGGGTTGGTTCCTCGTTCAAGGAGATTGTTTCAGCCTGGAAAAATCTTGTTTGTTCTATAATATGAATGGGGAAAAATGTCTGCCCTCTCGCGAACACCGGCCCGCAAATTCCATGCGTGTTAAAACATCGGGTTCGCCGGGGTTGGCTCAGTCGAACGCGTTACCTCGGGTGCCGGAGAAAAAACAAGTGTTACGATTTTTCGAAAAATTCATGCACTGTTTGAGGCGGAAGGCTCTTCCGGCAGACGTAATCGAATCGACGCGCGTTCATTCCGAACCACGAACAGAATTACATTCGCGCGAAACGAGGAAAACAGCGTCGCCCGATTGTCGGAATTTCATACACTCGCGTCCATAAGTCACCGGACACTTATTCAAATTTAGATGCAGGCGGTCTGCATCTAATAAAAAACCTGTCAGTTGGTTGCATAAGTTCGTGCCCGATTTGAAAATAAAATTCAATAGTTAAATTTTCAAGAGTACAGCTTTACATTCTTTTCTATAATTCGAAATTAAATAGATAACAATTTTATTTTACACTCAATCGTGCAACTTATGCAATCATCTGATATATTATGAAATAAAAATGGAAGTTATTAATTCTTTCAAACGCAGAGAAAAGGTGGGGCAATTGTTCTCCAATATGGCTGCTAGAGCTGTCCATAATCATCCCACAATTTCTATACGGTGTCAACGAGGAACCAGCAATTAAATTCGGACGTTTCACTGCTGCGCCTTGCAATTCGTTCAATAACTGCTCACAATTGAAGTTAATTTCTTAGCGGAGCCACGCAATTATTCCGGCACAATATTAAAATCCTTACGGCGCCGCGGCGTCCCACTTCTCTCTCATAATGCAGCGCGAATTCGCTCGCGCGACCATTCGCTCGTTTGTTCTCACGCGATATACCGACCAAGCGATAATATACATATATTTGCACGTTGCTCGAATAAAAACGTACCGTTTTTATTATTGTATATTGCATTGGCCGCGCGTTATTAATATTCAGTAACAATTGCCTTTCGCTGCTGAAACGTGCTTTTGTTATAGAAAAATATTTCGCAAATTATTTCACGATGGACGGGAAAAATACAGCACGTGAACTGGGTCGCAATTTATTCTTTCTTGTTTCCTGACGCAATTCCAATGGATATTATAGGAACCGCTTTCTGCGGATACAGAGCTTTAATTAATTTCGAAATCTATTAATGGTCCCTGCCGTCGTCCAACCAAACGGGAAACGTACTTGACCGATTTTAAGTAGTTCATTTTTCCACTGAACCTGGTGGTTGAAAATTGGATTACAAGATTTGACGCATGCAACAACGACAACATCGACACGGCAAGCTAACACAAGCGTGGTAGAAATATTTCCCGACGATTGTGGCCGGCAAGAAAAATTCATCCCCTAATAGATTTTCTTACATCGGAGACACAGCGATGTTCTGAAATGTTTCTAATCCATTACTGTTCCACAGTTTCTTCATAGGTGCATAAAACTCCAGTAACTATAATTCCAAGAATTTTCAAATGAAAACCAGCTTCTGCAATAATCTAATATAAAACCGGTCGTGTACGAGTGAAATACGAACGAGCTCGTAAACAGACCTAATAACAGCGTCGGACACGGAAACGATAGAAGTCGCGTTTAAAGACCTGCTTCATCCAGATCCGCGGATATTACGGTACTGCTAGCGTGCGAAATAGAGAGCACTTTCAGTATCCTGACTTGTACCGAGGATATCGCAATCGTGCTATAGTTGGCGCGAAAGGAAAGATTAAATCAAAAGTGATCTCTCTGGGGCGAATGAGAACGCGAGGGGCTACTTGCTGGGTAATAGACGGGTGCTCGGTGTCCGCGATTCTTTTCCGTAAACGCTCACGTGCTCGCAGCTCCGCGTCACAATGAATCTTTCCGCGCGAACGATCTCCACGGACGAAGATTAACCATTCACCGAGGGGAGGGGGTGATAAAATCCTGGGGAATGGGTTCCTTTCGTAGCGATTCACAGGCCGAAAGGACTGGACTCTGAATGGGAGGAAGATGGCTCGTCTCGAACGGAAATTTGATGAAAGGGGAGTACCAGACGCTGACGGCGGAACAGAAACGACGGGTCTGGTGGGAAAGCGACGGAAAGCGTAGAGACTGGTGAACGAGAATCGCCGAGAAGGATACCGATCGTCACCGAGCGCGTTTCCGTCTTCCTCCCCTGACTAACAAGTGCCCGCTAGTCAGCGGTTTTTATAATTGGCCGGAAGTAGTTCAATTACGGGAACGCGACGGCTCCGGACCAGCCTCGAGAGTACTCTCCTTTTTTTTTCTTTGCGCCGACGGTTCCGTTACCTCGTCGTCGTCACCTCGATTCCGCGTTTCCGGGGACCATCTTCCCGTCGAAACTAGAACGCGGCCAATGAATACACCGGCTTTCATCAAAGAACCCGCCTCTTTCTTTTCGGGCGCAGGCAATTAAGATACTACGCGACACAACCGAATGGAAGAATAATGCTGGCTGAAGAAGCTCCAGCTTTTCCTGGGAAAAGTACCGCGATTCTGGAAAGTCTACCGGGTTGCGGGACACCGGTGACAAAATTGCTTGTTTTTAACAATCGATCGAACCTGTGCGCCGAAAACATTACACGTTTTCAGCAAGTTATGTTTGGATAAACAAGTCTTGACTAACAAATGGATGAACAATCGGGCCAATCGACTTACGTATTTACCGAGTTGTGTACGCCCGAGCATTTATTAATTAAAACGAGCGACTTCGCTGCAACGCGCGTAACGTTTGATAGGACAAGCTCATGAAGTTGCCGGAGAGAACTTCTAGATAAATAGAAACGCAGCCGGTGAGCACACACACGTTCGTCGACGAGCACTTCCCATTTATCGGATGAGAATAATCTCGTGGTTCCCTTCGCCGACGAAACGGCATTCTATTTGCCCGGAAGCTCGAGGGAACGACGCGTGTTCATAAAATTTTCTTTGTACCGCTCTTTAGGGAACCCGGGCATCCGGCGCGCGGATAAGTGTTTCCTCGACGGTAATCGGCGTTACGAAGGATTTCACTTTCTGCCCGGAACGAAACAACTCCGGTTCTCTCTCCAGCATGCGAAAACGAGCTACGATGCCGTTACGCCGTGGAAATTTCGGCGAACGAACGTCTCTACATTATTCGCATCTCTGCTCAGACAATTCTTTCGTCCCGCTACGGTCAGACTCCCATTTCACAAAAGAATTCCGGCAAATGATCCTTGCATTCGCCGAATTCGAGACTTCCCGCGATGACACGGAACGTGTGCAACATTTATACACCCATTTTTCTTGCGAGATGAAATTGCTACATACGAGAACGAACTCACGGAACAACTCTTCCGTTTTCTTCTGCTCGACGAAAATGTCGAACATCGCGCGAAATTCGTAGGAAAGTGAATACTGATCAAATTTTATTGAAAACATTTTGTCGTCAACAGAAATATTTGAAAACTCGTATTGTTACATTTATGACAAAATTAACTGGGTAAGATATGGAGCAGTAAAAAATTCTAGGAATATTGTCGCGTAGAAAAATATTGTTTTAAGATTAAAAGTATAATAAATATTATTTACAAAGAATAAATGTACAAGTAGCAATATAGAAACAATAACTACAACATATTGTTACGCTGTTTCCAACGTAGAAAGACTGTTAAGTGGTAAAACTAATTCTTATCGAGCTACGAATGTTTCAAAGGCTAGTCACTCCATAGCAAGGAAATATTTTTCGATAAACAAAACTTGGAAACTTGACTTTTGGCGGAAAACGGGATTCCAGAAAATAGTGTTGGCCAACGTGTAGAGTACAGAAGAAGAGAGAGAGAGAGAAGGAAGATCCACGCACGCTAGGAGCGAATAGAATTCAACTCCCTCGTTCCTGGTTCAATTCAGATAGCCTTTCTACTGGGCATATTAAATTTATGGTATGCACGCCGCACATAACTCTTGCCTGCGCCCGCGTCCACGCGGTGCACGCGCGGTGCGGCCTGAAAGAACGCGTCCACCACCGGCAGTGGTCCAGCGTTCGCCGTTCTTTCCTATCGTTTTGCTATTTCCCTTTTCATGGTTATTTCCGGCCGGCCACCTGAGAGAATGAATCTTTCGCCGTGTTTTTGCGAAGCCGCCTCTCCTCGTCGCCCCGACTATTTACGGCGCGCCCATTCACCCGCGATTTTTCCACCGGTTCCCCGCGGATCAGCCGAGAGAGCTGCACCCTGTCACCGCATAGTGGAACGAATTGCTGTCCTACCTCCAGAAAAACTCATATAAACAAACCGATACGCATCCCGCAAGTGCTTCCAACGCGGGCACTGCCGTCTGAAAAATTTCGACACGCTAATTTCCACCATTTTTGCACGCATCTCAATCGTTCCCGTATCGTTCACGGATAAAAATTCATAGATGATATAGACTCATAGCCATTACCTTCGGCACATCTCGAAAAGTGACCGGAGTAGGTCTAACCAACGTTTGAGACCGTATTCTGTCTTCCCCACGACGTGTTTACAAAACAGAAGTAAACAAACGCCGCGCCGGAGCGGGTTTGCATTGCCACGGATCGTTCTAGAATACGGACAGTCAATACAGTATTAGCAATAAAAGCGACCCTCTATATTGAAAGAGGAAAAAGTTGTTAAAAATGCCAAAATCTATAACATATCTAAATTTCATCAACATCGGAGTACAGCGACCCTTTAGCAATAATTACCTCTTATCGTAATGCAATCAAGAAAATTGCGTTTGTTTAACGTCACCGCTACAAATTGAACATTTCGTGTGCGACAACCCTTCATTAGATTCATCAAACGGTCTGGAGAAAGACATTTCAGGACAGTAAACGTGTTACACTCGCTCGCAAATATTTAAGAGCGCTATCAATCGAAACGTTTTATTTTCAACAAATGTACTACTCGCTAATCGAAGTGATATTTACCGACCCAGCACACGCATAAACTCGTTGTCAAAGCTCGAAAACGGGTCCATTTGCAGCGGAGTGGCTGCATAAGGGTTAATAATCATTTCGTGTTCGCGTTTCAAATCGTGTACGATGCCAAACAGTCAATAAATAGTGTTATTCACAGTCCGGTTTCGCTCGGCTAGAACAGCGCCGCACTTGTTTAACACGGCGTTTGTTTAACAACCAAGTCATTCCCGCAATGCTTCGCGCTGTTTAGGTGTACGTTGGAATGGCTGGTGGGGAGATAGAGAGTGTATTTAATTAGCGGCGGTCGTCGGCGTCGCCGGTTGTCGCGTCGCTGTTTGCATTCAATTTTCCTGTTCCGATACGGGAAGCGGGTTTTCTTTCGCGCGGCTGTTTGTTTCGCGCAACTAAATGTCAACAAAGGTCGTTTATCTGACTCTTGGTGGCACGTCAATCGAATATTCGAGCGGCGCCACGCGTCCTGCATCGGAGCCCGTTCCACTTGTTACCCCGCCGATCCACTAACTTGCCCTGACGCGTTGTTATTTCTCGCGCATCAACAACCGGCGCGATCATTCGCTCTTACACCTTACTCACGAGGGAGGTTATCCAATCGTAACGCGTCGTATTTGTTTATAGCTGCCGATACTCGTATCGAGGGTGTGAAAATAGCTCTCGAAGTGGGAATGGAAAGATCCATTTGATTGAACATTTCCGAAACTATTAGGGGTACACGGAAAATTCAGAATCTCATACGCGCGTCTTCGAATGACGAATCTTTCAGTCTGATCGTTAAAAGAATGATTATTTTCATTACCAAACATCTTTTGAAATTGACGAAGTCGATGAAATTGATATACAGTATTTTTCAGAAGAGAGACTGATATTTGTCTCATTTTCGAGAAATGAAGTGAGCCTCGACGAGTTAGTCGGACGGTGGGTAAGCGAAGAGGACGATTAATAAAATATGTCCTCCTGAAACAATTCAAGAGTCTAATCTCCGGAGGAAGCTGCGAGGAAATTAATTGGCCGGGCGCGGTCGCGTCGAACTTTATTTCCATTCCGGCGAGGCGACGACGCTCACCGGATTCAATTTTCGACGACGGCGAAATGCGTTTCCGTTTCCGTTGTCGCGGCGAGTCACGCGCGCGCCTCGAAACACGAAGGAAACGTGCAATCGCCGTTCCGGAGAGAAACCGGCCGGTTTTTATGAAAAGCTTCCGCGCGTGTCATTACTAGTGGCGAGCCGTTCGGGCCGAAGCCTCACAAATAACGCGTTGCCGGGATACACGGCCGCCGCTCCTTCGATTAAGGTCAAGACAAATGGAGCCGGATGTCGGTCGGAAATTAAAATCTCGAGGACGAGAGGCGCTCGTTAAGCCCCTGCCACCGCCGATCGACCGGGAAACATCTCCCTCTTCCACACCGTCTCTTCGACCGATGAAATTCTTATTCGTGATTGCTGGCTCGCAATAACCCGACGGGTAATTGATACATTGTCATTTGACATTTAGTTTCGGCTCCGCGTTAACGAGCTGTCTAATGATCGCTACAGATCGAGGGTTTTCAGCCTCGTTTTCGAATGGATGATCCCAATCTTTCAGGACATTCCCGATTACTCACTGTTGCGTGAGCGGACGTTGAAATTTTCCAAGGGTTCCATGTCTGCTTCACTGGAATTATTCAACTAGGGAAACGGTTCGTTCCCCGTCCGCTGCTTCGAATCATTAGTCGGGTTATCGGACTGACTCTGTCTTAGACCTACTTGTGTTTTACTGGTCTGTGTACAGAGAAAACTCACCTAATTCTTCGACCATCCTTTCAACCCGAATAACCCTTTAACAAATGGGACCAACGATTTTCCGTTCGATTAATCCTGGGATTAGTTTAATACGCGATGAAAGATTTTATTCTTTATTTTCGAAACAGTGATATTGGATGCGTCGCGTTATTTGACTCTATTTGATTCCCCTCGCGGTTACAAATTTTTCACCTTCCTCCTCCTTTACCATATCAACCCTTACTCTATCCTATTCCTTACATCTGAAGTGCTTATTCTATCTTACATTCTTACAACTACTCAAAACTAAATACGAAAGACTATTCCTTAACGCTATATTTACATTTCTATTTATATTTCGGTAATTTGAACGATCTTGATCTTATTCGCATATAAGATTTCCGAATTTGAACGGAATTCGTCGAGTTTCAGTTGCACTGTGAAAACGCATTAAAACCGCGCGAGCGTTAACGCTACCTTTTCATCGTGGAGTGTATTAGGAGACTGCAAGTTTTCAACAAACCCCGGGGAAAGTTTGGTGAAAATGGCGGCGGGGCGAGAACTTGCGACGATTCCGAGGACTGTGTACAATTAGAAAGCAACGAGGCCGAAACTGCTAAAGAAAAACCACGCACGTGCGAGTAATTGTGGTCGAACGGTGTCGGGAACTGCGGCGCGGCCAGGCCGGCTCGAGGCGTCGCGACGCCCGCCGCTAAAAACGACGGAGTGGGCCAGGCCGAGGAGGACTTAATGAATTTTTCGCCGGAAGGGTGGAAACTTTTCCTATTCCCGGGGACACGACGGCGTCGTTAGCCAACAGTTGGCGTCCGCGTCGCCCCGTGCAACATTCCACGACCGTCCGGGACCGGCAGCAGTCGCGACGGAAGAAAGGAAAAAGAAAGTTCGGCAAGTAATATAACGTCGTCGGTGTGCGCGCATGGCTACGATGGTGGCCTCGAACCAGAACCGTCCGAGCCGGCCGATTTATCTCGGAAAGTTGCTACCCTCGATGTCTGGCTTCCCTGCCGGGGCTTGACGGACCGTTACACCCCGCCTCGCATACTATACAACTATTTTGAGGTCGTTCGCGAAATTTCCGGCGGAACTGCGCTTCGGATTCCCTACGAATCGACCCCCGACCAAGCCACAGCGCCAGAAGATCTCGAAACAGAAGGGTCATCCCCTACGACCACGGCGGCTGTTGATCATTCTCTGTGAACTTTCTTGCCGGGGTCATTCGGTCAGGGTGAAACGGGCTGCAGAGGTTCTCAAACTTCATTTTTCGACTTTCGAATAATTCTGCTCTCGCCCCTCTAAATTCTCAGATTTCAGAAAACCATCTGTGCGGAATGTGGATATAATCGACAACGGGACAGTGCTCGCCAGTGCGGAAAAGAGCTCCAAGACCTAAACCATGTTATATGGCAATGCCCAGACTGCGAAAACGAACCTAACACATTAGAAACAAGGCTTCTCAAAGGCAAGTACTGTTTCCCTCTCTGTATTAGTTCCTTCTTATGTAAACTTGATATACTAGGTCTGAAAATAATTTTTAATTTTCTCAATGTTCCGTTGTTTTTCACAGTTTCTGTAGTACATTCGGTATCTCCATGAAAAGTATTGGGTTGTAAAGAAAGTTCGTAGCGTTTTCAATATTAAGAATCGGAGAGAAAATTAAGGATATTTATTCATATGTTTATTCAATAACACGAGAACTTACCTAGAAAATGGCAACAAGTAATTAGAACAGAATGGAAAATATGCTATCGATTAAAATTATAAATACCTGAATTTTAATATAATGTTTTAACTCGATTATTGTAATTATTTTGAGAAATTGAAGCTATCGAAAGACTATTCAGAAATTGTTGTAACTTCTTGACAGTTTTAAATTTTTGATATACATTAATGATGTCGTAAACTAAAACAATAACACTATTGAACGTTCCATATCTGATCAATTGCCTCTATCAAATACGAAATTCGAATCCGTGATTTCGAAGCGGTAATGTAAGGTTCGCACGTTCCCGCACGTCGAAGCGCGGGCAGATCGAATGTGATGCATCGTGTTCGGGTAAGCGTTCGCCAAGTCACAGATTATAATTAAACAGAGTACTTTTATTCAGATTCCGGCGATACCTCGCGAATAATAATGATTCTAATGCGGCCGTGTAAAAGCGTGGCGGTCTTGTTTCGTTTGTTAAAAGCTATCCCGCGTGGAAGTCCGTGAAACGTGGGGAGTACATCCTCGTAATACAATATCGAGCGCGAAATAATTATCCGGGTACGTACGGTCTGACGAACAGCTTCGGAAACAGTTTCAGCGGTTCGTTTGCGTCGTGATTGCAGTTTTAAAACTAGAGGACGTAGCACGCGACGAGGATAGAAAAACGGTTGGTGGAAATCACGTTCCAACTTCCGGTATTTGTTTACTTCTGATCTGTAGTTAACATAACCGGAGATTAAGCCTCGGACAGTCGACGATTTTTATAGTTATGTAATTGGCAATGCTTAGGACCGTTCAGAGCTCTAATAATTTTTAAAAATTTACCTTCGATGATATCTCGCGTAAACAAATTAGTCTTCTCGATACCAATAAAAAAGCTATTCGGTTAGTTCAATCACCACGAATTGAATACTTAAATGACAATTTGGATATTCCCGGTAAAAATAGTTTAGGAAGGGCGAAGACTCGTGTCCTGGCAGAAAGAGTGGTGGGTCTAAGTAGTGTAGATCGGCGAAAGGCCAACCAAATGAAACGAAGAACCACTCGACGCAACTGGTTTGATGTTGCGAACGATTTAATTGATCAAACATCGGAACAGCCCGGAATTTGATATCGTATAATTACCGGTGATCATTGTTAAACTACAATTACGGCATCGACGCCCGACGCAATTGCATTTTATATGCCAATTCGGATTAGCTGTTCGATAAATCGCCGGGAGTTGTAATTGTCAGAAACTCGATCATAATGCGGGGCCCGTCTATTGAAGAAGCGAACCGTAATGCCAGTTCACCGGATAAATAATACTAGATGTGTTAACCTGTCAGTATTAACAGTTGATCGTTAACATCGCAGCTTAACAAACGCTGTAGATAATCTGGAATGATTCCCTCGAATAACGCAACGAAACGATATGAGTGGAACGAGATCGAGTGTACTAGAAACGTTTCTATAGGCCAGGTTTTTCAGGCTTTCGCGACAAAAGGAAACAAGTTGAACAGTTACCGTTTCGACACTTGAGAATTCTTCGAAAATTTCGCTTTTCGAGGAGCAAGAGCGCTGTTCAATAGCCGCGGCTCTTAACGTGCGGCTCGAGTATGTCTGAGAAATTCTGTCTACGACGTACTCGTGGTGGGTGATGAACGCCGTCGAATTTCTAGAAACACACACTCGCACGGACAGAGAGAGAGAGAGACTGTCGGTGAAGGAGCACGGCCAGTCTTAAGCGAGAAACCTGTTGGGTACTTGAAAGGTGATCGATGGCCCCTCGACGGGAAATGTTTCTTTATTTATCCGAGTTGCAAGCTCGCCAATCCAGGCAAATGGACTGCCACGAGGACCGATAGCCTGCTGAAGAAATATTCTCGCGAAGCTTCGGGATTAGCCGCATCCCTAGCTATTGATTCAAATTATGCAAGCTTTAATGGAACCTCTTCTAGAGGTACGTGAGAAATTTTTAAAAAGCTCGCTGAAATATACAATTTTCAATGATCGAAATCTGAAACGATTCTTGTCGGTGAAACACTAGTAAAATATAAAACGGTTTAGTATCTACCGGCATGGAATCAGTTCGCTTTTAATCATTTCTCAATTTCTCAATTCTGCTACGATTCGTTTAATACTGATTGTTAATAAGCAGTTTTGCTGATTGTCAAATAATCGACGTTTCGATCCTAGTTTGGATCATTTTCAAGATTTGTTTGAATCGCGTCTGTAAAAGTAAATATGTTGTACAATTTTCGAAAAACTATTAAATAATTGAATGTAAGAAAAAAGTTGAGTTTTCGAATTAATTTGCAACATTGCTAGAGTTTGTATCACTGATCGAACCTGTGCGCTGATAAAATCACACAATTGAAATATAAAACAATGGTCGTCAGATTTATGCACTATTCGAATATTATGTCGTTCGAATGATTGACCGTGCGAAATCGTGTAAATTTGCTGAATAAACTCGTGTTGGAAATTCTGGAAACACGTGGAACGCGTCGGACCGTTTACATTCGTCTTATCAAAAAGATTTTATTCATATATAAAGGCTGTGTCAGGTACGACAGGGTCCTCGTCGCGAGTACAATCTCGCGCGACTCCGCAGCGAGATATTTTCGCATTTTTCCAGATGTACGTTCCTGTTTCACCCCCGGTTTTCGAGGCCGCAGTCTACCTTCCAGGGAGGTCGACCTGGAATTACGGAATATTCGTATGGGAAGACACGATGAAAGTGGGCTTGATCCCGAAGGGGTGTCGGCAATTCCGTTTTCGCAAATAGTCTCTCCGCCGCGATTCCAAGAAAAATATAACGGAGGGCGAATATTATTCCTCGACGCGTTTATAACATACGAAACCTCTCTAGAAAGCATGCTGTACAGGGTGTACAAAAATTATATGTCACGACCAGATTCTACAATGTTTCAGCTTCAATTTTTAAAAAAATTCATCGTTCTACCTCATTTCTATCGAAAGTTCTTTGATTTTCACTCAGATTTCGTTTGACTCATAGTACGACGCCGGGATCACTCAATGGGGTGTCGTTTTCGTCTCGACGTTTCGATACGGCCCCCTCTGCCCGAGTCCGACGCTACACTACTTTTCCGGCAAGATTGTGGGAGCATGATCTGCAAGTGAAAATACGAAGAAAATGTTATACGAGGTTTGGTTATGCGTCCTTAAATTCTCACGGTTGAACGAGGGGTTGCAGAATCGACGAGGGAAGCACGGGGGATGTTTGCGATGGATGCTCGCGGCCCGTCGCTTTCCCAGCGGCCAGATAAAGCGAGGTGGTTGGAGAAAATGCTAGGGGTGGAGAAAAAATGTCCAGCCGAAGCACGACGCAACAAATGCGCGCACGGCCTTCTTCTCGGTTTCTTGTTCTTCAGGATCCTCGATGAGATATCGTCGAGAGCTGGGGAATGGATGCGCTCTCGCTCTCGAATAAGTGCCCCTGGGAAATAATAATGAGAGATTCTTAGACGGCCTGTGATCACGCAGCTGCGATATCTTGATCTTCGGAAGACTGGTCCCTAACCGGATGCTGTTTCCGCTGGTCCATTAAGACACCCCGCCGATCCTGAAACCTGATACTTTCTCACGCGAAACGACGAGGACAAGCCACCCCCAATGGAGCCACCCCCGAAGCCACCGTGCAATGGACCCGCGGCACTGTTTACGAGAATTTGAATAATGAGTCGCGACTTTGTGTACAGCCATTCTGTAACTTGCCGCGCGACGGTGTAAGTGAAACTTCGTTACACTGGTAACGCCACAATCAGCTGCACTGCGGGTTATAATTGGCGGTCTCCGAGGGTACGGAGTCACGTTACCGCGCCACCTGAATTTACGAGTAAATTAGCGTGGAACTCGAATTCACCGCTCGCCTTTGACAATGTTGGTGACACTCTTAAATAAATATTCATTAAAAAATATACAGGGTGAGGCGCTTAAACGGGCCACCTGATTAACCCGACTGCTATTGGTGTTAGGAAAAAGGAATCAGATTTCTAATTCAAAATGGTTTCTTTGACTTAAATCGTGACCAGAGCGAAGCGCGATCGACCTTTCTCTTTGCACTGTTTTCACTAGTTTCTCTAGTAATATTCTAGTGAGATCCACGGGTACCGTAACGTTATCGGTCCGAAACGTACTCCCGCATCTCGCGTGAAAAAGTTCAAAGGATCCGGGAGATCTGTCGGCCGGCATGCGTGTTCGGTGACAAAGCGTAGGAAAATTCGCGGGTACAAGTAACGTACACGTTGCCGATGAATTGTCGGAGCATCAGTCGGCCGTCAAGCGGAAGCTTGTCAAATGACCCGCGGCCTGTAATAAACAACGGAGGCACGGACAGCTCGCACCTCGAACCGCCCGCGACCCCGCGTTTGACTACCAGTGATATTTTTCATCTGGGTAACCCGGGGGCTTCGGTTTCGAGACGCTGTATAATGCAGCGAGCCAGATACAAACCGGCCGCATAATGCACGCCGAGTGGTAAATAATGCATGTTTCTCGCATCAGGAGGACTCTATAAATATATTATACGTCAGGTTTCCGTGCGCTCTACGGGCAGGAACAGAGAGGAGAGAGAGAAGGTGCCGTGGATCGGGTTCCGCGGGGCCGACGAATAATTCTTGGGAGACGTTTACGGTGCCCGTTCGCGCAACACAATACCGCAATTTAGCGTAACCGCGCTCTCTTTAACTGCGGGAATTTCAATAAGCGCGAAAGCGTGGTTAAACGACGACGCAAGCGAGCGAGCAGAAAATTTGCTGCAGAGTAGCGAAGCCGCGGAAGAATGCCGGAGACCGAGAAACAAAACCGAAGGACCAGAACTTTTCTGTCTATTTTTCTCCGTCGAACAGTATTGCCATCGATAGTATGTAACTTTGTTCAGGGTGTTTCTACAAGCGAAAGTACGAAAGAAATGTTGTATGAAGCTTGTTTATAAACGCTACATTACAATATTATAGGCAAATATTGGGTCTAGCCTGAATAGGTGTGGAACAGCAAATATAAAGCTGAACAATACGGAAGGTCGATTGCGTTTATAAACAAACTTCATATAATATTTTTTTCGTACTTTCACTTGTAGATCCCGTTCCTACAATCTTACCGAAAAAGTATGAAACACCCTGTATAAGCAGGGCCGGCCTTCTCTATAAAGAGGCCTGGGTGCAAGGAACCATTTGAGGCACTAAATTTTTTTGTTGCAAGAGTACATTATTTTAGTTCTTGATCGTGTTGAGGCCCCGCTGCACCCCCCAGATGGTCGGCCCTGTGTATAAGTTTGGAGGAACTTTCGGAATGACAATTATCTTCACGGACTGTATAAATACGTTTTGGAGAAATCGCGTATAGATACGTTACGTGAAGAAGTAGAAAAATCTATAGGTGTTAATATTTCCAATATCTGCGCGTCGACTCGGTTCGGTTTTTTTAAGGAACAGTTGTCTAGGAAGACGAGCAACGTGGTGGCAGGCTCGGTTTCAATATCCGAGGACGCATCGGTGGGCACGGGACGCGCATCGACGCGTACGAAATCGCCGTGTGTATAGGTACTATGCGAGCCGCAATAATAACGCCGGGGGATGACGAATAACGCTGCGTCGATGCATTATGCAATAGACTAAAATATTCATGATCGCTGTTTCCTGCGGCGGCTATTGAACCGTGGCACCGGTCATGATTTGCTGGGCCGACGATCGGCGAACGCTTCAGCGCGATTGTCAACGTTGAAAAATTGATGCTGACGCTCTGCCCCCGGGGCGCGCGCCCGGTAATTGAGGGCACGAGCGCGGCAGGATGACACTTCGATTATACGATCCGCGATTTCGAAACCGGGCCCGCTTGTTCCCACTGAAAAATTGAGAAGCCGATGCTTTTTCAATGAATTATTCGCTCCGCACGGAAAACCGAGTGTCACCCGGTCACTCTGGTCGCGACTGTACCGTAACCACCCTCGAATAGTTCTTTTTGGTAATATACAGGGTGGTCCGCTACGTCACAGGACGTGGAACGTCATAGTTGACTGCAGACCATTACGAAAAGTAACGACACATTCCTCTGAAGAATTTCGTTCTCCACGTTAGCGAGAAGAAAACTGGGAATTTCGGTCCGTCGAGAAATCTCCCTGATCAAAGGAGAAAGCTTTGCAGGCCAAACACGTCTGTTCTGAATGATACCTCACGACTAGGGCCACCAGCCATTTTCTTGTCCCTTTAGCTCCGTTGTTCTCTTCGTGATTGTATAGATTTCTCTAGTGGGGCAGTGATTCCAGCGTACAACGTTTGTGGTACGTTCAACGAACGTACAATATTTGATCATCTTTGCACCAGAAATGGAAAAGAACTCTTTCTCTCCAACCTAATAATATTGTACAGGGTGTCACGAAATTATGTCATGGCCACCTTGATTCTACACTTACGATTTAGTGGAAATTCACATATGAACATATATATAATTTTATTCATAAATTTAGTGCTAAGCTAGTCCTAAGTTTGTTTTAAATTGATTTTTACCTGGGTTTTCAAACGTCAAGATCAATTTTGTTGTGTGTGGAATAACGCTATGATGGCCGTGACATATAATTTCGTGACACCCTGTACGTGCACGTCACTTAGAGGGAAGATCCATCTTGAAATACGGGAAAATGTTTGACGCTTCTACGGGCGAGTTGAATTTTTTACGGTATCTCGGGAATTGGAAATTGTTCAAATACTTGTCGGACCCGCTGTAAATAATTATTCCATTACATAGTCTGAATCTGCGAAATGTTTGTATGCGTCCACCTTTGGGAAAAACGTGAGTGACGTGGCGCAGCGTCGCGCGAATTAAATATTAGTTGTCATATGTATTTATTAAGGTGTACCGGAGCTTTGATATCGAAATACTCTGTTAAGGGAATGCGATATCAAAAGCTCCACGTAAAAACTGGTTGTATCTCTAGCGAATACCTGGAATAACCGACTCTGCCCGCGCTCGAAACGGGTGTTCATTGTTTCCTGCTGCGATTTCGATTCGATCCCCCTTTTACCCTTACCTGAAACAGAAAAAAATACCAGCGTTAGTTGCAATATCCTACTATTACGCGGCATACTGAAAGATCATAGAAAACTCCGATAATGGCTGTGCGCGAGCAGAGAAAGGGGAATTGCAGTGGCGGCTACTCTCGAAATCATTTGTACCCCAGTTGCAAGGAGTAGCTGCGCGGGAAAATTGAGCGGTGCGCGTCATGCGAGTCGCCGTTTCCCGTTTGCATTGTTTGTTTACATGCGTTTCGTTGCGGGAGATTGTAATATAATATAATGGCCGTGTAATTTCTTGATGTATTCACTGGATCTTGGTTTATTTGTTTCGCCCGGCTCCATCCCGCTGCGGGAAATTATAATATAATTCTGTAATTTGTCAAAGTGGCCATTCATCATGAGCGCAGATAACGTTGCCGTTTTCGAAATTACATATCGCTCGCGGGAATCCTCGAACAGACACGTCACGCGGCGGAATAGAATTTCTTGATTAACACGTCGACCTCGGAACCGACCAGAATAAAAATTCACATAAAGCGGCGCGAGATTTATTTAATGAAATACAGATTTATTACGGTGATTACTACACCGCGGAACTTTTCGCGTTTATGGTTTAATATTTGCGTGGAGTCCGCGGAACGCTAACGTTGTTCCGAGTTAATACAGCTTCGTTTTTAATTGGTTCAATTATAAAGATTTTGTTCGGAGTTTAACCGTTCGATTGCGGTCTGGATTGGTCGTTTACGAGAAGATACGATCCTGGAAACGAGACAGCCTTCTTAAAATATCTCCGAGTGCAATGGATTAAATGCTTTCCATGTTGGTCATCTGATAAAGACTTGTCTCCCACTCTAACGCTTCCCCTTCCACTAAACCGTTTCCCCACTCCTCAGCGGCGTGTCCCCACGCGTCCGCCCGGTCACGTGACGCGTTGGTCTTCTTCGCGCGTGTGTCACGTGGCTAATCCGGTAGAAAGGGTACACCGCGCTCGGGGCACGAATTTGCGAGAGCGAGTTTGAGCTGGGGAAGCAAAGAGTCGCGTTTCCTGTGGGCGGTAACAGGAGGGTGAGCATTCGGCAAATCAAATTACAAAAGCTTTCGCCTTGGCGGCTGTGTAAGCCGGACAAAGTGGGTCTGGTAGCGCGTGGATAATGCAGAGTTGCGCGGGCGTTATGGGGATTCATTAAATTTAATTCTGCTGATACACGGTGTCGCGAGCGGCGTCGGCGTCGGCTCGGCTGAACTCGGCCGCGGCACGATGCAAGCCGGTGCAACACGGCCTCTCCTCGTGCAATTCCGTCGATGGAATGCGAAACTCCAGGTGCGTAAACATTTACCCTCCGCCGAGCTTTGTACACCTTGGGCAGGCTTGTGTCGCGCGTTGCGTTGCTCGGGTCTCTATTGTAAAATTACGCGTCGCCGAGCGAGGCTCGCCTGGTTGGCTGCAACGCGAACGCCGGTTCTTGCCCAGCACCCTCTGCGCCTGTCTGTCTGTCTGTCTTTCTGTCTGTCTCTCTGTCTCTGCATACCTATGCACGCCAGTGCATGCCGGTGCACGCCTGCTCTTGACGACGGAACGGGAGCGGCGACGAGTGTCGCTCGCAAACATTGTTCGCGCCTCGGGCGAATGATAATGACGCGGCGCGCTCGCCCAAGATTGCTTCGACTTTGAAACGTCGACCATCCCCCCAACCTACCCCCACCTATACTCGCTGAATAGAAACCGATATTCCGGATAGATTATCCGCCGATACGTCAGCCGTGATGCTAACCTCCGCGGACCCAAATCTACGATCAAGCATGGCAGGATGGGGCCACTATGTTTCCGAAGGAAATGTTAGAAAATCAATTATCTCGTGAGAAATATCATGAAGAAGTAAACATTGCAAGGTCGTTTCAACGACATATCCCGAACTTGCTTGTTTCGTGTACTTTCGTGGTGTCAAACCAAAGATGTGGCGTTCCATTCGAAAAAGACGAAGTGACATCGAAGTAAAATTGATGAATATTTCAATCCCTTCTAATTCTTCAGTTTTCTTAGAAATGCATAAAATTTCGCACTTTATTCATCACAGTACACGTGTTCGGTTGAAAGTTACAGCGCTACCGTACTCACAATTGAGTTACATTGCCAGCCAGGACAATTACAGTTGTCCCGTACACTAATTCGCGTAGAAATACGTTTGAATGCTTCAACAGTATACTGTCGCCAACAATCAAATAGCAAGTAGCTAGGACTAACCACAGATCAGGTAATGGAGCTTAATTATTTCTACCATTGTCCATAAACTGTTTACAGGATCAATAGCTTCCGATTGATCCTATTTAGCTGGTCCTTGGAGGTAGTAGACATCACCTCGTATAATATCCCGGGCCCCACACATAGAAATCTATATTTCCTTTAATTATGCACAAGCCTGTTTGTTTATAGCGTATGCTCCGGGCACTTTCCGGTTTATGGATTTCTCAATGGCCATACGTGTAGCTCAAACGTGCGCCCATAGGCAAATATCCTTACTGCTAACTAATGACAAACCTGAGTGTTGCAGCCTCGTGCAAGCTGGGAGAAGCTAGATGTTTCAATAATCATGAGCACCTCGGTCATACTCAAACACAATCGAACGGCCTTTCGGCAAACTATCAAACTAATTAGCTCGATCTTCGTTTAATTACCGGAAAACGGAGAACCATTCTACTTCTGTAACGTAGTCTACTTGAGTATTTGGACGATTCCCATTAGTGAATCACATAATGAGGACGATGATAGCTCATTTTCTCAGAACCTTCGCGTTAAATCGGAACAAAACTCAATTAGGACATATTGTGCTGCTACGAAATTACATCTCTCCATCTGCTTTTAGTGCCGAATTATACATCTCTAAAAAAAAAGCAAAGATCACACACCTGAGTTTACATTAAAATGGACTAACAGTAAATAAGAGGAACTGCAAAAACACATCACATTTTTAATATACAGTTCAAACAAAAGACGTTTGTTGAAATTTTCTTGCACAATTTTTTTAAAAATTCCATTTTTTTCGACCTCTGGTTTCCGAGGTATTTTAAAAATTATGGTTCTGACCGCCAACTTAGAGGGCTGTTTTCACACCTTCAAAGTGGGTGTCAAATATTTTTCAAAGACATAAGCTTCATCAAAATCGGTTTGTATCAGCTGAATATATTCCCTTGTAAGTTGTTTCGTGTAAAAGGAGGCAGTGCAAAAATTTGGCTGGTGCAGAACCGTGCACCTACATAACCAATTATAAAATTTCTCGAGAAGGAACAGTACGCCCATTGTAATAGGTGGATTTGCCCGAGTCCGACCTCCGCGATCTCAATTAAATCGTTCTCGGTTGAGTAGCGAGGACTGCGTCTGGGATCGCGGGACGTAGACTGTGCCGCGATACATTTCGCGTCGATACCACCGGAACAATGCACGCGTAAAGACAGAGAAGCGGATAAAAGGGGTGTCGACGCAGACCGGGGCGACGGGGAAGGGCGGCTGAAACGTGAGAAAAGGGAGCGCCCGTGGAACGGAGAACTGGATGTGTGGTAAGCGGTAAGGTAGGGCACAAAGGGGCTTGCTTCGTGCGCCTCGATCTCAATTCCGCGCCTTCACCGAGCCGACTGTATTCTCTCCGCAGCGACGCTGGAACGATTGCGACGCCAAACCGCCGGGAACTCCAACCTCTCTGCCTGTGTACTCCGACGTTCGCGGTTTCGGGGACCTGGGAATGCGTGCCTAGTGAAAAACGATCTTCCCCGATGCTCGGTTTTGCCCAAAATCAAACACAAATATTTATAACTATCAATTCTTATTTCAATATGCACTCGATTCCAACTGTTCTGTACTGATTGCGGATCAAACGAAACCATGAATGCATAAAATGAAATGTAATTGGAGTATTTGACGTTTCATGTCAATGTGTTTGTCAATTTCATCCACGAGCGAGAATTGTATTTTTAATTAAATGAAATGGAAAAAGTTTTGTGAACTTAAATTCGAGGTTCTATCAAATGTACGAAATATAATATTCGTTATTTTCCTTTTATTTTTTGTTCGTTTGGGAAGGAAAAAATATGTATGAAATTGTTCGTCGTTTATAGTACACGTTCGATGCACTCTTTCATCGTGCAGCATCGAATATGTATCTCTGAAGTCTGGTATTATAGAAATTATATTTAATCATTGTGCTGTCATTCATTCGACAACTTTTATTCATGTTGGACGTCGAACCTTTAGAACGCTTCATGAGAACGAATTAATGGGCCGATAATCGTTTGTGCTTATTTTGACGTACCTTGATCTCTGTTTTCGAATATTTGTACACGAAAACCCTTTTACACGTGCTTCGATTAATACACCCAGGCAACCAATGCCTGAAAACCGATGACTGTTCAAGCCTCTCGGATATAATTCCATTTGAATACGGCTTACACACGGCAACCGCAAACAATAATGCCAGTTCAAGAGCCTCGTATCTGTCCGACCTTTATACTTAATAATAGTAATATAATTATTATTTAAGTGAAACCCGATTGGAACCTGATAAAATACTAAATAGAAATACAGCGAATACTAGAGTAAGTACAACAAATTAGAAGAAATTACGCTGGGAACTTATCGCGTTGAATGGCGAATCTCCGAAATCCTTTGTTACCGTGTTAGTACAATGCAAGTAGTCGGGAATCAGCCATTAGTATCGTAAGTCCGCTTGTGCAGGCTTACGAAAGCATTATCTGGGGCTGTTAAATATCTATTTATCGCAAGCACGTGAATACCCTGTTCATTATTAATACGCTCCCTGCCGAATTCAAAAATTCTATGGCGTCGAGCCCATCTAGCTAACGATCAACTAAAATTTACTATTTTTCTATTCTATAAAATAATACATTAGACGAAACTCGACTGGATATCATACAATAGCGACTTCATTCTTACAAATTGAAGAACCAAATAAAATTGTCGTTCTTTCGTTAACGAGACGAAAATAACATATTCTGAAATTTAAAAGACATTTTTTTACTCTTGCAAATTCGTCCGCGGATTTTTTCAAGATCTCCCAAAGACAAGGAAGCAAGTTGACCCTCGCTGAGATGATTTCTAGCCGTCGAAACCGTGATTACAGTAATAACACTTCATTTTACCGGAGTTTCCCCGGGCCTGGTTACGAAAACATAAATTTACATAGAACGCGATGTTCTCGTTACACGCGTTAAAGTTTAACGATGTTATCCGTACACGTCTAAAGTTGCACACACGCGCAAACACAATCGAGCAACAAGATATTAAGTCATCACCGAGCAGTTTGCTATTGCACGAGAATATTTACGTTCGACTGATAAAATTCGATCGTATCACAATCTTTCGGAAATAAGGCTTCGTAGCGCGGGGCGTCTTACAGGAGGAAATTGTCGTTCGCCTATCTCCTCGCTGATAAGGGGATAACAAGACACGCAAATGCTGGCTCGCTATCGGGAACATTGATCTTCTGCATCGCGACAAAATGGAACGCCTGTATCAAGTATCGCAAGAACTGCGATCAGATAGGTTTCATTAGAGTAATGAATATGGACGCTGTAATACGGGTGTAACGAACCGTCAAAATGTCATAAGCTAGTTTCTCCGTCGTCACGAAGCTTTTGCGGATTCTCCTTCCTCTTCTCCTCTAATCCTCAATTATGGTAGGCGTGACTACTAGACGTTCATACAATTATTTCAAAAATGCTAAATAGATAAGTAAAAGGGGAAATTTGATAAGAATAATATATACAAGTGGGAGTGGGGAGGCACGTCTTAATCCTGCGAGTCTGGTCACGTGATGGAGGCGTGGCGAAACTGTGGAAGGGGAAAATAGAGTGGGGGCAAATTCTTAAACCAAGTTGACAATTAGTTTCCGATTAAATTCACTGTTAAAAATAGATGAATGCGATTGAAATTATAATTTCAATTAAAGAATTCGACGTGAAAGAAGTGTCCCAGGATTTTTGTCACGAGCCATCAACGAACGGTTTTCCTTCGATTGGCTTTGTTTAGGGGGACGAGCACGCCTCTCATCGCAACTCGTGCGTACAACGGATAACGAACATGAACTTCGCGATAATAATTCGATTCTTGCTGTAATTGGTTTTCGTTTCCATTAACGAGCGACCGATCCTCGTGATGAAACTTCGACGAGGATTAATCTTGGCTGTAAGAAGTCGAAATCCTAACGGCGTTGTATATCGTCTCCGCATAGGTAGACGCTATAATCTCGTTCGTTACTCGCGCTACTTGATAACGTGACGCTAACTCGCCTCGAGGCAGATATAATTTCAAAGAAACTTGTTGCGGCTACTTAAACCGAAGGATTAAATTACCCTTAACCCTAGAACTCCTCAAGTGTGGTCTCCGAAGCCGCAGGACCAAATACTTTGGACAAGAGCTGCTGCGGAGTTGCGCCGGGGATTCTCGTAAAATTATTTTCTTGTATAAACATTAGTTTAACATCCTGGATGATAAACAATTTCGCCCCGTGAATTTTCAACGAGAGACGCACCTGTTATTTACGAGATTTCATTCCACTTTGGAGATTGGAGTACGTCGGGAATAAGCAATAGTGAATAATGCTCGGCTAACGTATCTGACCATCGCTCACCTTCTCTACTTACTGTCAGCACACCGGCGCAGAAACAGGAATTTTCGATTTGCTAGAAAGCTCTTTCGGTGAAAACAATTTTCGATCATACATTTTTACTTCGGCCGTTGTTTCCGTTTGTTACGGAACAGTGACATTTGCTTAATCATTTCGATGTACTCGAATCAGAGTGACTCCCAGACTATGTTTTCTAATTTTGACAAAGTAAAAGTTGTTTTATGCATAGATTGCGGATCATTATGCATTTACAAAGATTGGAAACGTATAAGAGTATTGTATTGTTGTTCTCAATATAAAAACATGTTATTTTTCGCTGTCCACTTACGTGTAATTTGTTCTTTAAAATGATGCGTTTACTCGTATCCTTATAAAAAGTATTTAATACGATCTCGCATTCACCTTAAAATTTCGAAGCTGGAAATAGCGAGCACTGAACCGCCAAAGCCAATTAGCTTGGAACGCTATTCACCCTTTCAAGCGCACGCACACGGATGCCCACGTACGTGCAAGAATTCGACAGCATATAGTCCCAGCAGAGTACTCGTATCAAATATGGATTTGATAAATACCGAAAGCGTCCGGTGTAAGCAAACAACACTGTTCCGGGGAGCTGCTGGATTAAACGAGGGAGTCCCGGTAAAAAGTAAAAAAGCCCGCGGGGGAAAAAAAAAGAATTCCGAACCAGCGATTAATCATCCTGATAACTCCGAGAGCGTAACGACTTTCGATTCTTTTTCGTTCGTTTGCAAAGTGTTTGCCCAGTGTCGCCAGACCAGGGGAATTGACTCGAATCGAGGAGAGTAACAGTTTCCCTCTCTCTACCAGCACCGAACCAGTCACGTGACGTCGTAGAAGGGAACATAATAATAATAATAATTTAAGAACATCAACTTATCAGTTTCAAAATAATTGTGTGATTTTATCAGCGCACATGTTCGATCAGTGATACAAACACTAGCAATTTTGCAAATTAATTCAAAATCTCGACGTTTCGATCCTGATGTGGATCATTTTCAAGAGTAAATTTTGCGTTTGCTATAACAGAAGAAAATTGGAAAATTATTGAAAGCGAACTGATTCCATGCCGGTAGACGCTAAACTTCAGCGCTGATACCATCACACAATTATTCTCAAAATTACGATCGGAAAGAATTGAATTTTTATTAGTTTCATTTTCACAAAATAATTAGAACAGGAAAGAAATATTTCTCCAACCTCTGTCTCTTGGAATCGACGCAGACATTTTTTGCATAAATATCCAGAGTCTAATTATAACAAAAGGAGGTTTACAAACGCTGGACTGTTCGTTCCATCATACGCAGCATCCTCAAGGGGATTAGTATAGCGACTACGGCGAGAGTGAGTTGACTTTTCCAGGATTTCACCGAGAAGGTAAAGCATCAACCTGCGTCGTTGTTTTACGACAGAGACGACCCAGGGTCTTCGCAAAGGCTTTTCTACCTTAAAATGCACTAAATGTTCGAGTGGCCGCGACAAACCATTTCTGTGATCCTCTCCGTTCCGTAAATTTGTTGTCTACTCCGTCATTCTATGGGATCCTTGAACCAAAAGAGAAAGAGAAACAAAGAGAGAGAGAGAGAATAAGCATAAAGTAGAAAGAGGATGCTAATAAAATAGTGAGCGGCAATAAATGTCGGGCGGACAAGCACGTTTGAAGTGTGGCCGGCACGTAATTCAACGGTGACAGTGGGAAATTTTCGACTTCTAACCCTTTATTTTTCTCGCGGACGCGGCTGTTTCCCAGAGAGCGCGGCCGCTGAATGTAGACGAGAATATTTCCGGAGCGGCAGGCGTAGTTTATTACGAAGAACGGACGTCCGGCGTTCGCCCCAGCGAGTTTATTTATTTTCACGAGCGCCCCCGCCCGCCTATGACATCCAGAGAGGAATGTCAACCGGCGTCGACAGGAACGCGTGAAATGACGGGGCAACTATTCGAAACGCAATAGCTACCATCTTACCGGAACCTCCGCTTAGATCGCAATTTTCAATTATTGAAGTGAAACTTCTTTTGGCGCGGTAGGCGTAAAACCGATTTGGCGATGTAACGGAAGTGGCTAGCGCGCTCACTCTCGTGCGATTCGCAACCTAACATAATTTTAGCTATCACAAGCCAATTGTTTCGATGATTGAATCATAGAAAAAAAATTAGGTAATCATATAGAAAAGGTCTGCCTACTCCGATTTTGATGAAATTTTAATATGTTATAGATTTCGACATTTTGAACAACTTTTTCCTTTTCCAATATAGGGGGGTCGCTTTTAGTTTTAGAGATATTCGCAAAAAACTATTGCTAATACTGTATTGAATTGTGCGTCACAGTTTGTACTTAACCAACGCGTGTTATTTCATTCACATTTAATTAAACAATAGAAAAAAGTCGAGAACGTCTCTAGAATTACGTATCACGTACCTGAGATAAAATATCGAAAGCGTCGTGTCTGCTAGCGGAATTAGTTGCTAACAGTTTTTCCAGGTGGCTGCCATAGCCCCGAAAGAAATATTCATTCCAGCGCTCGGCCCGTCAGCGCGAAACCGAAATGTTTTTCGCGGCTGCAACGGTGCGCGAGGAAAATAAAGGCGGACGTGCGAACCGACTGCCTGAGGATCAGAAGAAACCACCGGTGGAAGCACTCGGCTGCTTTAGGAACTTGCCAGACAGTTGTGCCGTCGGTTTTGCCTCGACGGGGGAATAAAATCCCTATAAAAAGTGAAGTGTGCGTTGCCGCGGTGAACGGTGCTGGCGCGCGTCTTAGTTTCTTGCTTGGCTGAGGGGTGCTGTGGAAAAGGATGTTACTATCTCGTTCAGGGACACCCGGGACCGAAGCCACGCCCTTAAGGTCCTTGAAAACGCACTCGTTTTACAAATGGAACAACTTCGCTTTTGAACGATCCCACCCACTTTTTCGCGAACGTTGCTGGCCAGTGTCTTCGCGTCTCCGTTCGTTTAAATGGAAAATGGAAATTTAAGTTTTTGAAATTTGGATATGAAATTGGTGTACCACATACAATACCTAAATGTTCTGACATTCGGAATGATGGTACAGCAATTTCTAGTGTGTGTTCTACGCTGCGTTCGAGAAAGTAAAAACCAACCCTCGGAATAAGTGCAAATACGTCTCCGAATAAGAGGCAAGCAAGTCCGCGTCCAAGTATTTCGGTATCAAATATTTCACAGCAGACCTGGATCGCAAAGTTTCAAACAAGGAAAAATACTTTGCACCAGAAACGAGATCGCGGCAAGCCCGCGTCCACAATTTGCACGTGCGCCCACTCTGGCCCGCAACTTCCTCCGCAAAGTCGGCGAAGAATTCGCGGGCGAGGAGAACTGCGACTGTTTGCGAACAAAAGAGGAAGTTTCTGTAAACAAATGAAGTTCGCTGTTGCCCTTGTCTGAACCAAGCAGAGAATATTAAGTAACCAAGTTTTCCTTGATCTTATCTGCGTTTAAAATCGATTAACTTATCTTTGCGTCCCTATCTTTGTTTCTGTGATCTTGAAATTGTTTTTGCGAATCGTGAGATAACTATTAAAAGGGCTGTTGGCAAGTTGAAGGATCGAAGTCAAGGTTGAAACTCGAGCAAACAGTGGTATCAGGAAGTTATTGGATTCCGCGATTAAGCGTTCGAACTTCTTCGTCCGCCGCGGTCGAGCTCTCTATTCAGAAATTCGCCGTTTCCTCCCACCGGAAGCAAATTGCGTAACAACCAACTTCCGATCGAGTACAACGCTCCAGCCCGACGATATTCCGCTGACATTCGACCGAGCGGGATCTCTCGCGATCTGTAAAGGATAGTCCCTCCAGATCGGAGTAGTTTGCTCGTTTCTTGGTTTATTTGTTCATAGCCAGCGGAATCTTCCCTTTAACCAGAAAACTTGAAGCTGAACTTCGATGGTGGGTAGGGTGGAGGGTGGAAGGATGGATCTCGAGTCTTTTGCCGGAGTTCCCCCGGTAATGATTGACCTATTATAAACAGAAGCGAGCGGGACCATTCGAAACGGAAAGATCCCGGCTGCGTTTTCATTTTCCGCTCCGGAAACGATCCGGTATTCTGAATTAAGACTCTTTGATCTTCGACGAGAAATCCTCGCTCCCTGCGGTGTCGTTTTTGCGAGGAATTACGGATTATCAGCACTTTGTACTTAGCAGATATCAGCGGATCGGTGCACTGTAGCTGCCAATAAACTTTTGTGAGAAAAAGGGGTTGAATAAAAACCGATTTTCATAATTTTTTACTATTTTATAATTTAAATCGCAGAATCGTGGCGTAATACTGATCAAACAAAAAGCAATTTTACAAATATTCGTCGCCGACGATTCTATCCTAATTTTTCTCAAGATTTGTTTGAATTGTATCTGCAAAATAAATATTGCGCCGAAAACGTTCAACTTCAGTTATTAACAAATACGGTCGATACAAGAAACATATTTATTCATAAAACTTGTGCTAAAGAGTCGGCGCAAGTGGAGTAACTCGATACGGGTCGGACAGATCGGATTTTGCGTATCAATGAATTTCTGACTGAATTTATCCGGGGGCTGCTCTTTTCCGCAGTGACGAGCGAAACTGCGAGATGAAACAATTCGGACAGACGTGCCGTTAAATCATTTATCAAAATAAATCCATCCTAATTAACAACGGCCGTGGCGAATAATATGGACGCGATATTAAATATTCATTCGACGCTCGGGCGGAAATCGCACGGTCGTGCGACGGAACGTCGGCCCCCGCGTGTTGATCCCGACGTGTTTCCCAAGTAATTATATCGCGCGTTAACGAATACGCCGCTTCGCAAACAGCGACGCGTCAACGGGCCGTTTATTAACGCGTTTCTCCATCTCCGCGCGACGCGGCTGTCCGTTAACGATGCCGTTTTACAAATCCATTCCGTACCTCGTTATAACTTACACTCGCGGGACCACTTTGGCAAATTAGCTGGCCATTTTCTCCCGGATACGCTCCGTTGTTGTGTTAATTTGCGTCGGAGTGACCGGCAAACATTGTTGCGCCTCGGCTAAGTGTTCGTGTCTCCCGGACGAGGAGCAGCGTCCGCCAAAATTTGTTCCTGTTGACAATCACTCTCTACAATGCTCGGACGAATCTCGGATATTACACGTGCCGTCTATTACAGTAGAACAGACATGGACACATTTGCCGCAATTCAGGCAATATCATCCCCACCATAGCGGCCACTACCCCCTCCGCCGTTGCCATGGAGAAGGGAAGAAGCTAGTCGCGGGGAAGGGGAAAGGTAAAAATCGTGTGTTTCGGCAACGATTGAACTCCGCCAGCTGCTGGAACCACTCGGAGCTGAGCGAGCACGTTAATGCCACGGGACAGGTTGAAAGAGGTTGTGAAAACGAAAGATGACGATTCACCTCGAAACACGGCACTTTGTTATTTCCACGGTCTTCCTTGACGAGCACGATCAATGCTCGTGAGCCACGTTGATTGTACAGCGCGAGTGCAACAAGATAAACAGCGCAGAATGTAAGAGGCACCACAGACGTGGAGAACCGCAGAAATCGAGCACAGAGAGTCCGGTTAACGAGAGCAAGCAATCACGAGTTAATCGCAAAGCGCGCTTGCAAGTCGAAAAGCAGCGCAGACTGTAAAAGTGGTCACATACGTAGATCACCGCATGCTGGACGAGCACAGAAAGTTAACCGGTGGAACAATGGTTGCGAAACAGACAATTGCGAAATGAATGTCGACGAATGCGCAGCAGGTGCCTTAAATAGCGAGGACCGACGACAAAGGGCAAGCCATGATTAGTGCCCGTGAATCGTATGATTTCTGTTGGCCGTGAATTTGAAGGATTCAAACGGTGGAACTCGGCCAATTAGAGCTATGTCTGTTGTAGACACACACGGGAAAGAAGGGTGACAACTAGATCACCAGTATCGACAACAGAGACCGAATTCCAGCTAGCTTGAATCCTGAACATCATGAGACATCCAAAATGGAATTTTCTTGGCTACAGAAACGTCGCTTTCAGCAAAATATCAAATATCCTCTTCCTTAAATAATTTCCACTTTGAATACTGGATTGCTCACGCATTTATGACTCGTGATAATGTTCAAAAAATGCCATTCATATAAAATTCGATAAGATTTTTATTCGAGATTTGACCTTTACACCCGCGGGTATTTAAATTTCCGAATGAACGATTCTCCGGCAAAAATTTAAAAGATTGCATCGGATATCTATCAGAGGATATGGAAAATTTGACGGTTACCATTTGCGGGAATGCGGTTAAGCGGGAATCCGCGAACAATCGGGAGTCGTAACGCTTATCGCCGGTTCACGAAATCATTAAACGCATTTCCGTCCGCGATACAAAGGAGGCGTCGTTAAAACGATAGTCAGAGCACCTTTTACAGTCGGCGTCGCCGCCGACGTCGGGTCGTTGAAATTCTTTTGGCGGCGAACAGAAATCCGTGGAATCGCGTCAGATCCGACGATTTATCGGGTACGTTCACTGGAATAGGAGGGAGCGTAACAGTTCCGGGCAGCGGAGGACCGTAAAATGTCCACGGCTGGCCTCATAAAAGCCACTTAAGTCGCGGCCGGAATCGCGGCCGACGTTTTGTCGACGACGCGGAACGCCGCGGGAATAAACCGCAACACCTTCGCGGCAATAATATTTGATGGTTGCCGGCGATAGCATTGTTGCGGCGCCACGATTACGGGCAACGGTCGGGATTAATCTTCGGCATTGTTGCACTCGCTGCGCGGCGGCGTAATTGGAACCGCAAGGAGACTCGGCGGACAGAATGGAAATATGGAACCCGTCCTTGATAGCGAGCATTACAGTGGACTCGCTTTGACACTGAATAATTCGCAAAATATGTAACCGAGGTTCTGTGTGACCAGGCTTCACTCGAGACCAAACGTTCGTTTCAGAAATTCGCGTCGCTTCCTGCAGGTGCAGCACGTATCACGACAAAACAATCACGCGAGAAGATGAATTAAAATTTGTCTAAATCAACTTTACGATACTAAAGTTCAACGTATTCCTTCTTGGGGTAGCTGTAATAACGTGTAATGGTTTGCAACAAGCTTATTTTCTTTCTTAATGCATTTGATAGACCGAAAATAATAGATGTTTCTAAAGTTTCACTGTTTCAAATGCACCTATTCGTTTTTGTTAAGAATACGTTTCGGCTGTTAATTTTGATTGCAATTACAAAAATCCACAGTCTAATCCTGCAAGTAGTGTAACCAAGCCATTTGTCACACACCCCTGAGGTGACGCTGTAATCACCGGTGCAACACGCTGTAAATGGTTCACGTGTTCGATACTCGTTATTTCGACCCCCGAAGGGTCGTTCAGATTCCATCGGAAGGCTGCGCGGCGAACAACGCGGAAGAAACTAATGAAGAAACATCCCGGAACTCGTTCCCCGGCGCAAAGTTGATACGCATTATAATGGATACCGCGTTGCGACTCCACGGGAGCCGAACAAAGTTGCGGTTTAGCGATCCGCCCACCACCGCAAACCCTCTTACCAGCGGCATGGAGCGTTGAAAGTTCGAAGTTCAATCATCCCCGGAACGTTAGGAAGCAAAACTGCCAGCGGATCGTAAGTACCCTCGCCGATCACCGGCAAAAATATGAAATAAATTTTATTCATTTGAAGCTTAGTTTTCGAGAAAATCGAGTTTGAAAATCCTATTCGTACGTACGCTGTTACACGATTACGCGTTATACGATGCTCGACGAACCGTAACTTAGCCGTAACAACATACGTACGAATAGGATTTTCAAACTCGATTTTCTCGAAAACTAAGCTTTAAATAAGAAAATTTTATTCCATATTTTGGAATTATTATTATATCACCTCGTGCCCGCTAGTGTATATTCAAAAATGATTTGTTTCTGTACAGAGCATACATACGTCTTTGTACTACCATGTACAGGGTGTCCCGTATTTTTCTGAGCCACCGAACAAAAATTCAGTCGATATAGTCGACGATAACCGATCGTGCACTACAATTTCAGCCCGTAAGATTTTCTATCATCTCCAATTCCAACAGAGATATTTCGGCGTTCCCTTTTCCCGTGACCCACCCCGTATTCGAGAGGACTTTCTACGAGGAGAGAACTGTCTCGGTAACGGGCAACGATGTAAAAGCAGGCTATCGGGAGATGACAAATTCTGGCCAATATCCTGGAATAAAATTGCCGTGAGGGGAGCGCTCGAGAACGGTGCCGCCTCTATGGAACGAGGAAATAAACGGCGGAGAAACGAGAGTACAAGGAGAGAACGTGCGCGTCACACGACTGCGATGGGAGCTTAATATATTAAGTCGCTCACGAACCGGTCTATCCTGCCACGTGAATCCCAGCAGCGGACGTTCCTTCCCACGAACAATCTCGTTTCTTTCACTCGAAATAAAATTAAGCCCGCTCGCATCACATTTCCCTCGAAGCTCTGTAACCATCTGCAACACTCCAAAACGTTTCTAGCTTGACGTGCAGCGCACAATCTTTTGGATAGGACAGCGTCCGACAAAGAAGGACGCTGTGGTGGACAAAAGTGTTTTTTTTAAGGCGAAAACGCACAAATTTTTTTATTGCCTAAAACTGAAAAAAAGAAAACAAATAACATGTTATTTTTTACTGGGGAGTAATAGGAAATTGACTTTTGTCCTTTTGTAAAATAAATAACAAAAAAATAAAATTGACTTTAGATCAATTGGGGTGATATTTAAATTTTATACTCATAATTTAATGTAAAATAAATGAAATTTTAATAGGAGGTTAAAGGAAAATCACCTCAGGGATAACAGCATTGTGTCTTTAGGAAGATCATATTTATAGAGTTTGTGACATCGACGTTGAATTAAGATACATTTTAAATGTAGAAGTTTAAACATTATGTCTGTTCGACTTTTAAAATCTGACATGATTTGAGTTCAGATCGGTGTAAGCCAGATCGGTTTCTATCTTGAAATAGTTTTGTACGAAAGGAGTAAATATTCCAGCTAGATCGGTCAAATATCAGTCTATGCGTCGCCTCAAAGGCGTCCGAGGCTAACGTGAGTCGAGCGACCTACTTTTCGCATTGCAAGGAATCTCACTACCCCGGATCTGATTCACTCCTGTTCTTATCAATTAAACCCAGATCTAGCCCAGACCTAGTTTTCAGTTTCTCAGAGTCTCCGGATGGTTCATACTTTAAGACAGCAATAGAGCATTGCAGAGACCTCTTTGCTAACTCGCAAGGTAACTCGGACACAGCTCAGACCTTACTACCTGAACTGTCAGCAAAATTGGAAAAGTGGAAAACTAACAGCGAAGTCTGCCGCCCATATGTCTACGTGAAGCCACTGTTTCGTCTCGGGTCGATTTGCGTCCAACAGTTGGCTTGTCTTCAAGACCCAGTCTGTTGAAGCAAAGTTGCTGATCGCGATACAAGACCGACTCATTGTCGATGTACTGCCGGCTGATTATTCCTGACGGACAATCACCCACCGGCCGATTACTGATTGCCATTTCAGAGGCGACTAATTACAGACTGATTGCCGACTGATAGCCAGTTGATTGCTAACTAATATTCGATTCACTGTTGGACGACTGCCAGCTGTCTGTTAACTATTTAACAGCAGCTACAGAAAAGCAGACTCTCGCCAGCAGAGAATCGATCTCCGACGCGCTACTGTGCTCGCGATACAGTTCCACAACAACCCCGTTCTCCGTAGCATCGGCGGATTCTGACGCGACCCACTGTCACTTCGATCTGCCGCTTTCGGTATTTGTTGGATAAAAGATTGATAGTCAGTTGAATACCCTAGTATCAGGACGGTTTTGAGAGGATGACATCTTCCTTAATATTCAACCCTACACACTTGGATTTTATTTTTGAGAATTTATAACAATTCGTTTACTGCATGGGATGAACGAAAAGTATGTTAAACTTTATGTGTGGGCTCTTTGGTATTTGTTGGATACCAAAGATGGATGCTGAGTTGAATACCCTAGTATCAGGACGCTTTTGAAAGGATGACATTTTTTGAGAGTTCGAAACCAGAACATCCCCTTAATTCTGTCGAGCACCGAGAGTAAAAATGCTGGGAGCTGTACGTCACCGAGGGAAACAATTACTGTTAGTTGGTCGGTAGAAAACAAACCGTGGTGGTGTATTCAGTCGGCTGGGAACGGGAAAGAGTTCCCACAGGATCCAGCTTAGCGTTATAAACGAGCGCCGCGCTGGGAAACCGGAAGTCGTGTCGCGCGACGCGATGCGAGGTGAGGCGAGGCGAATCGTTGCTAACGAGAGAGGAGAAGCCAACGGGTGCGGCGGGTGTTAATCGGGGTAAAGCCGCGGAATCGAGAGCGATACAAAAAAGGCGAGCACCAATTGTTTTAATTGCCCCTGGTCGGCGACTAATTGCCACCGGCGGAACCCGAGCTTCTTCCGGCCGGTATTACAGTTTTCTTCGTGGCGGAGCAAAAAGGAGTCGGAACCGGTTCAAGGGGAATTAAATAATTAACAACGACTCCCACGGTCAGGGAAATTAATTGAAACCCTTATGAAACGAGCAGAGCGATAATTAAAAGGGGAGAACCGAAAGGTTTCGCCCTTTTCCCTCTTGGACTCGTCCCGTGGAAATCACGTGGAAAATCGAGAGCCCTTCGACGAAGGAGAGACTGGAAAGAATTAATCCCACAGTCTGCTCCGCAGAAAGGGAAACACTCCAGAGAAAGTGAACGGGGAAATCGGATTGTGCTACGGTTCATTAGGTCCCTTCAATGGGACGGATGGTCAGAATTTAGTAAGATCTTTTTCTATTCAAGACAGTACCCTTTCAATTATTTCCCCTGCGCCATGGAACTTCGGACTATTAAGAACAGGAACTGAGAAGAATTTCACTCTCGCCTCTCGAACGTTGCACGAGCAACCGCCTCTTCAGAGGACCACCCAATTAAAGTCTTTTCGGAAACTTGCTTGCATAGTATTGTAGAGTCAGGAAGGTTCAATCTGGGTTTCTTTGAGAGCTGTTTGTTAAATATTTAAATAATACATTTAAAACATCAACGGGTTCCATGGAAATCACCGACACAGATTTGGCCGACAACGAATTTGACCGACACCAGATTTCACCGATAACGACTTGAGACGACCACCTCAGTTAGCGAAATTTGTTGTCGGTCATTTTTATTTGAAAAATAGATAGAACCACATTGTTTGTGGGACAACCTACTATTTAGGTCTGTACAGAAGCCAAATGCCCAACGCAAGACGCTGCTTAGCCAGTTACCAACTCCGCAAGTTCGTACTTGGACTATTGTAACCATTCGAGAATCGTGAACCGTCGGAACCCATCTCTTTCTCGTGGCTGCAACAAATCCGATCGAGACGCTGGCGGAGTTGCGAGGACTTAGCAACGTGGAATCATGTGGAATCAAGTCGCCTCAGTGGCGGACAAACCGTTCGGAGATCACGATGGAACTTTCGTCGAACGGGAGGCATGGTTACCATACTGGAAATCCTTCCGTGCGCGGCGAAAGAAATTCAGAAAAACTAACACGTCTCGAAACAATTAAAACTATATTAATATAATATAATATAGTATGTATTGATTAACACATCAGTAATTGATTGAAAATTGCAATCTTTACGATAAGAAAGATAATAATGAAATTTTTTACCCAAGCGCATATCGTGATAAAGATTGCACAAAATTGAAATAGAGCCTCGTCGTTTTCGTGTAAGTTGAATCATATGAATCGCTTTTGGAGTGCCAACAGTTTATGATCTGATAAATTGATTTTTAGATTTGAATAATTAACTCCCAACTGACACCGAAGCGAGTTCGACAAGTATAATTTATTCACATGAAAATACGTAACTGGTTTACGCGCAACAATCTAAAAGTGATCTTGCAAATTGCGTGAAAACGCGATTAAAAAGGAGGGAGGGTGGTGATCTTGACGGATTAATCGAAGCTGATCGCGCTAGGTGGTAGATGAAGGCGATACGTTTTATCTAATAGTGTTGCGACCAAGCGGAAAGCAATTACCAGGGAAACAAATGACGCCATTGAACATGTTAAATTGTTCATCCTGTAAATTGGATCCTTCATAAAGTAAATTAGGGCGTTCGCGAAGTGAACGAACGATCCGAAGCAGTCGATGTATTAATTGTACGTACACCGTGGAATCTGATATCGTCGTTGACATTTAATTAATAATTTCGATTTTTCCGTCAGGCAGATGCGGGGGGAAGGTGGGTAGTAGCAGATGAGAAAATCCCAGCTGCAACACGGTAACGTTTAACCATGGCACGAGGCGTGTTGCAATCACGCGAGGCTGAAGATCATTTTAATAAATTTTCAAGCCTCATGCAATATTCAACGCGCCTAATTACACTCGGGTGCCACTCGAGCATCGGATAGATGGAAATAAGGACGTCCGCGAAAAACGGACCGTGCCCCTTGATATGAAAAAATATTCCGCGCGAAGGTTGCCGCGGTCTGATGAAAAATTAATTCGCCACGCGGTTCGCTCGGCCGACGTTCCATATTTTTGTAACGTGGTCACGCAGCCCGCATTTACATCGGTGACCGGCTAGCCCGTGTTTCTGTAACGATCGTTACGTCGGTTAACGATCGTCCTACTGCGTTAACGAATCGGCTGTTCCACCGAAATTGTATCAGTTCTCGAACAAATTTCTGCCGCGGAGACGTGTACCTGAATGAATTTTTTAGGGAAAACCCTTTCTAATCGTAGACAACTTTATTTTTGCGTTGGTGTCTCTGTTTCGTACAAATTAGAAAGGTTCGATCAATTGATTTCAAATTAGAACCGAAACGTTTGGAATCGTTAATAAGAGAAGAATAAACTTAAAATTTATCGTATGCCTGCATCTGCTGTAACTTTTCAAAAATTTCGATATTGGGTCCTCTACTTTTTTCTTCGCGATTGCAGCAGAAAATTGTTTACACAACGAAACGAACTTTGCCAGCATCACAAAAAATTGAAGAACTTCGTTCCACGTTTGAACACATTATTACATTGAGGAATCCCCGCGTTCTTTAATCCAAAAGCTTGTGGAAAACGATACCAAAGCTGATTTCGATACATCGAACCGTAGATTCGATCTTGTTATTCCGCGTAAGTCCGATTGCGTCCGGTTTTCCGGGATTAAGATGCGGAATTGGCTGTTTTTTGCGGCGGCGCGCGGTATACGACATTAAGGGCGTCGTCTGGTCAGCAGACGACACTCGCGCGTTGACGTGTGTGAGTGCACACATCGCTATATCACATATACGTACACGAAAATTGTAAGGGTCCGGGAGTAGACTTCTGAGATCTTAATAATGCAATGACTGGATTTCTTAGTAGTCAAAATCGCTAGATGAAAGATGTGTCTAGGGTGCTAATTGGCTGAAAAGTCGTACTTCTACGTTCACGAGCTATGATTTGCAATATTCGACAGCACGCCCGTCAGTGAGGACGTCATAGATGAAACAGAAATCAACGCTCGTAGCGGAAAATGTCAGAACTATATTTGAATGTCAACCTCACTGTGGCTTGGATTTTTGTAGAATTAAACGTACAGAATTTTTAATAGAAGTACGACTTTTCAGCCAATTAGCACCCTAGACTGATCTTTCATCTAGCGATTTTGACTACTAAGAAATCCAGTCATTGCATTATTAAGATCTCAGAAGTCTACTCCCGGACCCTTACAATTTTCGTGTACGTATATGTGATATAGTGATGTGTGCACTCACACACGTCAACGCGCGAGTGTCGTCTGCTGACCAGACGACGCCCTTAATTACGTCGCGCGGCACCGGGGGACGGTTATTTATTCACAGTTTTTCGTCGCCGCAAATTATTCCACGCCACGGCGCGGTTAGTGAGCGGGTCTGAACACGGCGCGCGAGTATTTTTAAATTTGAGCGGGGACGCAGCGAGGCGAGGGACGAGCTCGTTATTAGAGGAATAAGGGTGGTTCGGGATTGTGGCGTGGCCGCGGCATCGGCGAATAAAAATTGCACAACTTTGCGCTCGCGATAGGCTCGTTCTGTTTTATTTTTCGGTCAAATTGGCAGATGCCGGTCTACCCTCGCCGCGTATTTCGCGCAGAATTATTTGATTCCGTCGCTATCGAGGATCGGTGCGCGGCGGGCTTGCACGCAACTCCGGCAGCTTTTGAATTGCGAACTATACGGCCGTTCCACAATTCCGTGGGAACTTCCCGAAAATTTGATGGTGGTCGATGCCGGGAACGGGCGTACAACGATACACGGCGTCGTGCGATTCTTTTTATTCCGTGGCCAGTTCGAAACTCATTGCGTCCTGCGGGAAAAAATTTGCGATTCAGAAACGGATTCCCGTCTCGTTCCCGTCGGTCCCTGTTCGGCGGGCGTGGTATCGATTTCGCCGCGATTTCGTCGAACCGAAATCTCCTGAACGTTAGCAGAGCCGTTCGGGACGAGTTGAAGGTAGACTTAGGACAAAATCGGCGCTGAAATTGTTGAAGTCGATGGTGTTTGTTTGTGTTACCTGTAGCGTTAGATTAAATCTTTACTAATATGCACAATGAATCTTGTTCCGTATGCATTGCTTCAGGTTGAACGAGATACGATGACGAAACTTTCAGGAAAGAACAATTTATAAAAACCATGGCCGAGACTCATTGCGCCCTGCGAGAAAAATGTGGCGATTCAGAAACGGTCGCTATTCAACGAGTAGTATCGATTTCGCCGCGATTTCGTCGAGCCGAAATCAGGTGAACGTTTGCACAGTCAGTTGGGGCGAGTTCAAGGTAGGCTCGGGATAAAATCGACGCTGAAATTGTCGTCGAGGTCAACGGTGTCGGTGGGTGTTTGCGCGCGCGCGTCGCTCGCCTGTGAACGCGGGCTAGAATACTTATGAGCGATCTAGAGGATGGTAAGCCCGACTGAATAGACTGGAAACCCCGGTCCACCCCCGTCAGCTCTCTTATCAATGCCAGCAGGCAGGAGATGCGCGCACACAGAGGCCGGAAGCGCCGTCGCACTTTTCACGAACGGGTCCGCCAGGATTGTACCTCGCGCAACAAATACCCAACACCGTCAACCCCGATTGAAATGTCTCCGTATGTATATCAACCAGCTTGCCGATCGCACTGCAACCCTTCAGACCCTTTTTAGACCGCAATAAGTACTTGTTAGAACAGATTACGACCAGTCTCATAATGCGAACACTTCCGGCCCCGGTTTCCTTTCGAGACTCTCTTTCAAACTCGATCGGGGAAGAAAGCGACTGTTGACCCCTTAATTCGCAGCCCCCTGGCCGAGGCAATTTCGCTCGAACGTAATCGTTATTGTCCCCAAGCTTCTCCCCGATTAAGCTTCCTCAATGGGTTCGTCGCGAACTTATCCAAAAGTTCTACAGATTATATTAGCTACCCCGGGAAGTGATCAGCTGTGTCTTTTAATAAACTGATAATATTGGTTCGATTGGAAACACCTTGTTTTGTTGTGCTCTGTTTAAACTCTTTATTGTTCAGGAGTTTGTACTCCTGAGAACAATTGATCTTTTCAAGTTACTCTTTTAACGTGAAATTGTATTATAATTAATTTTAAATATCGTGGTCTGTGTAATTATTTAATATTTTCCTATTGTGACGGCCTTTGCTTTCGATATCATTTAATGAAAATATTATTTGAAATCGTTTCCATTTGTATAAGAGTTTACTCTGTTTCTCAAGCGTTAAAGAAACTGATGAAATAATATTAATTCTGCTGAACCAATAAACTATAATGAACGAAACCCTTAACAGTACATTAACTGATTAAAGCATGTTATTCTCATGATTAATTTTTATGGAATTAAACTACAGACTGGAGGAAAATTTGTCCCAGTCAAAACGATGGGATGAAAGAACCGTACAACATTTACGTAAAACTCCATAGTCTACATCAAAGTCTGCTTCGTTCTTTGTAAATGCGTTCGACGAAATAATTAATTTGAAAACGCATAAGAGAATTCGACGTAGGTGATTTAATCGTGAATGTAATGGATAAAAGAATAATTTTCGACTGCTCGAAATTGTTTAATGTTCTGCTGTAAAGCACCAGCGGCGAAGCAGCATTAATATCGAAAAAGGTACGTTGAACGAAACGAATTTCGTTGCAATGTCGGAAATCACGTATTTAAACATTTCCAATTCGATTAGCAAGAGGATTCCATCTGTGCGATTGTTCTACGGGAACGTAGTTCCACTTGAAATACTAAAACTAACGAATAATATAACCGAACCAATGTTATTAAAACCTGCGGTCTTTCAATTTCCGTTTCTGTAAAGAGTGTACAAGGTGTGTTCAGCTAATTTGATCACTTCAAACAATTACCGTACCATACGGTCCATAAAAATGTTTAACCACAGAATTTACATGGTGTCGAGCGGCACTTTTGTCTGTAAATTTTTATTATCTGTCTCAGCTTTTCAGAACAAAGTACAAAGTGTTCGTACATCTTTTAAAATAGAATAACTGTCAAGCACATCATTTCATGAACCAATGCTTCTAATTAATTCTAAGTAATCAGGTCGTTTGTTACAATTATAAAAAAGTTATTCCATTTCAAAAAGTGTACGAACACTTTGTACGCTAACGTTGATATTTCGGCGAGGTATTAAGAGAAAATTCGCAGTGCGGTGTAACCAAGAACATTCTTTGCTTTTGAGAACGATAATCTCATCTCGGCGAAGCTACGAAGCCTGGTATTCTCTGGGCGCGGCTGCGGAGAGCGGTTTTTGTCGCGTTTTCTCATCAAGCTGATGGAAGAAAAAGAATCGATTCACCGTTGATCACGTGACGAGGAAGAAGAAAACGAGGGCGAGGCATCTGGGAGCCGATAGCCAACGATTCGATGACGATGAACGGGGAAATGACGATGAATTCGTTGGAACAGCCGGGACGTGACGAGGTAGACGCGGCTTAGGGTATTCCCTGCCGCGGGATCTCGCATCTAAATTCTCGAGCGGATTCGAGCGAGTGCAAGGAAGTTCCCCGGGACCGGGTGTTCGGTATCCTGGCCGGATTAAGGCTGAACACCGTCTCTGGATCCGGGAATTTTCCTCCGGGAACGAAATTTCCTTCCTCGGGAAGAAGATGAGTGGACCACGTTGCCCCATCGAGCGAACGAGGCCGACCTCGAGGTCGTTTTCCACGGTTTTTCCCCTGCCCGGGAGAAAATATAATTCGGCGAGTCGCGATCGATAGTCCCTCGAAATAATAATTAACAACGTACGCTGTCGTCGTTCGGTTTTTAATGACTGGGGAATGCAGCAAATGGACCGGCAATAATTGTCAACCGGAGAGGCCGATTGAATTTCATTTCTGCCTCCGCACCAGGGAGCGAATCATTTTCGATGGAATACCGTTTCTGGTTTTGTCACAGCGAGTCCAAAACATCGCTGGAAAACATGCCCGTTTCATTTTTCCTAGCCCACTTTTCTTTCTCCTCAGCAAGTCGCTTGAAAACTTTCTTGCTACAGTAAAATCTCGATTCTTCTCAAAAAGGCGTTCTCTGGCTAGACAACTATCGGGGTCTAGACTTGATTTTCTGATTGATGGCTGCGTCTACCGCGCTGGCCGCACCGAGCGAGACTATAGAGAAGAACAGACAACCATTGGAGTCTCGATTCCCGAGAACAATTGGAACTTTACTGTATTACCTTCAAGTTGGCCAAAAATCAAATTTTGATTCTAACTTAAATTTACCAAGAGCCTAAAGAAAGAAGTGTAGAGAGCGCCTCAGCTCCAGGCAACTTTATAAATTCTAATCTTCCGAATTTCAGGTCCACCACCTGTAAAAAAACGCGATATCTCCGTTTATGACGAAACGAGTGCGCGGGGCGATACGGACATTACATATGTGAACGTTCGGGCTCTTAATATTCCCGGCGTTGTTGAAATTCATGAGCTTACATTCCGCGAAACGAAATATCGAAAATCAGAGATGCATTAATTTGGCAATCCGTCGAGCTGTAGAGTTTAATCAAGTTTAGTAGCTTCGTTTACCATTAAATTAAGAGTCCCGTTTTGTCATAATACGGTGAGCGTGCGCGAGCGTTCGGTGGATTCAATCTAACGAAGCAAAATATTAATTACCGGTTCCCGGCCGATCCGATCACGGTTATTACGAAATAATCAGTAAAAGTATCGGAGGAAATGTGGATTTTCAACGAATAATATTTCCAATTACCTGGAACCACATATTCGCCTGCGTCGTTCGATTAAAAAATTCATGGGAAAATTCACCACGATATTAAAAACCAGGAAACGGAAGCTACGGGAAAAATCCGTAGTCGAATATGCGATTCCACCTCGTACCAGAGCTTCTCGACATCCGAGGATCATCCTGGATGTTGAAGCGGCCCGGATCTTGCACTGAGCAGCGGGGATCCAGACTGGATCAGGCTCGATAGGGACACGCCGCGGCTCAACGTAACAAGACATATCCAGAAAGACGTCAGGAGAAAGTTGAAATTGTATACTTGGGATAACTAACTTTCGCAAACTGAATTTTTACTTTAAGCCACGAATTTTTTTTTATAAAATAATGCAGACGAGGAAACTGCGCTTGGATAAAGAAATTCATTATTTTCTTCCTTATCGAAAGGATTACAATTTTCAAGCGATTACTGACGTGTTGGTCAACGAAGTGTAATTTCCATGCGATAATTTTTACTAAAAATTGACCTTATTGTGCCGCGAAATTAACTTCGTTCAAACCGTCATCAAATCTTCTTGCCCATATTTTTGTCCGGCGATGCGTACGCAACACACAAGACTGGCATCGAACGTTTTAATTATGACCGTAATGGTCGATTCTAATTCGTGCGGCTGCAATTTCATTGGAAACGGGACAAGAAAGAAGAAGAAGCGGGCAATAGAAAGGGTGACGCGCGCTGGCCGGAATCTCAGCGCGGGAGAATTTCGCCCGAGAAAAATCCCGAGAATTCCAATATAAAAGGCCCTCGAGAACCTGAATGCACCTGCTGCCGCGGCGAATCCTCCGGTTCGACACGCGATGAGAACTGCATCCGTCTCTCGTCGGCGAAATCCCTTCGCGCTCCGGGGAGTTCAGGGAATACGAGTCGCGTGCATTTCGCTCCTCGTCCGGCTGCAGGTGCACGTGTTTCTTAAGTTTCTGCTGCACTTTCGGTCCTCGGATCTCCATCCTCATCCCGCCCCCACTCGAAACGCAATCGCTCGTTGCCCTGGTATCTCGCGTTTTCGTTTCCCTGAGACTTTTTCGTTGTCTCGAGTGCAGTCTCATTCCCAACTTCGTTGTTCCCTTCCTCTTCTTTCTCTCGACGTCTTCTATTTTCACTGAATCGATACGATCTTACACATTCGAGATCATTCGATCCTTTATCCTACCCCTGATTCTATACACTAATGTCTCTTGGCGGATTTTTGCAATTAGAAACATTACGTTCTCGATTCAAGATGATCACGAAATATGGTGGTGACCAATCAATTACTGCACATTTCAGTACTGCATGAGGTATTACATCAATTTCTTATTCACAAAGAGAAAAAAATCATATACAATGGAATCATTCTAGATCGAAAGAGATGTTTAATATTCGCGTTAAAATAGCTCAGCTGCTCATTCTCTTATGAAATAAGCCACGAAACGGTCTCGCGAAACAATAAGGGGTTGGAGACTTGAATTTTTGGGGAATTATCTTTCAACCTAAATGCATTGTTCTGCGCACGATAAATAAATGTCGTGGATGTCACTGACCATGATTATCCTGCTAGACCCTTTGGAATTCGCTGGGAGATCACCGAGAGACCCTTCCAAATTAATTTCGAGTATTTCGACCATAAAATATCCTGCGGTGGAGGTTCGCCGAGTATGTGTATGCGGCAGACGAAGACGCAAGCCGCAATGTTTGCGGAACGCGGGGATATTCGTTTCGGAAAGGACGCGGCTTAAGAGCGGGCGGAGCTTGAACAGCGGGATTCGTCGATGCCTGGACATGAAATCCTTAAATCCCTGATCAGGAAAATATCGTCGACGTAAGCTAGGTTCGCGCGGGAATTTATTAAGCGAAGGTTCTGGCGCTCGTTTAGCACACCAGCTATGGAATCTCACGCGAGATCATCTCGTTCGAGGCATCGTAGTCCGTTACCTCGAGGTCGCTAATGTGAAAATCGATTATTAATCGAGCGTGAGATTCCTTTCGAAAGAAAAACCCTGGTTCTTTCTCTATCTATCCTCTGGATACAGTTTCCGGTTCCATTCGTGCGAATTCGTCCGTAGGACGGAGCACTTAGCGGGAGACTGACGACGTATTTAACGCTCGGGATTAGGTCGGGGCCAAGGAGGGAACGCGTTAACCACTCCCGTGGGCCAATTTTTTATTCTTAATCGGCCGGGCTTTCCGCAAGCCCGTCGGCCGATTTAAAGAGGAACGCCTTTTCTTTCCAACGGATGCAAACGGGCCGATGATTATCGCGCTGACGGCGGCGTTGCTTGCCTCACGGTTACTTGTTGCTGGCCACGCTGATCCTTTATCTTTTAATGCACACGCGAATCGCCGTAAAAGCTATTCCCGGGACACGTTCACTTCGTGTCATTCCACATTGTTTTTCATAGCGAGAAATAATAGAAACCGAGATTGATTAAAAGATCCACGCTGCATCAACTATCGGCGCACTCGGATTTCGCAAACCGTTTTTTTCGTGGTACTTCGTTATTAATAGAGTGCGGATCTTTACGCAAAATAAAAATTTTCCACCGGAATAGCAACAAAATGGGTCGAAATGAAAATGATGTAATATCAGACGATTACAGCTTCGTTAATTGAAAATTACATGAACATCCGCACAGTATACTAAACGCTATCGCCACAAAATATATCCTGCAAGGATTTCAGTATTTGCAAACTGACTCGATCGCTTCTCATCCCATTCTAGCAATCCAGAAATACTTCGTTGAGTACACAGAACCGGCCGGGCACCCGTGATGCAATTCACGAAATTGTGAACAATTTATGTGTATGCGGAACGCGTCGAGCGATTCTCTTCAATCACTGGAAAAATTCGACCCACCGCGCCGTAGCGAAACATCGCTTCGGAGCTTTTAAAAATTTGCTCGGACGATTTTATCGGTTTATAAAGCTTCTATAAGCCGTCCTCGAATCGAAAGCTCGGCCAGGAACGAGCAACCCCCGGAAATCGTATCTGACCATAAAACCAACCGATCTGCGGAAACCTCTTCGATAACCTCGACAATGCTAATACTTAAGTATTCTGCAACGCGATCCTCGCGAATGATGCATGCATCTCTGGAGACAAATGCCCGCTGCGTGGGAGTTTGAATTAGATTTTAGAAGACGCCATTTTCCACAGCGTTCTATTCTCTATCAACAATACCCTTTTCTTCGAGAGGTTATTCTGATTTTAGAATTTTTTTCAGAAACACTGTCGAATCTTTCGCGTTAGGATTTTGCATACGTATTCATTGGCTTTCGAAGCACACGTGTGATTTTTTTAAAGCAAAAGCAATCAATAGTTCATGAATTAAACATTTTTTTAAAGCACGCGTAACTTCGTCTATTTTACGAATTCCAACAAATCCTTCGGTACGAGTATTGTACAGCTTGAAATAAGTGGAAAAAATCGATTTTCTCGAAATGAGAAACCAGAACAGCCCCTCGAGACGAAAAGGCTGACGGATGCCACGCCAACACCCTTGACAACAATATTCCTCGAAATAATTCACGAGCGATTTACACGTTTGGGGCACGGCTAAAAATATTCGATGGCACATTCCACAGTGCCAGCTCGCGTCCGATCGATACATACTACATATTTCACCGGGAGGAGGTTCTAATTCCGAGCGTTCGGAGTCGTTTATCCCGCGGTGTGGCGCAGTTTATTTGCAGCGTGTTTGATTTATCCACGAACGAGTATCACGAGACTGGGGATGGTCGATTCAATCAAGCGAGACCGAGCTTTCGATTCCGCGTGAAGCTTCTGAGGTGCTCCGGTCCCTGGGAACAAAGAAAATCGGTTTCGGGCAGTTAACCCGAATCGTGCCCCGACTCGTTGTGGAACGGAAAATTCTAATTTAAATTAAGGGTAGGGGCGAGGAGAGAATTGCGTGGTGATCATCGAACGTGATTCTCAAGAAAGTCCTAGCTTCCCCTTCTACGATGCTGTTCCCCACGCTTTTTTTATTGTAGAAAATCTTATATGAGATTTATTTCAACATAATTATAATTCAATACATAAAATACAATACATACAGTGCAGAACATAAAAATTACAAAAACAGAATAGGATACTGAAGAAACATAAATATTACAATAAACTTAAAATATGATAGTATGTAACGACAGGCTTTTATATTAGGTTTGGCTATTAATATGAAGACATCCATTGGTAGCTGGAAGTTAATTATACGGAGTTTATTAATTAATTTGAACCTTTCCTCATTGTACAAGTTGCACTGCCACAAAACATGGTTCAGCGATTCAGTGTCCATCGGAGAAGATATAAAAGGGACAATACTGACATACACGGGATACACCTAAAAATAACGAATTGGATCGCGGGCACGGCTGTCGTCGTTACACCAGAAAGGAAGACGCATAAAGGAGGCAACGAAATCGTGTCAGTGACACGTCCCCTGTAAAAATAATTCACGAGACCTCTCTGAATTTCATCGAGCTCTCTCCGGGAACGTCGTTCGAGCAAGAATCGACTCTCATTCCCTCCCGGACGCACCGGAATTATTCTGGAAAATGAATATATTCCGAACCAGGTGTGTGCTACTCTCTCTCTCTCTTTCTTTCTCGCCCTGCCTAACAGGTCACGAGCGCGGCATACATTTCCCTTTATTCGATAACATTTACCGAACGGCGTATTCGCGCGGCTCCGGCCACTGAAAAATTGACATTTATGCCGCGTGTATTTATCGTTCGCGGATCCCGCCGACTCGAGGTATCGTCGCGGATTCCACGTCCCCATATATACGAGGCGCGCGTGGATCATACGAAGTAACGCCAAGACGTTTCGAATAACTCCGCTTCCCTATCGCATAATACGATCCGTCTCATGAATACAATTCCCTACACTCGCCGACCCGACCAACCCCTGTTCTTCCTCGTCATGTTTTTCGTACGCTTCGATGTGGCCGGAATCGATTTAACACCAGAACCGATTTACAATAATTTCTAAAAGTAACGAAACTGTGTCTGACCAAATTTTTCACCATTTTTTTAAACAATAGATACGGTGTCAATATGGACTGTTCACTATTCAGAATGTTCGACGTTCGGTTTTTGAATTCAATTTTGAAACTACAATAACGTATTCACCTAAAAATAGCAGACGGTAACAGAACATTCTATGCATAGGTACTGATTAATTATGACAATACGTAAATAATGGACAAGATTGAAACACGAATGAAACGCGAGAATTGACGCGTAACAGCGTCAAATGATTGTAAACATGTCGAAATATAATGTTACGTACCTTGTATATTAATTAGGATCTGTGGACCACAATACCGACAAATTTTCTTCAAATTGTATTGTTTTACCAAAATCTCAATATAGGAAATAATTATTTGGAAATATTTAAATTGGATCAGTGATTGACTGACACACGATTTCTTCGAGTATGCTATACAAATTAATAAATCATTGAACGCAATTGAGAAACCTGTGATAGCCCATGTATAAATCACGTGCCAATTCAAAAACTTTGGTTCGAATATTTAATTCAACTACGTGGAATAATTGATAAACTTAAATAACTAGCAGCATGAGGAATCGTATTTCATTCGACACGTAAAAAATGTATTCATGATTTATTTCAACCCAATTTGTAGTTTCAACTTACAGTATTAAAGTTTATTAGTCACACTGAAACCGAATCTTGAACCTAATTAATGGACAGCTAAGTGCTCCTGCCAAAACTGCACCATACTGTTCTAACATACATTAGTCTGGCAGGAACCTAATTTTCGAAACTGTGTGAGGGAACTAAACTATCTGTTGTTCTACTTTCATTGAAAAAGCGAATCAACACAATGGAGGACTGTAAACGTATACCGAAAACCAGGATGGAAGTCACGTTCTTCTCATAAACCAACCCTAAAGTTCTACACATACATCTAACATGAAACCTTCTATTTATTTTGCAGTAATCCTGTATATTGAGGTTATTATTTTCTGTACACTGCCGAAGATGATAAAACAGACCGAAGCTTCAAGAGCTCATGTCAGCTTCTTCCTTGTAAAGTCGACTTTTATATTTACGAGCGTCCGATATCGCAACCGTGTTTCTCTGCGACACGTCGGACGTAAAGAAACGAGTTAGACATTTGTCAGTTCACAGATCTTTAAAAACATCAGATTATCGTTAAACAAAGTATATTAAGCGCAATGGTTCAATCAATCAATTATTTAACAGCAATTTTGCAATTTATAAAACTCTAATTTCGACTTGTCGATCTATGTTTACACCACTCTTTGAGAATTGAGAAGAGACGATTCTTGAGAATGGTCCAAACATAGACCAAAAAAGATTACAATAAAATAATTATCCAAAATGGGTCGTGTATGGAGTCGTTTTACTCAGAAAACTGTCAGAAATACATTAGCAAAAGTTCCACAAATAAATCACTCAAGTTGAAATGAAAATAAATCGTTCGAGTTTTTCGCAAATGTCGTGCACATCTTTTCGACGTGTATCGAGACATTACTGTGCATTTCGTTTGAAGGGGAGTGCGAGGGATTTTTTTATCTGGAGGAATTTCGTAGGTTCCTGTTAAGGATTGCTCGGCGGCAATTCAATTTCTCCCTAATTCGACAGCGTCCCAGGAAGAAATCCGCAGGAAATTCGGTTTGGAATAAAGCAGGAAGCTTTCGGTTTCGCGCCGCCTTTCGAGCAGCGTGCCAGGGAAACACGGTAAGGGGGACAGACAAAACGAGGAGAACGAAAAAGAACAAAGGTTTGTCTATTTCTCGGTGGCGCGCGGTTCCCGCGTATTCTTGACACGTGTCACACGACCTCTCTCCGCCTTTCAGATCCGCAATACCCTCGACACCGAAGGATTTCCAATCTCTCCTTTTCATAGCGCGCGAGAGGGCACCGGGAATATAGAAAACGCCCGCGAAACAGAGGAATCCCGATGTAATCCGGCCACGGAGACGCGACGCCTACGTGCTCGAGAAACTTTTCACCGCGATACCAAATCGGTAATGTTCACGTCGACTGGCAAGAATGATCCGGGGTATTTGCTGCTGCGGAACTCCACTGTTTTTTTTCGGGCAATATTGATTTTACTGTCGGATTCCACTGGCCACCGAACTCGCCGAGACATCGCTCTCTCAGATTTACTTTCTAATCAATCAATCCTCCCCTGAACCCTCGCCTCTATCCCTATGCAGAGTTTTTAATAATATTTTTCAAAACCGTGAACGACGGTTCAATCATTCTGTACAAAGAATTCCTCTAGAAATAATTTTCATAAATCAGAATACATCAAATACCGGACTGTGCAAGAATGTACCAGAATATATAAGAATATACTAGAATCTATCAGGATATACAAGAATATACTAGAATTTATGAAAATATACCAGAATTTATTTTCTACGAAAATTGCTGTTCAATTACTTTCGAAATTAAATAAAACGAGTTCGTTTGAATTCGATTTCCATAGAAATTCATCTCAAATGATTTTATTGAGAATGAAATAACTGCTGCGATGAAGAGGCAGCTCCACTTTTGAGTAAAAAAACCAAATGGAAAGGCAATTAAAAATAAAATACTGTCTCAAACGTGCTGTGAATCGATGGTCAATTAATATTTGTATTGATAAACGTTTACATTGTGGATGAAACCTCTTTCATTGCTCCAATTAATACGGATTAAAAACTGCAGCTGCTGTCGTCTAAAAATCGAGAAAACATACAGGGTGTCAATATCCGAATGAATTCCAGTCGAATTAGAAACGGCCTGGAGTGCGGTATCGTCGAGTAAACTGTTTTTAATATTTTTCGATGAGGGGAATGGCCGAGCGGAAAGCGTCGCGACGAGAAATCAAACGCCGCGGCAGCTCGCATTAGTTAAATCCTAATGCCGCGCGATTAATTGCCGGGGCGAACACGTATGTTCCGCGAGATTTATACGTGCCCGTAAACCGCAAACAAGGGACACGTTGCCCCCGGTGCTCCGTGGAAAGAAACACACCCCGGGGGTTGGGAAGCAAGCTCCATGGGAGTAAAGTCAGATGACGCAACAGAGAAGGGAGAAATAAAAGAAAAAAGAGAAATAACAAGAGAGAAGAAACGGAAACGGAGAAAAACAGGAGAACGGGAGAGGAAGCGGGAGGGAAATAGAAAGGACAGTACCGAATGGAACGAGCAAACCGGGTGTACGAGCTAAATCCTACGAGAGGCGGAGAATGAACGAGAAAGAGGGGAATGGGAGAGAAAGGGAGAGGGAGACGGAGGCAGAGAAACATTTTAGCCGGTTATATGCAGTATGAGTTGTTGCCAAAAAATATCAAAAATCTTCTGGCTGAGAGCCAATGGAGGTTGAACACAAACCACGGACCACACGCACGGCGAATAGCCAGCCGAATAATAGGACTTTATTGTTGAACGTATAAGCCCGTGTACGTGGTCGACGTGTTCGTTCGTGTATTTTTTGACTTAGATATTGCACTTTCGGCGATCTGATCGACGAATCGATTTTACCCGGTCTGTTGGCCGTTCCTTCATCGCTCTCCAATGGGAAGTGTCATATTAATCTATTACATTGGACGGACCTTCAAGAAGCTCCTGAACATTCAAACTTATGCTCGCGTTGGTTTCTGCAGAAGTCGTTTTTAACACGATTAATAATTTATCTACAGTGGAACGAATACTCGTTGTTCCGTCCGAAACGAAACATCGTAATTGGGGGTCCTCTGCGAGGGCGCATGGGGCACCATACAGAGGTTTCACTGCTTCCGCATGTCCGAGGGGTACGGTAATAAAGCGCCGCTTTCCGTTAAAGTTAGTGAAAATTAGGTTTCGGACCGACCCTAAAACTCAGGTCAACACGTGCAAAAACAGCGTTCGACTGTTAACGTGGTCCAGGTATCCAGATAAATCGTCATTCGTGTTGAAAACGGTCGATCGGCGATGATCGGCCGGGGAACGAAGAGGACGAGTCGAACAAGCGATTCGATAACTTCGCCGGGGCCGAGTTAACCAACTTTCTTCGTTTTCCCGTGCCGGCATCGGCGCCGCACAGCGTGCTGGATTCTCGACGATCGCGACTCAAGAACGGCAATAGAAAGTTTTCTAGTCGCGAACAAGCATCCATAATTAACGATCGAAGTTACGCGTCGCCGTAGCGCGGCCGCCCGACCGGGTATTATCATCAATTTCGTGTAATTGCATAACGGGTCTGTATATTAGGGAATAAATTGACGTCCTGTGTCATCTAATTAGCGCGAGAGAGCGTGTGCTAGCGCGGCCGCGCCCGCGCGCATACTTCGAATTGTTTGAGCGCGTAATTATCGCGAATTTCTCGGAGCACCGGTTGGTAATTAGTGATAAAACGTTATCAAGCTGCATAATTATCGGGGACGGCTATGCGTCGCCCGTGTACAATGACGCATCGCCGGAAACCGATACGTGATGTTTTCGCGCCTCGCTTCCTAGACCCGTTGTTTGCGGCGATCATGTTTATACGCTCGGCGAGCAGTCGATATCGCCGCTGGTCCATGGGTCCAGGTCAATGGAAATGAAATCTCGTTAACGTCCAAGAAGTCCCACTACTTCGCCTCGGCCCGCCGGCGACGACGTTCACGGAGTTTCGTGGCTCCTGGATATTTCACCGGTGATGGAAGGACTCGAGAATTAGTTGAAAAGTTCCCACCCTCCGAAGGTATTCTTATCTTTAACCCTCCGACCGTCGGAGGACTCCCTGGGACTTTTTACTGTCTCGTACAAACTCCGCTTGTTAGCATCGGGACTCTAACCCAGCCTAACTTCCTGCTAAAACCGAATCCTCGTTATCCCACGTGGGTATTGTGACTGGTGTTGTTGTGTGTGACGGAGCTGTGCTGTTTGGTAATTTATTTACAGTAGTCATGGGAGTAGATTGATCGGAGAAATTTTATTTTTGGGTTTATTCTTTTATGCAAGTTTTGACAACCTGTTTGAGACATATTTCTGATCGGATTGACTCCAAACGCGATATGGTTCCGATTTTATTTGCCTGTTCCCAATTTTCATTGCTTTTAGATAGTACATAGTAAAGTATATCATTCTAATTTGGAAATCTCTGGATCATCGTCAGAATGTTTCAGCAGTTGCTCGTTATTAGTCGAAAGATGATTTACTATTATATGGAGAACTGTGTCCCTGATGTTTCCTATGTTTACTGATCATTCGAATGCATTTTCTGCGAGAAGCAATGCTTGTCGAGGTCTCGGGTAAAATTTGAAATCCAGCGAATCCCGCGTTCAAATCTACAAACCAAAAGGCTGCGATTCTCCATGGATATACTATTGAAAAATGTAGAACAGAATTTTCCTTCGCGGCAGCCTTTGTTCTAACAGATATGAAATTCAAATTTCGTTCTTACTCCAATAGGATCCGATTGGCTAGTATGTTCATTCAAATACCGATTCTACGTTCTTCAGACACCGAGGCAGTGTACTGGGAACGATGTTTGTTATTTTCCAGTCTGGAATCCGGCTCTGGAAGAAGGTCGTGATTCCGTATGGAAATGCTTATCAAAATCCAATGTAGAATTTTTGGTGGTTCTCTCCGGAAATAAATACATATATAAATAAATACATATACATGAAAAAGAGTTGATACATCGAAAACCTTCTTATGCAGTTTTGAACGTTTTCGTATATTGACCATAAGAAGCTGACAAACTCAGAATGTTGTTCTTGAGACGATATGTTAAGATGAATGTTGTCGGAGCTGCCTCCCCTAAACGTAATAATTACCCAACTTAGCAACGATGCCAATCGATAACGAAAGAAGTTGCTCAAGACCAATTCCAAGACACTAGAGCAACTTGGAAGAACGAGTATGTACGTATGAATGTTTATTCTTGTTCCCTCACGGGTTACAAGGAGGTCCCGTTCCCTTTACAAAATACTTTTCCATTACATTCATGTCTTGGCGGTACATATGTATAATATCGTATATTTTCATTTACATATTCACTCTCTGCTTTCTCATTCCTCTCTCACACTTCCGTCCTGTATTTCTCTTCTCACCCAGTCGAACATATTTGTAAGAGATGGCCGGGATTAAAACAAAGGAATCAATAAATTTTATTGTAATGTACGTCTTTTTCCGTTCGCTTCGTCAGACGTTTTATTCATTTACATTTATTTATCGTTGGTGACGGCTGTTGACGCGTGTTTTCCGTTGGCAACAAACAGTTGGCATTCGATATCAAGAATAGCCATAACAGCTTACATATTCATCCGTTCTTCTCCCCTCCCGTCCTCCGCTAGTATTTCTTTCACCTTCTCACGAATCCCTATTTCCCTTCCCTGTTCTCCTGTGCATTTTTGCAGTACATGCTCCCATGTCTCTTCTTCATGCACCTTCTGCACCGTCTTTCTTCTTTTTTCTTGCAAAACCTTCCTCCCCTCATTTCATTTCCTAACCTGTATCTTGCTATCCTTCTCCATTTCCCTTCTCTCGTTCCTTTCTCTAGGTATTCTCGTCTGCCCTTCACACTTATTTCTTTGTACCACTTATTATATAGGAGAACGAGTAGAGGTCCATTTATACTCATATATATCCAACGGAATATATTCGATCAGACAAATATTCTTCAATGCACTTTAATGGGAGTATGTAGCTACGGTAGGTTACATACTTCCGTTAAAATGCATCGAAGAATATTTGTCTGATCGACTATATTCAGTCGGATATATTCGAGCATAAATGGACCTTAATACACAAAGAATCGCTTGGAAACAGAATGGATGTTCCGCAGTTTCACTTGGCCCGCAGTAGTAGCGGTCCGTACGCAGCCAGGCATGCTTCGAGGATAGTACAATAGCATCGAATAACTTGTAGTAGAAAGTATTCCAACACTGTCAGGCATAGTTCTACAGTAGTAGAGAAGCCTGAAAGGCAGACGCAGAGCATGTCCGACTAGTTGCGGACTAATTCCACTTACGGTAGTTTCAGCTCAGCAGGGTTCGCCCATTCGAAACATATTCCTCCCCATTTAAACGGTATCAAAATACGCTTGACGGAGTTTTGAAAGCCAGTAAACAGTACTTGATACATCTCGCCGAACATTTTGCTAGCCGTTAAAACGGTGAGATGCAAGGGAGTTATTCTACGAAGGGAGGAACACATGTCCGTGGAACTTTCCTCGGACGCGAAATCCGTTGCGCGCGTTCCTTCGTGGGGAACATCGCCGGCGAAACGCTGTGTAAATGTTCAATATACACGGTGAGCCGGGGCTGTAGACTTAATTATTACCCGGTAGAGGCCACTAAAATAACATCGGCGTAGAGACAGTGATCCGATTACGTGCCATCAGGAGCGAGAGCGAGCTAAAACGTTCCGCCGCGCAGCAACCCATCAAAATCCGGCTGGCACGGCCGGCAGCTTCAGAAATTCCTCACGAGCTACCAGGGGCCGCCGCAGAACCTGACACTTCCTTTATACTCGCGAGCGTGGTATCCCGGCACGTTTGCTCGCTACGGAGGAATCGCGTTCGAGCGTCGGGAATTGTCAGCTTTACGTTCGCCCAGGCCACATTCGAGTCTCGGATTCCCTATTCCTCGGATGAAGCAGTAAAACCTTCGCTCCGATCATCCGCGATTTCTAAAAAACTCTTTTGCGAATATCTCGGAAACTAAAATCGAGCGGCGGTAATACGTATAGGAAAAAGTTGTTCAGAATGACGATCTTGATAACATATTTCAAGATCATCAAAATCGGTGAGGAGGCCCCTAAAGTAAATAATTACCGTCCGTTCTTTGTTAGACGAGTCGTCTTGTATCTTTCTTTTATTATTCTGAACACTTATATAAAACGACTTCAGTCCGTCTATAATAAATAATAATAATAATTACTCAACATCAATCGAGGTCGTAGGCAGTGAATCACCTCTTCATCAATTGCTTTGCTTATATTTGCCTACATTTGGCTGGATGTTTGTGGCCACGTATCCCTGGACTTCATTTTGAAATTCCTCCACGGAAAATATCCCGATGCCGATCATCTCGTCCCCGTGTATCGGTATCCGGTGGACAGAATCGACGGGACGCGGCTGCAACGTGCGTGAAATCGTTGCGCATAATTACGGCGGGAATCCGAGAACGAACCGGAGACGCGGAGACGATTGAAGACTGGCTACGTGTCACGGATTTCTCGGATTATACCTTGGCTACCGGCCAAACGGCGCAACATCGTCTTCCCGGTAATAACGCGGAAGGTAAACGTTCGAGAATTGAGCACTGCGAGGGACAAATATCTAACAGCAGAACGGCTCCGACGTTCCTGTTGAGACTGCGGTTGAGTAACGTTCCAAGTAAAAGAGGTGGTTGCTCGTGAAAATATAAACAGGTCAAATTTTGTTGCATCGATCACCGAGATAATCGATTTTGAATATTCACTACGTGTACCAAGTCGGAATATTTCGGTTCCGTATCTTCTCTCCGAAATTACTGATCTCAGATTGCAATTTTATGAACTGGTTTCATCAAGAAATACTGTTTACATCATTTTAAGGCATTTACATATCCAACTTTACTTACAAATGAAATTTAATTCAACTTCGATGTGACTGGCGTAACAATACATTTTTCAATTCACAATTATTTGGGGGTTTGAAAAAAAATTGAGGAAAATCTAAATATGTAAATACATTCTCGTTATTTGTATAAACCAATGCGAAATAGTGTAAATCCAGTATTAAAATTTCTTAGAGTGGAAGCAGTAGATTCGAGTTTGTCCGATTCCACGTTCGAAATGTGCATAAATAACCATGAGTCCTTATCCCACGTGATGGAAGTTGACTATTTTAATCGAATCGGAATTGTCAGTCCTAACGAAGGTTGGGCCGGTTGGATGTACCCAGATAGAATAAATCTGCAACAAGTAAGTTATGGGTTCGCGAAATTCAACACGGTCGCCTGTGTGTTAGGTCTACATCACCGGGTCCCCGGGATCCAGGCAATTTAGTACGTATTGTCCAGGATGCTTTGCATATTCAGGGAAAGGAAACTCCATATGACTTACATAATTTCAGACGCAGTCTCGCGACCAGTAAGAGAGAGGAGGGAATATTCTTACGCGTGTTCTGACTTCGCAATTTACTGCCGGAGGCACTCGAGGAATTCGGTTGAGGCTAGTGGCGTGGGTCAGGCATTGGGTCGACCTCCGCATCTCCGTGGTATTTACCAGACGCTGGTCTACACGGACGATAACTTGCAACGCTCCTTATTCTTTCGTCTGGGATCATTTTTCATCTCAGTGGTACCCCACCCGAATCATATTTTTCTCTTCTCGTTCGTCTTGTGCACGAACTAACGGTACCAATTATTTCCAACTCGCAAATCAATAGAAGAACTTTGTCGCGGTTAATTATTTTCTCGTGGAGCATCTACCAACGCACTCGCGACATTCCTCTGATTAAAACGAGTCCAAACACGGCACAATTCGGAGCACATGTTCAAGCATTACCCATGATTCATTGGATCCTTTGGATGATCGAGGTTCTACAGCAATGTGATCGTAATTGCGTTGTGTTTGGACTCATTTTAATCAGGTAAATGTCACGAACATGATAGGAAATGTATAATCCGGAGACAGCAGACCAAACATTGTACTTGTTAGTAGTTATTTATTTTTTAAAAATTTGTTTCGAGGAAAGTGATACGAGGCACGTTTACCCGCAGATAAGTGACACTTTGTGTCCCGAAGCTAGCACATGGATCGATACATTACAGTATCTCGCAATTCGAGTATTTTGCCCGCGTCCTTCCATTCTCCCGGCGAAATAAAAGGACGTTCGGCAGAGTTAAGCCGGAGAAGAATCCCCGGTTATATTTCACGGCACTTAAAAGCTGTATAAATCATTAAAAGATATCGATACGGGACGCATTTGTCACGAGGACCCTGGTCGGCTCAGTGCCTCCCCATTCAAGTCGCTCGCGAACGTTATTAATAACCTTATTATTTCACGCGGCGTTCGCGGGATTCCCATCAATGAATAATTAAAATCCGCTTGTACTCGTATACAATATCATTATCAGAAATCGATTATCAGTGGATTGAATCGCGGGAATCTCCGGGTTGGCTCGGCTCGCGAAACCCGTTGCGCACGCCAACCGGATAATCGGATAGGTGCGAACGAGTCGATATCCTTCGTGGCGAATCGGGGATAGAAGCATAGAAAGGACGCGTTTGCGGTATCGACAGTGGTTTAAGAGAGAATGTCGTTTTGAAAAATTTATTGTTAAAGTTGCGGAGTTTATATTATAAAAGAAAATGAGTGGACGTAAATGTACAATCATTGGAAAAATTTAAAAACACTGTTACATTATTTCTGACGTATTAGGAAAGAAAGTAAATTTTTATTCCACTCCTGTTTGTTGCAATTAGAACTCTTTTACATCATTATTTACACCTTGATTTACATCGTTATTATTATTCGCAGCGAAAAATGTTTGGATATCAGGAGTACAGCCTGTTGGACGAAATGAGCATGAAGAATGGGTTTTTTCGCCGCACATTAGATGGTTGAAAAAAGTAATTTTCTTTTAATGAGTGTACGAACGCTGACGAGAGTCGTTGCATATCAAAAAGAAAGGATCTCTCGGAATTGCCTGATATCCGCGGAACGAGGGTTAATAATCGAATTTTAAGGAGCCCATTCGTCGTTTCAGGAGTCACGAATGCTTCGAGTCTCGTCGAATCGGCCGGCGATCATAGTAAATTCGAGGGGTTGGGGTAGTAATCGCCGTCCGTAATTAGATTCGTGAATAATTTAAAGCCCCTGTGGGCCGTTTCCCGGCGAACTCACCCGCTGGATCGCGAAGCAACGTTTCGTGTATGTAGAACGCGATCGCAAAGCATACTGAGCGTACAATCAACACGGAAATCGATTGACCGCAGAAGTTTCTCCGGAAAGACGCCGCTACTATCTGTAACCTATCCTAACCCTATCCAATCATTATCAGTATTAAACGCATCCTAGGACCAATTTGTTTTGCACGATTTTCTTTAAGATCGTATCTTTTTCGTCGAAAAATGTACATGCTCATCCTAGTTTCAACAATATTGACAAAAATATGCTTCGCGAGTTAGGAAGAGAACGTCGAAAGTTTCTTCGGGAGCTATCCATCATGTAAACTTTGTCAAAACCAATGTGTACGACCCAGATAAGAACACTTACGCCACTGTTTGTTATATACCACGTACATCTTCTTTGCTGTATATTATTCTCGATTTATAAAGTTCGTAAACGTTTCTCCGAGAAACGTCATGTAAACTTCGTCGAAATCGATGTGTACGACCCAGATAAGGTCACAGACGCTGTCCTTCCGTCTTCCACGAAGAGCTTCCACACGATTTAAAATTCAATTTCTTAATGGAACACCCAGTACCTGCCCCCCGTTTATGAATCACACAGTTCACGATTCTATTTGTAAATTTTGAAAACTCCCTATTGAAAGTCCCGGAAAGGGGTCCGAAAACAAATTCCAGGCGTCGAAGGGGAGGATTTCAGCTACGAGGAGCCAAGTCCCACGCAACCCCCAAATTTCATCGTAGGGGGTGTGCATAAATGCATTTCCCCACCGCCCTGAAAAGAGGCGTGAAAGGGGAAGCCACCCCTTTCCGTTCACCGATCATTTTCCCCTCCTCGATTGCCGTAACATTACTCGCGAGGCCTCGTAAAAGTAAACCATTCGAAACGGCCGGCTCGGCTCGAACCAATAATAGCAACAATTTAGTGGCAATAACGAGCCCATATTCGTCGCGATTCCGTGCTCGCGCTTTACGGTCACGATTATTGTTTCCCAGGTTTCCTCGGCGAGCGCAATCGGCCTGGAATTATTGCGACGAAGTCGGCACCGATGAACAATTCCGGCGATGTTCCTTTACTCTCGCGGCAATGGCGGAATGGTCTTCGTCGCGCGCCGCACGGCTGCGCGACCGTGAATTACTTTCGCGTTAATCGACACTTTATTATCATCGGCGGGACGATTCTTTTCGCAACTCCATTATCGATGCCTTCTGCTCGCATTCAAGAACCCGCCGGCTCAGCCTCCGTCCTCGCCTTCGTTTTTCCCGCGCTGAAAGAAGCGCGATAAAAGCCGACCAGGCTCTCCGGGGTTACTCTCACCGTCCCCCTTTCAACCCCGCGAAAATTACTTCGGCGCCTGCTTGGCTGGCTAATCTAAAACGCCTTCGGGAGGGTCGGGGGCTACGACTTCCGTTTGGCCGGCCCTTGCTCCGCGATTTCAGACGAGATTTACCGCAGGGAATTTTCTAGTTGGCTCGAATCATCGTTCCCGACCTCGCAATCGGGACTTGCGTTTTATTTTTCTCCTGTCCTCGCTGTCCTCAAACAGCTGCTTTATCTTCCTCTTGTCCTGTTAACACGGTCCACGTCGCGTGTGCCCCACTTTGAACTTTCCCCTCAGAACGCTCGAAATCTTTTCCGTGATGGAGAACCTGTTAAACTGTCCTGTGGCGGTTTTACTGCTTTGACAGAGTCGCCTGCAGTACACAGCACAGCTGTAACCGTATTTAAGAGTTACCAGTGGAATTGAAAATTAAAGGATTTTGGCGATGGCGAATATTAATGACGAATTAACTCGTAATCTCCGGTGGTTACTAAGGAAGATCCAATTATGAATTCTACTTGTCCGACCACCTGCTGACCTATACTACTTGCCTAATGAATTACCCAACGTCTGACTATGTAGTGGTCTGTACTACTGTTTAACAAATTCTCTAACGTCTGATTATATAGTGGCTTGTACTACTTGCTGATCGAATTAAGCCAAATTCTCATTTTCGCACGTTATTTAATAAAAACATTTTCTTCTGAAAAATTTCACGTGTGAACAACGTATTAAATAAGTTTATTAGAGTCAGACGAACCGTAAGAGACGATCAATATGCGTGTTATGTTTGTTTGACGAGCAGTTTGCAAAGATTGGTTGCAGAACGCATCTGAACCGCAGGCCTAACGGCGAATCGGCGGTTCGCAAAGAAAAACGAAAAACCGTAGGCCACGACACGCGCGAAACGTAAAACTTCTCCGGACCGGAATCCCACGGAGATTACCCTGTGAACAGTTTCCAAAGAAATCCACGGGTCCCGATGGAATTCGCGAGGCAAATCGCAGCGCGTGTCAACCAGCGTCGTTTTCGTTATCGCGGCACGTGACGCCACTGCGAAATCCGCGAAATCCAGCGGGACTTCTAACGAAACAGAGCCCCTGACTATCTTTGAGAGGAACCTCGCGTGTCTGGCGAATTCGGAATAACTCTCGGAAAGCATCTCCGCGGCAGGCGAAGGGGAAATAAACTGTTCGCCGTTGGCGTGTTGTAATTGCACTGCGGATTTCTATCAGCCAAAAGATTCCAAGAATCTAAGAACGTCATCATCCAGAATGTCACCGTGTCAAATAAATATTTCTTTTCTCAAGGTTATCTATTTAGGGTTGGGTTATATATTTTCGATTTTGATATTATGAAATTACAGAGATAATCATCGTTCCCATTAAAAACAGGATGTCGTTCAACTTCATTTCATTCGTGGACGTTCCTAAATTTTCTTCTTCGGCCATTGGCTATCCTATTCTACTTGCTTAACGATCCCAATTACCCGGAAACGTCCCTACATTGAACTGATCGGAAGGTATCAAGTTGAAGCAAGAACGTGTCGATGGAGGCAACCCGTTCCGGTCGCGTCACGAGTGTCGGGACATCAGGGCTGCGAACGAGCCGCTCACGTCCGACGTATCTAGTTAGGCGAGTTTAGCCCAGCGTCCGTGGCCTGTTATAGCCGAGCGCGAAAGTCACGTTGGTTTTTACGAGGGTGGAAAGGTTTCGACGGCGAAGCCTGGTCGTTCCCGTGACTCCTCCGGATGAGGCAATCGCGCGAACTCGTAAAGACATCGACGGAAAGGCAGCTCTTAGGGCTCTCGCGGTCGTCTGCGTACCGTTGAAGTTCATCTTTTCAGGCAGGCTGCCGGAGCGACCGTAATTCGAGTTAATGGCCGTCAGACGAAGAAAGCTCGCCAACGAACTGCGCGACTGATCTCCGGCTGAAATATCGCCCAACCCCCTCCTCGACTACCCCCTCTTTCCAAGGCGATGGGGACCCTTCGAGGAATGGGGGTTGATTAATCGCCTTCCCGACGAAACTTGGAAATCAATGAGCCACACGCGAATACGGCAAAAGAGAGTAGTTTTCAAACATTATAGCTACTTATTGTCCATCCCTTTTTAAACATCTATTACGATAGTCCCTTTCATTAGTTTCATTGCGAACGAGCTGGCAAAAAATCGTTTCGGGGAAGAGACTCATAAAATTTGAGGTCGCAGCTCGGAACACCGAGATCCAGGTGTGCAAGTCAATAACATCGGTAGCTTAAGATTTGCCATAGTCGTCTCCGCAGAATCAAACTGTAAGATTCAACGAGAGAAGTCGACTACTTCTTCGGGAAAGAAAAAGAAGTTCCCCCTTAAGGCGGCGATAGGGGTCGCGACGTGACTTCGTTGCCGACTTCAGAATTGGGATCTCCGACGCTAGATTCTCTTTATCCGGAATCCTCTCCACCCTTAATTTACTCATTCCGACGAGCGGCTGTTCAAGACTTTCCAACTCTATTAAATTCTTTGTTCGCCGACGGACAAGTTCAATCGGAAAATTTCATATCCGACTGTATGAATTGCGGTCGCCCCGGCCATGTCGATGTCTCGGATGAGCGAAGTTATTTCCCTCGTGAGTGGAATTCCCCGGCCGTGCAATAATTCCGTTTTATCCGCCGTTAATCGCGATAAAGTAAGCCGGCCCGACGAACCACGTGAATTACGTAAGAACGGAAATAGAAGAATCCACGGGATCACGCCTCCGCTTCGCTCGCCTGGTTTTCTTAATTGCGCCGCCCTTTGAATTTAAATTACTTTGGAACGCCGAGACTCCCGCTCGCCAGCTCTCCAACCATCACTCTATTTCCCTCTCTTTCATTCCACGGGCTTCTACAATATTATCGTTACATGTATTTTTCAATAATTCATTCCAGACGCGCACAAAAGTTATCAATTCTCCGTCACTGTTATCTCTACCGCGCACGACGTCCGCCCTTCCCGTCCTTTCCCTTTACACAACATCCTACGATCCAACTGTGCAGTTTCAAATGCAATTCCTCTCGCATTCAAAGACGAAAAGGGAATTGGAGAATCGTGCATTTAAATTAGGTTACGAGTGACTCGGTTCTGTTATTCTACCGGGCGATACACCGTGCCACCTAACGCGCAAACTATTTCTCATTTGGAAAAATGGTTGGAACGAAAGTTGGCGAAGTATAATATATTGAAATATTTTTTACACGTAGCAATTTTACTTATCGAAAGATGCACAATTTTCCCCGGTGAACTAGTCCTCTAGTTCTAGCAGCGTCCGAGATATTTGAATCTATACGTGGCAACTGTAGCTACTTTCAGACAACACTCACCAATGTGAACTTTCTCACTAATTAAAATTTTTTAAATCTTTAATCGATTAACTGACTGCATTGAAGAGAGGCCATAGAATTGAGATTAAAAATTGTTTCCTAAAATATTATATTTTCAATGTTTCTTTAAACTTTAAAAACCGTGTTTGATATTTTTCAAAGGGTTACGTCCATTCGGTAAGATGTAGAGACGCCTCTTCGGGGTCGTGTCAGTGGATCCTGAGTGTCTGGCGCGTTCAAGCGAAATTGCGTGTTCGGAAAACAAAGGACGCGAGAGATGAAGAGTGAGAGGACGGGAACAGAGGAATAGTGTGGGTCGTGACCGCGTAAAAATGTCGGATGTTGGCGGTAATCGTCGTGGCGGAAAGCTGGCTAAACAGCGTCTAAAACTGGCCGTGGAAGTGGCGTCGGGGACGCTAATTAGTTCCGGCAACGACGGAAAAATGTCGCAATTAGACGGCAGGACAAAGGGACAGGCCGCAAAGGGACGAGCGATAAATTTAGAGTCCGCGTAATCGTGCGCGCTCGCTCGCCATCGTCGTCGCGACGAGATCCGCTCGTCCTGTTCCGCGGAACGAGAGCGGAGCAACACTGCGAGACAAAAGTAGCAGCAAATTGCAGAACCTCGCGTTTCCAGTAACGAATAGACGAATTTACGCGCAAATATACCGGTGAATACTTGTTGCTCGGAGAATACCATTCGCGAGAATAGTAGAACAACACCGGGACGGGATATGTCCGCTACACCTCTCGCCGAGGAATTCTTTACCTCTCAGAAATTGTTATTTCATGGGAGATGTTCGCACGGCGTCGCGTCTGATGAAACGTGGACTTCTGTATGCTTTCTGACGTCTCCGGTGAGTCGGTTGTTTGAACCGAGCGTAAAACAAATTGATCGACGCGCGGGATTATATTGTTCCACTCGCGGAAAATTGATTTGACGAATTTTCGAAGTAATAAATCTGGAAAAATTGTTTTCAAATACAGCAGTAGACAAAAGTTTAAGTGCGCTCTAAAAAAGACGATAGCGATTTTGATACTGTATTGGGAAGCTAGAGCAATTCGTTTACCATAGGATGTGAAAAGAAATTTTTTCGAAAATTGTAATTGACCGGAATTGATAAGAAAAAATTAAAAGGGAATTTAATAAAGGATCAAATTTAAAAAGTACATTTTGTACAGATATTTATAAACATATTCTGAAAATTTCGTCGAAAATAGAGAGTACACAACAGTTTTATTCAAATATCTCGGAAACTAACACGGAGCAACCGGGTAGACGTTACGACAAAAGGTGTTCAGAATGTGCATTCATGTTTAATTTTGCATTGAGGAAAGATTTATCTTGTAACAGAGAATTAAATATTATTTTTAATTATCTTCACGGTTCATTTGATTCTTCAGTTTTATTAATTGAAATTGTATATCGTGTTCGAAACATTTTCCTGCGATGGAAACATTACCCGCGTGGAATAATAATTTTAATATTTTTTGTGGAATGTAACATTTTATATATTCGCAAGAATAATTTTCCGGGGTCTGCACGAAATAATGACTTGAAAAAATATTTAAAAATTCACTCTACGACGTGTACACATAATTATGAATATTAAACTTGACTTTCAGCGAGCACGGATTTTCCTAGTTATTCGAAGCGTTCCGGTATAAGCCACGTGCAATAGGAAAGTTTCCCCACAGTTTCGCCATCATTGCAGATGGCTTCGTGAGGGGTCAAAGACGCACCGGCACTGATGTGCCTCTAGAAATTCTATTTGAAGTGCCAATGCCCAGGTTCCGGATCGATAAGTACTGGTTTCTAATCAAGAATCCTGGCAGAACAATTACACCTTCCGGTAACATTTCATTTTTTCCATGTAGAATCCCTTAACCCTTAATCGGGCGTGCGTAAAAAGTTGCATAAGTGGTCGCGTGGGTGTTTAGCACCCCCAATTAGTAAATTAAAATAAAACACTAAATCTAACCAAAATCAGACTTTTGTTAATGAGAACATTTGAACTACTAAGTAATTAAATTATTCCGACTCTGTAAACATTTCTAGGATCGCTGATCGGAACACAAAAGTTAACAGACGGATCGAAGAAAGAATGATTCGAAAGATCGGTTTAATTTTCGATAGCCAGAAGCGGGGGAGGAGTCGCATTCGGTAAATTAAGGGCGGTTCGCCGGTTAGAAGGGCGCCCGTATAATTTCCGCGGCAGATTATACGGCGGCGTGTGCAGGAAGAAAACAGGTCGTCGCCGTTGTTTCGTTGGCTGGGAACCGAATGCATTAGCGGCGGTAAGCTCGAAAATATTTTTTCCGGGCCAGACCGGGAAGCAGTTAATTTCCCGGGCGGCTCGGATCCGTATGCCGCTTTATCAAAGTGTTTTTTGTATTCGAAACTCGGGACCAAAAATTCCCCGTGTTTTACGAGTCGAGGCCGAGCTTGCCCTCCCCGTTTGCATTCTGCGTGCCTCGATAACGCCGCTCCGTAGATCCCCTGTGTGCCCGGGAGGGAAACAATTGCTCGAACGCGAGATTCTCGGTCGGGTTTCGTTCGCTCCGAAAGTTCGCTCCTGGGTCAGGTGAGGCCTGGTGCAGGTGACGACCGTGGCTAAGAATGATTTATCGAGACCGGCCGCAAAAAGAACGCCGGCTAACGACGCGCGTCTAAAATCGAGAGGAACATTAGCGATTTCGAAGGGGGAAAGAAATGAATTCCTGTCAACCGTTCCCCGTGATCTCAGCACGCGCGGCTCGCTAGAATAAATCGCGAGCATAAATAAAGGGGAATGTCGCTCGAATCGGCCGCTGCATCTCAGATCGCCTGAAAACCTAGCGTGCAATTTTCTGCACGAGCGTGCGCCGGTGTATTAAAGCAAAAAATAAACTTTCTGCATTTTCAACAACAATTTTCGACAATCAATTGGCTACCATATTGTAGATCCAAACTGAAGATTCCGTAATTGTTTATAATATCGCGTAGATGCACAGAAACTGATAGAGATTATTTCTGACAACGTATTTTGGTTGAATTAAGACCCGTGTAAAAATTAAAATAAAAAACTTTATTGAAAAGTGAATTCTAACAACGAAGAACGTGATGGACCAGCAAATTGTATTTCACTGGCAGAATGTGTTGATTATAAAAATCGGATCATTGATCTAATAGATTCAGTCACGAGAAGAAACGCTCGCAAACGAGTTTGTTAAAGAAAGAAATAAATGAATTTGTTCGATTACGAATTGCAACCAATAGAAAGAATAAAGAAACATGGAGGCACGAGTGGTTGAAAGGGTGTATGCTGATAATGCGCGATAAATATTCAGACACGACTCGTTCCAGTCGGAAGGCCGCAAAAAGGAAAGAGGAGCGCGCGAGCGTTGGACGAAACAAAGTGAGAGCCTGCAGCAATCTGTTATTAATTCTGCGGGGGCGTAGAGCGCGGATGCGAGTTCGTTTTCTCGTTAACTAAACCGTCAACGCCGCGGAATTTATCGTCATCGGAATTATAAGCAATCCACCGAAAGTGATTTAAAGTGGGGGAATAGATGCGAGAGCAATTTCTGCAGCGTCCAGCCCTGACCTCACCCTTCTTGCTAGGAAACGTGGAAAACGCAGGGGGACTTGGCTTGCACCGATTCGCCATTAGTTTCTCGCCGATCGGTGAAAGGAACATTTTGAAGGGAAATAAATCCCTGTCGCTGGTTGTCATCGGGAATGCAGCGCGGCAATGCCGATCTTTCAGCCGAGTCTTCTATCTATCTTCTATGCAGATTTATGTGGCATATCTGCGGTGCCGTTCGCGGTGTATATTTTGCCTGATACTACCATGTTTATACTACTTGTATTACCTACTTCGGCTGCCACCTGTGCCCGACGAGTTCAAATTTTAATGAAAAACTGTAAATTAACTGCCTTTGTTCATCATTAAACTACGGACGTGGAAAGTGGAATCAAATTAAATTTGGTTTTCAGCGCTGGTAGCCTTTGTGGATCTGAAATAAATTTTACAATCGTACTAAATTCCGTCGAATTTTGTATTCATACATTTTTTTAATTTCCAGAAGCCACAATTACATGAAAGTAGAATAAAAATTCAGTCAAGAACGTTTACTCGGAAACTCTTCCGAATATTCGGCTGCATCGTACACATGTTAACTTTTTCAATTTCGAGCCAGTGCAACTAAAAGAAAATATTTATGAAATATTTACAAAACCGGTATCACGGTGGAATATTTATCCCGCGGACGTTACTAACGAAGTAAAAGATAAGCCGCGTTATCCCGCAAAATTTAGCTTTCTTGTTCGGAGCCGAGTAAAACCTGAACAAACAATATGAAAGTTTTAAGTGATCGTCAATACGTGAAGTTTCACGGGAAAAACTCCGGAGCGAGGGTTTTTTCGTTGGTTAGGTAAAAATGCGAGAGACCGCGTCTCGCTGGTTTGTTTAAACTAACGTACACGGATATTTTCGTAAAAGAGCTCCGACTGGCATCGGTAATTCGGAACGGACAGAGACAAATCCTGCGAGAGGCAGATTCTAGCGTGCGATACCCGCGTCTGCCAGCCGGGGAGAGTTTCCCCCTGGTGCTCACGGGTTAATATATTTCCCAGCATGCCACGGAGCAACTTTTTCTTCCGCGTGGCAGCCGACTTTCAGGTCGAGACAAGCTACGTTTCATGCAGCTACGGGGGCTGTCGGGATTCTGACGTGTTGCGGGCCCCGACGGCGTTCTTTGATGGCATTAAATGATGGCAAATATCGAATCCGTAGCTGACGGCAGCTTTGCAATCTTCGACAATCGGTAGTTCTCATCAATCGACGCGCACGTGCATGCAGACCCGCACGAGGAAACGGAGGTATCCAGGAACGATCATTTTACGCGATCTAGGAAATAAAAAATTGGTTACAACGAAAATATTCGCTGTATTGCGAAAAAAAACAGTAATGCGCATATTCATGTTGTGTAACCCTCATATGTTCCTCAGACATGGTTGCATGGAAGATCCTAGAATAATATTTCACCCCTTCTTACTTCATATTACTAATCTACGAATTATGCTTGAATTATAGTGTGACATTCGAAAGAACTACATTTTGCAACACAGACAAACAGGTAAATGGATGAATCTTCACCCTGAGGAACGTATGAGGAAAACGACATGTTCGAATACATCCCTGAATGGAAAGAGAGACTCGCATAACAGATCGAATCTTCTAAACTCGGGAGTGCACCGATGCAAAGTTCGACACTTTCGACTCCCGCCGAGATAAACACGGAATCGACGGCGATGGTCGAATTTTCCACCGGAAAAAAGTCGTTTGGTCGAAGAATTAATCCGGGAGGGGTACAGTCTCGTTTGCATTTCCGCCTTCCGTATTTAAATACAAAAACTTTTTCGATCCAACCCCCCACCCCCAGCTGTGCCTCCCGCCTAGCGCACCCCGTGACCGGAACGGTTCGACCCAGGAAGCGTTGGCCATTTGTAAGGAGAAAGTTCCGGCGAACGTCCGCCTTATTCGACTTGGTACGGACCCTCCGTTGGAAAAAGTAAGTTTCCCAGTTTTTCAGGAAAGTTTCTTATCTGCCGGCGGGGCCTCGGGAACGAGATAAAGCGCGTCGATTGCCCGGTGCAACGGGGATCGTCGTCCGCCAACTTTTCGGTCACGATTACGTATCTAATTGCGGTTAATCGGCCCCCGTAATCCATAAATTCCTTTTATACGCGTTCGCCTTATCTATCGTGGCCGATAACCTTGCTCTGACGTCCGCCAGGAACTTCAACCGCACCCCGATGTTCTTGAATATCAAGTTTTTTTACAGCGAGTCAAAAAATGATTCGCTCACTCTTAAAAAGGATAAGATAACTTTTTAAATATCGCGCTATACGATTTGTTTTTTTTAGATGCTAGAGCAATTAGTTTTATATTAAAAATTTTTTAAATACGTTTTATTTGAAAAGTTGTCGCCTTTTTATGAATGTGCCAATACTTTTTTGACCCACTGTGTCTTTTGGACGCGTTAATTGGTACAGTTTAACCCAAAAGTATACGCACGAAATTTTCAAATCAGAATAACTTGTTTTTCCAAAAATAAATTCCTTGAACCTTGCGCTATTTTCAAACTGTTGAATGAATTGCACCCGTCAATATCATTTGAACAATTTGTTACCATGAATTTGCTACCTCCGAATTTCTCTACAATTTGTTTGTTACACGTCGACCGTGTGGACCGTATTTAACTCACACCGTGTTGGTTGAAAACGTTGCGCGAGTTAAATATGGCTGCACCATGGATTCCAGCCATAACTGACGGACGTAAATCAAGGATATATTCTATTTCGAAAATTTGTCAGAAACTGGCGAATATTCGAAACGAATCGATTTTTGCTTCTTTCAGATTTTCAATACTTTGTTCCAGTTTTCATGAAATCCGTTCGAAACGAAGGTTTCGACGTCATTACAGAAACCGAATTGCATAGCGTGACCAGAGGCGACATTCGTGATCTCTAATACACGACCGGTGTGTGATCTGTAATCCGTTATCAGCAGGTGTATGGCCACGGTTTCTGTTTGATGTGACAGACTATTCGCGTGCAACGATCTTTTATTTTTATTTTTAACGTCACGCAGCACTGGTGCTTTATGATCCATTTTATGGGGAATTTCGTTCGATGACGACGTGACCCGCGGTGACGCCGTGCGTAGCATTGATACGTTCTGCGCGAACGATGGAAAAACTATTTATATTTTACCGGGAGAATATAACGTTGCAGATGATCGCTCTTTCAATCGTAAAACTTCCTCTAATGTTTCGAGACTCGCGTTATCGCCTCGTCACAAATCTTCTGCATGCGGACTTGCTTCCTTACAAAGTGGAAGCTCTAATTCTTTCTACAGAACTGATTGGTTGAGTGTGTGGCTCAGTTAAAAGTTATCTATCTCCTGTCCTGAATCCCTATCTTTGCCTCTAACATTGGTATTAAACAATTTTCAACGAACAATAATTTTCAATAACCGGCACGGAATCAGTTCGCTTTTAATAATTTTCCAATTGTATTTCTTCTGTTGTAGCAAGTATGGAAAAGTGGTTTGTTTGGTATTATCATATTATTTTGATAGTTAACATGTATTATAGTTACATTATTTTTCAAAATTTACTCTTGACAATGATCTACATCGAAACGTCGAGTTTTTGAATTAATTTGAAAAATTGCTACTTTGTATTATTGATGGAACCCGTGCGCCGATACCACCGCACAATTAATTTTCAATAACAATTGTACCGTGCACAAGCAAACGGAACAAGCAAACGTGTTAACATCAGGTATGGTTCGGAGATTGTTTCCATACTCTGGAGCTCTGGGCGAGCTTATAAGTCAAATAGTCGCAGGAACTGTAATCGGCTCCGTGGAAAATCGAGGAGATCGTTAAGTTAAGGTCGCTGTCGGGACCGAGCGTTCTCCAAGGAACGGTAGCGGTCTTCAAAGTCAACAGCAATGGCGGGAAGTCCGGAACAACTCTATAAATTCAAAACTTAAACTCGACGCCGGTGATAGGACCTGTTCACCTCTGTTCCACATAGGTGTGTACCGAGGACAGACTCCACGGAGCCGGTACGGGTCCAATGTTTGCCCCCTAAATTTCGTTGTGGCCGCGATTTGGAACTTCGATGGGTCTGATGGCGTTCCGAAAGCTATCGCCGGCGTCCCGAGCAACCGAGATTTAATCGAGAAATCGAGTGGGAATATCGAACCACCTAGGAAATTCCGTGTTGAAGAGGACCAAGAGAATTCTTGTCAAGTTTCCTCGCTTCCCTGTACGTTTACGGAGACATTATTTGTGGATACGGGGTGAACAATTTCTATTCAAGATCCAACACTAATTTTCTACACTGCAATACGATGATGGGGGTAGCATTTACCCCTTACACTACTATTTATTTAAAGTGTTTGTACTCTTTGTACTCTTTATAATTGTAGCATAAAAATGTGTAACAATTAAACAAATTGTTTTCCGATTAAACTTATCGATGAAAATGAGGGCAATCGACGCATTCTGTTAACGAGTTTCGAGTTTCCTGAACGCACTACGATAAAAATTCAATTTTATTTATCGTTCAAGTTCTTCGTTCACCGTAATTCGCGTTCTCCATCGACGAACAATGCAGCCGTTTATTACTACATTTCGACCAATCATCGCATAATGCTGTCATCAACGTGTCGATTCTGTCAGAAAGATCTTTTTTCGTAAAACACGGCAATCACGATTTCGAGCTTGTGTAAATAAACGTTGTGATTTCCAATACTTTTTATTTGAAATGCACTCTGATTACAGACTGCACAGCGAGTAATGTGATTATTAGTCCGTATGTAAATCGAGAATCAATTAATCAATTTTTTAATAAATGCCTGGCTAATGTTTACTTCCTAACGTAACATATAAATATTTACAAATTAAAAATACAGATATTCACGCGGTACGTATCATTTTAGTCGTATGGAAAATATGGAGAACAAAATTTTCCGAGGCTGTAATAATTTATAAACTGTTACCGTGGACAGAATAAATAATCATGTATTTTGTCGGACACCGATATCTCTTTTCCGTGGTGTTTGTACATTTCCGGGACATTCAAAATGGGGTAAATGGAATCGTTGCATATTGAGAGATAATTATCTGGAATTTATCTTTCGGAAAGTATTCTTTGATTGTACGAAAGCTCATTAAAACCGTAGTCGAACAGTCGTGCGGCCTCTAGCGAGGTTTAAGTAGCAGTGGTCGACGAAGGATCAGGCATTCTATCGAAAAGACGATTGTCGAGTTGTTGCAGGGTATCATCGGGACAGTCGTCGGCTCTTCGCGTTGTTTTCCCAGCTCGGTGTTCAGTGGAACCACGAAGTTTACCCCTGTGAAAGTGGTTCTCGTTAATTGAGTATCATGAACAATTCGTCGTCGAGTTGCGAGAAATTCATTCGCGCCGGCGGCCCGTCAACCATCGCCGGACCGTTTTGCTCGCGTCAAAGAGGGCTGAAGGGTGCTCGCCACCCGTCTAACTTCCTCGGCGGTCGGGATTCAAAGTGGTTCCCGGCATTGTGTCGCGGCTTAAACTCGACGCTCGCTGCGAATCGACGCGATGAAATCCGGCGAGCTGGCCGCGCGGAGCGGCGCCGAACGCAGCGGCGTCCACGCGAGCCTCAAAACTCTAAGCTCGGTATTCAACGGGGAATCGACAATGGACTGCAGAGGCAGAGCCCAGACAAGCCAACAACGTCTGAGGAAGCGCACCGAGGAGAAGGGGACTTTGTTCTAAGATTCCGGCGAATCCCACAACGCTCCCTACCTCATTGTCCCACTCTGAATGGACTCAAGACGCTTGACGGCCTGGCCCAGTCCGCAGGAAAGTGTCCGCCGATGTGTATCTTCGACTCGCCCGTTCGCTATGAATTTCCCACCCTTTGGACACACGGTAGGTGTGCAAAATGTTCGTACACTTTTCAAAATGGAATAACTTTTTCATAATTGTACCAAACGATCTGACTTTTTAGAATTATTGTGGTATCGGGAATATTCGAGCACCCGGTATATACAGGGTGTATCCGTTAAGTTATGTCACCATTTTTTAGGCATTTCCAGTAGTGCGATTAAAAAATGTTTTAGACAAAAGTTTCTCAGTTTCTCAGTTTGGGGAACTACATGTTCTATGTAGTGTTGCGAGTAAACCCTGGCGGATGCGTTCACGGCGAAGTTAAATTATCTTGTCTTTTTTAGTGGAAAAAACTTGCAGAAGGTGGTCGAGAGAACGCCGTCCTCCGGGATGGTTTGGAATACACTGGTTGAGGAATTAATATGAGGCAGTTTATTAAATACCAGCTGATAATGTGACTTGGAAGTTGCAAATTGTCGGGGAAAGCGGGTCATCTTGAAATTGACAACGTGACTGAGATGATGATAATGCACAGGCTGTTATCAATGTATTCCCGGAGACTAGAAATTCCTCATTAAAATCACTGGTGAAACAGTGTGTCGCGTCATCGGAATACGCCACGTTCTCGTTGCTGCTGAGCTGACAAAGCGGAAATGAAATTAAAGCACATCCAGCAACGTGGATATGAAAGATTTGGCCAAGCTCCGCGCAAGAGTCAAGAAATTTATAAAGCCGCTGCCGCTATTCCACTGGTCGCAGCATTTAAATGGATCGCAAAGTGGTTACGTGGACTTCGCGATAGAACGTCTCCTCATTACGGAAACAACGCTCGGGACCTCGTACATCAGCTCTAATCTCACCGGCCATTACTTTCCGCGAATTAAAAATATCAAAACAACTATTCCTCAGTCGGCATCGCGATCATCTACGGACAAGATACCGTGATTCATACGGGCCATTGGAATGTACACGAAGACACCGTGAACGACCTTACAACCCCACAGGATCTGCCATTTTTTATTTCTTTATCCATCATATAATTGCTAAATTGTTCTTTGACTGGAAGGCAAGTTTTTAAAATTTCAATTCTCTTTTTAAGGGCTGTCGCAAATTGGTGTCAGTTTATTTCCTCGTGCATAACGCGATGAAGATTATAAGTTCATAACTCATAGCAAATTAATTAAAACTTTTTATTCGAATAAAAAATCTCTCACCACCGAGATTTTAAAAAACGTTGAATTTTCTGTTTGATCGTTGCACGCATAAATTCAATACAGATAATGGTAGACGATGCAGACAATGCTCGAACGAGCGAATATTCTCACAAAAATTCTACCTTGGCTGCCATTATTCTCATTGCAGGATCATTCTAATAATTTCACCACCACTTCGTTCGATAAAAATACTGAGCTACATCAATTGCTTCTCCTTACAGTTTTTTTAGCGGGTCGCGTATTGAACATTTAATATATACGTTTTTCCATCGACGTCGGTCACCATCAATAACTGCGAGTTTCACAATTTCAACCATTTATAGTTCATAGCAACGTCGAGCGATAACAGGTGTTTTGAAAATTCCCAAAATGTTAGAAATCTGTCCTTAGTAATGGAAAATTTCAAGAATAAATTTGTAGAACCTGTACCAATTCTGTACATGATTTGAAAATGTCAAGCAAGAATATCTGCCACTCTCAGGTAGAATGATTTGAAAAATGCATGAATGCTCGGATCGGATTGGATCTCGCAATCTTCGGTTATCCGGAAGTTTGTGGCTTAGCGTAGTGCAGCGACGGTGCAATTAATAAACGATCCGAATCGAAATAGCCACAGAGACTGTGCCGGCGATCACCGATCGATACGAACCGTACGGAAATTGATAATTCATCATGCACGTCCGGCCAGAATTCGATACTCCGGTCCGACAATAAAATCGTATACACCGGAGACCGAAAACGTCAGTGGTGTACCGTGCGCCGCCTTTTTATCGAAGCATCTTTTCCCTCGGGTGACAGTCGCGGAATATTGTGTCGCATACAAATTTAAATTTCGCCGCTCCGATCACTCACGATTAACCGGGGAATCGTAATTATCGGTTCCCCGTCGGCGACGCTTTATCCCGCCGCTTATTCGGTTCGGCAAAAATAGACAATTCGCTTGCGCGATTTAGATTTACACAGTGCACACAACGCCACAGACAATCTCCTGGCTCGTCGTTTTACTCTCCGTTCTTCAAAAGTAATTCGCAGACGTTCATACATTTATTTGAACACTGCGCACGAGATTTTTATAAATTTTACGATCGACAATAATTATTCATTGTAGTAACCACTGGACTGGAAAAATGACTGGGAACGATTTCACACAGGATAATTCGAGAATTCACTTTCTAGTTTTTAAGGGGTGAGATTGGTTATAGAAAAAATTTCATTTACTTTTCCATGAGATATATCTAGAACAACAAATGATCAAACTGTTAAGAATTTATTTATTCGCATTTCTCTAAATAAATCGTGTGAGTAAACGAATACTTCTAATTTCTAAAGAATCAATCGACAGAGGTCTTCCTCGTATCACAGGAAAGAAAAATAATTTCGGATGTTTCGCACGCGGAATCGAAAGCTCTCGAAAAGCTACGGTTTGATTTCTCGCTTCTGCTTAGCCAGCAGCGTGAAAACACGAGCATCTCGTAAATTCGATTCGTGGAGGCTCGCATTTAATATCTCGCGGATTACGCGTTCGCGTATTAATACGGATACAGTTAGGCAGATTTGAATTTGGCCGGAACGCGGGGTGGCTTGTTGCGGATCGATCGCCGGAGTCTCGGCCGTGTAATGAGTCCAGATTGTTTATAACGTTGTTTATCAGCCGGCCTCGTATCCCCGGCTTTATTCCTCCCATAAATCGTATCTAGTGGTTCGCGTCTCTGCCATCTGACAAGCAATTAATGTAAACGCGTCGCAGCCGACTACTGTGCCCAGTTAACGAGACGACGTTTTTGTTTAAATAAAATAATGCTGAGAGTGCGCGGTGGTTTGCCCTTTGCTCGCGGAACTGTTCCATCGCCGATATTACCAAACGTAATTAAAAATTAAATACACCCTTTGACGCGTTACTCGAACGAGTAGTCAAACTGATTGCTACATATTTCCCCATAAAAATTCATTCCGCGAATTATGAATGAAACGTTTTCATCAATAAAATGTGAAAGCTTTTCCATCATTCCGGTAATTGAAGAATATATACGAAGCGTATCAGTTTGATTCGTGATTCCAGGTTTTGTAAAATAAGGAAATATTTAGTTTTTCTTGGGGTGGGGTGACGGGATCGATAAATCGATAGTTTTCAAAGGTGGAGGGACACTTACTGCCAATAAAGGGGACTTTAAATATTGCTTCCAGGGGGATGTAATTTTGTAAAGTTCCACGGAGATAATTGCCGCGCGCGTTATCGTTCTTTTCCCCCCCGCAATATCGACTTTATAGTCTGGAATTATATTCACACCTCACGCCATTATTAAACATTAACGAACTGTCTGTACGAGCGCTTAATCCGGTTTAAAGACTGCATTTACCAGGCTCCGATAAGGCTTCCGTAGTTCCCGACGGTCAGAATAACGCACACACACACACACATATATATATGTATGTATATATATATCGCTGAAGAGCTTTTGCCAGGATCGTAACAAAGCTTCGTGCAACACCGACTTGAGCTCTTATGAAAACACGAGCCGATTTTGAAACTTCAGGAGCCTTTACATGGCCGGGAGCTAGTTAAGACGCTGGATACACAAATTTGGATCATCCGTTCACAAATGAGATGGTTATTCGCGGAATGGAATTGTTTTCCTCGCTATTCCAAGTACGATGCACTTGTTCACGAGTATTGCGCTAGATATGTTCGGCGTCCGACCACAGACTGCCCACTGTTACTTGCAGCACCGACTATAGCTTGATCACTACTTGGCCCTGCTGAATCGTAGATTACACGTCTACACTTTGCTACCTGGAAGACAATCAATTATTTATTGTCGCGTTCGCAGACAGTCAGCTGCTACTGGAAGGTTATCTAGCTTTCTCAGTAGTGGTATTTTATGCTGTAATTTATTATGAAAATTCCAAGAGCATCCGTTAATTTAGAAACACGATTTTTAATATCACAAATATTGCTATGGTTGTATTTTGTAATTATATTGTACGGCTGTTTCCGCATGTGATAACTTTCGCAGAAACCATAAAATAAATGTTAACAAACATGCTTCTAAGTTAATAAAATACAGTTTGTTTACTGCGCTTAATTAAAAATATATGGTTTTAACTTCGGCGAGAATGGAACGTACAACGGAACCTGTAAAATTTCAAATGAATCGTGAAATTACTTTTTCAGTGTGTTTTAACATTTTATATAATGTAATAAAATACAGCCAATTTGACGGGTTTGTTAGTAATATGTTGTGAATACATTTTTCAAATATGAAATTCCGAGAAATTTCAAATGCGTTGCCATGTTCGTGTTTCCTTTCTATAACAGCAGGTTATTTTCATGCGAGAGTTTATTTGAAATCATAATTTATACTGAAACTCGTAATTTGTTGAATTGATGAGATTTCTTTCTACGCACAGATTGCGATCATTTCGTTGATAGAATATTAAACGCGCATTATGCTAACACAGTAACTATAAAGACTATTATCGAAACGAATGATACAATTTGCACAACTTGCAATTCGATGGGTCGTTTAAATTGAAACATTTTGACCATTTGATTGTCGCGTCATCTCATTTAAATTACGGTTCATCATCCTGCTAAGTAACCAAATTATTTACGAGATACGTGCTAAAATATCTATTTCATCAATTTCAACACTGGTTTAAAAAATTCTTTGACACAGATAACAGCCCCGGATATTTTTCAATCTGAATATCTTTGCATCAGGCTAATAATTATTGCAACTGTCAATCAAAATAATATTGGCACACTTATCGACGGACCATAGCTCTTTAATATTGGAAAATTTCGACCTATTGCAATTTTTTTTTTGCAAATCGAGGACTTTTCAAAACTGAAACTGTTTATTGTATAAACTGTAATTATACCATTAATACTATTAATATAATTGTATAGCCTACAAAAAATATTTTCGTAAAATTGCAATTGGCAAAAATGTTCAGAATATGCATAATTTACACATTTTTAAACTTTCAATGGGTCCACATAAAAAAGTTGTAAATTTTTAATATCGTCTCTGGAATCACCCAAAATTTTGTTCGCATCGTGTAGCGAACTAATTGTTGCAATATAATTTTCCTATGGTGGTTCAGAAAGTGCGGCAATATTATTGATTCACGGTAACGCAGCAAGATAGGAAAATATTTGAATGCAATGGAATTTCCACGGTCACGGGTTGGTCAGTTAGCGTGCCTGTGAGAGCGGATTCGATGAAAAGCGTAACATGTTCAGAGGAAGGTATCGTTTCGAAGTCGACTGGAGCGGCTGCGAGCGAAGATAATCGATCATCGGCGGCCGGTCCTCGCAGCGACAAACGGCGAGCGTGTCGATGTCGCGAAAAGCGGCCAGCGACAAGGGTTCGCTCCGCTTCGCTGACCGTTTATAGATTATCGATTTGCGTACGATTACGAGCGAAAGCCATTCTCCGAGCGCGGCCGAATCTTTCGTCGTTGAACCACTTAATTCTTTCACGAATCCGCGTTCACCCTAACTTGGACAAACCCCGAAGGAAGATATAACCCAAAAACGCACAAAGACGCAGAATTTCAGGCGAATTTCTAACAGCACCTGGAAACGACCAATTAACGAACGTTCTCGGAACGATCAAAGCGGGCAACGAACAGCGACACAGAGAATTATCATCCTCGGGGAAATTTGAATGATCGTTGTGGGATCGTTCTCGTTGAAATTCCAATTGGACCGGAAGTTTAATCAATACAACGAGGCACAACACTCCGTTGGAAATTTCACTCGTGGGCTTAATTGCGTTCCGAATTGTTTTTTGCCGGCCGTTATGTCCGCGCTCAACTTCCACCACGGGCCATTTCAAATCAAAGTGTTGGCATCAGCCGGAAAGTACGTTTCTACAGTTCGATTTACGGACTACGGAAAAAAGTGGTTTAATTGTTGGACGAGTTCGTGGTTTTCAGAAGTGAAATTATTTCACTAATATCAAGAATAATAGTATTAAAAAAAGAATTTGAATCCATCCGAGCAACACCCTCGAGTGTTCCTCTAACGGCACGACACTACCAGGTAGTGATAAGCGATAACCGGAATTATCGTATAATCGAATGAAACCATTCATTCACTCGTCATCCGCGATTATCGTTTCGAAGACTATCGATAAAATACTGTATTTCAGACGCTCGGAGTGTATCATCGGACTGTGCGTCTCTCGCGTGCTCTTCCAAGAAGTCCATCTCGGACGTCGTTCGACCCTTTTGTTTCGCGATTGGTTTCCATAAAAACGGGCCGCGTTCGGTGCAGTGGCAATCGGTCGGAGCGCGCTCGCGGACAATTATTGTATATACATGCGGCGGCGGCCCAGTTTCCAGTTCTTATAATGCTTCCAGCAGATCGTTTCCTCCGCCGGGGAAACGGCGGAGGCGGCGGCGGCTGGGCGCAATACTTGGATGGCTCGGGACGGACTCTGGACTGGCCCTCGGCTCTCGAGCGGCGACCAAGCCAAAAGCTGCAACGGCCCGAGGGAAGAAATGAGGTCGGAAGGGAAACAGGGAGGAGAATATGCGACTCGTTACCTCGATTTTCAACGAGCCGCGCAACCGTTACTCGCCTTTCCGAGGGAATCGTTTGTTCGTCCCTTCTCCCGATTCACCCCTCTGGCCTCCCTCCGCTCGCCCTCGTCGTCCACTCCCGGTCGCGATTCATCCGAGGCCATATGTTACAAGATGGTTGCACAATCACGCGGTAATGCGAGCCTGAAAGACGACCAGACGGACGAGAGAAACGCTCGCGAGGAGCTATCTCTATACCGCCGAGCCTGAAACCACCCCCGGACTTCGGAACTCATCGCGAATGCAGATATGCGTGAATTTTAATGGTCGAGTTCCACCCTCTACGAGTTGGCTGCGAGTTTTTTTTTCTTCCTACCCCCGTGGCCTGAAACCTCTGTCGACCGAGCGGAACTTTTGACTTTGAGCCCTGAATCGCTGATCACGCGTCTTCGTCCCTCGAACGATCCCTTTGCTGCAGAAGAATGAATAATGTTCGTCTCCTTTCTCTACGTACACGGTGGTCCAGGAAGAGTGTAGGAAAAAGGATGGGGTGGTTCCTGAGGTGACTCCAAGCGTCTTTTTCCTTTGCGGTAAGAAGTAGGGTGGGTGGGTGGTATCCAAAGTCGAAATCAGTTCGCTGTAACGGCGCTGGGATTGGTCCGTGTTTTCCGTGTTAATAACTCGCGAACGAAACGGCGAAGAAAGAAAGTGCTTAAAATTATCTCAGGAATCGCTCTGTGAAAATTGTTGAATTTCTGAAGGATTAAAATGGGGGTGACGCGAACGCAATCCAGGTGTTGAAGCCAGTCGGAAAGACGTGCAAGACGGTGGTATTACCGGGGAGAGATCGTCCCCGTCGCGGGAGACAAATAAATTACGACGTGGTAGAGTATTAAACTGCAATTTCAGAAGTTCTCATCTAATGCGCGAAGGCGAGGTTCGCCTCCAATGAAATCTGCATGCAGATTCGCCGGGGTCGCGTGAAAAAAGCTTCATAAAGGGGACAGGTACGGCGCGGGGACCTGGCCGCGGAGGCGAGGGGAAAGGAACGGGGAAAGTGGCGCATTATACACAATAAAGGAGAAACAAGAGAGTAACGTCAGACACACTTAACGTCGGAACTTTTTGCCAGCGGCTCGGCCCATCCTTCTTCCTGTTGGCGCACGGAGAGACGAGAAGAATGAAAGGGCAAGAAGAGGGACGGTAAATCCAGAGGCAGGATTTAAAACGTTCCCAGGTCGACCTGTAAAACACCACGACGACGACGACCACGACGACGCTGACGGCGTCGCGGCTGTGCCCCACAGAACGGAACACCGCTGGGGAAAAATAATTTCTTTGAACCTAGAAAATTATACCGGGTATCTTTCATCTGGAAATGGAAACCTCAGGCATGGCGGGTGCACGCGCTGGCCACTTGCATCATTCATGCCGCGCTGTTGTTCGTTACCGATCATCCGTGCTTCGCAATTCCAGTCCATGAGCTGCCGAGCTCCTCCGAACCACATTCTACCCTTCTCGGTGAGGAATTGTTGAGCTCGGTCACCGGCGCCTGACCAATCATTGACTCACAGTACCGCACAAGAGAAAGTTTAAATAAGCGATTTTCTCAAACTACAATTTTATCTTTAAGCAACAGAGCATTTTTCAATTTATTAGGGGATAGACAAATTGATGATATTATTGATCTATTTTATGCAATAACACGAGCAGGAAAACTAATGGACGAAAGAAAATTGAATTCCAATTTTCGTTATTAGAATTTCAAGTCTAATTTGATACAAAGGCTAATCTGAATGTGTAAGTTAATTAGCATGAGTATGTGTGGATCAATGAGTACACTCAAACCCTAATAATTCACTAAAAATACAAATCCGTCATTAAATTGTTTCGGGATATTCGCAGTCGATCGAACGCAGTTACGCTACACGAATACTTAACAGTAACTTAATAGAAAATATATTCGCGAAGTCCGACTCTGGAATATTCAAAGTTCAGTTCATTTCTCAATAGCGCAAAGTTTTAAGCTGTTCGAAGTTCTAGTGATATGTTCTGTTCAAAGTTCTAATTTACTCCGGTTAGTTCGAAGTTCTAGTTCAAAGTCCTTTAGCCCTGGAACCCACGATGTGCAATCTCCTGCCAAAGGAATTGTTACAGCTAATTTCTTCGGTAGTGACATAACTGGAACGGATCGCCAATTTAGCATGTTGTCCCCAACTATAACTTGGTGTATCCGAAAATCGTAGTACGTTAAATTATTAAAAAATAAAAAAATTTTCGGCGTAACATTTTTAACGTTCAAGGAGTACTGACGCGTCTGATCATGATCGACCAATTCTACTACCTGCATATACTACAGCACTGGAGGCTGGTCTTGAAACTCGATTTTCTCGAAAACGAGTCGTCGAACGAAAACATTTTATTCCTTTTTTTCGATTTAGTTTTACATGTAGAACGATCTCCAGCCCACCGTGTATAAACCGAACCCGCATATTTCGGAATTTGTGGGCAATTCGAGACCGTATTCCCTGTAAGACCAGCACAGTGCGCATGCGTATTCGAGAGAGTTAACGGTTCAAGATCCACGTTACCCGTTATGAATTATTGAAATACCGTTCGGAAGTTAAACGACCAGCCTCGCGTATTTTTCCGATTTTTTTTTCCCCGGGAACAAGACTCGTCCAATACAAAGTACAGCTGTTTTGCACGGTCAGTTTTCAAAAATTCCGCCGTAGAGTCGCACGGGTGTGTAAACTCTGGTGAAATAAAAAAAGAAAAAAACTCAACCGGTCCCTCGGACCGTGTGTAACACTTGGAAAACGGCAGGGTGAAATCGATCAAGCGCTCCCTGAATTAATGAAGCCGCGGTTCAACGTCATAAATTCAACAGACATCGAACTCGACACGCGTTGCCCTGTCAGCTGAACAGTAGCGAACCCGAGGCTCCCGCGTCAGGTATCATCGAAACGAAACAAAGAGTCCGGGAGTATCGAAAGCGTTCGACGTCGAAATTAGCAATATCGAGAGCGACGGCCCGGAGCGAGCAGCCGTCGTCGCGGGGACTGCCAGTGTTCGGTTATCTTTTATTTCCCCGGGACTATTCAGCTGCTGGTTTGATCGAGAAATCGACCGGAAGTTGCTCGGATCGTTCCCTGTCCATCCCTCTCGATGGTCAAGCTGTCGCGGAACCTCCCCCAGCAACATACCCTTCTCCCCGCTCTTCAAACTTCCTCCACAGTTGATTCAAATCTTTAAAACGTTCCCTGAAATCTGTCTACTAATTATCAGGTCGTTCGGAAAGTACTTTCGTGTAGAATGACAGTTTGCAATAATTGCAGTTGAATTATAAAAACCTCGAATCGAATGAAACCTTATTCTCCGTGGTGGTAGCGACTTTAGATCTGAAATCGATTAAAATCGCACTAAATTCTGTCGTATTTCATATCCTAGTATTTTTCAACATTTTCAACAGCTTTAATTGTACAATAGCTATTACTTGACCGTATTTTAAATCGCCTTCATTATTTAAAATCAGCTTGAAGTATGCTGTCATGTAGGAGCGAATAATGGAAGAATGTTTGTCCGATCGGTAACGAACATGTTCGACGAATTGAGAAGTTCGTGTCGACTGAACCTGCCGAGCAGTTCCTCAAAGTGTAATGTAAATTTGTTTCTCGTTGATGGCGTAACAATGGTTTATGTAATTGTTCATCGAATCGCTTTGGGAATGGAACAAGTAACCACTGACGGTCTCGGGTAGGTGAAAGAATAAAGGGGGTGTTTGGTAGAGTGGGGTAATCTCGAACAAGCAGTCGACTTTGAGCACCGGCGGTAATGTATCGGTGATGATTCGCGACCGGTACTTTGTAATTCCAGCGTTTGTTCTTCCATTATGGCGACCCCCGCCACCCTCTGATAAAGGATTCGATTTACCGGGGAATTAACGACCGCTTATTGTCCGCTGTATCCTGGCTGAATGCAGCTCCACCGGGCGCAGAAATTTATTCAATTCCGCATTTGTCGCTGAATAATTGCGCCTCGGATAAAGCCACCCGGGAGGTTTTCGAGAGATAGAGAGTGGGATGGAGGGGGTGAGGTATTGTAAAAAGAGAAGGGACGACGAGAGGATACCCGGGCGCAGAGTTCACGGATGGTAGACCCTGTTCTCGTTGTTTCCGCGAGCAAGTTGCGTTTCGGGGTTGTGCATCATTCCGTTTCCCATATCGAGGCGTCTGGTCGACGAACTCGTCGAGAATGCGGCAAGTTACAACTCCCGGCGCAACCGGCGTCGAGCAAACGAGACCTGTGCTCTCTCGCACACACCACCAGCCGCCATCTTTCACTGTAATCGAAAAGAGAAAAGCTCGATCGATGGCGTTCATAAAACACGGCTGCTCGTAATTAATTGATTATTACTAGACTGCGGACTATCATGCATTTACGAAGAAATTATCTGAGTGAAACATAAAACAGTAAACGATTGTAAAAATTGAAGAATAGGGAGATTATGGTACGAATATTTTTTAACGCATCATTTCCTGTAGATTTTTTCACGCTGATTTCAAATCTGGTCTCAAAATTTTTCAAACAATCGATTTTGATACATTGTTACGATTCTGTTATGTCTGAAAAAATGATTTTCCCCATTTTAGTGCATTTTAATTTATTTATATTTTTGTACTACTCTGTTCCACAAAGTTATAACAGTTGAAACTTTCTAGGTTGAACGGGGTCGTCGGAGATTTTTCTCGGCGAAGAGAGCAAGAAAAAATACGACAAATTCAAAGAAGGAGGTGGCAGCCGCGACCTGAAATTCCGGCGGAGTTTCAGTATGAATTCCCTCTCAATTACACGAAGAGGATTTTCGCCCGCGGTCCAGCCGATAGAAGAAAGCGATTATTTAAATTGATGCTCCCCAACAGGGAGACGGTTAAGACGTCGGAGCAACAACAAAGACAAGACTTCAGCCGACTGGCTCGGCCCGCCCGAGGGCCCGTGAAAGTGGTGGCTCAGACTCTCTAATCGTCTTTCAAAGTATAAAGATGAAATCTCGATCAATGGATTAAGTGGAAATCGACGCCTCGGGGTGCTGTGCCGCTCTGAAACTCGAGGGGCTGGTGACTCGCGGAGAGAAGTCTGATACCACTTCAGCAGACGAATTGAAACGCGAAACGCCACGAAATACGACGATCCACTGAATCGGGAAAGCTTAAATATTCCCTGTCCTGCAATTTATCGAAAGGTTCCAGATCGCATTTTCTTGCCAATCTCTCTTACACAAAGAATTTTTTACAGAGGAGAGGACAAATTACTCTCTGCAGAGATCCTGGAATTCCTGAAATCCCAGCTGAGCATTACAAAACAGCCCCCAACATCTCAACGCGTGAAAGTTATTAGCGAAAACGTATTTGTCCTAACACTCCACCAGCCAGCAAGCGATCTATATAACCGGCGAACTTGTTAGAAAGGTGTGTTTAAAAGATCTCCGGATTGTCGAGATTATTAATATAACGGGGGTCCTGATTAAACAATCTGAACAAGCCGGACTCCACGGACCGTGGTTTCGATAAATTCTAGTACGGGGAGGAATTATTTTCCTCCGGAGTGAGATTCGCTACTCGAGAAAGGTAACCTAAACGAGATTAGCGTGGCTGGTGGCTGCTAAAAGATTCCGAAAGGAAGCCGCTCTAAATAATCTAACGGTGGAAACTCGACGTTGTTTCCCGGGGCATCTCAATAAATCAGCAGCGAACAAGGGACAGACCAAATTATTTCCCCCTCGGGTATAATCCCCGAAAGTCGAAAAAATTGTGCAACAAGATTACGCCGGGCGGCCTCGAAACCCACGGACCTGAAAGATGCAGGCTAGTCCGCTTGTGAAGCGGATCAAAAGTCCGTCGATTAATGTTGCATGGTGGCGTCACAGAAGGAGGAAACAAGGCGACAAGCCATTCTTGCTTTTGCAGTCGTACCAACCCCTCCCTGCTTGCTTCTGCAGGCGCACCAAGCTTCTTGCGTCAATCCCCTCTTCCCCGAGAGACCACCGTCACCGCATCCGCAGCACCACGCTCGGACTTCTCCTTTATCTCTCGAACCCCCGGAGGAACGTGACCGCCGCACCCTGCCACGGGATTCTTCACGGAGGCCACTTTATCACCGACTCCCTGTTTACCTGCTCGTAATGCCCCTTAATTGTCGGCCGAATGCTCCGGACGGAATGGCGATCCGTTATTGCTCCGCACTGGATAAATAATGGCGGTCCGATGTGCGCGGAACGCCGGCTCATCCCTAATTGAATGTCTTCAACCGCGGAATCCACCTTCGGTTTTAGTGCCCTTGAAACGACCGAGGTCATCGCTCTCAGAGGTTAGAAAATTGAGTTACCAATGTGGCGCATAGACATATAAAGATAGACTGAGCCGCTTTTACGAGTTGACGCCCACAATGGCGGCGCGAGGTTACAAAGAGTGAGAGAAAGAATATTAGCCGGGGAGAGGCTCGATTAGACACAGTACGATTGCCCACTTAGCAGTTGGGCACATATCTTTTGGAAACAGCATCGTTGGACACACGGAGGTTTGGACACATCTCTATGTCTAATCGAGCCTCTTCCTTAGCCGGGGTGTATAGTCTATCTTTATATGTCTATGATGTGGTGGCACTTAACTTCGACTCTCACACCAATTTTGAGTTCAACATATTTTCAGAATTTTTGAGACCGACGAGCTCGAAAGGGACGACGGCTCAGATCAAAGTCAGGCTAAACGGAAATGTTGCTTCAGGTGGTGCTACTTTTCTTAATTAGAAGGTAGAGCTGAGAAGTTCCAGTCTGATGGAATCTGCAAAACTGGATGACAAATATGAGTACACTAAGTTCTGGGTCAGGTCCTTGCAGAGTTGGTCCCGTTCTTCTTAATTAGAAGGCAAAGCTGAAAACTACAAGTCTGATGGATTCTACAGGCTTAGACGGGGGTTTAGGTAGGTTTTACAAGACTTTGAAGAATATATAAAGAGGGTTACGCAGTTGGGTGAGTAAGAACTAAGCTCTAGGATCTCTGATTAGGTCATTGCCGGACATTCCGCTCTGGAAAATGCTACTCGCGGGACAATTGATTCCGAATGGAGACGTGGCTTCGGAAAGTGAAGTCTGTCTGATAGCTTGAAGCTGGATTGTTGACAACATGGTGCTAGGTCCTGGCTTAGGTTTGTATTATGTCTGTGTCCGGGTCGGTTGAACCGAATCTCGTCGTCCAAAGCTTCGACACTCTAAGCTGTGTCTATTAGGATTCGACCAGGGGAAACTCTGGCCGCATTCGAGGAAGAAGCAGAGAAACATGGAAGTCGATCAACAGGGTATCGATTTTCGTTGGGCGGCTCCAGGGGGGTTCGGAAGAGCCCGTGGTAATATGAAACGATAATAGTCATTGTTATTTCATTAGAGGGGAAGTAACGAGGTCTGGGGACGGGGGGGAGTTTTCATTGCCTTCCTTTTAAGCCACGGCACGTTTTGCGAGATTAACGGGAAAGAGAGACGTCCCCGGCTGTAACCGAGCCATTGTTGAATCACGCCGCAGCAGCCCTTCGAGCACGACTGCGCCCTCGCGCGTACTGGCAATTATTGCATCGTTAAAGTCCTTTGTTATCATTCCGAACTTCCCGTGTCCTTGCTCGATCCTCCAGTACCACTTCCAGCCACGAGACCTGCGTGCCAACTCACTATTCCTCTTCGATTTTGCTTTTATCGATATAATGACAAAAATTAATACCGTGTCACATCGGCATTGTTATATTAAAGCAGATACCGAGGGTGAAATTTTGATTTCCTGAACCAGGCCGCCTAGACCCAAAAGACTTCGGTAACACAACACCCAAAAGCCAGGTGTATAAGTAACCATTAATATTTTAAGAGTATGATGCGTTAATGAATAAAATCATATACAATTATTCTAGGTCGGAAGAAACGTATAATTTCCAAGTTAAAACAGCTCCGACTGGAAAGGGTTGAAACGCGTTCCGAACGGAGCGAAACCAAACATTTTACACCGGTTACAAACGGGTAACAGGTAAACTTTCATGCTGATATAGTTAAAAGCTAAGCACTGGTATCTGAGGGATCCTGATGCTGTTGTGTACCCTGTCGCACTTATTTTTATGATTTCAATACCGCGGAACGGTGCCCGGGAGCTACACAAAACTGATGGGACTCGTAAACCGTAGAAGCACAGTGATCTGCGAATTCGTTGAGCTGATTCCGAGTCGAACAGTGGTATCGCGAGTATTCGCGGGCACTTCGGCGCCCGGAGGCGTCGCGATCATTTCGGAGAAGGTCGTAAAGCGACGCGCTGGGTACCTGGAAGGCGTCGGGATGACGACGATGCTAAAAACCGCGTTAATCGAAAGGTGCCGTAAGCGTCGTCGGGCGTTAGAGGTTAGATCTCGGCTTTCCCCGAGGAAACGCGGCGCTTTCGCGTGTTCCGACTGGGATGCGGAGCTTTAACGGTCCCGCAATTATTTTCACCGCGGCCGTGGTAAGCCCAGGCCTCGTATAAAACGTCACCTCCAGCGGTGGATCAGGGTCGAAGCAAAAGGCGAAGCCAGAGAGGAAGAGGGAGAGAGAGAGAGAAGTGGAAGAGGAGAGAGAGACTCCAGGTGGGTGGCAGGTCGGGAGAAAGAAAGGCGGCAAAGAACTTCTCCTCGGTCTTTTTCTAGCCCGTTTCCTGCCTTGTCCCGCGGCATTTTCATTCGCTGGTCCACTGGCCGTGGAAAGTCTTTTTTAATGACTGCTCTCCGGTCCAACCGCGAACGGAATGGTCGCGGAGAGGGAGGAGAACTGTAGCGAACACGAAGGGGCGGGATGAAGTGGGGAGAAGCCGAGGCGAAACAGGCTATAAGACTTGTTCGCTTAAAGCGAGTAGGAACCATTAGAGAAGAATATAATCTTTTTTACGCTGTCTCTGGGCTGGCCTCTGTCTCACGGTCCGTGCCTTATGCCCTCCTTCTTTCTGCCCTTTTTCTCCGGGGCCGATTCTCTCCGTTACCCTCTCCTCGCAGATTCCGTTCCGTTCCCTTTGTAGCTGTGGTCGTAATTCAAAAAGTTTTGTCGGATTAAAAATGTGACCGGACTGTCGCGATGGAGGAGGTCGTTCGCTCTCGCTCGACGTCTTTGTCTCTTCGTTCTTTTGCCGGGCTTTTGTACACCGTTCTCTCCCTCTGTACGATCTTTCCCACCCTTATTCAACCCTCTAGCTTCTCTCTCTCTCTTCTCATTCTTCTTCTTTTCTCTTCGTCAGCTGCTTCAACGGCACTCGACGGAAAATTTTTTCACGGCAGTCAGCTCTATTTGCGCGCCGCACGGGGAGAAAGCGGCCGAGGTAATAATACAAAAAGTTTAATTAGGATCGGCGGGATCGACGCCGCCGCCTTCCATCGCGCGTAATCAGAATTCGAGAATTCCCTGACCTCGCGGAGAACTTATCACCGAGACGACGCGTCCATTCTCGTTAAGCGAAGAGATTCGAGATCCAACATTCTTTTCAACAGATTTCTACTAATTCTGAAGAGCAGAATCGTGCTAGGGTCTTTTACAGTGTCGCGCACAGGACTAAAGTTTAAAGTACACTTACGGGGTGATGCTCGCTCGAGCCAGGGTCCATTATACTCGAAAACTGAAATCGCCGCATAACTCGGAAACCTTTTTCCGACGAGCAGAACGTCTCGCGGCGGCACGGCTAGTTCATCTTGTTAACGCACGGCCAAAGGAGCGACGCCGGTAGCGAGGCGCGTTTAAACTTCTGAAACGACGTTCCGCGTTCACTCGGTCCATTGCGGTAGAAGCCAGCAACACTTTAAGCATCGTTTTTACGAGGACGATCACGTCGAACGCGTAAACATGTTCCCGCAACAGGAATTTATCGCATCCACGGGGCATCATCTGTCCCTTCGATCCTCCGTAGCTTCGCACGGATCTGTTCGGAGAGGGGACCACGCGATGGTCCGCTGGAAAATCGATAAACTCGCGTCGCATGTCGCATGTTTATCCGGCATCCTATTTAAAGGCGTCGTTTCGGCGATATTACGGCCGACTAGATATAGTTGGACATTGGGGGTGAGTCCAACGTCGATTATTAACGAATTCCAGCGCGGCCGGTTCTCGCATACCCGATCAGCAATCGGGATTTCAAATTCGGGATAATTGCCGTGGAATAGCTAGTCTAATATTCGCGATGGCGTTTATTCGTTCGCGAATTCGACCAGGGAAAAATCTCCATTTCGACCAGCGAAAGGTTCCCAGAATCTTGTGCTCGACCGACCGTGGTTAATAATGAGAATTAACCGGTATTAGTAATGGAGAACTTGAGAATGTATAGTTTCTGCGGCAAGAATACCGACCAAACCCCGTAAATCACGACATTAATTCCCTCGAATAACCAGATTCCTGCGGCCCGGTAACGAAAGGACGATTTTCCTGCTGCACATCCTGTTCTACCATTCGCGGTCTGTTTATCGAACTCCCACCAATCAGTTTATCACCGTGCAGCGCGATAACTCCGCAATGGTAATTGTTTATGCAAAAAGAAGGGGATCAGCCATCCGAACGGAGTTCTTCCGTTGATTGAAGTTCCGCGGATAATTGGAGAGAAAGTTGTGCCCGTGATACAGATATAAAATAGCCTCAATAACGAGTTGCATATTGTAAATCAGAATTTCAACCGAGATTTTTCATTAGCAGACGTTCTAATTAGTCTTCGGAGCTAATTATTATTTTTAGCAAGTCTTCGTGAAGTGTAATGTGTGGCAGAGATCAATTAATTAGAATAACATACTAGGCACTAGAATTGTAAGTAGTATAAGTCAGTATATAATCAGCCACGACAAAAGGGTTTATCTTAGATCAAGGTTGTATTCGGAAAACTTCTGCTGCTAAAAGATTTGCAATTTTTCTCGAGTTCGGAAAGAGAGAAGCGACATTCCTTCGTCGCACTGCGCGAGCAGATATTCGGCCGTTATCGCGAATAATTTATGACCAGGTTGCACGCATTCGGCAACTAATTCGTTTCGTGAATTTTAATTAAATAGCTAGTAGTCGGTGACCGGAGAATCCAGTGGGACATAGAGTACCCGCAGGTCGAGCTGTCGATAAATCAGTCTTCGGTCCGCGGTTAACGAGAGTAATTCGGGTGCGCGCGTGCGCGAATCCGTGAATGTTTCGTCGGCGATAAATTCGTGACTTTCGCTTGGTTCGCGATCAACTTTCGACAGTGTCCTCGAGTTGCGCATATCATTTACGAAGACGGGCCGCGTAGCATGCTTGAGAAACCGATAACAACGTCTTCATCATGATCACCACGTTCCGCCTTCGTACGTTGCCTGCTGCAATATCAGGGCCCTTGTTACGTGTAATCGTTTTAACGTGCTCGTCGTCCGACGTGTATTTTCGCGTTCTTGACAGGCCCCCGCTAAGTGCCGCGACGAGATATACCTTGTCGAGGGTATATGCCTTCCCATAAATGCTGAGGATGCCGCTTCGGTTCAAACTAGTCGAATAAATTACAACGACGACGTCCTCGGCCAGCGCAACGTCCGACTAACGATGCAATAATGTAGTTTTCAACCGTGTACTGTATACACGAGAAATTAACGAGTAATTTAGTCGCGAAGCAGATTGTGCCAGCTTCCGGAGACTTTCCCGGTGAAATGCTCGATAATTAATCTCGGGCAACCCGACTTCTTCGGGGGTTGCTTAACCCTTACGCGGTCCTCGACACTTTTCTGACTGGCAACTTTCGTACAATGAAATGTACATGGATTTATTTATTTTCCAAATCATGGACGGAACGAATAATTGGGTCTCCAGAGTACACGCGAGAAATTAACGAGTAATTTAGTTGTGAAACAGATTGTGCCAGCTTCCGGAGACTTTCCGGTAGAAATTTGGAAAGATCTGGAAATAAATTCTCGAGAAATCGTGACAATCGTGCAGTAATACTCTTGGACTGATTTAAAAAGCTTTTAACCCTGATATTCTCCTAAAAAATAGATGCATAAAAGAGACTGGATAACAATTCACCAATTTTTATTTTACACGTTAAGTCAACATATTATACCCAAAGAAGGATGAATGATTTTGCAGTACGTGGAAATATTGAATGGGCGAATTTTCACCCTGTGGAACGTGTGAGGGTTGAAAGGATTTGAGTGGGATGGTCGAAAATTATAAACTCTTTATAAAAATGTGTATATATTAATTTGGTCGGGTCAAGGCGGACCCGGACGGCTTGTTAAACGGGTTAACACATTCTAAGGGGATTGACGTGCCCAGGAAAATTATGGACTCTCATCGTCCCCGGGCTCGAGTCGACGTTTCCTTATCGTTGCATAAAGAAGCCTTCCGGCAAGAATTCGGCCGACCATTAATCACCCGTCACAGCAAAAAGCTCGCGGAATAATGCGGTGGAGGACTCTTCATCGGCTCGTAAATCCGTGAGCGGCGGGGTGTGCACGTGTCGTTGCTAGACAAACTTCGTTAGCCGACGATATTGAGTGGGACGTAAAATTATCGACAGATTAAGGTATCCCTCGACAGCACGGCATTGTTGTCTTTCAGCCGCTACCGTCTCAAAGTGCTTTCGAAGTCAGCTTACACGTCGGAGCGCACGGCTCCATCGAACTTGGCCTCTTCAAAGGATACGGGTCTCGCAATCCCTACTATCGAATGCAATTAGCTGACCGCGCTGCTTTGCGTGTTATGCATTCCCTATCTATGGGGCCATCCTCGACACGATTCGTAACGCCATGATGCTGAAAACACCATTCTCCATGTACCTGTCCTTTGCCGTTGTCTTGGAGACACGCTACTATCTCCGTTAACACTTATTCGATCATATTCGTATCCTCAATCCAGGGACCATTACTTTTTATACATTCTGTACAGAACAAGATATTTGAAAGATTCTAATGCGATTGCTTTAAACTCTAGTCTCATTAGACCTTCGGCTGTGTACACGTTCCGCGTTGGAAATAATAGATTCATTCGATCGAGTAATTTTCTGCGGGCCTGCTTTGTGCCGGCATTTCTCGTACCGATGAGCACGCAAATAAAGACGAATGATTATTTTCTGTTGGTTTCCGATGGACGGATCGATCGTCCCCAGGAAATTCTATTTGGAGAGCGGGCGGCACAGCGCGGCGTAGCGACGAGTCGACGAGGAATCAAACTGTTATAGCATATTGCCAATATAGAAGATTCTATTTCCTATATCTGGAATCAGCCCCAGCAGCGAGAAGAAACTTCCCGACACCGCGATATTGTCTTTCAACTAGTTTCCTCGGCGGTGCCGATCGATCGTCGTCGCGGCGCGTCACCGGGACGCTTGGAAAACTTCTTTAAATAACCCGCCAAACGTTCCGGGGGAAAATGCGATATCCGTTTTCTCTGCTGTGGTGGAGGGAGAGAGAGGACTGGCAGTTAGGTGTTCGGCCAATTTAAATATTTATCTGTCCGATACTCCTTTCACGCTTTTAGCCGCGGCCTCCTCTTACAGTGAAATCCATTACGGACCATTCGCCTACGATTCTGCAGCTGACAGCTCCATCAGCCCGTGCCGGATGATTGGACCGTGGAGAGTTTTGCTTGGTAAGAGAAGCAGCCTTCCCAGAACTGGAATTCACGCGGCGCACAATGCCTTTGAATTATTCCTTAGACTGCCTGTTCGCTCTCGCGATCGACGACGCTTCTTCCATTTTTTTTCTCCTCTATCTCTCTCTCACTCTCCCCTTCATCTTTCTTTTTTTCTCGTTCTCACTCGTTGCCGCGAAAGGCGCTGATTTCATCGTTCGCTTTGTGTGTCACGAGGATCGATTGTTTCGAGGACCGACGTTCCTTCTTTGTCTCGATTGTCTGCCAGACAGGGCACACTTTCGACACGAGAGAACGATCGTTCCACTACCAGATGATTGACAAGCTTCGCTCTCGTTTCGAAGATAAGCGCCGATTTATATCGAAGCCGTGCGGTGCGTTGCTCCCGGCTACGAAATTTGGTTAGATTCTGTTTTATATTCGAATTCACTCGCTGCTGAAACAACCATCGCTGTTTTAATAGTGCACTAGACGGTTCGAATGTTTTCGGGAACTTAGAATAATTACTAATTGTGTTTCTTTCTGTTCCCAGTGCTTCAGAAAGCAGTAAGTTACACTCGTCTCTGATGCTCATTTTACGAGGATTCCGTCGATTCAACTGAAAATTAGCTACCGCTGCCTGGGGACCAGCTACCTACATTCGTATTCGCGTGGACGTTCGTATCTACCTCACCGCAATCTTGCCAGACACCTTCGTTTCATCTCGTCAAGATACACATTTCACATTGCAACTTTACACATTTCAATATTGTAATAATATTGTAATCTTCTGGTGAAAAATAAAGAATATCAGTTACATTAATTAATGCGTTCTCTCTTCCCTACCCTGTACGCGAATATGCGATACATGAATTGCTCACGATTTTCAGAAAAATTTCGGCCTTTTGACTTCTCAGTGTGTTGTACTTCCGAAATTCATGAAACTTCTTTGGTATCATACTCTCCTAATACAAAGTTCAATTTTCGAGATTTTGGAAAATTTTCGACCGTCTGACTTGTCGTTGAGTTGTACTGCTGAATTTTCGAAAATTTTCGAGCGTCTGGCCTGACGTTGACTTGTACTACTGAATTTCGGATACCTCCTTCGACATCATGTTCTCCTAATACAAAGTTCAATTTTCGCGGTTTTTGAAAATTTTCGCCTATTTTCGACCGTCTGACTTGTACTCGACTTGTACTACTGAATTTTCGAAAATTTTCGGCCGCCTGACTTATCGTTGACTTGTACTACTGAAATCCAAAAATTGCCAAAAATCTTCAAAAACCTCGAAAATTGAACGTCGTATTAGGAGAACATGATGTCGAAGGAGGTATCCGAAATTCAGTAGTACAAGTCAACGTCAGGCCAGAGGCTCGAAAATTTCGAAATTATAGTAGTACAAATTAGACGGCTGAAAATTGGCGAAAATTTTCGATAACCTCGAAAATAGAAGTTCGTATTAAAAGAACATGACATCGAAGATGGTTTAAGGAATTTCAGTAGTACAACTCAGCGTAGAGCCAGACATTCAGGAAGAATAGAGGGTTCAATTAATATACACATTTCTTTATGACAATGTCTTCATTTATTCATAGTATTTTCATACATACAATATTGATATTGTACATGTACATAACTTACATTGTGACGCATATACATACATAAACATATTAGAAATTATCTGCGTTCTTACAATAGCGATGTGGCAATTCGTATCACTGTAAGTTTAACGTTATTGTATTAGCCACACTCTTAATAAAAAAAGGACGGATTGGCACCACTGTGGTCACGTGTTAGAAGTGGTAGAGGAAGAGGTAGAGTGGGGAGACAAGTCTTAATCTGATGACTCCGTCTCGAGGACCTCTTGTGTGGGCGTAGAAAACGCACGGACGTGTCTGCACACGGAAAGCGTTCGCTTCGCGTCGAAGTAGCAAGATTCCGTGTATAAACGCACCTTAAAACATTCGCGATTGTTCCCCAGTTTCCAACGACGTCGCCTCGAATGATTCAATTACGCGTGCTTCGTTCCGCGAAACTGTGTCCCACACGTTCGCCATGGCGAGAATGCTCGAAGAAACGCTCCGTCAGGAGTGAAACAGGTCTCTCTCCTCCCCTCTCTCGCTCTCGCGAGACAAAACCCAACTCGGGACACTGCTTACCCACAACCCAAACGCACCCCTAGATAATGCAAATCCCGGAATAGTTATCGAACAAGTGGCAACGTTTCCCCGACAATGGCCGGAAAATTAAGCAAGTTATTATTATAGTCTAGCTTTCCCACGTGCCGTGTTGCTTAACTGCTACGCTACGAACTGCCACGATATTTTCCGACCAGGATCCTCGTTGCGCAACACCCCGTTCTAAATTTCGAATAATATCCGGCACTGCTTCTTTCCGGGAATTTATTCGCACGGTGCGTGGCCGGTTTAAGTAGGCGAAGTGTCTGAATTACGTTTGTGCATTTATAGTATGTACACATTTTGAAAATGCAAGGAAAGATCCCAATAATAAACATTAATGTACACATTGTAAAAATATGCGGAATTATAGAAAATAAAAATTGTTCAAGTTAATACGTGTCGAATCTGTTAATTATTTTCAATTTTTCCATGAACGCATATCCTAATCACAAGGTTTGTACCTCGTCCTAACCCAAGAGGATCTGCGAAACCCATTAAATTCTTCGGTTTCCGATCTTCGGATTCACGAGCAGGGTCGACCTATCGAATGAACGCGAAACGGAACACTGGAACGTATCAATCGCGGTGTAACAACGTTCCCACGTTACGAAAACAGATACGAGTAGATAATTACTAAAAACGTCTGACGAGTTACCGCGTTCGGAGCAGAATGGCGTGGAATTTTCTAGCCGTTCGATCCCGGTGTAGATCCGTCGCGGATCCCGTTCCTCGATCCCAGGAAAAGCATAAACTAATGGCGCATTAAGGTTAACATTTCAAAGGGCGGGCCCGTCATCCGATATTCCAAGGGATAGCGAGCAGAGCCGTAGCCCAGGGCCGCCATTCGATATCCAGATAGAATACAATGCTGCGCGGGCGAGAACGATGGGGTCGCGAGAAGAGAGTTTCGGCTCGTCGGTAAATCACGTCGCCGCCATGTTTAATGCATGTTTTTCAATTGTTTCAGAGGGTCACGTGTTCGCGTGGCTATTCCTTCGACCCGATCGATTTACGGCCGCCACCGGCTGTATTGTTCGGATTGCGGACGTCGTTATCGAGTTCGCCGCTTTTCCCGCGCATCCCCTGTGCACATCCCTGATCCCGAAACGCCGCGGTCGGCGAACTTTCCGCGAGCGGAACGAAAGAACAACGAACGAAAAAAAAAAGAAAAGAAGTCCGAGAGAATGTGGGCCACGAATGGAATCAAATTTATAGTCTTTTAGTAAACAGTAAACCCTCCGCGTTCCCGGTTTACGATCGAAAAGGGTGAACGAGTGTACAGGAAATTGATTATCGATCCGCGGATTCTGCGGAACTCCTTTATTTCTCGTCGAACGGGATTTTATTATGGACCGCGCTCGCTCGCTCTGCTTTTCCTTCCAGTGCTCCCTCTCCCTCTTTCTCTCTCTCTCTCTTTCTCTCCTTGGAACCGTTGATTCGACTCGCGCAACGAACCGGCAGCTAGTTATGCTTTTTCACCGTCTCATCGACACGAGCTTTCAATTCGTTTCGCTTTTCAGCCGAAGATTTATGTCCCGTAAAAAAAAAATCCTCGGCCTTGGCACCGGTTTCCACCGACGAAACACGCGGTAAAGGCATCGTTTAAGCCCCGTCCATTGAACCGGTTTCATTACCCACCTCATTTCCCAGTCGAAAGCCACCGGGGAAGGGCTCTAACAATGGAATATTAAAAAACCCCGCGGGATTCTTTCCGTTGACAATTTTCGCGTCTGATCTATGGTGCTCCCATTCTACTTGTAAGTCTGCGAGTGCGGATGTAAGTCTTTATGGGGAACAGGGTGGTGTTAGCCAGCCGTTGTTATTATTAACATGCTATTTGTTTCATAGTGGGGCAGGAGGCTATATATTTGAGGAACAGACTGAACAAGAAGAATCTAATAATATAAATATAATTTGTTAGTACTGCAACAGCAAGTACTGCAGCAACTCGCGGAGGGGATGATTAAAATGGGGGTATGCTTTCTTTAAATTATCCCGCGGAATCGTCGCCTGCGCGCACGGAAAAAGAGACGTCCAAGTTAGCTCCCGGAGAATCTATTATCCGGATGATCCGATATATAGTGGCACGCAACAGGATCATCGCGTAGCGCAACACTTTCGCCGGGCAACGTGAAAAGAAGCAACCGCTATTTGCCAGCCAGAAACGAGTTCCCTCTCGAAATTGAAAAGTCCTGGCAGCTCTCTGGTGCCGCACATGTTTTCTTTGCCGGCGCGCGGCCTCGGTGTTATTCCACGAATTTCATCCGATCGTGATCCCTGAAATTTCATCGCGGTCTACCGGAAACACGAACAGACAGATCTGTCACGATATTCCCGTGAACGCTGCTTCCCACGTCGAACAAATATCCACGGGTAAACCCTTTCGATCGACAATATTCCCATTCGGAATTAGCTATTATTATAATTTCGCCCCCCTCCAACGCCGCGAGGATGTGATTTTATATGCTATTCAATTATTGTATCAGGTAACGGCTTTGAACATACAGCCGATGCGTAAAGTAAACCCTTTCCAATTTTAATAAAACAAATTTGAAAAAGTTATTCGCTTTTGAAAGGTATACGTATACCTCGTACACCCACTGTATCAGCTTTGTTGATTTAGCAGATCTCCTCAGGGGTTCAAATGTATTATTAACGTAATTCGTAAGCGTTGTTCTTGCGATGTTTTATTTGCGATAAAAATCAGCAGGTCTAATTAAAGACAGCAAAACAATTTTCAGCAATAAATTCAATATTTATCTGACCCCAGTATATCGATCCACAATAGAGATATTCTGCATTCAAGTTTTTTATTTTAGAAACAACGAGATGAAAATTGATTCCCGGTACTGGCCAAAGAATTGCTGCAACAACAAGTTGAATAAATAATTTTCTGAACCATATTGCTGCAATCATGGGCGCACACCGGCCGTGCAAACGGGAATCCATGAAAAACCCAGACTGTAACGTCGAGAACTCGTAAAACATTCGTAATAAAAAAAGATGAGCTGGCGAAAAGTCGAAACAGCTGTGGAATCGACGGTAGCATTCGATTCCAAGGCCAAACGTCCTCACTATGAAGTTTCGCGCGCGACTAATGCTCTCGGCCGCTTGATCTGAATTTTCTTGAATTTCTCGGGGGTCGAGTGTGGCGCGCGCGTGTCTCATTTATCTTTTTTTCTCGCGCAGCTTCCGCGGACAGAGCGCCCGAGAAGTGTAAAGGCACGGCGGAGGAGAGAGGCGAAATGGAACGAACTCGTCTCTCTTTCACCGCGAGCGGCAGATAAATGAACGCTGAATTAGTGCGCCGCTAAATGGCGGCGTCGGTTCGCGCACCTTCAAAGCCGCACAAGTACGCGGTGCGCGGCGGTTTAATTAAATTTCATAATTAGTCGCGGTGTGTAAGACCCTTTACGAGGTTGGCCGCGCCTTAATCTCGCCACTCATCAGCCGTCATGCGTCCCCGATGATTGTGCCTGTAAATCAGCCGCCGCAAATGAGACAGAGTACTAGCCGCGATTTCATCCGCCGATTGCGGAACGATCCCGGCGCTGCGGATTCCGACGCGGTTTATGGCACGCGACTGCGACTGCCTTCAGACCTCGGTCTTTTCAATCTCGCTTACACCTTGACTCGCTACTAGACAGCGGACTTTATGCAGTTATAACGGAAACGTGTAGGTGCAATTTAAAACAGCGAAAACCTTGGAAGAATTTAAAAGAATTTCATTTTCGACCTGGTAAACGTATTCAGAAAGAAAATAAATGTCCATTTCACTGCTGCTGGCTGCCATCCACGTAGAAAATGTATATTCTGCACGAAGATCCGCGGTCTACTTATTACAGAGAACACTCGCGATGGAAATTTTCGAAAGAGTTCTTGCGACACGTAATGAAACTGTTTTAGGAAGTTGAAACGCATCGTGGAACGCACTGTTTATTTAACACTGGTAGAAAAAGTTATACCCTCTCTGTACCGGAGACGAAAGTCCTTTCCCAATTTAAACATGCGAATATTTTTGCACGTTGCCGGTTCTGAGGAAGTTATTAGTTGTCGGAGGTTGTTTTTTTATTTTTTGAGATACAGAAAGATCGAGAGCCATTTTATTCGCGCCACAATCAAATCTTCTCGCAAGATGGTTCAAGCATTTTTGAGAATCGGTGTTTCCAAGCGTGGTTTCCGGCATCGTTCGAGCCGGGGCGAGTTTCAGATTAAATCCACGAAAGTGTGCATTATAAAATTAAATGAAATATTGATGCAGGTCAGAGGTGGCGGGGTCTGCTTAAAATTTCCACGTACAACGGACTGACCCGGGTCGGTGTTGAGCACGGAGGAACAGCACGTGCACAGCCGGTAGGATCCATCGATCCGCCGGAGAATCCTTCGCGGATATCCACCGTGCCGGCGGTAGAACGCAAAATGCTGCGCGGCCGAATTAGCATAACAAGATTCCGTGGTGCACGTAGTGCAGAGCACCGCCTCGCGATGCGCGCGTGCCCCGCAGATTTCCACGGTCCATTTAAATACAATTTCTTTTCCTCGATCAAGAAATTACGTGAATACGCAATCCGAGCACCGATGTGCCCGTGCGTTGCTCCAACCGTGGCTGGATTAAAGGCGCTCGCATTAAAGCCGCCCTCGCAAGAAAGACCCCGGCGAATCTCTCCATGGTTCATTCCGCTTTACGCTCGCCTCTGCTAATTAATTCTGTTTGCACATTAATCGCGCTCCACCTTTCCCTTTGCCTCTCCCTCTCCTTCTACTCTTCGTCCCTCTTCCTCGCCGTGAAAACTCTCGTCCACATGCTAGACGTTCTTTCGTCGGACAGACTGTCAGTCTCGTTCCCACGCCGGTGCATTTTTAACCGGAACAAACTGTCACGCGTGCCACTTTCAGCCGGCCTGTTGGCAGGCAAGTGGAAATGGAATGTGGAGATCAGACATGCAACCCTACGAATTCCAACGCCAGATAAGAATATCGAGTTAACGCTCTATTAGACGCGGCAACTCGATCCGATTTGACACGATAACGTCAGGCTCAATGTAATTAACCCGTAATCGCGGAATTAGGTCCGCGAGAACTTTAAGAAGTTCTTTTAACACTTTTTAATTTATTTTTAACAGGACTCACTTCTTTATCGGTCTACACAACCTAGATTTTTTTAGAAGGAAGAACAATTTGATAATACTACGTGACGTCTGAAAATTTCATCAACCTCGAAACAGATTAAGATTAGAATATACATTTCTTCCGGCCTAGATTAATTCCGTTCGATTCTAATTCTTTTCTTTGTACGAACATAAAATTGGTACAATACCTCACACAATATTTGATTAGACACCAACATATTTAGTAGTAATCTAGACAATGTTTTGAATAAGGGTGCAGCAACTTTTACTGGCGACTCTCTGAGTCACTAGTGCAGATACAGCTAATTAGCCGGGTACAATAGGAGACATGGGAAAATGATTTTAAAAAGTGGTATTGTTTCCCAGGGTCACACTGACCCGGCCACAGTGGGACGACGAAATTACCGCTCGAGATAGAGCTCTAGAAGTTAATTTATGACTGCGCGTTTTAGCAAACATGTGCGCTTCCAGCGTCCTGCTCCCAACTCAATAGTTTATGGTGTCGTAAACGTCCGGAAGCGGCACAATAGTGAATGCAAGCCACTTGATAGTATATTTTCACCACCCACAATAGTGCAAAGGGCGGTAACCATAGATTTATAAAAGTGACTGTCCATGAAACAGAATTCGATTTCCTATTTGTTAACCATTCGCAGTCTCGACAATGGATTTCTATATACAGTCTTGTTCTATATATAAGTCTTCTATATACAACGATATACTGCAGTACGTAACGTAAATTTTCTAAGTGAATACAGGCAGAACATTGAGATTTTTCCAACCAATAATTACAATTTTCTTCGATCCTGTCCAGACAATAGCTAATTCGAAAAACATATGACGTAAATGATGACGTGACGATTAATTGTCACGCTAAATTCCAGCTCGCGATCCAAATCATACATTACCACTTCAAATAATGAACACGTTACTACAGAGTCCCACGCGATTGCACAGGATTAAGTAAAGGACAATAGACCAGCGATATAAATTCAGTACAGTGCGAATCATAATACACGAAACATAAATAAACAATCTATTGTGTTCACCGCTTATCGTGTCGAGATCATAAAACGCACAAATCACTGACAACGATTTCACCAACATTGTGTTTCGATTTCTAAGGACTCCTGCGGTTACTTAGCTTAGTTAATTTAACTAAAGCTTAGTTAAACAATTTTTCTCCGTTAAACAATTTTTCGTTAGATTCGACTTCGGTAACGCGACTTCCGTAACGCTAGAAAATTGTAGCCCCCTCAGCAAAGAAGTTTCACTTTTAAAAAGAGAAGTAAATATTCGTCGAAACGATGCGAGCGACTACGAGGGTAACCGTGTAAAATGATTCGGTGAAATTGCCGATGTTTTTTTCGTGATTCGACGGGAAGGTCTCGTCGACGACGGAGAGAACGGTCTCGTCGACGACGGGCAGCAACGGCGTGGAAAGCCGCGAGAGTGCACCGATACCGTGCCCTCCTCCCCGCGTTGACCCCGAAAAGTAAACCCGACGGGTAGCGCGCGGGTACGTACCCGACTAGATCCAGCGGCGGCAGGAAGCTTCTTCCCGGAGAGAGGTTCACGTCGTTTTTCACTCTCGAGTCGGTAAGCGATAAGCGAAGCCGTGGAGGAACGGCGCGGAAGATAGAAACCGACTGGCGGATCCTTTGAAACAAATGCCTGGAACGTGTTACCGGCCCGTACCCACGGATAGATTTTCGGGCCGGCTCAAGCGATCTGCAAACACGTATCGCCCACCGGGATTACGTATAAGTATAGTGAACGGTACAAATAAGTGGTCAGAACGGAATTGAACTGGCCAGGCTTCGGCAAGACCGCGTCCGAGTCTTCTTGGCAACCGCCCGTCAGAGTTTGCGCGCAAACAAAATCGACATTATCGAGCCGTGCCGATCATCGGTTTGTTTTTCGACTCATAAACGCCGTCAAACTCGTTTCACTGATGTTCAAAAACAATTTATGGCGATGAGATCGAGGATTTTATCGGCCATAATTATTTTCTGCTTTTTAGACGAACAGACAAGAAAGCGAATTAATATTGTATTGTCATTCAGTCCTGAGATGTGATTAAAGTTTCAAGTCTCTAGCACATCGGGAAGTGAGTTCAAAATCAAAAAGAAAATATATTAATAAAAAGAAAAAACGTGTAATCAGCAAATTGAAGCGTTACACTGATACAAATGTTATTCATCAGTGTTACCACAAAGGAAACTTTTTTTATGCACATGGGTTGAGTGCATATATGCCCTAGGAAAGGGGAAGACTCACGTTTCCAGAATTGCAGAGATGGTGTTTTCCAGAATGATTTATTTCAAGGTCTTAGCACGCGGCCATTCACGCCCGAAAATTGAATCGCGTGTTACACAAATAATTCTGATCTATAGCGTGGTTAACTAAAAACTCGGTTAAATTCGGGAAAAGCGGGAAAATGCAAGGCTGTTAATGAAACAAAAAGTTGTCACTGTATGCAAAGCGTGCGAGCGAGGAGAATGATATGCACCGTAGGGTAGGAGGATGATCAGATGAATTCCAAAGGCCGAGGCGATTTATGGCACGCGAACACCAGGCTATAAAATAACACTTCCTATTCAGATCGGCAAATTAATGGTCGTTTTCACAGATTCTTTGTTTGCACCGGCCGACAATGGCTCGGTGCTGGGTTATTATTCCGAAATAGTCGGACTGCGGGGCAAACGGATTGGCGCAGAATCTGCGGAACGTACGCTGCCGACCACCGAGAAGCTTTCGACGAGAGCTTTTTCCCATGGACAATGTCCCTCGGATTACAAACAACGGACCTAATCGCGGACGCATTTAATTTGTACTCGTCGAAAGGATAACCGACTCTGTCAACCATTATCCTTCAAACTGAGAGATTTTTGTGGACGAGGAGTTTCGAAAACGTTGAAAATATTTTCGAAATCTTGTCTTCGATTGTAGAAGAAAGTAGAAATATATGGGGACTTGCGTAATTGATGACTGTACAGCGGATTTTCATGCAAAATAAACTGGAGTGAAATGGAAATTTATTTGCTTTCTGCTAAGTACTTTTGCATTCTTTTAATATTTTTACCGTTTTAAATTACAGCTACTCATTCGATCATAAACGCATGAAACGTGTTTATCGATAACACATTCTAAATCAGGAGACAGGACCGGAATAGTGGGGGGTCAACAGGTGGTGGGGACATTTGCTAGATACGGAGAACACGTGACACGCGACAGCAAAAATTGATTGGCAAGTACCTCGATACTCGCGCGTTGTTTCGATCCCGTCTCGTGCAACTATCGAGGCACCACTGTACTCTGAACGGGAACATTTCGAGCAATGTGTACAACGAGCTCGCAAATAGGTCGCAGTGACTATCGTTTACCCTCCATCCGTCGACTGTTCCGTTCATTTGCAAGTCGAGCTCTGACGCGTACGTAATGCCAAAGAAATCCAGTCGCTATCCCCTTTTTATACCGAAATTAATTCATGTCGCCATTTCGACGCACGGAAGCGTGCCGAGGGCTCCTTTGACAGCGGTCGGAGCATCGATGAAAAGCTGTTCAAGAATTGGTATACGTTTCTGTCGTTTGAAAGGAATCCCGCCGCACCTATCGGGCACAAAGGGCAACGATGCTCGAAAGAAAACGCGAAAAATAGACGAAGGGAAGATGAACTGGCAGGAACAACGAGTCGACTGCCAGCTTACCAGACTATTCTGCCGAACAACGTCTCCAACTAATTTCGTCGTGTGTTCTCTTATTGAAAATCTTGAAATTCAACGAGACTATACGGTGTAAAGGCTTCCAAAGTCAAGACCTTCGTCAGTCTGCTAGAAGCAGCTTGCCTGGCCAAATCGCAACATTATACAGCATTCGCTTGTACTATTTACACATAAATTAAACACCGAGTCGTTATTCAGAGCAGCAGCTTTATAATACTCGAGACATTTCCAACAGAAAATATTGACGCTGAATTACCCACTTATACCCATCGCTACTTTTGTTCAAAACTGGCGAATACGTGCCTGGAACTGTTCTCCTATGGACAATCACTATTCCGGATTTACCTCCGACGACTATATATTATTAGGAAATATCGAGATCGCGGTCCCCGCATAAATTAAATTGCATTTCCATACGAATGCAAAGGATTTTCCCGGTGAAAGCAGCCGAAGGAGGAGCAGCATTGCGGAGAATTCTTACGAGGACCGACTTTCGTTCGCCGATCCAGCGTTACGTCCAAAGAACGATCATGCAGCGAGTTCTGTGTAGAATTCCGCGCATGTTTCCTCGAAATAAAGGTGGACACAGTTGCTCGGTATAAAGAAATTCCTGGCCTCGAAAAAGAAAAGCAGCTACGTACACAGAATTACGAGGATTCTTCGGGGTTTCTATGGCGGGTCGTCGATACACCACGGCCCCGTCCGAAAAGCTAATTAAAAACGGTTAGAAAGTATAAACAATACGACGACTCTGTTGTGAATTTATTTCTCTTGAACTCTCTTCGCGTGTAATTTTCTGTCAAGAATGCCTCTCACGAAATATCAAGTTCTTAGTGCATCGTGTTACAGGTGTTGTTAAATGTCACCGGCATACCAGCAATCCACTGCGAGAGGCTAAATAACTAGATAATGGGATACGATTTAATTACGTAGAAAATATTCGTCGTAACTTCGTTCCAACCGAAATTTCGTCGACGGGATGATTATCACGTCCATGATCTAGTAACAGAGACCCGCGCGTGACTTCTCCTAATTCTCGTTGTATCGTGCCTTTTCCTCAACCCTCCGAGCCTTGTGCTACCTCTCGCCTTCATTAGTCTTCAATAACATAGTCTTCAAAGCGGAATATCCTCCATTCAGTACGACTACAATGCTAACGGTTGACGTAATACTTCGTTGCAAGTCTTCGGGAGAAATTAAAATGCCTAGATGATCCAACGCTGCACAATAAACGATAGATTATGATAATAACTTCAAGAAAATTCCGAAAATTGGAATAAAAGCACGAGATCGATAATTCAGAACATTGACACCCTCGCCAAAAAGATGAAACGAGAGTCGACGTTGTTCGGTGCTGTTAAATGGAAAGCCGCCCTTAGTGGAGTTCCATTATCCAAACGATCCACTTATCAGAACCGCTTTGTCCCGCAAATAATTTCAATGAATGAAATTCCACTGTAATCTAAAACTCATCGTCCATTAAACAGTGCAACACCTGAACGATGTCTGATCAGCATCATCCACTCAGCCCAAAATGAGAGAACAGGAGCGAAGAGGAGGGTTCGATGCCACTACCATTTAGGCGTTGTGTTGTTAAATGAACGGCAACCTTTAGGGGACTCCTAATTATCCAAACGATCCAGTTATCAGAATCACACGCATCAGTTGCGGACCGACGTTGTGCCGCTAAATGGACCACGACTGTTAATGGATCCCTATTATCTGAATCAGCTTGTCCCCCAAACAGTTTAAATGAATAAAGTTCTATCCGAAAGTAGCCATCCATTTGACAGCTGGCCAGCTAAGAAGATCAATATAAACGTGTTCACCTCTAGCTAAAGAGGGCAACCAGAAAAAAAGTGGAGTATCATCTTGTCCTCCAAACGACGTGGTTGAACTGAATCCTTGTTAACACATTTCCGATCAGTGATTGTATAATTTTGAAAGATCGTTAAGAAGCGATTAAAGCGTTCAGAAGTGATTCGAACTCGTTGGGACGAGTGGCGTACCTTGAGTCGGTGCGTAGATGTTGAGGTAGAGGCAGTCCTCGCTCTGGTTCTTCAAGTACGGCAACAGCCTCCTGAGATACTCGACGCGTCCCTTGGGCATTTTGTCGCTGATCTCGGGCAGCCTCTGTGGGCAGACGGGCCCAAACTTGTCGGCGATTTTGACACCGTGCCATAACGCGCCGTTGACTGGCGGCATGAATCTCAGGGATCCGACCGGCGGTGAGGCGTACGGAACGCCGCGAAACACCTCGACGCCTTCGAGGTGTCGATCGAGGGTTACGATAACGCCAGACAGTTCCCCGTACTTTGTCCTGACGATCCTCGAGCTGAGCTCGGCGCTGGCGGTGGCCAGGACGAGGCCGAGCAACGCCAGGATCGACGACGTCATCTTCGTTCGCGCCCTTCAAAACGCGCGTCCCCTCGCCTGGTACCTCAGTCGATCCACCACAAGCTCATTCCTCTGTTCTAGCCGCCACCGGAGGCTCTAATACTCGCAATCCTGCTGACCCCGTTTCCACGAGGACCGGATGCTTCGCCAGGATGCATCAGTGTTCGCCGCGATCGATGATCACCGCGATCCCCAATCGTGGATCAGTCCCATCGACCAGCACCTAGTTTTCAAGTCATCTTTCACAATCCTCCACGGTTCCGGCTCAACCTCGAAGACTCGGTTTCGACGGATTGCCGAAGCTACTTTTTAGATCGCGTCCCCCCGGCCCGTTGTTTGACTAACTCGCTCTAGAAACGTGCTGACGATTATCCAAGGGAAGTCAACACCCGGTACCAACCATCCCTGAGTCAGCGTTCTGAAAGGTAAATAACCGCTCGGCGGGTCTCCTCCGTAGGATCCTCTAGGTTTGCTCCAGCCGCTATTTTCCTCCGTATCCTGGAAACTCGCGTATTCGAACCACCTTTCCAATACCGCGGTTGAGTCGCTACACGCTTGCAGCGAGGTCTCGTAACGTTTCAGAGGAAGTCTCTTATTGAACACATTGATTTACTGAATCGTAAAAGCCTCGGAATTACAGAAAGCCGATCTCATTTCTAATGGCATGCTTGATGTGCCGGTACAAATAAAACGCGCCAGCCCTAATGACGCTCAGGAGAAATCCGCTCCTCGGATGTTTAACGGTCCGCTTCATCCTTACGAGCTGGCTTCCTAGAGCTTCCAGGGGAGGATGAACACGCCGGATACCGTGGATACCGAGTCCACCCCGGCACGCTTTATTGCTCTTTCTCACGAGATACTCTTTTCTGGACGGACAAAAGTTTCGCGAATCGCCCGATCCCGGGTAGACTCTTCTGAGAGGCAGCTGGTTAGAGGATCGACGGTCCACTTAGGATAACCGTCCAACATGAATCCTAGACCCTCCAGGATCACTTATCTAAAGACACCTTTTATCACTCGTTGCTCGCGGATCGTAGACACCTAAGCACTCTCACACTGTTTCGGATCATGGTTCTAGCTACCGGATGCTAGCCTTCGAAACTCACTGGTAGCTCGGATTCGATCGAGCACACTTGGTCCAGAGCATTCGCCGAGCATGGGGTACGGTTGTTCCGGTTCTTGAGGATGTTCGATAGCGATCGAATCGATCGCGACTCGATTTTCAGGCACAGGACGCGTCCTTTGGGCTCAGCCTGCGAGCAGGCGGACCCAGCCGTGTTCGAGGCAGCTGCCCGATCCGGATCGAACTGCTGGACACACGCGGACACTTAGGACCCGGACACTCGATCACGCACTGCACAACCGATCCATCCGGCGATCTCCGTCACGTGGATGCCGGCATTACGATCCCCGAATCCGTGCCGAGAGGATCGCGAGACCGATCGCTGTATCACGCGGACAGAGGATCACCAAGAACGTTGCGGAACGGGACGAAACGAGACGCGGCCGCGAAACCCGCTGGATCAGAAGAGCCGATGTTGCCGTCACTTCGACCTCGGACAGACTGGCGTCAAGCGACACCAAGCACACGGATTTGCGCATGCCCCGCGCACAAGCTGCCCACACCGCTCAGGACATGGGCGTAAGTCCGTCGACGCGTCGATATTACAGCGACGATCGATCCCCGCTCTGCGAAAACTGGTTCGTGTCCGAAACCATGTCCATCCCTTAGACTTAGACAATGTACAGTCACCATATAGGACGCAACGTTCCAAGATAACGGAGTATCTGGAGCCCACAATTCACGTCAAAAGATTATTCAAAATGATAAGCATTTACATCGATCCTTAACGGGCAGTGACACGGTGAAGTACGTTTTCATTACGAAGAAAACTCCGTGACAACGACTACCCGCCCCATCATCTTTCCCTATTAGCAATAAAATACCGCAGCTGCACAAATCATTTCGGGCATGGCGACAGTACGTTGCAGTAAATCAGTATGTGTCTGTGCGTTTGGTATAGCTGATAATATTATTCCGTCGATACGTCGAGATCGGAGGATATGCTCGCGAACTTCTGCACGTATTTCGACACTTGTTGAAGTATAATCAAGAGCTTCTGGAATGCACGCGTAGTGAGAACGCTAGATTATACCGTGATTTTGTTAGTCTGATTAGTGATTATGGTGTTTTAGTGTTGGTAGTATTCATAGTTGGGTTGTTGTTCTCATAGTATATAGAAAGGAAGGCTTCCTCGAGTATTTCTCAAATTGAAAATTAACTCTCTGCAAATTGAATATACGTCTTCTTATGAGAATTGCATTGTTTCAAAACTTTCAACGCGATGACCTCGGGCCTTGAAGATGGCAGAAACTATCGGGCTGATCTCGTCTTGCTTCGAAGTTATAACCATGTTTGTGTTGGGCGAATCCTTTTGACAAACTAGACTAGAATAAACAGATCCATTTAACTGTTTGCAAACAAAGCTCGGGATCGCGTGTATGCTTCCACTGATCATTTTGTAAACATGTCCTCGTCGCATTCTATGAGCCCCGAGCAATTTCGATTCGCTGGTATTGCATGAATAGTGCTCGGTGGAGCTTATTGTGTCTCAATAGTTATACTTTCCGCACGAATCGTTATTGGTCGGTACACTACATTTGCATTGTTTAGCAAATATATTAATTACAGGAAATGCTGTTTCAATTTACCATGAAAAATCATGTTCCAACGCTTGAATCGAGGACAATCTGTGGGATAACAATGTCCAAGAGCTATCACAGAAGAAACGATGGAATCATTTTTCGACGTTTACGAGCGTGACGATAGTAGATTCAATTTTTTTCTATATTTGTCAATAATCATGAAGATTCTTGAACATTCTTGTATATTCTTGCGAATATTCTTGATTATTTCTGTAAACTCTTGACTACTCTTGTAAATTCGACGTGGACCATTTTCAAGATTAAATTTTGCGTCTGAAAAATAATGTACCTATAATACATGTTAATTATACAAATAATGTGATAATTACTAGTGTTTATGTAATTGATCGAACCTGTGCGCCGATACCATCACACAATTAATCAGACAGTAGAGCCGTGTAATTCAAACATTCTATCGCATCGTCAGGTAGCGTGTGTTATCGCAAAAGCTGTCGAGCGTAGTCGTCCCTGTACGATGAAGTTTACTTAACGTCGAGATAACGAGGCCGAGAGTGTCTGTTGGACGACCCTTCATGAATTACTGACTTAATTCTTCCGGGCACGGAGGTGTAACGCATTTAACATCGTCCCCGGCACGAGGTGCGTCAACTTTGCCAATGCTATTAGCTGCGTGTCCTAAGGCGAACGTCATCCTCTTTCGGCTCCAACCCTAAACGCTAGACAGTCGGAAGTCTGTATGTTGTTCTTTGATGAAAACAGTGCGTAATTCAATCAAGCCCACCCTCGACTCTTCAGAGACATCGCTCCGGGGGCTATCGGGCGAAAATGCATCCTGCGAAACGCGATAGCACAGCTGGGGCTTGCACGTTGGGTGTTTCAGAGGCTTCCTGCAATCATCCGAACGTCCCAACGTCCACCACGTACGTTTAGGTTTCGGCCTCGATGCTGAAACATAGGACGGAATCGATTTGATAGAGGGTGGACCTTCAGAATATCTCTTTTCCTATGAGTACACTGTAACATCACCAGATTAACACTTGTGCCCTCACTCCACCTTCCCCTCCTACGCAGTGTCGGATTAAACCAGCGCGGGGCCCGTAGCAAATGTTACCAGCAGGTTTTTGGCGCAACGGTTCGATCCTTTAATTTTTTTTTCTCCGCCAAATTTTGAAGAAGTACAAATTGGACTCTCTTCGCTTACCTGACAGCCCAGTGTCCCCACACTCCCCTCAGATCACGCGACGATTCCGATTTTCAAGGAAAATAATAATTAATTTCATTGAAGCCGCCAAAGCGGCACGGTCGTAATACAAAAGCATTTTTGAAGCGTTTATTATGAGACTGGCTTTCGGGCGAAGTTTACCGCATTCATTAAACAGGCGTGCAAACATTCGAATGCCTGGGCGAGACCCGGGAAATACTTTATCCGTTCGGCTCACCCGCGCGTAATAAATTTAACGGCGTACATTCGAGACCCGGTATGAACGGCGCGTACTGTTTTCACACCACTAAAAATCATGGTCCCCATAAAACCGACCCCTGGCATCGGTTCACGGCACGCCATGGTCCAGCAGGGAACCTGCTGGGATCCCGTCGAGCGTTTCCTGCGACACGTACGGAACCCTTAGACCGGACTTCGATTTATAACGACGCACGGAGGCCAGCATCCGCAAGCATGCCAGTCGCGTCGAACCGCTCTCACGATGATAAATCTGGTTGCTCTTCTGCGCCGGTGAATCCCCGTGCCTCGTATGACGCGCTAATAAATCGAGAACGCCAGTGTCTACGGCAGCCCTTTCACGTCGATTAGCGAGCAACGCCGTCATCGAGACTCCTCAAAGCATCGAAACGCGGTTTTTATGGACGCCGGCGCGAATGAATGTCGCATAAAGGGCTCCCGGCCGCTGGTGGACGCCCACCATTTCCGAGATTGCGATCGACAACGCCACTGTCCGACCCCTTAGCAACGAAAAATCCATTCGGTGATCCGCAGTTTCCCCTCCAACCTTGGTTTTATTAGCTGATTATGGCAAGAAAACCTGTTACTTATTTCCTAGAGCTGCCCGGCCAACCCTGCAGCAAAATTATTAGGGGACGCTTAATTGCTGATGGAGAAAGTCCAAAATCAAAGGCGATTCACAGGATCAGTCTACAGGAGCTAGCAAAAGCATATCTCGCTGGATAAACTCCAGTCGCAGAGCTGATGTTGGCACTACCGTCTAACAATGTCCGGTTGCACCCGTTGTAGCAACTGATGCAGCGTTCAATGGTACGCTGTTCAATCGGCCGACCTATCGAGCAGATTTAACACGGCTCTAAACTGGCATCGATCGGCACCGTGGCACGCGAGATGCGAAACGCTGGGACGAATAAGGTCCTGTGAAGAGACGTCCGTTTCCACGACAGGTCCTTTATCCTTGTAAAAGGGCCATGGTGGACTGGGATGACTCTCCCGCAGTGAAATTCCTCCTCTCCCTGTGTTCTCCTTCTTTTCGGTTGCGATAGGGTACTTTAACGAGAATGAATAAGTCATAACGATTTAAATCCACCCGTCGGAATTCCCTCCATCGCGACGACGAAGGCGACGCGTGCACCGTCCATCGTAATCACGTTCTCTCGACGGATAATGTCGCTAGAGGGGAAATTTAGGGGAATACAGCTTCCCCCTCTCCGACCTGGCGGAAACGTGGGGAAACCCGCCGAGCGGAGTGGGGGAATTTGGTTATTAAGGGAGTAGGGTACCCACGTGACGTTACTAGAATGTGACTAGATTTGGGGCCAAAAACAGGGGTGTTCACTTTCCCTAAAATAAGGGTACCTTACCCCCTCAAAGTTTTTGCTCCACCCTGTATACGTCGAAGTGTGCGAGTAATAATTATTTGGACCAAAATTTAATAAAAATTAATATAAATAATAATAATAAATAACTTGTTATAATTTATGTTACAATAATTTGTCCAGAGCAAAAATTTCACTATTGTTTTAAGTACTACGAAATACTAAGAAATATTCGGTTTTTCTTTATGTTCGTTTACATCACGGGATTCTAAATCAACCACTTTCTACCAGAATTGTTTGTGCAATGAAGTGGTTCGCGTAAAAATAAGTACGCGTGTTAACGGCTTACCTTTGGGAAGAACTCCAGGATGACTGAAACTCTAGAAAGCTTTTATCCCGTGCAATTTCACAATGTGAAGTATTTAATGCTTCAAATCTTCCACTTCTCTTTTTGACGATTTAGATGAAAAGTGCAGGAATGTGTCGCGAAAAATTCAACACACGTTCGCGCGTTTGTTACATATTCCATTTTGTGGAATACGGTCACGTTACGGTAATGTTTGTCAATTACTGTACCGAACATATCGACAACGCAATTTTTTCTTTTACATAATAATATTCAACTGTTACAGTACTCATAGAAAACTGAATTGTTCATCAGTGAAAAGATGGGAATTCACGCAACGTTTTTAATAATTATGCAGCGATGTAACTCTACAAGTAGAAGAATATGGCGCTGACCTAGATTGCAAGTAGTATAGGCGGTTTATGGCGCGACCGTCGTATAGGTTACGATCATTATCAGAGATGGGAATGGACCATTACTAACGTCCTTATTCTCATTATTGTTAAACTATCTTGCGCGACGGGGATATTATATTTTTATCCGTTTCAATGTCTTCTACAATTCTCAATTTCTGTTTACAATTTTAAAATATTGATTTAATATTAAAATCGCAATACTTTAAGTTGCACACATGTTAACGCGAGGATAAACCAAATTTTTAAGATCATATTTCACAGCTGCAGTGCGTGGCACAACTTTTCCACATACACATGCAGCACAAATCATCATTTGCGTTCGCGTAGGACACTGGCCTCGGCAAAAGTAAAAAATTGTGACGCGTTAGAGAAATTCGTCACTGTCCCGCACTTTCAGCTTGAGAAAAATTGTTATCACTTTCACTAAAAATAGTTAGGAATTTTCAAAACATGCTAGACAGTCTGCTACCACTGAAAATAACATTTTTAAAATTAACCCGCATACGTTCCTCAGGGTGAAAATTCACCCATCAACTTTTTCACATATTGTAAAACGATGGATTTCTATCTGCCTTCGTTGCAAAATGTATTTCTTTGACGTGTCACGCTTTGAAGCCGTAGATTTGAAATGTGGAGTAAGAAGGGGTGAAATATTATTCCAGGATGTTTTATGCAACTTTGACTGAGGAGCGTATGAAAGTTAAAGATTTAATTAATTTACCGTTACTACAAAACAGACCCAGCGATAAATTCGAGGAAAGTAAGACGACACGCGACATCCGCAAAAGTTGTTCCCGTTGGTCGAAGCCAGTGTAGAAAGTTCTCTTCGATCAAGCCAGAGTCTGTGGTTTCAATGTCACTTGCGGAGAACGTCTCGTGCAGTAAACGCTTGTCGAAGCAGCTCGTGATTGCTGGGGGATCGCAGAAACCCGTTCTCAGCGATTTCGTGCTCGGCCAGGGCCAGAATGAAATTTCTTTCATTGGTCGTGTAGCTCGATCGCTTTTCCGCTCTCTTAATCCACAAGTGGCCTGGCTTGTAGTCCTGTGTGTTCCTCTCTCGCTTCTCTCGCATCTGCCTGGCGAATTCTCCGAGCGAATTGGTTTCGCGTTTAGCGTGGCGAAGCGTGTCACGAGAACTACGGAGGCGCGATTTAAACTTCGTTCACGTGTTTAATTCGGGCCGGTCGAGCCGGAAACTTTCCCTAAGATTTTCGAGTGTTCAAACGTGAGCCAACATCTCTCTCTCTCTCTCTCCGAGATTCAACGATTCCCTTCCGTAGTTTCCGGCTTCGGCGACGTCGCAACGGCGATGAACTGCCGTCGGAAGGAGGGACTAGTTTCGTGGACGCGTTTCCTCCGCGTACTCCCGCGTTGAATCCGAAATTTACGAGACAGCCGAGGAACCCTCTCCGATTGAGAGCACGCGACGAAATTAATTTATGCCGCTCGCACGAAGCCGACCATTCGCCCGCGCAAAAATCGGTGATGGACGGGACTTCGAAGGCAGCAGGAATAATAGCGATACTGGAGACAATGGCAGCTGATGCGCTGTCAGTGTGCATAAAACCTCGTTGTATTCGGATGTTGCACATTAATGTCCGATTTCGAGCAGAAACGTTAAACAATCGCAACTGTTCTCCAAATAAACTTGTTCATCAAACGGCACAAAAAGGAACACGAGAAAAGTGAACCGTCTTCTGATGAATCCGACTTGTACTTTCCTCGGCGTGGAAATGCAGAGTTATGATATAGCGCAGGTGGCGTAAGTACTGTGCTTCTCTCATCCCGAAATGCGAACTAAAGTGGCTGCGCGTTATTAATTTACGCGGGTCAAGAGAGACAAGTTTTCAACGGGGAGAAGACAGTGGTGTGCGGCTGTGTGCCGTGTCCGTGTACAGTAATTTCAACGCGGAATTCGATAACGACCCGCCGGGGGTGGATGCCCCGCAAACGCAAACATCAACTCGTTGCAGGAGGGCGAAACACCCCCGCGTGCACGACCGGCCTGGCCTCGGAGAGGAAAAATCTCGTTTACGATTGTTCGCCCCGCGACCGTGCCACCGGTGCAGAATCTAACGGAACGGTTCCGAAAGTGTTTTCATAACTTAACCGAGAGCACTGTGGAAATCGTTCGAACCGAGAGCTCCCATAAAGAACGAAAATACTGTTTCTTCCCGATGGGGAACAGTTATCGAGGACCATCGCGAGTAGCTATCGAGTCGCCCGCCACTCCCACCCTCCACCCACAGATTGTACAATGTAGAGTTTTCTTTAAACGATCCCCTGGAACATTTCGTAACGTTCGAGCACGCAATATCACTACCGCCAGACGTATGCTAGTTTTACTTACTCCCACGACCGACGGAAATCTATTCCTCAAGGCCACAACCGCTTCTGTCTGCGTAGCAGAGTTTTTCCCGGAATCTTTACTGGGCTGTAAAAGGGTTTAAATCCAATTTTTTGATCGCAGAAATTTGATAACAGTTGTGTGATGATTTCAGCACACTGGTTCGATCAATTGTTATTTAAACACTGTTTGCAAATTATCACAATATCATTTTTCAACTTTCCGATCTTACTTTAGATAATTTTCAAGAAAATTAAAAGAATTACGTCTGTAAATTAAAAATCAATATTATATTTATACTGTGTGAATTGAAAACAAGAAGAAAACAACTGTTACCTACTTGCTTAGTAACAATTGATCGAACCAGTGCGCCGAAATCATTAAGATTGTGTTAGCAACAATCTACGATCGACATAAGGAAACATTTAATGTATACTATAATGTATGTTAAACACGGTGGAGTAATAGGCAATAAAAACTTGTTCTACTTGCTACGTATAAAAGAATAACGTATATTCAAAAATACAACGCGGTGGATTCTATACTTTCTTGTTGCAAGATTTGGATTTGCTATTACTAAAAATATTTCCGTAGGTGATTCATGGTTCCCCTTGTTTCGGTATCGAACTCGACGACGAAAAACATAGAAACGGACAGACGGAAGCGGACAGTCGGACAACGAATTTCAGAGAGAACAACGAATATCGAAGCCATTATCGTGCGAGAACGTACCGACGGATAGCTGCACAGAGAATAATACGGTTAGATCCAGCTAATCCTGGAAAAATCCACCGTGAATGAAAACCTTTCCTCCTCCTTTCATCCGCCGTTTAATACTACCTGTTACGTATACGGCTTTCGTTGCTTCTGTCGAGTTATCGTTGTCGGATGTTCAGATGTGTTATTCGATCACTCAACCATTGTAAATCACAATCCTTCCCTTTATGTTATTTGAAAAATCTACCAATGAATTTTCACGGGCACTTGTCGTCCGGTTAAAAATATTTTTTCGGAATTTTGTGTAACACTAGAAATTTTAGTAAATTTTAGTACAAATGTGATAATAATTAATCAACTTTATTTAAACGTCTTTTTCCAGCGACGGACTAACGAGACTATTTGTTGTTCGTTTTCGACATTCGCGTTGTTTTTTAAGGCGTTAAGATAACAAATAAAATTCACATTCATATCAAAGCTACAAACAGATATAAAGAATACATTTGATACAAGGAAATGAAATCGCATTTCTCAAGAAAGCGACCAGCAATTCGTTTTTCCCGTAGGAATTGAAATAAACAGTAATCATACTTTTTTCAAAAGATTACGTTCGAACTTCCACGTTTCGTTTAAAAAGATATCTGTTGCTATCGAACTTTCGCGGAAAGAAACATTACTCTTCGAAAGTTCTTCAAAAAGTATTCTTATGGAACAGATATTTTAGAATCTGTGTAATAAACGTTCCGCGAGAACAAGTTATTTTAGAACGTTTATCAAAACGGGGTTCCATAACTTTCTCGATCGTTGGTTTAATCCATATTGTTCACCGTCTACACGTTCTGACCCTACCGTCGGATTATTCCAGAAAATTTCATCGGAAATAAAACGAACTTTCATTGTCGAACCGTATTACGTCACGAGAAGTCTATCGATTGTCCTTCTGCATTGTCTGCGTCTAATTGTCTGTTTCTACAGTAATTCAACTGACCCAATTCTTTGGTTCGGAAAGTTTCGCGTGGCTCAGTATAGAATTACATAACTATACGATCAAATCAACTCCGAGTTGATTGCGTTTCAGGTACCCTACCCCTGGAAAATAATTTTAAACTATGGTCACGTTTATCGTCAATACAGTAACGTAAAGACATAGAATTGCTCCACGAACACACAGAAGGCAGAGTAGAATGTTTAACGGAACGTTTGCGTGGAAGAAGACGCCTAAAATTAGAGTAATTCTAAGGCGAATGAAAGAAATTGCATCGCCAAAGGCTCGCGAGCCGCAGCTCGGTGAAGTACTAAGTGCGTCTAATTGCGGAACGCCGTCTTCCTTTGAATAATACACCCTCAGTAGCGGGTCTGAGGCCGGTGTCCGGTCGCAGCAAGTTTCTTCCTGCATAAAATATGGCCGCGAGAAAGGAACGGGAACCGCGGGCGATGGCTGCTGGATAATTAACCTCTATCTTTAAGACGACATGCCGCGGCTCTCGAACTTTCAACCGACCGTGTCGCGTTATTAAAAACTACCAACACCGGCCGACTCCGCCATCAAACCAGCCATCCTGCATACCGTGAGAAATGTTAGTTACTATATTTGTCGATCGTAGATTTTTAATTAAAAATTTAGTTAATGTTATCGGCGCACAGGTTCGATCAATTGTTAAACCAAGCAATTTTTCAATTCAGAAAATCCTCGAAGTTTCGATCCAGATATGGACCATTTTCATATGAGGAAAGTTGCGTCTGTGAAATAATATAAACTGTAATAAATGTTCAAAAAGAGTGTGATACCAGCCAACAAAATTATTACTTACTTAAAATTTTACAATCTTTTTGCAGATCATTTAGTAAACCAATGCTTATGATTCTTGATAAAAATCAAGTCGATTGGTACAATTATAAAAAAAGTTATTCTATTTTAAAAGGTGTACGAACACTTTGTACACCCTCTGTAAATAATTGGCAACTTCGACACCGTCTGACAACGGACTGCAAAAATGTTGTTGATCATTTCATAATTAAATCGTTTGGTTCTCCTCAAAATGGTACGTCCGTTGGAAATCACCATTAGCATTATTGGGTGTTTGCTGCAAACAATTTGCAGAGAGTCGTTGGCTGTTAGAAGGGGGTGAGAAAGTATTTCGCGTCGGTGTGAAATTACCGTCGTCGGGTCTCCGTCATGGACGATCCACCCCTTTGACGGACGGCGAACGGCAAAAAAGCTTGTGTACCGTTGGTTGAACGGAGACGTAGCAAAGACCGACAGAGGGGTGTTCAAGGAGGACTCGTTTATGTCGCCGAAACTCGCGAGATTGACCAGGTGAACGAAGTGAAACGTAAAAAGAGAGAGAAAAAACAACGAGGACAACAAAAGCTTCGGTGTCGGGGACCCAGAGTTCAAAGCAAGGACGAACGGAAAGCCACGATGGCGGGGGGGGGGGAAGATGGAAAGCGTAAATTGGGGTGAGCACGAGCTGGGTGGAGCTCGTCGGTGGATGAACGAGGGTCGATCAGGGTTGCACCCCCCTGTTCCATTTATTCCGGCTGGTTTTATTGGCCGTGTACCCGAGCCAAGTTCACGAATCTTAGTTTCGGGAGATCCGCGCTGTTCGGCCGACATAAGGGCTGGAACTGTGGAATCCCTTTCGAGCAGATATCCAGGAAAACGGATTTATTTACGAGCTCGCCGCTATTTCAAGCCTGCCGCGGCTAGCTCAACAATGCTCCCTCGAACGCAAAATCGCCAGATTAAGACTTGTCTCCCCACTCTAAACATTTTATCGTGTGCCTGTAATGAAAATTCCAAACGCGTGTTTTGAAAATCGAAGTCAGTTGTATACGTGTACAAAGTTTCGACGAAATCGATGGAGGTTCTTTTATATCATCTTATATATTCTGTTTTGTCGATCGTAGAAATTTAATAGAAATTGTGCGATGATTTCGGCGCACAGGTACGACCAATTATTCAAACAAGCAATTTTGCAATTAAAAATTTTACGATCGATAAAATGAATTCATTATTAACCCTTCTAACGTTGGAAAAAGATGAAGCTGTTGGGTCCAATTTTGGAAACGTTATTCGTTTTTAATATGTATACGAATACTTTGTGCTTGGAGGTTTCGGTGTCTGTTGGCATTGTTTAAATGTTTCGCCTCGTATATGTGTCAAGGTCAGGCCGATTCAAGGTGAAGGGAGGGCATTCGGTGTAATTATGAAATCCTGTAATAGCTAGCTTGTTTTTGAGTTTGAAGTGCTCAAGAAGGATTCCGGATTCCTCGCGCGCCTGATTTCGCCGGTGGAAGTTCATTCTCCCTCCGGAGGGCTGATCTAAATTACGTTCGCATGGAGGATTCCTGTCGAGATAGCGGCCGGGGTGACTCCACGAATCTCGGTTCGGCCATCACGTCTGCGAGGCTGGGCTCTCTTCGAAGCTGTGTTGAAGAACCCCCGCAGCAACTTTCCGCGTTGTTAGACCATTAAACTATCGAAGGTACAAAATAAAGTTCGAGGATCGGGTTTTCCGCGGCGGGTTAATAGCCGGAGCTTCCGGCCAGGATATTTGCAAAGTAATCATTGGGCTCGTTTTAAAATTCATCGGACGACCACTCCGACCGCTCCAATCAAATTGGTTCCTTCTCCAACCCCCGTGTCACTTTTCCTTTTCTTTTATCCGGATCGATATCAAGGGACGAATTAATCACCGGGGTGGGGGAGAGTCCGTCGGGATTATCCGAGAGGTCATAGTCTATCTCGATATATCGTATTAGATGTCCGATTCTGAACATTCCTCGTACTTTATTTTATTGATCCAAGAACCACGCATTTCTTGATTGTATTATAACAAAAATTCAACATTGTTTAATCACTCACATGCTTCATTTACAAAATTCTCCGTAACTGTTTCCTTTATCTCGATCGACAATGTGTTAACAACTTATATTGATGTTTTCAACGCACTGATTTCAACGTTACCAAGCAATTTTGCAAACTACTATAAATAAATAAATTTATATGTGTAAATTAAAATTGCAGATGTAATCGTAAGAGCTTTGTACCTCAAAGAGTACGTATAATAAACCTGTCAACCGTGGTAGTATTTCTTGATCAAAACGCGTTGGAAAATTTGCAATCTAAAATACACTTCGTATGCAACAACCTAATAGTCGCGACCGAGATAATATTCCACGGATAGGAAACACACGAGGAACGTTCGAGCAAGGTCCGCAAGGGGCGGAAAAGGTCGACGGTGGGAAGAGATACGACAAGAGGGAAGAAAGCCGACGGAGTGTGACACGAACAGTTCGTGCCTCGACTGACGAACATTCAAATCCGAGAAATCGATGGGGGATCTCGACGAGGAACCCAGAATTCGTTGGTTGCCAGAGGAGTGGAGAGGCAAAGGGTATAAGGGCACCGCCGCAGTGCTTTCTTTTCGAGCTTCCTGCACCCTCTCTCCCACCCCTGTTATACTTTACCTACTTTACAAGATTCCGCGCCCCGATAACCACCACCTCGACGTTCCTCGTCGAGACATCGGTTCTCCGTGGGAATCGGGATCGCACGTGCTCCAGTTTTCTTCCCGCGGTTGACAGTCCTCCCCGCGATCCTCGTTCAACGTCCTCCGATGCTTCTTCCAGCAAGTATTTTAGCGTATCTTGCGTTTGACACGCGAAAATCGACGGGTCGTTCCCTCGGAACTTCTCGAAACATATCGAACTGCGAACAACTCGAAAGATGGACTCCCTTTCATTATTTTACGAGACGTGGATATTTATTAAATTTACGAACTCCCCGCAAAATTGACATTGACCCTGAAAACCAAGGTAAAAAATCATTTTTTTGTTTAATCGTATTCTACTAGTCATAAGGACCATAGACATATATATTTTAATCATAAATTTTGTTTTCTTACTTTGGTTTTCAATTTTGCACAATTGATTCAATTGATTTTCAATGAAAATGATTGCTTCATCTGATATTGAACGTAATTCTGTGTAACGACAATTTCGGACGGACCTGAAATCTTCGTCACGCCGACGGATGAATGATTCACGGGAACGCCATCGATTCGGAAAGCGAATCGGCCCAAAAACACCGCAGCTGATAGGATTTCGAAGTTCATGCGATCGGAGGCACAACAGAGGCGCGCGCCGTGGTAATCATGTTTGATTTAGCCAATCGACGGTGAACCGAGGGAACGATAGGATCGGAATAGTTGAATTTTGAGGCTGATTGAAGTTCAGCCGCGACCAATCGCCGTGCAATTCGAGCATCGATAAGTCTCAGAGTGTGCACGTGCGCGGGATGTGCGTTCGCCTAATCGACGGACCCTTAAGCGACGCTCCCGTCGATCCTCCGCCATTTAATTATCGCTGATGCGAGCTTTCGCGGCTCTAAGAGAAATTAATTGTCGGGACGCTCGACCGATAGATCCTTCCACTCCCGATCTCATTCAATCGTATTGCAGAACGTCGGCGAATACTATTCTTCTCTGTCAGAATGCGAATATTTGTGTAAACCGAACATTTAAATTATTTGCTAGTCAACAATGTTGAGAGAAGCGTTAGTATATTCTTTCCAACTCATTACAATACGATTGTTAAAGAAGTAACTGAAAGTCCACGTGGATTTTTATTTCGCATAAAGGCAGTGCAACTGAATTTTCAATCCATGTTTTTCCTTCGTTTTGAATCGAAACGTTTCAAGCGAAGAGAAGTTTAAGACCCGGAGAACACGTCTCCAGAACGCCGCAAGTAAAATGCAACGGATTAAGGAATGAACAACGGAGAGAAGAGCCACGCTAAGGTGACAGAAAATAATGCAACACCTGTAAAACGCCCTCGGGATTATCCGCAGGAGAAGAACAACCGACCCTCGTGTATCTTCAAGAACGCGCATGTGTATTCAACTTGTTGAAACGATAGCTGCACGGAAAAACGTACTCCCTCTCTCGACACGGAGGGATGGAAGCAAGGGCTAATCCATGAAAAATCCCTCGCGAACTGTTCCTGCCACTCCTTTTGTTTTTTTTCTTTTTGCGGGGAGCCACTACCTTTCGCTATAAGGGGTGTCCTCGGAGGAGTCGCAGGGGTGAACAAGAGACTCTGCGAACGCTGAACTCGTGGCCGAGGAAGCTCGACTGGAAAAAATTACCATTCGCAAAATATTTTCATCGTTGAGGAACTTGAATTTGTTGGAAATTAACAATGGATAATAATTGCAAGGATCGATTCTCAAAACGTTGAAGAAAACTTGGGATGAAAAGAATAATATACATACTGTCTTAACATGGTTTTCTGGCAGGCCTGACAAAGGTTTTACCGCGGAAATTACTATGTTTTGCTGGGGACACAGGCGAATCCCAGCAGGATGAATAAGCCAACTCGGAAAGACGGACACGGCCCTTGGGGATTATCGTGTATCGCGAGCGGGCAGTTTGCACAGAAGTTATTTGTCTTCGTCTCGCGTCGTGTTCTGTTATCGATAGCTGGGGAAACAATATGGTGTGTATGAGATCGCGGTTCATATTGCGGCGTGACTGTAGATACTGTCCTCGATTAATAGCGATAACATCGATATGTTAGCAATGCTTTGATATATCGATAATATTGTTAACAATCGTAACAACTGTACTATAATTGGAAATACCAAGTTTCGTTAATTTCTGTAGAACATTTCTTTTCAACACTTCCTACATAATTGATTACAAAGAATTTTACATCACTGCAACATAAATGAATTTTGATTCGATAAAATAACCAGCTCAATGCAGAATTCGTGTATGCTTGCAACTAATTAAAAGATAAATTGTATACTTGAAAATATTCGAGGGACCTTTACAGGAGCTCCTAGTGTTTAATATATCAACGATATTATCGACGTATCATTAAGTATTAATCTGATATCGATAATCGATAGCGACGCCTCTAGGTCGGTAGTCGGACAGGAAATATCGGAGAGTTCGGTAGCGGAAAATTCGAAGATGAGAGGAATCGTTCGGTTTAATTGTGGAGTTCGGTTCTGGCCGCTAAAAACAAGAGACTCTCTCGTAAATATTCGCGGCGATGGTCGCGGATGCGAGAGCGATACTAATATTCAAATCCGCTGGCTGTTGTTCGCGGTACGCTAAACTTCGTTGTTAAATATTAACGCAGCGGCTCGAGTCGAGCGCGGTCGAGAAGGAGAGGGTTCACGGGAAATGCGGGAAAAATCGTGAAAGGAGGTCACGTTTCATCAAACCGAGGATATAAAAATTTCAAAGTCAAATGATGTTTCGACAGCGGGGACCGTGGCCACGCCAATTAACCGAAACCAAGCGACGTCAACAAAAAGACGAAGGAGAGGAGAGTCTGTTGTGCGGAGCGCGAACATTCCGTCCCAGAGGCGGGCGTTTGTTTCCGCGGACTCGACGCCGACGCAGACTTCCCCCCAGAGTCCCGAGTAAGTTCATTAACGTAAATGAGATGTTCCTGAAGAGGAGCCACTCATCGGGGGAACGCCTCGCGCCTCGAGCACCTCTCAAAGCCTTCTTATCGCAGCTTTAACACGTCGTTACGAACACTGCTCGGACGATACGCGCCCGCCGAATAATCCGCGACGGAACTTTTCTAATCTGCCCCCGGTTCCCGAAACTGCCGACGATGTCTATCGGACTGGAGACAGAACCGCCGATGTTCACTCGAACGAGAAAAGACCAACTCTATCCCGCAGCGAGATCTGAAGCACCATTTCTGTAGAAATAATCTGTTTTGTATCGAGAATGGAACGTAGACGCACGCGTTAGCCTCCGAAATGTCCGCCTTGCGGAGGCTTCGGGCTGTTTCCCAGCGCCCCTCCACACGTCCCGGGCCCTCGGCGACAGAGGAAGGGGAAACGATGGCGGAGTCTCGCGAGAAGGGTTCCATGGAAATCACCGACACAAATTTCACCGACTCCAGATTTGACCGACAATGACTTTGATCGACAACGATTTTGACCGACAACAAATTTCGCAAACTGAGATAGTCGTATTAAGTCGTTAATAAATATTCCAAGTTTTCGACTTATTTCGTCATGTACGACCCCTCCTCTTCTCGGTTGTACAATTTGCCGATCACCCTGTATATTCGTCTAATTCGATTCCCCTACGCACTCCAATTACCTTAATCTCAATAAACACAGTCTCCTGGAGCCGGTGTTTCATTTAATCCAAACACTTCTGACCCGCGGGCTGTACATACTAATTTCATTAGAGATAAAATGTTTAACTTTGTCCGTTCGCCTCACGAAAGAAAGGAGTCTGACAGTTCCGCGAAAATTAAGCGAAATTAAATTACCTTCGATCAAAGGATGAACGAACCTGTCTAGGGATCATGTGGAAATTCTAGCAGGCTGTCCGACGACGATTCGTTTTTGCATTAGCGTCACTGTTCTTCGAAGAACGCTATTCAAACAAACTAAGTACAATAAATATACAAAACAAGTAAATAATATTCAATCCAAAAACTAACAGTTACATATTTCTTCCTCACCGAATTTAATCAATTATTTTTTAATTATTTTTGAAAACAGCTGAGAACTGGATGACAATGCAATATTCAACAAAATTTGTTTAAAAAGTCTATTCGTTTTTAATATTGTTCCCACAAATGCGTCGGAGCCAAAACAACAACGAACAAAAACAATAGTTGAAATATTTCTACAGCAACGTTTTCAACCTTCGATTAATGTCAGCCAATCGCGCGATCCTCTGGATCGACGTCTCTGACGGTCTTGTAAACAATTTTTCTGGAACTACGTGACTCGGTTGCTCGAACCCCTCGACCAATCGGGACACGTTTCTCCGAAAATAAAAGTCTCCGCTCGAAACACAGCCGCCCGGCGGCGCTTCCTCCTCGGCGCGTTCTCGATTTAATTTTAGCACTTACGGACTCAGTACACTCGCGAGTTTCATCGAGGCGAAACTTGGTTCGGGAACGCGGTATTCCTCAGCATCGTATGCTCAACGTTTCCGAGGATTTCTTTCATTCGTCTGAACGTTCAAACCCATCGTCGTCGGGCACGGTTTTCAAACTCGTGTGAACTCGTTGAACGATCTACTAACACTGAGACGGTGTCTGTGATACTGGAGACTTGAAGGACGCACTCGAGGTTGCTTAAAATACTTTATCCGCCGTTGACAATTCCAGTGTAAGATCATCTCAGCCCACAGCTTTAAGGATCCGTTGAAATAACGGGTTCTAATATTTTTATTTCTTTGTACTCCTAGATAATCTATTCTTGTAAACATGTTGGAGATCTCTGTATCTCTCTCCTAACTTACCTTATAGAAGTAACACTCGCACACTTTATAGAAAATTCACAGAAATGATGTTTATTAGTTGAACGAGAGAACAGAACTCTATTCGTCGAACGCTTAATAACAAAGTCGACCCCTCCCCGGTCAGTCCAGGTAGGAGGGTGAGTGTCCTCGAGCGCAAGAATCAAAATAAAGAGGAACAAAGAACCAGATGTTGATAAATCCGTCACTTTTTGCCCTCCGTAGACCAAAACAAATACGAACAACAATATATCTGAAAAAATTCCGTCGGTTGGACAAACTACGTCAGAAACATGTGGCTTCTTCCACGCTTGGGCACTTCCCCCACACTCAACCTTCATTGTCACCTCGGCTATGCGTAGTATAATTTTTAGTTTCCGCGAAGAGCCTCGAACGACCGGCGCGGAAATTATCGGACGTGCGTGGAGTCTCCGAAGAGCGAAATTGGGTGAAAACATTTGTACAACGTCGACTCGCGTCTTGCTCCGAAATATCGAAAGTGGAACCTGGTAGAACTGGGTCCAAGAATATCCGCGCAAGCTCGCAAGGGCAACGGAAAGTTCAACATCCTCGAGAGCGGCGTTTACCTTGCTCCGCTCTTGTCCTCCCTCGACTTTCTAGTAAAATATCGATCGGGGTTGATGGTAACCTTTCCCGTAAAAAAATCGTCGATTGCGGTGACCGTTCGGAGATGATCGGAATGTTCGATAAACCGCGGCGCTCCGAGCACGTTAGTTTGTCCGGTAGGAGGAGTGAAAATCGTTCGAGACGTAACGCGACTCGTCTGCGTGTAAATCGCGTCAGAAATATCGATAAACGCGTCACGTACCGGCGATACTTTGTCGAAGCGGTGCGGTTCTCGTGGGTTATATATTCTTTTTTTTTATATTTTTTCGTCGGTCGGTTCCCTTTCAAAAGGTCGACGGAGCGAAAAAAAGAGCGGCCGGGACGGCGGCATAAAATGGCGGGTTGTTCCCCGGCGACAATTAGTCGCGATGCAAATTACGGGTATTCATAATTTAACGCTATTGACCGCTTTTAAGCGCGCGTTAAAACGGCCCACCCCGGTTTTATATCGCGCCCGCGTAATCCGGTTTGCCGTTTCACGCGCGCGTGCAACGCTTTTTTTTCTCTTCCCCCGTAAATTTCGTTGAATGATTTTCCACAGGCGAGAGCGGAAGCTCTTTTGATGGCTGCTTTGTGCGGAACGTGAATGGGCTAAATTGAAACTCTTCCGGGTCGGCCCGTGTACCCGCGACGCATTTCTAAAGCCGGACCGGGCACGATTTTTGGCTACTGATTATTATGCTCGCGACAATTACCCTCCGCCAAGGGAACCGCCGCGGACTCGCAATTAACACGCGGCAAACTTTGCTTAACGAGATGCACCGGATGCTTTCGAAATCGTAACGCGATCACCGAGAGCAGATGCCGGCGAGAATAGCGGACAAAATTTTAGGGACGTTGATAGTTTAATATTTCTTACATCTTGCAATTGTTGACTGCGGATCTTCGTGCAAAATTAAAATTTTATTCCCGATTGGTAACCAAAACGACTGAAATAGATATTTATTTTTTTTTTACGTATTAAGAAAGATAATAAATTTCTCTTCCATTTGATTTCTATTATATCAAATTTCTATTTTTATTTATTTTATATTATAAATATTTATATTATTTTAATATAATTTAATCAGAACAGTAATTATTATTTTAAAATATAATATAATGTTATAATATAAATAGAGGAGAATATTTTTTCTTTGTTTTCACTGTTTCAAATTACACCTATTCATTCTGGTCATGAATGCTTCAAATCCGCAGTTTAATGATGATACGATACATAGCTCAGACCACAGCGGCTCCCTTTCAAGATTTTATTGACTTCCTCGAAGCCTCGGAATAGCAGATACATTTTTCAGCGGTGGAAAAGTTCAATATTTAAGGAACGAGACGCGTAGATGAGATAAACGTTCGGGGGGTCATAACGGTCGCATAAATCTGAACGGCCGAAGATCTGCTCGTTGGGAGAGGGGGAACCGTGCGTTCTGGCTCGAACCAGCGCGAAGTTTATCAACAGCAATAGCGTTCTATTTGGGTCGAAAATAGAGTGCACGCACCGCTCGCTTTCTCCTGCTGTCTCTCTCGTTCTCTCAGTTCGCAGCGTTACGTCCGTTCACCCTTGTTCAAACCAAGAATACCCCGCTGGAGGACAGAGCTGAGGGCCCTCATGCCTTTTAATCGTCACCAAACCTAGTACGAAACAGAAACCACGGTTTCCAAGCTTCCTGGCCTGTGAAAGTGAATCGGGACACTTGGATTTACGATTTCCAACCGCTGTATACACTCGAAGACCACGTATTGTTTCGCTTATTAAACGAAAATATGTTTGAAGGAGTTCATTCACGACTAAAGGAGTAGCGATTCATTTTTTGACAATTTCGTAAAAATTACATTGAGTTTTTATTAAATTTTGACGTAGACCACTTTCATAATTATTAAATTGAGAATTTTTAAGCTAATTTTCCAGAATATGAATTAATCGCTGACATTAATATTCGGACACTCTTAAAATCACGATAACTTTTTTAACGTTCCACATATATTTTTATCTATTTGTCTTTCTGCAGACAACAGCTCTCGTATAATTTCCACTGAAAGGAATGCCGAAAGAATATGATCAGAATTCCATCAATTTTAGCGGAAATTTGATAGGTGCCTCATTAATTGAATTCCAGTCGAGCTTCTATTGTGTACATTGGTCTGCGGCATTCGAATTATATGAACAGTTCATGCAAACAGAGGTCGTAGTTCAATGAACACGCGTTTATAAAATTTTCTAGTGAACGTCGGTTATTTTCATTCGATTCGAGACATTTCACTGATTTTAGATATGCGAGCTGTAAACGCAAGCATTCAAATACTTCCCCACTCGACCGTGTATTTAAAGCAACCACAGTGCATTCGAAGACCTCCCTCCACCGTGAAACCGTAAACTTTCAGCTGCGCTGCTATCACTTTATTCGATCTTGACTGCGGACCAGATTCGTCCGAATGCGGTGTCGTGGAACAGTGACGATTTAGTCCGCGAGTGTTCCTTGAAATCGTACCCAAGAATAGTGATCGGAGTGTCCGTCTCGAGGAATAGTCTCCTGGTGGAAAGTTACGCGTCGTATTCAGTGGTGCAAGGTTAGATAAATACGTAAAATCTGCACGGTTAAATTTACACGAGCCCCTCTCAGCATAGAAAACGTACAAAATTCAATACTACCCTACAACTGGAAAAAGTAAGCACGCTTTTGATTGAAATTTTTGCGTTTGCTATAAATGAAAAAATTACACTTAGAAAATTACAAAACGAACTAGTTCCATACCGGTAGACACTGTACAGATCGAATCTGTGCGCCGACACCACCACACAATTATTATGAAATTTCTACGATCGATAAATAGAACTTAATTATAAACAACATTTGTTTTGTTTCTTACGCGTGGGCAACCAGTGCTCCGAGAGGTGTTGACGTTGTACAAAGTACGGTCTCGTTATAAAAACATTTGTTTTGATTCTTACGCGTGGGCAACCGGAGTTCCGAGAACCGATGACGTAGCGTGGGTTATCCCCACCAACAACAATTTGGACGATTGAAGGGCGATAGAGGGGGAAGCCGATTCTACGTCACCGACTCTGCGAGCAGCAATTATTCAGGCGTGCTTTACGATATTGTTCTCAGAGGGTGTAGACTCCTATAGGGTTCCACGGAAATTGCCGACACAGTATTTCAGATTTGACCGACAATGAATTTGGCCGACGACGCATTTAAAACCGACAACGATTTTGACCGACACAACATTTGACCGACAACAAATTTCGTTGACTGAGGTGGTCTCAAGTCGTTGTCGGTCAAATCCGGTGTCGGTCAAAATTGTTGTCGGTCAAATCCGGTGTCGGTCAAATCTGGAATCGGTGAAAACCGTGTCGGCGAAATCTGTGTCCCGATTGTTCTCGAGTCAGTTATCGGAAGAGGGTGTCCCGCTCGCGCGAGCGTAATTGCAAGCATGTGCTGTAAATTTAACCGTGCAGTGTAGCGTCGGAGTCCCGGCAGAGGACCGTGACAATGTGATATCGCGGAGGCTGGCAGCGTGTCCGAGTCGAGGCGAGCAGGAAGTCGGCGTCGAAAATGTGAGCCACGCGTGCACGTGGTGCCAAAAGTGAACTCGGGAACGATCTTGGCACGGGCCAAAGAGAACGAGCGTAGGCGCGCACTTTCCTCGACCAAGTGTACCGTCGAAACAGTGTCGCCCGTGAAACCCGGAGCCGCCGGAACGATAACAGTGAAAACTTCTTCTCCCCGTTGCATCCGGCGCTGGGACGGAAGAAGCGCGGTGAAAAATTATTTTTACCTCGGCTCGAGGTCGCTCTCGTGACTTTCTAGCCAGTCGAGGGTTCGCGGTGGAACCCGCGAGAATTCATTGCCACGCTTTCCGGCCATCGAACGACCAAACAAATGTCGAGGATGCTGCGACTCGAGCTGGTGGGGATCATGCTTTTGGCCTGCACCCAGATCCTCACGGAACATCGCGACTTCTACCAGCCTAGAACTCAATATGGACACTACTCCAGGTTCCACGAGTTCCCAGAACGACCGACCAGAGAGGTGAAGGTGAAACAAGGACTTCTACGCGGCATGGTCGTCCAGCCCAGGTCTAATCACGATCTGCAACCCGTCGACGTGTTCCTAGGTGAGTACCAAACACTTCATCCAATCCCCGTTGGCCCGCTTTCCGCATTCATCGGGGGTATTTTTTCGTGTCCACATCCACCCCTGCCCTAGTCTCTTTCGTGCAGCTATTTTTGAGAAGCGTATGAAGGTTAACGTCGAGGTCGCGCACGGTCAAATAGGTTAATTCTCGATAACAAGGAGGATCCCCAAAAATGATCCACCAGCGAGATTTTCCCTATTCCCTGAAAATTCTCCAACGTCCTTAAACCCGCCGGCGAAGCCAATCACAGCCATAGAAATCCGCACACAATCATCCCGAACAGCAAGTTCGGAAGTTCGGTGGGGCCCAATCACCGGCAACCCTTCGCGTCCCTGCGTCCCGATGGAACCTCACGGTCCAGAGAGGAACGATAACACGCCCGGTTTCCGTGTGCCGATACGGTGAACTTTGGCCCCGGCTGGCGAAACTTTCCTCGCAGCTGCATCAGCTTTCACCCGTTCGCATTACCGCTACGTATCCGCGCTTCGGGAATCTCGATACGTCAAAAGCCACCGAAAACGAGGACCGCGCTGGCTATTTTCGGAATACACTCGCGCGTGCTCTTTTCTTCAACGTGTCGCGCGTGCAGAACCCGTCGCACACGGCCCTGCACTCTCCCGAGTTCCGCGGGAGCCGTTGACATTCTTTGGCGTCGATTCTACCGTGAACGCTTGCCACTCCTCGAACCCGTTTTTCTGTGTGACAAAAAGCACTTTGAGATCTTCTCCGATCATTTTGTTGTAAATCCTGGTCGGAACAATTCGTAAAATCGCGGATTCCTTAGATGTAGAGGTCGGGTGACGCTTGAAAAATCCTGTTTGGAGTTCCGTGCAAAAATTTAGGCTCCTCTGAATATGGAGTAGGGCTAGCAACCCTTTAACGAGGAAGATCTGCAATTTTAAAAAATTGCTCTTCGGGCAAAGAATAATTTAGCAATTTTTTAATCCGCACTCGAAACTCCTGAATTATTCAAAATATTGTTTACATTATTGAGATCTCCGACTCGAGGACACTCAACTTCGTCGAATTTGTTTTAATTCTATTAAATGTTCGTTCGCGTTACAAGCAGAGTAAAACTGTGTTGAAATTTTCCGAGTTACAAGAGAGTTTGGAAGAGTATTCGTTGTAACGTATCTAAAATTTTCAATTTACATCTGAACGAACGAATAACTTTTAAACGAAATTGCAGACCTTGTTTTACGGTCGCCGGTGTTCGACAGTAAAATATTTCACCGCGTTGGATTTGAAAAAGCTGCGAATTCCACGAGACGCGCAAAATCCGTGGCGTGGTACAAATTTTACAATTAACTGCTAGATGCTATCAATGTCTGGGAAATTGCAACAATTATGCTTCCACGATTGGAATATTTGGCGAGAAATGGTTCAACCGTGATCAATAAAAGTCTTGTTTCACGAAAGAAAGGAAAAAAATAAACGCTTATTTGTGCGAATTACGCGGATCGAATCTCCGTTGTAATCGGTGAATGGAACTTCCAATTTACGAAACTTCCAATTACACGAACGTTATCGTGCCTTCTACCTTTTGGCCATCTCTCCAATGGATTGTTGAATCCTCGTAGTAATCAGGGATCCCGTTCTACCGAACACAAAGCTTAAATCAATTTCTTCCGCACGGCGGGAGGCATCGCAGGTCCGTAATGTAAGCAGCGAGTTCAAAGGCGAAACACAAGCAACGAGCTATGTATTGATTCGTAATGAAGTTACGCTACAGGTTCTTTCCATAGGAACCCTTGGAATACGGGGCAGAGCGCAGCTGAGCACTTCGATACTTATTTAAAAGCAGCCGCGTCCTCGGAACGGTCCCGTTCAGTCTGAAATTATTGAGTAACTGGTTGCATTGTTGAACACGAGTCGATTTTTTTCCTCGATTTATTACACTCGTTCCAAATCCTGGTTTTTCACTTTCGATAAATTCGATTCATGTACAATTAAACATCGATCAATTTAAAGAACGTGTACATCAAATCTGAGTATAGTGGTTATACCTCATCAACATAAAACGACCAGATCAAGCTTGAAGCTTGCATTCTTTAATTAATTTTCTTGAAGACAAGATATTCTGGATTCGTTCGACATATTCTATCAATTTGATCAAACCACTGCGCCACCTCTTCCGTAACAGTTTTCACAGTTATGGAGAGAGTGCTCCCAACTTCGGGCGTGCAGAATGTAAATTTTCTTGTTTTAATCATAACGAAATATTCGAATACGTCAGGTAGAGCCTATCGTTCCGTCGGTCCCAAATAAAAGTAACGGTAAACGTATCGAGCGTGGCGCACACAGGGAGACTGAGCTGATAAGCGTATCGAGGATCGCGCTCGCCAGATATCATATTTTCATCTGATGCAGCAGCGATCGCAACACTTGGGGGAGTTTCGATGTGTGTAAAGAATGCGATCGGGGGGAAAATAGGCTGCTTGGCATTCACGTGGGTTGGTCGTGTCTATATTCGGTATTCAATATGTCAGCCGGCGTTCTCCGATCGGTCGAAAGAGCTTCATTGTTCTCCGAAAAAGAGGCTCTTCTCTAGCCGCCGCTCCACCCCCGCCGCCGGAAAGATGATCCGGCGCGAACCGTCGCGCAGGCAATCACCGTAAAGTTTTATTGGGCTCGGTGTTGGATCGATTAAATTGATCGGGCTCGGTCCGGCATCCGTGTTAACACGCTCCACCTTGGCAGAAAGGATCCCGGGCGATCCATTTTATCCAATTCCCGGGTAAATTGGATTCCCGGGTCCGAGAGCAGGCTTCTACGTAAAATATTAAATCGCGGCTTGTCTGAGTGGGTGGCGCAAATCGAAAGGCTTGATTCGGAACGGCGACGGCGGTGGAGGCGCCGCGCGGCCGGATTAAAAACGTATGGATCGCTCGCGTCGAAATTGGAACAACCTTGAAAAAGTTTGATTGGCCATCGGAGAAGTTAAATGGTGGCGCTCGACGGCCGCCCCTCGCACAGCTGTTGTCTCGAGTTTTTCAGACTCGCCGGGGATAATTAAGAACTCTCCGTCGAGATATCGGCCCCCGTTATCGAACTACCCGTAATTCCCTGTTTTAGGAGTCGATAAAACCGGTCCGGTCCACTCGTGTATCTCTTATTTCGCTTACGAGATAACTAGTTACGTAATTAACCTACCGTATATCGTGCTCGAGTCACGAACGATTTATTATTTTCAGGCTAGAACACCGGGAGTAATAACGTGTATTGTTTCGCGGTTGGAATTCGTTGTTTTTTCGACACACCGAGAAGCGCGAGTCATTAGTACGTTGCGGATTTTCATGCACGATTATTGGGTGCAGGTTATTATGCTTGTAAATAAAAAAACATACGGTGTTAGCGTGTCATTGTTGTTTTCTTTTGAATAATTTTCTGTCTCTTTCAAATTTATTTTTCGAATGCTGGGTCCTGGGCAAAATCGAACCACAGACGAGTTAGAGCATCGATTGGGAATTACGTTAATCAATATGTTAATTAAGCCCCTGGTTAACAAGGATTACTTTCAAAAGTAAGAACCTGAACGCGAGGACGTCAAAACTATCTCCGACCGAGTGAACAGATGGATCACCCACTCGTTAGCTTATCAACTAAAAACGTTTTCTGCCTACCCTCTACGTTCTCCGGAAGAGTAGTTACAGGGAAACATCGGTTTATCGATTTTTAATCCACTTTTCCTATTTAATAGCCTGTGAAAATCCTACAAAAATTGAGATATGCTGGGTATTGGGATACATGGTAGAGATTTCCTCCAATCAGCTTGTTGTAAATCCTGCTACTAAAAAATCGGAAAACCTCATCGGTAAATATTAGTTGCAGCTATCAGGTGACGCTTGAAAAAATTGTGTTTTGAGTTTAAATTTTCTAATTGGATAGCTTTTTTCAAATTTATAAAGAACATTATCATTTTCACTATTTATTAATTGAACAGACGTTAACTGGTAGTTGCTGGTCTTCGTAAAAGCTTTTGAAAATATAGACTCTTTATAGTTTTAGAAAAGAAATCAATATCACACAATTTTTCGACCCTCCAGAAGAATCCTTTGTAGAAGCTCGCTTAAAAACCAAGCGTAAACTGTCGAGCAAAGCGGAGGAACCTTTGAAACTGCATCTGAAGGGTGACCCGAGCACCTTCGCCCGAAACCAATTACCAATTGACAATCACGATCGCCACTCGATGTTCCAGGAGTGCCGTACGCGGAATCGCCAGTCGGATCCTTAAGGTTCTCACCCCCGAGATCACCGGAACCATGGTGGGGCGTGCGACCATCCCTGGAATTCGCCCCCGTCTGCCCACAAGTGACGCCGAAGCTGCAGGACGAGGCGAAACCGGTCCGGTACGAGTACCTGGAGAAGCTGTTGCCTTATCTGAAGAACCAGAGCGAGGACTGCCTTTACCTGAACATCTACGCGCCCCATCAGCCCGAAGGTGAGCTATCTCTTCCAACCGGGATTAATTGTTTCCAAGATTCCCGGCGGCCGCTCGATGGCAGTTCGGAATCGAGTTCCACTGGCCCGGTCGAGGACCAGTCAGCCGTTCCGGACGTGTTTCACGAGGCAGTCCGGTCGATTTGCCAAACTATTAATGGCTACCTCAAACGGTTCCACCTTCCGAATAAATTGGATACTCCATTTTCTTTGGAATTATTCTTCGCACTTATACAAAATTGATAAATCAGACATACATAGAGGTGACAATTTTATAATAAAGCGGAAACGCGGTATCGACTGGTTCAAAATAGAATTGGATCGACCTATGACATCTACGGGAACAGAATTTAATTGTTCAAATTGATTCTTCCGCTTAATGCCAATCCAAATTCAAATAGCACACTTTTAGCTTATATTTGACGTGTACACGTTCACTTGAAATATTCAGTTAGTTTTATATTTTGTACCACTGCATATAGCATACAAATTAATAAAACTTATCGAATTAATCGTGTCTAAGCATAAAAGGTCATGAAGGAGATCGAAAAGCATCCTGACATTTGATTAAACGAGCTCTCAATTAGAATCTCAAATATAGAATCCATTTCCAGATCCGTATGCAGATATTCTCGGAGTGATTTATAGAAATTAAAATAGAAAATTAGAGGATTTTATTATATTCCAAAGTGGATGACGGTCCCGTCAAGCTTTTTTGAACGTTTGATCAGTACCGAACATTAGGAGATCAAGAATAGCATGAATGCATAAAGTTCGTGTCCGTAGAGATCGGATACGTCGCGGCGGGAATTCTGAGTGAAATGAAAATGACGGAAAGATAACAGGAAAGAATTTACGAGGCAATAAATGCGCAGGCTCGCGCGATTCGTGTGTAACGAAGAATTCTCGTAAAAAGCTTTTTCCCCCTTCCGATTAATCGTCGCCGGGCGCCGATTTCATGGATCACCTCGCGATTCACGGCCCTGAAGAATATATTCCCCGCTTTACTGCTGTTTACGATCACACAGTTATTGCTGTCAGATAACACTATATTATAGCAAACAGGAGACTTGTGACCAATAATGTCGCAGCGAGCGTGGACGCTCGGAGTTGCACAGAAAAGCTGCCGATAATGGCGGCCAATAAATAATCGTTGCTGGAATTTCGACGCTGTGTCGGTAGATGCACAAAATAATATCTACTCAAAATGCATTTGTAAGAAGTACAAGTTGTAAATTTTCAATTTATTCTTTTTCCTTGCAGAATCCTTGCATAAATTAATTGAAAATTTAGAACCTAGTACTTTATTTACTTCTTGTACTTGATTTCAAAAATATTTATTCTGTGTAACGAAAATATTCTAAGTCTGATGTAAATATGCAAGAGTCAAAATAGCTTCGGGAGCAAATGGAAATTAGAAGACGCGAGGTTTCGACGCAGAGTCAACTCCTAATTAGAAGTGTAACAATCCTTGCTTAGAACAAATATTTCCGCTTAATCCGCCGCGAGTCAACTACACGGAAATGTTCGTTAAATATTGAAGAAAGGGTGGAGTTGCCTAATCAGAAATTCGGAGCTCTGGTGAACCCAGCGTCATACAATTCTCACTGTCGGTGCTTTTAGGTGTAAGCCCGCGACCTTTTAAGAGCTTCAAAGATGAGGACCATATTTACGGAAGGGTTCATTACGATTTCACACTGTTTTTAACGCGGCTTCCATTCGCGAGCAAATATATTTCCAAGACAAAATCAGGATCACTCCGCGAAGCACGCTTCCTTTATCTTGACGGTGCTGAATCCAGCAAAAAGCTAATAAAATCCTGTGAAATATTTCATCCTTTCTGTGGCCGCAAAAAATCCCCCAGTTAATTTCGAGTAACGAAGAAGCCCCACGCGATTTTAATTGCACGAAATTCTGCAGTTCGAACAGCACCGATTCATTAAAAACGTATCCGTTCGTTCATTTCTTTTTCCAGTACATTCTCCCAATAAACTTTATTACCAAATAATTCATTACGATTATTATAAATTATTGCCGCGCAATTTGCGCTATTATACGCTCCGTGAAACGAATGGCAACCAGTTTTAAAACGTGACTCAAATAAAACTCTGCCGCGCATTTACATGAAAGTCGAATGAATAAAATTTCGAACAGAGACTGCGTCTATGTGTACGTTCAATGGCACGTAAATTACGTGTGAGAAGTAAAGACTGTGAAGATTCGCCTAGGATGTAATACTGAAAATTATTATATTTCCCATTCTGCATCGTGCAAGCTTTTTACTTGGCAACGATATGTTTTCATTTCTCCGTGTGTTTATTGCATATCTTCCATAAGCAAGCACAATGTACCGTAGCTCGAACGATACGAATATCCGTCGGCAAAATAATAATTCTTTATTTACAAACGAGAATCCACCCATCCGAGAATCACAACACCTGCGAGGCAAAGGACGCGAAGTTACTGGATAGATTGAAAAATTCAATGCGAGCAAAACATATCACGGTGTGTCTTAACGCATCGTTGACTTCGAAGAATCATCGACGACATCAAAGAGAAAATCTTCGAAGAAGGGCTGAGGCGAAAAACACGCACCTCAAGGATTTGCAACGTTACGTTGTAAGAAGTTTACGCTGTCGCCTGATCGAATTAGCATCTTTGTTACGGCACTGACGCTTTAGTAGTCCAACAACACCTAGTTGATAACGACGTGCAACTGTTGGACGCAGTCTCAATGTTTTGTCACTTCAAAACTGGAAAATGTTCGCCTAATGGATACGCCATTCAACCCTTCGCACTCAGAGCTAGTTTAATAAATGTTTAGTAATCGATTAGTGGACCGCGGATTTTATTCATTTTTCACGAGAATGCGTAGGTGTTGTTTAAAACAGTGAAGATTAGCAGAATTGGTTTACTAAATGTTCTACAAAGATTTTCCAAAAATTGCAATTTACAAGGTTGAGTGCAAAAATATAAAAAGCATCTGAATCTTTTTATTAGGGCCCTTAATGAAAATTCAAAATATACGTTTTATCGATTTCTGCTTGTTAATTAAAATGTTTTAGTATTGAAAATTTCATATTTTTGCATGTAACGGTGCAGCAATTTTTTGGGGGTGACTCCGAAAAAAATAGTTCCTCTACTTCGTTGAAATTTTGAAGGTTATTTAAATGCGAGCGCATATTAATACGAACAAGTGCAATAGGCGTTTCGTTGCACGGTGCGTCGGTGCAAACGGTCTGCGTCGAAATTAAGCGAATTATCGTGCCACGAGGGGAAACACGTTCGGGCCACAAAGGCAAATGATCCGCAACAAAGACCGATCCCGGTCGCGCTTATGATACACAACGTGATCCGCTGCGGCAACCCCGGTATTTTTCGTGGGTCGCGATTCCGCGCACGAGACACGATAATTTGAAATAATTCCGTCGACAACGGGCGCGCGTGCGGAGAAGGATTATCGCTGGCCGTTGGTTTGCGGCCGCCCCCGTATTAATTATTCGAGCACGACCGCTTTTTGAATACGAAATTGCTGATTTGTCGGATGCACGGTTTTTAATTTGTCGTTCGGCCGTTCGATGTTTGCGTTCGGCTCGAATGTAACGCAATGTTTGGACGCGTTGCCGGTCGTTCACGTAAGCGCGCATAATGCCCGGCGAACGCGAGAATAAATTCGAGGCGGGATGAAATTAATGTTATGTCGAGCTTCGCAAAACTTCCCCCTAAAGTTAGCAATTTTGTATGATACGCGGCACAGCCAATTAAATACTTTTAGACACCGTGCGCACCGATTGGTTCGGTTTACAGTTTAATGAAATTACGCTTCGAATCATTCTTCAAAACTGAAGGAAAGAATGACATTTCTTTGCTTGACGCCTCGTTTCCGAGAGACACGAATTTAACGTTTTGGCAATCAGTTTCTCATTTTCATATTGCGGGTATCCCGACTAATATCACGTTAGTCTATTAATTTGACGATCAATTGAATGATTGCGTGATCGGATCGACGCGACGCGGCGCTCGGACAATATGATTACGAACAATTTAATTAATGTATATTAGCAAGTAATTAACGCGAACCGAATAATGCGAATTTCGAGGCACCGCGAACGTATGCGCGTTGTTGTCCTAATTAATTCTGTGAAGGCAACGGGAACATTTTCGTTTGTTAAGGAATTATTAGTTAATTTTAAATTTGACGTTTGCAGAGCTTTTTTTGGAAACGTTTATTTCGATCTCCGAGAGGTGTTCAATGTCGATTCGTATTTCATTCTCGAAGAAGTTACATGTTTAATCGATTCCGGTGGGAATACCGTCCGCCTGAATTTCGAACTATGTCGAAGTTATGGCGTCGAAGCTTGGGGGACAGCCAGAGTGACGAAACCCTAAAAGCGGGACGAGGTATCGACGCCGTTGTCTGCCCTCATCGGAACGCGACGCCGCGATGCCGTAGTAAATTTCATTCACGGTAGAAATTTATTTGACAGGGGCCTGCGGATCGGCCATTAATGAATTTCCCGATATTTTACAAGCCCGTCGAAGGGCACGCGTCCCATCGCAGACGCGGGTCCCGTTGAAAGCGGCTTCCTCCACCCCCTGCAACCCCTGCCCCTTCCCGTCCACCGATTCTGGTATTTAAGAGGGCGCATATATCTTCCCTAGAACAGCTCCTGTAACCCGTGGCGAGCTCCAATTTAGTTACACCCCTGGGCAGAATGATATCGAAAACCACAATTTTTCTAACAACAGGAAAGGAATCTAGTAAAACTTTTGGACAAGACTGTTACGAATTACAGTGGGTGAACCACGAGTCAAAACTCAACTCACCCATGGTCACCCATGAAGATGTAGAATACGCCTATGGCAGCCAGGACCAAACGTTTGTTTCCACGCTATACACCCACTGTACATACACGAATGAAAAGCCGAACAACAACGTTCAACAATGAAAGCAAGCTACCGCGGTAGAATAAAACAATCCGTCGCTGAATACAATTAAAACTGTTGCGGTCTGCGGTTATCATAAATGAGTGTAATTATTCGAAAATATAATCTATTGTAATACTCCACAATGTACTTCGGTACAGTATTTGTATCCGGATAAAAGGCTCCGGGACGAACTGCCGAATTCCGAAAACAAAATAAATCACGTTTAATACAGCTTCTGAAAACGGATAATTTGATACATTGTGATAAAAATTGATTTTCGTGTTTGATAAGGAACCATAGCGTCAGATGCGACGAAGAAATTCTGATGTAGCTGCGAAGTAAATCAGGAGACAAGAGATTAAGGGTACGGCGAACGTTCTAACGATAAAAATATGGAAAGTACCTGGAGCACTGGTGTTCCATTCGCGTAGATCGCGTGCAATTCTACCAGCGATATTTAAATCCGTGTTATCGCGCTCTCAAGAATTCTCAGACAGAAAAAGGGAGGAGAGATTAAGTTCTCCGGGGACGTCATCGTATTATCTCCAGCCCGGGGGAAGCTTCGAGTGGGGGCTGGGAACGTTTACTGGCAACGGCGAAACACACTTCCGGCGAGTTAATTTTTACCCTAATCTGCGCGACAAACGGAAAGGTAACATCGACGTTGTGGAAAACGGACCGGGAGGAGAGAGTGTAACTCCACGGTGACTTCCAGTGGCGCGTCGGTACGGAATGGAAGAATGAAAATCTCTAGTAATCCCCGAGAGGATAATCGACGACGCGCTCCACAATTTTTTCCCCTTCATTAGCAAACCCATCGCAAACGCGAGGGATTACTTTTAATTAGCTTCGGGGAGGGGACAGGGTTTCTGATCGGCTGTACAGGGTGTTCCAAAATGTGCGTCCTTGAACGAGGTGCACTTCCGCAAAGGAAAAAGTTTCTACAAATAAGCTCGACAATCACTCCCTTCAAGAAAATACATTTTTGTTGGTTCGGCAGAAAAGAATCGCACGGAATAATAAATTGTTTATATATATACATCTTGCAGATTTACTTTTATTTCTATTATACTATTATTGAAAGTAAATCTGCAAGATGTATATATATATATATATTATTTTTTATTATTACCGTTAGCGTTACAATGCGATGACTCTTATAACTAAAAATTGATTATATTATTAGAACTGAATTTTTCGAATAAAATCCAAAGCAACAGAAATTTATTTCTTTAGTTGTCGGGCAGTGAGGTTGAATTTTTCACATTGGGTCGAATTTTTGTCAGGCGGCCGGAGGTATATCCTGATTCGAATCGCGGGTCTCGTTCTTCCGACAGAATTTTATTTCGGCGGGCGGCCGTCGAAAGGCACTAATTTTTACAAGTAACTTCGTTCCTGGCCGGCGAATCACGCGGAGTTAATCTCCAGGCCACGTAGCCTCGGTGAAAACAACGTTCGGGGGTTCTTTTGCATATGGAAACGCGTTATACGAGGGGCCGCGAGCGAACGACGCTAGCGGAATAGCAAGGAATTACTCGTTTCTAGGCCATGTCCGGAATTAGCCGGGGTAATCCATTTTTGATTTCTTTGCTGGACGACGGCGTTCACGTGACTTCGTTTCTATTTCCATATTAGCCAGTCCGAGAATCGGAAATGCTCTGTAATTCCCCGTCTCTGTTGGAAGTAAACCTCCTCTCGAGTTATTACTTGATTGCTTTTTAACGCGGCTTGGAGCTCGTCAACAAATTTACATTTCCAACGGCTAATCCTGCTGTTCTTTCTCATTGCCTGTAACTCGGAATAGAAATTCAATTGCGCGTAGTAAAGTTATTTACGATGCAACAATATCAGTCGTACGACTATAATAGACCTTGGATTTTTACGCGAAATAAAAGCTTTTGAAATTAATCGATTCTTTACTGAATTATTTAAGCCATACGGCCCTTCTCAGTTGGAGTCCGCGCGAGGGTTAAATAAACCTGAAAATGCGTGAAACGTCCGACGTGGTCAGCTAAGTTCGTAATAAACGGGGACAGAAGGAAAATGAAACGGGGACAGGGTTTCGTGGATGGAGGAATGGGGCGGGTGGTGGGACACGACCCGTTTGCAGTAGGTAGCTCCGGCGTCGGATAAAACGCGGCACAAAAGAAATTGAACCTGCTGGAAACTCGCAAGGACAAGTCCCGGCACAAAGGCCGAGTGCCACTCGAGCACACATTCCCGTATCGTTCACAGGACTCGAGACCGTGAACGTCGCCGCGCAGCCAGACAGGCGAACATCTAGCTTTTGATTAATAATTCGTAATTCGATATCGCGTTTGAGACGATCCGCCTGCCATTTTCAATCCGGAGAAACGACCGGAATGGGGACAGGAGCGTCCTACTCGAACCGTCTCGATGTCCTTATGGGTCGAGCACCTCAACTCGAAGAGTCTCCCTCGCTCGAGGAGTCAGGCGCATTAATTGACGATTAGAAAGTCTTGTTAACAAGGTCTTGCGTCTTTGACTTTGATTCCAAGTTTCTGCTCCGATTCGATGATCGGCTTTACACAGAAGGCGTCTCTCGGTGCGGTCAGGACGAACACTGTTGCGGAGAAGTGCACTCGACTCGCGCGATCCATAAACTCGCTGCCTGCTGGGCGTTGCGACCCTGCTCCTTGCGCCTGTTCCTCTTCCCTCGGTGATTCTTTCTACTTCTGCCCGAGGGAACAGCCGCGAATTTAGCGCCGGCCAGCTTTCTGGCCTGGCAAAACGCTCGTTGAAAGTTCGCCGGCGGCTTCGGCGTCGTTTTGATTTAAAACTTCCAAGCCTCTCTGGGTGAATAAATAAAGCCTCTCCATGAGAACCGGATTCATTTGTAATGTGAAGTTAGCGTGACCTGCGCCGGGCTACATTCGGGATCTCCTGTTCCTACCTCTAACGTAAGAACAACAATAATTTCCACCTGGATATCGTTGAGGCTCCACTCACTGTGTACGTTTACTTTAGTTTGAAGCGGTCGCTATTCTCTTTCAGCTACTGTTTGGTTGTTCGTGCATACAACGTGTTTATTTTATATTTCTGAGAACACATTTGTTAAGGGAGTTAAAGAAACATTGCACTTCCAATACGTTCGAAGTATTATTAGAAAGAGATCAACGTTGATTTCAAAGAAGCAAGTTTGACAATTGTTACTTTGAATTGTCCACTGAAGCCTGTCAGTCTCTCATACACAGTGATCGAGCGTAACCTGACGGAAAGAGATCGTGCAAACAGCAAATATTGTCTGAATTCAATTGAACCCGAGCGATTTCTCGTAAAAACCGATATTCGTCCCCGAAGAATCGATCAGACCACGAGAAGAGGTGGCCGAGTCCGCCGCAATGATCGCCGGGAAAGCAAGGATTAGGGATCAGGGTTCCTTATCAGATTGACGCGATCTCGTTTCCCGATTGCTTCACAGAAGAACCAGTGGACCGAGACGAAGAAGTTCCCGTAGAGTGACGTCAGGTGTACGGGCCGGAAACACGTCGGCCACCCGCATCCCTCCCACGTCCTTTCCGCGTTTACGGATTTCCGACGAATTCAATTTCTTCGCCGGCCTTAATCCTCGCTCCTCGCAGGATGCTCGTTGATCCCCTTTGTCCGGCATCGGAGTATCGGAGTCTCCGTAATCCTGCTTCGGAGACAAATTTAAGGCGGGCCGGGATCGGGTCGAGCCCCGGCAAATTTCGTTTCCTCCGTACACCTTTGATCCACGGGCCTGGGAATCGTGCCTACTCCTCGTCGCCCTTTCGACGGAATCACGCCGTCTTATTTCCGTTTCCGTCGCAGGCGTTCTTCCTGTTTAGGCGTGTCACAACCCTCCCTTCGCGTCGCTCGATTGGAAAACATCGTGGACAATACCGATTCACGGTGGAACCATTCTGTGTGAGTGACTGCTGGATGAAACAGGCAATCTAACACCTAATCACTTGCGTTACGTGGAAAAATGAGTTCTTTCCGTACGATTTCGCATGTCCAATGTGATCGATGTGCATTATCATCTACAGGGTGTCTCAAAATTCCTTCAACATCCGGAAAATGGAGCGATTCCTGAAATCATTTGAAGGCCACATTTTCCTTTCGTATTCAAGTGTGTTCTGGTACATTATAGCATATTCTACATTCTAGAACACTAATACATTCAATTACTATATTTATATTATATTGTATATATTATATTCAACTACATTATAGTATACTCTAGTATATTCTACATTCTAGAATTGTATTCTAGTACATTCTGGCATATTTTGGTACGTTCCAGCATATTTTGGTACGTTCTAGCACATTCTCGTACTTGGGGTGGCTTAGCCAGCGAATTTCCCTGGGTCGAAATATTAATTTCGTTTCACACTTCGACTAATTAAGCGTTCGATCGCCGCCGGGCGTAACGTTTCACGAACATTCGCCGATTCATTTAGCGTGAAACTGCGCCGGAAAAGCGACGGCGCGACGGGATCGTCCGGTCGGTGTCGCCGGGACACGGCCTCGGAAGCAGGGCCCCAGTAACGAATGAAATTTCGCGGCTGTCTTTCCCCGTCGATACTACTAATTAATAGTAAATCAGTCTGGCCGGGGGTAATGGATGACGTTCCGGCGGGTTGCATCGGCGCGCGTCCGCGTATCACGAATAACAGGCATGCTCCACGTCGGACAGATAACGTCGTTATCAGTGCATATGGGTTCCAGGGCCCCACGTGCGTTTGTCATATCTGCAGTCGGTGACGTTGCGCCGAGGGGTGAGGAAAAGCGGGTCGGTTAGCGTGGAAGAGGGTCGAAGAGGAGAATAGCGGACGAGCATTATCCCCTAACCCAGATGTTGAGGATCCTCTTGAAATATAGCAGAAGTAGTGACAACTCGCGTCCGTCCCCAAGATTTTCGTACCGCAAAAGCTGCGTGGGTAACCTGATCCGAAATAGGACGAAAGTCGGCCCTGATCCTTCGCCTTATTCCAAAACATGACTGAATCGCGATAAATATTATATTTTGTCGATCGTAACGATTTTGAAGAAAATGCATGACGAAAATGCATTTAAATAGTGCGTACTCAATTTTATTATAAACGCATAAAATCCGCAGTCTAACGATCAGAATCACAGCTTCCGAGAGATTGATTGCGTGCGACACGAGTGCCATCATTTTATCCAGCAGTGTATAAAACTCGGTACCTCGCAGACCGGTCTAGTTCGTCGCGTCGGTCAGCCGTTCGAAATATATCCAGAGCGATTTTCAATCCGTGCCGGGAACGTCAATATTAAGTTTAGCAGGGACATTTCCAAACTTCCGAATCAGAGATATCCCAGTCTGGTTCCCGCGTCGTCGGCTCGGATCTTTCTCTCGTGCATGGTTCTCCTCCGAGTAAACAACCGGCGAAATACGTTTGCGCACGTCCGCGTTTCCTTGGCGCGCAGTTTCGTAAATACCGACAGTTTCCCGTGTCCGTCTGATCAAATTAGTTTGCATTCTCGCGCCGGGAAATGTTCAATGTTTGCTCCCCGGCCACTTTCACCCGGCGGGTGATTTCTCCGTTGTTTTTCCCTCTCGTGTGTGGTAGATCGGCGAGATTCCCTCCTCGTTTTCCCTGCTCCGTTCTCGCAGCAAGAAAAAATAGCACTCTGCTCGATTCGTGAGTATCGTGGAGAAATCACGGTTCATTTGCCGACGGCGAATAAAATTAGCCGATTCTCGGACCGTCCCAATGGTCGATTTCTGCCACCGGACACCGCTGACATTTTCACTAGCAACAAGACAGGAAGCGCTCGCAAAAACGTCCACGACGCGCTCGATTCCTACCGGAAATTTCAGCGACGTTTCCTCGGGAACGGCGAAAATAGCGTCGCCGGAGGACGTCGTGTTCGTATAGATCAAAATCTGTACCACCTGAGTTTCTCAAGCGGGGATTGAAAATCTAGTCGGACTGTCGTATATCACGTCGATGGCTGCCAATGAAAATCCGCCGCCGGGAGATAGAACACTTCCCCGGGTGCGCGTATTTTTCAATACTCTCAATAATATGCTCGTACGCCGGTAATATCGCCATCCGTCACGTTCTCCCAGCCGGACATAAATTTTGCGTCCTCTTGTCGTCCACGAAATTTATTTAATTACTATTTCATCGAATCGATCGCCTGGAAATCGCCCCTCGATCACCTGCTCACTCGGGCGAACGCTGTTTCTCTTCGTTTTCAGCCAAAATGGTTTATAATACGACTAGACTAACTTCTGGTACTTCTACTTCTTATAATACAACTGATAGACTGCAGTGAACAATTCAAAATAGCAATTCCTAAATTTACTTCTTTGATTTCTGTCTGGATTAAAATAAAAAATAATTTGACTGCTATAAAATTTAGAGCAAAAGACATTAAGAAGATTAAATATGTGAAATGTGTTGTCGCGAGATGAAATAGTTGATCGTGCGCATTGTCATTCGCGAAATTTTGATTATATGCATGATTCGGGAAAAAATGACGCGGAATTGCAATCCCTATTCGCATGAATAGACTGGATCCAGGATTGTAATTAAGTAACTCAACCGCTTAGTCGCCAGAAGGTGCATCAAAATAGTGTAGAGTAACGTAGCCTAACGACGTCGAGACACCCCGGTAGAAACGTCTGAAATCGGTCCAATAACTGCAACGGAGTAGCAAGCGGAGCTGTCTGTCTGACCACAGACAGGCATTTTCCACTTGTCGAACCGGCGTGTCACATGCTGCACAGGGACACGGTATAAAAAGAGAATTACGTGGAGCACGGTGTTCCGTAGGAATGCCGGCTCGTCATGAAGTTGGTCCCGTTAGTGGCGTTATGGGATCGAGCCAGGGAATTGGCTTTGTTAAGAGACGGTGCGACGGCGTCGTTGCGTTTGCTCGTGTCAGCCAAGTCTCCTAGAATACCTGCACGCGTCCCTTAAAAGGAACGTTTAATGGTTCGTGTCGCAAGAAGTTGTTTCGGTTGCAGCGTATTTCGCGACGACCTTTTTCGTTCCGGCACACGTACACGCTCTTACCTCGCGATTTTTGTCGCTTCGCTGCTATTACCGAACCGTTCACGCTGTATTTACCCTGGGTGATGAATCTACTCGGAACGCTTCGTCTTTCGAACATGGTTTGGTTAATGCACCGGGACAATCCAGGACGTGTTGTAGGTGCAATTTAAAACAGTAAAAATGTTAGAAAAATTTAGAGACGCCGTTACATTATTGTCGACCCATTAAACATATTTTGAAAGAAAATAAATTACTGTTTCGCTCCAGATTGTTGTGAATAATTTTTATAGCCACTACATGAATAGTACTGCAAGGGGTTGAAGATTAAGAATTAGGAGCGTATGAGGGTTCAAAATTTAAATATAGGTCCCAATAAAGGAGTTGAGTACAAATTCCATTATTTTTTCTTGCAATACCCAGTAATGGTAATTGTTTTAAAAAAATTTTATCACGTCGGGTGATTAATTATTCTCAAAAGAGTCGTACGATCCCATATTAAAACAGTGGGAGTACATGAACAATTAGCATTTAGAAAACTGTCTACATCCATCGAGACCCTATCGTACTTCTTTCGGGTCGAAAGAGTAGGTATCCGAGGTTGACAGTGGTAGCAGGATCACAGGGGATCGGGTCTGGGTGATCGTGATATCGAGGAAGAACCACACGTTGTGTCGGTGCACGTGCAGTGGCTACTGTTCGACCATGCTGCGTGGACCTGGACAAAAGTTTCGGCTCGCCAGAAGCAACAATGAGCAAGAGGAGGTAGAGGGCGAGAGAGAGAGAGGGAGATAGCGGGTGGAAAGTATTGTCAAGCACAGGGAGAGAAACGGTAGCCGGAGCGCGTCGTTTATTTTAAGTTCTTTCAAACTCTCCGGTGCACTCCCCGAGAAAGGAAGAAGGCGTCAGTGGTGGAGAAGAAGAAGGGGTGAGCTAGGTGACCAGTGGGGGTGGAACGGGTACAAAGGAAGAGACGCGGAAAAGGAAAGAAAGGTCAGCTTCGTCGGGTGAGAGAGCGGAGGTATCGTGCTGGAAATAGAGCAAAGAAAAGGTGGAACAAAGGGGGTGAGGGTAGAGGGTAGTCGACGCGAGCTCTCCGAACCATTAGACAAATTTTATATATAGCGACTGGAAAGCTCATTCGTTTTTGCTGCACATCGTTACCGGCTATTGGTCCCTAGCTCCCTCCCCCTGCCTCCTCACACCCTCCTCCCTCATTATAATCGATCGTTTAACGCTTTTCCGCGAGCCCTTATTGCGCCCGATGAACTCGATGGCCTGGCAAATGTTCCAATCAGTAGGTCGATCTCCGCTTTTCACACCAGGCCACAACGCTAACACAAGCGAAGCCGCTATTCCCTGGGTTTACATCGCCTTTGTTACCTTTAAGACGCCCGATCTCGAGGAGGCCTATAGCTTAAGGACTCAAAGTTAACATTGTTCAGAGTCTCTGTGAAACAACACCTCCAACCGGACAGCTTGCGCCGCGATAATTACGCGATATCGATCTGTGGATGCTATTCAATCCTTCATTAGGGGCTATGAACCCTGACCACGGGATCAGACACAATTTCACTATTGTTACTGTATCGCGCGATTTCCCACCTGAATGTTAGGCTGGTTTCACCCATGGTTTTGCTCGTTTCGAGTGTTCGAAGAACGTTAGTGCTCGAGCCATCAACCCTTAACAGTTTCCCTCTATTTAATTGCATCGTTTAGTATTCAACAGAAGTGCCAAAGCAACCACAGGTTCGAACGGATCTCTTGAAAACGACCTTGAGGTTTCTCAAACTATCCTATTCCATACTGGATGTCCCAGTATTGAAGTAAAAAATATCCAGTTCTGAGGTATGTTGAAAATTTCAAGTCTCCAGCTCATCGGGAAGTAGTTTAAAATTCGATTTCAAGATTGGACACCTTTGTATACAAGGGTGTAGAATTCGTCTACGTTCCTGGACACTCTGTACGTATAAAGATTCCAATGCACTCCCTTCCTTACAGTTATTTTTTCGATTTCGTAAAGAGACCGAGATTTCGTCACGTCCCAAAACCTCGCCCTCTTATTGTAATTAAGAATGCTGCTTCGTGCCGCAGAATGGCGTCCGCCAGGGACCGAGGGCTGTCGGTCGGATAATGCGAGCGAAGGCGGCGAGAGCGAGAGCAGCCGGTTTTCTTAAAACGTTCCGTTAACCAAATAGCGCCCAGGCGTGTAGCTCATTAGCCGGTAATAGTAATTTCCTGGAAGCCGCCGTCGTCTTGAGACGGAGCAGGCGTTTCCCACACACGACGAGTCCGGCGACGACGTCCTCGGGAGTCAGCCGGCGAAACCAAACTGCTCCCGGGACCCGCGGCTATTTGCATTCCCTATCCCCGTCGTTAATCGTTATTCGGTAAACAACGGCCCGTGTTCTGCCCGGCACAGTCCATCGGGATTAACGCGTCTGCCATACAGGGTGACGCGACCCGACCTCGCCCGATCCGATCCGATCACTGTGCAATCAACGTACAACATTCTACGCGGGACACTCGATTATTTTCCACGAGATTTCTCGCGTCTCCGGAAAGGCACAGTGGTTCGAACGGGGGAAAAATAAATTTTTCAAGTGTTAGGTACATAGAATTTTCATTACAATTTCGTATAATAGATAGTTTTGAGTATTTAAACCAATCAAAATTTTTTATGAAAGTTTGGTAACATGAAACCTGCGATTTTGCGAAAACACTTGAACAATATTATAATTCGATTATGTTTATAATAGATGATTTATTCAACGTAGCTTTAATTAATGTAAGCGTCATTTATTCATCTAAAACACGAATTGAAAAAAGGTATTTTGAATAGTAGAATGAAAGTTTAATTTGACATAACTTGTTTGCGCCAAAATAAAATTTGTTGCAAATTATGCCAGACACTTTAAAGTACATATCAACCAGGTTTCAGCTGCAAACTCCTGCAAACTTGACACTGAGACTATTTCGTTTCTAATTATAGAGATTTTAATTATAGAGATTCTAATTATGAGACGCGTGTATCCGCGTACGCCCTTTAAAACAATAAATGTCTGCACAGTTCTGTCGACTGAGAAGTCTGGCAGTTTAACCGACAGAGAAATGTTAATATTCTCACTGTCTAGACACATTGCCTCATATGACCAGCATCTGGTTTTTACGGAATTACGTTACGAGTTTTGTCCAATTAATTAGCATTGATCGGAACAGTGCGTGCCGTTGACATTGTCACCGCTATATTCCTCTTTATTCGACGAAACGGAACAGTTTCCGATACCGAAGCTCGCTCCAGCTGCGCTGGCTGCCATAAACAGCCGAGATTATGATGCCGGCCGATGGCACCCGCGTTCTTTCCTTCGGCTTCATAAACGCCTCCGCTCACCCCCTACTGAATTTTCGTAGACTACCCACCGGGTGCGTCAATTTTGCCGGATTCCGCGCAATTTATAGCTGATACGGCGGTTTCTTAATTAAAATTTGACGCCGTCAGGTTCGCAACGTCGGCGATCCTTTTTTCGCCGGATTCACCCGCAGTTTTATGGGTTGATAAAGGGCTACTTGTTGGCGCGTGGACAGCAGACGCGATGGTAGCTAAGATTACGCTGAGGGAGATAAACGCTGCGAGACCGTGGAAAATGGAGGGATGAAATTTGTAGCTCTCTCGTAGAGAAGTATACTTTATGGAGGCATCGCTGCGCCCGACTGAAGAATATCTCTGGATAATACTATTTGGATTTTACGAGGTCACCCGGTGCTTCGGAAATACGCTCTCGTTTTACGAAAATATTCAAAATCCGCAAGATGGAACTGTGGTTTACGAACAGGACAGTAGCAAAATCACTTCAGTCCACTTGGATGTTCGATTTCGAACAGAATCCGTGCTGCCACCTCGCGGATCAGCACGATGGACACCAATATGGCGGCGTTCTTGTCAAAAATGTTTCGAATCGCTCAGCTTTACAAGCTTATGACTTTTGAACGAGTGTAGTCTGTGCTTTAAAGCTGACATTTTTTTAGATTTCTCGTGGAAATTCATGAGGCTGTATAAAAAAAAACCAAAATTTTTGGTCGCAGAAGGATGAGAGTTAGTAAGATAATTGTTTGTAAGTAGATATAAGCTTTTGTATATAGATTTACTCTATCTCTCTCTCTCTCTTTTAGTAATAGGTATAGTTTTCATGTATAGTTATAAATAAGTTAGTTTATAAGTTAGTATTAAGGTCAAGACAAGAGTAACTTTATATGTATATAATGTAGACATAATTGTAAGAAATGTAACCCTAAGGGAAGTCATGAAAAAGTACATACAACATAAAATAATAAATTTAATGGTACGGTACGACATAAATCGTTTACTGGGGATAAATAGGAGGGTTAAAGCTCCGATTAGCCTGTTTAGCAGCATTTCCGCCTCTGGCGTTTGTTTTTCCGCGAAATAGGCGTGCAGGGTGCTCGGGCACGGAGCGTAACGCGTTTCCGCACGCAAGTATGGTAACATAAACGAGCCATTCGCTTCGTGTTCACTCGATCGGGAATGATCGGCGTCGGTCACGCCACCGATCGTTTCAATTCACCGATATTTGATCGGCCGGCGCCGTTCGGAACGTTTTCACGGCCATTTCCGAATCCCTGACCGCCACAGCTGCTCCCCGACGTTATTCCTCTCGAGCGTACGCTCGGTAAAATTTCTTGCACGCCGGGAGGAAAAGCAATGGGGATCCGACGGAAGCTGCACGCTGGCCGGTTTCGCGTCCATAGCCCGAGCGGAGTTTAACTATTGTTCCGCGAAACTTGTTCCGCCTGTTTTCGGTCGGCGGCCCTAATTTATCACGTTCCCCGCGTGTTCTCTTCCTCTGGCCGTAACGAAACTCGAATGATTTGCACTCTCCCGTGTACTTTTGCCAAGCTTCTTCCAAAGACGTTCTCTTTATCCCGATGCAGAGAGACAGAGAATAACAACGCGGGTTGCTCTCGTTTCGAATCGACGGATCTATCGGCGTTTGATTAATCAGCCAGGCGAGCGGGGAAAAAATATTCGCGTTACGGCCGCCGGGATAATTAATTACGAATTATAAACGGCCGATTAATTGTAGCCGGGACCTCTGGCGCAATAAATACGAGCGCAGATGGATTCACTGGATCGAATGGAGTCGTTAATCACGAGAAATCGAACGAGCGAATGGGACGAGGCACGCAGCTCGGTGATGGCTGATATCAGGGCCCGGTTTATTCTACTGGCTAAGCGATAATTTCATATCCCCGAGCCGCACCAACGTCAACCGCCGCGCGAAGTTTACCCTGCAACAATGAACTTCCTTAATAGATAATTTTGCTGCCGCGCTAACTTGCGGGAACTGCTCCGCTTTTTCCTCGCCCAAGCTTCATCAGATATTTATCCCTGAACAAGCTTCGCAGCACTACAGGCTTCGAGCACCGTTTGTTGCCCACGGAAAACGTGGCGCACCGGTGAAATTCAACGGGAAACTCGGAGGGGCACAAACTTGAACGGCACACGCGTGGCATTTTTCAACGAGCCATCCGGTAAATCATCCCGCAGACACGCAGTTGCCCGACTTCTTGCCGCGCTTAATGGGTCGTCGTATATTCCGCGGCAATAAGTGGCGAGCTCTTATCTGTCCGTGATGTATCGCCGAACACTGCCGCTTGCGTTTACGATTCCCGAATGAATTACTAAGGGAACATATTCAAGGTACACGAGTTCCTCGGAAAATGTTTCTTTGCGAACCATCCAACTGGAAAAGGTGAAACTGCAGAAAAATCGAGTTTTCAATGTACATATTGTTCGAACACACGATTTTCGTTAACACTTTCTTGCGCAACTGAATTTTCCATTCGAAAACGCAATAGTTAAAAAGAAGTTCAATTTTATTTCCGTTTTTTCTTCCTGCGATTGAAAATTGTTTCGGAAATGGTTTTGAGTTGATCACGTGCTAACCGGCAGGACTTCTGAATAAAATACAATCTTCGAAAATGAAGACAGCGCGTCCGGTCCCGACTCATTCTCTTTCTACAGTCGTAAATTCACAGAAGTTGGAAGCATCGCATTAACTTACGCAGTAATTCATTCGGGAGAGGAAACGGCGCTTAAAAATACGCAACGTCATCGAGTCTTAAAATCACGAGACGCGGTAATTATTAAATACTCGATTAAAAGTATTGAGCCGGTGATGGTTTAGAGTATCCGAGCAGGGGCCGAGCGCGGGCGCCGCCACGTCGCGTTGTAATTACCTCAAATGGTTTTTCCAATGGAACGCGTAATTACGTTAAAGGATTACGGACAGGCCGGAAAATTAAAAATCGTATTAACCTCGAACACGTAGACCGTCGAACGGCCATTAACCGTGACTAATTGAAATCCGACTTAACGAGCCGAGTTATCATGCCGGTGATGGGACTCGAAGACTCGGTACTCCGGGCGAATTTCCCTAAAACTAACCGGGACTTCGTGAGCCTTTCCGCTGACAGTGGTTTCCATTAGCTTCTTTTTACTGGACACGTTTTACGCAAGAACTTACACTGTCGTCCACTTCTTATTGAATCGTTCTGTGCCCCACAGCATGATCGTGAAAATGCAAAAATTACCCTATGGGCAACTTTGGCAAATTGGAGCCCCGAACATACACCAAGATTCAAATTCTACGTTTTTCTCATAAAAAATTTCAAAGGGGCCCCGAAATTGCTTAATAAATTTTTGTTTTTGTATTAAACGACCGAACCGTAGCGCCGAGAACATTCAGCATTTGTTATTAACGATAATGCGATCGATATAAGAAGCTTATTTAAATTGAATGTTATTTCTTCGCTTAATAATTTGAATAGAGAAGAAATCATGCATTGATCTCTTCAATTCCGAAGTTTTATGTACTCGATTTTGCTACAAAAGCAACACGATGTTGCATAAAAATTTGCGGTTTAGTGAGCAGAGTTTGCACTGTTCGCATTCAAGAATCTCACCCCTTGTTACAGCTTTGGCGGAAGATCAGGCGTCTCATATCTGTGAATAGTTTGAAATTGTAATTTTCATGTAGATAGAATGATAATTGTGAGTATTGAAGCGAAGACGTTGTTGTCGATGCAAAAGTGATGTTCCATCATGGTTCAGCCACTTAATATGGAGAGGAAGCGATGCTCCTTGCAACTGCTGCTCATAGCCTATCTGCAGGGGAGCAGACGACGTCATGGCGGACAGTAACATAGCGTCGGTGCATGCTACGGATTTCGGTTCATCGTTATGGAAGACCCGAACCGTGCCCCGACGAAGAACCCCACCGATAGCGCCGGTTCCTATGAATATCCGTCTATTCAGCTGGCCGTGTTTACCCGTGGTTAGACCTTGGTCAGGCACCACGTAAGGAATAGGAACGTGAGCAACCTAATAATCGTCTCTCCGCTCGCAGCGAGGATTAATCCAACGTTTGCACTCAGAAACCACTCAATCTATCAATTACTTTCATTGAATTGGTATCTACCGCCGCTGAAAATACACTCCGTCTTGCTTGACGCCGACATCTTGATTTATTGTTGATTTTATGCATTTCTGACCAGAACGAGTAGATCTCCTTCAATACAGTAAAAATGTTAGAAGAATTTAACTAGAGGAATTTGTCTCTGTACATTCTTCCTGTCCAAAATTACCATCTCATTTTTTGTAATGGTAAAATCAGAGATTGAAAGACTTATGAAAGTTTCTAATATGTTCTACTTAAAAGATGGATCGTAACATTCTTTCAACGAGAGTTTTTATAGTACAAGTTCTAATGAGAATAGATAAAGTAAAGTAGAGAAATTTTTGTCACGAATACCAGTCTAACTTTTATCGCACGGATTCTGAAATGTTTAAAATATAGAAATTCGTATCGCCGGAATGCACTCCTCTTGAAAACCAATCAACTTTCATTTCCAACGTTCTCGCCGTGGATAATAACAATAATGCCGTAAATTAAAATGGTAATATGAGGTGAGAAATACCAACAAGTCATTGTTCATGCAAATCCTTATTGACATCCATCGATAATTGATAAATGCTTCCGGAATCATCGTTATTTCCTTGAATCACTGCCGTATTTGTTAAATTGCAAATTTTACAATTTCATATTAATAAAATTCGTAACGCGTATTCGTTTCTATGTGCAATGAACTTGGGGGGTGGAAACCACCCTCCGGAGAGTATCGATCATTGCATATATCTCGGAAGCTAGATATTACAGTAACAAAGTAGTAATAACATTGAACGACGACTCTTTAAACCTCGATTATTGGAAAGAATAAAACAGTGATTCCGTTCGAACGAGACGAGCCGAGAAAATTCGCATTGAATTCGATTGAACGCCTATGACACGTAGTATGTGCCCCGATATTATAAGGTTAGTATTCGTCGAGCAGACGGATCCTGCCAGTTCCCGAATAATTGATATTTTACATAGCGGGGTCGAAAATAGATCCGCACGAATCCCGGAGCGGTATTAATTTGCACTTTTAGCGGATGAATTAATTCGGGACGGATCGATACATAGAAATTTTCGCTTGCAAGAGGGGCGACAGAGGACTCTCCGTATGGAGGGGAGGAGGGATATGTAGAGAAAGAGGGAAAACAAGGGGAATTGATAACCGTGTCGGAACGAAAATGTTGAATCATCCGAATCCGGCTGCCGGCACGATTTAATTCCCAGAATTTATCCAGCCGGGACCGCGACTGGTTCTATTATTAACGTGTCCATCATGTGGAATTGCCTGCCCGATTTCCGGCCGAGATTGACCGGCAAGCAAACGTACTCGATCGACCCGAGTCTTCGAGGAATCGATATATACGAGCGTGCGACGTACCTTCAGTCCCTCGGGCAATGGGCGAAACATGAATCTATAGGCTATCGCGAAACGTATTCTTTACCTTCACGGTCCCAGTTAGTTTCTGTTTATTTCTCGTCTCTATAAAACACTGGGGGATGCAAGCTTCGGTGAACTTCGTCAATTGGAGTTGTTGTTCGTTCACATTCTCTTAAACTTCGTTCAAAGAAACTTCGAGGTAATTTGATTTTCGTCGCGAATCGGTAAATTAATAACGATCCCTCTTCGAGGGACTGAATTACGACTTGGAAAAGACACACGAGGAATTCGAGGGTGCTGTTGTTTTCGTTTGATCACGATTCTTACAAAAGAAAACGTATGAAAAATTGCATCGATTGCAAGAAGTAGAAGCTAGATTCAATGTTTGATTTTAATGGAGGAGAATCGTGTATGGACATCTTGAATTCTTAAAACGTTTCAACAATTTGGCAATTTAAAAAATCCTCAACGTTTCGATCCAAGTATGCATAATTTTCAAGAGCAATTTTGCGTCTGAAAAATACTGAATAATGTACCGAGTGTTTCACGAGATCAATAATTTTTTAACGATTAAACTACTTCGATTTTTCATTTACACGAAGATTCGCAGCTCGACAGAGAATTTTAGAAGTTCGGAATGTTTGCAAGACAGTGGAGGAGCGAGCCGAGAAATAAAAGCAATTGCATTCTAATGCTTCTGTCTGCGTATAGTACATTTCGGAAGATTTTTATGTGCACGATAAATATACACAGCTCTACAATCTCGCAATAACCATTACGTTTTATATCGGAGCAGTAAGTATTGCTACCGAATTGTAGTATTACTTTCTTTTAGCATCCGACGTTAAGTACACCTGCATCTACGCTTCCATTAGACCGGCGTAGTAAAGTCAAATATCGCAAATAATTGTTAGCTCCGGGAAATCTCTGTTCCCGGGTAAGAAGCCGCCCTCCTTGAAAGCTTCACTCGTCGCGTACAAATCACAGCAATCCGACGGGGATCGTTCGTAACACAGTGTTTCGCGGAATCGTTCGGGTTCTGGCGAATGTCACGAGCCTTGCATCGGGCTCAGTGTGCGGAGAATGGTCGCATGATCGACAGAAATAGACAGGGAGCTGGTTAGAGGCGATCACCGACGCTCCTCGATCGATGGATCCGCGTTCTTTCGCTGCGGCGTAGTCGTTTGTCGCGACAAATGACGCGCGAAACAATTCTGTTTCTGCCGAGGCGGTTCGCCGACTCCCATTCTTCTCGCATCCGTTTTGAAATTGAAATTAGAACGCTGCTCGATCGGGATACGCGAATCACTCGCGCGAGATCGACGTTGCGGCAAAAATTAGTATTTTAAAAGGTTAGATTTCTCGATAATGCAGAGATGGGTTTTTTCAGTAGCTTGTTTAGTAGGATTGTTATTCTCCCCTACAACTTTGTCTTTTCCCAACCCTTACACCCTCCGCTCACTTTCTAACCCCTTTTCTTTTACGTCTTCCCATGATATCTCCTTTCCTGTTCTATTCGGACAGCAGGTAAGCGCAGATGCTGATACTGGTCCGGCTAAAATAAAAAGTCGCCGAAGAATGTCAGCGAGCACAATACGCAGATAGCAGGAGGAGCGTGGCTTACCCAACAGTCCTATCAATTTTTCGACGGACCGGCTCCGTTGAAAACCATCGCGCAACCCGCGGACGTATCGACGGATCTATCAAAGAATATCAAGCGTAACTACACCGTCGGACTTTTACGAGGAGCATCAATTTCATAAATGTCTCGTGGCACGACTATCGATGACTCTGCTCGAAGCTGAAAATCAATGCAACCCTCGGCCACAACCTCCCACCGCCCCACCATCCTACCACGCGCACCTTCCGTCCCAGCTTATAATGAAACTCGGTCGACGCAAAGTCCGCGTTTCAACCAGCCAATCTTTTCGTCGCTCGAGACTCTGCGGTGGGTTTCCCAGCGAAATAAGAGACGACTATGAAAACAGGTCGAACGAGGAAACAGCCAGTAAAAACGGGAAACGTTAATCGATGTCCCTTCGCGTGGCTACGGAAACCATTAACCCCCTCGTCGTCTTCGGCTGCACGACCCCTCGGCAGACCTACGAACCCGAAGCGAAAGGAAATCGTAATGCACGTTGAGGAGACGGAAGTTTTCAATCTCGCTAATCGATGTCTCGGAACTTCTTCCCGGGATGCAGAAACTTCGAAACTTCCTGGCCTTCGTGCCCGACGCGGTTCCGCGAGGTGCGTGCGACTCCTCCGGTACTTTCCCGGACCGAGGGGGATGATTTATGAACGGAAGAAATTTGGCACTATTTTTCGGGGCCACGGGAGCTCGCGTTCATCTTTACGCGCCATAGGAAAAAGCGCGAACGCTTGTTGATTTTTCCCGTTCCGTGACGGGCAAATGGAGCACGCTCGCGCAGGGAAAATATTAGGGTGCGTTCACCTCTGGCGCCGGTGGTATCCTTTTCGTATAATTAATTAATTAATACGAACCTTGCGTGATGCAGAGGGGGAATGTTGTCGCGCAAACATTTTTTACAATGTAAATTGCGCCTCGAATACGGAAAATTAAGTCGTTCTTAGCATACGTCCCTCATAGATTAATCTTTCATCTAGCGATTGTGACTACCTGGAACACTGAAATGTGCATTTCAGAGTCAGGAATCGAAAAATACGGAACCCTTACAATCCTCGTGTACGTATACGGGTCTAGCGCTGCGTGTCTCTCACACTAGTTTCTGGTCGAGGTCAAATTCGTTTCTACACCTTTAAGCGTGTCGTGTCAAATTACCGAGACGCGTCGTCGACCGAGTCAGGTATCGCCCCACTCCTCCTTCCCGAGGTCTCATTCAGAGCTACGGAAGGAGGTCCTTACAGTCAAAACTGTACTGATTGGGAAATGCAACTTTCTGCAGGAACCAATCAGTGCATCTTCTTTCTTCATAGAGAAGCCCAACTAGCATCGCGTTAGGACTGGAAGTCGAGCTCACACAGTTGAGTTTTACGCTCGGCGCCCTGACACTCTCCAGTCCTCGGGTAGACAACTACAACGCACAGCCTTCGTCTTGTCAGTCATTCGCGTTACCTTTAAACTCGGCCCACGGAACTTCATCGTCCAGCGATCAGGACTTTATTGTCTCGATTCAATGCGGATTAGGATTTATCAAATCTGCGCGCGTCTGAGGCAAGACCTGCTAGAATTGCCTTATTGACGAGTCCACTAGCAGGTCCGGGACGAAACGCTTCTTTTAACGCTATTCGTGTATATCCGACCGAACAAACATAGTCTTTTGCGCAATCACGTATCCATTGAACCGGCTACCCAAGATTAATTTGGCGGGTAGCAACGCGTCGTCCGAGGGCATTCGCGAGTCGACGCGTCCGCGGTCTTACATCCGTCTTACACCCGCGAGTGTCCTCCAAAACGGCACAACGTAACAGGGGGTGGTAGGGCGAAGGATGTATGCGTTGAAAATTATCGTTTACATTCCCCTCCACACCGGAAGTTGTTGAACAGAAATTGCCTGAGACGCTGTTATATGGCCCGACATATATCCATATCGGTCCCCTTCGGTAAAGTTGTTTACCTGTGCTCGGATATGTATCTACAAACGCGTTTGTGTGCGCGTTCCTGTTGGTGCGACGACACGACGATTCGTAGAAGTAGGGAGAGGGTATTAAAGAAGCGTGACACGGTAATATAACTTTAAATGAAATTTCCTCGTTCTCTCTCCCTCCTCCGAGCGTCTTGCCGCCTCGCCATTAATACTCGTCATAAAAATTCATGACTAACAAAGCGCCCGGCGTCGTTAAGTTCGCGCGGCACGTGCATTAACAATACCGTCTGTTATCGATCGCACACCAGCGTCCAGATTTTCTTCAGCTTTTTAACTATTTGTTCGTCGATGGAGAACTTGGACAAATCGTTTAAATTGTTTTCTCTCTGGCAACGGACGTCGCCGCTCGAACGGATGCAGTTTATTATTTCATACAGCCATTTCCTTTCTTTCTTTTTGTTTCCGATTCAGTTACCGCTCGCCGAACGACGAAAATAGAAATTTGGTTTCCTGTACCAACACCGAATCAATATCGCCTTTGTTTTCTGCTTTTGTTCGGTACATTATTCGACACACTCGTTCATTTCTTCGTAAATTGCGGTACGAACACCCGTTGCGAGAACCTTTTATTATTTTACGTTCTATCGGGTGAATGGTGTTCCTGTGCTTTTTCGTCGATCTGTCGAATGAATAAAAAATATATTTTTCTATTTAAAAACAGAAAGTGGATGTGACCTTGAAGCTTCAGAACAATTAATTATATTTGAAGCTCAACCCCTATATATGTGTCACCCTGTATAGAGTGAGACCCTGTTTTCTCTCTCATACCCACAACGTGTTTACAAACCAAAAGTAAACAGACGACGCGCCGTGCAAGAATACCGAAAATTCAATGCAGTATTACCAGTAGTTTTTTGCGAATATCTCGAAAACTAACAGCGACCCCCTATATTGGAAGAGGAAAAAGTTGTTCAAAATGTCGAAATCCATAACATATTAAAATTTCATCAAAATCGGAGTAGCCAGACCTTTTCTATATAATTACCAATTATATATTAATATTGTTGTTAAAGATTGTCAATATCCCCCAAAATAACACAGATATTAAAACGTTAATTTTTCCCGTAACACCCTGTATAAAAGCTTTGTAGTACAAACGAAGGAGAGGGAGAGAGAGTAGAACGATGCTGTTAGTAAAATAATAGAAACTTTATCGCGAGTTTGCTGGGAAACAATTATATGGGGGTTGGGAAGTGGGGTTGCGAAGAAGGGGAGTGGAAGTGAAATAGGAACGGTGGTAAATGGAGGAAAGAGAGGGGTGTGAGAGTAACAGGGGTGAAAGAGAGAAGGAAAGAGACTGGGGATGGATATTTATATTCATTAGAAAGTAAGAAGCCGAGCCAAGCGCAGTTACAGCTTGGAAATGCTTAATGGGGGTTTGCGCTTGTGGGGTCCCACTCCAAACGGCTATCTACGTGAGCCGGGATAGGATGTCTCTGGGATTGTTTTGAATCAGTTGCGCGTGTTTCTATAAATCATCCCAGGTCGCGTGGCTTCGATCGAGATTCACTGGCTGCAGTCCACGGAACTCGCGGATAATGCTCTTACGGAGCATCTTAGGTGGATTGCACATTTCATTGTCGAGTTGCATCGCTTAATTGCGTCTGACAACGCGGAGTAGTCGTCGCGGTTAAGACTTCATTTTTTTAACCCTCATACATTTAGTAAACCAACAAACTTTTAATGATTTCAGCGCACTGGTTCGATAATTTCCATGATAAAAAAAACTTATTCTATTTTGAAAGGTGAACAAACACTTTGTACGCCCACTGCATGTACCTCCACCTAGTATTTATTTGAGTAAACATTGTCACCATTACCAAACGTATTAACTCCGCCATGAATCTCCAAAGAAATCGAGTTTTCGAAAATGGAACACAGCCTCTCTGAAATCCTTGAATCTATAAGAGAAAGTTCGGCCGTTGTTCGCATCTAAATAGTCGCTAGACAGCGACGAAAGCAGACGCGCGTCACAGCGCGACTCCGCTCGGGTTAATTTGCAAATGGTCCCGAGATTAATCACGGCGGCCATTAAAAATTCCCGCAACGAAATTCTGAGAAGCGCGGGTGACCCGCGCGACGGGCTTGAGCGGAATACGTAATACGCGAAGTTTCGAAGGTACGCGTTAACATTAACCCCGGTACCAATTATTCATTTCGCGGAGGGAGTAATTGGAAACTCAACGAACGGGTTCGAACCCGTAGCACGCTATTTTTACCGGTTTATTTGTTATCGTTGTTGCATGCAACGCCGTAGGATAAATGAATTAAATGGATTGTTATTTAAAGGATTTCGCGTGGGTCGGTGGCGATTGCTAACCAGATTCCCCTAACACGCATTAAATTAACCATTCTGTTGCTGGTTATCCATGGTCTACCATTCCTAATCGAACGCTGCTGTTTCATAACCGTTTACGGAAATTACGCGACGCTGGAAATTACGGCGACGTGTGTCGGGGCTGGTTCAATTGCGAAAATTACGGCGAGCTACGCTGTTTACCGCAGTTTTGAATACGCACGCGATTCTCTCGCAACAGCATAATTCACGTTTACCATCGGTCCTTTCAATGCAGTCTTTGCGTCACGTATAGAATATTAATAATTGCTTCTTACTTGCATACCGTAAACAATGAAATACGTTAACATATTCTCGTGTAAATGCGCCACCAATATTGATTGACCACTACCGTTAATGGAATATTCCACAGCGGCAACAGCCACACGGGAGATCACACGTCGGACTGCATGTCGGTTTATTCTACTTGCACGATCGCTAGACTGCGGAAAATGAATTAACTAGGTGTACAAAAATGTCACGAGTATCATAGCGAGTTTCAACGCCCACGGTTTCGTGGAAATTTACGAAATCCATGGTCAACCAATTTTTTCTAATTTCATTTATATTTTCATTGCACACTGGAGATGAACTATATCAAAAACAAATATTTCCCATAGTTTTTTAATCGACCTCGAAAAATAATAACTCGACAGGAGCCTGGATTCGTTGTCAATCATTTCTTTCAAATTTTATTTGTATTTTCATTGCTCACTGGAGATGAAATAAATCAAAAACAAATATTTGCGATAATTTCTTAATTGACCTCGAAATTAATTTTGCTCTCGCATAAATTCTCACGAAACCGAGGGTGTAGAATTACGTTACTAACCCTAACGGTTCCGACAATCTTATCGCACTTTCTTCGAAACATAATAACTTGACAGGAGCGTGTTCGCCAGCCACGGGTGATTCATTAGAACAACGATCTTCCTAATATGGCGGACTCGATCGCACTGAATGCTCCTAACGAGGGCAGGGTTGAGCCATCAATTAAGGCTGAACCAGCTGATAGAAGTTAATAAAGCTAGCGCGATAAGTGTTCAGGTCGACACAATAATTAAGGACTCGTTAAGCAGAGCATTGTTCGGGTTTGGACGGCCAAGGGGGTACATCGAATTTTCATGCGACGATCGTCAGCATCATCGACGCCATTCAAGAGCGACACCACTTCTGGAACCCCCCCGGACTTTAGTTGCTCGCAATCCGCTGAGTGGGGTGCACACGCGCGACGTTCATTTCACGAACATACAGAGAGAGAGACTTGTGCTAGCTTGAACGGCGAGTCGGTGTTCACGGAAATACCCGCTCTGCCACAGAGGGCCACGTTAGGGGAAGTTACGGGGCTGCATTACGCGTTGCCGGAGCCTACCGCAAATACGGTAATTAGTCGTAGCTGCGAGCGTTTGAATTTCTGCGTCGTGTTCTTCGTTCACCCCCGAGACCCACTTTTGCCCGCTTTAGAACCACCCAGACGCTCAAGTCAACGTGCATCGTACCCCCTGTGCCAGCGTTCTGATTAGCTCTGTCGGTGATTGACGGTTCTCTTTCCACTCCACGTTCGAAAACAACAAGTGTGCGTACGTTTTTTTATCATTAGCCAGAACAATTGATCGCAAATGACAAATTAGTCTTCCCTGGTTAACAGAGTCAGGTTGGTAGAGATCCTCCGCAGCTTTGGATAACACGAACTTTCTCAAATATCCCTCGAGGGATTTTCCAAGGAAATCATCCAAGGTTTACCGGAGGGTCTTCTAGGTTAGGTTTGGGTTCTGAAAGCCTCACGGCTTTTAGAAGTCCTTCAAGCCAGTATACGACTCCCAAAGTCATTTTTAGTCCTTCAAGACCTGTCGGACCAGGTTGATCGAAAAATTAAGTCCTTTCAGGTATTCGGAAGCCTCTCCGAGCATCCCAAACTCCCTTGAAGGTTCCTTGGCATCTCCGCGCCCTTTGCATGCTCACTGCGACGCCTAAAGAGATCCCAAGACTTCTCCACGAAACCCTAGTTGCCTTAAGGGATCCTCAAACGCCCTACTGGGAAACCGAAGTACTCTGGAATGTTTGTAGCTGCACTCCAGAGATGTCCCTTGGGCGATCAAACCTAAACGAACCTGCAATCTTCACTTGTTATTAGGTACACGAAAACTTTTCTGTAACGATTTTCTCCAATTACATCTTCTGAGTAACCACGGGGATGTAATGTCATTAGCGAAGCAGCGTTGTAAAAATGATCGGCGAAGGAGAAACGGTGTCCATCACGGACGCGGTATTAAAAGTTTATGGTCGCGGCCATTTCACTGGGTATTTCGCTTCATAACTCGCTAGACGACTCAGTCCTCGTTTGTCCTGCACAAAGGAACCAGTGCTTCTTGACGGAGTCTGCGCCATTTCTTATTTCACCGTGAATATTTCCCGAACCGACTCGAGCAGGGAGCGATGTATCATGGGAATAAATCGGACGGCATCTATTGAAACGTTGCCGCGCAGAAATTACAGGAAACGCCCGAGCGTACGTCCCACTTTGGCGCTTGTAAAACCAATTCTGTCCGATATTCTTTCCGCGAGAACACAATTCCCCGCGTCACTACCGCCGACATATTACTACGGGAATCAATTCCAGCCATCGTCATCCCGCATTACGGACCCGCGATCGTACCTCCTCAAAAATTCATGCGATCGACAATCACGAAGATAATTCGAAACCGGATCGCCCGCGGTTCAAAAATTCATTACATTCTATCAATCACGCGAGTATGCGGGATTTGTCATCGGAATTACCAAACGCAATCTGTTACTTTACGACCGTGATTCCCGTGTATCGCTGTGCATCGATCGTCCCTGAAAAATGCAACGAATCACACGTCGTGATTTATATAATACGCAAAGATTGTTCATTTATCAAATTATTCATTTCGAGTCCCACTTTGTCTAATACTTTATTAAGCAAAATTTCATGATTAATCCGAATTCGATAAAAAATTAGACATTTCATTCAAAAAACTGAAGGTGAGACATTTTTTCGTGCAACGAAGTAGGTCAAGTTTTTGTTGGCCACGTTCCCACCGTGTTTAATATTTATTACAGTACACATTATTTTACAGACGCAACATTTTTTGATCGAACCTGTGCGCCGAGGTCATCACACAATTTCAATTAAATATCTACGATCGACAAAACGGAATATTCGTTACAGCGAATAGTGGGATTGAACCGAGGAAAACATTTTTTCAGGAATTATTTCAGTCGTACGTCGTTATTTGTCGGCAAACGCGTACTTGTTCAATTATGCGTGACCGTGACAAATGGACAATTTTTATTCCGACCGTGAACAACAGACCCGCGGACGTGTTGGACGGCGAAGATCGTCGGTTTCCGGTCCGCGGATCGATGACAATTTTCGTGGCGTTCGATCTCTCCTTCCCTAACGGAGAAAACATTTTTCTCTTCTCGTCAGTGTAACGGGCCGAATAACGGCTCGCTTGCTTCTCGTGACGTCAATCGTTTTCCACTTGACCGGGCCCGACAAAATATACGCGCAGCCTCTTCCCCGGTTTCCCTACAATCGTTCGAACTCCCCGACGTGCTATGCAAGTCATCGTGACGCCTTGTTCATATCCGATACGTATTAACGCGGAATTCATTTCGAAAAAACCAACCGGAGACACCGAGGAAGAAAAATACTCTTTTTCTTCGACCTCGCGGGGATCCGACCAGTCGTTGCTGGAAACGAGCAGCATCCGTCGCTGCTCGAGATCATTGAAACGTTCCAAGAAATATGCTCCTCATCAATATTTTGATATCCAGGCCAGTGGGAATCTCGTGAAATGGAACGAAAATCACTGTAGTATAATCTAATGGGACGCATTTCCAGGGTTTCGCTTTCCTCTTCGTTAGTTGATTCCTTACATGTTATGAAAACATGTAGGGTCACTGTCGAGTACATTCTTTGAGCAATGCGTCACCCATTAACACATTACCGACCGGTGATTATTGCATAGTTTTGAAAAGTCTGTGGTACACGGCGAAACCCTGTTTTAGTGGAACCTTTAATAGCAACAACAATTTTCATTGTGAACTAGCAATTCACCCTCAGTAACGTCGACTAATAGTTTCACTTAAGATTGCAATATAAAAGAAAATTTCTGTGCTTTCTTTTGGTACACACAATTATTGAAAATCCTATTAATAGGCTTCCGGTTAGTAAAGTGTTAAGATCCGTCGATGTAAATAAATAGCGACTCCACCCGTGTCCGTAGCCCTTCTCCTTGGAAGGTGGTCCTTCGAGCAATTATTTAGCGGGCGCCTCGCTGTGCGAATATCAAAAAGCTCGAACGATTCGTACAAATCTGCCACGGGCATAAACAAGGTGGGCACCTTGAAAAGAGCGAGAGATCGATAGGCGGCAGGAAAAAATGGAGGAATGCGGCGAAACGGCAGAGTATTGGTGACGCAGGGGCGAGCGGAGGGGTTTGTTCGGCGCGTCGAGAGTGCGGCAATCCTCGGCGCCGAATAATTTCGGTATGATTATCGTCTCCGGCGATGCGTTTAATTCTCTCGATGCGCGCACAGGTGCATCCGGGCGGGGCGCGCTCGCGCGGAAGTGTCAGTATCAGGCTACCGATGCCATACCGGTGCAAGAAACGTTGACGTCAGCGCGACCGGGGGACGTGGGGGTTCTAGGCGGCGTTGGCGACCCAATTTTTCATTTTGCGACCGAGTCTCGAAGAATTTGCGACGGTAGGAACGTGGAAGAAGAACGAGAGGGTAAAAGAGAGAGAGAGAGTGGGTCGGCTTCGAGGTAGAAGCGAACGGCCATCTCAGTTTCCTTTCTTCCTTGCCTCCAACCACCCCCTCTTGCGTTCTCTTTTTTTCCGGGGCATTCGAGGGTTCTTTATTTCGGTACGTTGTAAAGTTTTTGCGGGCTTCCGTCGGCGGCTGGCTCGTTTCGCGAACGCGCTCCTCTCGAATGGCGCAACCGAAGTTTTTACGGACACGATCATGCGCGTTTACATTTCATTTTCAATCAGGATGTACGCTGGCTCGGGCTCGTGCTCGCCCCATCCGAGCTTTATTGAAGAGCAGTAAAAGAAAGAAGCTACTCGGGGGACGTTCGTCGCGGAACAACCGGAAGTTTATATGCGGGAACGATTGTATTCCGATCGACGGAACACCTGGACGTCGCGTCGCGTGTTCCCGCTGTATCAGGATATTGCCGGCGGGACGATCGACGGTAACGAGACACGGCTGCTTCGGAATTTCGTTATTTCGTTTCATAAACTGGCTCGCAGTCCTCGTACGTCTTCCCCGCGAGGGTTTCGGCTTGGAAATCTTCCGGCTCTCGTGCCAACGGCCATAAGTTCCCAGCTCCCGACGGAATTCAATAGGGACCGGGAACCGTCGTCGTCATACGCCGGCACAAAATATTCTGCTCGCTTGTAATCGGACCAACCCGGCCACTGATCCTCGCGATAATACGATATTACCAGTCGATACGTTGCGCGAGGATTTTCCTGCCCGGATGAGCGCGGCAATGCTTCGAAGCTGCAAAATTATTGGGCATTACCGGCGCCCAGGTCGCATTAGGCGTTTTTACTCGGGGATTCCGACAATTATGATCGGCGAATAACTGGGACCAGTGATATACCGCGCGGCAGAGATCAATGAACGAAAGGCGGCACGATATGTCACGCGAAATGCGCTGAATTGCCGCTGCGATTTTCCGGACGATGTACATTCCGCGATCGGTAAATTATTATTAACTGCGCCCGAATAATTCTTTCGATACGGACACGGCCGGATGAAAGAAAAAGTTGGATTCTAGTCGATTTCGTAGCCGAGACTTAACGCTAACCGAATGCGTGGAAAGTTACGAAACGGACGTTTTAATTAAATTCCGCGCGCACGCGATTTTATTTCTAACGAGGTCCACTTGCGTCGCGTATTTATTCCGACCGGGATCGCGTATTTCACGGCAGGCGGGCCAAATGATTTCGCGCGTGTACATAATAGTGCGTTACAGTTTTAACATATTTCATCAGGCGGACACGTTGCGTTTAATAAAACATCGCAACTATGGGTACTGTTGCGCGAGCGGACGATGATGGCGGACGCGTTAATTTACCGGGAGCATTCAGTTCGAGAAAATTATGGCGTTCGGTTCCATTTTTCCGATTCCACGGTTTCATCTGGTGAAACAAATTCGTATAAATTCGTACCGGTACGGCTCAGGATGAGATGACAGGGGACGCGTGTTATCTTCAAGGTTCGCGAACGGCTACGAACCGGAACCTATCAATCTACCCTGAAAATGGTGGTCGGTGACAAATGAGGTTTGACAGGGGCTTGAAGGAAAGGACAAGTTACAGTCCGCCGACAAGCGTGGTCCGTGACGCCATTGCAACGTCGACCGGTTCGGACGTCGTCTCGGTGTTTGGTCGAAAACCGTGTCCGGCCTTTCACGCGTCGCTTGACCCTGCGCCGATTATTGCGCATCGAATCGAGGCCCCGTGAATGAATTAACGAAGCAATTAATCAAACCCCGCCGGATAATCAACGGCGGAGGGGCAGGGTTATAGCGCCGGACGGGCCAGAGGCTGCGCGACCAGCCGATCCGGCAATCGTCGCCCCGCTAATCCCGACAAGAGTAAACCCGAAACAGTCCGCGACGCGCATAATGACGTTTCGATGGATCGATGCATTAATGAGCCCCGACGTTATTTACTTTCCCAACGCGGCTGCATTATTATCGTTCGTTCGAGACGCTGAGTTACGCAGCCGATTTTTGGTGATACGGTCACGATCCAAATACTGTTCGGGGTCGAGGCCCCTAACCTTGTCTAGGACTACTCGCTCCGCTGACTGTCAATGCTGTCTCGCGCCGCAGGGCGACGACGATTGTTCTCGGCTCGGGTATATCCGTGTGAACACCAATACATTGATAGAATGAATCGAATGTTCCAACTTCTTAATTTTAATTATTTTTTTATGGGACTTTTTCTGAGATTTTTTCTGAGAACAAGACCAAATAGTTTACAACTATCGCATATGATATTCACTAAGAAGGATGTATTGTCTCATCGATTATGTACTTTTTACAACGAAGATATTAACATAATAAGTCAATATAACAAAAATTTAAGCTTCCTTCAATTTATTCATGCATGTAACCTCGTCGATAATAATTTTTTGGAAAATCTTTTTTGCATGTCATTTCATAAACCAATGCTTCTAATTATAGTAATTATAAAAAATCAGGTCGATTTAGAAAGTGTACGAACACTTTGAACACCCACGGTATATGTTTTCCAATAGGAAATTATTGACGTACATTCTTATGAGTATCTGTTCGGAATCTTCATCACGAGTCAGGCACGATGTCGTAAGACAAGGGATTAAAGCGGCCATTGTATTACACATAACTAACACTTTTTATCGTTGGTGTATCGAGGTCGTCGTTCACATTCGATGCGTTTTGCACGACGAACGCACCATGAAATTAGCGCACGCAAGCTGGATACATCGATCTTTGTCGAAAGCTTTTTATTTGTCCGTTCTCTTTGCTCTTTCCACCCCTCTGTTTTGTTCCATCGTCGCTCTACATTCGATTCTTACTTCTCCGTAACATCCTTTTGCTTCAACGTTTCCTTTATACTCCGGTTAAGTTCCCGCCTCGTGTACAGTCTCCGCGGCTCTGTTTTCTTCTCGTGTACGGCCTGTTGTATTTTAATCTCCCCAGGGAAATATCTTGGATATTACGGAAGATACGGAAAAACGTTTTCACCGGGAGTAGGATATCATGGAGCATGAATGATGCTCGCGTTTGTTTGATCTCGGAATGACCTTGGGAAACGCCGCGCAAGTGAATTTTTCATTTTTAAACAGGAAAGTACATTTCGTTTCGTATCACTCCACGGTTGACGATAAAAAGATTCTGGCTCATTTTCTTATTTTCCGCGTACATTGCTGACGTTTAAACGTGCTTGATAACGTTCGTTAATTACGAAGAAAATGATGCTGGAGTTCGCCACCATTTGAAAATGTATTGATAAAATGAAGAGAGTTCTTGACTTATTCGATCAAATCATAAAAGTCGAAACATATGAATTTTTGTGTCAACGTTCATCTCGTGCGTGAGTATTGTTTTAAAATTTCATTTGTCCTTAATGAAAAACGTTTCCACACGAAATATTAATTTAGTTTGAATTCGTTCAATTTATTTGCTACCAGGTACTGGCGACAAGAGAAATAATTGCTTCGAACACGTTTCCGAAATGGTTTGAAGCGAAACGACGTTCTCTATGTGCTTATCTTATCACGATTAAATTGATAAATATTCGAATGATGTACCGGAGGTATACGGAATCCGTTTCACGCTAAAGGAATTAGATTTAAATTGCATACGCCCGCGGAGCGAGTCTCCCTACGATCTTCGCGTGGCATTATAAATGGAAATTAGACCGGGAATAATGTATCTTTATGCACATGCTATTCTCATAATTTACCGCTCCAAGCAGTGGACAAATTAAGACGAGCGATTCATGATACGTGCCGCGTTTCTGTACTTTGCTTAATAATTAAAAGCAATTATAACTGCGAAAGTTATTTCCAAGGGAGAGGGCTGTGGAATCCTCGTAAAACCACCAGCTATAAAACATGCTTATTAGACTGCGGTTTTCATGCATTTATGACAAAAGTGTAGATGCGCAGTTTCAAACCGTACGGCGGATGAAAAGAACTTAAAAATGCCCTCGTATCATTTCCACCGTAGAAAAATTGTTTAAAAAGACTTTACGTGTGTATCTTCCGTGGCGGTATAAGCGTGCACTCTTTTTAAATCATTGTCTGCACATTTACTGCGCTTTTGTTGCTATCTGGAGTACGTTCCTACAGTCTTTCCTACTGCAAACATATTTTCCAATGCACGGCGAGATTTAAATTCACGATATATTATTTTCAAGCTGTGAAATATAGAAGAAACAAATTTCTATTTCGCTCCAGTTCGGTGTAATTTTAAAAAAATCGTAAATTCGTAATCATGCGTCCCCGGAAAAATGGCTTCATTTTTTCAGTGTTGCTTCTCGGTGTATGTCCTGAGGGAACCGTGAGTCATCCGCGAAGGGATCGAAGACGATCGTGCAGCTCGATCGAATTCTCGAGAGCGCGAGCAATATTTGATCGACAGCGGCGACGGGGCTAGGGGTTGGCAAGGGGTGAGCAGAGTGGGGTGCGGGAGCTCGTTGAATCCAGGCTATCAAAAACCGCGGTAAATTCATTGCCGTTATTTCCACGCCGGCCGACACGTCCGATGGCGTCTAGGCGCGGTGATCTATTTTGGTCGGAAGTGGCGGCGATCGATTAGCTGAAAATATATAGCGATTGACGTGCCGCGGCGGTGCATCGCTCAACCGATTGTAACGGTATCGGCTCGTAATTTCGGAAAACGACGCTCGAGGCAATGCCGCCGCTACGAATACAAACAACCGGGACACGAGTACATGCTTGCCCGCTCGAAATTGCCGGCTCGCCCCTACGGTTTCTCGCCACTGTTCCCTCGTCCCGATTTCGCGTTCCCTTTCACCCCCATACCACATCGTTTCTTGTCTACCTCAATAGTCGTTACGACGCCGCTGCGTCATCTGTACAATTTTTATTTACAGTGTCGTTTATCCGAGCGAAACGATCCGGTACAAAAAAGGGAAAAGGAACGTATCCTTCTGTTTTGTTTGTTAAGTTTACTCGCAATTTAGATTTCGTTTACGTTCATATGTAATAGCCTAACGTTGGAATAAATCTCTTCTGAGATTTTCTTAATAAATAAAAACGATCTGGTATCTCCGTAACTCTCTCTCTTGTTGCTTAAAATTGATTTAATTTTATTATATGAATTCAAATTTTTTTGACTAGAACATAATCGGTGGCCAGACAATTATATCATGTTTGAAACATTCAAATAAAACGTCGTATTATTTTGTCCGGCAACGTAACCGCGTTTTTGTAACGCGTCCTTGATCGCCAGACCGCCTAACATATTTATTTACCCTTCGTTTGCAATATTGTTTCAACGTGAGTCGAATCCCTCTGTTTTCGTTAGCCCGTCTCTCACTAAATCTTCCTCCGTCCTCGTCCCTCTCGCACAGGCAGGGTCATCTCTCGTTCTAGCACGTTGTCGTTCGAAGCGAGCCACCCTGTCGCCCCAACCATCAACCCTCTTGGCATCCCCCGTTGTTCCGCGCACCGTACCGGCCCGTGCGAATCCACTGGTTCCTCTGTACCAGATTATGGAGCCGGCCGATCCTGTAAACTACAAGCTACCAGCGTAGTCACACTTTGTTGCCCGTTGCTCACCAGTCATCGCCGCTGTAATTTGCCGGACTATTTGCCACGGTCGGACATTGCGTCCTACTTCCCGCCCTCGGCGTGTCCGGTGTCGAAAAACCACCCCGGGACGATCGAGCCTCGTGCGTAAAGGGGAGTGTGGGTTGCGTGAAACGCGGGGTTCCGTCACAGGCAACCCTTTTGATAAATTGTGGGTCCCCGCTGCCGAGCTACATCGCTGTCGATTATCCTGCTTTGTGACTAGATTACCCACGGCAAACTTTGCACTGTGGGTGGAAGTCGATCTTTGGTGAGCAAGATTTTGGAAAAATTCTTTTCCTCTTAATAATTCTGAAATACTGCTAATAATTGTGCGCCGACACCACCACAATTATTATCAAAGAACCCTGCACTAATCATATGGAAAATCTATCCCGGTAAAATCAGTTGGATTTTTCATGTGTTGTAGTTTATGATCTACCGAACAAAAGTTGTAATGGACACAAAGTTCAATAATGGACAGTTATCGAGTTATAATCAGTCAAACCTGACACATTCGAGCTGCCAAATATTCAAATCTGGGGAAGTATATTTAGTTTGCACGCTTGCCGAACCCCCACTCCCGCCAAGATTTTTGTGAAAGATTTTTGTTCATAGACCTTTGTAAGGTAATTGAAAATTCAAAAATAATGACACCACCTAACAGATTTTGCGAAACCCTACTATTTTTGTTGCAAACATCCTTCCAAAAAATAAATACTTGCGAATATCCAGATTATGGTCTAGGAAGAATATCTGGTGGATCGCGGGGAAGGGTTACCAAGAAAACCAAACGTTAGCTTTGGCGAAGGCTAATCCTCTCGCAGTGGACAATATCGCGAGCGTTCATTGGAGCGGATGTGGAGGCTAGGATTTCGTAACATTGTCCTGTAATCCGGAGGCGAGACTCGGACTCGGTCAGGGGAAGAAAGAAATTTCAGCGTCGAAGCGCTATACGTCCTGTCCAGTGCGGTGCGGCGCGGGTGCGCACCAAGCGGAAACGGATTCAGGATGGCACGAGACTGGCAAGAATTTTCCCGGGGACATTAGTATTCCCCGAAAGTCGTGGTCACCGCGGCGTTTACGACGGGCTTTTTCCCCCGACGCGGCAGAAAAGCTTTTAAGCTACGCTTTAAAAAGGACAGTCCGGTTATCGTGGCCCGCGTAAATATATCCGGACACGGGGCAAAACCTAGCCCCCGCTTTTCTGCCGTCGCGTCGCAATATCGGATAACTCCGACCGCGGCTCTGAGCTCCGCTTCATGCATTTAAACGGGCAGCCTCCGGTTACGTTATTGCGCTTAATAACGCCGCTGATCATTAGACCACGCGATTGGTTCGGCGATCCCGCTACCTCATCGGGGCTCGCTGTTACAGACGTACGTCGGCTGCAAAAATTATACTGGGTGATTCGCGTGATTGCAACAAGCTGTATCTTTGTTCGAAAGATGAATGAATGCGGGTGGGCTATCAGGAGAAATAAGGAAAGACCGGAAACACGACACTTTACTGGAAAATTAGGTGTATTAGGAATAAGACGTGATTTGACGTTCGAAGATCACGCGACGCATCTGCCAACGACTCATTCAGCACTGCCGTTTTGGTCGCGTCCCCGTTCGATAGATGGCGGCGTCTTCAGCCTCGGTAACAGAAAAATGGGGTACCGTGAGTACCCCGCAAAATTTTACAAAATTATTATTAGTATATACATATGAAAAGAAAAGGGATTAAGCTACTCTTAAAACGTTAGCAATTAAGTTTCAAGGTGGAATACTCGTCCCGCCAATAATACCAGTACACTTCCGCGAATATAACCGCCACAGGGCTCTAGCGGTGATGCCAGTTTCGTGGACCTTGGGATTTTTCCCCTCCGCTTGCTCAGCCGGCTCGACCCCCCACTCTGACGCACTATCGTCGCCACGTTGGATCTACTGCGCACGAGCTACACACGAACGTACCTCTACTCTGCCCGTGTTACTGCCTGTTCGGTTGCACGCGCGCTACACGCGCCAGCGTAGCTCTAATATGTCGCGACGGTGCGGCAGAGTGGGGGGTCGAACCGGCTGAGCGAGCGGAGGGGAAAAATCCCAAGGCCCACGAATCTGGCATCACCGGGATCTGGTCGCTCTGCTACCTTATTCTAGACACGGCACTGTTTTCACGCCATCTGGTGGCCATCGCGTGCAAATCGGTGCGTAAATAAAATGGTTGACCAAGCAGAGATCATATATTGACATCTTCAATTTCGAAGATTGTCTATCAATTTCGAGTTTCATTTTCTCAATGTTACTATAAATGCTTAAAGATCCACAGGAAATGTTACATTTTCCCAGATCTCAGTCGGATTAAGAACGTAAAGCAATATCGAGGCGAGAAACTAACTTTCAAATGGTTGCAGAAGCGGAGTACAACAGCGTCGGTCTCACGGCACTGGCAACGAAGGATAAACAATGTAAAAGCATTTAAATGTGCTTACCATTAACGAGAATCAACGAGTCTCCGATTTATTTTCAATTACACGTCCCGGCGAAAGTAGCGTCCGAACGTTGGTTGTTTCCCGGGGTCCGAGTAACTCTATTTTTCCAAAGTGCAGACGGAAGAAGTTCTGCAAACTCGAGAGTGGCGCGCAAAGCAATTATTTAAGTTGTTGAATCTGGTGTAATTATTCTACGGTGCTTGTTCGCCGAGCTTTTGCCGGAATGCGGAGAGTCTCTCGAATCAACAAGTAGCTTGAGACGGTTTTTTGTCAGCGAAAGATTTAGCTGGATTGGATTAGAAATCGTTTTCTCGTGAAAACAGCTGCGAGACACTGGGGCTCGCGAAACTATTCGAACATCCGCGAAGAAAATACGATTTTCTACGTCGCATCAAGCGAATCGTATTAATTTTTCTGGTGCCTCTATTCATATTTTACAGGAGGATTGTTATTCTCTTGGAAAATTGTCAAAAATGCAATTAATCCAGATTTTTAAGCTGATTTTGTAAAATCAAACGGTTGTGGAAAATCAAACACCTCAAAAAAATTAAAATTTCACATTAAAGTTTAAGAGTGACGTACTTTCCTCACATTTTTTAAAGAGCTGCGTCGATGATAAAAAGATGAAAAGCAGTTCGTCGACGCTTTAATAACGTGGATGTTTAACAATTTTATCGGCGAGTGATTAATCGACTGTTGGATTTGTTCGAGCAGTGTATAAATATCCGGTTGATTGCGACAACGCGAATAAGGAGAAGCTATAGCAGTTACAAAAGAATAAATAGTGCGCTATTTTCGCTATCGTCGGGCTAAACAAAATATCGACGTCAACGGCGATCCTGTATCACGTGCAGGATATTCGTTTCCATAAACGATTAACAAGGATCCATGGGACAGTGAGGATACCGGCTGGCTAGAGCAATATTATTTAACGTCAAACGTAAACGCGGGATCGATCGCGCCTACCTGAATCTTCCTTCGCTCGTCGCCTTTTTTTGCTCCTCCTCGTTTATCGTCCAGGCTCGTCGGAACGTAAACAAGCTGTAGTCGCTGGGAATGCATGAATTCAGACACCCGTGGTATTATTTCAACGCGGGAACCGTTGATGCTACAACGCGCAACATAATTGCTAATAACTTATCGCGTGCAATGAAATTCCTACTGCCAGGGATACAGGCGTATTTACAACTCTCGCAGTTTTTAATCCTAGAATAGTAAAACTCGACACGCGGAAATCCCACGGAAATTACAACCATGCTTGTTTATTCCGATGTTTCTCCTTGCGAAATTAAGAGAAGCCCATCTCTTCGACGAGATTTTCATTATTTTTGATCTGCCCTTTTACTCAGGCCGAGGCACTTGAATTTAGTACCTTTATTTGCTTGGTAGAGGAAAGGTTTGATAATATCGGCTCGTAAAAATACCTTTAACTTGTAAAATGTACTACAAATATGTTTCGAAATGTTTTCCATTTTTAGTTGCTTTAATTCGAAATAATTTACGTCGCTTCGCGCACACGCTTTTTGACGAGGAGTTGGGTCGAATGGGAATTTTTATTAAAGCGTTTCCATGATAAAACTGCTGGTGTTTTTTCATTATTTGTATTTTACTACGTTGACATAACGAAATTTTTATAACAATTATATTTTATAATTAAATTATTCTCTCGGGAATGTCGTGTGCGCCGTGCCAACGGTACCGTGAAAATTTTACTTCGGAACATCAAACATTGTCACCGTGGGTGTATAAAGATGATTAAATAAATCGCAATATCACACTCTTTTCATGCAAGGCTTGCCGATGACTATGTAACGTTTCTAGCTAGAAAATGTGTGTGATTATTGTCCGGGAACGTGACATCGCGATCCCTTGTCAGTTAAAAAAGAAAAAAACGAATTCGAACGATGGAAGAGCAGCGTGTTGACCAGGTAAAAAGAATTCCGTCGAAGATCCGCCATGTTCCCGTGCGCGGAGCGTCATATTAAATTCGTCTCCGCATTTTCATCTCAAAGAATTATGCTCCCTTTGAGACCTCCTCGACCATTCACTTTCCAGGCGCCGCGCCGGTGGATACGTCGTTATTCGGCTCGGGACGCGAGTCTAGCGGATGGTATGCATCTTTTATACGATCCGTGTGCGCGAACGAGTAACTACCGATTCCCGGGCTCCTTCAGGTGAGGTCCAAGCCGTCTCTTCTCGGCCCGGTACCCTCGATTAGATCAATATATTCCTGCTAGCGGGTATATTACTGCTACCAACTGACCAAGAGCCTCCGCAAAGACTGTGCTACCATCTACTGCCACAAACGGATGAAGAAAATTGGAGACTCAAACTAAAGCTGGAGGATGGTTTTGAGGATCACTAGGGATTTTTGAACTGGATCCTCCAATACATATACAGTCTTCAAGCTATTACTAGCAATTAGATAAAAATGATAGAGGAAAAAGTAGTATTGTTTTTCAAGCGCAACGCAATGACATATGCATTTTTGTTCTATTTGCATTATTTTGATAGAAATGAAGGTGACCTTCAATTTTTTAAATGGAATACTATACATTTTTTATGTCCTACGAAAGCGTGTATCAAGAAATGGAAGAAACAATTTGAATATTGCTATTTCAAAAATGCATGTGTTGCGCATAAAAAGCGGTACTACTTTTTCCTCTATCATTTTTTTTAATTTTTACTATTTGCAAAGAAAATGCTGGCTAGTAATAGCCTGAAAACCCTGTATAAGGCTGAAGTGAATTATGTAAATTCATTTATAACTTGTAACATTGAAAACATAATATAATAAGAAACAATTTTTTATCTTAATTCTATGATCTTTCTTCTATGAAGACAATTTATCGATTAAACAATTCTTCATTTGTTAAAGACAAAATGATGTAGTTATTTCAAAGCACGTTAAAATCAAATGACAACTTCGCATTAGTGAATGACTTCACATTGGTGAGTATTGTCCGAATGTTGCCACAGTCGCTACAAATAAAGACGCTAAGGTGCGTTTCCTTTCGCTCCTCTCTCACCGCGCTACCTCCTACATCCTCCAGCAGATAGACAAATTTAAGGACTCAAATTAAAGTTGGAGGATAGCACTTCATCATTCATGTACGTAACCCAAAGAAGAAAGGTCGACACGCTCCATTTCAGTCGCTTCGCCTCAGCCGCCTCGAAAACTGTTTGCGTTGAGCCAGTGGTCCGACTCTCCTTGCGCGAGTTGTTTACCGATCCAGCGATTTCCGGTCGCCTAATCTTCCGGCAAGCTGGGTTTGGCTGACCCCGTGATCCCTATTTCTCTGCGACAAGTGGCCAAACAGAGGAATGGACTCGGGTCATCAAGTAGCACAACAAAAAGCAGCGGATGGAAAGACGACGGGTAAACAGCACAGCCTAGGAAGCAACGAATAAATGGTTCGACCTAGCTGCTGGATATTCTCTGGTTGCTAAGTCACCGATCCACATCGTTAAACAAACACGTTTGATTTTCCATGCAGATCCGACCCGATCTATCTTCGATGGGAACTTCTTTCTTCTCCGTCCCTCTTCGCTACTCTTTTTATTTCTTTTTTATCTTCCGGCTCGCCGGACAGGAAACAGAAACCGTGAGAGATCCGAATGCTCGATACGAGCAGACTCGCGGATACATGGTCCGGCAAAGCCTTCCATTATCCTGGACGATGCTATTCAATCCGAGCTACACGTATCCCGATGTATCACGCGAGCGTCTCGAGCAGATAGGCCCTCGCTACGATCGGACCTCTCGCAGCTCTCCATAAACAGATCCGTTTATCAGCACCCGTGATAAACTCCCGTCTACCTCGAGGATCCGTCAACTCCGCACAAACCCGATCCAACAACCCCTTCTAAGATACCCTAACCACCCTTCACACTTTTCCATCAAAGAACACAGACATTGTTCCCTAACCTTGTTCCCAGATCGGCCGATCGCCCACGGCAAAGATTTTCATCTTCTTCCTCCGGTCCAGGCTTTCAAGCTTTTTCAATCCTCCCCGACGACGTTCTTCCAATTCAGATTTCCCCGCCCATCCCCTTAACGCAGACACGAGCCTTGAAACAACGGAACCCAAGGGATTAGGCAAATCGTGTCGTAACGAGATTGCTAAGCACCGGAATTCTTCCTTATCCGTGTTTGACCCTCGTCAACCAAGCTACGTCAGATTACCTGCCCGTGGAATCGTTATTTCGGGATGTTTCAAAGAAACTCGGAGATGTTGAACGGCCCACCCTCTACGTGAATTCCGGGGATCGAGTGCGGTGGATGTATCCTTTGGGAATCCGACTTGCAAGAAGTCTGCAAGGTGAGAAAATCCTTTTCTTATGGCGTTACAGCTTTTCGGAGAATATTAGTTATTTATAGGAAATATTAGAAGAGTTACTTTCTTCGGAATGAAATTTAGAAGACTTTCGGATAAATTGAGCGAACATCGCGTGACAAACGTCTTGCATCTTCTAGAGGTTTTTGAAAACTAGTAAAAGCACATTTTCCATTTCCAATATTTGCAATATTGCGACGCGCGAAATATTGTTATTTATTGCAATAACGTGTTGAATATTCGCGTCGACAAATGAACGTATGCAAATGCAAATTTTGTAGCCCGCGGACGGGATAAAATGACAACGCGAGCAAAAAATGTACACTTTTGAATTACAAGCGTCGAGCATTGTTAATTAAATCGTGTAATAATATTTTGCGACTTACTTTCTGTGAAACGTAATATCGAGATTGATAAAGTGGGAATGTTAGAAATCGTAGAATGAAATTATTGAAAGATCCAGAGAACTATGGGAAAAGAGTTCGCTCATTTTATGAGAGTCGGCGGATTACGGCGCAGAAAGTTAAAGCATAGTGCTCGTAACTTCAGATTTACATTCGCGTTGCCACGTAGAAACTGCGGCGTTTGTAAACTTGGAATTACTACTACACTCTCCATTCAAGTTTCCTATTTTTTATCATTTCGAGTAACGTGGTTGTAAGACAACGTCATTTTCGCTGACCTAACGCGTGTAGTTGTGTTTCGTTCTTTTAATCTTAATTTTTTACAGCGTTCCTATTAATAATTAACTATTTTTACTCGACTCATTTCGATTCAATCATCAAAATTAGTATTCGCAGAATTTTTATAAAATTTCTTTGCTGCGGTATGGACGTATATTCTTTTAATTCACCGAGTGCATTAATTCTTTGTACTACGTAAATAAAGATGCTCCATTTTCTTGCTCTTTTGATTCGTTCAAACAAACCACACTCGCTTTTAACATGGGAATATAACTTCATTGCCTTCGCTTCATTTGCACACCTAATAAATTTCCCGTACTCTTCGTGTATTACTATTCTCTTAATTAGTTCGTTCTTCTTTGCTGCCTACTTAATTATCGCGAATTCCTTTCACATTTCTCGCTTAATCCCTTTGTCGGCGTATCAAAGAACTGCCGGAAAGAATGTTCTAATTAAACTGGCGTGTTAATTCGTTTACGACAAAAACGAGTCGATCAAATACGAAACGATAATAATGTACACAGTCTTATGATAATTACAGACACAGCAACCAATCTCTCTATCAAAGTGAAACGATCAGCGTACTACATCAGGTTGCAACATGAAAGGTGTGTGTCTGAACAGTCTGTGCAGCGAGTACATTACAGCATCGTCAGTCTCTACGAGCCAGTCAACATTCTGGTTATAAATATTTAGACTATAAGGTATACGTGTACATGTACAATACAAATATTTTATGTACGCATCTATCATGAACAAATAAACACAAACTAATAAAAAGCATATCTGTTTATATTATTTATCGAACCATCTACTTTTCCCGAACGTCCCACTTATCGCAGAGTTATACTACTGATCTCCACGAATATGTTCCCATCTAACTTGTCTTTCCGAACAAAATTTTCGGCTGTCTGACATTTTGCTGAGTTGCACTATTGAATTTTAAATATTTTAAAAAATTTTCGGCATTTTCGACCGCCTGACTTATCGTTTACTTGTACTACTGAAATTTCGGATACCTACTTCGACATCATGTTCTCCTAATACAAAGTTCAATTTTCGAGGTTTTTGTAAATTTTCGCCAATTTTTGACCCATCTGACTTGTCGTTGAGTTGTACTACTGAAATTTCGAAATTTTTCGAGCGTCTGACTTCACGTTGACGTGTACTACTGAAATTTCGGATACCTCCTTCGACATCATGTTCTCCTAATACCAAGTTCAATTTTCGAGGTTTTCGAAAATTTTCGGCAAATTTTTGATTTCAGTAGTACAAGTCAACGATAAGTCATCCGGCCGAAATTTTTCGAAAATTCAGTAGTACAAGTCAACGACAAGTCAGAAACTCGAAAATTTCTATTTATCAAAGTTTTGCTATTTTCGGAATTTCAAGACAATCGAAAAAAGATTCTTCCCTATCCAAAATTATCGAAGATGTTAATCTAATTGTGATATCGAGGAAGGATGTACAGGGTGGAAAAGAAAGAACGCATTAACTGCTGTTATAGTTTTTATTTTTATTATTGTTACATTTATTATGAACGGATCGAGATCCTTTTACACAAATGTTTACAATAGAAGAAATGAATGTAAATTAACTAAAAAGTCAATCCTTTGAATATCTTGATCTGACCTCCTTCTTTGGGTGGGCTCCTGTCTACTATCAAATCAAAATACAGTATTAAACGTAGACGAAACGATACTGTGCACAGTATCTTCTAGTATTGAGAAAAACCAGGGTGGTGCAGTAGCTGAGGTCCAAAGAAGCGAGCTCGCGGAACGACGACGGCGAGGTGTTAATAAATTAGCATCACGCCGGTAGTACATTAGCAGAACAATAAGGGAGTTGAACTGCGTTGGAGTAGGACCGTTTTAATATGCCGGCAGCTCGGTCGCGAAGCCAGCTGCTCGATTAACGTTTCGCTGTTATGCGCGCGAGCTCCGTTCCACACCGAACCGCTCCGCACCGCTCCACACCGCTCCGTACTGCTCCGCGAGTAACAGGCAACGAACCGCGAGAGTTTCCAACACCGGGGTTGATTGCCACGGGGGATGGGATGGGAGAAACCAGGCTCCCCTGATCCACCACCCGCGTTTCCCCTGTGTAACGGCGTTTCGCGACAGCCGTTCGGCAGCCTCGTTTCTTCGCGAATCTCGCGGCACGGCCGCCTCGTAAAAAGCGGACGACACGACTTCGCACTTTGCTCGGGCGGAACAGTGCCGAACCGAGAGAGGGAACCTCACGGAAACTGGTTGTTGTCTGGCCGGAACGCCGCGCCGATAAATTCATATCGGTGCGCCCGGACTTCGACGGCAGCGGCGTCCATTAAACGAGTTCCCTACCTCAGGATCTTCGGTTACTTGTTGGAAAAGGGCAAGGTTAGGTTGAGGACACTATCCTAACCCGGGGAGGGAGTAAGTCTATGGGTAGCTGGAAACAGAGTAGGGTTTCAAATGGAAGGAGTCCGAAAGGGCAGACGCTCTGCAGGTCTGAAGGTGAGGGGGCCCTACGTTCACACCGGACGTGGAAAAGCTTAAAAATCTGACAAATTAGGTAGCATGGTCCTGTGCGCAGAAAACATCACACAATTTCTATATAATACATATATACTCGTGAATCCGAGTCAATTTCGATAACCAAGTTTAAATTCATGAGATTCGATTACTACTTAAAAGCGATAATAAAAATGGAAATCGTAGGTCGAAAATCATGAGAAATTGCAATTTTTACCACTGTTTCCCCGGAATCCCTTCCGAAGAAGTTGTGCCGCGATCGGCCGGAACAACAGCTCTCCTGAGAGTTCGAAATCTGTAGATAAACACTGATCTCCGCTCGTTTATTTACTCCGCGAAGTAGTCCGGGTCAATAATACCCGGGGATTTCGAACAATTTTAATCTCCGGCGTCGTCTCGTGTCGTTCTGCTGCACGGCGAACGTGACCGGGCTACGAAGAACCCGGTTTAAGAACAACCAAGTCGATTTAAATAGCGTAGAAAAGTTTTTCAATTAGGAGCCACGGTAATACGGATGTTACAATTATTGTGCAGGGTGCGTCTCGCTCCGCGCGCACCTGCGCTCCGTCGATGTAATTGGTTAATGAGCGCATTTGCGTAATTCAATGGGGTATTCGAAACGAATGCAAACATCTGCACAACTTGTTTAAACCGTGCCCACCCTACCGTAGCAGTTTCACGCGAAACTTTCTCCGCCCGTCCGTTGAAAATACTGTAGACTCTTCTTCGTCGTTCTCCTCCGTCCCCGCCACGATGAAAACAGCTGCGAAAGTTTCGAGCATCCCATCGAGCCCGGATACGTCGGAACGACGCGACTCGACTTTGTAGATTTTCGATAGCGGAGAACGCAGCCGCATTAATCGCGTCTTCGAAGGCGTTTCGCGTAAGCATCGTTTAACCTTCGACCCGCTTGGTGCTCCTTCGGTGAAAAAGTGGTTTCATAAACGCGACGACGACCGCAACTCGAGGGAATGTTCCCTCGCGGAGTGCCAACTCGCGTTACGACTCTCGCCGCGAGCCAAATGAACTTCTGTTCGGATGCTGAGGCGCGTCGAAAACACCCATCCAGCTTTTACTGCCTCCGTTCCCTCTTATTACCACAGACTTTTTCCACTTTCTTAACGGGTCGCGATGCTCGGCCACCGAACTACCTCCGCGACCTATGCAACAAACTTTCCATCGATTAAGCTTTCTACGAGAAGTCAATAACGAGAATGGCGAAGAAATGGGAAGTTCAATATTCAAAACCCTTTTTGATTATTCCTTCAAAATTATATTTCACGACCATTAGAGGTTTGGATAGGAACATCAATTCCATGAACGATGCTCCCTTTGGTGTTTCAACCAGTTTTATAAAAGTTACTCCATTTAGGGGTTGGTTTTACAGGTGGACAATGCATTAATGTTTGTCTGACCTAACCAATTTGTATGATCAATTATTAAAACAGGAAATTTAGAAAATTCTCGGCGTTTCGATCCAGATATGGATTTCAGGAGGAAAGTACAACGCGGTTAGGTATATATTATTTTACAGACTCAACTTTTCTCCTGGAAATGGTCCACATTTGAATCGAAACGTCGAGAATTTTCTAATTGCAAAATGGCTTGTTTTAATAATTGATCGAACCTGTGCGCCGAAATCGTCATGCAACTTCCACTAACCAAGAATGATGTACCAACACTATCAACATCAATTCCATGAACCGAGTGCCTTCTTTCCAATTTTGTCCACGTTTGTGAACAAATTGACCACTGTGCGACGCTTTCCACTGAATTCAAACGACCTTCCAGTACCACTGCACTTTAATTCCGCGAATGTACGCCATTAATGTCTTTATCTACGTGAAAACCGTGCAGATAAGTAATTATTCATTTCTTGCATGACCCTGAAGCATCCTAATCAGGCAAACATTGCTCGGGTTCCTCCGCGTGGGCATAAAGTTGCAGCATCAGTATGCAAGACTGTCTCAGGATCATAATTCTGTGAATGATAATAGAAACTTCGGACCAATGCGGTTGTACTTGTCCATTAACAACAATTTGTATGGTATTCGTACGTAACTTTGATGTAGAATTAGTGTCGGGAATATTTACTGTATCGCTGAAACGTCAACATTGCTCGTAGTATTGATGGTATTTTTAAATAAATTGGAACTGGCATTTATTGCAAAAATATGTGCATCGCATTCTTTGACAAGGTAAATTGTATACGAATTCATTAATCAATTATATTGTTACAAATGCCGTTTGTGCTGGGGGAAAGTGAAAACAACGTAATCAATATTCCCATTAAAATATACGTGAAACAAATAACACAGAAGCTGTGCAACGTAGAACAATTTTGGTTTTAATTAGTATTTATTACATTGAAATTTCGTTGATGATCCCCGGCTTTATTTTTCGCATTTTAAACCCAGAGGCGTTACATTATTTTCAACCTGTTAAAATGTGACTGAGATATAGCGAATCTTTATGCATTGATCGCAAAACTGACTAGATGAAATTCAAAATTGCTAGAAAATTTAAAAAAATGCCAATATATGAAAGAAATAACATTCGCAGACAATTTTTATTTTGCAAAAAGATTCGCAGACTACTGATTATTGTATTCACTTTAAGCTCGATACCCTTTTCCGATGTCTCTCCTCCGAATCAGCCCTTAAAATCGACTCTGTCATTGGCTGACCGCTTCATCCGGCATAGTGATTGACTCCGTGCAATATAGCTTCCGGCATATGCGTACGATTCCGGTGGTAGTCCTCGTGAACACTACGGATGCTGACATCTGTTGCAATCTGTAGCAACCCGTATCGACCATAGTTTGGCGAGTCGGCCGCAAGATGTCGGCAGGTGGCGTACTTTTAGGGTGGTTGGAGGGTTGCGCGAAGGGGTTGTGTGGCGGAACAAGGCCGTTGACGCTGCTCGGCGTCATTGACCCCGAATGTTGGCTTCTGCCGCCGCTGATCATGCTGGCCTCGCATGATCGCTCGGTGCTCTCTTTCTGTAAACTCCTGGTGGAGACGTCGCTCGATGTTGGCGTCCATAAAAGAAAATCGGCCGTACAGGGTTGAGTTACGACGCCATCGAGGTCCCAGTGCCGTATATGCGCCGGCCATAAATATTTATCCGACGCCGGTCAGTAATGCCATGACGGGACCGATAAAAATGATTACGCCACGGTGAAAACCACCCTCTCGCGGCCTCCACGATCCCTAGGAGTCGCGGCAGCACCCTCGTAAATCGAATGTTGATTTGTTTCACGCAGAAAACGGTGTAACTCGCGTTTCGGTTCGCGTCGTGAATTATTCCAGCGCAAGTTACGCCGGCGCTGTTAGGAATTGAACTGCGTGATAAGAAGAATGGAAGTTTTAATTTTACGAGGGCCAAACGCCGTATAACTTTTCAACGTATCGTCGATGTCGAGTTATTGTTTTCGCGCGAGAATATCCGGCCTGCACTTGCCTCGAGGTTATTGCTACGAATTCCCGCGAAAAGGGGCAGAGCCCGCTTACCCTGCGAAATTTAGGGGCGCGTCCGAGAGTTTGATTTAGCGTACTTCGGAGGCACACGCTTGAATATTACGAGGTAGTTGCGCAATGAAATTTTTCTTCGTTTATTACGCGCGATACGCTATCGGTCTGCCCACGGAAAATGCAAAATATATTCGAACCCGCGGAATTTGTATTCATGAAACTCGAAGCGGCGTTATGCGACACGAGCCGGCGTTTCCTGAAGTCCGAACAAATTGCTCTACGGTTTTACGAGCCGAAAATATTTCAGCAGTGTTTCGTATTGTTTCCTCCGGATATTTTCTCTATCGATGCAGAAAGCTTTGAAGAATGTTTCATTCTTCTTATGATTTATAAACAGTGTCTAAAAAAATTATCTTCTCCTTTGTAGTGCATCTTGATATAAGCATGATTTTTAAAAAGTTTTTTATTTTCTACTTTTTAGTCTTTTTTAAATGGAACGCAAGATTTGATAGAATGAGGGGATGACTCAAAGAGACGTCTCTTGATAGAGTCCGAAATTGTCTGAAATGGAACTGAAGTAATGAAACAACACGCCGAGCTCCTTCGGTGCGAAGTGGGTCAGTGGAGTGGGGATGAATCGGAGTGGGGAGCGCTGTCGCAAGAGTGGGGATCACTAAACGCGATGACTGAGATCCTACATATTTTTATCTGCTAAACGCACAGTTTCTTCTTTATATTTATTTTTTAATATTGCCTCATCCAGTTCTGAACTATGTGTAAGAGTAAAGATGTTTGAACGTCGAGTTAATATAAGCGTGGTAAAATAGCAAATTGCAAAGGAACAAAATCTTATAAATTCGGTGCTCGGCACACGGATCGGTAAAAATCTGGAGCGAGAGCCGTTCGCAGAACATCGTTGAGATAACGGCGAAGAATGACGTCCGCGAAATTTCCATGAAAATTAAAAACCGGGTCGATACAGTCCGCGTGAAATTGACGAACGGCGCCCGGAGATATTTTCCTCTTGCCGCGACGTTCCGTCGGCGTCGCTGCGAGGATCGCAACGCCATAAATCAATTGACACGGATCTGTACCCTAACAAAAAGGTGTAGCCGTCGGCCTTGTACCCGTAAAAAGATATCGCGCGGCGCACTTTGCCGTCCAGGCAACACACCGAGCACGCCTGACCGTGTACGCCAACATATTTTAGTTCTGAACCTCGTTTCCCGTGGTCTTTGCTGTTCTATAATATTACGGTGGAAAGGCGTTTTAGGTTACAGTGTCGCTCGATCGAGTTTCCGACGCGACAAACTGCAAAATAAAATCCTGAGGTAGTTACATTGACTTTTTCTGCCTGGTATACTTTATTCTTAAAGGGCCGACCGAAGGGTTTTTGTTACAGAACACACTCAACAGTTCTCATAGTTTTATTTTTGAATTTAATTAATTGCACTCTGGTTCTAATTTTAGAGTTAAAGTAATCTAATCAAACGAAATGAAATACACGAAAATGTAGTTCTCAGTTGATCGAACAAATTTCTCCCTGCTTCCAAGTAAATATTTAAAAGTATTAAAACCTTAAACTTTGTGAAAATGAAAATGTGCATAAATATCCGCAGGGATGAAAATATCAGCGTTATAGGAGGACAGTCGTTCCCAGAATATCGTGTTATAAGAGGGCTCGCTGTGCCCTGTCAAAAGTGACAGATTCGGTTTCCAATCTGCGAATCCCGGAACATTGGACTTCTACGCGGACGCTAATCTGCAAATTAATGCGAACGGAGTGAACGCAGTTGCCGCTGGCTCGCCAACACAGTTCCTCCACCTCTGTCGACCTGCGCCCTCCCCCGAAATATGAGCGAATCAAATTCTGTGACCCAAAAACAAAAGTTAATTAAAACGTTGGGAGTCCGCGGGTTTCCAGCGAACGCCGCCACGCCGTGCGAGCATCCTTCTGACGTTTCGGGGCGATGATGAATCCCCGTCATTAACCATGGAGATGGAGCATCCCTTGAATAGGTGTGTGGAATCGTGCGAGCTCCTTTCGAACACGTTTGAGTGCGAACGCAACAGAAAATAGGTCGATACGATCTTATGGAAGCAACCACGCCGCGCATTTATTATTGCAAGAGCGCCCACCGTATGATCGCATCGACCTATTTCCCGCTGTGCCACCTTTGATCCGCGAAAATCCACCCCTAAACGACGCCCGGAAAAGTCGTCGAATTTTCGGTGGATAAGACTCCCCAAATTTTCAGGACGTGTCGCGTCCTGTTAACACTTAATTGAAGCTCATTTCTCTTATGACCTTGCATGACCTTGAAGGTCATTGTGTAGTAGATGGATGAATTCGCCTTGACACACGTTTTCATACGCCGTATAAAATGTATAGCATTTCATTAAAAAAATTGAAGGCCACCTTCATTTCTATCAAAATAATGTAAATAAAACAAAAATACATGTGTCATTGTGTTGCGCGTAAAAATCAGTATTACTTAAAAGTTATAAATCAATTTAAAATAACGAACTTCAGCTTTACATATTTATTGGAGGATCTAGTACTAAGTTCACTCGACTACTCCCAAACTTAACATCGTTCAAATTGCACTAAAAAATTTGTCTGAAATCGTGATGTATTTTTAAGAGTGAAGAAGTTAATGAAACTTGATATTCGTGTACGGTAACGCGGTCGTCCAGTGTTTAACCCTTGGACCCTCCGCCTTGTTCTGAAAATAAAAGAGAAGAGCGTTTTCTCATCGCGAAAATTAATCAAAGTTCGCGGAGCTATCTCCGTCCAGCGGAACAACAAACTATTCTTCGCCGTGGTCGGTTGATAGTGTGGACTTGCCCGTAGGAACAGGAACAAAAGAGTGAATTTTCACTCAGCGTTCGGGCGGCAGCGAGCCGCTCGAAACCACCGCGAAACTTTTACCAAGAAGTCAGTCCTCGCCGGGTCTGAATGTTTCTTTAAAATGGACCGGAGTCTGTTGCTTAAGTAATTTCCGGCGGAAGGGACGTCTCGGTGGAGTTCGCCCCCCTTTCTCAGTCTGTCCCTCCACCCCCGCCACTTTTACACAGGTACGTTTCTCTTTTTTCCCCGTGAGAGTGAAATATAATGGCGGTGCGCGGGGTATGCGCGCGTGTCCAATCTCGAAAGCTACCATCCGGCTTTATCCCGTCTATCTAGGAGGCGAGGTTGGGTTTGGTGCGGAGGGGTGAGAGAAAAAAAGAGGGTGCTTTATTACTCGTAACCCCCGGCAGCAGATATCAGTAATCCTTCGCTTAATATTTTTGCGGCGAGACCCGAATTTGTTATGGTAATGCACAGCCGTACATCTTCCCTGGCGGCTGGGTCAGACGGGTTCAACCCCTATGCGCAGGGGGTGAGAAAGTCTGTCGGAAAAAATATGAAAAGTAAACAGGGAAGAAATAAACGATCGTAGTACGTTGGGTGGGGGATGATCACTGTCGCTGACGACCTGTTAACACGTTTATGGACTGTCAGAGAAATATCGCGCCCTCCGAGGGGTCAAATTGAATCATTCGCCGGGGCGGAGGCGTAGCTGAGCCGTTGTTTACGAGTTCCGACCCTCGTTACCGGCCCGCTCGTTATAACGCGAAAATTCTTTAGATTTAATAATATACAATTTCTCTAATTAAATACACGGCGGCGCGTCAAGGGAAATGATTTCAATGCGCCCACGCCGTTGTCACGCGCGCGCTTTTAATTATTTTAAACAATCGCCGCCGGTGTTGTTACCATGCACGACAGTGATATTGTGCTTTTTGTTGGTACGGTCGCGCTCTAGGACGCGTCGCGGACAAAGATCAAATCTCAAAGGGCGATGCTCGTCTTTTTTTTTACACGACGAACAATCATCTAGCGCGTTATAACGTTCTAATGTTTCACAGGTAAGGCGCGAACAACGCCGAGTTATTGCGTTCTGGAAAAATGAGCGAACGAGACCCGCCGCTCGGAGCTTATGAAATCCAAGACGTGACAAAGTTAGCCCTCTGTCGATGAGCGCCCGATCGTTTGAGCAGCTCAATTCTTGTCCGGAATTCGCGCCACCCCCAATCGCCAACGATTTTTGTCGACGTGCTACAAAGAATCGCCATAGCTCAATGCTAAATCGGATTTCCAAAATTTATTGAAAACTTACAATGTATTTCGCAGCGAAATTACTTTCCGAACGATCTAATAACATTTATATAATTGATTTACTCCTCGAATATTGCGGGAGGCGGTACGCGCGGACAAGGGTGAACCCGAAACAGGGATCGACGGTGTATTCGAACGTCAGTAGGAAGAGTTGGCTGCCCGATAGGAGCTACAATCGCGTAAAACAGACTTACCAATAAATCTCGAGGGCTTTGGAGGGTGGTAGCCCGGTCGGTTCGCTCTAGTCTAATTTGTGGATCGTTCAGTAAAAGGAAACTACGTCGTCTACAGGATGGGAGAGAAGAATTTATAGATACCCTAATACCGAAAACTCACAGTGAATAGTTGAGGAACAAGGGTGCCGGCGACCTGGGGGCTGAGGGTGATAAATTCTCGAACTGACCTGACTTCACGCGCGCGTCGACTTCCATAGGCAAACTCCGCCGATAATTCTTCGGCTGACGTAAATCAAAAACCCTAAGCGAAAAACCGCTGACAGGGGGACGCTCTCGTACATACCGTAACTCAGCCTGATTATTACGATTGTTAACGTATTAGATGTTTTCATCGAACAAAAGACATATGTACTTTCTCTGTCGTCTTCGATGGCATACGCTAACACTGTCAAATATGGCTATCCCTAATTTTGTTTAACTCTTTAGGTACGATATCCGATTCTTGCTTTAATAATAAATAAATGTATATCGTTTTTACACCGGGACACCCTGTATATGTCTTGACCACTTGCGCACTTTTCCCTGTAGACTAACTTTCTGTGAAAATGTCTGATTTCAGGCCAGAAAGCACAGAGGAAGTATCCAGTGATAGTGTTCATACACGGGGAGAGTTTCGAGTGGAACAGTGGCAACCCCTACGACGGTACATTACTGTCAGCTTATGGTAACGTCATCTTCGTCACTATCAACTTTCGCTTGGGCATCCTCGGTAAGTGCGTCATGTGTAACGATCAATGGACTGCGGATGAGTATGGAGTTTTTAACTTTTTCAGTGATGGTAACTTTATAAATCTGAAACAAATCCAATAGAATTTGATACTGAAAATACAATTTTATACAATTCGTACGATACATCCCAGCACAATATTTGAACAAAAAGTACTCAGTTATGGAAGTCGACTCGGAAACTTGCAAGAGAACCGGTCGAAAATGTCCTGGGAAACGAGGGATGGATTATAACGGATTAATGCAGAGCATAAAATGTAATCGTTTCGAAATTTCGTCAGGAAATGTGGAACAAGCCTCGCTCCCGTCCCGAAGCGAATTTATGAAATCTTGCCGAAGCCCTGTCGACGGCATTCTGGCATGAAATCAGGAATTCTGCTTCATTAGCGTTCGCGCTCCGCTGCGCCATCGGTTTTTGATCTTCGACGAGCTCCTTTTTATTTCCCTCTCACGACTGTCTATCGATCCGTCATCTTACTACTAGCGGAGAGCACCGCCCTTCCAATATCTTTTACAGTTCACTCGTATAAGTAACTCGGCCTTCGAGCCCTTCCCTGTTGCAACCGAGAATTCCCGAAAGTTTTACGGGATTTTTTATCGTCCGACGTGTTCCGAGGCAGGAACCGCGAGTAACATCAATTCGCGCCGGGGTATGGAAATTTCTGTAATTTTAGTATCATTTCCGGAATTGCGGGCGAGCAACTTTAGGGCACAGGGAAGAAGGTTCTACGCTCCGACGGCGACGTAGTTATTGAAATTCGGTTAGCGTTTGCGCGGATGTTTATTCCGTCGATTTCAATCTCGCGCGGGGAAAAACCTCTCTGGATCTCTACCGTAACTGTTCACATTTTATCCACACCCCACTAACCTCTTTCTTTTTCAAAAGCTATTCTTTCCACATTGTATTCAACGATGTGTTCAACTGATTTGCTAACATTTCCCCCCGATATCATATGGAAACACAAAGGCGCCCCATCTTCTTGTTCCCGATTGTACAGGCTGTCTAAAAATTATACGTCACGATCGCCATAGCGTTCTACACCTCATGATAAAATTTCAATTTATCTTTCCACCGAGTAGAACACAACGCAATGAAAAAAAAATTTGACCTTCAAAACCTTAAAAAAGTCAGTCAAAACAGATCTTTAACAGATATTCATCGATCATGAGGTGTAGAATCACGCTACGGTGGTCGTGACATGTAATATTTATACACCCTGTACCTGCGAAGGCGAGGAGAACTTTATAGAATTTTTTGGGTCGGCGTATGTCGCGAAAGAGAACGGTTGCGAGAGAAGAAGCTAGCGGTCCGAGACAAAGGCTTTCTTCTGTCCCCGAAACTTCTCATCGATCCCCGCCATTTTCCCGTGGCCTATTCTTTTTCTCTCCCCCGTCTGCGACCCCTGTAACGACGATCTTCCGCCTAATCTTTCCCCTAAAATGATAACGCGACCTCCGCGCGCAATGCAAATGGACGGACGTCGTGGCGCGAGTTTCGCCGGGGCTACATCCGACAAGTGGGGTGGTTTAAGAGTTGCGGGTAGCACGGGGCGGGGAGAAAAAAAGCGGGAAGAAGAGGCCGCGGAACCATAATCATAAATTAGGTTAAAGTGCCTGGGAAGGCGCTTAGTTAACTTCGCCCGCCGCCGCCAACCACCCTCCCTCCCACCAACCCCTCCGCGGCCCGCCACACAGTTAGTTCGTGAGAAGTCCGCGGATAACTTCAGCCCTTTGCAAAACAAGGGAGGAAAAATATGGCCGCCGGCGCCCGTGCTCGCACGAGTAAAAAGAACGGTCCCGTTGCACGAGGGTAGTTTACGTTTCGGGCTGATTTCTTGGTGCACGGGGGTAGGCTGTTATTTTACCTACGCGTACGAGTCTCGATATTTTAATGGGGGTTGTTACGGCTGATTCATTTCCCGCAGGATGGGATATTGTTCGCCGGCAGAGGATCTGCGTTTCGTTGAATCCTTTGTGCGGATGTTTGCCCATGTTGTTAGGTCGTTCGGAAAGTAATTTTGTTTTTCGCGTACAGATACCATTGGTTCAGGTTGTTATTACTAGACTGCGGGTCTTCGTGCAGAATAAAAATGTTCGGCATTGGACGTGAATAGCAGGAATAGCATGAACAGACGGCTTTCTGATCTTTATGCAAGATAAAAATTTTCTTCTCGAATTCCAACAAATTGGAGTGAAATTGAAATTTGTTAGCTTTCTTAAGTTCATCTAATTTTTCTGCTGTATGAAATTACACCTACACAGTTTCCCCATAAATGCATCAAATCCGCTGTATGAATATGAAGATTGATTTCATCCCTTGACGACTTTGTCACAGTAAAAGGGAAATTGAAATATTCTTGAATTTTTTAGTGTTCTCACCCAAACAATTTCTTCATGAATTGTAAAAATCTTCGTTTTTATTGGTTCACGGAAATGATTTGTTTTTGCAGGTTTTTTGAGACCGGGAATCAGCGATAGCACCGCCAGCAATTTTGGACTGCTCGATCAAATAGCCGCGTTGCTGTGGATCAGAGAGAACATTGCCGAGTTCTGCGGCGATCCGAACAGCGTCACCCTCCTCGGACATGGCACCGGCGCCATTTTTGCTAATCTGCTGCTTATCAGTCCGGTGGCTAATAAGAAAGGTAACGGTTATAGCGTTGTCGCGTGCTCGCGACTTCTGCGGTGCTTGGATATTAAGGGAACGCTTTTAGGGGAACACGTAACCTCCATTTTCGCGGCGTTGATAAGGGTCTACTTTGAAAAATGCGAGGCTGGGCACAGGAATTTATTGGACGAACAAACGACAACAATCTGAAACAATAATCGTGCGTTTCAGTTTTTGGAAGTTTTGGGGGAGACCTCAGTTTAACCACAAATTTTATGGTGTTTTCCAAATTTGAGTGATAAAAACCACTTTTTCAAACATTAAAAAAAAATGCTTTGACGATTCTACTTAAAATGATTCTGTAATAAAGTAGAATTGTCTAACAGTGGTCAGACAAGTGTTCGATGAATGTTTCCATAATTCAATATTAATCATTCAGTAGTTAAACTCAATGCTGTGTCAGACAAGAAGGCTTCAAATTACAGAAACATAATCTTTCCATTAAGACTGTATTTTTTTAACGATGTATAAATCAACGTTTAACTGTTATAAAATTTCTTCCCACACTCCGTTACCCATACAATTTTACACGTTACTATCAAACGAGATATCATCCGTGTGCTGTATCCTTGTTTTTACTACTGTGGTATTTCTAGACCAATATAACATTTAGACATTAATGGACGTGCTGCACGCACAAAGGTAACACAGAAAAGTGTGTATCAGAAGAAACATGAATTTATTTGTGAATAAATTGGCCGTAATTTATACCAGGAATATAATGGATTTTTTTTATCTGTTTCAAAATTGTTCTGAATTGGGTAATTTTCACGATTTAAGTAGTTCGACTCAATCATAACGTCAGCCGACTCTATCCGTTGATCGCATTCGGCAGTGGAAGAACTGTGACCGTATGGAGTTTCATAGGGATCTGGTATATTCCAGAGTAAGGACTCGTTCAGAGAGCACGATCATTTTTCACCTGCCACGGGGTCCGAAGGGACTATCTTGCGTCCGTCGAGGAGCACAATGGCCGGCGTGTCCGGTCAATAATTATATTGTGCAATGAAAAATAACCGGACTTAATATTTCGCGCGAGAAAGACAGCGAGGTTGTCAGATAACCTGGGGCGAATTCCGGTGTTTATTAATTGTTAAAAATTTAGTTGATGTTATCGGCGCACAGGTTCGATCAATTGTTAAACCAAGCAATTTTGCAATTCAGAAAATTCTCGACGTTTCTGGAGTGCTGTGATGGAGATAAAAATATATTACGTCTGTGTTCGGTAATTTGTGTGTCTAAATGTCTAGAAGTTTGATTACAACCTTATTAATTATCGTTCGTGTGCGCAGGTCTGTTTAAGCGAGCTATACTGATGTCTGGTTCGGCGTTGAGCGCGGACGCCATCGGGAAAGCGCCGTTGCAGATCACGAAGCAGGTAATGAAATCTTATCCCACGAAGAAGAACGAGAGCTCGAAGAATTCACATTTTCTAGAATGTCTGAGATGAACTCGAATCGAGTTCCGACGCGCTTTTGACGCGAATAAAAGAGAAACGACGAAAGACACGGTTTCGATTCGAACACACGCGGGAAGAAATATCGCGTCTCGGTCGCGGAGGAACCGAGGGAACCAGGGAAGGTTCATTCCGCCGCAAGAGGAATGATACGAATCCATTTTTCAGGTGGCGAACGCTTTAAATTGCCCTACGACCACCGACAACGACCTGGCCCTTTGTTTGCGCAGCCAGGACGTGAAAACGCTGCTCGATGTGAAGATTCACAAGCCGAAATACGTGCCAGCGTTCGCGCCTCTAATCGATAACGCTGTCATTCCCGACAAGCCGCTGAATTTAATGAAAAACGCTCAGCTACTCGGCAGGTACACGGAGTTACAAACTCGCTCGCGACTCCAACTTTATGCGATATACAGCATTTTGTAAAAATAAAATACCGGATACTAGAAACCGAACGTGTGTTGAGTACTGTTCCTTCTCGAGAAATTTTATAATTGGTTATTTCTCGTTTCTCGAGAAATTGAAAATCTAGGAAAATTCTTCACTGGTACCGAGTGTGTACGACATTGCTCGATTAACGTTTATTTAGACAACTTTAGAAAAGTTTCGGTGACGTTGGAACACGTTCGAGCCGACCTTAAAATGAATTCATCTCTAAATTTTGTATTTTACAAAATGGCGTGATCGATTCAATATTCTTGTTCACCGTGAATTCTAAATTTAATCGATGAACCAAGAGTGTACTCTGTTTCCCATAAGACACGCCTGCCTCTTGATATTGAGCTTGATCGAAGCGGCAGGCTGGCGCGAAGAAGTCAGCGATATTGAGTTTTCGTTTTCCCAGGTTCGACTTGATGTACGGCGTCACCGAATCGGAGAAATTTCATACTCTGCCACCGGTTGAATTGTCGCACGGGATGCTGGACGAAGAAAGGGACCAGGAGTTGAGGGATCACGTGAAGGTACGAAATAAATCGGATCCGGTGAAATTAGAAGATGAGAATGATACGGACTCTGTGGAAATGGACAGACCTCGGTGGACCGGTGTAGAGAGAACGGGAAAAAAAGAAATCCGTTGAATAAATTTTGAGCGCGAGACGCCACCGGTGCCGGGTTGAATCTTCCCCCTATTCCGTATGCATTCCGCTGGTGGAATTGACGTGATATTTTCTTGGTCGGCAGGCGACGCACGAACTGGAACCGGAGTTCATTCTATCAAAGATTCTGGAACAATACGGCGATTTCTCGGCTGGGTTCACGAACGAGCACGCGACGAAGAATCGGGATCTGGTGTTGGACGCGATCTCCGACAGCGGCACCGTCGCCCCATTAATAATGACCGCGAATTTACATTCAAGGGCGAACCCGAGAAGCTACATGTACGTTTTCTCGCATCCGAAGGCGATGCAGGAGTACTCGGGCGTAAGTACGTTTTCTGTTCACACGTCCCGTCGTACGTTACCCCCGTCCGGGAAATTTATCGAGCGCCGGAGACAGTCAACGTTATCTTGAAAGAATGATTACCGGGGCTCTTAGCCAAGAAACTGCGGCCGCCCTACGAATCGCCCAGAACAAAGCTACCGCGTCCGTGATGTCTCTTTCCCAACCCTTTGTTCATAACAGGACGACCGCGGTTTAACCCGGCTACGCTTTAAAAAAGCACTTAATAAGTTGTTTTGGGTCCATTTGGATACACATCAATTTATTTCATGTTTAGCTATAAAATGTTTGTAATTTTTTATTTATCTGTTGCTATTAACCTGAATTACATACTAATTAAAAATTACATTCGTAAATTAAGAAGTGGTTAATGAAAAATTAAGCGTAGCCGGATTAATCAATTACGTCTTCTGCTTTGGTCAACAAAAATTTACGGAAAACATCATGCACGTTCTACCCGATGGGATACACGATCAAGAATTTTTATCGAATTGTTTACTGCGAAATCGTTTTTAAAAGTTGCTGAATCTTAAATTATTTTATATTGAAGTCTTCCGATGGCAGATGTCGAAGTCTACATTTGATCATCCATCAAGTATTTTGAAATTGCAAGTGTCTATTTGATCGCGGAGACTGGAACGCTGTGATTGCTCCGAGCGCCCGCAAACCGACATCATCAAAGCCGCAGTTTCACAGAAGAAATGAAAGCTCTTTACGATCCGTTTCATGAAGATCTAGACCCTCTTTATAACTCCGCCATAACAGATTAGTGCAAATACCATAAATACAACGCCCGATTGTCGTGGAACGATAAATACTGGATACTTAAAATAAACAACAAACAGGGCACTCTGTAAATATTTCTCTGACCCGTGTAAACACATGTAAAACGTTCCAGTGCGTTCATGAATTCGTTATGGAATAACCGGAAGACCACTTTACTCACGGAGCGACAGCACGTGGAAGATAGCACCGTTTCGAATCAAGTTTTCAGAAGCTTTTTACATCTCCTCGGTTTCTGTCAGTTGGCTTTAGTTTTCAGTTATTAGATTCGAAAGAAGACTGTCGCGTTTCCATTAAAAACTTTCGCGAACATATTTACTCCTCGGAGATCTGAATTATGTTATCGTTGCTTCTCCACCGCAGCTTGCAATGGAAAAGCGAGGAAACTGTTCGGACAACAGCCATTTTAAAGAATATCTTTTACAGTCACCGGTGGATCCAGAAAAACCAACATTAAATTCCCAATTCTGAACGAATCCTTAATATTTGTGGTAATTTTGTAAAAAAACAATAGAAATCAATTTGGACAAAAATTAATCTCGCGTGGGCTGGTTAGAAATTTTGCACCCTTCCCCCCTAGAGCGGGCCCTGGAGGTAGTACTCAAGGTCGTTGAAAAGATTATCGAAAGGGTTCCGTGGGTGATATCAGGGTGAATTTCGAGTTTCTCAAAAATGCATTTGGTTGTTAATCGGCCTGCATCCTGGAGCTTGCGGGTGCGTTTCGAATGTGGGAAAGTGGAGCAGGTTTCTTTCCGGCGAGGTTGGTCTGAGACTGTGGGCCGTGGTCTCGGAAGCTTCGCAGTCTCGTAGAGACGGCAGTCTCTTCCACCGGCTGACAAATTCATCCGGGTCAAGGATCCCGGAAGCACGGAGAAATATTACGGGCGCGCATAAATCGCGGCCGGGGTGGCTCTTCCCTTTGCGTCTGCCTCGGGGACGAAACTGGAGCACGTACGATTAGACGGTGTACTTTGCATTTTATTCATTTTATCCGCGCGACGCCATGAAACGCTACGCCGCCGTGGCACACAGGATTCCTTTAGCCGAGGGAACAGGGAGCGTGACCTACTGGCTATTCATTGTATTCGCGGCCGCGCCGACCGGCCGGGGGCTGAAAAATCCCAGCTACGGAACCCATTTGGAGCCCGGCCAACTATTTTTATCGTTGCTGCGTGCCGGCTTGTTACGCTCTGGGTACAGTGACCGGCGGTGTCGTTAAACCGAATGTAACAACGTTTCTGGTTTTCAACCCAGGGTTAAAGGGCTGTCGCTGCCATTGGCTACGAAGTTTACGGACGACGCAGACGATCCTCGCTATGCAACATCCTACGTCGCCGGTCATTTCTGCGGATTGCATCTTTGAATCGAGGAACTTGTTCCCCGGCAATCATGGAAGTGCATGGTTAAATTTACATCGGCCAGGAAACTGATGAAAGCGTCTTTCTTACCTCGTAAGCGAGGATCCTAACAATAAGGAGTGTTAAGGGCACCGGGGTTCACCCTCCGATTCATCTCACCTGATCTGTTTAAACTTCCCGCACTCAAATTATCAAATTTCTTCTTTTCAGCCCGGTCGATTCTAATCAGACCTTAACCATTACATAGCCTGTCAAAATAGAAATCTCTCTGTCAAGTTTCAGCTTGATACCTCTTCCGGAAGGGTGGCTACAGAAAATTATTGAACTGTGACTTATTAATTTGTTTAGATTATTAAAACAGAGAGTTTTGTTGTGCATAAACATTGCTGTCTTACAACAAGTAGAAACGTCCAGCCATAGTCAGACAGATTATCAAGTCGACAATTTCTACACCTGGTTTATATTTTCATTATTTTATTTATATGTTTTTTTTAATCAATCCGTACGGAATGCACTAAACGTGAGAAAAGTATTCACTCATATATAATATTCGCATCGCGTAGATGGAAAATATTGGATTGTTGGGAAATAAATGGGCAGTTAAAAAATGCCCGACTGCGCCGCGCGCCTCTACAGCAACAGTTGTTGTTTTGCCAAAAAGTTGTTTTCGCATAACAATAAATTTCAGTTTTCACAATATACGCTGGCTGCGTTGCTCTGTTACACTGTTTCCTGGAATTTAACAATGTTGGTTCATGAGTAGAGACCGGGGAAAACGCTGTAAATAAATTAAGATACGAAGTTCCATATCCCCCGTGATCTCTCGATTCATTCGGAAAAGAGAATGGCAAACTTTGCGAAAAGATTTAATAATGGAACGTAAGAAAATTTTCATTAGCAAACCTCGTACTTGTTGCAATATAATTTGCTTATATCTCATCATCAATTTCATCATATTCGTTTTAGAATCTAATCCTGTCCAGGCAGAGAGGGGGTAGCTTTCTCCCCTCATCCAGCAGAACTGGCGATATAAACGACATTTCGGTTCCGGAAGTTTCCCCATAAATCTCGACAGAAGACCGCTCGAGAACTCGAGTATCGATCTCTGTATCGTTAAGTATGACGCATTCGCGGTTCATTAAACCGGTAATGACATATTCGGGAACGTTGAACGTTTCCGGTTCGCTTTCTCGAATCGAACGAAGCGAATTCTTGTGAACAGGGTCAGCTCTCGACGGAAATATAATATTTCAATTATAGAAGCAATTACTCCGTTGAATGACACGGTGGATACGTTGCTGTCCGTCGAACGTATCGATTGTCCGTTAGTTCGGAGTCGGTGCTCTCGATAAGTTGACTGGCTCGGTCTCCGGAGGGGCCCGGTTAGTAACCGGAAGTTAATAACGGTCGAGGACGTTGGAAGTGTTCTCGGCCCTTCTTCTGGACTGCGAAATTTCGGCGAGCCAGCGAGCCGCACGCGAAACTTTGTTTCTCGATGGGACTGTATATATCGAGTGGCCTCGTTATCTTTGCAGCAACAACGGCAGCGCGCCGTGCACGGCGAAGAGCTGCCCTACGTGCTCGGTGTGCCCCTCGACGGGAATAAATACGACCTGCGACGCCGATACAACATCGGCGAAACTCTGTTCTCCGAGGCCATGATGAACTGGTGGTGCAGCTTCGCCTACGTCGGGTGAGTTACCCACCTCAACGTTGCTCGCGACATTAGCTCGTTAGCTTCAAGGTGATCAGCCGCGTAACAAGAGTTCCCCGGGTAAAAGTACATTGCCAGACCTAATTAAATAATTCGATGAACAACGGCAACTTCGCGCACACAGAACGCCTGCACGCGCATTCAACACCAGATTCACGCACCGCTGAATACGACCATGCTTGTAGTTGGCTACGGATCTTTACTCGTCTATGGCGCCTGTAAAATTCCACTTTCTTAAAATTTGCCTAGAATAATTGAAAATTGCATGTATCCGAGAAGTTATTTCATTTTCTTACGGGAAATGGAATTATTTATCAATACGATTATTTTAGGAGACACGAGGGTTGATACCGATGTACCGGAAGTGTCGGAGGACCTTGAAAAGGGTGGTTCCTCAAGTGACTCGTTCTCGGATTCGAATTCTTTGATGCTCCCGCCGGCAATTTCGCGTGGAATCACTTTTATTCGGGGAGGTTATCTGAATTATTCTACGAACGAAAACGAACGGGCGCTGGTACGTTAATCGGTTATCGATCGACACTCGCGTAATCGTGTTTAACAATTTATAGAACCATACGAATGCCCCATAAATAACAAAACTAATTGAACACAAAGCTCGGACCATCTCATTTAGCTTACGTTTTAATTATAGCAACGATATTCAGTGTATATGTAGATTATTGCTATTAGAGGTGGTAATGTGAACTGTGAATATACAGCGAAAAATACTTGATCGAGACACAGTTCATGGAGGAACCGTGAAATGCAGATGCTTCGAAAATTATTAAAACAATATACATTTTCGAAAATACATTTAAGAACGTCGCTAGTGACGTCGATGTGAATTCGACCGTTATAAATAAACAACAATGTAAAAAAGCCTCTACGTATTCGTCCTAGGAATTTTTCTGTAAAACAAGCTGCAGGTTCGAACGTCTCGAAATATTGAAAATTGACGTTTTTCGACTGGGTTCGAAACCACAGAAATCGTGAGCGACGCGTTTGGCATTACTCACGTCCCCCGACCATTGTTTACACGACGGCCGCTTGGAAATCGGCGGGTCAGATCGGGTCCCGGGGAATCGAGCTTGTTTCACTTATTAAATAATAAATTTGAAAACGGTCGGGACGACGGGGCACATCGTTCGACGCCGGAAAACATTTCGTTTCCACCCCTCGACTCACCCCTCCAACTCGCCGGGTTGTGCCGGCTCGAGCCCGTTTACAGTTTTACAATAAATCCCCGCCGAGTTTTATAGAAATTCCGGAACAATAGGTCGTACACGTGACAACCGGTGCCGGCGGAGAAACAATTTCGCGGTGTTCCGTGCTCCGCCGGGAAATTTTCGCCAGTCTGAAAATTCATTATTAACCGGTGCCCTCTCCACCGCCATTTATACCTTCCCCTCCCACGCACGATGTACAGCAGTGGTGGGGCCCCTCGAACGCTTCCTTCCCCCACCAATATTTCTTCCGTTCGGTTTCGTTGTTGCATTCGTTCTTTCTCTATGGTAACGGTGCTTATTGGAGGGCGAAGATGGACGCTAGGGTGGGGACGATTTTCCTCAATTGAGTCAAGTAGAAAATTTAATTGTTATTTCTCTTAAACGGATAGACTTTTTAAAAAATTTCAAGTCTCTAGCTCTTCAAGAAGTTAGTTTAAAATCAATTGCAGGATTTGTATCGTGGTAATAACAAAATGGTTCTAAAGACTTTTCATACCAACTTAAACATATTGGTTCCTGATGTATCCGAGGAGATTGATTGAAAAGTTGCTGCAAAATTACCGGCAGGACGAAGAAAAACGATTTCGTAAAATAAATAATTCTCTTGAAATTAGTAAAAATTCCGAGCTGAAAGGCGGGCAGCGTTTGATTCTCAGCGAACGGTCAACGGTACGAGTAACTTTCGAACCGGAGAGCTTTTGATAGCGTTACGAGGCTCGCGATCCTGTTTCGCTATCGAGCCCGGCTGCCGGCAATTTGACGCTTGTTATTCTGTCACAGGGCATTGGCGAATTAACGGGCCGGTACATCGGCCATTTTAATTTTCCCGATACAAGCGGATTACCTATATACACGAATCACTCGCGCATTTCATCTCGGTAGATTGGAAAGAGGGCGGCCAGCCGCCGCGACCCTCCGCTCCCAGGCCAATCGATTTCCCCTGTTTTATCTTCGAAAGCACGAAATTTCCCTCGTATTTCCACTGGGAATGGACCGCACGTTAGGAGATCATTTTCGAAAATAAACTCCGACCGGCCCGGTAATTGCTCGGCACGTTCCATTTTAGTCGAGAATGACTTTCTTCTTTTTTTTCTCGCTCTTCCTCTTGCCTTTTTCTTTTAATCGTCTCTTTTGTTTTAATTGTTCGATCGAAACGTCAGGCTTCCTTTTATCCGGAACACACGAATTTACATCTCGCAGCTCGGATCAGAGGCGACCGAACGGCAGAATTATTTCTTTGTCGGCGCCGGAAAATCACGGCGATTAAAATATAATGTGCCGGGGAAATCGGACGGAAAACTCTTGATGGAATTTCATTCCCGGTGCGGTTTTTCAGCGTTTTAATTAGGGACGCCGAAGTCGAGGCATTGTGGGTATCAGCGCACGGTTTAATTAAATATTGCACTTTGCAGTGGACAACATCGTTTCTAGTAACCAGACGATGTTTTCCAGTGTTTCTTCTTGTCGCTGGTCCCTGTCGATCCTGAACTGCAACCTCTGATCATCTGCAATAATAAAACAATTTATGAAAAATATGGAATTCTATAATTGGAAACTATTTTTACTACATTGATTGTCTTCAAACGTTCAAGTTTGGTACGAGTAAATCACGATGAATTTCATATTCTATGTTCAAGCAGAGTGTTCCAAAATAATTATGTGTGGGTTCAGTTTGTTAAGCACCTTTACAGTAAACACAGTTAATATAACGTATAATGATGTTATCAGTGGCATTCACCCTCGTGGAGTGAATCATCTCCAACCACTGGAACATGAATGTTGCCTTTAACAACATGAGTTTTAAAGGAGCAAATATTGTGATAAAAAGGATTTCCCTTTTCAAGGTTACATCTTCTAAAAGGGTTTCGCCGGATAAGCATGGAGTTCGGCTCCAGCACCATTTTCAGTATGCATGTTTACAGAATAGTGTACCTTGTGCCTAAAATATCATTTTCAGAAGTTTCAGATCTTTACCTCCTCCGTTAAGGGAGATACGAGGATGAAACTACCTAAGTTTATACATTCCCCTCGTGAAAACTGCTCAAGATTTTCCGATGAATTCGAAAGTAAATAGCGAGTACATTAACTATACAATATTTCCACTATGGAAATGTATTACCAGTGATGAAACAGAAAACGAAATTTGCTGGTTCCTGAAAAGAAAGTTATAACAGTTATACCATTACACGTTACGATACGTTAAGATATTCTCAAATTTAAAGTTTATTTTAAAAAATGAATATCTAAACTCGAACTTCAACTTTCCCGAACATATTTGATAATCCACCCAAAAGTCCTTTAACCCTTAATTGATCGCGTGGGGTACTCCCCAAAGCAGATTTCCAGGCTTATAACTTTTTAAAAATTGAATTTGAAAGTTGAGTCGATTGATTGATTAATATACAAGTTCAAATGTTCTCATGAATAAAAGTCTGATTTTGCACGTATTTCGTGTTCTATTTAAATTTACTAATTGGGGGTGCTAAACACCCCACGCGACCACTTATGCAACTTTTTAGGCGCGCCCAATTAAGGGTTAAACTAAAACGATAGCGATATAACCAGGAAACCGAGATATTGATTAAACCTGAATTAGAGTGCTGGAAGGTGTCCCACGTTCTCATAAATAACGCAGCCACGAAGAAAGGTATGTTGGGTAGTCGACGTGATCCTTCTTTCCTCGATCCTTTATCCCGCCGTCGATTCCTCTGATTGGTCCGGCTGTCTGTGTAACCAATCTCTGTATATTCTAACCTCCCAACGATATCTTCTTCTGCAGGATCGGTCGGTGAGACCTGTGGACCAATCGGCTACATTGACTCCGAGTACAGAAACGATGATTAGAATCCAGCAGTACTGCGCTCGCTGTACCCATTTCCAGGATCCAGCCGCAATCTTGCCTGTCCTTTTCGTATCTCGATATCGCGGGGCATAAAACCGGGGAGCCGGTGTCGCGAATGAAACGAATAAATAAATTTTTTTATTAGCCGAGGCCCCATTTGCTCGCCACGGTCCGTCGTTCCAAGGAAATCGAATCCTGGAACGGGGAGCGTAATCGAGATTCTACGGTGTGTTCCCGGGGAACTCTCGCGAGGACGTTTTCAGCTGTAACTCTCTCTCTCTCTCTTTTTCTCTCTCCAGAACAGAGAGCAATATCGTTCTGCCGCCGCTCAAATATCGGAAAACCGGCCCAATATCGAAATTTTGATGAAGGGTAAGTTCGCCGGGCTACGGGTTACGCGATACTCGCGTCTTCGAAGTTCGAGTTACTCGGTTCTTTCTCTCTTTCCCTCCGAAACAAGTATCTCAAATAGCGAGGCGATTTGCCGGCGTGGAACGCCACGATTCTTCGCCGAAACGCGTTCCAGCGCAGTTCTCGCCGCTCGTCAAATCTACCGATTCCAGACCCGAGAACTCTCGCGCACCTGATTCTCATCGTACGCGCCAGCTATCGTCCTTATCCCCACTACAAGTATAGCAGTTGGTTGCTAACGAAACTATAAAATTCTTAAACTATAACAAAAACAACGTATCCAATTTTTTAAATGTTCAATATTGGCCCACATAAAAAAGTTGTACAATGCAACTTTCAGTATTTTTGCTACAATTCCGATCAATAGCAATTTTTTACATTTTTTCGCACCCTGTGGCAAACTAATTGCTCTAGCTTCCCCAAAAAATTCAAATCGTGTAATACAATTTTAAAAATATTATCGTCTTTTTAAGTGTCCGAATGTATTAGTAAGTGTCATCGTAGGTTTCCCAAAAAAAGGAACTATGGAAATTTCGCAGACAGTATTCGCAACTGCTATAGTCGCCAGGCCGCATGCACTCCCGGGGATGATTTTGATTCCCGTTTCCTCGATCTCGAAACCGGGAAACAGTGGTGTTCGTTGAGACGTGGCTAGAAACGTGGAAAAAATAGAAGAAAGGGTGCAGACCGTTTAAAAGTCGTTGCTGTTAATGGTCCGCCGTTGTTGCCGGATGCAGAGCGATGCGCCACGCCCTCTGCTTATGCATCGAGTGCATCGCGCTGCAACCCCTCCACGAGACGTATTCTTACGAGGAGGACACAGTGACACGCGCCGATATCGATCAGACCGCATCACGGAGCGTGCGGTGCACAACCTGTGCCTGTCTTCAGTCCGCGTGCATTAAACAGCTTTGTTTCGCTTAATTGGATCGACCCAGTTCTTCGGGATCCGACGCCCTGTCGCGATGCATATGCATCCGATGCAACGGGAAATCGTGGGTTCATCGAGCCTGCCAGACAGACGGGACGCGAACCAGTTGTATCCGCGATTTGAAAGCATTCCTTCGATATTCCGTGGACGAAAATCGCTGGTAGCATGATCCACGATTTTCTTTAGACGACTCCATCGACCATCTAGTCGACTGATATGTCAAACAGACTCGTCTCCGCTTGCGGAATCCAACCAGCGATAAAACTGAACCACTCCATCGATATTTACATTTCTGTACGGCGCACAGTGGGGCATTTTGACCAAAAAACTGGCTACAATTATTTTGTAATAGAAAACAAGTACATAGGTGTTGTTTTGTTAAAAAATTAGATTAAGAACTCGTTCTAACGCTGCACTGTGCGTCTGATGATTACACTACGGATGATTGTGTAATTTTTCATTTTTGCAGACCAATTTTCACACATTACCTACCGACAATTATTCCATAATTTTTGAAAGTCCGTAGCTCGCGACTAAGGACTTTTTAATAGATCCCTCAACTACCACAATCGGGATCAGCAAACTCACCCTTAACAACGTAATTTAATCACTTTGGTAGCGTGCACCACTGTACAGAGTGGACTCAACAATACCGACTCCCGTCGTAGCGGCCAGCTCTCATTGCCAATCAAATCACAGCACTCGTTTGTTCTTCAGGAACCCGAATATCGCGAAGCGGTACCCGTACCTGACGGACGGATTGAAGGAATGGGGCCAATACGAGGTTGAGTGGCCAGAATACGATCCTCGTAACCAGACCTACTTGAATTTGAGTAAGTTCATGCTACGCGTCCATCCTGGAAGCAGAAGAAATTTGCATCCTCCTTGCGGAATGTTCCAACAATTTTTCCAAAACGTAGATTTTAGAGTCCTGAAGGTTTATTGCGGACTTGCGTTCACCGAAAGCATGAATTTTTTGCGGAAGATTTTTATTCTCCACAGCAATATTTTCTGCGGATAAAAACAAATAACTAAAAGTCGCTTTTCATTTTTATATTTCATCGTTTCTGGCCCATTTTCGGGAACTATGGGTGCATAAAAATCGATGGCAATCGTTCGACTGTATCGAACAATAAAAACCAAGCGAGAGTACTGATATTTTTATTGTCGGATTCTTGCGTTTAGTGAACGCAAATTGCTTGGTTTAACAATTGATCGAACCCGTGCGCCGATAACATCAACTAAATTTTTAATTAATTTTTCTCGTCGCTAACGATTTTTTCTTCGTCATTCAATTTTTACTGTCGCTGTAGCGATTCCACCGTGGACTGGCTCGCATTATCGTGCAGCGGAGATGCAGTTTTGGAACGAGGACCTGCCGTACCTGCTGCATCATCCGAACAAAGATATCCTGCTGCAATTGACGACGAGGAGGCCACGACCGCCGATTCTTGACATAGCGGACGGGATTGGAAGGTACGCGAACGCGAGCACCAACAGGAACCACGAGACCTACGTCACCAGGTCGGTAACGAATCCGAAAGCCGTCGATTTCTGTCCCCTTTCGCTGGGAGCACAAATTTAGACTCAGTCTGGGAATCTGTCGAGACCTTTCAACAAGCGTTCGCAACGCTGACCGGGGTTTGTATTTCGTTTTCGAGACGATCCGAGCTTGTCATTCCGGCGAACAAAGACGCACATTGAAGACGAATTCCTGGTGACATCAGCTTTTATACCAACTACTTGTCAGGAAGTCAATATTGTCAACACCACAAGCCAGAAAATTTTAACGATACAGTTACTTGCAAGGGTGGTATATTTTTTAAACGAATTTTTAAAAATCACTTCACGCTAAAAGATTCGTCTTTCGAAGACGCACCAACTAGATTTTGAAATTATCGTCAGGGCCTAATAGTTTCGGAGATATTCAATAAACTGGACTTTTTGGCAAATATAAAGCAATATCATAGCAAATTTAGAATAGTGCATTATTGTGCATTATTTCAAGACGTGTAAAACGTCGGCACATTATTTAAAATGTCTACATTGAAAGGAAATAAAAGCGAGCTTATTTAACAGTGATAAAGAGCCGTTAAAAATGTGCAGAAAGTATTTCGAAGTGAATTATTCCATGAATTATTACTGCGATAGGTGCTTGATTAAGTCGGGTGTTAGTAATATCTCGTGAAAAAACATTCCTTCGGCGCATCGCGTGCAATTCTAGCTTTCTAAAAAGTCCAGAGGATGCGTTAATTGGAAAATTAAATAGACTCATTTCCACGTACCTTTATGCAGGCACGCCGGTATTGTTTCACACCGTGGGTAGAATATTTAATGAAACGTCACTTGCACCCCGTTGCATCCAACCCCCATCCTCCCTCGAATGCTTAACTGTCTGCACGCACCAGTTGAATGGAATTTATTCAAACGTCTGGGCAATGAACTAACAGATTAGCAATTTAGAGTTTCAATTACGCGTACACCTCGCGGGCATCGTGTTTCCCCTTCAAAAAATTCAATTGTTCATGCGCGTTTGTAACAGATAAAAAAAGAATACAATCATCATTTTGTTCCGTGCCTGAAACTGCTGCAAAATCGATATAAGAGAATAATCGACTCTTTTCCACCCCGAATCCCGACACGAAAAATTATAATTCCCGCCTTCTCTCGTTATGCTCCACCCCTCGATCCAAATTACACCATTCTGTCGCGAAACGCGTTAACGAAGTTTCAATTTTCGTTCATATTTAACATCGTATACAGAAGTAATTAAATAATATACCCTGTAGATCGAGCGGATGAGGTTTTTTCAAAATTAGACACGTATTGATATTTTCGTAGTTGAATTATTCAATTATTTGTTTAAAATTGCACAAGTTGAATGTGTACGGTAGTCCGTCGACATTCGGCCAAGGGTTGATATTTTAATGAAAATAAATCGTAATTGTGTTGGATGATTGCATAAGTTAGTGATCGATTTTCATAGATGTCGAAGAAAGGTGTATTGTTGCACATTTAACCGTAGAATTTAATTTTCAGATCGGAGATGAACTCGTGCAATCATCCGACATTATAATAGAATGCATTAAACAGCCACTTTAGACGATCGCGAGTTTGTTGAAAAGGGTCGTAATACAGTTTCGTCTAGCTAGGTGCAACGACGTGCATCGTTTCACAGTATCAACTGTACAAGACTGACTCGTTCTTCAAGGTACCCGTCAAAGGAGCCGCATCCAATACCGTCTACCGCGACAGAGGCCACGACCGACAAAGCGATGACGCCAGATTCCACGGATCGGCCAGACGACGAGACGATGTCTGAACCTAGCACGCCAAAGAGCTCATCGGTGATCACTATGCTGACCGGTCTCGGGGTGGTGTTCCTGTTGATAAACTTCACCGCGTTCCTATACCTGTACTGCAAGAAACAGGACCTGAAGAGCAAAGAGACCGGCTTGAAAAGACGCTCGAGCCAGAAGGAGGACTCGAAGCGGGCGAAATCCGAGAAATACGAGAACCACTACGGCGAGCTAGGCTACAAGAGCGACAGCAAACCAGACTTGAACGACGTGATAAAGAACGACAAAGCGTACGACAACAACTCGAACTTTGGCAGACGGTCGAAACTATCCAGGCAGAACTCTGGCTCCACGATCGACACCCACATCAAGGTCCGGGAGTGGATACAGCAGGAGATCGTGCACAGGTCTGTAAAGATTCCGTTTCCAACGAACGCGGTAGCTTGATCGCTTTGAACTCTTGCCTTTAGTAATTGCACAGATTCGCGGTGAAGTCTCTGGGAGTTCAGCTCTCTGAACTTGGCTGTCGAGCAGTCTCCTAATTCAATTAGCGGTTTCGCTTAAAGACACGTTCCGCTTCTGTCGAATAGCTTAGGCGATCGATCAAACTTTTTCGCTGATCCGCGGTTCGATTGTACGAAGACATTGTTTTAAGAGATTGCTCGCGCTCGTTGATTACTCAAGAACTCTGAACTTCGCGTTTCCGAAGGTGTTCGCCGAGGTTCCTCCGGAAGACGCGGGAAACTTTACAGCGGGAGCACCAGGACAAGCTGACCAAACAGCAGGAGGACGAGGAGAAGCGAGCGGAGGAAGAGATGCTGAAGGAAAGGAAGGAAGAGCCGATTTACGACGAAAGTCCGGCGCTGATCGTGCGTCCTGGCAAGAAGTCAAAGGTGCCGAAGGTTTCCGTGGCTGTAGACGCCACACCCGCGGCCAGGACTGAATCGATCTTGAATCAGGTGCCAATCGAACTAGCGAAGAGCGTGGAGCCGACGATGGAGTCGTTCGATTTTCGGACGACTCCTCAGGTGGTCGTGATTGAGCATCATCACTCGAGGAGCGACCCGCTGCCGATGGAGAACGTGTTGAAGAACGTAAAACCGAACTTCTCGACAAACAGGATTTACGAGTCGGACTCGGGCAGCGCGAGCAGCCTTTACGCGAAGATCAATCCTAAGCTGAAGAGCAGGCTGCCTCGTATGGAGCTGGGCGTGAATCCTGAAGTGTCGGCGGCAGACGAGGCGGAGGACACCTACGTCAAATCGGGTCCCAAATTGACCACGTTCGCCGTGAACACTCCACAGTGCGACGTAAACGTAACCAGCAGGGAACCAATAGTGGAGAGGGAGTGCATCAGCCCGGAGGAGGCTCTGAGAACGATCAAGCGCAGGAATTACCCGAAAGTACTCCCGGACATCGAGAAACGACGTTCCCTTCCTGCTCCCAGTAGCCTATTCGTACCCAAACAGCATGCCAATTCATTGCGCGATTACAGAGGCGGTCTGCACCCGTCTGCCTCCTCCCATCAGCCTCCTCTACCACCTCCCAGGATGTTCGGAGCATCCAGAAGCCTGGACTTCGCAGAGGAGAACGAGACCCAGTTCGAAACCGAGCCGGTTACGACGAACCTACACGTGGGTCCTTTGCTAAGGAGGCAGGACGGCTCGACGAAAAACAATTCTGATCCCAGCATCATCGACTCCCTCGACGAGCGAATGGATAGGTCCTCGAGGACCCAAGCTGGCGGTAGCGTGGACACAATCTACTCGAACCCCATGTGTCCTGTTCACGGGATAGGTCCGCCAATTTCTCAGAGCATGGACAAGAATATCGGGATTCCGACGACCCTTTTAGAACCCAGCATAGGGAACCCGAACTGGTACAAGTCTTTACCGGGCAACGAGCCCTCGATCACCACCGCTTCCTCGGAGCCAAGGATCACGGGCAAGGAAGTCGCTAATCAAGTCCAATTCGGGTCTAATTGGGAGACGAGGATCCCTGCGATAGAGCCGAGGATCGTGATCACCCCGAGGGTGGGCAACTTGCTGGGTCAAGCAAATCAGAACTTAAGTCAAACGGTGGTGAACCTTGGAAGTGTCCCTTCCACCGACAAAATCGATAAGGAGCCCGCGACAACAGCGCTGTCGGACTCGGCGCCCATCATCAGTGCTAATACAGCCAGCAAATACCAAGCTGGCTCGGCTGAAAGGCTACAAGCTGACCCATTGTCCTCTGGTTTAGAGCCGAGGAAAGAGCCGAGGATAATCATCGCACCCAAGGCCTCGTCCTCTAGCTTGAAGCAACCGAAGATCATCATCAAACCCACGTCCAGCCTCCAGAGGACCAGGGATCACAGGAACATACCCAAAGTATCCGCCATACCGTCGCCGGAGGCTCACTGTCCGACGATCAGCGAAAGGCAGCCGGAAAAACCTCCATTGAAGGAGAAACCCAAAGTCACGAGGATTCCCTCGTTCTCCAGGCGGTCGGACGACGTTTATGCTGAGAAGGTAGAGATTGTGCAGAGGGTGGAGGCAGTACCCAAAGTTTCTAACGCTTGCACACCTGCCGATGGCAAGTCGAGCATCCCGACGCTGAAAAAGGATGAGAAGTCCAATGTAGACTCTACCAACGGGAACTCGAACACTGGGACAATCAAGAAGAAGCCTATCAGCAGAAAGTAGAAAAGACACAGTAGACAAAGATGAGGTGGAATCGCCGCGAAACGTTCGATGATGAAATGGAAGGTCTGTGTGCAATAAAATGTCAGCTCTATTTATGTTTAATTCATTTTCGTGGAGAGGTCAGGGAGGACGTCCAGTGGTGGTCAAGTTTTGTCGTTATAAAATAAATTCAATTTACCGGGAAGTCATCGTGGACGCCAAATATAATATGTGCCTTCGAACCGTGTAAATATTATGCTTGAAAGTTTCCGCGGTGGCACACGCCGCGCTCGATGCTCGTATTCGTTGAACACCGGCGCAGCACCACGAGTCTCAGTAATATTCGCCGATGCATTTGTATAAAGTAATCTCGAATGATTTTTACCATTGTAAGCTGATTGTAGCGGTTTCTATGAGACGCAATCCTGGATTCTGTATATAGACTGCAAATGGAGCCGCGGGAGTAACTTCGAGGACGTTATAGAGGTAACTCGCCGCAGTTTCTCCGAGGTTCCGAGGTCATGGAAATTTTTAAGGATCATCTTTTTATACTAGCGGAACAGGCAGAAGCGTTTGAAATATTTTTCTTAACTCGCGTACTTTAACTTATATTAAGAAAGTTACCCCGAAGCACGATTACAATCTTCCGCTTCAAATAGTCGCGTTATTCGCAACAACCCTTCAAGACTGTACTCAACTATGTAATAAGTAGCTGGCGCCTAGTCTACAGTGCATTTCTCGAGCTCTGATCATGATGTTATTTGTATGTATGTAACTTAAGTACAAGAGTCTCCTTTTCAGATCACTGTGTTTTCTTTCACCTGCATTGTCTCCTTAATGCTCGTCCCTCGGGAGGTGGTAGTGGGAAACTTCTGGGGAACCACCCTAAAATTGATCGAAAATTTGCGAGAAGGGATGATCGCGATGGAGAATCGATCGGGGAGTGCGTGTCGCGGTAGAGTCTTCGGTTATCATTTTTCAGTGGGCGACTGGCGCACCATTTATCTTTTAACTTTACTTTTATCAGAGGGAACTTTATTATTAAGTAAAACAAAGTCTATAAGTCATCGCGAAGCTGGTGTGTGCTCGCGAGGAGGTAAAGGGGCGGCTAGAAAAACGGGTCGATTTCGCCAGCCCCGAGCCGTTCGTTCGCGAATCGAATTGATTCTCGAACTTCCAACGGAGTAATGTGATTTCCCTGCCGACCGATAAAGAAAACTTGGTTCCTTCTTGTCCCGTCTCTCCCATGGTTACCTGCGTCGCCATTATGCTTGTCCAATTGGTCTATGAAATTGATTGTCGGGAATCACGCTCGAAGATCGTCAACAGGCTCAAATGAGGACATCGTAATTCACAAATTGACTTCATTAATCGTCAATACTGAATTTTTATTCAAGACTTGTTTGTTGTAGTTGGTGCAGACAATTTTTATTTCGCACAAAGATGTCTTTCCCACTAGCAATTGGAAAATGAACTTTTAATCTGACTTTTGTAAAATAAATCTTATCTGACTATTACGATACCAGAACTTGGAATACAGCAGTTTATTAACCATCACGAGATTAAACAGAGCAATTTATAGCTGTAGTTACTTCGCCGAAGTAGTCCTCTTGCCGGGGAGCGAGCCGATCGATGTTCGAGCGCGATGTGTCTATTGAAATATCGCTTACATCGTCTCGTAAAATGTGTGTCGTAGGTGATACAATAGGGTGCGAGAGAATCGGCGACGTTTACAGGCTCCTTTATCTTGTGAAATGTGCAAACACCAGACGCTTCGTCATATTTGTCTAGGAAATGTATACGAGGCGGTGGTAAATATCGCGTATCCTTTTCCAGGACCCAATATACATCGTGTAAAAGGAAGTAATAGCGAAATAGGGACAATAGAAATTTGATGCGCGATTCGTTAGCTCCCTTCCCTATTCGCCACGATCCGGTCACGTGACCAGAGTCGCCATGAATTCCGTGATGCATTTCGTCTCTGTTGTGCACTTTAACCATATATCGTATATAAAAATTCATATAAAACGAATATAAATATAATTTAAAATTTGAGTGAAAACTTTTGATATACGAATCTAAAATCGTTGCCTTCCGTGGGACCTTGATTCTACATGGTGTCTCAAAATTCCTTCAACATCCGGAAATGGTAGGATCCTCGGATCATTTGAAGCGACATTTTCCTTTGCAAAATTGGCGTCCGCGACTTTGTGTAGAAAAACTTCAGGAGCCTTTTCGTCTTAGTTCTTCGGTCCTCATTTAAATTCGGGACACCTCGTATATTCTCCCGCTGGCCCGCTATCCGCATTCAGACGGAGGTAGGGTCGACTCAGCGCCACTCCTGTTCTTTGCTTTATACACATACTATACCTATGCCGGGTCTATAGGTACATATGGTCCAAGGTTGTGCATGCGTCACAATGTCACGTGATTGATCCGCTACTGGCGGAGAGGGGATAACACTTCCCCCTCTTGTCTGTACATTCCCGGGCGGTTTCACAATTTTCGCGCACTCGTCAAGGAAAATGGACTAGCAATAAGGAAAGGGAACGTAATAAGCTCTCCGTTGTGAGTAAAATCCCGCATGCAATCTCACACGGGTGGAGATCTTCGACGCGGGTTATTTATCATGCAACGCAACCCCTCGCATAAAATTTCACTCGCTATATACGCGCGGCGTGATATTGCAGGCGTAAGCATCGGGTGCGTATATCTTCCCCACCTTCTCCTCCTCGCACCACCGCAGAAACTACGGGGGCTATCGACACCTGTAGAAATTGCTCAGAATTTCTCATAATTCACCGTGATTCATTGTTCGCGCGTCACGCAAGATCGAGCACAATGAAAGTTTGAGTCCGCGACGGAATACGAAATTGAACGGGGAGCTTCGAACCGAGCCCTGATTTGTTAGCCGACATAACAGTTCGTATTGTACGAATTCATATTACATTTACCATCTTGAGTAACGCAATCATTTGTTCGGATCTAACCCCTTGCGTTATAATGGCGGGTGAGCGACGAAGTATATCACTAGACAGCGATTTTATGTATTTGCGAGTAGGTGTGATTTGAAACAGTAGAAGAATTTTAATATAGTATTATTTTCAACTTGTTAAACGTGTTAACCGTCATACGTTCCTCAGGGAGAGAATTCACCCATTGTGAGATGGATTTTTTTAATACGCTTCGCTACAAATGAAACATGATTCAACGTGTGAAATCAAAATTGGTGAATTGTTATGCTTAGTCTCTTTTATACAGCTATTTTTGAGGAGCGTGCGAGGGTTAACAAAGAAAATAAATTTCTCTTTCACTCCTGATTGTTGCCTTTCAGATAGCAAATTTTTGTTTTGCATAAAAATAAATACGGATACTTTGTTTTTATTGTTCGTTGCAGTTGCCCTTGGGTGACCTTGATGACAGGTCATTACACCCTGTGAACAGCACAATCGTTCGTTGAAATTTAAAAAACCAAGTCCGCAGGTTTCAATGCAAATATAATTCGTGGACATTGCAATCGAAAAACGTTACCGTGCTCCATTAAAAGTTGCCATGCCGCGGCAATTAAAGAACGAACATTCCGCCGTGCTCGGCTTCACAAACTCGTAATAGAGAGCGGGATCTAGTAATTACTGTGACAAAAATTAACTTTTCAGCTCCCGTTTCATTAAATAAATCACTTCAGTGTTGCGGTGTTTTTATGGTGACTGGTTCGACTTGCTAATGAACCGGGATACGCGTACCCGAAATTCCCGTTCGAAAATTCGACGATACCGAGATCGAAATTTCATTTCGGCTATAATTGAGGACTAGATTAATTGCTTCGACATTTCCAGGACAGGTGATTCGCTGCCGGGAATTTCGAAAAGGCCGCGATCGGTTTCCAGATAAATTTGAAACCTTGTTCACGGATGATGACGCGACAAAGGAACGGTGGTATCGATGGTGTAAATTGATAATCTGTCTACTTGACTCGGGAAAAGGCACGAAACGCTCTGCTAAGTCGTGTACGTGAGAAACCACATCGGGAAAATATACTGGGAGATAGCGTCGGGCCAATTTGCAATGGTAAACGTCGTTTTACATTCGATTCGCTGTCGGTTCCTTCGACCCGTATGTTTGCACACGCAGACACGGGGCTTGCGCGAACGGTTTTGCCGGGGAACGGTTGAACAGCGAGTCGAAGCTCACGCTGTACCCATTAAATTATTTATTTAACCTTCTACCATAATGGGCAATCATCGAACCATTTTAATTGAATCACGCGGGTCCACGAATTTACTTTCTCGGCTACACATCTTGCTGTGTAATTTCCTTCGTACTCCAAATTATTAGAATTTTCCTATTCACGACCTTTACTTCTCAAATATTCCTAACGAAATTCCACAATTTTATTTCAACTTGAAAGGACTTCGCGCATTTATGACAGAAGTAAATATACTATTTTCGATCTATCAAACATATTAAGAAAGAAAATAATTTTCTACTTGACTCTGCTGTCTCTTTTTCCTGATAATTTCAAGATAGCTAATATAGCTATATGCTAAAAACGAAGGTGTGCATTTTCATATCGTGTGTTTGGATTAATCGTCGCATTTATGGAGAAACTGTAGATCCCTTTAGACCGTTCAACGTTTTGCAGTTCCGCATCAATGGAGGAGTAAGACAAAAGAATAATCCTCGAGAAACAAAAACGAACGGAGGAGGATCTGCCCGCAGGGAAACAGGAAACGACGAGAACTGAACTGAACGATTACCGAGCATTAGTTACGGGCGTGGGCGTAACGCAGTTTCTGGACGTAGCAATTTGGAAAGCCGTAGCTGCAAGACAATTGCTCGTTCTACGGTTGACGGGGGTAGATTAGTGGCAACGAGTCGCCACGCGACATCGTGGAACCGTCGTGCACTGCGGCTTGACGTACGCGCGACTCCATTGCCAAAATGATGAATGGACTGCAGATCTTTTTCACCGAAATGCCTCTCTCTACTTTTAAACATTATAGTACTTAATAAAACCGTGAGAAATAAATTTCTGTCTGTCGTGATTTATGCAAACAATTTTTATTCTGCATCAAGATCTGTTCCCCACATTTTGTTCAACCCTTGGATAATGGATACGGGGTCACAGATGACCCAAACGTACAAAATTCTAATAGGATACCTCTAATTAAATTAAAAACGCAATTTAATAATCCGACGCATTCAAAAATACTACTGTATTCGTTTCAGCCTATTAAACATATTAAAAAAGAATTTTCATACGCAGGAAGATCCGCAGTCTATTAATAAGTTGAAAAGTAGAAAATCATTCCTAAAGGGACTCGGTATTTGAAAGTCAAAGTTCGGTGTAAGTAAATTCGAAGTCCGTATTTCGAAAAATCGGGAGTACTGGCATTCTCGAATTAAAACGACACCGAAGCAGATTTATAGGTTCTTTCCTGGCGGGAAGTCGTTGTCGAACCCGCGACTACACACCGTGCAGGATACACGGAGCAACATTTGTTTTCTTATGAATAATTCGCGGAACCGGGAACACGGGAATAATTCATGATGCGTGTTTCTCGCATTGCCCCTAAAAACAGGCCGGATTTATAGTGGAATCGAAAAGTTGGCCATATCATGGCGAACAGTTTCTCGGTTTACTGTCCGCGCGATCTTTAAGGGTTGATGGCGCGTTACGGTGTTCCGGAACGTGACACAGCGGCCCGCGCCGAGTCTGGACAAGCTGATGGGTTCTCATAATCCATTTACGCGAGGAATGCCCAGGAGAAAAATACCTTGCGGCCAACACCGTCGAGTCTTCCATCCTTAACAGCCTGACTTTACAGGAGCTGATGGCTCCGAGCACTGTTCATGGTGTGACGAATCGCATCACAGCATCTGGAGGTTATGGGCGTATTCCTTGGCTCGCCATTCTGTGTCTCTAAGCTGCTGCTTCGACAAAATGGCGCACGGTTTATCCATCAGGTAATTGCATATTAAATGACCGAATTTTAACATTAACGAGGAGCCGTTTCTTCAACGCGAAACGAGTATCTTCCCCCAAACAAAATTTTTGAACCAAATTTCAGCCGAATTTGTTTTCATCGATTTTGTGAAGTTTGTATGCGGATATCCTTAAAATAACGAACACGTTTCTTGTTTCACCGAATATTATATTTACCACTATATAATAAATTGTCGTATCAAACGGGTAAATAGTTGATAAATTAGCTTCGATACGGGTGAATAATAATGTTAGTTCTTTGTTTACTTACCGTAGAGGATCTCGCTTGGGATTAATTTTATCTGCAGAATGGCTGTTACTCTCGGACGATGGGTTTTGGATCCATTTTGGCCCAGCGCGGCGTTGGAGGCGTTCCATCCAGATTTTAATCTGTTAGCAGAAAGTTTATATTGTTAGTCATTTATATTGAGCCAAATGAGAGGTTTAATAAGCAAACGTAACGAAGTGCTGAGAAACACAGAACTGGGAGCGACAACGCTTAAATATTAGTAGCAAAACAGCAAAATTTTATTTTTACTTAGAGAAGGGGTTTTGTAATATTATTCAAATCTATGAATAATACAGTAATATATATTTACACACATGTTTCACTGGAAATGTATCAAAACAAAAATTGATAGCAATAAAAAAATACTTATCGAATCTCCCACAATCTCCTGCGACAGACGTCCCCTGCGAATCGCCGGTTCCGTCGTCAGACGAAATGATGCGGAAGTGTTTGCCCATTTAGGGGAACCAGTGTAAAATGAGAGATAGCTGAATAGCGTTACAATCGAGCCGTCCGCGGAATTGGGGCTGATATTTCAGATCCGGACGTGAATTGCCACGCGTAAGAGTCAAGTCCCCTGAAAGGATCACAATAATATCAGACCATCCCCAGCAACGTATTAAAAGCGTCCCTAGCAGGAAGAGAAAAAGCGGAACGATGATCTTCCCTATCGAGATGTCCACTCGACCTACAAATCGAAGGCTCGTCCCCCTTAACTTTCCCGATGTCCAGCCACGAGGACCCGGAAGAAAGGAACGAGTGAAAACAGCCCTCAAAATTGGGGGTTGTAACCATATTTGGTCGAACATCTCGGAAACTGTTAGATAGAGGGGTGGTTCAAACGGTACAATTGGATGCTTTTTAATAAGAAATTCTCCCGCACAATCGAATTTTACAATTTCCTCGTATTAATTCCGCTATTCGGCGGAATATATTCGATCAGACAAATATTCTTCAATGCACTCTAATGGAAGTATGTAGAGCTCCGGTAGGTGTACATACTTGCATTAAAATGCATTGAAGAACATCTGTCTGATCGAATATATCCCGTTGGATATATTTGAGTATAAATCGACCTTAAGCGTGGTAAAAATAATTTCGGCCAGGCAGATCGGTCGAATGTCCCAAGGGTAGCAGAGGAAGTTTATGCATAGTACAAGTTCGTGGTAACGAGAGTTGAAACTCTGTGCGCTGGACCAGTTTCGTGAAAGAGGCCTAGGAGGCTCGCAGTATCGGTGTCGATACCGCAACGGAGCTGCATAATTACCGGCCTTGAAGCGTCGATCAACTTCTAAGCAGCGCAAGTACATTCGTCTCTTGTTATCACGTCTGAAGGCAGGTTGTACGAGCGTCGGCGTCGGCGGCAGCCTAATTCCGTGCCTTCGGGCCGGGCCAATTAATAAATTTGTACCGCTCGGCTGGCCACAGAACAGGTCGTCTCCGCCTCTGCTCCAAGAGGTATCCATTGTTGCCGAGACAATGCCGGCTACTTGCCAGTACGGCTACCTAACCGTCCGCAGTAACGACCGAACGCGTTGTTAGATTAATTAGATTTCAAAGCGAACGGGTCTGCGGAGGCCGAAGTCTGTTTAATTGGGCCCTAGCCCTACCACTTACTGGGACAGATGAGCGACGGACTCTCGTACCGGCGACGCTAATCGAAAAACAATCGACCAACGAAACGCACGGACTCGTCAGAGGATACTCGTAATTTCTTCGATGCGAATCCTCCAGCCCGCGGAATTGGATTAATGTCTCTATTCATGGTTGCGTTCGCGCTAGCCGCAGCGACTTTCATATTGTTAAATAGTAAAATACCAAATAATCCACTTTTCTGATACCTGATTTTTTTCTGAACTGATTCCAATTCAATACAGTATTAGCAATAGCTTTTTGCGAACATCTCGAAAACTAAAAGCGACCTCGCTATATTGGAAAAGGAAAAAGTTGTTTGGAACATGCTGCTGCATAACATATTAAAATTTCATCAAAATCGGAGTAAGCAGACCTTTTCTATATAATTACCGATTGCTTTTCTTTCAAACAAACAGCAACGGAGATACGGCACACCACGCATTTCAAGGTCACTGAAAGCGACGATATCGCGTGCCTGAAACAATTACGTATTGTTTCCTCGCAGCAGCGTCCCGCAAAGACGAGAAGGAAGAAAGCGACGGCTGCTGTTCGAGTTGATCGACAAAGCTCGATCTCGTAATCGCATTCCAAGCGAGGCCGGTGTTTCCACCGACATATCCGCGGGCGATATCGATTATCGGATGTTCGAGTGATTAAATGCATCTGCGAGGCGTAACGTTTCGGGCCGGAGCTCGGCCCGGTCTACTCGTAAATCATGGAAGCGGCGCACTTCGAGCAGCCCCTTTTTGTTCGTTCGCGTCGACACCAAAATACCAATGAACTGGGATTTTCCGGGTCTAATTAGGCGGCGTCGATTAGGTGGCCGACCGTGTCTTCCGGCGCGTCCTCAAATCTGCCGTCGATTCGCGAATTCGCACCTCGCCGTTCATCTCCCAAAAACCCGGGGATCACCGAACAGTTCACGATTCCCTAGAAACGATAATATCAGGCGCGTTTCTTTATAAAAGTAACAAGAAATTGTCGATAGAAATTGTTAGAGATTAATTTATATTATATTTTGGTTATTCAAAGGTTAATATTCAAAGTGTCCCTAAACATTTCTATTGTATGAGGTATTATATATCAATTTCATATTCATAAAATGAAGAAAATTATATAGAATGGAATTATTCTAGGGAAAAGATTAAAATCTACAATTATAGTCCCTTTTCTTTAGGAATCAGTGATTATTTTCGTTATCTTTTCTAGTATCGAAGTTGATAGTATCGTTTGAGATGGAGTATCAAATTCAGCATCGCAGCGAGCAATTTTTCCTGGCGCTGGTGCGCGAATGATCGGCGTAGTTTCGCTGGCGCGATGCATGCTTAACCGGGGAATGGATAGCATTCGCAAATGAAATTTCCGCGAGCTTGTGGAACGGTCCCGCCTTCTTCACTTTGTGCCTGTGCATTTGATTGCCGGGCCGGGCCGGGCTGGCTCGTAAAGCGATGTCTTATCTAGGCAAGGGTAAGAGGCACCGTTTCAGCGAGCCAGGTTATACCAGGTCTCGTATCTGCGAAGCGGTGTTCTAAGGTCAGGCGTTGAATAAAATTTTGACGACCGCTAATTTACAGAAGGGACCGTATATACCCGACGGTGTCCGACGCGCGATCGATCCCGACGACGAAACGCCCCTAAGTATTCCGGGCAGGTTAACAGGATCGCTCCTCCGGCTAATTTAATGATCGAATGTCCACGGGACGAGAATTCGATCAGCCGACGACGGTTGTAATCCGTCGGATAATCGACCGGTCGTTATCGCGTTGGATCGAGCTTTCGTTAGAAATTATTAAATCCCCGGCACGCGACTCTCGTGTTCGAAAAAGTAAATTTCCGGAGCATGAGATTGAAATTAAAATACCTGTTACACTGTGCTCTCGCCTGATACAGCGACGTTTATTTCGAAATTAGTAAATCGCAACCCCACTTCTTTCCTTTTCATGTTTTTCGTTGCTAACTATATTTTTCGAATAATCGCCCACTGGCGTAGAAAGAAGGGGAGTAAAAACGTTTCAGGCCGATTGTACCGAATCGACACAATCCTCGACGCATTTTTCACGTTCGTTCCCTCCCGCTCTCGGAACACGATCAACCGGAATATGAATTGAAACATTTTTCTTGCTGAACGCGGGCCCAGTCGGGCCGGGAGCCGGTCATCGATGGTGTATCGGGTTTTGTCGATTGGCGTTAATTTAATCAAATCGTTTTTCACGATAACGCGACCGGGTGTGTCCTCCTCGCTCTCGATTTCGACGGGAGGATTTAGTGGGCCACGTTGCTTTTAACGGAACGTCGACTATCCTCCCGTTCCGCGATAAAATTCCACGATCTCGCGAGACGTAAATTACACGGGACCGGACAACAAAGTCCGGTTTATCGGACGGAATTCCACGGGGTACGGAGATGCGCGGCCCCGGTTCGTTTCTTCCGCGACCGGGACCGGCATTCCAGCGTTTCTTTCGGCTCGGTAATTAATACAGAACGCAGGAAATCCCCCATACGGGGATCCGAGCCAGGGAGAACGTGGCGAGTTGGAGGCGAAGGTGGAACGTGGAGCGAAAGAAAAGGGCGAAAGAACGCGGCAATTCCGGAGACACGGTCCTCGTTTATCTATAATGAAATCTCCAGCAATATTTTCAACGCGGCGACTCGCCGAGGACTGCGGCAATGCCTCCGACCCCGGACACTCTGCATCCGGCTAATGCTCCTCCGGTTATAATCCCGTCGCATCCGAAACTTTTGGATCTCCACGGGACGCCTTTCGCCGTTCCGAACTCGACACAGCGCTACCATTTTCTTTTTACGGCGATCAGTCTCGCCGCTGCCGGATGCTTCTGCCACGCCGCGACATTGATCGAATTCAACTCCGGCCGTTTACCTTTGTCTACGCCAATCCTTAGGCCCCGCCCGTCTACAATCTCTAAAACTTCGGAGACAGGTTTTCACCTAATCCAAAGTATCCGACAAACTTGGTCACCCACGTTTCAATAGAATTCAATACGAAATCGGCAATTTTAAGTTTCTAGAGTTATTTAAAAATCGAGCTTCCGTTCGTCGAGCAGAACGGAAGAAATAATTAATTTCGTTTGGAGTCACTTCAAAATCATCCTAAGTACACGTTGTCCGATTGAAAAGGCAAATTCTACTGTGTCGCGAGGATTCCACATTTCACAGGAACATAAACTTGTCGCATCATTATCACCGTAACGAAAATAAACATGCACTGCAGAAATATGTTCGTTAACGTGTGGTAGCATGAATTTCGGTTTGTTTACGTAAAATACGTGAATCCTGAGTACTGTCATGGGGAGCGAACATTCGGACCAGGTGGATTAAGAATTAAATCACGCACGAAATCACCGTATTACGGGTGGTTTGGTCAAGGAGGTTTATCCTACTTCGTGACGGGGATTTTCTACTGGAAAGCCGCTGAAAAAAGTTAACTGTCACACGAATGCGATTGGACGTATCGGCGTGCGTTTAGTACGCAATGCGCGGTTACTTCGGAACGAGATCGACGGTTTCGAGCGACGACAGAGAAAAAAGGCGAGCTTGTTAAAGGGCCACGTTTTTACTCCGCTCGTTACCGAGCCCGGCTTACGTATCTGAATCGTCAACGAGCTCGCTTTCGTTCTCCGGTTCCCATCGTTCCCCTACGACTGTCTACCCTTTTTTTCTATCTCGTCACGTTACGCCTTGTCCATTCGTCGCAGATTTCTATCCCATCCTACGACCGGAATTGAACGACAGACTCGGCGTTTCATTTTATTCCCACTTTGGCCGCGAACGCCAGAACGGACCGGAAGCAAACCGGAAACACGATTCACCGATGCCGCCCCGCCATTCTTAGGCTGGTTGCCGCGCGAATCTATTTTCCTCGGCCCCATTGTTCCCCTTTCGAACAGCATTAGCCTTTCCGCGGAAGTTACTCGGATTTTCGAACCGCTCCTGCTGCTGCTGCCGCTGGAACTTTCGATAAAGCTCGCCGCGATTACATTCCCCGGGTTACGTTCTCGGCGTCGCCCCGTTGCACGCCACTTTACGTCAAATATTTTTCCACTCCCGGAACAGCTGCTCACCTTTACCGCGTCCTTTTAACGCGCTACATGCTGCGTCATCCATACGTGGCCTCTTCTTCCGTCGAAATTGGACATTGTGGAAACGGATTTTTCTTTCACTTTGTGCTTCGCAGTAGAACCGACATCGGTAGAATTACTAATCCAAGGCAGCAGTAGAACGTAGGAAACTTTCGCACGAAAAGCAGACACTTAACTGTAGCTCGTTGCATGTGAAATTTCTAATTTTGGAAATTCATCATTCTACGACCAAATTCACCCTTGCAAACATCAAATTCAGTCTTTTACTAAATAATTCTTACTCCAAGTGTTTTTTGGGAATTTCTTAGGAGACTGTAGAAATTGACTGAAAAATTGTGAATCAGGTTTCCGAAGAGGTGAATACGATATACAAAAGAATGAATTTGTGATTAATCTTAGCTTTTCACATTTAGTTTTCTTACATGAATTCGATCGATGTGCTGAAAGCGATTGGGGACAATATTCAAGTATTCGCTGCAAAGTATACTTTTTTTGCACATCTCAGTGCTGATGTCGACGTATTTATTTCTGTTTGCCTACAACGTCCTCTGTTGTTATTGTTGATTTGCCTCCGTCGCGATTGATGAAAGATAAATATTCAAAGAGAGATATTTTATTGACGACTCCGAAAAGGAATAAAAAGAATCTTGTATTTTGTTTAACAAGGACCACGGGAGAGGACGCCGCGCTATTGTCGGTGGAACAGTTTTCTCGACAATATTCGGACCCACTCCATTTTTCACGGTTTCATTTCTCCTGGTAACGATCTTCCCCCTTCAACATGACGGCAACATTTCCACGCGAGGCTGAGCCTGACCTTTTCCGCAGACCTGGTCTCATTATGTAAGAAATAATTAATAATCGGGGAATTTCCCATCAGTCCCTTACGTCACATTAAGGAAACAATTACGATCTCGTTTCTCCCTCCACATTTTCATGCAAAAAATGTTTATTCTAATCTCTAACCCGTCCATCTGCTTTTCAATTCCTTTCAAATAGGACTAGTTAACTTTTCATCCCAAGAGAAATCACAAATAAATTTTTTGGCAGTACAAACCAATTGTATTTTCAATATTCTGACCTCTTAAAAAATAGTGGACCATCACTGCCTGTCGTTTTATCCGTCCAGTACATTCTACTGCTAAATATTTCCGAATTGATTACCCAAGATCAATAGCAGGGATTTGACGACAGCTACGAATAACATCGATCCTGCAGAAAGAGACCAGCAATCTCTCACGATCCTCGAAGGATTAAGTTAATTGATCATGCGAATTCCTATCGTGAAACGGAGCGGGTTCGCCGCACACATGTTCCCCAGCCAAAAGCGTCTGCGAGCAGGGGGGTTGAAGGATACGGATCATCAGGGTCCCTGGACCACTCGATTCCTCAAAAAGGAATCATCCATCATAGGCGCGTCTCTCGGTGAAATCCTCCTGCAGCTCTCTAGCTAGTAAAGCTGAGGAGAGTATTTTAAAAGGGAACCAGGCAATTTCAACCAATTACTTCTCAGGCGAGAGAGTCAGGTCAGAGTCAGGTTATTCGGCGAACCATCCCTGCTGGGTGACCTTTGGCCCGGGTACAGGACTTGCAGCGGTGTCGTTTTGTTTTTCTAACTGAAATTGAATTTCACGCCGCGTGTTCATTCATTCTCATCCGGCTTTGAGGATTGCCAGACCGGCCTTCCATCGGTCCAACGCTGTAGGTAGGTCCACAAAGTGCGGCGAGGACCGAAGCCGGTGCCAGCAGCTGCTGCTGAAGCTAGTCACCTTCTTTCAGCCTGGCCTCCCCTATCTCGGCATCAGCGTGCCTTGAGAGACGGTCGACAGGGTGATTCATCTTCCGGGAGGGAATTATTGTGGGCTGGCTGTGCGCGAAACCTCCTCGTGACTAGTCTTCCTTTCGTGTCAGCTTCTCACACTTTTTCATCCTGTTCTTCCCTCGTCTTCTTCTTCTTCCTACTCTTCCATCTATCGTCACACCTTCGCTGATCCCGTGCCAGCGTCACCCCCTAACACCATTCCCCATCCAAAAGGCTCCCCTCGTTAAACCAGAACCGTTCGACGAGCTAGAACCTCGACTTCCGGGTCCCTGAGATTCCTCTTCTGACCGTCAGTTAATTTCCTCGCGCCCAGAGCTTCCGCTTCCTAATTCCACGGCTGCTTTACATCCTGCTAATCAGCACCCCCGCTGACGAATGGTACCACAGTTACCGTGCTACTTTCGCTTTGAATTCCTTTCAACTATAACCCTGTTTAAACGTGCTGAACCAACATCTGCGATCCTATCCTTGAACGAATCTGTGTCTATTTATTTAGATGTGTACATCTTTGAAAATAAAATATCATATTCGATGCCTTCAGTTTTTAAGAGAGTGTTTTATTTGGAGAGTATTGGAAATATTTGGAATTCGGTGGAATTTCATATTCTAGCGTTTTCCTTTAATTTTTATGAGCCACTGCAACTTTTAATTCAACCATTGAGTATGCGGACCGTTTTCAATAATAATTGAAATTGTTTAAGTGCAGTGTCATAGTATTCTTAATTTTCGGATTGCCACACATTTGCTAATCTGTAGTGGCGTATATCACATTTGTGAATATTTATCTAATATCGTTTACACATCTGATTAATGGGTTAGTTTACCAAATTAACTATGCTCATATATGGCTGACGTAATTATTAAAGTGTTAACCATTTCACGCATTACACAGTACTCCCTCCTGTTGTGCAGTGCTCCCTTTAATTTGCGAAATTAATTTTTAAAGGATGGAGAATTTGTTTATGACGGATACTGGCCAAAATTTGATGTCATTGTGGGGCTACATGTATTGTAGTAATTAACCTGTAACTCCCGACTATAAGCTACTAGCTATTATTGTTAATTGCAGCTCACTATAATCATTCCGAATAGAATTATGGATTGGTAATTATTAACAGATATAGAGATTAACACGTGATCAAATTAATTATTATTACATTTAAATCGTCGTCCGTTTCACGCGATGAGATCAAAATTAAATAGGTCTAAAATTTCAAGACTGTTCGTTTTTTAATAACTATGATTTTTTTTATTGAACTACGCGATAAATGTAATGTTCTCGTTATTATTGTCTCGTCGCTCTGACTATACGAACTGGAGATGCCGTGTTCACCGTAACAACTCCTCAATCTTGAAACCCACCGAGAAAAATCGTTTGCTTGACATAACATTCGCCCTGCTCGACCTAACGATTTCTCTTGACACAGTTCTCGGGCCACGAGAAAGTAATTTGCGCGAATTCATTGGCATTTCGAGCGGGCATTTCCGCAGCCATTAAATTCGATGCACAGAGAGTATATTATTCGGCGCGCAAATATTTCCAATAAATATCCCGGTGACATTAAACGAATTGAATATTACATGAACGTGGCGGCGTGTAAATGAAGTACCTTGGCCGATTTAATGGACTCCAATCGGCCGCGTCTGCACGCTAGACAACATCATTAAAACCCGACATCGTAATTTAAATTCAAGAACGCGGGACCACCGGTGCCTGTTTTGTCCTGCAGGCGTGTACACAGGTGTTCTCCATTCGAATCGTATCTTTTTACCGATTTTTTCGAACGTTTCTCGAACCTTTTGCACATAAACCAGAATTTTACACACTTCATTTGAGGGCAGCTTAACAAAATATCTTCCAATACTAGTGAGTGACGTGAACGGGCTTTGTCGGAAGAGTGGGGGAAGTTAGAGTGAGCTGCACAAACCTGGCGACTCTTCAAGATAGAAAACATGCGAGAAAAGTAGGTACGTTGATTATTTAAAAGGAGAATTCCCATGGAGGAAAAGCAGTGGGGGTTTTGGAGAGCGGCGAGAGTAATCGCGGCTTATCGATCGGGCCCTGGTTGATATAGATGACACGTTTAATTACGATACGACGGGTACAGGTGTTCGCAGATGGCCAACAGGAACTAACTAGTAAGTTTCGAATCTCCTCGGGGACTGTGGGCGGGGCACACGCCGATCGAGAAGTTGAAGCCGTGCTCCGATGTTTCAGCGATTCGGGGATGAGAACTGTATGGACGGGGGTTTAAGAACCTGACACCGACACGTGACCCGTTCGCCAGTTTTGCGATTCGAAGTGATCCCCGTGTGTTCCCTGTTCGAGACGTGGATGGTATATAGTTGCTCGCGTTTCCCCGGGACTAGAAACTGTCGTTATGTCGGTAGCATAGTCTTCCTTATCCTACTGTCCTGACTGTTCCCCAATTTGCATGTCTTCAACTCTAAGTGTATTTCTACTCTCTTTACCTTTGATAAGGTTCAAATCTCTTAGCCTACAGGGGAGCACCTAAGCTCCGAGCGAGGACTTAGCTGACACAGACTGATTCAGACGTTCGGGTTATTCCGTTTATCTTGCGCGAAAGTGTACTGGGACATGTTAGCGACTCCGGGATCCAGAACATCGAGCCCTCCCTTACGCTCTCTACCTTAAATTAATTATGCACAGAGTTTGATCGAGAGCTGGCCCGAGATCCTCTTCTCTCACTCCCGCTGCACAATGTAGACCAATCTGTTAACACCGGAGCGCCAAAAAGAACTCAATTTTATGAATGTATTAAGTCCGCTGGGAAATTCTGTCCAGTTTCACATTTTATAACTGTGCTATTCTATTTTCTGCGTGCAATCCATCATTCTTAGGAGCTGCCCGATGTGGTACACTTCTGGTTTCTTATGGTGGTGTCATTATCACGCGAAACGTATGTTCGAGGTGAAAGTTTTATTTCGCGCAGAGTTCCCGCGGATAATCCTAACTCAGCGTTCCCGAGAGCTCGAGAGCGCGAGGAGAGCAGCCGTTAAATAACCGGGCGCGGGTGCGTCCCAAAAACCGCGCCGATCGAAATCGGACACTTCAATCTTCCCTTTCCACGGTGTCGGACATTTTGATTAAGAAATAACGGCGCGGCCGGTCCCGAGGCGAGGCGAGGCGCGGACGAGAAACTCGCTGAAAGTGGATAGGATATGCGCCCCAAATGCCACCGCGGCCGTTATAACTTTAACCGAAGCGGCGGATGCGCGCCGGTGTGCGTTCGTCCGTGATTCCGTCGCGGTATATATCCTTGTTCGAGAGGCGCACGCACGGCCACGGTATATTAGAAGGATTCTTTGACTTCGGGAAAAGCGCGTCTTCCACGAAGCCTCTTGCTTTTCGGAGTCTTGCTCCTCGACGCAGTCTTCGGAGCCGTGGGACCGAGGAAATAGGCCGCATCGAAAGGTTTTCCGAAGTACCACAAACGTAGAAGCGGCCGTTTTTGCCGCAGATGAGCACATTATCCGGATGGCGCGGGCTTTAGATCTTCACCCACCGTGGATCAGAATCACGGCGCCGCACAGTGGGCCAGAAACCCATCTTTTTGGACAAAAATCTGCCGAGGACTCAGTTTTCATCGATTAAATTGGAATTTCTTTTTAATGTTCGTGAAGGACTATACTTTGATGACGCACTGCGCGAAAGTCGTTAAGAACCCTTATCTACAAAGACCAATAACTCCGATGCTTCCGGTAATATGTATATCGAAAGTGAAATTATTAACACACGAAACAAAAAGCGTACGAAACGCTTTTACAGAAACATTGACAACGAAGCACTGAATAAATACACTCGGAGACTCGGTTACACCAGTAAAAATTGATTTTACAGAAGTAGACGGTCTCGATTCACTGTAATAGCTTCTACCGACTATCGCGCGTTGCAATTCAGATTCGAGCCGGACCGTGGAATAAGTTATTCGAGGCAGCGGTTACCGGGAAGTGTAGCTCAAAAGTTCGTAAACGCGAAGTAGAAGTCGAAGTTGGATCGGAACAGACAGAGATACAGATGCGTAAAGCACAGCCGATTGAATCGTTCGAGATTTCCTCCGGAAACAATTACCCGCTTCCGATGTTCTATAATTAAATACAGAAAGAAACCGAAGTTCCAACAATGCTCAATCGACCGATGTAACAATTAAACGAGGATGTCCCGGGAAAGCAAATAACAGCCGCGGCATTGCTGCAACCGCAGAGAGTGTCTCGAGAACGTTTTGACACTACGGTGAAGTTTCTCGTTCCCTGGAGGTCCCTAGAACCTCGACCTTGCCGTGCAAGTTTATTTTAATAAATTAAACGACGACCGCGTGTCTGGGACTCGCGACACAACGCTCGCATCGAATTACCGGAAACTTCTCCCCGTAAAATCCGAGACTCGTTAACACGTTCGCCGTCGTCTTTCGCTCTTCTCAATTATACAATAGTGCAAATACCTGTGCCCAAATACAGCAGAGCAGGTTCGATTCCATATTCCGTTGGTTCTTCTTCAGTTGCACACAACCGGAGTCGGTCTTCGATGGTTACACAAAAATTAAAGATACAATTTAAAGATGCGATAGCATGTTGCAGGTAGAGTGGGGACTCTGACCTTCTGGCAGAGAGAGAGAGAGGGGGTAATCTCGAAACTGCTCGGCTAATAAAAGTTTCCGTTTGAAATTTTCGGTGGTTGGATAATTCGTCGCATCGAACACCGCTCAGGGCCGGAAATTAGTGGGGTCCGAGTCTGCGGGGTGTCGGTGGACAGATAAACGCGATAAAAGCGCATCCGCCGGTTCGGATTCAAAGGAGCGACCTCCGAAGCGCGGTAAGCTCTCATTTCGTGGTCTAATTAACCACAGTATGGGCGTTTAAAAGCCCGCCGAGACATCCGGCTGAATCGGCCGAGCCAATTAGCGGTTTCAGCGTAAACCAGCTTGTGGACACTTTAACGACGAGTGCCTCGCGAGTTTTCTTCCAGCTGTGTTCTCCATTTTTTTCTCTCTCTCTCTTTCTCACCCCTTCTTTCTCGGAGCATTGTGCCCGGGCTCGGGGAATCGAATTCTACCGTCGGAAATGCACGGCCCAGTGGAAAAAGAATACCGTGGTTTTTCCCGTTCTTCGAGAGCCAGGTGAGTGACTCGCACGTCCCGTCGAGTCCCTAGGCACCGATGAAGTTACTAAAAAGTGTCCTTCCGTTGGCAGAACTGAATCGATAGCGACTGTCCTCCTCCATGGGAGTCTGCGCGCCGCGATTCACACAGGCTACCCCCGGTGTTTCGAGCTTCCAGGATGGGCACTGTGCTTCTCATTTTGCGTGAAAGCGTTCCCCACAGCCGTGGTAAATAAACGGTTTTGTGGAAGTAGAAGAAAATTCTTCCTCAGGGTCGACTACGCTTCTCAGAACTTTTGACGAATCGTGCAACGTATCTCGATTCCGTCATGTTATACATTATAATTACGAAATTTTAGAACAGCTTAGGAAATTTGAGCGTAAGATAGATTGCTAGCCGCCGGCTCACGTGGATGTTCCGAGACTGATTTAATAAAGTTCAGATTACCGATCCATGCGAGAAAGTCCAACTTTCTTGTTAATTCGATGCTGTATAAAATGTCAGACAACAATTACTCCCTATTCATTCGTACCGATATTTACGATATTAATCTGGCACACAACTTGCCCATTTACAACATTCATCTTTAACTCATTTCTCGTGGCTGTGATATTTTAAGCTACTTACAATTCATCTCTTGCAACTCCATCAGTAACTGCTAATAATTCACTCTTCATTGCTTGTTCGTTGCTTTGGAATTTGTTTGTCTGCCGGAGCATCTGTGAATGACAATTTAATATTAGAATGTTATGAAGTCAGATGAAAATGAGTCAATGAATGAATTGAAGTTCTTCCAATTAAACAGAAAAAGATGTTAAATATATTTGAATACTAATAAATTGTTCCAATAATGCTCGTCGATGCAAATTAAAATTGATTTACTATCTGAAGATTTCTACGCGTTACCAACTCACTAATTTCCATAGTTTAATATCAGCACAGCCAATAACTGTTTCTCCGATAGAAAAACCGTAGTATTGATATTTTCGAAATATGAAAACTCATAGCCTCGGCCATGTTCGAATCAATTAATGTACGCATCCCGACGCGAAAAACGTTCTTCGCTCGCCCGAAAGGTGGAATTTTATTTCTTTGTATGAAAATATTAGAAAAGTTTCTGCGCAGAATAGTGATGAAACATTTTGTAATTGTTTCGATGGACGAACACTCGCGGAGGTAGTATTTAGGAACTTTAGAAAGTATAAACAATTTATGAAAATCATATTTTCAATCAACACTTTGTACAAACACTTTGTACACCCATTGTATATAGCAAATGTATAATAAATTAAAAAGGGCCTTATTTTGTCGTACTTTATTGTTTGTCGAACATAACCTCTAAAGTCCACCGCTCTACCAATTGAGCTATCGAAGAACCGTTACTATATTATTTATTATTATATCTTACTACATACCTGCTCGCCCTCCGAGCGGCCGACCACTGACGTCATGCCTGACAAGGTAATTTGAGACAAAAAGCACATACGAATCAGCTCCGAACCGGCCGATTATTTACAAACACCGCGCTCCGACAACCAGTGAACCAGTGTTCCGATCAGTGCTCGGATCCGGCGCACCGATTTACACGCGATGGCCACCAGATGGCGTGAAAACAGTGCCGTGTCTAGAATAAGAGCCCTGAGGCAGTTATATTGGCGGGAGTGTACTGGTATTATTGGCGGGACGAGTATTCCATCTTGGAAATTAATTGCTAACGTGTTAAGGGTAGTTTCACCCCTTGCCTTTTCAAATGTATATACTAATATTTCGTTTAAATTCTGCGGGGTGCTCAAGGTACCCATTGCATTGAAGCGTACGTTACCGACGTTGAAATCGCCGCGCATGCGCGAGGAAAGATGGTTCCACTCGGAAGCTTCGCGTACGTGTTCACGAGTAATTATTCAGAAATTTCTTTCTCTTAAGTAAATAACTAAAAACTGATTAAAAATTTCTAGAGAATAACGTTCATTCGAAGCAACGGAAAATGAATTTGCATACTGAACTTGTTAAAGGAGATATCAGTGTTACGTCTACTTACTTTGTAGGTTGTTTGGCGGTCAAACGAACGAGTGCGGTACGTGCCAGAAAACAGATACTTCCACGCAGTCCGTTGGCGTAAGCTGGGAGAGGAGCACATTTTCGTCTGGCTATTAATTCGGATACGGTCCTGGTGTATTATTCCAGTTCACTCAAGTGCTGGGAAGCGGTAGCTTTTCAGTGGGAACGCGGACAAACAAGCAAAAAATATTTCGTGCTAATAAATTTTAATACGTTATAGATTTAGACATTTTTAACAATTTTTTCCTTTTTCAATATACGGGGGTCGCTTTTAGTTCTCGAGATATTCGCAAAAAATTATTGCTAATACTGTACTGAATTTTCCGTATTCTTGCACGGCGCTGCGTCTGTTTACTTTTGTTTTGTAAACACGTTGTGGGGATGAGAGAGAAAACAGGTAGCAGTGTTTACAAAAAAAGTAAGAATACACGGAGCGTACAAGAAAAATTCAATACATTATGAGGAATCATTTTTTGCGAATATCTCGAAAACTAAAAGCGAACACCTATATTGGAAAAGGAAAAAGTAGTTCAGAATGTGTTGCTGCACAACATATCAAAATTTCATCAAAACCAGAGTAGGCAGACCTTTTCTATATAATTACCAAAAAGAGTTCGTGAAGCAGAGGAGGCAAAGGAGGAAGCAGTGATGAGATACAGGGCGCTTTTTCCGCGCATGCGCGAGTTTCGGCAGGTACGTATCTACGTATGAAGTTTGTAGGAAAATAATTGTCGCTCATGCGCGAAACAATATATGTCTATATTCATGGTCACATATGCTTACTCGAACGCCTATGAACATACAATTTTCAGATCGGAATCCATCCTGCAAGAGATTTGGCATATGAGTTACTATTATTCGGAAGCAATCACAAAGTACTGGAGCTGTTGGTGAACGTACTAGAACACTAAACACTTCTAAAAGGTACTAGATCTAGTACGAACGTACTAGCAGTGGAGGAGAGCCTGCAACCGAGTCCGGGAAGATCGAAAGTACCGCTAGACGGAAGGTTGGTCCAGTCGGTAGCGTCTGGCGTAAGCCGCAGAATCGACCGTGGCGCGCTTCAACTCGCTCGAGGTAGAGTGGTGTCTCTGGCGTCGTTGTGCGCGAGAGCTAGCGGACCCTCTCATTCCCCTGCCGTAGTCCGTCTCGGGAGCTTCGAGGCGACGTGACGCGTTGTGTTCGCCGGCGAAACTCGGTGCTCAGCCAGGATTGTCCGCGCCTGGTCGCGAGTGTGTCAGTGTTCGTGGATCGTTCCTCTTTATAACCTTCACGCTAGTTTGGTTAGTTTCGCCATTTCCCTCAGTGATTCCAGTAACATCGACGGCTATAGTACAGCCTGACGGAGTTCTCGCGGCGACAGCGTGACGCCGGACTCGCGTATCCTCGCAGCGAGGATGACGTTTCACTGGATCTCCGCTCGTGGAATCGTCTGTCCAGCCGCGAGCAGCTGGATCGAGCGAAAACGGCAAGAATCGCCGGCTGGACACTGAGCCGAAGCTCGGTCAACATCATCGGCAACGTGACACCGGTGATTGTGTCGTCAACAGTGTCGTCAGTGTTCTAGCTTTGTGTGTACCAAACACAACGTTCATTCCAAGTGTCCTCTAACTTCCCACGACTCTGGATCACGTCGATCGCGTGGCTCGATCGTGTGCGTTGTCCCAACGGGTTCCTTCGTGTGATTGTATGTGGAGTACAGTGTCCGTCTGGAGGTCACTTTCGTCGTTCTTTCGTCACGGTGAGTAGATTCTTTGTAAAACACTGTTGGATTATTAGCAATAATAATGCAACTGCTAAAAGACCAAAAATGAATTTCGTTGTATGGAAACACTGCAGCTTTTCTATCTTGTATTTACGAATATGTACCATTGTAGGGGCAAACAGTCAATAATTGTTGAAATATTCGTGAACAAAGTTCTATTTATAATATATAATGAATAATTTCCTGGTGTAGTTGTAACGTACTAGACTTCGAGTTCTTCACTTCGAGTCCGATGGCCGAACAGTAAAGATCGTCCTTCCGCGCTGTTTAATAAAACAGTTTTGAAAAAAATTCTACATTGTTCCAATCATTTGAATACCAATTCCAGCAAATACTTTGGTTAATCAGCGATACAGGAAGTTCTCGAATCATGATTTATATGGTACCAAGGACATTTTTCGAATTGATAGCCACGCCGCGTTTTCACGCGACCGGCCTCGTTGACAGTGATGGATTCGGCCTTTCGAGACACGGTCTCTACCGTTGATGTTTCGCCGCGTCTGCGTGAAACTGATTTCAGTGTCGCTCAGAAATGGAAATTGCGGCCGCTGCGTGCGAGCTGTGTCGTTAGGCTCCGTCTACTTCGGCTCGTTAACGTCCACCTGACGGCGGGCTTGACTGGCATCGGTCTAGGGCACTCTGCGGTCAACTCTTCTTCCTTCGCTCGAACACGTTTCTCTTGTCTTTTTACCGCGGCGCTTGTGCACACGCACGTCGCTAGAAATACAGTAAACGCCACCTTTACTGTCCAACACCCGTGTTTTTCACAGACAGTGATCGAACCCGGATACTATTTTTGTTTATTTATTACTGCGTCTACCGAACCGAGAGAGACTTCAGTGAGTAGGTACTGAACAGTGATCGTGCCCACGAACCTGGACAAAATATTTATAAATCGAAAAGGAATTTGACGTTCACGTTCTAATAGAGAGTTGCACAGTAATTGTATTCTTTTCAATTTTCAAGCATAACGTTCACTCGGATACAGAGAAGTAAGCCATGTACCTGTGACCTATATCCATCTTCCAGTTTTATAAAAATATCGATAAATAATTACAAAGGGAATTTTTACGATTTAATAGAGCGAACAGTGGTTTCTATTCTTTTCAATTTTCAGTCCTAAAGTTCAGTCGAATACAGAGAAGTCAGCCATGTACCTGTGACCTATATTCATCTTCCAGTTGTATAAAAATACTGATAAATAATTGCAAAGGGAAATTTACGATTTAATAGACCGAACAGTGATTTCTATTGTCGTCGATTTTTAGTCGCAACGTCGAGATCGCATGTTTCCGGGAACAATTCGCAGTGTATGAATAATAACTCCCAACGTTAACTCTGTTTACAGAGTCGCGAAGCTCTAAAGTGATTGTGTGGTGCACTTCGTGAGACAACGCATACTCATATTTACCCGCATCCTGTCGAAGTAATGATTAAATTCTAGGCATCCTTCTGCCAGTGAAATTTAATGCGAAGCTCATTTCCTATGTAATTTGATTAATCTATTACAACCGGGATCTCCCAACAAATTTTAGAGCAAGCGTTCGTTATGCCGTAGCTTAATAGCACCGTCAGCTGGCTTCCGCGTTTACACAAATTTTTCTACGCATACTCGGTTCCCGCGCAACGAAGACATTATTATTAATACCCTCTTCCGACTTGTAAAACATCCTTCGTTCAATCTAGTCGGGGAAATTGTGGAAAACGTTGTTCCATGCGAGAGAAATTCGAGATTATTTCAATTCTCGTACTTTAATAGAAATTTCTCGTACGCGAAGCTCGTTGCATTGTGTACGTAAACGTACGTTTTTATGCAAAAAAATTCCTTGTTCTTCCGTGCACAATTAATTTCGCATTTATTCCCCCCGTTCATCCCTCGCATCAATTCAACACAGTCTACCGGTACGTAGTGCTCGTTCAAGTATTATTTTCATATAAATACATGCACGGGATCGCTGCAAAAAATTTGTGTTCCATGCAGAACGAATTCGAAATTATTCTGTCGGTTCATCCGTCCTTTGTCTCGATTTCGCATGTTTTCTTGTACAGAGTGCTCGTCGAAGCATTATTCTCGTGACTCAAACAAATTCGGTTCAGTCTTCAACAATAGCGTGTGCAGCTGTTTATCTTCCTTCAACATTGATAAGGAAAAATTTTGCAGAAATGTAGTATCAAATTCAACAGAACTTAGCTCTTTCCTAAATTTATCTACAAAAATTAATGTGTTTATTCGACATCGTTCTTCTGTCTCTGTCGAATATCATTGTGGTATTACTTGAAAAATTGTTCAGCCGTCGACGCGAATAAAAGATTCGCAATTAGTGCGAAGAGCTGTTACGAAATCGGCTCGAATCGTCGAGTGTGGAGCACTGTGCCGGCCAATGGATTGCTAGGCGCGAAACTTTTCAATCGTGGCTGTTGAGAAATGCGCGAGGGAGCTGTTCGCATAACTCGAACTAAGAATTTGCTTTTTGATCAACGGCTCACGTCCGGTGTATAAATCTCGCGTGTCAAGCGATTCTACACGGCGAACGGCACGTATTTATCGCGCGCGTTTGTGCGGCATTCTAATGGGAGGGGAAAGGACGCGAGCTTTCATAAATTCGGCGGTGGGGGGGTTAAAGAGAAGGGAGAATCGACTCGGTGTATCGAGACTTTATAGGCAACAAGGAGAGGGATGGGGGTGGCACGGATGGGTGGAGAGGGTGAATGGCTCGGGGGTTGCACGCGACAATGTATTAGCCGGGGATTCCATCAATAATTTGCATAAACCGACGGCGAAATTTACGTGTACGCGACGGGCGCGGGCGGTGCGACGCGATGTTCCGGCGCGCGAACTTGAAAGTGCATTTACAAGTTACGTCGCCGGGATTTATGCGGCCATTAGACCGAAGCAACGTCTTAATTACACGGAGGTCCATTCCGCGCGAGACCAATTAAAACGTGCGCGAAAGACGAACGCTTGTAATCGGACCGTGCGACTGGCCTGCGGTTCGACAAACGGGAAATTTATGCTCGTTGGCCGGACGTCACCGGCGAAGGTTATAAATGCTGTTCATCGCGGCGACTCCATTTTTGTTCGACCGTTTCACTGCGATATTTGCAACCCATTGGTCACCCCCTCGTCACTCTGCGTTTTTCAGCCGCCATTTCGAACCGGGTCCCGCGCTTTATGCTTGTAAATTTTATTTGCCGGACTTTTACGCGAATCCTCCCGCGCATCTCCTCTTCCTCCCCACTTCATGGGGCCGTTGCGACGCCGGCAACTTCGAAAATGGCGAGCCGGAAACGCGATTAATGGAAAAGTTGGCGCGCACCCTTGCAAATTATGGGCCATTCAACCGAGAAATCTCTTCCCAGTTTCGGAATCCGTCGTAGTTTTCCACTTTTGGCTGGCTCTGCTTCTTACTCCCGGCTTCTTCTTTATCTTTTTCGTTTTCCAGCTTTTGCCCTCTCGGCGCTTTTTTCCTTTTTCTGATCCGTCTTCTGTATCGTGTCTACTCACCGACCATACAGCGCATTGTTCGAGCTTCTGTCTTTCCCGAAGGCGAGGCTCCTATCTGTTCATTTTCCACGAGTCGCTCTTGCTCTTCTAGAAGAAATTGATACAGATTCGACTCGACTCGTCTGACTCGAGATCGAGTTAGGTGTATGGAAGCAGGAAACAGAAGGGCCCTATCTCCGTTACGTTGGTGCTCGAGTTGGGTAACAATCGGGTTAAATAATAATTCTGACCTCAGCAACACTTACACTAAATCACCCGCATATTTCGAAAGCGAATTGTTCGCTGGAACTTGTTAAACTCGGTGGTCTCGGAAATCTTCGAAATGCACTGTGGCATAATTTTCGAATATCACTGTTCAAACAACATCTTGAAAAATGTCTTAATGAGGTATAAATCTCCTTCTTGTAATTGGCATAGACGAGTGTTCCGATAAATATTATCTAAACGTTATTTAAGGACCAATAAATTTATCTCGACTCGTAGTCTTCTAAAACACAGTTCAACGTAAAATTTCGAAGGATGCTCACTGTTCAGAATAGAGGAACGAATCGTGGTGTTCTGGAGTGCATTCCAGAGTGCACTTTCGCGATGCACCGTGTAACAGCTGACCGACGATTCCCCGACACGAGAATCGAGGTCTGAGGGTCTGCACGCTGGCTGGAATTGATACAGATTCGATCCACGTTTCCCGTCTCGAAAATTTGCGAAGTCAGGCGTTCCCCGAAAGAAGGGAACGACGTCCAGGTTATTCCAGTGGTTATGCTCCTGGAAGAACGTTGTGCCGGCGTCTCTCGGCCGAATATACTTCCGCCTCGGAATATACTTCGAGCCACCAGAGACGTCAACTTGGCCGGAACACAAGACAAACATTCGTACGCTGTCCCCAGAATATTCGTGTTGGCCAGCTTCGGCTGCACCGCTATCCGTTCTAGGTATTGATAGAGACGCAATATCCTTGCCGAACTCCATTTAGGCGAGAGCCCCGCGTTAGCATTGGTCGCCAGTGCAAACGAAAGTCGACGAACTGATGACGACCACGACATTGCATCGTGTGTGCCTTATGCACCCTCTTTAGCAAGGTACATTATTAATTGATAGCGGATTTCACGCATTTACGACGAAAATCAACAGATGTGATTTAAAATCTTAAAAACATCGAATTTACAAATTCTGTTCTAGAATTATATATTGAACATTTCTATTTCGCGTACAGATTCACTGTCTAATTAATACAAATATCAAACAGATAATTATTTAAAATTGATGCGGACAGTTTAATAAGTGCCTTCATTAATCGCAGCTGTTTAATTAGATGATTAATTAAAATTCATGTGCACAATTTATATTTAACTTGGATCGCGAATGTCTGTGTGAGACCTGGATTTCAGTTTAATTTCTGCTTCGATAATGTTCACGAGCAGCGATTAACGAAGAATCGAGTTACGTAAATCTGTCCAGTGCTTAAAATGGCGGGTTATTTTTGTGGTAGATGCATACATGGCGATTCGACTGACCCTCTCAGTGCAGTATCGAGAGGGTCGTCGACGACGATCGTTCCGCGAGAACTAATTCCGTTGGTAGACTACATCCGAGTGTGTCCCATCAATGCGAGACGGATAGAGTGCTCAGAGGGAGAGGCTGACTCCCAGATTTCCCGTTCTATCTTTCTGCTCTCGAGACACGTGTCCGCGACTCCGGCGAATGCACGGACCCCTCGGCCCACCCTTCTGCCGTCGTTCTGGCTCCTTTCGGGTCGCCGACGAGGCGGTCGGAATGCATTTAATCAAAACTTGCGGCTTTTCAGCCGTCGAGTAATCCCCGCTCTCTATTCAGTTTTCTGCGCGAACCGGGGACTCGCAATCCGCACTCGCTCGCGTACGGGTCCTCTCCTCCCCTCTCCGTCCAACTGGGTTTTCAGAATTCGATTTGCGAAACGCAATCCCGGAGCACGTAAACTAATTCTTCGAGTTGATCGCGCGGACGAACTCGGTCGGACGTTTATGTTGCAGTTGACGAGGGCGAGGATGGATAGCAGTCCCGGGACTCCCGATGAATCCCAAGTGTCGGGGATTAGAGATCGACCGTTCGCCCGGATTCGATTATTGCGATAGAGTAATAGTTTTAAATGTGTTTCTTACATCAATCGTATTTGTTGTTAATAACTGAAGTAAAAACATATATGTATTATGTAAAGCATAATATAACATGGATGTAAAAACATATTATGACTTTTCAAATTTACCGCCTTATATCGATTGGTATAATCTAGATCGTTTTCCAATGTTAGTCCAACCCTCCAGAAACGGACCATTTTTTCCAGGGTACGCATTAGAAATTTATGATTATTATGTTACAACATACTCGACTTCGCAACGGTACCCTAGGTACCAGACACGGTGTAACCGCTGGTAAAAGTAGAAAGGTGACGACTCCGCGTGGAAGAGGGCAGAGTAAAATTTTCTTATTAAAGTTTCATCCCTCGCGAGAGTCGACTTTGAATATTTTATTCCGGAATAAGTAGAAACGGCTGAGCAGACATGCGAACATGGTGCTGTAAAACAGCAGTAAGGAAATTGTTTCCGTGATTTCTCGATGAAAGTTCGTATCAGCTGTTGCTGCATTCGAACAATATTAGAACCACGTGCTTACTTTAAAACAATCGATTGAATTAAACGACTGCTGAATTCTTATTGTTTCCGAAGTCACTGGTATTTCAAATTACAGTAAGTGAAAACTTTTCAATGTCGCATCTTGCATTTTTATTTCGTCTCCCAGGTTGGTTCCCAGATTCTACCTCCACAATGTCACCTGACTAATCAGGTCGTGGTAGAGAGGGAGTAATGTTTCCCCTGATCTGGATTGGATAACAACGTCTCAGCCGTTTTCCAGACATTGAAATCTGCCCCCTCCACGCCGGCTGTTTTCGAAGGTTTAACGTATACTCGCGGAATATTGCGGCACTTTTCCCCGTCGAGGGAGCGGCGTCGCCATTCAAGGCACGTAATCCATGCTCCGCCGTGTGTCGCCGAAGATAAATCAGCCGTGCTCTCTATACCACGCGGACAGAAGAAGTTTCGCGTTCGATCGTCGCGGCATTGTCGACACATTGGCTTCGTGAACGTTCACGTCGATTAAACGGGATACCTCCGTACTGGATCCCTCGTCGTCGTTTCATAAACAATCGTTGCGAACGTTTCCCACGGTTATCCAATTAAGTTCGTCAAATGGAATCGATCGGCGCTCGGCCGCGGACCGTTTGGCTCTCTTCGAAACGAAAACGAGTCCAGCCATCCACCAGATAATCCGTCCTGGCACATCGAGGCGGTTCCGGCCACTAAAAATATCTCGTTCCTCGAGGATTCTCTCGTTCAGCTTTCCAAATTGCTCCGAAACCTGCTTCAAAACTAAATTTAAGTGGTCACGAACGTATATAAAAGATTATGTTTCATTGTTAAAATGTTCTTCCTTGAAAAGACTATTTCCCGAGGTCATTTCAAGTAACTTTATCCTTTGCGAGAATCTTTTTATCAACGAAAGACACGGACCAATCAGAGTCATCGAAGCGGAGTCCTTCCGCTGCACCTGCTCTCGATTTTCGCAAAGGACAAAGTTACTTGAAATGACCTCGGGAACATGCATTATAGTTATATTATTTCTCAGACGCAAAAATTTTATTCTCTTGTGCCGAACCTGTGTGCCGATACCACCACACAATTGCAAATTTCTATGATTGAAAAATTGAATTTAGCCCTCGGGAAACACTTTCGGGACAGCTTGTATACAATGTCACGATTCATACTTCGAGCGAGTATAAAATTGATTGACAATTAAGTGAAATGTTCTCCTGTAATGAGGAGGTTCGCGTTTCTTTTTTTGCAGTGTAGAGCACTCTACGGTGCTCTTCGAGAATATTGATATTGGGGGATCCATAAACGTGGAAGGAAGTACTCCGAGCCAGACGTTCCCATGAAGTTCCTATTGAATGGAAGCTATCCGTCGTCCAGAGGCAAGAAGTCGTCGCGTTCTCTGTTTACATTCACCCCTTCCACCTCCGCGTGTCGGTCTCCGATATAATTCAAGCTCCAGCTATTTTCACCCACCTCGAGGTTTCTCATTAAACGAAAGAAATACAGTTGGCTCTCCCCGACGACGGCCGGAATTCTTTGAAATCACGAAAAAATAGCCGCCCTTCCGCCGTCCTCGCCGCGCGAACGTAATTTCTTATCCAGCCGAGGGAATATAGAGGTTCATGCTGCCGCGGCAAAACGGCGAAGCGGGAGGGTACACGCAGCGGAAGTTGAACGGGTTCGCTGAACAACCAACCAGCTTATGAACGGTCGGGAACACTTCCTGGACCAACCAAGCTTTTAATGGAAAATTTTTCCTCGGCAAGACGATTTACCGGTGTTTCAAAATTCACGTTCGTACTATTAATTCTCGAAACAATCGATAAAACGCCCTTTTGTCGGGATAAACAATGCGGTTTTCCCCCGCGTTTCTCCATCGCTGATAACTGTTTTTTTATTTTTTTGTTCAAAGATACGGAAACGCGGCGGACAGTTTTCTCGACATGATGGAAAATACATTGCCGAATAAATGCTGATTCGACAATGCAAACCTCCGCTGCAAGACGCGATACGAAAAAATACGCGCGGGTAAAAAAATACCAATGACCGTAAAAAAAAGAGAAAATGAGTCGACAACGAAATTTGTTTTTCGGCATATTTCCTCGTCGAAATTCAAATTGTGCCGCGAACATTTTCACGTTGTGGAAAACGAAGGGAGCCTGTAGGTATCTGTATTTTACTATGTACCCCTTTATTGATGGAAAGGGTGGCGTTGACTATATTTTACGAAGAGTGGAACTCGATCTCTTGTGTACAGGACTGTGAAGGATCAATTTAATTTTAATAAAAATTGAAGGGCATTGACGAGGCAGTCGGTGAAATTGTAAACACTTGTATCACTGTATTTTGGAAAATCATTCCTCTTCGTCGATGCGAATATCGATAATTTTCCAGCTCAGGCGGAGTTTTCTAAAAGGTATATAAATGTAGAAATTAGGTAAACGCGATAGAAAGGTGAAAGGCATTAACGGCATGATTTGATTAAAAGATGCAATTAATTTGACTCCGCTACCTTGGAATAGTGGTCCGCGCCGTTCTTATTCCGTGTACAGAAATATGAGAAAAACGGTGGAGTACTCCAGACGCAGTTATGTATCTCAATTAGAGAAAATGTTCTTTCTTAATTGTTCCTCCTACGCAGAGAATGATGAAAATTACTTTGTCTATCTCGTGCATAATTTACGGAATAATTAACGTGTGCGCTACAATAGGACGTGAGATACGAATTCATTTAAAAGCCAGATATACAGCAGCGGAGGAGAGTAAGTTTAAAATTGCAATTACATTTGATATGCAACGACCTGATAGAGAGGTGAGACGAGACTTAATCTAGCTCAACAGGAGGCGTGAGCACAGTTTGCCGACGTATGGGACACCATCAAATTCTGAACGACGCTTAATGGCGTGGGTTAAATCGTCTGCGGATCGTCGTCTTGCGCGAGACCGTTGATTTATTGAAAAAGTTGGCCGGTCAGGAGCTTATTTGGTGGCGGCTTCGAAGACTGTGAGCACCTCCGTCGCGGTCCAGCGAAGAATGATCCACTCGAGGAAAGTTTGTGACCGTGGAATGGGTCAGTAGTCTTGTGTCGCGAACTTTCACGTGTCATCTCGGGCTCTTGAGCCCGTCGCGAAATAGCCAGCCCCGCCAATCGCGTCGCGAACGAAGATCGATCCACGGAGAAGTTCGACTTAATTTCGACCCTCGAAACGGCACGCAGCACTTTTAACCGAGTTCAGGGAATGTTCTCGGAGGACATGGAACCCGGCCAAACGTGAAATGCACGGAATGACGTGGTACATCGGTCCTTCTTCCGCCTACTCGTTTTCTTTCTCCGTCCCGCCAACCGGAAGTGAAAAATGTTTCGTTTTACTGCCGAACTTTCGGCTCCTCCGTTTAGGCGACCAAATTGCTGAGAGTTCTGACGGTTTCATCGCGACTCTTTCGTGCTGCAGCCAAACGGATCATACTCTAATTGCTCTATCGACTAACTTTATTCTCAATTTTTCATTGCTCTAATAATATTACCATGATTCGTTAACGATATACCCGGAATACATATTTATATTTGCCCTGATTCACAGAGCGACGCATACTTTCGGTGAACATTATGAAATTTAAACGTATTTATTATTTATCGATGCATAGCAAAAGTTTACACGTGTCTGCGTCCCTGCGTTGACATTTCTGCCGGACTTCATTTATGCATCGAATCGTTTTACCGAATTGCAAATAAAACAAAATTGAAATAAATTCTACTCGGATGTTGTAAATGAATGGAATTTTGTCGTTCGTCCATTCATCGTGGGACAGGATTTTTCAATGCTCGTAGAAAAATAGGGAATTTTGGTTCTGGATAGTGTTGCGTCGTATAATGCTGGGAAATTTCAGGGCGGTGGATATTGGAACGGGAATAAATTGAAGAAGCACGGAAAATAGGAATGTAAATACTCATTCTCAGCCAGTCCTTACGGTCTCATCCTTCTGTGCATATTGAAACAGTTACAAAAAGTCAATACTTCCGCAGAAAGTATCGGCTGTCGATCACGTACAGCGAGAACTTTGTGTGCCGCGCAGAACATAATACTGGCGAGTCTAAAATAACGTCTGAACGTGAAAAATAAATACATCAGAATTTAAAAAAGTAAAAACCAAGACCAAATCGGTACATTTCACGGATAAAATAATTTTATTTCGGTAGTTTCTCGTTACCACGCCATACGAGATCGTAGCGGAGAGAAAAAATAATAAATTTGGCTTCTTTGTGCGCTTCTTATGCAACCGTACGGGAGTATCGAGCTTTTCGTTGTATACTTTTAGCCAACAAACATGCTATGCCGAAAATAGTTCCTCGTAACGAGACGCCAGCTGTCGAGACCGGCTCGACAACGAGCCGTATCGATATTTCGTGTTCGACTTCCGGTTTATTGTACCAGTCTGGTCGCGACGGGGCACAGGGGTTGCCGGTTTTCCGCGAAGCTCGGTATCGACTATTCTCTCTCTCTCTCTTTCTCCTCTCAGCCTGTTCCTCCTGCTCCTTCTCCTTCAGCTTCTGCTCCAAAGGCAATCATTGTCGGTGGCGTAACTCGATTCCTTCTGCCTCCGCGACGACGATTGGCTTCTGCTCGAAATCGAGTCCACGTGGCTCCCCTTAGTTTCCCGTAGTGTTAGGATCTTAGCAGAAGATCAATAAGGGTCGAGTTGTCTCGATGGCCACCAGCATCCGGTATTCCGGTAAAAGCGCCGTGGAAAGACGGGCCCCAGCTTAACTGGATTTCTTCGGTTGATGAAAGGTTCTCGGTGATCGAGACGAACCCGACAAGATTCGGCGAATCTTCAGCTTTCGAACCTGCCTTATGATTCTGCCTTCGAAAAACGACGTTTAACAGCCTCTCCGTTTCACCCTCCCATTCGTACGACTCGCCCAGAATTTCCTGCCGCACATCCTGCATCATTGGATACGACTAGCTTTGACACCGGGCTAGACGGGGATCGCTCTCTCAGGTGGCATCGATCGGCCGGCTCCTTTCGCTTTTGGCAAGTGATCCGAGAAGTAAATTGCCTTAAGTGGCTGGGGACGATGACTAGCCGGTAGCCGCAGGGATCGAGACACCCTCTATAAACACAGAGGCCAAGGCGCAGCCGGTTCCATGCACCTGCACACAGATTTCGAGGCCGCGAGCAGTATCGCTGGCGTATACACTCCGCGACAAGAAGATTGCGCGATACCGTATCCTCTCCGCAACCGTCCGAAGGAAATCCACCGTAACTGTTCACGTTTCTTCCCCAACACTGCGGTGAACAGGTCCAGAAATTCACACTGATGCAAGAGAAGCAAATTAAAGTTCCAAGACTGAATTTATTTAGATTTTGCTGTATATTTTCTAATGGAAGAGCATCTTTAGAATTTTAGTAATCAGCGTTAATAACTCGGAGAACATCTTAGCAAAGGGAGAAGCTACTTCGACCAATGCTTTTGGGACACTTTGTACGAACACCAGCTGTCAGTTTGTAAACGAGGGTTCGGACAGAGATTCTTCACAGCGCGTTTTGAGAAATTAACGCTAGGACAGCATCATTTTGTCCAGGACTGTACTGTAGAGCTCGCTGATGCACACACGCTCTTGGACACGGACACGAGCCGCCGGGACACGTTGATGAGTTCTTCGACGTGCAATAATACGTTCCCGAGCCCCGACCACCCCCTCACCCCTTCACAACTTCGCCGAAGCTTGCTTGCACCCTCTCAACCCCGCCGCGAAATGTCTGCTACATGTATGCAGTAATGTCCAGGAGATACCGGGCATATCTCCGCGACGTCTCGCCGGCGCAGATGGTGTATCAGGGCATTAGCATCGGTCTCAGGATACCCGGCCGATTTTCGAGGACATCTCGGAAATGTCGCCGATGTTATCCTACGCCGCCGTCGATGCTGCATCGTGCCTCGAAAGTGCTCGTTCACGGCCATTGCAAGTTACGGGAGCCCGCAGGTGTTTATGATGCGACTCGAAAGATGAAAGGGTAGTTCGACCGGTAATATAGTCCGATTCCTTACGAGTTCTTCGGGATCAGTATCTTTTATCGTCTGATGCGAACACTCGCGATTCTTCGTTCGTAACGCCTTCCACGTCCGTGTCTGTGTGGGCTGCTTTTAAACAATAGCGGTTTATCAGTTTACGGTGCGAAATTATTGATTCGTACTACTTATAGCGCTCGCTCCATTTAGCGTTCTCTACTAATGTGGTTACGGACGTCGCTATTGTTGCAACACGAAATTTCCAAGTTACGGTACGAGACTTAATTAACATATTTGGGGTATGAATAATTATCGTGGGTGACTGAAATTATTTGGACCAGCAGCAACTATTACAAAGGAACGGGATTTTGTTTCGATAGCATTTCTTAATCACTTCCATTTTAGGAAAATTTGTTTCGGACTGAATTGAAATAAGTATGAATTTTCTGAGTGTTTTCAAAATTTTACTCTTTAGAATAATTTCTAGTTTGGACCGGTGAGTGGTCGCCTGTTAATTCTAGGTTTTCTCGGAGAATGGAATATTGATAACTGGAAAATAGCGTTTCATTCCGACACTCGTGTTTTCTAAATTCTCAGTGCAATTTTAATTACGAGCTTGACGCGATATTATGGGGCAAGGAGTTGAGAACTGTGCTAGAACGCTAGAAGTGGCCGAGCAGTTAAAGTGACTCGTTCGAAGTCCTTCCAAAAATTACAAAAGCGCATTCGTTGGAATTTCGTGCGGCTTTCACTGCGCTTGTGTGCACGTATAAAGTAATTTGTTTAATAATTTCAGAGTGAAATAGCTTTGTGGCTAGTCGGAATTTTAAAATATAAAGTTTCAAGTGGGTCGTTTCAACTCTTCTAGTAGTTGTAAGGTTAATGAAGGTTTACGGTACATTTTCTTTCCATTCCAAGCCGAAATCTTTTACAAGTGCATTCTAGCGAGAATTTTAACTGACTTCTTACTTGAAGAGCTTTTCAGACCATCGTTATAACATTCTTTAGTTTATTCATCTCGGTTTCATTTTCCAATTTCCGTGCTAAGAAATATTTCACCATTTGTTTCTCTTGACAAAATATACGCGCGAGAGCCATGCCACTGCATTCACTTGAAATATAAAACTCCGTATGAATCGAGGAAAGCAATAAAATGGGAATTGCGTGAACAACCTGCGTCGCACAGTGGCGGAGTGATTGCAATCGCGAACAAATTTAATATTTCCATATCAAAGGGAAATGGTTAAGACGTAATATAATGAAATTCTAAGAAATTAACAAAGCAATTTGTTTCACCACGAATTCCTTTTACAGGTAGAAAATTCAATTAACAATGTACACGCGACTACTTAAAATATTAATGTGTAACATATTCTGTAAGAGAATACGTTGCGTTTATTAAAATCATGTGATTATAAACTGCGCAGCGTAAACCACCACCAGCATTGCTATGTAATTTTACAAACTCTGAATATTTATAATCACTTACTTAGTTTAACGAATATAACCCAGCAAGAAGTTGCGAGAAGCAGGATATAAGGATATAACAATAATTCATAAGATCGTAGCTTAACGCAGATAAATGAAATATAAACTTGTTACGTAACTTCCAAAGTTTCCTTAAAAAAAGATTACCACTTTATCTTGATTAATAGGCAGCCGCTTCGTTAGAGGAACAGGGAGGATATATAGCCCTTGTATTTTTCTCTATGTTCCACCTACCGTAATAAGTGAAATAAAATTCCTTCGGGGCTGCATAATTTGTTTTCGAGGAGTTTTCGCAATTCTTCACAGAATAGAATTTCGTTTCGGTTCGGTGGAAACAAAAAGCACATTTAGCGAGGTAGATTCAGAATATTCACCAGGGTTCGTAGGCAATGGTGTACCGCGGAGAGTTAAATATTGTCAGAAGCAAACATAACGAGATTTACGACGCCACTAAATTCGGTATACGGACTACAGTATTTGAGGACGGAGCGCAGGTCGATAAAACATTTTTGAGTGACGTATAGCGCCGAGGTGGAACGGGGAGGAGCGAAGGAATCGGAAACTCCATTTCGAGACTAATTCGGTGCAACCTAATAGATCAACCCGCAAGGAAGTTCCTTGCACAATGCATCGCGCGGGGGCCCGCTCCAAAGAAAGACTCGGCGGACGCCGCGGGATTTTCTTTGAAACGGCGCGTCGCCGCGTCATCGCGCAATTTTTCCGTCCTTTGTCGCGGTCCATGTAGCTGGGATTTCCGGCGACAAAAGCAATAAATCCCGCGACTATCCGCCATGCGGAACTGACCTGTGGACCCGCGAATCACGTACACTGTGTACACCGTCCTCCTTTCGGGACAGTCTCCCGGCAGCAGCGATGCAGTTTTAGCACAATACGTCCGTCCTTGTCTCGTCGACAGGGTTGAAAGGGGTTGAGGAGCGACGGACTCCGCGGTTCCTCCATCCCCTTAAGCGATGATTGTAGCTCGGCCAGGCCTTTGTGAACTCTCCCCAAAGTTCGCGGCAACGTCACCGCGAACAAATTTCTCCAGCAAAAGGAAGACGAATTACGCTCCCGTGGGATCCAACCCCCGCATCCTGCCTCTTAAGATGCAAATCGCCGTCCGTCGGGACGCGAGCATTGCCGTACGCGAACGTACCCTGCGTATCTGATCACAAGGCGATAATCGTCCCTGGAATTTATACGACATCTACACTCCAGAACAGTGTTACAAATAGACTGCAGATTTGCTTGCATTTACTGAAAACTTGAGTAGATGAAATTCAAAATTCTTAATAATTTTGAAGATCGAAGATGTCATTACTATGATTTTCTACGGTAAACGCTCATGGTTACTCCGAAAGGCGCGATCCCTGTTCAGTGTCTACTCACTCCACTGCTGGCCTCGAGCATCTCGACTCGAGTATATCGGTGTGAACACCACTTCATTGTCACCACGAATCGAATGTTCAAACTTCTTAAAACCATTTAGTATTTCTGGCATTTTTCCGATTGAAATCGGATCAAACACGATATAGTTTCAATTGTAATGCAGTGGTGTAAAGAAACGCTTCGGCCATCCGAACCGTTTTTCATTCCGTCCTTCTCTATGTTCGGCTCGTTACCGAAGTCTCGGAGCGTTAGGCACAGTCATAAAATAACGAAGTCAGGGCCACTAATAATGAGCGTTTACTGTATTAAAGTTATTAAGGAGACGTTACACTTTTTCCCGCAGCTTAAACCTGAAGAAAATCAACCTTCCGCGATTACGCGTTGCAGCAGGTATTCCGTTGCATTTCTCTTCAGCGGTGCAGTGCTGGCGTCAGCGTTAACAAGCCGAAACAGCGTGACAGGAAATTCGTTTTCGGTGTTCCGGGCTTATACATATTCGCACTGGTCTGGAGCGTAGGAATGTCGGGCCGGAGATTATGCAAAAGTATTCGCGCGTCAGGCACACGCGACAGCGTTAATCCGGAACGGGTGACGCGTGCGTGTAGATCGCGCGAGTAGCGTCGACTCCTGGACGACCTCGTCTGCGCGTACGTGCCGGGCGTTAAGCAACCGTTGAACAGGCGAGGATACACAGAGCATCCTCCGATCCGTATTCAATTAGAGCTAATCCCATTGGCGAATAAACGGCGGCGCGTTGGCGTGCAAGGAGGACGCATTAAACGCGATGCACGTGTTCGCGCGAACAACGACACGGGGTCGGTTCGTAAGGGTTGCGAGAGGGAGACTCGTGCAAGGCGTTTGTGGGGGAAACGGGTCGGCCGCTGTTCTCGATGGCGATCCGAACAAGCTAGCTTCTCCGTTTCGAAACGCATCACGTGCCGGATCGCAATAAACCCAGGCCCCCCGTGAAACTCTCGCCGATAAAACGACGTCGTGTCTTGTAATTTTTGCAGCTGGACAAACTTCCCGGAAGATCGTAACGCGGGTCGCACTGCGGAGTTACAGGATTTCTAGCACGAGCAGTTCGAGGAACTGTATCGCGTGCTGGGATAGGAAGTCCTGCCCGATTTCGAACCGTAACCTGGTACGTACAGTGTCGTCGGTCTGAGAAAATTCAGGGGGAATACAAGCACCCTCTCTCTATCATTACTAGACTGCGGGTCTTTATCCAAAGTAAAAATCGCCCGCGTCGATTGCACGAAATAGATAACGAACTGAATTTTACCTCTTCCCTTAATGATTTTAATAGGGAAGAAATCGTACATTGACGTCTTGAATTTTCTAAATTGGACATACTGCATAGAAAATGATAATATAAACGACGTTCCTGCTATTTAAAGTAATTGTAAGATAGTCACTTTTGCCCATCTATAAATGCAACACGTACGGGAAAATCGAGTTCCCATTACATCGCCGTGGAGGAAAGCAGCGCGGTTTCGTAACGGTATCGATTCGCTTGCGTAAAAATATAGTGTGATGCAAGAGAGGCATTAATCATAGCTCATTAGCCGTGACAGACTTTGATCCTCCGTTCATTTAATTTTTCCGGCAGCTAAACATCGAACGGCGCAGAGAGTCCTGTGGTAATTCCCAGTGACATTCGCCTCGCCCCCGCGCGGAAATATCGTCGGCTTCCGCGCGTAATGCGGTACGTCGAACGCGTTTACCACGAACCGGAGTGTCTAATTCAACTATTCCCCCTTTAACGTTTCGCTTTGTCGCCACCTCACCTGTCCTTCTCTTCTCGCATCCATAGCACCCCGTCCCCGTAACTAGGTACAGCGTCTCATTGCTATCTCCATCACACTGTGCGGCAAGCCGGCATCAGCTCTTTGTCTTGGCTGTGGGAGCTAGAAGCGAGTCGACAGCCAATGAAAACGATCACGGAATAGCATCCACTGCTCTATGATGTCTCTCTTCAAGAGAGTGAGAGAGAGTGGGTGGCTTCGTTGGCGTACTATATTATAACGTTCCCTTCTACCGAAGACATTGAAGTGCCGTGTTTGTCGAGGTAGGCGTGTACTTAACGGCGGAATAAGATTAGCTACCGGGGAAGTCGATCTATCATGACGTCTCTCGGCAAATGCTGATAAGGGAATTATGCCGGAGATATCACCGTGGTCCAAAGTTTACGAATCTCTTAACTGTAGATCTGTACTTACAGCAGAACAATTTTTGAAGGCTTTGATGGATCATAGTTGCTACAGTCTTATACCATTACTCAAAATACTTGTTGCGTTGTTGAATTTGTATTCAATTAATTACTAAACGTACTTAATATTTTAATAAGCTACCGAGAGTGTTGTACGAGGTATTATATCAAGTTTTATCTTATATTTATATATTTATCCATAAAATAAAGAAAATTATATAGAACGGAAATATTTCGAGTTAAAATTACATAAATTAAAATTCAATAGATAGCGACGTATTAGCAGCACAATGCATCCTCCAGGTTTAAATAAAATTCACGAGCCTGTAAGACAGCGTTCACAAGGTGGAAAACGAAGTCGAAGCTTTCCGAATTTCGCCTGTTTTAATTTAGATGTTCAGTTTTTTGCGATCCAGCAGTTAGATCACAATGGACCGGGATCCAAATGGGAGAGCGGTTGCAGTTTTTAGCTGGAGCACGGAGAGTGGATTTTGCACGGGATTATGATAAACCCGCAGGCTAGCAGATGGAGAGTCGTTAACGTGCATTCGGTAGCCGGTTGAAAAGGCAATTCAGATGAACGAGTACGCGTAGAGGCGGGTTTTCGGTTTTCTCGACTCGAAAACACACGTATAATGATCCACGAAACGAGGAATGAAATAATCTTACTGCGAACGAGAAACGGTCGGACGCTGCGTGATCGCGAGCGGCGCGCATGTTTAAATTGAAATCGTCAGATTTCTGTCGCGAGGAACGCGGAGTCGACCATAATGCGAAACACGTAACGATTGGTGTGTCGCGGTAAACCCGCTAAAATTTTCAGTTGAAAATCGAAACACTAGACGGATCACGCTTGAAACCTAATCCTCGCTGATATCTGTAACAGGATTTCGCCAGGCGAAAAAATTCAATCGCTCTCGAAATCCTCCGGGACGTAAACGAATGCGCGCGCAAGCACGATTAAACCGAACTTTGCTATCGTATTTCCGCGTGAATGTTGCACGGTGTAACAGATAACACGAAATCGTATAAATTTGTCCCACTCGTATACAGTGTTACTTTTCTTTCAAGGGAAGTATTTTCTGGTAAACTGTAACTTATTTTCTATAACCTGTGACAATCGCGTTGATATTGATCTGCGCTCCCGTTTAATTGTTTTCCGATTTAATTGGAATTGCAAATTAGACAAATAAAAACGACGCGATCAGGTACTAAAAGCTTAGAACACGTGGTGTACAACAGAAGAATTTCTTTTTTCAACGTGCATTCGTATAATCTCAAGTGCAAACATAATTGTTCGTGTATTTTCAGTTGAACACCGCGAACAATGCGTAAACGCATCTAAATTACGTGGAGTTTATTATATTTAACAACAACCTGGCCCCGAGACTATGTTTTCCAACCCTTTACGCACGCCGCTGCTTGAAATAATTATTTGCAGTATTTCATACCGACGCGTTGCAAAATAATATATCTGCGACGCATGGCCCGGCATTCCCATGGCAACGGCTGCCGTCACTGTTTTTCATTCTGCGAAAATAATTGTGCGGAACGTAATTTTTCATCGCCGACAATCCCCGTGATTTACTGAAAATATGCTGGAAATAATTTCGCGGCCGCGCAGCGAAGTATTTTTATTTACTCTCTGAATAATTACGCTCATTAGACCCGACGCGCACGTGAAACTCCCTCTCGGAACGGTCGTGGAAGTTAGTGTATCACTCGACGGATAATTAATCATCATCCAAGATCGTGAAACTATATTAGGTTGCTGTGGATGAAGTGTCCGATTTTATGAAGCGTTTCGATCAGGGAATGCTGCGTTTGGACGTTCATTATACAGAGTGTATCAGAAGTGTTGTACTTCCCCCCTTGAACCACCCTTTATCTAGAGAATCACCCTTTTCTAGTAAGTACGACATTTTGGGACAACCAATGGTATTCAATTTTATCTTCAAATTTTGATAAAAAAAATGAATGATGAAATTATGAAAAAATTCTACCGTCCTATCCTGAATTTTACCTAAGGTGTCCAATTTTATCTTCAAATTTGATAAAAGAAAATTTTTTAATTCTACCCTATTGTAATAAAAAATCTAATTCATGAACAGAATACATATCAATGTAGTGAAGTGTCGAGCGTAATTTCGCAATTTTAACAAGCCCCTTTTCACGTGATCTGATTAGATGTTGCGGTCATCCTTTAGTCAGCATTCATACTAAAATTACCCCCGAGGCCCGTGGTCCGGGCTGCGCATCAAATTTAATAGCCCGTGCAGAGAAGTCTCTGTAATTATCTGGCCTCGCTTTTTCATCGTGTCCCGGATCGTCCTCCGCCACCGCACCGACCCGCGCGCCCCGAAAAAACCGTGCGCCGGCGAATATGTAAACGACATTAGGAGCGTTTCACAGGCCGAGTTTCGCCGATGACCGGACAGGTCGAACGGTCGTTTGATGCAGACTTTACGGACGAACGGGTCTGCGGTCGGTTGCACGCCGGACAGTGTCCGTCGGCCTCAGCTCATTGGGATTTACCGGGACGGCCTACGTCCGGCCGAATCGTCGGGAGAGCTTTCGATGTACCTTAATCGCCAAAGCAATGATTAGTTAGGCATAAGTCGGGTCTTGTTCGCCGCCTGTTACCGCTCGACGTTTGCGCAACGACACCGTTCGCTGGAAGGATTGATCGGCTGGCGTTGATCGTCCCTTGCGCCTCGTCGATCCTTCGATCGAGTATTGTTTCGGATTGGAAAGGGGTGGAACGAATCACTTCGCACAAACCGCCAGTTAAACTCTAACTTTATTTTTCCCGACGTGGGTTCGTCCGCTTACAACCGAATTATGTACAAGATTTTTAATGTAAACACAAACACAAGAGACTAGGTAAATAGCCAATAGATACGCAGACGCTGCCGACGCGCTCGACCAATCCCAAACAAGTATTGAAGTGAAACTTCTTCGCTGAGGGGGCTATAATTTTCTAGCGTTACGGAAATCGTGTTACGGAAGTCTCGTTACGGAAGTCGCATGTAACGAAAATTGTTTTAACGGAGAAAAAATCTTTTCTTACCCGACGGAATTCGAACCCCGGTCTACCGCTTGGTAGTCCAGGACAAAAAACTTCTTAGGACAAAGTTACACCGTTTGCAGGGCCACCTGTAACGGTATAAGGGAACAAATTTAAGAGGTAATTGTTTTTATGATATTTCAAGGTCATCGATGTATTTTTAAATGGAATGATATATCATCGTTAACGCAATATTGTATCTGACAAAATAACGAATTCATCCATGTATCGCAATACGACCTACAAATGACCTTCAACCCAGAAAAATGGAATAAATAAAATTCAACGTGTAAGATTTAAAAAAACATCATTCTACCCGGCGTTTCAGTGGCGAAAGAAGAGAAGGTGGAAACATCGGTACGTCAGTTCGCGGTTCGTCGCGGCGCCGGATCGAAACCGCAGCGAGTGGTTGAGCCGGCCAGGTCCGATTTACGCGAGTGCCGCGCCATTGGGATCGCCGGATGAGGTCGAATACTAACGCCTCGACCCTGAGCTTAACCTTACGTAACAATCCCACCGGTGTAGAACGATAAATCTCCGCGGGGGCATTAGTAGCCCCTTGTCCCGGCAGGCCGGGCCCGTACATCTACGACCGTTCCTCGTTTCCGGCCGGTTGCTCAATGGCTTTACGAGTTCATATTTCCACGTCGTTCCGGGATTAGCGTCTCGGAATCTGCGGCCCGGCCAGATTATGGCGTAAGTTTGCGTTACGAAGACCCCCGGTTCAACTCGTCCGCCTCTCCCCGAAGGGGCTTGATGAAAAAATGCTTCGCTAATGAATGGTACACCCCCTGTACAAACAGAACGAACGGAGGTCCGGATTCCGTGCCAACGTTTCTATTTTTGCTGCTCCACGCTTCGGTTTCGTGGAACACGGAATGCTCTGGGGATCGGTTAAGCCACCCCTATGGAACGGCGACGCTACTTAGTGCTGATTCGTTTGCGGTCGAGGGTAAAGCTGGAATCAAGCTTTGTAACCCTGGAAAGATTGGACGATAGCATAAGTATTATGCCAAGAACCGCAATCTCGCTCCGGGAAGTTTAATGGTTTGGGAAATGTCTGACCAACGCGGACTTATACTGCTGCCAGTATTTCACTCGACCGAGGTAATCCATTTACATCAACGCCCCTAGTTACCGATTCACGGCCCTGCTGAATCTATTAGGTCTCGAAGTACTGTTTATGGAAATGCTCGTCTAATGTTGATTCATATTACTGGCCGTCCCACGCATCAATCAGGTCGTTGCATATGAAACGTCCGATTTTTAACAGTAACCTTAAACGACGCAGCTTAAAGAAGCAGCTATTTCTCAGCTCTTCTTATGATAGAAATTGAATTTTATCGTCACAAAATATGCATTCCAACATCGGACATTCCGTGTCCAACAACCTTATACAACGAACAGTTTCTCGTCGGCGCGATCTCCTCGCGATTTACGCATTCGCGGAATTAATAACGCTCCGACGTTCTCCGACTTGCGAAACAGTTGCTGAACCGTATCTTCCTGCTAATTAAACTCGTGCTAGGACCTCTATGATAAGGCGGAGACGTTGCAGGACAGGTCCGACGCATCTCGCGATAAAAGTCAGCCACGGTGCGGGCGAGCGAATAAGAAGAGAGTTGCGTGATTTACGCTTTTAATCGAATCGCAATTACATCTGACGGGTTTTGTGTTCCCGGGGACGGTGTGTCGCGATTCCACGTTCACGGGGAAGCTATCGCGAAGAATTATGTTCCTTTTACGTACTTTATCACGGGATGAAGCGGGGCTTGATCGATGCGGGCCACCGTTTTTTGTGCCCCTTCCGCAGAGTGTCCGGCGATTGTGTGCGCGTCTCGCCCACGATCGTCCTCTTTCGCCCATCGGAAATTGCGATTCTTCAGCTCGCGGAACCCGGCTTACCGTACGCCAGTCGAATATATATGACGCTGCTTAATAAATCCAACGGACACAACGGCCGCAATCTGGCCGGCCGACACGTAATCTAGCTTAACGTATGTACCCACTCGATTTTCTCACGTTGCCCGGCTGCCGTCTTCCTCCCCGCTTCTCTCTTCATCTCGCATTCTCGCCATTCGATTCAGCCGGAAAAAATCGCTAGCTCGAAACGATATCCGCCGGATCTCCGTGACAAATAATTCGCGTGTTTCCCTGATTCTTCCGCCGCACATTAATTATCCGACGCTCGCTGCAGTCTAATGCGACGCTCATTGTTGTTTCAGCACAGTATTCTTTCCATAATCCAGCGACAGTTCTTTGTTATGTGCCGAAACAGAAACTGGGAAACGGAAAAATTCTTTGTTTCTCGTCGATTAATCTTCCACCATCGTATTCCTCTCGTTTTTCTTCTTAGAATTACCCCAAACACTCGTACACTTACGACTATAATCAGTTCCGTAACAAGCGATTAACGGTTACGGTAGAGATACGCTAATTGTAATTGTGATCGTAGCAATACCGTGTTTGATGTCATTTTAATCGGAAAAACGAGCCGAACACGATAGCGGAAGTTTTATCGGTGAAATGTCAAGAGCGAGAAAGTTTAGTTTTTGGAGGAGCGAACTTTTCTTGAAATACCTTCGAAATATGAAACGAACTGCGGCAACGGTAGGTCACTCGAACGTTGACCAACAATTTCACGTAGTGCGAAATAGTATCCGCGTTTCGGGGGCAGGAAATCCTTTCTGTATGACGCGGTCGCGTTCGTGGCAGGGCAGGCGTGGTTTTCGGATCAAAGCAAGTTTCGCGAATGTTGTATGGTTTTAAATCCGCGGAATCCAGCGCACAGTCTTCACTTTCGTTTCCCCGCGTGCTCTTTTGTGGTCGCCGGCGTTCCGCTGGTTCGACGTTAACCGCATTTTTTGTCCCTGTTCCCCGGTGTTCCCTTTTTCCTTGGACTTGGTGTTGGTACCTTCGACCGGGTCGATTTTTCGCTGCGGGTGACAGCTGCACTGCCGAACTGCTTCGATAAATACCTGCGCGCCAGTTGCAATGAAAACCGCGACCGTAGGTGCCAAGTCGTTTCGCATTTCGACCGACTGACACATCAGGTCGCTATGGACTCGTCAATGTTCCCAGACACCAACGGAAACCGTTGATCTGTCATCCCCCGAGGGCAGGCAGCTTCCGTTGTTTCAAAAATTGTTAATTGGCGGAAGTTGCGGCGCGGCGTCGCGATAACACGGTTATTTCGTTCTTCCGAATTTCCCACTGTTATTTGTCGATTCCGGTACTAGTTTCATTTATTTTCGTCGCATACGTATGTCCACGCCCGATCCCATTTGGACAAAATATCCTATCATGTTTCGATACACCACTCAGCGCCAGAGTATTTACTTGCTATTTCACGGTGTACACTCTTCACTTGATATGCCGGTATTGTGCTTTTAAGCTCCGCGTAATTCAATTTCGCGGAATGAGCTTTGAAAAAAAGTAATTTCCTAAAAAAAAAAGAAAAGTTGTATTTACTGTTGTACGCCTACATATTCTACGATAGCTGTACATCTAACGAAACCAAAAAAGAATTTCAGTTCTGTTTAAATGAAATTAACCCTTAATTGGGCGCGTGGGGTACACCCCAAAGCAGATTTCCAGGCTTGTACCTTTTTAAAAATTGAATTTGAAAGGCTAAATTTGCATGGAGCTTCCGAGTCTATTGTAGATTAATCTGCACGTTGAGTGCTGACGACGAGATTGATATTGATGGGACGGTGGACTTTTCCAGTAGTACAGGCTGGACATAAGCAGACAGGCGAAATCCAACGCGCGAGTACTATGACTGACCGACAATGCACAACACATTATTGGTGATGATTCGAAGTGTTCACAGCAACCATAGACTACATAATCACACGTCTACGAAATTAGCAGCTCTCTGTGCGCGATTCAACTACATTCCATTGAACCTTAACGCGGCCTTCAACATCGCCATGTTTCGCAATCTGCCACGCAATCCCCGCTATCGTTGCGACAGACCAAAATCGACCGGTCAATGACCGGAAAACGCAATGTTCACGCATGAGTCTACACCTAACCGTTACCTAACCGCGCTCAAACAGCCGTACGCCCTGTTACCTGGAGCACAGATGGAATTTCACGCGTATATAGAGATTATAAGGGACTTTTACCACTAGTTATAAACTCGGTTAAACCGATTCTGTTTCGAGCGCGTGGCTGAAGATCGAAATATCCGCTGGCAAGCTAACGTCGACGATAACGCTAATGATTTAACAGCGCCAGTTTGAAAAATTAACGCAACAAATTTGTTGATCACGGAATACGTCGGTGATTGATAAGCCATAATTCCTGACCTGAATCCGTGGGTTCTCTAGCAGCGAAACCCATCAAATCCTCTTAGCTATTGGACAAGAATTTATTTTTGAACCAAGTTATTCCGGGGACCAATCGCGTGAATAATTAAACGACTTTGGCACGATCAATGAGATTTCTTGATGACACGAGAGTGGAAATTTCGAGATTTTTTGGTGGGGATAAAAGATATTTAATTAAATTCAATTAAATAGTAATTCACTCGCTAATCTATGATTATTATTATTCATCACGATTTTCACAGTGACTGCGTTTGAAACGAAGTAGGAAATCTTTTTTGAACATTCCAGAAACTACAATAGTTGATTAAAAGAGGTTACTATACGGAATGAAAATGTTCGGTGGGAAGAGCACAAAGGCAGACTCTTTGGAACCGGTGTGTTACTAACACATGGATTTCGCAAAATATTAACAAAGATGGCGCTGATAATTCCCGCAGTTGGCATCGGTGGGACCGGAGACTAGCTTCTCTGCCAGCGGTCTTTTTCCCCTGCTTTTAACGAGCTCATGAATTTTCGGTTCGGCGCGTTCACGCTAATGCGTCGACGGGGTGGAAGTAAAGGGGTGAGCGGTTAGGGTGAAAGCAGCGCGGCGGCCCGGTCGGTGGTCGCCCGCCCGGTGCTCTAGCTGAAATTCACGTTTTTAATGTTATCCTAATAGCGTCGAAATTTATTGCGTCCCGTCGCCGACCAACAGCAACGCTGATGACATCCTCAACCGCCGGTAAATGGACTTTTCGACGAAACGAGCCGCACGAGAACCGCTGTCTTATCAATGGACTCGGTGTCTTTATTGCAATTCATGAATCGTACAGTTTCTGCATCGGTTTCTACAGATTAACACTATTTGAATAGGTGACACTATGGGTAACACTATTTTCAAATCGATTCCATCTTCATCATCATCGACTTCATCTCCCCATTCTACTGATACTGGCAGAGAGAGGGGGTAACTGTTTCCCCTCAAATCGTGCTCCCTCCCCTCACCCTCCCGCTTAATGTGACCTTATACATAACTCCTTCTACATAACTTCTCAACAAATCCGCGAAGAACATTTTCACGAAGAAAAAAATTACTTGAAATACCCTCGGCAATCATCCCTTTCAACAAACCGATCAAAAAGGAAGAACCTATCGCAGGATACAATAACAATTTCCTGCTGTGTAGTCGGAAATTTAACTAACCCCCATCGATTTCAAGAATATATCATAACGCAGTCGTTCCGAAAACACGAAATACATTATGCATGTGGCGAGGAGGGGGGATACCGTTCGTTCGTGACGCCGTTGGAACATAAAATGGGAAATGTAGCGGAGTTCCACGCGAGCTGCGGCACAAAACGACGAGATTCAGATTCCCGAGTGTGGAGCGGGTTTTCCTCTCCTATCTCCCGTTTTAATTCCCACCCTTCTCTCTCCCCTATTCCAGTTCGGTCTATACCTCGGGGGCAACGCAGTTTTTCCGGGGTCCCGGGCGCGAGCGAAGTTTTCTATCCCGAAATCTCGTTTCTTAGCGACGCGTTACAGAAAGCCGCGTGGATTTAAAATGTATGAGCCGCGAGACAGGGACGATATTTTATTCAGAAATCCGGGTTCGCCGCACCGTCGCGTGGCATTAGGGTTCGATAATACGGGACTGTTTTTACCCGGGTGAAAACCCCGAGCAATCTCTCTCTCTCGTTCGGGCCCCACGTTTATTACGCCCGCTCTATCGCTCCGGCCTTAACGAAATTCGGGGCTTAAGAACGAAATCCAATTTGGCCGTCTGCGCGTGAAGCGGGTCCGCGAACCACTCCAGCTCTAATGCGATTTACGATATCGCGTGTAATTTATGGTAAAATAATCGGTACCGTTCCGCGATTAAACCGAACCGGAATCGTCCGTCCGGCCGATAGCGGCTGCGGCACCGATGAATAAATCGTGATCCACGATCTACGATCCACACGTCCCCGCATCTTTGATTCCTGCTTCGTTCGGCTCTTCAATGAACCCGTCCCGAATAATTTATCTCGTGCACACGAGTTCTTCTTGACGAGGTTCTACAAACTTCCGAAAAGTTTCACTATTTCTGTGTGCTCGACAATTTCCATCTTGGTACACCGCTGCAAACAGTAATAAGAGGCTTTGCATATTTACTGCGACTCGTACAACCCACAACACCTACAAACGAAAATTTTCTTCATGGTTAATGTTAACGTCATTTCGAGGAACTTTCTCCTTTGCGAAATTGTTCTCCCAAGTTTCCTTGAGGAGCTATCAACGAAAAACGAAGACCAATCACCGCGAGCTGCGGATGTAGGCTCGGCCAATGACTCTGCTCCTTCAAATCAACTCAGGAATTAGAACATTCAAGGAAGTACAGGGAGTCAAAAAATTATTCGCTCACAATTAAAAAGGCTTTTGCTGCAGGTTGTGATAAAAAGTTTTATCGAAAATTGCAATTGATCGGAATCGTAAAAAAAATACTAAAAGTTGCATTTCACAACTTTTTTATGTGGCCTATATTGAAAATTTAAATTTATTTCGTGTAGTACGATAATTAAAAAGTTATCGCCTTTTTAAGAGCGAGCGAATAATTTATTGACTCACTGTATATTTTTAGGACGCGAAATAAAAATATTCTGGAGTTGAAATTTTTGTAATAACTTCTCTGTTTTAAATTTCATCGATTTTCCATACTTCGCTGTCTAGTAATTAACCTCTAAGAGTCGCCGAACAAAAACTGCGATCAAGTAAAGCGAGCAGCGCAAGAACAAATTTTTCCGTTCGCAGCGACAACGGTGACACAATCGACGGCTTAATGAATCTTTAGCAGTGACATAATAGAACTTCCTCCATTCCAGCCGATTTCGCGGAGATAAAGAACGGGCTCTTCGTGAATGATCGTCGTGCACGTCGCAGCCCGATGATTTATTACGCTAAGGGCGCTCGAGCAATTGAATCGACAGTGCGTAGGTCAGCAATTCGATCAATCTTCCTCTCCCTCCGCCCTATCCCTAACCCACGCAGCTAGGCTTGTTTGTAGTTGCTGCAGTCGATAAACGTGGACGCGACGGAAGCGTCTGCGACGGGAAGAAAAATACCGGGACACACTGTTCCTATACAATAAACGGTTTGTTTAAAGACGGGATAGTCTTCGTTGAAGATTCTACTGAAAAATTATTCTGCCCCCTTTTAAAGTTCCGATTTATTTTTACAGACGCGATTTAAATTAATCTTGAAAATTATTCAAACTAGAATCGGAACGTCGATTATTTGATAATCAGCAAAATTGCTCATTAACAATCAATATTAAACGATCGAACCGTAGCGCCGATAACATTCAACATTTATTATTAGAAATTGTGGAATTAGTAGTCGAAGATGAACGGCTGGCAACTCACAATTTCCAGCAGAAAGTTCCTACCTTTTCTGGAGAAGAAAAATTTGTTTTCGCTGTGAAAAAAATGATACTGTTATGCCTCGCAGGTGTACGTGGCCCCTTAATGTAGCGAGCACCGTTTCCGTCGTCCAATGCTCCCGGTGGATTCTCGACGGGGTGTTTGCGTTTCTTTCGTTGACTTTGCCCCAATCTCGGAAGAATTTAAAATGTTAATACCCTGGGGCAGCTTCGGAGTTCCCCTCCTGCCGGTCGGTTACGCGAAAAATCGGCGTAACGAAGCGATAAGATTACTTTCGATGCGTTTTGGTCGTCGGGTTTCCTTTGAAGACGTTAAACCGGAGCGCGACTCATAAATTGATCGCGAACTTCTCGTCTGAAGATCCCAAGCCATGTTTCTTCTTATCCCTCCATCGGACCGACTCCAATCGGGGTAATGGCTGCAATTTGAACGCCATTCGGTCTTACCGTTTGCCACTCTTCCGATGGAGCTCGGCTGACCAACTGCAAATAAACACCGGCGATTGCTGCTCAGCCATTCCGTGATTAAAGGTCGCGATGGTTCCGTTCCGGTTCCCCGGGCTTCGTCCTGGAACAATGCTTAGCGAACTTCTTGTATGGAAGGATGGATAACCAAAGCGATTACAATGAACATCGATGTACATCGCTCGCCGCGTTCGCCTCGATGGAATTAATATCCCAGTGAAAACTGGGCACACAATTCACGAAATCAAATGAACTACATCGTGTAAATCCATGGAACGAACCAAATTAGCCAGCTGTCGAACCCGCTGCGCGAATTACATTTTTACTGCTGCTCATTAACAGCCGAAAGCGATGATCGTCAGAACCTGGTAATTATGGATAATTTGCTGGAACGAGTAGAACAATTATTAAAGAAAGAAATAGTTTTACGTAACACGCAATGTAAATTTTTCTTGCACCTGTTTTACGAGCGAAGATCCGCGGTATAATGCCAGGTGTTAAAATGCCTGGTACGTCTAAGCGAAATCTAATATTTCATCGGCAGAACGGTGCACGAGGAAGTGAATGGACATAAAAGGAAAAGAGTGAATGGCACAGGGAGCTTGTTGCGTGAGAGTCCTCGGAGAGTTATGGGATAGACGTTAATAGCGTTCGTAGTCGTTAATTTTAGTTGTCGTTGCGTGTCGTTAACGTTCGTTTGATGGGATGACTCTGACGTCCCGTGAATCTTTTTAAACGAATGATAATACGGCCATATTTATTGCGAATACATTTTTAGAGTGTGAATTATCAGGAAAGTACCTGGTCATTATGATTTTGTTGTACCAGAGATTCTAGGAACCCATATATTAATTGGATATTACAGTGCGAGACGTTGAAAGAATAGAATTCATATAAATTATAAATAAAACGATGCTAGAAATGAAAATCTTTGGGGATTATTTCGCCGTAAACTCCCCACCGTAGTGCACCACTTGAGCACACCCGGTCTCGGTCAGTTCTGGGGTAGGTGGTGGAGATGAGCTTAGTCAACCAGTATTGCCAATAAAAATAAAACCAAGAAATAACAAGGGCCATTTTACCATAATCTCGCCATCGTATACCATTCTAGCAGTTACGTGTCAACCGAAGGTCTCGAACGACATCCTATCTCTTCCAACCGGTACATCAGATAAATGTCGTTCCACTTAACGAGAGTGTACATCAAGCTGACATTAACAGTCGCCGAGTTCTAGACTGCGCGAAGTCCAGGTCAATTAGCCATTCAGAATCGAGGAAACAGTCCTCCTGAAACGTCCCCTGAAGCTCTATCTCCGGAAGGAATTAAAATTCACAGACGCCGAGCGCCGGGCTTTGCTTTTCGCTCGACGAAACAATTCTCTCGGTCGGAATAAGGAAAATTTCCGGTTCACCTAGCGAATATGGGTGTTTCGCGTAGCGTTCAGGAATCCCAGGAATCTAACGCTGGACTCCGAGGAGGATGCGCTAGGTTCGAGGGTAGAAGGGCAGGGAGCTGGTTCGGCCAATCCTCCATTGGATTCTGTATTTCCGAGTAGACACTCGCTCCGAGTAAATCGCTCGAATCTAATTTGCGATTCGCGGCGCGTAACGCCCTAAGCTGATAGGACAGCTGGCCCCGAATAGGCGGGCGCATCTATCCGGGCCATTACGTGCCCGAACAGGAAAGTCGAGGAGTCGACGGCCGGCGCCTAAAAACAGCTTCCGTCGCGTCTGTTCCCGGCCGGACCGGAAACGTTCGCGCCGGAGTCTCGTTTAAATTCAGATCCTCGTCCCGCTGGCTGACGGTTCACGTCCGCGGGTGATCCTCCACTCAGCGAACCGACGCAATTACGACACCTATCCGCCAGATCAGGGGAATTGTCTCGAATCTAGGGGACAAAGTTACCCTCTCCCTCCACCGAATTAAGGCCCATTTTTACTAGACAAACAGACAATGCTTAAGGGATAGAGACAGATTCCGTCGGATTCCAAGCCGCGGACGTTTTTTTTCGGGCCCCTGTTGTGCGTTTACTGTACTGTCTGATATTTTCCGTTTTTCCTCGATGACGCTTTCACTATCGTATTCGTCGAGTGATTAGAATGACACCAACACCGTAACCAGTTGGAAATTGTACCCAGTTTTTAACATCTCGCTGCGGCGGGCCTACTCAAATGTTGAACACGCGCCACGTGACACGAGTCACCGGCGATCCATTAGCATTTCCGTGCGCGTCCTTTTGAACTTCGCCGTGCAAAAGCTGCGACGTGACGATGATTCGCCACTCGGTGCCGGAAGCCATTTCCACGGACACCGTAGCATAGAAATCTCTTGAAATGTCGAAGGATACCTTTGACGTGAAGAATAGTCTGCCTCGAATAGAATTTCGTTACGACCTTTCTTCCACGCCTCTGGTATACAGGGTGTCCCGAAATTAATACTGTAGAAAAAAAGATTTTATACGATCTGCGAGACTAGCTTATAAATGGGTTCAACAAAAGAAAACAGGACAATGAAGGACATTCTACGAAGTGTTACAAAGACAATTTTCAACAATGGAGGAGATTCTACAAAGGATTGAGGAAATGTTCGTACAATTTATACCCTTATAAAAATGCTATATTACATTTCTTGCGTTCATATAGCTACAGTGGGATTAACAGTAAAGTTACTTACGTTTCGAAAATTTGAATAGCCACCTCCTTCCCGTTTTCTGTCTTTAATCCTCGAAGAGCGTGTCGAACAAAATTTTTAGTTGTCATCTAAATCCTTTCCGATTGAAAACGCACGGTTCTCTATGCGGAAAGTAGGTCGAGTATGTAGATTAAAATTGCGTCGCGCGGAATCACCGTTTGTATCGTTGCTCGCGGAACACCCAGTACAATCGATCGTGTTTCCATGCATTTCACAGTCGCGCTCCATCATCGTTGAGCATGAAAGTCAGTGGCACGGTCTCCTGCATCAATACAATTGCACCAATGCAATAGAGGATTCGGTCGTACGATTTATCGTCGTCCAGTGTTCAAGGTAGACGAACGTTTATCCGGCCGGCTTCACTGTCGCGAGGGTGACAGGACATCCGGGGCAATAAGCCGGGAAGTTTTTTCATTTTTTTTCACTTATCCGCCGCTATAACGCTTTTCCGATAATTCCCGGGTAACGTAAACGGGCTGACGACACGAAGCCCGTGTCAGGGCTGCATGTCGAGGATAGGGGAAGCTCGATCATCATTTTATTCGAATCGCACTTCGGGAAGTCGAACTGGAGTCACCCAATCAGGTGCGGAAGTTACCCACTCTGTAGGCAAGCTAAATTGAAGAAACCCAGCAGTGTTACAAATTAGCTTCTTTATTTCTTTAACCTTCTTTAACCTTCCTTTATTCGCGGTTTCTACCCGTTAAATTCGCACTAATACGGTACACGTACCACGTGTAGTTACATACACGTGAAACGGGGATCTCTAGTTTCTATAATCTCTGTCGAGAGTTTCCTACAATTCCCTGCCAGTGCAGTATTAGTCATGTGACCGCGCGGAGGCGTGGGGAACAGCATTGTGGAAGGGGAAGGTAGAGTGAGGACGCAGATTCGAATTTCCGAGTCCTGCAAGGTGGTCCACATGTTTCAGGTTATATCTCTGTTATCTGTACAGTTGCACAAACATGTCAAAGGAAAAAGATGAATGGTACAAAGTGTACTAAACTCGTGGAAACATATATTTTTCTGAAGTGAAATCGACCAATTGCATTTTATAAAGTGAATATCTGGCGTCATTCAAAAAACAACCTCACAGTCGGAGTTCGGTTTGCTCTTCAAACAAATTTTGGCAAATATTCGTGTGAATGGGAGATTTCTGGTTTTTCCAGAAAACCACAGGCTGTTTTAACAGTTCGAAGAGCGTCCGGTGGTGTGCGCAAAGTCTTCTATGGGAACGTGAGCGCCATTTAAAACGTTGCCGATTGTTATCGGCCGCGAATATTGACGGGCCAACTGTTGCATGATATAAATATCCGAAGAAAATATCGCGGCGTATAACTAAGTGCGGGAATAAAAGTTAATGAACAAAATTAACGTGTGTCGTGTTTCTCGACGGGCTTGAAAAACGAGCATCCGCGAATTTTATATGCGAACTCGTTCGACGCATTTCGAAACAATTTCGCTCGACTACCCGGAAATGGATAACTTTTCAATTTGCCGGAAAATTATCAACTATCGCGGAACGCGAATTTTTTCGTGCTTTCAACCATTCTGCTCTTCCTCTTTTTTAGCTGCTGAGCATTTTTTTCTGGCTGCGTGTAAATTTCCTGCGAATTTGTGTTGCGCTGCACGATCTTGCCGAGGTGCATTTGCATTTCGCGAGTTTTACGACGACCAGAACCTATATAAATATATATCGAATAACGAATTCGAGATGGAATTCTGCCCGCGATTTTATGGTGTCCGGACATGTTGAGAAAGGAAGAGCTGCAAATGGAGTGGTTAAACGAGTTATTTATCCTTGTCGTAAATGCACTCGCAGCACGGGAATACTAATTTATAATGCACTTTGAAACAGGAAATTGTAGACGTAAATTCAACTAGCCCATAAAATTATTAATTGCGGAAAAACTGATTGCTTTGCGAGTCGACGAAGGAAGAAAATCGTAGATCTTTTCACCATAAATAATGAGAGAAACTCTCAGAAACTGTACAAAACTCCAAACGAGCTGAAAGAAATAAAAAAAGTCCTAATGAAAATATTCAAATTAAATTGGAACATTTTCCTGAATAAGTTTCGTCGCTTCGAGAAGAGTATTAATCACAGAGTTCTTCCAGAAATTTGGTCCACGGTGTGCATCGAGTCAAAGGAAACAGGGTGTATTCTTCAGAAAATCTTGCAGCATCCGGCACATAAAGTGGAAAGTCCAGCGAGCCGGAAACTGTGCGCGGCCCCATTGCTTCGACTAAAGTTTCATCAAAATCATCGATCGCTGCATCGGCGTGTTCCGTTTCTCGTCAATGTTTCGGTGCATTGTACATTCATCCTTGCGAACAATTGTACATCCGTTTGATTCAGCGAAGCTTCTGGAGGGTGTACACGATCCGGAGAGTTGGTCGCTTTGAGATCACGTTGCACTCGTTCCTCATTCAGAATTTCAGGCATCCCGTTAACACGTGTGTAACGTTGCTCCGTGGGAACAGAAATCGAATGATTCTATGGCGCAAGAGAGGACGAGAGAGGGAGAACTGGCGCACGGTGGGTCAGAAACCCATCTTTGGACAAAAATCTGTCGACAGCTCAGTTTTTCATCGACTCAATTGGAATTTTGTTTAAAATGTTCGCGAAAGACTATACTTTGATGCCGTGCTGCGCGGAAATCGTTAATGTCACAACGAAGAATCCTTATCTACAAAGTGGTTTCTGAACCACTGTGCGTCGTCCACCGAGGCGTAAGAGGACTCGGTATCTCACCGCGTAGTGGTTCAGGCGGAGGATTCGGCTTCAATTTCCCAATTTCCCGGACTGTCACTCTCTCCGTCGCGGCTCGTTCTCTCGAATATACCTCGGTGTCGCGATTCCACCCCTTCAGCGCCCTTCGCTAACCCTCCGGCACCCCTCAACATCCCTCGGCACTCGTCCGCGACGGTTATTTAAGATTCCCGCGGGCGTCCCATCCTCTGTTTTAAAAATCACTCCTGCTCGCTTAGTATGCCGAGCCGAGCCGCGCTAGTCGACTGTGATATTGCCTTAGCGTTACTCTTACCCTCGTTCTTGCTGCCGGCTCTTCTCGCCCATCTTTCATCCCGACTCTTTCCCCAGCTTCCTCTCTGCCCAACGTTTCGTCCTCCCAGCACCCACCCACGCCCACAGTCCGACGCTATCTCGCCCGCCGACCAATCCGACATTCACTTCTCTCAACCCACTCACCCATTCGATCTTGCATATCTTCCTCCCCAGCTCCCTCCTCTCAGGTGCTCTTCTTCCCACTGGTTTAATACCAGGTTTGCGGGACGTTCACCTTTCGAGCGCGGAGAATGGACGTATGAAGGAAATAATTCAGGGTGTTTCGTCTAAAACAGGACACCTAAATATCTCCTCTATCTCTGAAAATATAGAAAATGTTTCTAACAAATTTTAGAGTTCACGGTTATTTCAAGGTCGTCTATTAAACATGGATGAACGCACGATAATGTTTGTTATAACATACGACAACAAAAAATATTTTCATATATGTAAAAAAGCACGAGTGACCTTGAAAACACGATTAAATTATTATGTTTGGGATTGGCTGAATGCATCAGCAGCGTCGGCGTATCTATTGGCGAGTCGACTAGTCGGCGCGCTATCGATCCGCCAATCACGCGATCGACGATGACGGCTAACGGCCAGCTGATCGATCGATCTCCAGTTCTCTAACCGAGTTCTCAACTGAGCTGAATAACCGAGGACTGTACAAGACATTGTTTGTTATCTACTAACTCCAAGTAGAAATTAGCTAATGAATATGGCGTGTCGTATCTTCTTGTCGAGACTGTATCATCTCGAAACATCATCTCGAGCCGGCGAACAACGCCGGACGAATTCATCCGAACTTCCCGACCCAAGTTTTCTTTCCGTTGTTCTAGACTGGTCTTAATCCCCGCTGGAAATAACCAGAACGACGCCGGCTCGCTAAACAGTGGCTCCACTTGGCCTAGGACCGTCCGCGGTCGAGTTGTTACCACAACTTCCGGCATTATCTAAATTACTTTATATTCCCCGGCGCAGGAATTACAGCCGGGCCGAGTAGATATCGTGGAGTTCCGACGTTAGTGGAGAATCTCTCTCTCTCTTTCTCTCTGTCCCTTTCTCGATAGAATCGCTGGTCCTCGAACGATAAAGACGTGCTCTCGATTTCGTCCGAGGGACGCGACCCGACCTGGAAGAGGTCCGCCTGCAAAACGACTCGCTTGGAACACCAGTTACCGGAGGATAACGTTTCCGGTGCTAGCTTCCGGCGCTCGCTCGAATAATTAAAACGATTTTACAATCGCGCCGTTAGGAAGAACCTTCGCCTCCGAAACCTTGCCCGTAATTAACACGCATTAATCGGCCGTACGTGTCACAGGGTTCGTGCGAACTTGGACGGAACACGTTCTTCGCCCGCTGGAATAGAATTCGGACGCTGTCGAGAAGGCTAATCGATCATCTCACTTGCTGGACTTCATTCGCACGATCACGTACGACGGGCCAACAATTCCGAACCAATTCGCTTTGCCTAGATCGCAATCTGTTTCTTCTCGAAGCTACTTCGCTTCGATTAGCGACGACAGTTCTATCAATTGTAAAGGGATGAAATAAATAGGTGATTAATGGAAGCGAGGTCATTGAAGGTCGTCCAAGATCATTCGAGAACAATAAAGATTACCCAAGATCATTCAATGTTGTTTAAGCCTACCCAATGTCATTCTGAAAGTATTCTCAGAAGTTCAAGAAAACGTTGCTCTTGGCGAGTTTATTGTGATGCCGACGAATAACTTTGAACTGGAAAGCATTTCGTCGAGTTCGAATATTCCTCGGAGATCTCTTCAGTGTAAACAGACAAGGGCGCCCAAGAACATTGAAGAACAAGAAAGATAATTCAAGATCATTCAATGTTGTTTAAGCCTATCCAATGTCATCCTAGAAGTTCAAGAAAACGTTGCTCTTGGCGAGTTTATTGCCATCCTGACGAACAACTTTGAACTGGAAAGCATACCATCGAGTTCGAATATTCCTCGGAGATCACTTGAGTGTAAACAGACCGCATCCCGCTGTACAGCAATGATCAAGCTAATCTCGTTAATTGGAGAACTTTTTAATCACCGCACAGCGAAGAAAAGTTCCGAATTGGCCAGCCGGTAAGTTTCTGTTTGGATGTCAATAAAGCGGCAGCAGGGTCGCAGAATCGGGCACCACGAAGCTAGCCTGGTGATGCCGATGTCTGACGAAACGTGACCGGGTCGAATTCAATTAACTGTAATTAAGGTTTCACTATCTCCCCATCCGTCGAATTCGGTGTCTTTGTGAATCCGTTGACAACCACACGGAGGAAATCGCTATTGACGAGAATTGGAAGCTCTCTCCTTGGAACCTCAACAGCATCGTTCGTTCGAGAAAATTAATTCCCGTAATGCACCGCACCCCTATCCCCTCTCCTCTGCCATCCCCCAGCAGTCGTCCCGGTTTCAGCTCGAAAAATTGATTCGAAACCAAAAAGAATCCGCAGCGAGTGGAGAAATTTATGTTCGACGAGAACGAGCCAACGTTTCCGGAACCGATTGCAGCCCGGCCAGATTTCCCGCTCATCGTCGCGTAAAGGGAGAGAGAGAGAGAGACGCCGGTTATTTAGCGCATATCATCTTTTTGGTGCATCGGCCGTTTTTGTCGCGCGCCCGGATTCAGCGCAAACACCGAATGCAGAGGCTGGAATTTCACGGTAAAGGGTCTCGGTCCGCAATATCCGAGTGCACAGAGCATCGCCAATCGGGGACACACCGGAATGCCGGGACAAAAGCTTTTTTCGCAAGACGCGAGTCAAAATTTTGACTGGGTCCTTCACGACTCCGTTGGATCTGTATTTATATTTTATTGGTGTTCGGAGGCACACGATCTACTCGGCTTTGTTTACCTTCTTCGACAGTCACGTGACGTTGCGCGGAGGAACGGAGAGACGACTTTGATCCTCACCGTAGCGCCGTTGCCGGGGGTTGTCGACTCTCATATTACAAAGTGGACATTAATTTAATTGGAGATTGTATGTGCAATAACGTGATTCGAAGTGAATTATTAAGCGAACTAACAAACTTTTAATGATTTCAGCGCACTGGTTCGATCAATTGTTAATTAAACTTGCTTTAGATCATTCTCAAGAAAATTAGACAAATTGTGTCTGTAAATTAGCAATCCATATTATGTTTGTACTGGGAGAATTTGGAACAACAAGTAAGTTGTAACTAAATTTAATTGAAAGGAGAACGGGTTCGCGATAGAGAGGCACCTTGGCGGATAGCTGGAACGTGTACAAAAGTAGAAAATTAAGGCGGGAACTTGAAAGAAGAGCGGCCGGAATTGGGTACGTGAGAATTGTTGAGTAAGAGGCGGAAAAAAGGCGCCACGGGAGAATATTAAACGAGACGATCGATTCGAATAGGAAATCGAATAAATCCCAGGCGAGGCAGGTTACTTTTGTAGGGGCTGCCTCGCCACCTAATTTCAATGCATCATGATGAGCATGCCGAGGAGGACGGTAATTCGATCGAATATTACTTTGGAAAGTTCTTGCCGGGGGGAACGGTCGCCGAGGAGGATAAAATCCAATATTCGAAATGACTTTTAGGACTGAAAAAGTTTCGTACTAATTCGCCGCGTCTCCCGGGCCGAACTTTTCGACCGACCCCCTTGGATTGGCTCGCGAAACCGGGCACTTCGTTCCTCCAACCCTTTCAGATACTTTGAATATTATTTTTTTCCTCCGCGAAGCAACTGGGTTGTCACGATGTTAAACGAAGACTTAATTTGATTAATCCTGAGAAGATCGTGACTGATCCGGCGAATTAAATCTTTTCAGAAATACATTTCGCTTCGACGAAACATTTCGAACTTTCCTTTTGATTATTACCAGTCTTATTGAGAGATTATACAATTCTATCTTGAATTTTCATTTGGTTTTTTAAAATTTACTCACGTATATGATTTTTCATAATATTTTTCTGATTAAAACGACTCCAAACACGATACACTGCGCATTATATTTACTCGTTTAATTCGTACAAGTAAAACCTCGATTATCCGATCGAATCAACAGAGGAAGCAAATATCATCCGATTTGTGTCGTGTTTGGTCTCGTTTCAATCAGCGAGATATCGCAAACACGTTGGTTACAGTTTGATAAAGAATTAATTAAACGTTACAAACTTTGTCATATCATAAACATGCGCAATGTTCAACATGCGTGAATACGAACGCCGTTGAATGTTTGATCATGGTTAATTCCAGTTGTATTCCGTAGAATTCGCTTCCTGTAAGGATAACTTACTGAGAGGCAATAATGATTAATGTGAAAAGTCAGTAGGTGCACTCGCATGATTCGCTTGCACGGTAAGAACTGGTGTATAATTCAGTACATCTAGTAGTGTAGTCTAACATTTACCATACCAACAGAGTTGGGCCTGCCAACGCTTTGCCTGCATACAGAATTCATAATCCTTCGGAAGTTGGATTTGCAACTTAAATTTCCATAAGCCTCGTAACGTTTAGATTAACAAAAGAGCATTTACAGGATGCAATATAAAGTTCGCTACAAGATACATCGCCTTTTATGAATTAATTCGCGTGTCCATGCGGATTTACTGTATCGAACACAATACCAATGAAAACTGGGAAATTGCACAAACGGCCACGGTGTAATTGCGAAATATTGATTATCGTATGCATGCGTGATGAGAATCGGTTGTGAATGATCCACGCGTTAATTCTAAAGAAACTAAGTCTGATTATGCGAGGCAACAGATTGATAGGATATGTTAAATATATCAAGTAAGTATCAAATAAGTAATTCTGTAAAGTAATTTTTGATTTAGCTGAAACTACATCGCTTCGAAATAATTATCGTATTAATTATGATAATTTTTGAACAACGTACCGACGTTCGCAAATTGCGATTACCCGATAAGCAATATTATTTACAACATTATCCGTCAAACGCAGAATAATTATATTTTTCGTGTTGTAGTTCTAGTAATTTAGCCATGTACATTTAACAACGCCGCGTATTATTTGTCGCGTGGTTAACAAATCTGGTTGTGACGCAGTGACTCTAATAATTTGCTCACTCGATGGAAATTCCGAAAGTTCGTTTGCGAAACGATAGCGAATACAATTCGGAAATCCGATTATTCTTGCGGTCATTGTAAATTTCCCAATTTCGAAAAAAAGGTTGAAGTTTTTCAAAATACATCGATTCGATTCCGATAGGGACAATAGTGATCGATGTTCTGTATATACAGAATAAAGTGGTATAATGGATGGTGTGGTAGTTCCGAGCAAAAATGCAGTTAAAGTTATTCGAAAAATTCGAGCCCCCGTGTTTCCAATAATCTATCGCAGTTCGAAACATCGTTTGATATATTTCCCGCGTGGACGACCGATCGAAAGCAATGAAAAATAGAAATCAATTGCAATCGCCCCGGAAAACTAGGATATCCCTTTAAGTATGTCCAATTTGAACCTGTTCGACTGTTGCGCGAATCGAATAACGTGTAAAAAAATAATGCGAACGTCAGCCGCCGAATTGTACCGGTGGTGTAGGGTGCGTAAATTGCCGTTGCAAAATTGGACAATAAATAATCGACCGGTCAAAGAATTTCACGGGTAGTCGATCGGAACTTTGCTATCTAGCAGCATTCGATTCGCCACAAAGAATCGAATATCAATAAAAAAGAATTCAAATTCAGTAATTCTACTTTACCTTCTCAAAACTAGTCCCAGTGGATTGCTGAGATTCTACCGATTAAAACGAGTCCAAACACGACGTAATTCAGTCTGCTTTTATAAAATTCATCTTCAACAATTCATCAACAAAGTTGATATTCGATTATTTATCAACATCGAATATATGAAACTAGTATACGTCGTGTGTGGACTCGTTTTAATCAGAAAAATCTCAACAGGTTACTCGTGTTACATTCGAGGAGATAAGATAAAAATTAGTGAATTCAAATGATTGAAGTTTGACTGCTCTCCTACAGTGGTTTCGTTCTCTTTCTTTGTCAACGAAGATAAGACTCCACCGAGGGGCCAAGTAGGAAGAGTGGGGGGATGGTCGGGAAAATTTAAGGGTAGCCGATTTCAGGAAAATTTAAGCGAGCGCTACCGTGCTATCGCGGTGAACTTTTCCCGATCGGGAAGGACGAAACGTTTGCGTACCAGGCTGCTCAGCTACCTATCGATCCGTCTGGCCCGTTGTTCGCCGACCGCATCAGGCCAGGCGAGGCAGGTACGAGTTTTCGCAAAAAGCTTCCATTCCACGTGCGGTTTCGCGGCTCGCGAACAGCCAATAGGCCGCCGCCAAACGTCAATGGGGAACAGCGAGCTCTGGTTTCTTAGCTCGATCCGTTATTTCTCCGGTGCGATGGTCGATCGAGCACCGATACACGTGCATTAATACGCTTGATGATCTCGCCGGTTGCTTCGTCGATGGGAAACGAAGGGAAAGAGAGCGAAAGGTTCCGAGAAAATGGCACACGTAACGTGATCTTTCCGCGTCGGGTGTCGAGTCCCTTTGAAGGGGGCTCTTGTCGTCTAATGACAGTGAAAAAAGTGATTTTAAAAAATTCAGTCGTTTGCAATGGATGTAATTCAAGAACGAGTAGATTCATTTTGCAGGAGATGTTCAATATTGCTTTGTGCTAGTTTAATTTCTTTCATTAAACTGCTTTAATTTTGCAGAAATGCCCAATAATAGAGCTGCGTAGAAAGGAAGCTGGGAATTCTTATTTTACATTACACTCCCTAAATAAAATTATTGGATGTTGCAGGGGGTGGCTTGGTCGTTCAGAATTTTTATAGGATGCGTTAAAAAATCGTTAACCCTGTAGACTGTTAAAAATAACTGGCGGTAGATAAAGGTGTCGAGTCAAAGATAAGGCTCACTAACCTCGAGGGGATTGTGTAGGGTCGGTCTGGTGCTCAAAAGATCAATTTGTGAATCCACCAGAAAATTAAACATTCTGCGCATCCTGTGGGGCAGGTTTCCATCGAGGTATCGCGTGGCCGAACGGATGTTCGCGATAACGCGCCACTAAAAAAAAAGGAAAAAAAAATCAGAACGCAATCGAATCTGGGTCAACGGGCGCGACATCGGTGCATACGTAACACGTACCGCGCAGAAGTATTGCCATCGAACGATACTGACAGCAAGCTCTCGGATGAAGATAGCGTCACAGCGACCCGCCTGATAATTTCTGATGACGGGGCGTGGTTAACCCCCGAGTCTTTCGGTTTGTTCAGTCCCGAATCCTCTTGATCAATCGGCCAGGATGCTCGCACTAATTATTTCACCAAAGACTCCGAGACCTGCGCTCAAAAATTTGACGCTCTGGATTTTCTACTGAAACACGGTCGTTCCGATTCACCTCGAGCTCGTATCATCCCCACCGTATTGGGATCTGGGTCAAGTCTGACCCAAAGTTGGGTCAACGAACATAATTAAACGAAAAGGTTGACATTCATAATTATGATGTTAATAGTTTTATCGTTAGGGTTGACACAGTCAAATAAACAGTACTGAGTTTCTGTAACAGAGTTTAATTTATTCGTAACTTATGATTCCAATCAGACTACTTCTATTCTATTCCTACCTGTAAGAGAGAGAACCCAGATTAAAGTTTATTCTATTGGGGTTGTCAATTCCTTTGTACACTTTTATTTGAACATTTTGATGTACTCTCTTGACAATATACGTTGATAATTATTAACGAGGGAAATAAAATTTGTGCCAACAGATAATGTCCAGAATATCCGGGAACTCTAGCGCAATAGTATGTCAGCGTACCAGCAGGATCACGACAGTGCAGTGCATTGTTGCTCGGAACAACGGGTCTGGTTTTTAACGTTTACCCGTAGTACGTAGCCTCGCGAGTGCTATCGGGGAGCGCACGATTGTCTTCGTGGCTCGGGCAAACCAAAGGGGAAGAGAGAGAGAGATAGTCGGTCGGTCGTCGTCACCCAGATAATTAGCCGAATGGAAAATTTGACCCGTATACCCGTGTCTATTATCGAGTTGTCCCTGATCGATGCGCTCTTTTCGCCGCTGCTCGCTCGTCCGTGAAACGATTCGCGTCCATCAATCCGACTGTTCATAATTTTATGATTTCATCCCACGGGACCTTCTTCCTACCGGGATCGTTGATACCGAGGGCACTTAACCAACTGCTACGGAACGTACAGTGGTTCCAAATATAGAAAATGTGCAATGTTTTCGGCGCACAGGTTCGATCAATTCGTTAAAAACAAGCAATTTTGCTTGTGATAGGAAGCTTTTGATTATTTGCTAATTTGGATGCAGGCGTTTTTTTCGAATGTAGAGAACACGTAAATCAAATCTGACCAAAAGATCTCGTGTTTTCTAAATTGTAAAATTCGAGTGAGTTCTTAATCTCTTGTAAGAAGCTTGTATTCTTTAATTATCATTTTTGTTGAAGATAAGTAAGTGTCCGGTGTCCGTAGTCTTTAAAATGATTCGTAAAGCGATTGCAAAGTCCGGTGTGAAAATGTTGGGCGATGAGCCAGAGGTATAATCGTCTAATCGTTCGGTTGTTAAAACCGTAATTTCCGGTTAATGTGATTATTGCACTGGGGCGGTGGCGCGAGGTTAAAATTTCATCGGGCAGCGAGCAAAAGGAACAAAGAACGCGGAACGGGGATGATACATCCGGCACAGGGGGTTAATTTTACAGCGGCCCGTGAACCATGTAGTGTACAGTTGCGGCGTGGCGCAAAATCCGTTTCACCGCCGTCACTCGAGCAGAATTTTTTTCAACTCGACACGCACCAGCACCCAGCCCACTGTTAGCGGGAACGCGAACAGACGGCAGCGAGTGTTGACGCTAACAAGCGTGAGTCCCAACGAACGGGATACGTGTTCGCAAATGGAGCAAATAATATCAGCGGGAAATATTTAAAAAAAAATCTTCCGGTCCAGTTAGCCGATGTGCACACGCGTCACCTGGAATCGTTGCACCCGGTGAGGTGGGCACACTCGCGATCCCGAGATCCTCGATCTGTTAAAAGTCGGAATATGTTACGTCGCTGATGCTCTAACCACGGACGAGAACATAGTCCAATTACCAAATTTCGTTTTCGTGTAACGTTTTACACGATCTAAGAAACAACACGGACCCGGTGCTTTTTCCTAGATCAAGACTTTACTGTATCCAGCTGCAACATTTATCTTTCGTTGCGTTATTCCCATCGATGTGGGTATGACAATAACAAAGAAGTGCCGAATCAGAGTCGAGCGAAAGAAATTCCTGCGACCTCGTCCGAATCGATGAACTTAAAGGGGCCATGCAGCTGTCGCGCGAATCCAATCGATCGGAATTACGTCGAACCTTAAAGGCCCTGATTTGGGCGATGACGCTTCCATATTTTAAGTTAAGGGGGTACGGTACCCTCTGATTCTGGGTATTTTTCTTCCTCTTTAGAAGGTTTCCCGCAAACACTGTTTTCACTTGTTTTTCTAGTAATATTGTAGTAATATCCATGGGTACCCCTTAACACCAAACTCAGTTCTTATTTTTAGGACTTTTCGAAAATGATGAGTGGACTGCGGATGCTACAGGGCGTCCCCTTAATTTCACCTGCAGTTCTAGGGGAACTGACTCGAATCCAGGGGGTAATCGTAGAAGGGGAAGGCAGAGTGACGAGAACGAAAATCTGGGCGTAGTTGAATATCCCTCGTGCGCGAACAGTAGCGTGCAACTTGATCCACGAGTCTGCAAGTTGTTCGGACGGACGTCGATGCGGGAAGGATGGAACGTCACGCAACCCATCGCTGAATTTCATTACCGTTTCCTAGCAGCGGACGTTTGTTTCCCGTGGTTGACGTCTCCATCGCGGAAACTCTTCTCCGGGGAGGTCGATGACAGCAACGACTCGTCGGGGTTCAACGTATCGGTGAACGCATCTTGAAACTCTCGACGAGTTGTTTCGAGTGCCGTGATTTTATGAAAATCGCGGTCGCTTTGGACAATCGTTTTGTCGCGTGGATACGAGGAACAATGCAATTCGTTGAACGACTTCGCTCGTTAAGCCGCGGTTAAATTCCACGGGTCCTTGCGCTCGCGTAGCCGACATGCAGGAGGAGGCGGCGACCGCCCGCAGCTTGAACCACGACGCTCTGGCTAACTAACTTCTATAAATATTCAAACGAGTCGAAGTTCGAACATACGGCCGCTTTCCTGTCGGCGGGAAACTTTTCTGATACGATGCGACGTACCGCTCTCTTCACTCGCGTCCGTTTCCTGGATTGGGTTTGAAGGAGCCTGGCCTCTTTCCGCGAACTCCGAATGGAACAGGAAATATGTTGAGCACAGCATTTGCAGCATTCCTGCAGTTTAAGCCTTGATCGAATTTCGAACGGAATCTGTTGAATTTAATTAAATTTTAGTTGCAATTACGAACCTACCCACGATTTTCAATTCATCGGAGAGATAGTTCCGTGGAATTATTAGGTTGGAGAGCTCTGACGTATTTTAAGTAAGCAGGCAAGTTGGCTTGTGAACCAAAAATGCATGATATTTCTGAATAATTTTCCTCGCGAATACATCTGTGCGCTTTAGATAAGTATAAGTTTAATAAAAATAACTGTTAAACTCGTTCTTTTAAATTTCGACCTAGAACACTTCTATAATTATGGGCGCGTTTATTAAATTTTTTATGTACAGTCCATCAGCTCGAAATTAATGCGAGCACAAGATACTCGATTTCAATACCTGTTTCTCGTTTCCTATACAATTTATTTCGAATATATTTGTTCTACGAGAACGCTTTTAAAAATGTTGAATTTCCGAGAGCATGCATTCCCTTAAACGAAATGCCACGTCCAACAAAATATATTTTAAAACGAACTGTTTATATCGACCCGGTTATAATTGATGTAGTCGAATTACACTGAATACACTGGAGGGTTATTTACCGACAAACATTTCGGTTTCTCATCAACGTAGAAGGGTAGCTTCTCCCCACAGACCGTCGAAAATAGCTTTTCCTCCAGCGCACGATTAACGATCCCTATTATTTTCGCGTGGTATACGTTTGTTGTTAAACATGAATTTCATCGACTGGTAGCAACCACGTTTACGACGACCATTTACAATACCGAATGAAACGCAGCCTCTGAATAAAATATTGTAAAAATAATGTTCGTTCTAGGCTCCACGCGAAGAATGTAAAAATGCAAAGCGTCTTATTATTTCGAGCAGAGTACGTTCCCATTGTAGCTCGGTGAATGCAGGAAATTGCATTATACTTAGGGGTTGTTAGCTCGCAATATTTACCCGGCGGGCAATTTAATCGGTCGGCCTGGCGCACGAGAGCGAGAAGAATTCGCCCGGACATATTCGACTAACATCCACGGCACTTTCTCACAAAGAGAAGCCGGGGTTTCCTGAAATATTTATGACGTTCTCGGACGCAGTGTTTGCCGTGGATTCGCTCGGTAATATTCAAGCCGGTCGACCGAAAACCGGCCATTCTTCCACGATTGTGAATGAAGCAATTCCAGTAACCGGAGGGAAGCTTGTAAAGAGATTGTACCGTGGAAGTTTCGCTCGCCCTCGACACCGGCGCAATATTCACCGGGAAAAAGGGAGTGGCGGCGCACGGACTTCAGCGGTGCTTTTAAGAACTTCTAAAACGGTCGGAACTTATTTTTGCGCAGGCTGGTATAGCATTCTTTCGGGTACGCGGAGGGCCCCTCCCACGAGCTTAATCATTCGAAACAAACGCCCGAAAGTTCTTCGCGGATACGCAAACATTCGAACCAACGTTCAAGTTCTTCGGGCGCCGGTGTTGGTCGAAACGCCGCGGGTATAATGCATACCGAATGGCCGGGCGGGGGTGGCACATCTATTTTGTTTGCCCAATGGCGCATAACTTGTCCAATTCTAAACCCCTCATTCCAACGTTCCCGTAATGTATTTCACGGATATCCATATATTTCTCGATTCACGCGTTCTTCGATACGGTTATTTATTCCCTGATACAGCCGCCCGGCTACGTCGCCATGGAAATATAGGGTGCACCGAGATAAGTTGGATTTAAAATATTATGCACTGTTGTAAGAATGATCGCCGGCGACGGTACAGCCGGCCACGGACGAACGGCCAGCTTACGGGATTAATGGTCGCGCGTGGTTCTTTAAGGGAGGATTTAGAAATTCCGACTGAACTATCGAACCCTCTCCGTTGCGATTTGCATACGCGTTTCTTGGTAGTTCAACTGCTTGTGTGATTTTTTCAAGTAAACATAGTTGAAATGTTTGTCTGAAAGATTTCTTCCTATCTGAAAGAATGTAAAAATTATTCGGGTGGCTTGTTTCATCTGACTCACTCTGTATAATGAAACGCAATTCTACTTGTACCTGATTACGAGAGAAACCTTTTCAAAAATGTCTAAAGTATTTTCACCAATTGTTCCGTATCTCCAGCTTTCTTCGTTGAAAAATAAGATTTTATGATCATTCCTGTTCCAGCTGTCAGCCCCATATTTCTTTGGAAAAGTAATCCTTGAGAAACGTTGGGATAATTTTCCCAAAGGTATACTCGCACCACGAACAGTGAGGAGTGCACGATGCCAAACACTGAAATCCTCAAATCCCTGAAAGGAAATATATTTCAACAAATCTCGCCGCGCATAATCTCTTCATAAAAAGCGTTCCATCGCCTATTCTAGATAAATAATTCGACTAGCATCGCGCTCGTTTTCTGGAAATTTATATGAACACCGTGATAACCGTGAAATTCTTCGCAGACGATCGCAATGCATTCCGTTTCTTCAGGGGAAATAGCTGAAACTACGATGCACTGCAAAATCCTGCTTATTATTACGCTGGATTTCATCCTGCTGATTACTTATAAATTAATGCAATTACATTAGATACAATTTTTGCTCTTCGTAAATGTATGCATTCACAATTCTGCTTTCATTATTTATGAATTCATTCAGTTATAAATAATCAAGCTTTCTCCTTTCTTCGTCAAAGGGGTTGATTCGTCGTGATAATTAAATTTGCAGCTTCTCGTCAGAAAGGGAGGTCGGCGGAGCAGGTAGTGTCGATTGTTTGCAGCGTTCTTGGAAGGTGAGAATAACAATCGCGTTAATATCGTGGGAGTGGTGCATTGGGAACCGGTTCGCCCTCGTTATTTTTATGCAACGACGCTTCGCGAAACGTTTTTCAACCCCCTTCATCGTTGCAACAGGGTTGCACCCCATAAAAAGGCCACGCAGAACCGATCACCCATTCATTTTCGAGCGTGTTCCCCGTACGACCGTTCTGCCCTACAAAGTGATATCGATTAGAGCACGGTCCACGAGCCCGTATCAGCTGGGAGGGTCAGTTTTATCAATAAACAGCTCGCCGTACTTCCTTCGGGGATCGTAGAAGAACACTCGCCAGTAACCAACCGAGAAATCGACCTCCCTCGCACGAATGTACAATCCGGTTCGTAGTAATCCTTTCGCGACGACTTCCTGTTCCACACGGCATTTATTTATAGTCCCCCGGTAAAAATGATCGTCGACGACGTCAACGATGATAATTATACTCGGTTATTCAGGTTAAAGGAGACATAGACACGCCAGGAACGTCGAGCGCTGAATTCCTTAAGCCCCCGACACTCTATAACAAAGGCGAATGATATTTTTAGCTTTAATATACCCGGCGACGAGGCTCCGGGAAATTCCTGTACCATTATTTCTGCCAGGCAAACAAATTAATTGCTGCCGATGAGAAGCTGCCGTGTAACCTTCTTCGTTCTCTTCCTCGCACCGAAGTGCTCCCGCAGCTTCTTTTACGAGTGTGAAATAAAATATTGTAACAGCTGCTGTTACGAGAACCCCTTCACCTCTGGGATCGTGTCGACACGAAATCGCTGTGATCGTAATTAGTGAATTTTATGGAGAATTAAAATCTCCTGCGTTTATTACGGAAACCCGTAAAACAAGTGTCACTCGTTTACTCAATTTCAACCCTTAACTAATGTATTCAGTACACATTACTAAACAGAACGCCATCTCATGAATATTATACATGCACGAAATTGACAAAAGTTGTTCAGAATGTTGTCCTTGACAACATACGTGAAGGTCAAGGTCGTTCGTGTTTGGTCCCCTCATCGATATACGTATTTACCTTGCATTTTTCGAACCTTCGCGATTCTCGCGCGAGAACGTTCACGATTCGGCGAGTAGCGACAAAAACCGTAGCAACAAACAGTTCTCCGAATTTTCGAACAACAGCAGCGTGAATGCCGAGGGTGGAAGCGGCGGGGTGCTGTCGGGGGAATCGCATTTCACCGGATCCCGTGACCGCAGTTGAACGAAGAACGCGGAACACTAACAAACCGCCGAGCTAAGCCCGCTAAACTCGACAGGGTTGTTCCGATCAGCAGAACAGTGCGCGGTATGTCAGCCACGTGTGAACGCGTGCGACGTCCCAGCAGAATGAATTATACGTGACCGGTCCACCTTCCATGGTGGTTCGCGGCGAGCCTCTGGTATACCCATAAACCATTCACGGTGTTCCGGTAGCACCGATGGATAATGCGGCGGGTCGGGTTGGGTCGAACCGGTCCGGGCCGTGTCGGCCCAGAGATAACGCTCGGTTCGCGTGTGCGCGTCGGCCGTTCAACGATCGATCGATCAATCAACGTTAAACGTTCGTCAAACGGCACCGTTTGTGCAGCAAAATTCATGCGTGCGTCGGTGCGTGTGCGTGTGTGTGCGCGCGCAAGCGAACAGGTGATCCACGCCTCGGGCTTAATGATTCGACGGAACACTGCCAGTGTGCATCCTCCTTGGTCGATCAAGGGAAATTCGAGCACGCGGAATTCGATTGCAGGGCTCGGTGTAAAATCGGCGCACCCGCTCCTCCAACGATCCTCCCCACCACCTCCTCCCGGGCAAACTGTGGAATTACTGGGTGTATCCGGATGGATCACCAGGATCCTCCAAGAAATTTCTGAAAGGAGATTGGAACTCGGGCTCCACTCGAAACCCCGGATTATAACTGTTGTGCTCCGAAATCGGGCAAATTGAAACGCGTGTGAGAACATTGGACAGTCTTGGAACCACCGTGAAATATACAGGGTGTCACGAAATTCCTGTCGATGTACACCGACGATATGCACGAAGAGGTACACGGACAGCACTAGTACACGAAGTTCTTTTGGTCTACCTGTGATTTTATCGCAGACCTTTCCGTAACTGTAAAAGAACCCGCTTGAGACCAGGGGTTGGTTACTCTGAGATCAGCCACAGTACAGCGCGTATCACGTCACTCACGATTTGTATATTAAGTCTAATAAAGTATATACATGGTGTTCACGCTATTACCAGTCAGCGGTTTCTTGTGAATATTAACTTGTAAACATATTGCTATGAAATATTCAAAATGTTTCTTCCATTTCCACCCTTGGATGATGCGTTGTATAAAAATATACAGCATTCCATTTAAAAAATTGAACGTGTTGATGCTTTCGTAGCGTTTATTACAATGTTAATTCTACGTCGAAAACAGTTTCAATATTATTCTTGAACAAAGAAGTTTCTGAGATTAAAATACTTCTCGATTCCCATTTTTAATTACCTGTTACCCAGAATCGCGGTTTGAATACATACCAACGGTCGATATGAAATGCGAGGAGTTCGTTTCGCGTTGAAATATTGTAACTATCAGAATCATATTATAGAAACAATTAACATGATTGCGAAGGCGTCTCTTTTATAAATTTTAAACAGCAGTGGAACATAGAGAGGCAATTAATTCCCGGAATATTATGCTGCGCACTGGCCAATTATAATTTGCATAAAATCTATTCGCCTCTCTTCGCGCAGAATGCGAGATTATTATCATAATTATAAAAAACCTCGGATATACGTCTCAGTTAACTCGTTCAGTCAGCCGAACGAGATTTTCGGGATAGTTTGGATAACGGGGCGGGATATTTAATTAGGGTTGCGGTTAAGTCGCGGGTTTAGTCAAATCTTCGTAACCGCCTCAAGCCCTCGGAAACTCGATGCGTACATTAATTAGCTGAAATTTTGTCCACTTGAAACTGCCAGAAACATTCCAACAAGTTCTACGAATGATTAATTGACTGTAAATTTAATTAAAATTCATTGACGGGCAATGGACACTTATGCAAGGAAATGCACGAAAAATTGGTTGGAAATGAAAACGGTGGTACTTCGCAATTACCCGAATATTTCCTTGTAGTTTTCGATGGAGGTTTTAAAGGACGAATAAACCTGAAGGAAAGAAACGATCGCGGAACAGACAACGCGATACCATCGTCGATTTCGGAAGGAATTTAAGTTTCAAGTTTCCTCGTCAAGAATTCCGGAAACTTTCATAATTACCAAGTTCGCGGATTCGTGGCACGTTTCCCTTCCCATTCGTTTATCAAATGAAGCTAATATCACTCGACTCAAAACACGCGGAACGATCGATTCGAACACGCTGTGTTTGTTCGCGTGGACTCTGTGCGATATTTCCCTAGTTTCCGGGGTTTTCAATCTCGTCAACGAGAAACGCTCCGGAGCGGATAACTGTTTTCCAAGCAACACATAGCCGTTAAATTATTTTGGCTTTATTCGGATCCCTTGTAAACTACGAAAACGACGAGCAGCCTCGGGGCTCACCGCTCGGACCGCATTAACGAGTTCATTAAACGGACATTAAAGTATCTCCGCGCGGAGAAGAGCCAATGGAACTTGTTCAATTATTCTAATGTATACGTATATACTCGATCCTCGGAAGCTCTTACAGTCCTAACGACCGCAGGGACAACTTTCCCTCCGGTTTGCGCTCGCTCGCATTGACAAACCGTGCGTCGAATGTAACGAGATACGTCGTCGGAAATCGAGGGAAATCGTCTGCAAACTGAGTCTAATCACTTCGTTAACTAATACAAATAAACAGCATGCGATCATTCGTTCGATTTTCGGTTTAAACAATTCTCAAACGTATTCATTCCGTTTCGATCGAAATTATTAATCAGCCGTTCGAAGTCCAAAACGATTGACCACCTATCAATTTTGTATCAGGGTTAATTAAAATACAAACATATATATTAATATTAATCTCGAATATAAATGAGTTAATTATATAAAATTTGTTTTGTAGCATAAAGATTATAAATATTTACTTTGATGTGAAACGTAATTCGAATTTTTTTAGATGAATTTATATATTTTCATTATATATTCATTAACTTTCTGCTATTAAAATAACATTAATAATCAGCTTTTCAGTAATTGTGAAGCTGCGTCCATTGTTCGACGAATTCATTTCTTAAATAATGTATTATTTACAAAATGTCTAATAACTTGGGTGGGGACTTCCTGTTATTTTTATGAAGCAATGTAGAATAGTTGCTTTCGCTGTTCGGTATGGCCAGATTAGGGGAATTTCGAATTGAGGGGAGTACGGTTACCTCCCCTCTTTGCTGTTACTGACGGGAAGGGTAGAGTGTGAGGCAAGTCTTAATCTGACACTGTATCAGCAGAGGCAGTCTTTCTAACCGATTGTTGGAGATGTTAATTTCTACGAATCTAATTTTCATAGCATCAACCGTTCCCGATAAGAACGTAGAGGCTGTACGGTGAGAACCACAAATCGTCCGACTTTTCTCGCCTGCTTAAGTCGGCCTGTCCGCTCGACGAAGAAGCGAAAGAACGAGATTTCCCTAGGAAACAGGGTGGCGACCGCGAAGCACCGTCGGGGGTGGTTCTCCCCCAGCCACGGAAAAACTCACGCTAACGACCGTCCTGCCTAACGATTCCTCTTTCTTGCACGCGTCCGGGGACGATCCGCGGACCGGAAACGCGGGGAAGGACTTTTAATCGGGACAGTTTCCTCGCCGCTAATGACGCTCCGCCTGCTCGATAGCGCTTAATCAATGCAAATGGACGGTCGACGATTTAAATCCCGCTGGAGCCGCGAAATGATACACAGATCTTATCCCGTCGGTCTCCTCTGCCGCTTCTGACCCGCGAGCTGTGTCTAATGCAACATTAAAAGTGACTACGTTACTTCACGTGCACGTGTCTGTATCCGAAGAAATGAAGTTGAATAAATTACAAAAGAATTATCAACATATACGATCGATATAAGAAACATATTTAAGTTGAATAAATCGTGGATACATGATTACAATGTCATTAAACGTAAATTAAATATAGTCGTTCATTGCTCCGTTCTATTAATTCAGAAGGGGGTTCACAATTCTTTAGCGGAAATAATAGCAGTGAACAGAGGCTAAATGCACGATTAAAATTGCATGCGATATATTATAGAAGTGTTTCATTGCCCAAAACATGCTCCCGAGTTTAGAATAGTTGCCCGGGAGTGCATGCATTATAATGCCTTTAATAATTCGTTGTGGCCTCGTAGCAATTGTGGCTGCCTTGTGTACGGCCAGTTCTGACTAATATGTGTTGGTAAAATATTTCGGTTAACCAGCAAGAATGGGGAAAGAGATTCCGAGAGAACGAAGTAAGTTAAAAAATTAAGATGAATCTTTCATGGTTAATTTTTATAAGAAATTAAATATGTATATATTTGTGTTACAAAAATGACCGTTTCCAAGAAATTGATTTAGTATTCTATATTAAGAATAATATTCTAAAACTGCAGAAACGTCGAGAGGAAGAATGGGTGGAGCAAAATAGCGACGTTATCGGAGTCGCCTAACGCGTGTCAGAAGACAACCCGAAAACACGATCCGAGGCTCGAGGAAGCATAGCTGGGTAGGTGCGCCGACACATATTGGACTTGATCTCGGATATAGCCGCCGCAATCGGTGGCTGGCGAAGACCCGCGTTGCCGCGGCAAACTCCCCGAACTCTCCGCTTTCATTTGCGCGGCAAAGGAGACTTGCAAATGAGCCCGATGGGAGGCTCTTAAAATGGATTAGCGAGGCTGGCGTTGCCGCCACCGTTGCGATTACTTTCTTACGCGGCTGGAAACTTCGTCGGGCCCGGCGAAGCGCGCGGCGTGACGCTCGCGCGTCCTCTCTCCGCGTGAATACGTAATGGGCCTCGCAATTTACGGCCGTTCGACGTTATCTTCCATGCATGTACATTATGCACGAATCGAGAGCGTTCGCCTAGCCCCAACCCTCTCGCTTGCTTACCGTTCGAACCATCTATCCGCCGTCCTCTCTTGCATCTTCTTTGGTTATCTCCCGCGGCGATGAATTCCCTTCGGAAGACTCGACGCGACTCCGTTCGCTCACTCCGACGACGACCCACTTTAAATTTAACCCTCGTTTCAGTTGCGCTCGGTCGCCGCCCATTTCCGCGATCGCCGACCAGGAATCTCATTGTTGCATCCCTTCCTCCTTCTCTCCTCGCCCGGATCCTCCTTCGGGGAATGAAAGCCGAGGGAAGCGGTAACGAGCAAGCATTGAGCCCGCCGCGACCGCCTTCTTTCAAAGAACGAACCCCGACCAGAGACTCCGCGCCGAAGACAAACCACCCCCGAACCCGTCTTGATTCGAGAATTACGGGAGACCGACGCGACGATATCGATGTTTCGTCGGGCCAATGCATGCCTCCACCGAACAACTTACCTCGGATTTCTTTGATTAAAAGCGCCGCGAACCAACGCTGATCCAATGGATCCCTGTAATCCGTCCGGGAAAATAACAGATTCGTTAAGAGCTCGTTGCTGGAGCTTCAGCTCGCTGATGAAACTTCCGGCTAGCAATTTTAACCGTGCATTGCTTTTCCGTGGATAAAATTTGGTGGTTAAATACGTTGCCAGGGTTGCGTCTGAATCAGATTTCAGGATCGCCATAAAACTTTAAAGGGAATTGTTGTTTAGTGGAGGGGAGGTAGCAGAATTTTTATCAAGCATCGTTTAATTTTGTTATTTCTTTTAATAAATCTTGTATCCTTCTATTATAAATCTGTAGATTGTAATAGTATGCGATCTGACATTTTCTATGCAACGATATTTTTGGCGAGGCGCGACTGTAAGTGGTATAGGTCGCTGTATCGGTAGACAATAAGGGGAGTGCGGTCTTCCGGCGCGACGGAACTAGCGGAGTTCGACTGAATGGCAGATCGTTAGAGGATATATTTTATATAACGTGATCTGCGGAGAATCAGTCTGCCGGAGAGAAATATTCCCGGTGTATAGCGATGAACCTTAAGGAGAGAGATTCTTTTCGAAATTGTCCTGGTGGTTCGGAGCTCCTTGACGATCGTTATGCAGAAATTCCAATTTTCTTGGTCGTTGGGTTTGATGAACAATTTCTCGTATATAGGGTCGGTGTACCGTGGAGTGTTTTCAAATAAATATTAACAGAGAGAGAGAGGGAAAGAGAAAGACTTTAATTAATCATTTTTAACAACTGTGTGAAGTTTCTTTCTATCATATACTTGTCTCTGCTATATAAATTGTACTGTACGTTCAGCGGGTGCAAAATTATTGTGAAAATAAAATTTTAATTACAAGAGAAATATTCCGGGTGACGAAGTTAGGTGGCGCATACCGCTAAAAATTTAATGTTCGTTATGAATTGTTTTTTGAACACCGTTCCTTTGTCCTCTTTATTTCGACACGTGTCTACCCGAGGTGTGAATTTCAGTTTAAACATATTTAGAGTGTTCGCGTTAAACAATTTGACAATCGCTTTACGCGTTGAAAAATTTTTAAAATATAAAAATTGTACCTTACAAAAATACGAAAATGTAGTTCGCTACATGTATATGCTTTTATAAATTTGTTCCGATAAAGACTGGAATTATTAAATATTTTCTCTTCGTAGTTATATCGCCCATTTCGTTGCAACACTGTTCTTTAAACGATTTATGTTTCAAGATTATTGCCCATTGTCGTAAAGTGCTCTTGCAAGTCTCCCTACCAATTGTTACCTATAACAACATCGCGTGATCGTGTGCTGGCTTTGCGAAGCCCATATTTTCGTTATCAAAATCATTTCAGTAGTACCCGAAGAGAGCGGTTGAGACTTATAGTTCAAGGTACTTCTTCGTGTGCGGTATCCAATAAAAAAAATGTTTGTCCTTCAAAATTGATCAAGGTTAATTTTTCGACGAGTCCTCCACCAATTCAGAGAAACCGTTTGCCGAACCGTTCGCCACACCGTTTGACGAACCATGCATAACGGCGAACAGAAAGAAATATAGAAAATGTTGCAAACTCGACACGCCGTAAGTCCCTCGCACGCATAACACTTTTATTTTTAGATTAACGCACGAGGTCTCTCTCTCTCTCCGAGCGAAATAAAAAAGCAACAAAGACGCCTTTGTCGAAACGCCTCGGCATCCCGTCCCCGACCCTGTCCGCGTCGAAGCTGAGAATAATTCCAGCCGGCTGTATTTGCGTCGTAATTACAGCGGGCCGTGTTTACACACAGCTCGAAACCGACACGCGCAAGCACCCACGCCTTCCTGCGCCTCTCCCTTTCCCATGTAAAGACAATCGACGTTCCGTTTCGACTGGTTCGACTTACAGGAGCGAGATTTCAAAGCGTCAACCCGGGCTCGTGGAACTCGGTCGCGATTAATGAACCCGGTCTTGATGCAACGACACTCCTCTTCTCTCTCTCGCTATCATCCCCTCCATCGAAACGCGTGCTTTTGTCGAGAGCAGAATCTATCGCGAGACTGTGTAATCTGGCATCGATTAGGTGGATAGTCGATAAAACGAGCGCCACTAATCGACGCGAGCCTGTCTTCTTTCACGCTTTTCGCTTTGGCACTCGTTGTCGCCGACTCGCGTCAGAAACCCCGCCGCAGATTGATTAAATTGCAATCTTGTGTGGGATGCACGCGCATGCATCCCACAGTTTTTACCAGAGTACGCGGTATAGGGTGGCATCCCTTAGCTGCTTTGATTGACGATATTAAGATCACCCCCGCCTCTGCGCGGCGTATAGACGTGCATCCTCGAACGCCAATCGGGTACACTGTCGAACAGTGCGGTAATTAAGCTCGAAATATCAGCCTCAAGCGTGCAGGAAATTCCATGCTTGTTCGAAAGTAGCACACGCTCCGAGAGGTTTTCCCTTAGGGAATCTGTATTTCTCATTCGGTTTTACGTTTGCCGCTTTGATGATCTAGAATCACTGCGTCGTTGGAATCGTCTTGGCAGTCGTAAGAGTCATCCACCATTTCTTCCTGTTTCTAGAAATATTATTCGGGTGACTTCTTGTCTTAGGTGTTTTAGATATACCCTAATCCCCCTGACATCTCGAAAAGATGCGAACGAGCAACAGCTTCACTTCGAATAATTATTCGAGTTAGCAACCTGAATGTACAGTAAGGTTCTCATAAACGTGGGACCAAGAGTTTGATGATTGTTACGCTTGTCAAGGGAAATTGAATTGCCTTTCCGGTTAATCGTAAAGATGATAACTTCGTGAGCAGCGTGAGTTCCCTTGTTTGCGGTCGCGAGACAGAAGTTTCGACAGCTAGGTGACCAAACCAGTTGTGGAACGAGCTCCAGACGACATTAATCCCCCGAAGGACCACGATTTTCCATTCGAACGGGTTCGTCAGGTTCGGTTCACACGGCTAACCTCGGTTTAAAGGGTATTCGGGGAGAAAATGATGTTGAAATGAATAATGAAACAGGGTTGGTCGCTTGGCAACGAGCTGCTCAAAAAATACTAGTTTGTTCTGGGGAAAATTTCCGAAGCTGGCACGCGCGGCACTCTTGGCTCCGAAGCTCGCCTTAAATAAAGGAATTCGCTGGCATACTTGACGAAAGGGGGCATCCCCTGCATGCATAACATGATGAATAACTTCGAGACTGGCTTGTCAACACGTCGGATCCACTGGTGCGTGGATTTTCGGTCTACACCGTGCAACGAACAGCTTTTGTTTCCGTACGAACTGCGCGCGACTGCATTTCAATCATTCCTACGACTTCTGCGCCGATAAATAACGTTTACGTGTTTCTCGAAAAATTATGCGCATCTAGTCCCTTGTATGAAAAGCATTTTTTACGCAGGCTCTCGGGAAGTGTTATTTTAAGTTAGAATTATTAAATTCTAATCTCGGAACGTCGTCGGTAACTCGGACTTTCTAGACTCTCCTTCTTTTTCATTTGTCAATTAGAGACTCTAAGGTACACAATAGTACATCGGAGTAACTGGAGTACATTGTCGGTCATAAAAGATGTCCACTCCACTCCAATTACTCCTGACCGATAACATTCGGGTTATCGAGACGCGGTGGACAGCTATTGTGAACATCTCTGTACTGTGCACTTCTTTTCAAAAACAGACTATAACCGGTCCTTATTGTTTTGCTTTGATAGCAGGAAGCTGTTCACCAGGGACCATAACCGTTACCAAACGAAACAGTTTCTCGACGTTTCCATCCAGATCCGGACCATTTTCAAGAGAAAAGTTGCATCTGCTGTGTGTAAAAGAAAAATGTAAATTCAAAAATACTAGAAATTTGAAGAATGATGTCTCCGTTATTTTTGGAGATATCGACAAATTTTCTTATCAGAAGTCGTTCAGAACTTTCGGAGATTTCGAGGTCATCTTCACGTTTGTCTGTCTAATATATATTTTTATACATTAAGAGTTCGAAATTTTCCATAAAAAATGATTGAACTATAAAATGTACGTACTTCAACGTTTCGATCGTCGGTTGGCGGTGATTTCAGAAATCAAAATTGAGACCCGCGGTATTAAGAACGCGGTAACGGTTCAACTTTCGCTGTAGCCGGTCGTTAACTGTGGCGGGAAGACGGAAGCTTAATTCCAGCGTGTCCATTTTGGTTTGCGCGGGGTCGAAATTTCATTCCAGCAGGAGTTCCTCCAGTTTATCCGCGGTCCCCGAAATGATATCGGGTCTGATGTACGAGTAGGAAGTCGCTGTGGGGGTGGTAGTCGGGCTGGGTGCGGTTAAAGTTGGCGACGTTCGCGAACAAAGGGTGCTGGAAGTTTTTCAGGAAGACGGAATGTAGGTTAACTCGGACTTTCACCGCGACAATAAACTCGCGGCAATAAGTCGCGAGATTAAAGCCAGTGCGCGCCACTTCCGGTAGTCGCGACGGGAACGGGCTCGCGCTATAGTTGTAACTACGAGAAACTTATCCGCTGTGGGTCGAAATTAAAGTAACGCCCGCACTTTTATCCCGGTGGCGACGACGTTTATAGCTGCCGAAATGTGATGCTAACTTTCGATCGTAAAAAAAAAGATACGGGCAACGTTAAAATCGCGGCGACGGTGGCGTCGCGACGCTCTCGGAAATCGATCGAGCGCTCCACTGTTTGAACAAGTTCGATGGGACCGTAAGAACTTGCCCCACGATTTCCGTTCTAACTTTATTAACCTCGCAAGTATGGTTCTGACGATTTCATGGCAGTCGTTAGATTCCCTCGAGCCCCCTTACGCGTCAACTTTCTTCAACGTACTTTTACTTTGCTGAGATCAACGTTGACCTCGTTGGATCTGATGGAAAATTGAATACTCATGATATATACTCACTTAGAGAAAATATTAATTTTATATTCTTAAGAGTTATGGAACAACGTGTTGGTTCCATGCCGGTGATGCGTGGGCTGAGTAAACTGCGAGGATTTGAAACGACAACGAAACAGAGAACATCGATCTACGTAGTGGCCAATCGATAATACCATACAGATTGATACGGTATTATATAGTGTCTTAGAGTATTGCGGAGTGTATCGACGGACGAACGAATCGCACGGGGGGTTGATCGATAATCGCCGCTAAAAGCCAGCCGCCAAAACGCGGAAAGGAGTAAATCTCGTTAACAGGGACGAGCAGGGTTATGTGGGCGTGCAAGGGTGGAGAGACGAGGTTCCCGTTCGCACGGAATTTCAGATGAAAAAAATACGAGAGAGCGAAGCTGGCGAATTCCCGTGGAGAGAGGCTGGACCATCGACTAATCAAACGAGGACAACCGTCGCATCCTGCGCCCAGTCAAACAGGGATGGGAGGTTTGATTCGGGACTTACGCAGAGGCGCGACGACATGCACGGAACGGAGACCGAGTTAAAAAAAGCAAAACAGTTTTTTCGGAGGATGGTCCAGAACGAAAAACAAAAAAAGGTGCACGCAGTCGGGCGTGTCTCTGTACGTTCGAGCTGCCAAAGGCCCAACCCCCATTGATTAGCAGCGACGGACTACAAAGTGGCTGTTTTTTGTCGAACATCGTCCCCGAGCGAAATCAAAGTCAAGTCCCGTCGATCCGCATCTTCAAAGGATCTGGATTCCTTCTGATCGAGACGCGCCAACCCTCTATTCCGGACACGAACGCGCGACGTTTTGCGCGCTCAAAAGCGTGAAAACAGGGGTTCGCTCGATCGTTAACGCCGACGACCCTCATCTTTCGAGCTTTCCCGGTGTGCTGCGAAGCGGTTGAATACTATTTGACAGTGTTTTCACCCCGTTCTATAACACCGAGGCGGCGTACACGGCGTACGGAAAGTTTCGCACCCTCTTGAACGCGTGTCGTCCTCAATTTCCACTTTTTACAATTCTACTAACCATGCATATCTGTCGGAAAAAGGTTATAAATTAGTATTAAGATAGCATTTAATTTGTGGGATCCTCAAAATAACGACAATATTATCTGACATACTTTATTAATTTTCAATTTAATTTGATACTGTTTAGGTAAATAATTTACAGTTTGACACGGGTTACGCGAAAAAACCGTGCACACATAATTCACACTGTTCGGAACAGTTTATATTATAGTGAACGCTAATCTCACGTTATTTATCATTTAGCATGGTTTAATCTCCATCATTATATCATTTAGGAGAGTTAATCTCTCGTTAGGCAGAATATATGGAAATAATAAATTGGAACGTTGTATGGCCAGCAAACAGAATGGGACGACCTGTGTTTCGACGAGTGAAATAGATGAATTAATAATTAGACGTTCAATAGATGTTGCGTGCGCGATTTTAGTTTCTGATATAGTTAAACCCGCACTTCTAAGATGTAGGAGTGGACTGTATATAAATGTTTAATGACCAGATCTCCAAGTGTTATACTATCTTTATTAGATAAAATACTAATTGTCGGTATACGTATACAAGAATGACCTAGATTTCGGTACACGACAATAGAAGTAAAATTTCTACGAAAAAAATTAACAACACACATTTGACAATGTGGCCGAATGGAATTATACGAATTTTACTGAATTATGCTGCGTACGAAGGAGAACTGCGCGAGATAATGAGTTTCCTAGGCGTCCGGGTCCCGGCAAACTGATCTTCGCGTCGGCGTCGGCCGCAATCCAGTTTTATCTTCCGCGAGCGCGAGAATCACCATTGCGGCCGGCGTGCAAATAGATGACGTGAACCGAGAATCAAAAGCCGTGGAGGCCAAATTACCACGAACACTAGCCGAGTCGATCGGGCCGCGCATAAACGGTTGTGTATCCGAAACCTCAACGCCCGCGAATACCAGCTCGTTTCTCACTCTCTCGCGACCGCGCCTTTGTTCCTCTGTGTGCGTAAGCTCGACCGCTGATTCGTCAGAGTACTCGCCGCCGGATAAACCATCACTTTTTCAAGGGACAAACGATCGCAGACATCACCGATCCGTCGCATCCGCCAGCCCTTTGATAATTCATCGTCCATCTCCACCGGAGTAACATATTGCTAGAAAATGTCCTTTACGCGTCCAACTACAAAAAACTGTACCGTCAGAATGTGCCCCTCTCGAAACCATTCAACTTCATCTGAAACATTGTTGGCTATGCGTAACAATAATGACGTAAATCTAGATGGCAAAATGTGGCGCCTCACCCTGTATATTTATTATACATCTAATAACGTTAGAAATAATGGTGCTATGGGGTTAAGGGATGATGAACGGGTCTTGAGGGCACCGCTGGCGTCGGCAACAGGTAAAACAACGGCGTCGGTGGGGGCGTCGAAACGAAACGGTAATATTTCCTATCTCGGAAACGCATTCGTCGGTGTGGCAGTTGTGCATGTCCCGACGAATTGCGGAAAAAAGTCTGTTCGATAGTGTCGCCGGGTGGCCGCGTCTCGTGACAACGCGGCCATTAAACTGGCTCGGCGGCAGAGCGGTGGCTGCAAAGACGAATCGGCTGTTAATTCTTTATTAATCTCGGAGCTGGTTCGTTTCCCGGGAAACGATGTTGTAGTCGTAGCAGGCGCGTGTAGGTGTGGTTGCGTTGGTGCAGGCGCGAGCAAAGGCACATTAGTCACGCGGAACGAAACATTTATCGGGTACACATTCGCCGGAGCCGCGGCGGCAATAAAAATGTCTCCTGCATCGGCGCTCTGCTGGCTGCGCTCGCGGTCAGAGTGCACTAAACTGTACGTGCACTTAAAAGTGCCGGCTGAGAGGGAGCAAAAAGGTAGCGGCCACGGAACAGTCAAGGGAGAGAAGGGCAGGAAGGACGAGAGATACAGAGAGATACGCTAAGGGAGGAAGGGGTATAGAGGGGTGGGAGAAAGGCTGGAAAGCTCTCAGCACAAAAAAGTGGGATAAATTGGGGCAACTGCTCGTAACGTTCCGCACGCTGCACATCCTATCGACAAAGTGTAGATGCCTCGTACCAGGGTCGGGTAATGTTGCAACGCATCCCACCGCCCCTTGCAACGGTGTGCGTTCCTGTTTTCCACGCGAGATTAAACCCTCTCAAACGGGAGGTGTAGGGGAGAGAGGGTAGCTTCGTTTTCCGTGGAACGGGGGGGGGGGGGGGAAGTCGTTTCGAATATTACCATGAAGACGGTCATTAGAGACGGCCGCGCGCAATTCTTTGCACGTTAATTCACGTCGTTGCGTCAGCGTGCGACCCTCGACACCCCCCTCGGCCACTATCGATCAGCAAATAATAGAGCGTTCTCTCTCTCTAGCTGGCTGTCGATTAACGTAGCCGAACGCCGGCCATTAACAGCGGCAATTTCGACGAGTATTAAGTGTTTATAGATCCTGCGTCGACCTTTATCGCGGCCGGGTAATAAATATAAATCGACCATCCGAACGGTGCGACGCCGGAGGTGGCGAACGCTCTCTGCAATTTTTATGGAAAGTAATTTTTTTCCGGTGCGCAATTTCCGATCCGAAACATGCTCGCATGGGGAGTCTGGTTTCATTAAAGAAACCGTCATTGAAAATACTGAGCACGGACACGAACGAAGCTGCACGCCTGGTTATTTCGGAAAATTGTTTCAACGGGATTACGCAATTCGCTATTAGCCGTAAATAGGTTTCGCACGGGCGGATAGCTTGATTGAACGTTGACGGAACAACTGGCGTTCATATGTAAATATACGGCGCGCTACCCCTCCGTCTGTGTGGTATATAATGGGTGATACACGGTGGGAAAATTTCATTTAGTTTCGAGGTTTAACGATACGAATTCGATCCGATCACACGCCAGTCATTTGTCTTTAATTTCCGTTTTACGACGCCGACGCTTGCCTATTCCAAGTCCACGCGGACCCATAAAATTTATGCTGATGGAGGGACGCAACGCGCGGCCCGCAATTCCACAGAAGCTCATTGGAATCCCGCCACGGCTACTAAAACGAACGCGGAGATCGATCCTCCTTTACGTGTTGCCCGTGTGTCACCGATGCCGAGCAAGTAGTACGAGTCAACGTATCGAACGCCGCTAAAGGGAACAGCCGTACGTATTTCCCCTCTGACGTGTTGAGTGCAGAAATTACATTGCACCGACGAGCGAGAGAAACGGAAAAATGCAGCTGAAATATTTGTATATTTATTAAAAATGAAATTGGTTGCTAATTATCGTGGGTTGCTCTCGGAAATAAACTACGATTGGTAGAAGAGGTTCATCTTCCTTCGTAACTGTATTTTCCCCTCTGACGCGTTGAGTGCAGAAATTTAATTGCACCGGCGAACGGGAGAAACGGAAAAGTGCAGCTGAAATGTTTGTATATTTATTAAACATGAAATTGGTTACAAATTATCGTGGGTTGCACTTGGAAATAAACTACGATTGGTAGAAGAGGTTCATCTTCCTTTGTGATAGTTTCTTTTTACGGAACATATGCAATCAAGTAGTACGAGTCAATGAACGACGGTAAAGGGAACAATCGCAACTTCCTTTCCTGGGAATGAACAAAAGGAACAAGTGAATGGCTTTATGCTGTAGAATATTTTTATGTTTTCATGGATCCTGGTATTTTCAAATGATAACATTGATTTATCGTGGCTCTTATCCAGCCTTAGAAATAATCTGAAATGGTGCTTCTGTTTCCTTTACAAATGTTTTCTTTCACAGAACAGATCCGATCAAGTGATACGAGTCAACGTATCGAACGTTGTTAAAGGAAACAACGTATATTTTTATCTTGCGCAGTAAATGCAGAAATTGCACTCGATGCTGTATAAAAGAGAGGAGAAAGTACAAAGCTTTGTATCGGAGAATATTTTCACATGAGCAAGCCTGTCACGTTTTCAGAGTAAAATTGATTATTAATTATTAAATATAACATAAGTTTCGTGTATTCTTACGTACCGTGCAAGTAGTCCGAGTCGATGCATGGTACGGCACTGTGAATAATTTCTTATATATTCCACCTGTGCCTGGAAATGTGAAATTTACGGACACGTGTTATTTTTCACAGAAATTTGAATAACAGCTAGTAATTAAAAAGTGCGAAACATTGTAAAAATTCTTGATTCCATCAACTTTTTCATTTTTCCAGAAATTCTCTGCATATTCTAAACTCTCAATTGTTCAGTTTCTCATTGTGCACTGAATATTCCGGTTCTGCAATTTTACCAAAACCTCAATTAACCATCTCCCACTGTTCCCGAATGAAACAAATAAATACGAACCAAACGGCACCGTGTTTGGTCTCGTATTAATCAAAAAATCACAAAAGCTTCACCGAACTGAAAAAGATTTGTCACTGGATTATCATAGTCTCGCCGGTACTCTAAGTAGGACGTAAGCGACGCTTTGATCCCAAAGTTTTCGCGTACACCGTTGTACACTGTGCTTCCACTTGGTTTCGATGTGACGCGGTAATGAACGTTCATTATCCTTGCCACGTGTCCCGATCGTGCCGATTGTATTCGCGCAAGTGGTACAAGTCAACGTGTATCGGCAATCGATGGTTCTATTCTAAACGCGGGGTTTAACGTTGCGCCTCTTCAAAGAGGGAATCAGCTGCGGATCTTCATAATTTAGTTCTGTTAACAGTAGGCGAAGGTAGAATTAATCAAGTAGATCGTCTGGGAACCCCGGTGATTCCTATTGGATGGCGTTTCGACGAAATGGGGTCGGGCCTCTATCGGAGTGGTAATATCCTCTTTATTCGAGTCAGATCGAGTGTGTCTCGTCAAGTTACAGCGCTTGATATATGCAACCTCGCACGCGGATATCCGTTATGCGTGCTATCTGGATGCGCGCGTGCACGTTGAACACAGAGCCAACGGCGTACAATGGTACAAAGTCAATATAATTATGCTTCCGCGACCCGGCCGTGGATGCCCCCAACGTTAATGCAGATCTCGGCAGCACAGACAAAGGATCCGGGATGGAATAATTTAAATGTGCCTGTCGCCGCGCCGGACTGATAATAATATTAATAATAATAACGCGTGAAATCTAGGCCGAACCGACCGAACTACGGGCAAAGGGGGTGGAATATGTTTTGTATGGCCGCGCCAGAGAGTAGCTTAACTCGGTCAGCTCAGAATTTAAACGGCTTTTAAACTGGCCAGGCCCGAAGCGGTCCGTTTTCATTTCCTTCCTTTCCAGTGACCTTCCAGCCCCTAGATACAGGGCGAAAATAATACCAGAAGACGCGACCCGTATGCCTTCGACTTTCCTGAACAAATAGTCTATCAGGTTATTTCGAAAGTCTTGATACTAACAGTGGGATTGAACGAGTTGCTTTCTACAGCTTCTTCGTGCTTGCAACGCGTTATGTTCACAGTTTCTCTTAATATTTACAGAGAAGTTCTGCGTGGTATTTGAATGAATCCACAGCTCGATGCCTTTTTTGCTGTAACCTTTTTACGGAATAGTAGAATAGAATCGAATAATGTTCCTCGTGAATGGACTGCACGGGTGTAAATATTTCATCCGTTTAGGCGCATTCGGTCCGAGCCGATTTTTCCAGTTTTGATGTAATCAAGTTGTCCCGGTTGACTGGCTCGTTTCGTATTAATGCGATCCACCCTCCGGAACGATACCGTTAAAATCTCCCGGACCGCGAAATCGGTTTGGATACGGTTTGGGTCTCTCGTGAAAACATTTCAAGAGCATATCAGACCGGGAGACAGCGACACCATAAAACGAGGTGATCGGGTTAGACCGCGGAAAGGCGGGGGAGAGAATAGGAAGGTGGGGTGGGATGCAAGCGATTTAAATGCTTAACATGTAAATCCCCGCAGCGGGCGCGACGCTATTTCAGCCGGCGTTAATGTTTGACCGCGATATTACCAGGAACAAAACAGTGGGCCAATCCGAACGAGCCGCGTTTGCGCCGGAATATAAATTAGCCCCGACCGCGACGAGTCACCCGTACGCGCCTGCACGTCATCCGCCCCTGTCGGATTATATGCGAATATCTTACCGTATACCGAATATCAGGTGGATCGATGGAGGCGGGGGGAATTCGGCTCAATAGAAATTCTTCCCCCGACTGCTTGGAAATTGCCGTAATATTTTTTCTCGGTGACGTTTAAATTGGAGGCCTGTCGCGAGGGGTTGGCCTCTCGCGCTGGGGTGGCTCCGATATCGATAACGAGCGCACGATCATTAAACCTGCTTGATCGATGAAAAACATTCGAGTCAATGCGCTGCGAATCAATATAAATAAAACGCAGTGCTGTGCAGTATGTCAACTATCCAACTGTTCCAACATAATTTTATAACATCATTACAGTAATTGTGCGAGTTCCATTTACGTCAATAACAACGTGTTTTCAATTTGTCTTCGAAATTGTTGTATTTCCTGGTTGACGAACGCATAGCTCCACTCTCGCGGATAATTATAAATTCTACAGGGTGTATCAAGTGATTCGACACCCGATGACGTCTTTGTCACCGATTCAGCTGTTGTTTCGGCTTCGATCAACGTAATAACGATGTTTTCCGTGGCAATTTTCAAGCAGCTCGTTCCGCCGACTCCTTCGACGGGTGGAAATCCATTTATCCAGCGGGAAAATGTTCCGAGACGAAATTCGGGCGTCTTATTCATTCTTAGACGTTCGCTGCGGTAATTTTACGCTCGGCGCAATATCTCGGATTTAATTAGCCACTCGAGTGAGAACGGAAACAAGTCGGCGGCCGCTCGCCTGTTCCGCGGATCTGCAACTGATGTAAACATAATTGCACCCCGGCCTTACGGATTTCAGAGTCTTACGTCTTGGCCGTGCGATGAATGCGGAAAGAATTCAGTAGAGTAGAACTCAGTAGGTCGGACCGTTTTTTCCACTTTCCATTGAAATCGTGATCGATTCCCTCGGACGTTGCTAGATGATTGAAGCTGCAAAGCTCCGCAGCGATTATCTTAACACAGAGTCTCATTAAACGTGGGGCTGTTCCACCGACAGCGACTGTTTTCATATTTTATCAACAGCAAGAAATAGGATCTCGTGTTATTAATCTTTTTGATGATGTTTTACTTATAAATTACATCGAGTACACTTCTGTGTACCAATGCATTTGTCACGACCGATGGTCCAACCATTGGTAATAATTGATAAATAATCATGAATGCAAATGTTTCTTAATTTTGTTTAATACTTTCTCTAATAATAATTTTAATAAATTCTAATAAATTCATTACCAATACAAATTCTACTGTAATTTCTTTCGAGGTTACAACCGTGCAACGACCACAATTCTTTACATTTACATTTAACGACGCTGTCATTTTGATCGTTAGTGTAAAGTAATTCCGCTCTCGTACAGCCCGACATTAGTTTCATTGTCGAGGTCAGGTCTCATCCTCTATGCAGACACATAACTCTTCCACGTTGGCGAACATCCGGGCTACAATTGTACTCGAAATGTATAATGACCTACAGGACTGGCAAGGTAATCATAATCCTCCCTGATTACGAACAAGTACGAAGTGATTCAAAATGTTAGTGCTTCATTCTCTCTCTTTCTCTCTCTGTAGAAATTCATTACCGCGATTTACAGTCGTTTGTTCCCGTGACGCTTGAACCGAGTGCGTGATATTCGCTGTTCATTAATTGTATAGCAAATATTAGGCGTACAAATTAAATCGCCGCCCTCGCAATTATTCTTCGCAACTGTGTTCTGTATCCAAATTTTTCGGGATCATTAATCACGCAAAACAATTTAAGAGAAAATGAAAATGAAAAACGGAGTTGACCTTTATACGATCTCTATTTACCCGGCTTGTATGTACTTTTTAATGACTCTCCTTAGAGTTACATTTCTTTCGAAAGAGTGTAAACCTATATGCAACAGCTTATATCTGCATAGAAACAATTATCTTAAAAACTAATTAAATTATGAATATCGTTGTATTTAAATTACACAATTATGCTAATTGAATCACGACAAATTCTTTTTACACAAAGACGGTGCAACTACGATGAAACTGTAAAGTAATTGTTGGCGAAGGGGATGAAGAGCAAGAGAACGTTTGCGGGAGGAATAGTCTTCCGCTGCGCGTTCGAGGGTGGAAATAAAGAAATAAAGAACGCTTTTGCAACGGGGTGGAAGGTTCAGCAAATCTCTCGCCTAAAATCAGGACGCAAACATGCCACGAGGGGAAGATACGCAAAGTGGCAACCGCTCTACGCGAAAGGTCCTCCCTTCCGCCACCAATTCACTTTCCGACGGTGTTATCATTCCGCGCGCGCGACCGCCATGGCACTCGCGGCGCTCTCTTTATTTATTTTACGAGACCGGCATGCGAGAGCAACGACAACGCGGCAAAAATTGCCTGCCGGCTGCGAGCAACCCACGGTTCACCCACGGTTCACCCACGGCAATATCGTTTCGACATTAAGGAAACGATTCGCGCGGCCTCCAATTTCTCCTCCCATTTGCGGCCCATTTCCCTGCAGACCGTCTTCCCCGCTTTTACACAGGGTCATAGAGAAAGGAAACCATTTAACCCTCATCCCGCAATTCTTCCCGCTCACCCCGCAACGCCAAATTGACGCGAACCACATTTTCCTCGCAGATTAAAAATTTCTTCGGGGGTGCGAAAAGTATTTTAAACTATTATAATTTTAAGAATCGTTCTCATCTTGTTTGTACGTAAACCAGTGTTCCTTGAATCGATCGAGTCGGGACTTATACAGGGTGGTCCACCTAAGTAAGGCCACGTAAATATCTTCTCTAATTATGGTGGTGCAAAAAATATTTTGTATGCTATTTGAATGGTGTGATAAAACCATTCTATTGGAAAGAATTTTTTTTTCTTGAAAGCTGTTCGTGTTGCGCCACCCGTTATATTCTAAATGTTATTTACGTATAATTGTATAATTTTTTTATTTCATCGTGTAGCTGACGTAGAAATGCGTTCAGTTCACGAGCGATTCAATATTTAAAACACAACAACCGGTTCTTTTGTTCGCGCGGTTAAGACTGTTCGACAAGATTCGGCACCGTTCCGCAACGGGATTTGTTATTTCGGGGTCCGACAGAGAATCGAAGGGGATTGAATTCATTTCAGTTCACGGCAAGAACTTAATTAAATTCGCCGTGGGGGCAGGAAAGGAGGGTGGGGCAGCGCGCTTCATCGAAATTGATCCCGGCGGTGGCGTGCAACGGCCGCGGCGCACGCAAAACCATGCTAATTATTGTGTCCCCTCATCGAACCGCGTAAACGCCAGCGTGCACGATGCAGCGACTGCGCGTGGATTTGCAGCACCCTGCCCAATCAAACGAGAATCGAAGAACACAGAGATGTTTTTAACTTTTACCTTTAATGCATCTTCATCATACTCTCTCGTATTTTGAACATTTTCGAGGAAAGTGAGTCTTCAGTTTTTCATCCACTACTTCGTATAAAAATGTCTTGGATGAAAATGGATACGGAATACGAAAGTAGAATCTTCAAGCTTCAAAATGAACCCAAGTATATTGCTCTACGATTCTTCCTCGCGATCTTATACAATTTTGAATATTCTGTAAACCATACTCCTTCACAAATTGTTTCCGACGAACATTGTCCATGCAATTTTTTATCGAGCGACTCCTGGCGAAACAGATATTTTCCAGAAGGTCCACGCAGGTGAATCCAGTAACGGTAGAGTCAGTTTAATTTTGCCGACCGATTTCTCGAGGAACGGTACGCGGAGTTCGAGGCAATTCGTGGAATTTTCATCGATCTTCGGGATCGATTTGCAAGCTGCAATATTCTTCGCGGAATGCAGCCAGCAGCGCAGCGGTCGCAGTCGCATCGTGAAACAAATTCGGCCCCTCGTTTTCCGGGGAAACAGCCGTCGAAACGACCGGCTGACCGTACCGTTCCGTGCCATACCGTACGCGCGCGTATATCACTGTGACGCGGCGGCCTCGGTTTATATTAAAGATTTCGATAACCGTTCCATCGTGAAGTGAACTCGAGCGGGTTCGAGTCGCGCGCGCTATCACGGCACCGAGCTTCGAATATCCGAAACCGTTCCCCGGTCTGCGAAACGTTCGACCGCACGGTATCCGATACCGCGCGAGCTCGACTCTTGGACACGCCGATTCTCGAATCTAATCGCGGCTCGACCCAGATAACGGTTGACAGAAGCACCCGGGCTTTCTACCAGCAGGACGTGCACCGCGATATTTGGTATTCGTCCGCGATTGAATTAAAGGCGCTCTCGCATCCTCCCTCCCTCCATCCCTCACCTCCTCTTTCACTCGGCAATATTCGCGAGGAAATTATTCGAATATATTGCGAAATTGATTCGTCGCAACTTCGCTTTTACCTTTAATACGCACTGTGGCCTGACACACGATTCCCGATAGGAGATGATAGCTCCGAACCACATTTCGCAGTATTTCGGATCACGGTAACTGTGAATCGTTGTGCAAAAATGTGCTCGATTGCAGGAAGCAAAGTTAGATTGAATGACAAGAACAGGCGTGAAGGCCCCGATCATGGCCCTCCGGTAGTTTACGAATAATGGGTCCCCGTCACCTTTCCTTAACAAAAAAAGGAAGCAAGGGTTAAATAAAAATTATTATTTATTATAGAAGGACTGGAACCCTTTTACATAACTGTTATAGCGGACGGACGAGGGCAATATATAGCAATTAATTAATTAATTAATTTGATACATCGAAAGCAACGTAACAATATTTTGTCGGATTCTACCTAGTTTTTTTCTGTTTTATATTCCATCCAGGAATATGGTCCTGGCTCTCGCGAACAGTGTTGCAAATAAACAAAAGAGACGGCGAACGAAAGGAACTAAGTCTGAACCCGAAAAGTAGTAAAAAAGTCACGTCCGTGTCGTAAATTCGATCGAATGTATTCCGAACAAAATGTGATCCATCGAATGAACGGGTGGCCCCCGAAGCTTTCGTTCTCATTTCCGAGTGATTTCGAAAATTGGTTAAGCGATAAAGCAGCCTCGCATTTCAAATCGAGTGCCCCGCTCTTCGATGTTACTGAACGCTATTGATTCCCTTGTACCTTTACCGATTTTCTCTCTGTGTCGAACGAGAATTAGGCGCCGTTCGATTTTTCACCCGTAAAGTTCGCCGTGAATTTCGAAATGCTCATCGTTTCATCGTGAATTGCTAAATCGAATTGTAAATAAAGATAGAAATTTCGAATTCGGTTATACTTTATGATAGCGTTTGATCGTCGGGGACTCCGGTCGTTTCTGTTCGAGCACTAAACGCCCGGAAATAGAGCCGTTAAAGGTAATTGTTGGCAAATATAATGTGCGCTATCCCACGGTCTATGTTCGTTACGTTATTCTATACCGGCACGTGGAACGAGCAAACAATGGTCGGGCAATATTTCAATTATGATTTCAATCATCCGTTCGACGATTCGAGCATAAGAATTAACAGATACGGTCGAGCAATTTTCTATACAGGTTGATGAACGAAAATTTTTTAAATTGAAAATGTCAATACATCGTTTCTCCTGTGTTGAACTAAGTCTCCTAAGATGATAATTTTTCCAAAAACCAATTTCCCAGGTATCTCCAACGATGCAGAGATGTTTCTACCGTTTCTATCGTGACGAAATTGAACTGAAGACTGCCGTTTTGGCGGAGAGTGTACCCCAGCGGTGAATAAGTTCTAAGAGCTTAACGCGAAGTAATTCCCGCGATAGTAACGATCAATTAAGTGCATCTGGAACATCCTGTTAACGCAGCGACTACGCAGCTACAGCACGAGCCAGCCACGATTACGCCGTTCCTTGGATGAGAGCGCATACCGGGGCTCCAGACGAGAGTGTTGCCGGCGAAAATTGCCGGCGAGAATAATGTTTGATCCAATTTACATTCGTCTCTGCGGGACTGCCTTTGGTATTCGGGCTTGCCGCGGAACCGCCCTCGTCTAGGTATCATTATCGTTACCGTGGCCGAAAGAGTGCGCAATTAATTCCATTCCGCGGCAGATATCATTAGTTTCGCCGGTGGTAGAAGCGTTCCTGGAATAGAATACCGGTCAAGGATACCAGGGATTCAATGCCGAATCATTGATTCCAGAAATGAAAACCAGGAGAGAGAGAGAGTGAGTTCATGGCCGATGGAACGCGAGATGTTTCCTCGAGGGATCCAGGACTGGAGCGGCACTGCTCATCGAAACGCGTAAGACAGAAACGGCCTATTTCCGCGCCGTCTAATGAGAAGCCACTAGATCCTTCTAGCTCATTAGACGAAATACCCGACCGAGAGAAGAAACTCGCGAGACACCGAGTCACGTACCGCAGCACCGTCTTCTGGAGAGAAAAGACTCCCCCGAGGACCACCGATGTTACCCCCCCAACTGATCGATCGCCTGCACACTTTCGATTATCGATTCCACGAGATTGATCGCTTTCCAACTTCCCCGGACTATCGGTTACATTATGGATGCGACGACCGATCAGGGGAATCTGTTACCCCCTCTCTGCCCGGAGCAGTCACGTGACGTACGCACGACGGAGACGTAGAGTGGGGGGAATACAACTTAATCTGGCTGTGAGATTGCTATTTGAATATAATATAAGATCGGCTATTTTCCCAAAGGTAACGCGGCGAAAACATTTTCTGTGAACATTGTTACCATTGGAACACTGACGAGGTGCATTCGATCTCGAATTCGAATAATACAGAATTGGCTAGCAGAGTTCTCACGGTCTCTTCGGTAGTATCGATTTCAGGTTGCCGTTGAATCGGTTAATTCCATAAAATCAGCCCGCAGCAGATAAGTTTACCGATGCCGGTGGAACACAATTAGTATTTCCTTGAATTATACCGCGCGGTTACATACATTACGGGCGGTCTGGATTTACTGGCCGATTGTAAATCGCTGACCGGAAATTTCATTTTCGCGTGGGCTTTTTGCGCGTGTGGTTTATTCAACCCCATTCATTTATATCGATCGAGACACGCGGGAGAACATAGAATGCTCCAAGAATAAAGATAGCCGAAGACAACCATTCTTGCACCTTTTATTTTACAAGATATTTATAAAAACTTAATGTGTTAAAATACAATTTTCTTTCAAATAAAATGTTTGTGGAAATTGAGAGCATTCAACATTTGTTATTAACAATAATACGATCGATATAAGAAACTTATCTAGCGATTCGCCATCGAGATCTAATTTAATCCACCATGCTTAAATGAGTGGAAAGAGCCCGGGTTTCCATAAATCTGGTGTATTTGTTATAACACGCTGGCGGGACCAAAAAACGGAAGATAGAATAAACATAGTAGAAGCGCAGCAGCGTTGCAAGCACGGACCACTCTCCAGCTTTAATTCATTGCTCTGGGTAAGCAAGATATGTAGGCCATCCGTAACGTTTACACTTCAGATAAATGTTGTCTGCCTGGCGAAAGCAGAATTTTGAGAATTAAGAAGGAATTCATTAGAACGGGTTGATGATTCGGAAGTAGGGCTTGTGTGCCAGATTTATTACTAGCTTCGCTACGTAAGCGAAATTATAGTCCGAGTGTGGAGAGGATTTTTTTCAAATGGTCTTTTATTCTCATCAACTGGATAACTCGATGTGAAAAGCCTGTGTACTCAAAGATCTACTCTATATCAATTAGATCGATTTGACAAATAATTGGATCGTCCTGTGCAATCTTATTGTTGCAATGCAGGTGGACAATTGTATATTTTCCGTGAACTACACTGTGTTTTACGTTACTCGAGTAATTACCGAAGACTGTTAAATACAGTGGTGGAATAAAGCTCGGAAGAAAATATCGTTCCGCTAATAGGTGAGGTTTTGTCTGGACTCCCGCGACGCTTTCTAAACCGGAGAACGGGTTGAACAAAAAGGGGCGGCGATTCCTGTGTAATTTCGCGAATACCGTTCCTCGTTTTGTGGGTCCCGCGGGCTGAAAGACAGCGCGAGAAGTCGTTGAACAAGCCGGTTCGTCGAAACATTAATTAAACAGCACGGAATAGGACGAAACTGCCGGTGTGAGGGTAGGGGTCGCGACGCGCGTTTAATTTAAACCGAGAAAAATCACCGGTGTCCTGTAGCTAGCATCTAATTAACTCGAACCACCACGGTTCTTTCAGTTCTCGTTTTTCCTTTTCGCGAGCGGGTCCGGGTCGGGAACGCGGACAAAGCTTGGGTCCCGGCGCTTTGTTTCGCACAAAAGCACACCGGCCGCGGGGAAAAATAATGGAAAAATGTAATAAATCGCGTGATTAATTAAGTCACATTTCCCGTTATTCGTGGAACCTATCCGCCGAGACGTGACGTCCATTCTTAACGACGGGACGCGCGTTTCGTCGCGCCATCGTCCATTATTTACCAAGACGACCGACAACAAGAACTCGGCCGTTGGCAATTAATAATCCACCGATGCTTGGCGATGCAGCGCGATGAAAATACTGCGTCACGCTCTCGAACCGTCAGATTTCGAATCGATAAGTAATTAACGCGATATCTTCGCCATTATTCTTTACGACCGCGCTGGAACTGACACGGTTCCTAGCGACCTGTTAAATCTCGCGAAAAAAACACCCAATTTTTCTAATACATTTACCATTCTGCGTTTCACCTACTCGTTTCCGTCATAATTGGATCTTTCCACAAAAAGAAATAACCCCAGGATCATTTTCGGGACACTTAAACTTAATGAAATGAACAGTTTCATTTATTAACACATTTTTATCGTTTGACGCAATTATTAATTTTCTTGAAAATGGTGCAAACATTGACCGAAACGTCGAAATTTGAAATTTTATAAGTTGCAGACTTGCTTGCGAGTAACTATTTGATCGAACAATTGCGCCGTTAACATCAATATTCTTTGTTAAACCAATTTGCGATCGGCAGAAAAGAAAATTGATGTGAAATAACCTAACCTTTCCTAGAAAAACAACTCCCTTTCCCGAGTAGGTTCACAAAGTTCCGGAATGTTTATTTCAAGTACTTGCCGCTTCTCTTTTCCTTTTCTTGGCCTGGAAGAAGACCTCTGCTAATTTCGTCGAGCACCGGGGCTCGTCTGAACGGTAACCAAGAGAAGATCGTCTCGTTTCCCGTTCGCAAATTGAAAGAAACTGTTTTCGTATCGAGCGTGACTCTCGTTGAAGATGCTGCCTGCTTCGGTATATCCGGGGGATCGACTTAGCGAGAGATCGTCGGGTTGAGCTGGCAATCAGAAGTGTCAACAGTTTCATTGTGTACGCAACGCGCAAACACGAGCAGGCTTACAAGATCGATTATCGAGGAGCGGATCGCGTTCGAGTCGCGCACCCCTTTTCGATCGAATGTCACGACGTTTCCTCGGCAGTTCCATCCCTCCGCCGCCCCTCGTTGATTAAGACGCCGCGACGAACGGTCTCCGAGCAGTTTTTAATGAAGCGGCGTTTCGCGAAATGGTAAATTGATTGGAACAAAGAGGGCGAGTGTTTGCGAGAGCTTTCGCGAGACCAGACTCGACACAGGGGGGCAAAGGAAGCACTATTAATTACAGTCGAACCATTGCTACCGAAGCAATTAGACAGTCGACGAATCTGAGAAGCTCTTAAAATTAATAAGGTGTGTTGAAACACAGATGCAACATCACAGTCGCCAGATTAAGACTTGCTTTCCCCCTCTAGAATAATATAATATATTTCATGGACACGTGACTAACCCGGTATCGACAGAGAGGGGGCAAATATTCCCCTCGATTCGTTCTCCATCGAACTAGAGCCTCGTTATTGTTGAATGAAACAGGGGAAAAACCGTACTTCAAATTCGTTGGAAAGGGGAGGGTTCAATCTTCGAATCTAAGGAGGATTCATTCGCGAATAAAATTGTTTAACGTTTTTGTAGAGGTTTCAATTTTGAACATTTTCGTGGAAAATGGGTCTTCAGTTTTTCATCCGCCGCATCGTGTGAAAATGTCGTAATGGGAAGTGAATAGTGGGACACGGAAGTAGAATCTTCTAGCTTTAAAATGTTCTTGGATTTTGTTTTTTATCGAGAGGTTAGAATTAGTTCACCGCACGACGAGAAGGGATTTCGGAAAAATTGCAATTGGTCGGAATTGCAGGGAAAATACTGAACGTTGTTTTTTCAACTTTTTTTGCGTGTGTCTATATTGGAGATTTGAAAAATTCATTTTGTTTGCCGAACGTCTCTCGTTTTCCCAATTCGATTTGATCAATCCCTGTAACGACGCTTCAACTATTCTGCAATGTTTAGCAACATTAAAACGGTGATGTCGCCGTAAAATGATTTGTGAGGTAAACAGAGAATTAACAATTTTCCACATACATCAACGAGCGGGAAGAAAAACGTGTCGCAACGGCACGAGGGACGGTCAAGTAGTGAAACAACAGTTCCCAACAAATTTTCATCACGGACCCTTCTCACCCGGATAAAAACTTTCATCACTCCCGGGTGGGATATCAATCATTTCCGAAACTTTCTTTAAATGAATGTTTCATACTCATTTTAAACTATTAATTAGAGCTGGGAAACTAATTTGCGCAGAAGCTGGTAAAACCGGCCACGCGATAATCGATTCAAAGTTACTCCGAAGTAGATATAGCCAGTAATAAATCAGCCAACGGTTCGAGCTCTTTTAACGAATTTTATTTTCTGCCAGACGAACGTGTCCCTGAAGTTTAAACGATTTTCTTGGCTTCCGAGTTCTCTCTCCCTCCGAGGTTTAGTCGTGCCGCATACATTATAGCGAAATTACGCGAACGTCAGATGGTAGGACGCCATCAGACTCCCACGGAAGTTCATTCCCTCGTCGCAGATCCGCTCCAACGGTCTGTTGATCCGTTTTCCGAACGTGCTTCGCCGAACATCGCCGACAAGTTCGACGAGAACCGAGACAGCGAGTACGGTTGTCGAGATTCGTTCAGGCGACTGCAGCATACCCGATGACCATAACCGCGAGAACCGCTACGCCCCTCCGTCCATCCCCTAGCACATTTTATCCCGGCCCATTTCGCGGAGGCAGAAAGCCGGTTGACATCTTTTCAGTTCACTTTTTTCTCACCGGGAAGTAACTACCCGAGCTCGATGTCTCGAGCTTTTCTTCCGCGGCGTATCTCCTTATCGCGTTCTAAAATATGCACGCGACCGCGATTCTTCTATGTCGTGGAAAATCGCTCGATCGAGGCGGAGACCGTGGAAAAAGAGTCCCGCAGCGTCTCCTCCGCGAGATTATTGTCTCGGAAGAGATATTGTTTGAGTTGATAGCGAACTTAGGAATACCGAGCGGAAATCAGTCGTCTGAGAACGCCTACAGGATCCTGGAACTCAAAAATCTACCCCTCGAGGGCTGCGATCTCAAAATCCGATATTATTCGTGTTATTTATTGTATCGGTTTAATGCAGCGACAAAACTATTTTCTTTTCAATCCTCGGATACATTTCAGTCTTGATTATCTTTCTTTCCAATATTTATTTATTCCCGTTAACGTTTAACGCATTTCAGGTTCCACCGAAACACTGTATCATTTAAGATATTTCCAGATCAATACTCAGTCCGGACCATGGCGGTCGCGTCGTTAGTATTCAGTTTACAGTAATCATCAAATTCATTGCACAATACTTCATTAACCGTGTAAATATACATTCGTGTACGTATTAAACATTAATTGCGCAGTGATTTAAATCGCAAATCCATGTGCGACACATATTTCATAATTCGCCTGCAGATGTTCATGCAAATTTCCATTTTTACTCGCAATTTTCAGTAGTTTTCAACAAGAAGCGACCAAAATTTACGTCGAATATTATTCAAATTTTGATTTCGCTGTTGCTTGATAATATTTCTGTACACAGTTTCAAACGTCGACAAGCTGAAATTTGCAATTAAATGTGAGATCGTGTGAAAGCTTTTTGAGAAAGTTCCCTCTCAGAATTACTATTGGCATACAGAGAAGGAAAATAAGAAAAAAGATAGGAAATATATGTATATATAATATTTTTTAATGCATCGTTGATTTAGTCCAAAGCCGATTCTTACGAAGCGTGCAGTTACGTGCGCATAATATTTAGCGCATAGGTGTATGTGTATGCAGTCGATGATCGATGGAGCAGTAAAACCGATCAGGCTACGGTCAGGCGTCATTCGTTCGGTGGAAAAATTGTTTACCCTGTGAATGAAGCGAGAGTGCAGGTCAGTGAACAATTCTTGAACATTGTCAAATATTGGTGTCGCGCTAGTGAAAGTGAAAGCAAGTTCGTCGTCGTACCTCTTCTCGTCACTGACCTATTCTCCGTTAACAGTTTTCGATCGCCTGGTTTAAAAGTAATAGAGTCGGAGCGCCATGCTCGATCGGGGCCGCGATTATATTAATATTTCACCGAACAATGACCGGGGATCCGGGCGTGTTCCATTTGTCAAGCTTCCTTTCCCGACGCGATTCGCGCGGGACCGTGAACCAATCAGCTGTCACGACGTACACAAAAGACGCGTCCGATGACAGGCCAGCAAACAAGTGGCAGATTAATTTCGGGCTGACAGTTTAATTGCTCCGGCCCGGATTAAACGCGCGCCGCGGAAGGGCCAGCTGGACATTTTTCACGGCCAGCCGAATAAATAACGCCGTTCTGACGAACGGACGAGTTCCCGTCACTCTGGAATTTCAATTTTCACCGTCATCCGCCCGGAGAGCCGATATAAAACATGCAGAGAAACACCGTGACGCACCCCTCCCCTCCACGACTGCATTCAGGCAATTTTTCAGAGGCCTGAAAAACCGTTCACTCTAGAAACAGCTCAACACTACTGGCAGTTGACTCCGCCGTCGATGGAGTTACAACAATATGTTACGTGGTTACACAAAAATTGGTAAAAAATTTCGGTGAACACATTCTGGTCGATTTTGTATACGTATATCAAGCACAATAGTGCACGTATGTAGGACGAATGGTTCGTTGTGCGTGCGTTAACGAAATCCTTCATGGCCATCCCAATGATACTCTTGAGTCAAAAATACAAAGTGCCATTTTAAAAAATGAAGGTAACCTAGACAATACTACAGAAAAAATTTTTTTCGTACTTGTTTTTGTTGCTATATATTTTGAGTTTTTTCTCCAGTTCTGCAGGTTTAAACATTGGGGTGCGAAAAGACCCCGTGCGCCCACTAACGTAAGTTTATAGATTAACAATAAAAATGTTGACTAGCCAGATTGGTCGAATAGCAGTCTGTGCGTCGAAAGGAAACTGTGTACACGGTGTTCTGCTCTGATCCAGCGACAGCGCAACGAGCCGCGAGGAAAGTGAAAAGCCGTGGAGCACGTAGGAAAAGATAATATTCTCGGCTGGGTAATAACCCTGTCGAGCCGTGGCCATTTGGCGAGGCAGTTTCCGGCGAGCACGGGGCCGGTCGGACACCTGCGAAAACGGTCGAGAGTTCGCCATTATTGCTTCCGCGAATTGGATTCGGCGAGCTTACGGCGCGGCTCTCTCGAAAATCTGCTGGCCGTACGAGCTCGTGTGGTCGTTGCTCGGTCGAAAACGCCCTGAATTGGCGGCCGGGGATTCCACGGGGGTGGCCACCCGTTCTTGAAACTTACCGGCGGCGTTCCCGAGGCGACACTCGCGTGCACGTTTCTTGCCGGGTCTCGCCTTTTGTCCGGCGAATTAAATCGTTCGCGAACGGAGAATTGGAAAGAATCGCCAGGAAAATGGCGTCGCGGACCGTTCGCGCGACGATTCCTGCCTAAGCCGGCGGAATAACTGCTTCCGGTGGATTATTATCGCCGGCGAACGGAGCATTTCTCACCCCTAAATTCGTTTTTGCTGATTGCGTCCCCGGTCGAAAAACAAAATGGTAGTTCCGCGGTGCCCGTCTTACCAGCCTCGATCTGGGACAGTGGAGACCCGGGTCAAAGCGTGCACTTGCTTCTGATTAAAAAGCACGCGACCCGAAATGCGCAGGCAGTGGTGTAGGTCAACGAATATCGCGACGAGGTGAATTCGAGCTCGCAAAAGAATCCCGTCGCCGGATCGACCATTCGAGACTCGATACGAAACTTGATACAATAATCAACTCGCAGCCGGAGATGATCCGTAAATAAAATTTGGATCCGGTCGATCGTTTGCAACCAACCCCTTGTCGTATAATTTCCTTTACAGTCGCAGCGACTAAAACGTCTTGAAAATCCGCCAAGGGGTTGATTACCATTTTGTGGAAGATAAGTAAGCGTTCTGTGATTATGAACGGGAGCGTACATTAATCGTCCAAACCGGTGGTCCGCGAGGATAATCGCGAAAATCGAATTAAGGGCACGGACTATCATCGACGGCCAGGCTGTACGCTCCATTTGCGGGCTGCCCATTTTAAAAACAGTTTCCAAATCGAAGAACCCCATTGGCATCGGATCCCGCAGGAATTTCACAAAGTAGCTCTCTGCCGACCTCGGAAAACCGTTGTCCCCTCCCGATCCCTGGGAAACGGTGATCATGCCGCCGGCATACAGTAAAATTTACCCGCGCGCACACAGTCAAACGGAGAGCATGCACCCCGGTACAAGTTCTACCACGTTGCACGCGGAAGGAACTGCAGCGCATAACGACAGCGCCGAACAATAGCTTTCGACCATCTATGTCGATCACGTCGCCTGCACCACCGTCTCCTACCTCCCCCCAACCATGCGGCAAGAAGGGAGGGAAGAGTTTTCTGGTTTCTTTTGTCGTCGAAGAGGCCCGGTCTGAACACCCGACACCAAATCGATATTCCCTATGCCGCGTAACAATCGAATTCTGCAGGGAATATCCTCGGCAAGCGCCTATTCGCTGCTGTCTTACGACCCTTCGCTGTCCCGGGCTCGTTCCAACCCGCATCTTCCGCCCCATCGACCGGGTTTGCCACGATCAAGCTTCTCCCAGAATTGTATTGGCTCGCCCCGAACGTCCTGATACCGTTTCACCTTTAATTTTGCTCTCTGTTACCATCGTTTTCTGCAACTCTTTGCATGCATAGCCACTCAAGGTCCGGGAACATTGCAGTTCTATTTTTGAAGAGAAACTTCCTTGCTGGGGGTAACAATTTTCTGATAAAACGGAAGTCGATGTGACGGAAATCGAAAGTCGAGCGCGAAAATTTAAACTGAGAATGAACGGAGAAAAATCATTTCTTACCCCGACGGGATTCGAACCCCGTTCCACCGACTAGGGACAACCAACGATCTTTAGAATGATAGCGAACATTATCAAATAATAAGTGCAATTGTAATAGTAACGTTTAATTTTGTGCTTTGTTCATTGTAAATCGTAGAAGTTGGACATCCATAAGGAAACATGGGCAGAAGCCAGTTTATTCGTATAAATTTTGAGCATTAGTCAATTAGTGTACGAATGAAATGAACCGAAGTAACGAAGGTAATTGAAGTCGATCCTTCAAAAATGCACGGAGAGTGGAATGGGTCGGCGGCCGTGCGGCAAGAACGAGGATAATATTATTCCCGTGGGACTGTTCGAAGTACTCTAACAAGCGAAGAAAAATTGTAGAAATAAACGGGGGCTGGCCATCGATCATCCGTGACGTCCGTTCGCGGGCAAAGTTTCATTCGGCCCTCCGGATGAGCCGGCATTATCTTCTTTCGCGGACAAGAGCGCAACGAGGTCGGCGCAATCGTGGAAATTTAATTGGAAAAGTTTCGCGGGGTGGCGTGGCCCTCTCGAATCGCCAAGTACTCGCGATGTATCGGCTCGCGTTTCAATCCTGGATCACGGGCCGGAAAACTCATCGGTGGAACGCGTGCCCATAAATCGATGGTGTAATATTCTAGCCGATCTCCTAGGCAGAAAAGGGTTCCCGAGTTAGTCGAGAGCCACTTCGCGCCCGTTATTTCAAATCTAAATGGAGAAAAACCGCCGATTAAACGGCCAACAACTTTCCACTTTACGAGCGCAACATTCGCCGTTTTATGAAAAAAAATACAGAACCCCCATATCTTCCGGACGGCGGAGTTTCTCGAGCCAACGCTCGAAAGTTTGCGATCTTCGAGCTTTATCGTTTCGCAGTTTTAGGGATGAACGCTCGCTAATTCACTTCTCCCTTCGCGTACGACGTGAACATACGGCTCCATCGAATATTTCCTGGTTGATTGTTGTTCCAGTTTGTTGCCATTTTTTTAACGAATTTTCGTGGAAATATATATGTTATATATATTAATAATTATTGATATTTTGTATTATACATCAAATATAATAATTATCCTAATGCTCAAATACGTCCAATCAACAAACACAACATTTCCCCACCTTTTTTTTTTTTTTTTTGTTAAGGATAGTGGTAAAAGTTTAAAAACCTCCACTACCCGGGACAACCAATGGGTTGCCCCTCTATCTTCCATGTCCCGCTAACTGGATTCCCGGGGACCTACTTACAACATTTCCCCACCTGAATCCACAAAAGACCGAGGTGACACCGGCAGTACTGTTTTGACTGTGGTCGGAGTAGGTTCTTCCCGTTTGTTGTCACGATTTTGGATTGTGTGTTGTTTCGTGCTTTTTTGGATTATGTGTTGTTTTGTGCTCTTTTGGATTACGTGTTGTTTACATCCCTCTGTCGTGGACAGAGGGACTTATTGATAATTCAACACGGTCGAATAAATTATTTGATCGTCAAATTCTTGTGGACACTTCCGATTACATTCGCTATTGAAAACACACTGTTGCGTTTTTGCCAGAGGTAATTGGTTATCGTAAGGGTTCGCTAACTTTCGAACGTTGATGGAAAGTGTCGACATCGGTTTCGGTGGAGTTTGTGTAGTGTTGAGAACGCAATCGATGAAGCGTAACATCAAACAAACCCCCACTGGTCGGTCAAACGGGCAAGCATTTGCCGATTTTCGCCGAGGCCGCCGGGCAAATTTCTAATTGCGTTTGCCGGAATTCCGGTAGCAGTCTTTCTGCGGCGGTCGCGCGCGATCGCCACTTCGGAAGGGTACACAAGTATATACACTGCGAGGGGTTGGGAAACGTAATTTGCCTCTTTGACAGCGTGCGCAACCAGGCCATGCCAGATTCGAATACAGTAACAATGGACCCACAACGTACGGATTCGCTCCGTTTCCTGAACAATACCGCTAATCAGGCAACTTCCTCCTTCACCGGCGGCCGTCCGACTTCGTGTCGGACACGTTCGTTTCATCCACTTTCTGTCTGCTCCATGTATCGTTGATACTTGATTCTCCGATACCCTTAACAAGTTTCATTTACAATTCGGTGCATCGCGTTTGTTCCACTTGTCCCTCCGACCATATTCTTTCATTTTTATTCGTCGAATCACGGGTTACGATATTTTTCGTTTACGGCAGGATTTATTCGACTTCGTTTCTCTGGATACACAACGTTTGGAAAATTTCGATGGGCGCATTATTGTTTTTTTTGTAAAACGAGCATTACCAGGTGAAATTTCAAGCGTAATCGTTTAATTATGAACAGGCTCGACGATTTAAAGCTCCCGAGCGGCAACCGGTATCGATCACACTGTTATTACATCGACGTCTATTCGCAATTTGCATCGATTTTGGGGCTCGGAGGTACTTAGAAGTTTGCGCGTCGTTCATTTATCAGGTTACATGTTAATCGAGTTAGGGGAAGTTATGGTTTATAACAGTGGATGCAGATGCGTGTGTCCTCCGTACTGGTCCTGTACCCGGACAAATTTACTGCTACAAGTTACCTACTGCTAAACTGTTCGCCGGATTCCTTGTATTTATCCCTCTGTTTGGAAAGTTCTTAAATATTTTTAGGTAGACATTGTCTCCAGTAAAATCTAGAAATTAGTTCGTTGTAATTATCCTGCGGGTTTTATACGTTTCCGGAAAAAATTGGTCAGTGCTGTTTACATTTAATCTCTCTACTGCTTTCGATATTCGATGTAAGTGTGTGCTGCATTGATTATTTTTTGTCGCGTTCTGCAAGCGGTACTGTCGACCATCAGTTAGGGCTGGGCAGCATCAAATAATTGCGAAATATTGTACGAATTTTCCGTAGCTGGATTGACAGGGGATAGGTGTAAATCTCGGACGACATTTACGAAATCTTTCTCAATTAACGATAACGAGTCAAATCGAAAGCAGAAAACGACGCGTCTTGTCTGGCCCGACCGTGAAAAGCGCCGCTTCGGATTAGGAGAACGCTGACACGGGATTTATCGCGATATTCTGCATGCTGATAAATCGCGACGCTTGTTATCGGTGACAACACCGTCCCTGGGAGGATCTCTCGCTGGCCCGCATGAACGAAAGTCAATTAGAAACGGCATCGTGAGCCGTCGCAAGGCAGCGAACGTGTTTGGAGCAATATTTATTGAGCTGTACTACTCGCGCCGCTGGTGACTACACAAAGTTGAATTGACAGATATGGGCTACGAAAAAGACTACAAATTTATAAAATTATTTAAACTGAAAGTTCTAAGGTAAATAATATAATGTATATAACAAATATCTAATTAAATATAGTGGCCAAAAATGTGCCCATAATTATAGAAGTGGTGTAGTCAAAATTTCACAAGTTATTTTAAACTAAATTAATTCAATGTAATTTATACGATATTTTTTCAACATTATTTGGAATTCATTTGGTGTTAATACTCTTCTCCTTTAAATGTCTCGAAACGAGAAATATACGACTAGGAAAACTTTTATAATTATGGTCACAAATGTGGAATAGCTGAGACACATATTTTCACCAAAGTCCATTAAAACGATCAAATTCGTACATAAAATTTGACGAGGTTCCCGTAAAGAGGAAAGTTCAAATCCATGGTAATTTGAGTCACGAAAAGAACTTCTAAAACTCTGCAGAAGTGTTTGACTCTATAAAATTTTCGAGAAGAAAACAGCTTCACTTCTTCAACTACGAGAACTTTCTCGAAGAACAACTCGAACAGATGAAAGTGATTTGATCCTGTGGAGTCTAGTTAGATTGTTCTTCAATCTCGTTTCGATAATTGACGATTCCTCGAATCAAGCCGTACGTTTTCGAGAATATTGCATTTCGTTTGTACAACTTTTCAGTACCTTCTATGAAAATCGAATATTTTACAGATTTACGTTGGTTAAATACCAGTTCAAAATCTCGTTGACGTTGATTGATGCCGAGGCAAATGGCAGGCACTGAAACTTTTAAGATTATTTCGATCTGCTACTCTTCAACCATTTATAATTCGTGGCAGCGTTATCCGAATTCGATGAAATTTTCAGCACGTAACGTAACTGACATAAATCTTCAAAATGTGTTTCGTTAATTTTCACAGAGGAAGCGGCGAAACCAACATTCATTGTTTCCGTCTCAATCCTTTCAATCGTAATGCTTGTTGTAATTATAATTGCAAATTAGAGTCAGAAATTAAAATACTGGATTGAATAAATTCAATGTAACAGAAATGAAATTTATAACACAAATACATTCGTTTCTCTTAAATCGGTTATGGAAAAATGTTTTTACTAGTTCAGTTTTGCTGCTGGCGGCTGTATCTGGTATTTACGTGGTTATAATTCCAAGTTTTAACGGAACAGAATTCAAATTGAGAACGCGTAAATAATTTCGTTTCTCTTGAATCATTTGCAGAAAAATATTTTCATTTATTCAGGTTTGCCGGTGGCTGTACCTGGTATTTACGTCCACGTTCCTATTTGTCTCTTCTATCGATAGGTTCGCAGAGATCGAGTAAGTAGCACACGGAAATTTGATTATGCAAAGGGACAGAGTAATGTGCGAGGCAGCGTAAAGCTCTACTCGTGTTTGTTAGCCAGCTGCGATAGCGATACCGTTCTAAGAGCCGTGTCCTATCGTCTGCGTTGCCGGAACAATTATTACTACTTGGCAAAGTCAAACAGGTAGATCCTCAGGCATTGCTCCGCAACTTCTCACAGCCGGTGCGCACTGCACACGCATGTTGCGCCGGAACGCAGTCGCGCGTGTCAAAACGCGTTGTCGTATGTCTTCACGATGATCGTACAACTTCATCGCAATTCCATTGATTCCTAACGGCTCGCTGAATATGTTCAATTGGAACGCGACGTGTTCGATATGTTCAATACGTTCAATATGTTCAACAGGCGCGACGAGCCTTTCACCAAATAAAGGACGAGCACAAAGTTGTACGGATTACGTTAGGAGATGACGAAACATCCGCGAGGACAAGTTCTATAGAAGTTTTTACTCTTTCGTAACTGTCCACTGCTCCGAAACCTTCACCACTCTTCTGTAACTCCCCACTACGCCGCACTATGGGGCAAACCGATGAAATCTGTGTAAAAATCAAAGAACGTTTGATAGAAGTGAAAGCTGAAACTTTGCAGAATATGAAATGATTATGGACATTGTGGTACGAACGTTTTTTAACTGTAAAAAGATTCGTTAAACTTGCACAATTTCATGAAATTTCTGGTTTTTCCAATACCACGCGCGGAACAAACTTTTTTTAACGTACTATACATCATTTCCCGTAGCTTTTTTCATGCTGATATCAAACCTGGTCTCAAAATTTGTCTACGACCTCAGGACATTTGGAACAGATATAATCTATCATAGATCGATATTTTTACTTTACTTTACTTTAATTTAAAAAAAATTGCATTGCTCTATCTCATTCCTATGAAAGATCTTTGACTTTGAGACGGATTTCATCGGTTTGTCCTATAGTGCACCGTGACAGTGCACTCTTCCGTAACTGTGTGCCCATGCAGAGCGCTCGCGAAACGGAATCGACCACGAACCGGAAGCATCGACTCATGCGATTTGCCTGGTCAGCTTCACATAATCGGGTTAGCCCCAGCCATGATTCTTTGCGTCCTGATTCGACCATGCAGCCTGTGGTTGACTGCGGCAGCGACTGCACGTAATTCTCTGAGAAGCCCACGCTCATTCCGATGCCTCCTCTATCATTGACTGTACCACTCGCCGCCTCCAATCCCGTCCAGTTACGCATCTAAGCAGAACCTGCCGTCATCTGCCTCCGCCAGCACGCTAATATCCACGCCGTGAACTCGCTTATTGAGTAGTTGTCCAATCGACTATGCCCGAACGCTATAGCCACGTTAGGTCAGGGCTGTACATTGGATCGGGTTTGGAACGAATTGGCCTCCAGCAATATGTGATTAACAACGCGTATTTATTTTAACGATATTTGCGAAGATGAAGTTACAAGGTGCTGTTTTTTCTCGCGACGATCAACGCGACTGTGATTTCTGTCTGCTTTGTGAATTCAACACTTTGTTCCGAGTGAACAATGTATGAAAATTGCATTTTTTTGTAACATTATTAATAAGGAACTTAGGTAAAATGTTTTTTTTTAATAAAATGTTTCAAAGTCATCAAAATCTGTGAGAAGGCCCCCAAAGTAAATAAGTATCAACGCTGATCGTCGCTTGCTTTAACGGAATTACGCCTGAAAGAATCAATCCCTCCGTGTCCTGTACGCTTATCCAAAACCTGGACTAGCTTGATAATAGTTTCGAAGCGATGCGGAGTTAGGGAAATGAGCTACCACCCGACCCAGTTTCACCAGATTCGGATAAGAGATTCGGGGAAAAAGCGAAGTTCACGGTGTTTGCAGTAGCATTAACTTCCCCACCGAAGTGGAAGCACTCTGTCCACTTCGTTAACCTATTTCTAGGAGGAAGATCGGCTCGGTTACTTCGTTAGGCGTGCCACTGACCAGCTTCTGATCAGTTAGACTTTGCCAATCCGTCTACAGCTTTTGCACACTGTGGATATTCGTTTTGTGATTCGTTTTTCTATAAAACTACTGGTACCTTCACCTTAGTCAACGTTACTTTATTGATTGGTAAAATTTTCATTGATTGGGTAAAATTCGAGATTGTAGAAAAATTTCAAGATAGCGTATTATTTTTCATCGATTAAAATCATTAAGGGAGGAAATAATATTCTCTAATATAATAAAACAAAGCTCTAACGAAGATTTCCGTTTTTGTTGCAGGACTTGGATGTTTAGAAGGACCGATCAGCTCCAGCTCGGACGCTGCGGAGTGTCTTTCGCCGTCGGAGATCTCGATTCGGATTAGCGGAGGTTACACGCGTGCATGTTGGCCCAACGGTGCGGAGTGACTGGCCATGTAAATGAAATTGCGGAGCGTGCGGCTGTTTTCGCGCGGCGAATACTTCTGTCGGGGCACACGCACACGTGGCCACCGCGATGGAGCTGCGATTGAGAAAGTAGTCGTGGAAAGATCTCAGGAAAAGATGCGTCTTGAATAGTAAACGTCTGACACTGGTCCCGAAACATCGTGACCCCGCGCTCCGAAGTCGATGATCGAATTTCATGGTAAAATTAGATCAACCAACTTCTTCGCCTCTTGTTTCTCAGCAATATTTTCGAAGTTACGGAAAACCCTCGACCCGGCTACTAAACCAATTCCTAACTTTCCCGATGTTGTATAATCGGAGTGCAGTTTTATAATTTAGATAGACTAGCTAGTTAGAAGGAACTTGCGTCTTCGCCATCGACCCGTGCTAGCATGCTCGACTGTTCGGAAAACAATGATTATCTTTATTTTCAAGTTTCCCGGGATCGAAAACCTCGGGGATAAATCCGCAGGGAAAGCCGGGCAGCTTTACTGATAAGCAAAACCGGGATCGTCGTGGAATAACGCCCCGAACGTCTTATCTCCTTTTTCCGTTTTCCGCGCGCAGATGACGAAGAGCACGTGAGCCAGTTACGCGATAACGAACGCCAGTCTCTCCCTTCTACTCTGATAACTGCTGATTTCCATAATGGTCCCGCGTACGGGTACGCTTCACCGGCTTCGGGACTCGGGCTGACGTCTTATCAGCACTCAAACTTCGACGATGATCGATATCGAATTGATACGCGCCGCCTCCGGAGCGTTATCGTGCTCTTCTTCGCGATCGAGGGGAGTAACGACTATGAAATGACTCGGGAGCCCCTGTGATTAGAAAGAACGTTAAAATAATAAAGCCGAAGGCCCACGCTGACTGCTAAGTTCAGTTAAAACTCGTTCAATCCTCTGGGGATTCCTTTATTGTTCGGTGCTTCGATCTGCGAAGGGTTTCAATTTGGTCTGCGAAATGATTGACGGGTCCTGTCAGCTCATCAGCAAGGCTGCATGACCCTTATCAAAAAGCAAATCTGAAAGTTGAGTGCCCGACTGGGGATGTTGATGCTTTTCCAATTTTTTTAGACAAACTTTAAAAAAGTGGAATCAAATCATATCCTATTTTTACGAGGACTGCCTTCGTACGCGGCATGACCGAGGGGATTCAAAAAGGGGAAGGTTTTTACCACACTCAGGAATGTTGTTATGGTCATTTAGGAATTGGTTTATGACACCGAGTCTCAGGTAGAGGGAGACCTGTGCGGGGCCAGTGGCAGATGGTGTAGTAAAGCGATTCGAACTGAAATTCCAGGAGATACCGCAAGCTTTCGCTGGGGTGTCGCGCGTTTGGCGCTCGAGTAGGCCTAAATGAAGAGCGATCGTTGCGGGGACAGGTGATCGATACCGATTTCGTGGAACGTCGCGGTTCCGGCGTGCATCCCCCACTCTCTGTGATATTCGCGAGTGTGAGTGCGGTGGTGGTTGTGTGTGCGTGGTGGACGTGCACGCTTGTGCTACGGGGTCGCAAGCTAAAACGCAACGGAAAAGCGCGGGGGTAGGGCCGGCCGAGCAAGATGGAACTCTTCCTGATTCTCGTCTGTCTGATTGCACCGCCCACCCTCTCGCTCTCGATCAAGAGCAAGCTCAATCCACGGATCATTCAGACCCGGTACGGCGAGGTGCAGGGGGTCGTACGATCCTTCGAGAACGCCAAGTTACTCAAGCCAATCGACGTCTACCTCGGGATACCGTACGCCACCCCGCCGGTCGGCAAGAACAGATTCTCACCGACCAGGGCGCCCAGGCCGTGGGAAGGGGTCAGGTGAGTTCGAAATTACCTTCTATTATTTTTACAGTGGGTGCAAAAAATATTATCATACCTTTATCGTAATTGTAACACGTAAAATTAAACGTTTCTTTCGACCTAGAATATTTCATACAAATACCGACATGTTCAGTAATTGATTAGATGCCGACGTATTTAATAATGTAAACGATATTTTGAATAATGTAGTTTGCATAAATTGGGAAGAGTAGATTAATCGCCGTGTCCATCACTTTTGCACCACCATGTATCAACCAACGGAAGGCGATCGTGACGTGACGCGATAGTATAGAAAACAGGTGGCTTATGATACCGGTTAGAGAAAATAGATTTGACGGCCCCGGTGATGAAAATGGATGATAGAAACACCTACAAGGTGTGTGTTCCGCCATGAATCGAATAGCAACTTCGTAGGTCCTGAAAATGATCGCTTCTACCCGATAACGAGGAGAATTAGCGACGTGTCCGACTGCCTCCGAGGCGACAATGACCCCACAGCGCGTTCAATGAAATTTTACAAGTGGTTTCATTTTCATGGAACGTATTCTGCTCGCGGGCATCCTCTTAATGCGCGGATTCTTAAACGTATTCCGCCGGCATATTTCCTGCAAAGTTATGTCAAGCTGTTCCTTTGAAATTCGTTCAAGTATTCAGCCAGTATGCCCTTTCATACCCACTACCCTGTCATTCCGCGCTGCTCTTCGGAATAGAAATGCGTCCGAATACATCAGACTTTCGCTGAACATAAAGAAATCATGGCGGAACTGTTCCCCGTATCGCGCGATCGACCACCGGAAATGCGGTATCCACGATTCTCTTTCGGAGACACCTGAAAGAATCGGGCGCGTTTATCAATATTCTTTTATCAAGCTACGTAGACCGTGTATACAAATTTTCATGAACAACTATAAATGTCTTGCAGAAAAAAATTAATTTTAAATATATTCATTCAACGAATTACTTTTAAAAAAATATTATTTTAGACTGAAAGATTCGTCATTCAAAGACGCACAAATTGGTTTTCGAAATTTTCGTCTAGGCCTGATAGTTTCGGAGATGTTCAATGAAATAGATCTCGAGGGCTATTTTCATCCCCTCAACGTGAACGCGAAGTATTTCTTCAAGTTCTACGTCACACAAAAATTCCATTAACCTTCCCTGTAGATTGAAGCTCGTAATCTCATAGAATGTATCAGTAGAATGTATCAGTCTGACCGCGTCTGATCGAGTAAGTAGAATGTGTCCGTATGTGGTCAGACGTGTAGAATGTATTCGTTGAGCCAAGTAAACAGGGGTTGGTCTGCAGCCAACGAGTAAAAGATAAATACCAGCTAGCTAGTCTCGAACTTGTATGACTCGTTAGATTGTGCACCGGTAGAAGGAGAACGTGCCGATTCGTAGCCAGTCTGGAGTACATTCGGCTGGCATTCGGGCGAGCTCGAATCCTCCCTATCCATCTAATTGTAAAACCAGGCGAGGAGAAGGGTCGGAATTCCCCAGTAATCATTCCTTCGTTGCGGTTTTCCGTGAATCGCGAAGCCGCAGCGTTCGATTTATCCGCGTTGTCACGCATGACCGGGCTCAAGCGAATCTCTACCTCTTTACAGATTATCGGACTCGGTCGGTCCAGTTTGCCCCCAAAAGCTGCCCGACATCTCGAATGAGCAAGAAGCACTGGAGCGTATGCCGAAAGGCCGGCTCGAGTACTTGAAGAGACTGCTGCCGCATCTACGGAATCAGAGCGAGGACTGCCTCTACTTGAACATCTACGCGCCCGCTATGGGTAAGCGATAATTCCGTTCATCCGCTTGCACAACATTCCCGTGGACGGGCGTTAACGTTTCTCATTTACCCCGTCGAAGTCGGCTAAATACCTGGGGAGAAAGGGCGGGGGATAAATTAATTGTTCAAATTTATAAATGGGAATCGATTCTTTTATTCAGAGCAGCGTTTTCCAACCTGAGAGGAATTCTCATATTATTTATACAGGGTGTTCAGGCTATCACTAGCCAGCATTTTTTCTGTAAGTAGTAAATATTAAAAGAAAATGATAGAGGAAGAAGTAGTACTATTTTTTATGCGCAACACAATGAAATGTGCATTTTTGTTTTATTTACATTATTTTAATGGAAATGAAGGTGACCTTCAATTTTTTAAATATTATATATAAAAAAAAATAAAAGGTTGGAGGGCGTGGAAACAAATTTTTTTCGGGGAGGCGTAGTAGCATAATATTTTATCTATATGATATTTTATCACTATATCATATTTTCTCCAGTCTCGATACGATTACACCCAGACCGGAGGCTTCTGTCTGACACGTATCGATTCGTGCTACTTGATTAAGGAGAACTTGACGTGTTACGCAAACTGCGAACTTTCTTGTAGCCGACGGTGATTATGAATTTCCATAAAACTCGCCATTGTGCTGCTCTCTACGTAAACTCCCTTGTCTGACGTATATTAACTCATACCACTTGACCCCGCCAGGAATTTAACCATTACTAGCTTCCGAACTAAGTTCTTGCACGGTAAAGTTTCTGGAAATATACACTTCGTGGGGTAAACGTAACCAAATTTCCTTTTACCATTCGATGTCTCTAACATTAGAATCAAAAGTATTAAAATCAATAATATTGGAAATGGCAATTAGAATACATAAATTTACAATTATTACATCTTTTTTTAGATGTAATTATTATATAAAATCTTTGGTGAATTAAAATCTAATAGCTGAACGAATAATAGTAAAATTTAAATGACCAGATAAAGAAATAAGAAAAAACCGAATAAGCAAGATAATATTGTACAGACGCCTTGGAAGTTTGTACAGACTCTTAGAACTCGGTCAGCACACCGCTTTTTTACCGACACAAATCAAAGTGTCCACCACAGGGACACTCGAGCGAAAAAGAGTTTCCAGGGTTGAAAAAGGGAGAAGTGCGAACGCGTCTCGCTCGATTCTCAGGTCGGAATGTCCCCGGTCGCCCCTGGTAATTAATGGCCACCCGAGGGTCGTGTCGTTCCGTCATTTTATTAATTGGCGCGAGCTAACGAAGGTTACCCGGTTGCTTTCGTTCCCCGCGTAAATTGTTCCCGACGACGGGCCTGTCCCGATGGAAAGACGAATCGACGTTATTAGAGTCGGCAGCATATCCTCGCCGAGGTAAAAATTTGTTTTATGACGTATCAAGGAACTTGTTGGTCGTGCTTTACGTTGAATTATGAATAGTCGTTGAAATTGCTTCCGTTACCACGTCAGAGAAGTCAAATTCGGTGAAATTATTCCTCTAGTTCTTACACTTCTCATTTTTCCTGATTTTCAAAGATTGGAGAACTCGTTAGGTTCGTGAAAAAAAATCCTTTCTGTCTAAAAGTGGGTTAGCCGATGAAATTTCCCTCCACTCACTGTAACAGTACTGTAACGGCACTGTAAAATGAAATGTAAAATTGATCGCGTGCTCTCTCGTTTTTTTGGGGAAAGCTCGTGATTTTTCCGTTGGAAAAAACAGCGAGTCGTGACGGGAACAGCACGAACGACGTTTACCAATAGAAAATTCTACTTAGCGCGATTCCATATGCGGAAAAGGAGACGCGATCGAATTGGCCGGGGAACTTTTGAATGTTTAAGTGGCGGAATATCGAGCACAGAGAATTTCGAATCAAAGGCTGGCGCGCGCGGGCTTAACGAGGCCGACACAAAAGCGGCCCGATATATCTTCTGTAGTAGATTGAAAGCTACCCTGCCGGAAGAGTTCTCGAGCGCCGCTCTTTCCGCGTTACGCGTCGATTAATATTTTATTAGGTTCATCCAACTAATTTCCCGGTGCTCCACACGCTGTAGAGAATCGCTGGAACGAGCAGCGAAAGCCTCCAGATCGGGGGAGTACGATTGCACCCCCTTTCTGTTGCGCCGCATCAAGTGACGTTGTGACACATGCAGGTAAAGTGATGAATTTTGCGTGAAAATCAGAGAACATTCGATAGAAATTAGATAGAGCGATGATTTTTAGAGGATCAATAGGGATTATTGAATGGATCATCCAATAAATATATAACGCCGAAGTTAATTATTTGAATTTATTTATAACTTGAAACATTAAAAATATAATATTTTAAGAAACGATTTTAAATCTTAACGAAATCAGTTTTAAATTTGTTTTTAAAACAATAAGTTAAATAAAACAAGTTCACATCAGTGAAAAAGTTCACATCCTATGATCCACATTAGGATCGAAACGTTGGGAGTTTATTAATTGCAAAATAGTTTGTTTTATGTTATTGATCGAAACCGTGCGCCGACACCACCACAATTATTATCAAATTTCTACGATCGAAAAATTGAATTTTTAATGAAACGATTTCGACAAAAAATTCGTCACTTTGCCCCATCGTGCGTCCTAGGAAAGGTAGAATGGGAAGACGAGAATTAATCTGACGACTCTGGGAACAGCGGCGTCGAACGCATCGTTCATTATTCCGACGTTAACGCTCTCGGAGGTTCCCTTCAGTAACGCGCTCGACGACGAAAGTCACTTCAGCGCCGACTTCTTCCTCGGTATCGCAATCGTTTCAGCCGAAGAGGCCGGAAACTTGAAATTCGCTTAGCGCGAGCTTCTCCTCCCGCGAAGTTCGCGTCGAACCGAAAACGAACGACAGAGAGCGAGAGAAAGAGAGAGAGAGAAAGGCACAGGGACTTCGCAATCACACGGCCGCCTGCACTCACAATTCCTCGAGCCGTGGCTCCAACCGACGGAGAAGGTGGCAAGTTCCGACCCCCGCCGACTTCCCCTTGGTCGCGAACTAATAATCGAATCCGTAAGTTCCGGGAATTCGTTTCAACTCTGAAATACTCGGCCACGAACCGTGAACCCCGCCGCCATCGGCGCCGCCGCTGAACAAGAGGTACGGCCCGTGAAATTATTTGTTCGTTCGATCGGCGGGGAAAGATAAAGTGGCTTCTCCTGTTCCCTCAAGAGCGTTCCTTTGTATCGTCGTGACGCCACAGCTTAGACCGGGATCCCGGGGTAAATTATTAACACGAATGAAGATCTCAGAAATTTTTCAGAGAAAAAGTATTTAACCCTCATACGCTCCTAAAATGTAGCTGCACAAAAGAGACTGGGATAACAATTCACCCATTTTTATTTGACGTGTTAACTCAACACACGTTTTATTTATAGCGTCGTAGTTGTTATATTCAAGATTACAGAGCGTGGAGAATTTTGGTGGATTTCGGAAATTTTAAGAGTTGGACTATATTCTTACAAATATTGAAACATTCGCTTAAATTGTGAGGGATAGCCAAGCGTCTTCTTTGGAAAGAGAAAAGGGGGTATGTTAGTATGAAATTACTTCGCCTATTCCTAATCCTATTCCCGTTACATAGTCCTTAAATAATAGTTATTTCTGGAGTTCTGTAAACCTAATAACGAGGATTATGGCGTCAAAGACGAGACATCTGCAAATTGGCGGCGTTATGTGTTGATGGAGGTCACGAGCCTTCGCAGAGGCGCCGCCGTGACGTTACCTGTTTAAGCCGGTGCGACAAGTACACCGTCTCATCACAAAAGGGAGACAGCCAAGGAGCCTCGCCTAAGTGCCATCCCCCCGTGACAAGGACGAGAGACGAGAGTCCTTGCGACGGTCCTTCCAAATAGCCATCAAATGGGAAGTTCATACACCGCGGCCCCGCAATATTAAATGCGGTTTCCACGTGCTTTGCAACCCATTCGCCTACACGCTCGCGGAAACGAGCAACGTCAAACGATCGATCCGCGTTCCTCGCTTCGAACCGGAAACACTGACGTCCGCCATTGTTCCGGCCGGCTTTCAAAGACAACATCCTGGAACTTCATGGTACGGGTTCCCGCGAATACTTTGGACACTCGATCCCTTCATTTTTCAATATTTCACGTTTCATATTTCACAATGAACTTTCAATAACGACGAACCGTTAATCTTCATTAGCCCGACGTTGAAAATTACTTTACGGTTTCGTCTTTCCCCTTCTTGCAGAACGGGATGGCACATTTTTAATTATATCGCATCAGGGACGTAATAACGTGGTCGTTATCTGTTCTTACAATAGATTAATAACGTAGGGTAGGAACTAGACAATGGATTCTATGCATTTATGCTAAAAATAAGTGTAATTTGAAACGGCGAAGACATTGGAAAAAATTTACCATACCGTTATCTCATTTTCAGCCTGGCGAACGCATCAGGAAAGTAAATCAATTTCTATTTCACTCCAGGTTGTTGCGATTCAAACGGAGAAATTAGTTTCTTTATTTCTTTCAAAGATATTCTCACGTGAGTCGTTTTAACGAGCTGAAAATAACAGGTGGGCATTCTTAAATTGTTTCAACCGCTGTTTTAAATTCCACGTGTACCCATTTTTGCGAATGCGTAGAATTCATCTTAATTCGAAGAGTTAACGCGAAGGTTGATTTTTGTCTTTCAACGCACGGTGCACCGTGCTACGTCGGTGCGAGGGGATGTTTCCTCGCGTTCACGCGCGATTTAACGATTACGAGCGGGAGAAGGGTCGGCCCGGCGTCATTTGGCTCGTAAAACAGCCAGCAAGCGCGTTAGTGCCTCTTTGAATACACGAACGACGCGTATCGAGATGGTCCGGAGGATGCAAGGGCTGGGAGTGTGACCGTGGGGCCGCAGAGATGAAATTCTAAGACGGAATTGTAGACAGTGGAGAGAACGGAGCCATCAAACGCGAGAGGAACAGAGGAAATTCTCTGAATATTTCACGGGGCCCACCCCTTAGACGGGCACTCGAATTCGGGCTGGCTCGGTTCTTTCATTTTTCTTCGGGCTACGACCTATATTCGGCCGGAGACAAAGGAGCCGAGGGAGAAAGGGTTCTCGCGCGTTACCCACGCCCCGTTTGTCCGATTACACTCAATACTTAATCGTTCCCGACTGCACTTGACCTATCTCGACAACTTTTATTAACGATCCCCCTGGAATCGGACCGTACCTCGCAGGCGAAAAGTACGGAGCGCTCATATTAACGGGAAACGTCCGTGGGGATAGCATTATCGGACGTTGAAGCGACTCGTAAAAATAATAGGTGCGAAATAAGAAGAATTATTGAACATTGATAACTGCACTCTTGGTATCAGCTATCATTCGCCAGAAAGAAATTCCCAGAAGTCGTGCGCAGGATCTTCACGAAATTATGGCTGCTGAAAATTTTCAACAAGTGCTGGAATACAAAATTCGATAGAATTTAGTACGATTTTAATTCCAATTCCAATTCTATCTTTTTTACATTGTGCACACGACCTGTTTTCTCATGGAACGATAGGCGTTCTCGACGATGTCCGACTGCCAAGAGAGTTGATTACGAGTCTCTTTGCCGATGTTCAATATGTGAAATAGTCTTGGATAAGCAGTTTACTACTGGCGGTGTAACGCACAGTGTACTTCTATCAGTGTTCCGTCCGATTACACGATGCCTAACAATCCGGGAACGTTTGTGATGTCCTAAGACCGCTGAGAGGCAAACACGCGTAGCCTATCGACATCTCACTAAACACGTGTAATGCTTCACCAGTACCTTCCTGGCTCTAGCTGGAATCAATCCGCGACTGGATAATCCAATGTGTCACTACTAGCAACGTTAGATAGCGTCTCCTTGGTTGCCACGCAACGATTCAACTCCGTGAGACCACCAGAATTCATTGTTTGGTTCGTCTGCAAACGTGGCTCCCACGCATTTAGCTCTCTTGCTAGATAACTTAATTGTCTTCCAGCTTTGTCTTCACTTCTGATTGAAATCACGTGTACCAGTTATACATGTACCGATGTTGTTTTATTTTACAGGTTTTTCTTTTTACTTTCAGGAAATAACTTTATTGCCTCCCCGCTTTGTCTTCACTTGTGATTGTAATTCATGAGTACCAGTTATACATGTTCCGATGTTTTATTCTACAGGTTCTGAAGGCTTTCAGGAAACATTGAAAACTTTATAAATTCTCCTTCCCCATTTTTGATATCCTTGTTCGTGCCGCAGAAAGTTTTTCCTCTCATCGTTTCCCGACATTCACGCGCTAGCTGCTCCAATGCATCCAGCGAACCTTCGCTCACATTTTCATCTTCCACTTTTCTTTCCCCCGTTTCCACAATTCATAAGGTAACATGCAGCTTTGATGTAGAGCGCAAACATTCTCGGAACGTGTTTTTTTTCACGTTGCCCGTCCTATTGTCAGATGTTTAAATTGTATTGTAGCCCTGAACCCTTGTATTAAAATATAAAGAAAAATAGGCGTTGAGAATGTGAGCTGTTGTTCAAGTTGCGCCACCGGTATATTCTTAATGTTATTTACAAGCGGTTCGTTGCCAACGACGAGCGAACGTCAAAAACGAAGCGAAGAACGATTCACTCTTGTGGCATTTACTGTTTTAATCCCGGCCATCTCTTACATGAACAAAAATAAAATTTGCAAAGCACTCGCCTTGTGATAGACAAATAAAGGTGATGTTTAGTTAGCTATATTTAGGTGAACCACCCTGTATATTATTCTAAAAAATGGCCGAAAATTTCAGCAGATGTACACGCAGTTGGAGATGTGAATAATTTTTGGTAAAAGTGATTCATTTAGGCGAGTTGGCGACTCCAGCCAAATATGAAAGCGCCGAACGCGTTCACGGTAGCCTCGACCCTCTTTCGCATCCAGGAACCTACAAATTTCGCGTTATTTACAGAGCGGGCGGGTCGTGACTATTTTTCGAAGACGCCAGGAGGTCCGTGGCCGCGACAGGACGAACATATCCGAGGCTGTTCTGCATTCTGGACGGCTGCCGAGGCACCGGGTACCGGTAGCAGGTAGTCACGCTCGCGCGCCGACTTGCAGAATAGCGTGTTCTGGTTTCCTCTTCCGGCTTACATTTATGTCTGGATGTTTCATTGTCGAAAACGCGAACGTGCGCGCCGGGCTACAACACGACACAGACGAAAACGTTTGACCCGGTTACAAGAGGGGACGCTGTTATGCAGAATGCGTGTCTAGGATCGAAATCGGCGAATGAGAAGCCAACAGAACACTCCACCTTCTTCAGAATTCGCCAGGAACCGATTATTTTCGCGTTTGCTTTATAACAACTTAAATTAATCGATGCTGACAATCACACTCTCAATCGAGACCACGTCAAAATGATGTAAAAACCACGTCAAAACGACGTTAATCGTTGCCAGACTGTTTTGAAAGCGGATTTTGCGATCTAAAATTCCGAAAAATTCGCAGCCGCGTGTACAACCGAGTAGAACGTTCACGAATTTTTTCGAATGTCAGAAATCGGAAATCGGTTCGCCGTTTCGTTGAACTGGTGCCGGGCGATGAACGGCGCTCGCCGAACAATTTATGTCTCCACGTACGCGAACAATTCCGCGCGTTCGCTTCTCTCCGTTGCTTGAAGCCACCAGTTTTCGTTCCGCCGTTTCCCATCGAGCGTCGTGTCTCGCAAGAAAATGTCCTAGCATTCCTGTCGCCTTTGCTGTTCAATTTCCGGCTCGGGAGAGGCTGCAAGAAAAACGGAGGCTCGAGTAGGGCGCGAACGGGACTGAGGTGGATGATGAGGGTGTGAGCGTAGCGAAGTTGGAGGGAAAAAGTAAAATTTTCTATTTCGTGAGGGAAAATGCAATGATGTGCTATTATTGAAACCCGTTCCTCTCTCGCGGACGGCGCGTGTACGCGAGAGAAATAAAAACGCCGAGAGGGAAACACGTGTGTATAGAGGGGATGGCGAAGAGACGGAACGGGGATGGGAAACATATTGCGCGTGCATGCCGCGAGATCTTCGACGCAGCTGAAGCGGAACGTTTCTCGAGCCTTTACTGTCTCTCCGTGGTCTTATTTATCGATTTCATTCGGTCTCTCTCTCGTAGCCGAATCATCCCCGATCAATGGGAGCATCGATGACGTTGACGTGTCGTCGATTCGAATCTGTCGCGAGAGCGTCGCTTAGAGACGAGTACCGATATTAATCGTTAAAAGCGATACTGTGTTCGTCCGGGCTATATTTCTCCGTGGATTTCATACATTTTCGTTTATTTTCTCCGTTTCGAATAGCACAGTCCCGCACGGATGTTTTCGAACGTCAAAAACATCCAGGACACACGCAGGCTACGTCAAAGATAAACCCCACCTCCTCCCCCGCGAAATTCTGTCCGTCAGATGTAGCCTCGTTAGCCCACGGAAATGTAGTTTTAATTAATCACGCTGCGAGGGAAAAGCGTCGACGCTCACGCACAAGCGATCCTTAATGAGAAAAAAAGGGCACGATGGAACAGAGACATCAAAGGTCTCCACCTGCCGGAGGATGAACGGCCTGCTCGCACTTGGAATACGAATTATGTTTCACAAAGGAGAACTGTCCTTGTCTTTCCTTCCCTTGAACTTATCGTACACCCCCCTTATTCCCTCACGCATCTATTATGGAACGATCTTTAGAGCGCGGGATCCGAATGATATAACTGCCAAACGCCCAACCCAATTTTCGAACACCTTCGCGAGGTTCGGAGAGCTGATATTTTCGGCGAGTATAAATTTGGCTTTGTTTTGGAAAAATTTTTAAAGAATATTGTTCCTCGTAATTCAGACTACACGCAATTCCTCCAAAATGTTCATCGCATGATTTTAGTGCGACTTCAAACGGTGAAACGTTAGAAGAAAATTAATTTTCTGTGTCACCTCGGATCGTCACAATTCAGGTAAAACATTCTATTTTGCATAAAAATTCGCTGTTCAGTCGTTACGGATAAATATAACTTAATTCTATACGACGAAGTTGTTCGAAAGCTACTTCTATCATCGCGAAATTAATCGGACGGCGCTTTGAAATTGCATTCCGGACAAGCAAAAGCGTCGATTGCCGTCGCTCGCGGCTTCGAAAGCGTAAACGAAGTTGTACGACGCTTTTGTCGGAACCGAAACTTTCAATTCCATCTCATAGGAAGGTATTAAAATAACGTGGTTCGTTTAGCGCCGTTGCTCCATTCAACTATAAGTCGTCGAAGCTTTATGCTTTTATTAAAATCTACTCGAAACTTCTAAATTACAAACTCGAAACTTAATACGATTAAAGCTGTCTAATAATATTAAACTTAGACTTAGGTGTGTGTTATACAAAGTACAGCTTAAATGTCTCGTTTGTTAATAATAGAGTAAATGTCAAAGGAAAACGTGATTAAATCGACAAATATTGTAGGAAGCACAAATGTTAATCGATAGCTTTATCATGACCTTTGAGTGCCTTTGAATACCTGAATGGAAATTCCAGATCATCAGATTGGTCTCATAAGAAGGTATTAATAAATCCATAATTTGTCTACTCGAGCTAATAATTGAATTAATATATGTGTTTAATGAAGTGCGGAAACTCGCTGCCTCTACGCAATTTCAAATGTCCGCAAGTTGTCAGTCGAAACGCCTTTTATCAAAATTGTTAAATACCGAATTGTCCAAATAATGCTTCATCAAGTTCTCCTCACTGCGCTATTTCATTATATTAATTAATATCGACGAACCGAGAAAGCACTCTGCGAACAAGCTTTTGTAACCGGGTCGTCAAAACCGGTCGCGCAGTTTCTATCGGTGCGACGGGAATTCGGAAGTAGTTTTCATCGAATATAGCTCGCCGACAGAGGGTCAATTACAGTCCCGATTTTGCACAGCGCAGAATTCCATGCGTTATGATTAGAAACTTTTTAATATCATTTATTGTATTGAAATTATAAATAAATTAATACAGGTTATCAACTAAATAAAAATGAACAAATTAATAGAGTGTAATGCAGTCTCGTCTCCGTCACTTGCCACTGAAAATTCCGTCTTTAAGGGACGGCTATAAATCAAAACGTCGAAGCTTTTTCGTTCCATATGTTCGCGGGGCGAACTCGCGAGAGCTGAGACTTGGGACAATTCCGAGGAAGTTCAGTTTTCGGTAATCGAGAGCCATCGCATAAAGGTCGATGACATCTATTCCACCCGGTCATAATTCACCGGCGTCTTTCCGGCGACCGTGGAAAGTTCTCCAACTTAGATTAGCGATTCAATTTGGGCGCGGCAGTAAATCAACCCTGAAATCGTTTTTTAATCGGTACAACGTGTAATTCCCCTGGATGCCTCCAGCTTCTTTCCGACGTGTTTTGTCTGTGACTCGTGGCAATCACTCGTCGTAGAGCGAAGCATAATTCGTAGATTTGAAACGTGACGTAACAAGGGGTGAACTGTTATTCTAGGGTCTTTTATGCAACTATGTCTAAGGAGCGTACTAAGGGACGAAGTACATTTTTACGTCACCTCTGATCCACACAAATTTTCATTTCTAATTTATGAAAATTATTAAGGGTTGAAGCACACTTTTACCGGACACTTTTATTTCGCATAAAGATCCCAATAATCGGAAGCTGCATTCGAGCGACGTTTGAAGCAACTGCGAAGAGGTGTTGGGGGGATGATTATCGCAAAGTCTCCCCATTAAATTCTCTACTTAGTTTCGGGTCGTGCCTATCGCGATTTCGCAAGACTCTCGAACTTTCCTTTTCCGCTGGGAAAAAGTTGCCGCTGAGAGCTCGCGCTCCCTCCCTTAATCGAGGGGTTTGCGCGCCGTCACCCCTTCCACCAAGTAAGTCGTTATTGTTTCACCCCGTGCCGATAATTAAATTTCTTCGTGGGGCTGCTCGAAACCTCATTACACTTAACCCGCTTAAACAACAATCCCTCAAGTTTGTACGCGCGTCAACAAGGGTATGTTCAACCTCCGTTAACCCCCCGCGCGGTCGTCGCCGCGACGACGATCACAGAGGGGGTGATTATCAACGTCATAGCGAAACGTTCGTTTACCGGTCAGGGAAAGTTTAATTAGTTGAAAGGCGACGGATTGTGGTCAGTGGGGCTTGGCTCGTGCAAAGGGTTGGATGACGTGCGATATTTTAAACTGCAAGGGTTGTTACACGGCCGAACGGTAATTTCTCTATTGGTAGACTGTATAAAGTGTAAAAAAATTGCACACCTAATTTAATTTCAAGGTTAATAGTATAAAAAGTGAAACAGGAACCGTAGGTCAAACCTTAATCGTTCTTTTAGAAATTTCAGTATCGGTGCGTTTATCCGACCCTCTGATGAAGCAAATTCTGATATAAATTTTTCCCAATTCACCTTGCAACGAGTGCGGTTCTACCGTACTTGAGGTATCAAGTTTGTTTCTCAAACAATGACGATCGAAATTCGGCCCTCTGGAAGGGCCGCGAATGCGCGTCGTCTAAACCGACATCAAACGAAACCATATCCACTCTCGATGTTCTGGCGTACGGTTTCCTCGGAAAATATGCATTGCCCCGCGGCCAGTCGGGCGAATTCGAGGCTCTGGTTTCAACTCAACAATCGTTTACACGATACGCGTACGCGGCGGAACACGAGGCGCGATCGCGTTTCCCAGCCAGAACACTTTTTTCGCTGGACAATTCGGGACGCGATTGTTTTATGCGAGCGACACACCCTGTCAACCAAGGGTGGGTGGAAAGAGGGTTGCGTGCGTGTGGGTGAACGACAGCATTTGCATAGGTGGTTCACGGAGCAGGATCGAATGAACGGGAGAGCAACCGCCAAATCGTGCGAACCGGAATATCGTTTCTATGAGCTGTACGCTCGGGATGCCAGCAATCTGGACGCGAATTCCTTGTCGCCGGTATGTCTGCCCGTGGACCCTGGAATTCTACTTCGCGACGAAAATGCTCGAGGTGAAGATTGATATCCGACTTGGAGTGCCCCGCGGTTTCCACGGAGGGAAATTCGAAGTGTCTCGCGCGCTATTGGTCCCCCGTTGCAACCCCCACCCCCAAAATTAATGGCGACTTCAGGGTTGAATTAATGGACGAGTGTAAGTAGTGGATTCCAGTAGTTCCCGGTTTATTTTGCGCCGCGCTCGGGTTTTGTTTTAATTTATCGTTGTTGTACACCGAGACTCGCACCTCGTTTTCTGTACTTTTAAAATTACGCGATGGAGCTCGTTTCTCCGGAACCGATGCAGGAAGGCGAACCTGCAGATTCGAACGACGACGTTGACTCGAGGAAAACACGTATTGTTTCGATCTAACTGGTCAGCGGTCGACCGCCGAGAGTTAGAATTCGTAAATGGAAACACGCGATAGGTTAGAACAACGGATTCGATTGGAACAACGAATAAGAAAGAGAGCGTGATTAGTATATATTCGGCGAAGTATATTTTTTCAGCTGATTTTACTCGACGTTCCGTTAAAGATGTCCGACTCTGTACCTCGTGCACACGATTGAATGCAAAAATCGGAAAACAATGCTCGCGTTGTACGCGAACTAATGGATAACGTAACAAGAAGAACGACAACTCGAACGAACGAGATTCGTCATGTTTAATAGTCGCTGTTTCGCCTTTGACTCTGAATATGCTCCGCAGGAGTTACGAACGACGAAAGTTGCATAGAAAAGTGATGCTCGTTGAAGTTCAACGAGTGCAAATAAGTTGGAAACTGCTACCGTGAAGCATATGCAGAATTTCTGCAACCCCGGAAAAGGTATTCCAACGTCAAAGGGTGCGTGCCAACTGAAATAAATAACCATTCAGCTTCTCGGTTCTCGGATCTCGTTGATTATTTCAATTTTCCTTGAAAACTTTTATACATAAAATTACGTTTCTTCGATAAACTAATTACATCATTTTTCCCACCGATAAAACATTTTCAAATTCACTTGTCGGCTACTCGCGCCGTACAGCTTTTGCAAAATCGATTTCTCTTATTCCACGAACGGTGCGCTGCCCTTTAAAGCCTCGACCATGCACAGAAACAGTTTCTACGGTGTGGGGTTGCTCGCCCTCTTCCAATATCAACCCTCGGTTTGGTCTGGAGGCGGAGAAAGCCCGGGTCCAGGCGCGCGAAGGCAGCAAGCTTGAAAAAACGACCACGAAAACGTCAGCGCCGCAGAAAAGAAGGTAGGCGCGAAAATTGGAAAAAGAACAATGGGGGTTGGAAGGGGTGGCGGTGGCGTTCTCGGACGTGAACCGGGAAGGGTTGCTGGGGAAGAGGGTTGAACGCTCTCGGCAGCTGGCTGAGGGACGCGAAATTGTAAGAAAGTTCGTGTCAACCCCGGGAATATCACTTGGCACCCTCGACGCTCGTGTAAATAAGGGATGGAAGTGCGACGCGCGCATCACAAACGCACGGATAAATTAGAGGATTCGCCCTTTAACTCTACAGACGTCGCACAGTGCTGCGATTCGAGACGCTAGCTGGACGAAACCGTATTTATGCACATAATGGAAATATCAACCCTTATAGATTTTTCTGCTTCTTCGCATAACTATCCGTTGGAGTGTACTACGAAATGCACGAAGTACACGCAGCTTCCGAGCCGGTCACAGCTCACACCCATAAAGTGTCTTATCGCGTTACATGTGAACTGCTTAATTAATTACTGACGAACGTCCACGAGATCGGTGGAGATTAAATAAACGCGATTTCTGCAAAACATTTTTATACAATTCACTAATATACAAACTTATATACACGATGAGTTTTGTCTAGTTAATTAGCATCGATGGTAACACTGTGCGTCGTCGTCGAATTCTTCCGCCCGCGTCACCTGCCACTTCCGAGCGTAGAATGGACCAAACCCTTCGTTCCCGAGCAACAACCCTAAGTGAGCCGTGGGCTCGTTCCGCGTCGGACGTTAAACGGGCGACGATGAAAGCACGCAAGCTCGAGACAATGAGCTCAGTCAGCCTTCCGACAACTGAGCCTTCGTTGACGCTGTTTCGTATTCGTTTTCGAGCTCTCCGTCTTTCTTCAGCCCTTTGTCCCTTCCACAGTTGTCGTACGACTGGGAACGGCGGGCGATTATGCAAACGAGCCTAAAGTCGTCACCGCCGACCAGCAACGGGCGAAACTGCTCGAGAATCATCCAGGATCAGATTGATCGTACGTACGAGGAAACGATCGCTGGAATTGCCGATCTTACCGGTGGGATCCAGTCGATCTATCATCCCCCGCAACGTCTCTGGATATCGCGAGGATTCCCGGTCGATCAATCAGCTTCTACTGCCGAGGCTTTTCCACCCTGTCTTCGCGTGTAACTGCTGCCGAATGAGCGCTCCTTTCAACTCCTTTCAGACAAGTTTCTTCGGCTATGGACGTATTCCACGCTGGAGATAGTTGCGGATAACTCCGGCGTTCTCTTGCCGGAAAAATATCGAACGCGTGGACGCTCATTTATTAGACCGGATCGGAAAAACGTCTTTTTCGGTATTGAAAACGGTTGCGTGCTGAATTTGAACGTCTTCGATGAACGTGCGTGGTCATTCGTGTTCGATCATACTTTTTGGTTGCACTGTAAAACGGTTCGATGTCCTCGCCCGTTGGAAAGGGTCCTCCCACACTGCGAGGAGTCGCGCGCCAGTCACGAGTGCCCCTCAAAACCGCGCGACAAAAAACAAACGGCCCGTTTAAAAAGGTCAGTTTTAGAATTGCGTTGAGAAAGGTCCTCCCACCCGTTGGAACAGGTTATCGACCGAATTTATAATTTAACAGGACTCGATTAGAGTCTCGTGAAATGCGAGAAGGGCGAAGTCGGAATGGTGAAAACAGTTCGATGTCGTTGCCCGTTGGAAAAGGTCCTTTCACAGTGCGAGGAGTCGCGCGCTCCAGCAACGTGCCAGGACATACGTGCCTCGTATTTCGGTAAGGTTTGATCCCCTTGTGTAGGTAGACGGCTGGAGCCGGTCACGTCAGCCACTTATTTACTGATATACGCTGTCACAGTCACAAAAGGGAATCCCGATTCCAACGACGTCGAATCGCCGGGAAGCCTTTCCGCGTGTCGCATTAAAATCATCCGTGGAACCCGAGGCGTGGGCGAGGGGCTCGGAGCCTCGAATTTACGGCCTTCTTCTCTGCTAGTGAAACGAGACGACTTAACGTCTACCCCGGAAAAGGAAGAGAGAGAGAGAAAGACGCTTTTTAACCGACACACATCCGAGACGCGACGTCCTCGTGCAAGCAGAAATTCAATTCCCGTCACGACCGAGTCTTCTCGTGACTTCGGCGGGATCTTATTACCCTCATCCGTCCGTCTACAATAAATTATTGCCGGAGCGAGTTTGCCCTTTTAAATCGACCGTTACTTATTCCCCGATCACGCACCACGATCGCGTGCCACCCCGAATGGAACAAATCACGCGATCCGATTCACAAAAACCGATATCGAACGACGAGCCAGAACCTTGTGCGTGTCCGACCAATCATAATCCTATACTACTGGGTCGTGAAACGTCGTTGGATAAAGATCGTCAGCCGAACATATTTTTTATCCAGCTTGGACCTTTATTCTTTACCGACTCATCTCCAATTTTTAATTGTTATCTACAATTCTTCGAAATGGAACGATGCACGTAAGGAAGGAGTACTTAATAGCACTGTTTCTTTGCTTAAGGTTTTCAAAGTTTGGTGAATAATCTGTAGTGATTACTTGCGTTTAAAATTTATTTTACTTCGAAAATTAAATGTTTCTTCCGACCTAGAATATTTCCATTCTTATTTGGTCGCATTACCTCTTAGCGTCGACTGATAAGAGTTAATAGGAGCCATTGTAGTTGAACAATTCAACGACTACAAATTTCCCTGACAGATTCTACATTATTTACACTACTTCGGTTCGAGGTAGTTATTGGGCTTATTGAATACAGCTAATACAACCGTCGGAACGATCTGATTCATCCATGTGCGTTGACAACATTTGTCAGCCTCGACGAAATTGGACACAGCTTAACCGGTACTTCTATGTCCGACTATCAGCGAGCTTAATCTACTTAGTCAATAGTGCATATGATTTACCGTGCTCGTTCGGTAATCGTCAGCGATATTACACGGCCACGCGTTCCGAGCGAAATCAGCGAGTCGACCGGGTACAGCAGCGTGTTCTCGATCAAATTTATTATGTTTTCGTGCGATCAATTTCATTAGAGTCCTGGCAGATGCCGCATCAAGGATTGCCCGTGGAAATCGAGCTTAAGTTTCTTCGGTGAACCCGGACTGCTCCGTGCTCTCGTTTTTATTGGCCTATCCATTTTATCGTGTCGTCGGCTCGCGCCGGCGCGGCGCGGCTGAGGGGAACAAGGGATTTGAATAATGCTCGTTGAAACGAAACTCGGGATGTAAATAAAACGATAACTTCCAGGCTTCCAATTTTCAGCCGGGGAGTATCTTTGGCAGCAGAAATCGGTCCTCTTTGGCCCTGGTCCAATGCATGCGGCCGTCGTATTAAGTTCCATGGAAATTCGAAAATATTGCGGCAACGAGTTTAGCGGCTTCCTTTTATTCCAACCGGGCCGCAAATAATCCGACAAATTATTTCCAAACGAAACAGTTTTACGACCGATCGGTTGATCGGTGTCGTAAATTCCCGTCGTTCAATTTACTCCCACGATTATCCCGTACCCCTCGCTGTTTCGAACACGCGTTTAAAATAAAATACACAATCGGCAAAGCGAAGATCTACATTTGCTCGAACGAACAACTGCAATATCAAGGAACATCCAAGATGTAGAATACATTGTAACGATTACATTCTCTGCGCGAAACCACAGATTCAAGATCAGTAGAGACGTTGTATCTTATGGGCTTTCCGTCTAGACCTCTGAGAGCTCGAACAGGCTTCGTGCCATTTCGCAGTCCTGCTTCGTGTTGCCGATAGTTCACGGATATAGGCGTGTCAGCAAGAACTGAATGTTATATATATATTATCTACATTGTCTACATTGTTCTATTATCTACTTCTTAATTCCATTATCTACATTGTTCTATTATCTACTTCTTTATTCTATTATCTACATTGTCTACATTGATATGTATTATCTACGTTGTCTAAGATTTTATTTTGTTCTATATTGTACCCTACACGAAGATTAACTCAACGACAGCACAAGAGCAAGAGTCCATCGTTAGATCCACCTCTGCACACACCTAACTTAGTCTCGACGTTAGGTTTGCAGCCACACCCTACCTTTGTGTGAGCCCTCTAGCCAATACATTGATTAGAGACGAAAATGCGTGTGCAACGAGTCGTCCACAGTCCACGCTCATCCAATTGGCTGCACATTCATACCTACATCACCGCAATCATCACAGGCATCTTCTTCTCGTCTTGCCATGTGTAATATTGTAATGTTTTAAATGCAAAATATACAAAATTTTTACCACAACTATCGTGTTCTTCTTTTCCAAGCCTCTACAAATAATTTCCGAATGCCTGCTTAATCATTGAGTTTCACTACCGAATTCCATCCCACTTCCTTCGATATCATATTCGTCTAGTATAAAAGCCAATTTACGAATTTTTTGAACTTCTGACTTCACGTTGACTTCTACTACTGAAATTTCGGATACCTCCTTCGACATCATGTTCTCCAAATACAACATTTCAGTTTTCGATGTTTTTGAAAATTTTTCACAATTTTTCGGCCATCTGACTCCTCGTTGACTCGCACTACTGAATTTTCGAAATTTTCGAGCGTCCGACTTGACATTGACTCGTACTACTTAAATTCACATACCTCTTTCGACATCATGTTCTCCTAATACAAAGTTCAATTTTCGAGGTTTTCGAAAATTTTCGCCAATTTTCGACCGTCTGACTTGTCGCTCAGTTGTACTACTGAATTTTCGGGCGTCCGACTTGACGTTGACTCGTACTACTTAAATTCGCATACCTCTTTCGACATCATGTTCTCCTAATACAAAGTTCAATTTTCGAGGTTTTCGAAAATTTTTGGCAATTTTTGGATTTCAGTAGTACGAGTCAACGATAAGTCAGACGGCCGAAAATTCAGTAGTACAAGTCAACGATAAGTCAGACGGTCAAAAATTGGCGAAAATTTTCAAAAACCTCGAAAATTGAACTTTGTATTAGGAGAACATGATGTCAAAGGAGGTATGCGAATTTCAGTAGTATAAGTCAACCACAAGCCAGACGCTCGAAAATTTTCGAAAATTCAGTAGTACAACTTAGCGACAAGTCAGACGGTCGAAAATTGGCGAAAATTTTCGAAAACCTCGAAAATTGAACTTTGTATTAGGAGAACATGAAGTCGAAGGAAGTATGCGAATTTCAGTAGTACGAGTCAAATTCAAGTCGGACGCTCGAAAATTTCGAAAATTCAGTAGTACGAGTCAACGAGGAGTCAGATGACCGAAAAATTGTGAAAAATGGTCAAAAACCTCGAAAACTGGTTTGTTGTATTTGGAGAACATGATGTCGAAGGAGGTATTCGAGATTCAGTGGTACAAGTCAACGATAAGTCAGAGGGCGAAAAATTTCGGGAATTCTCGAAAGTTATGAAAATGAGTTTCGGTAGTACAAGTCAGCGATAAGTCAGGCGGCCGCAAATTTTCGAAAATCTCAAAAATTGTGATTTATGTTAAGAGGACGTGATAACAAAGGATGTGGCACGAAATGGAGTAGTGCAACTCTACAATAAGGCGGACATTAGGGAAAAAGAATGGGTAAATTAATATGTACAAAGATATGTTTTTCTAATTACATCGTCTTTATTCATTCCTTGTAGTAGATACATACATAATAAATATACCGGTTGATTCAAGAGAAACAGAACACGTATATACGAGTAACTATAAAGTTGATAATTGTATTATTAATAACTATATAGTTATATAGTTATAGTTCAAGAAAATATTCCAAATAAAGTTGTACTGTTAAAGGATGCAAATATAGTAAAATAGGAAACTAGCCCGATTATTATCATTTAAAGGTCGTTTGAAGATCACCGCTGATTTTTAAATGGCACTGTATATCTTGATCTTCATAGTGTTGCAGCTGATGTGAAGATAATTCCGATGATGTGGTGACTACGCCCATGAGATTACCTGGAACTAAACAATTAAAAAGAAATGATTACTATGAGAAAACATGTATCGTATGCAGAAAAATGCGTTGCATGCAATGTACATATTGACCTGGAGTTCGTAGAGAAGCCGTCCCTGGTGAACCCGCGTAGGGGTGCCTCGCTCGCTCAAAAACACGTTGAAATTCGGGGTGGTTGAAACCGAAAGGTGTCTGCGAGGAGTGGTTGCCAAACTCTGGGAACTATCGGCGGGGAATGGAGCGTTTGGCAGCCACAGGCCGTGGCAACGGCAGGCAACAGGACACCGAAGGTGGTAGGTGTTCCGTTCGCCACGGTGGTATTGCAATCCCGCCCGTTTTGCACTTCTATTCGCCCGACCCCTGTGTTTCCCCGACAGCGTCGTCGTCTTGCACTTTGTTTTGCTCGTTCCGTCTTTATCCGGCGGGGTCCCACCCCCTTTCAACGTTCTGGAAAGAGACGTCGGCGAGTGTGTAGCGTGTTGGCAACTGTTTCGAGTACTTAAGACGGGGAGGAAAAATTTTTGGCCCCTCCCGAGCTCTTAACTGCGACCAACGCTGCCGATTAAATCGGCCGTATTTGGCTCCACTCGGGAATCCAACCCCTACAGAAGTCGGTTCTCCGTCGCGTTCCTGTTTCGCGAATTCATCGTTCCGCGAGAGGATAGACGCGAGGTCACCAGCTTTGTACGGACAATAGTTACCCGGTGCGAGCAAGGAGGTGTGGTGGCGGACCGTATTTCAGAGTCAAGCGCAGAACTACCGGGAACAAGTGGAATCGGTTGCCGCGAGTGCTCGCGCGCGATGGGCGGGGCCCTTCGCCGGCCCCGAAAAGAGCAAAAATCCATTAGTTTCCGGGCGGAACGACCGCCGGAAATTTATCGAGTTATCGGGACCTGGTTCTTCTTGAGCACGTCCGCGGAACCGTGCGCTTTACCACTCGAACGGCGAGGTTCGACGGCTGAGTTGCGATACTGGGACGCGACGTGGCTTTCGGCGTACGGTGCTGCATCTGCCACTGTTTGTCCGGTCCTCGTACCGGGTGGCTCATTTTGCAGTTATTCGCAAAGTTCTGTCTCTGGAAAAACGTCTAATAATCAGTGTCGCTGGATCGAGACTCAATAGGGACACGATCAAATTTCCACCGACATAGTAGTGTAGGAATATGGATCGAGAAATGAGCCCGTGCGATGCGCGCTGAGAATCGAAACGGCGAGCGTCATCTCCGAGTGTAAACGTGTGCGAATATGGGTGAAATAAACTATTTAATAGAGATCGCACCGAGAAAATGAAATGGCAATTTGGATGTGATAATTTTAACGGGAAGTCACGTGTCGGGGACGGGTCAAGTTAGGTCGCGGGGATCGCGGACCTTTTCGTCGGCTCGCCGAAATACTATAACGACGTTTATTCCGCAGCAAGTTGATCGAACGAGACTCGGCGTTCAACGATGTGCGGATTAAACTCGAATACGCGAGTGTGTTCATTAAGTGGATAAAGTTCGCTAGTTACGTCTACCCGCGACTCGATCGAGCCGTACTACTTCGCTGCTTCGGTTTTCCATTGAATTCCAATATAATCCGCGGGTAGCTTGAGTTTCGTCGTCCGGCACATCGTCGACGAACATTACCAACTTCAAAGTAGCGGCCAATCGATTCAGCCTCACCGCTCCGACGAGACGCCGTGCTGTTTCTACCGTGCTTTGCCACTCGGACACGGCCAATTGTTCGAGCTTACATCATCCCTAGACCATTGAGCTTTACAGCTGCGGTAGATTACTGTAACGAAGTTCTTCTTATCGGCGCAACCGTTCCCATCCTGTTAATATTGAGAACCGTTCTAGTCGGCCGGACTTATGGTTGACTGTTACCTCTTTAATCTTCTGTCTGCTGCCGAAGTCATTCGTGACCCGTAGTCAATTCATAAAATTTTATTCTATCATAATACGACGCTTTTTATTTCGAAAAAACCCTCTTCTTCTTTTCAGGATGAATATGTATGACATATTCCATCCTTTTCCAATTGAAGATTGGACCACATCTGAAATACGATAATCCCGCTATTACCACTGGCAAAATTAAAAACTTATTGTATAACTTATTGCGTAATATATACTATACTTATTGTATAGTTTAAAATACCAGCGAAATACTAACATCTGTATTATGCATCGATGGTAATTGCATACAATATTGATAAATATAGTTTATACGTATCTTATCGACAATGATATCGTTAAATTCATCTCTAATTCGCACGTACCGTGTTCCACTGCATTCCCAGAGCAAATATATCGCCGGTTACCATGAATATATAAGGGAACGACGTGTTCTCGTCGGGATAAGATTTTCTTCTGCGGGCGCGAACGGCACGAAATAAAAGAAATATTTGAAAAGTGAAGCGGTTATTTTCCAGTCGAACGGAGACGAAGCTGCTTCCCCGTGGATTGCCGGCGAACGCACGAACGGTAAGCCACTGATTCCGTCGGCGGCGGTGATATTTCTTCTTCCACGAGCTTTAAAGAAATATTTCGAGTACTGCGAAGCAAAGAAAACTATGCTAAGATCAAACGTAAGATCTATTGAAATAAATTTCTGTCGGAAAGAGAGAAATCCGGGTACAACAGTAATTGGATCGGCTCGGAGACAAGTACACGGACGAATTTATATTCCGTCCGGCTCGAACGTAGGACCAACGGTCTCGCTCTCTCTCTCTCTCTCTCTCTCCCGGTGCATTATTTTAAGAGACAGCTTCTTTAATTAAAATCCCCTTTTGTACACCGGACGCAGAACGTTTACTTTGACTCGGGAAGAAAGTCTTCCAATTTCGGGACACGCTCGCAGGGTATACTTAACGCTCGGATAAATTTCATTTCGACGGTGGAGCGCCGTCGTAATATAATTTCGTCGTTGTAACCTTCTCCACGGAGTCGCGGGAATTTCGAAATTATTCGCCGATCGCTCGAAACACCGTATTGCACAGAATGTCTAGAATTATCTGTAAAAAATATATAAAATACTTTTTAAAAACCACGCTTATATTAAAACGCACTAAAAAGGAGAAAATAATTTTTTTAGACGTTAGTGACTATAAATGAAAGCGTGGTTTTTAAAAAGTATTTTATAGTGGCCAGAAAGATGGCAACAAGTTGTTACAAATAATGGGGGAAAATAACGGAATTTCAAAGAGTTTTTCTCCCGTTGTACCTTCGGAACATCCTTAAAGGAGAGCTTTCGGTGGTAGTTTACCTAAAAGAGTTGGAAAGCCAATGGAAACTTTTTTTGTACGCACAGCAGTGAGCCGTTAACTCGCGCACGAAATTTATGGATTTTGGCTGCGGCTCCTGGAGCGGGCGCCCGCGTACGAGCGCAGCCTAAAGGGCCCTATGTCGAGGAAATCATGCTGCGGAGAAGAGCCTGCCAATGTCTGTCCAAGAATCCCAGCCGACAGTTTGCCGAGCAATCAACAACGCCACAAAATTCCATGTCCAACTGCGAGCTCGAACAGCGACCTGCACCGTTGTTCTTCGAACGGCTGTAGCCGCGCGCTCGTTTGCATAACTTCCCCGATATTCCGAGACACAAACCCTCCCCTGGTCCATATCGCAGGCTCCATTCAGACTTCGAGACAGTTTCGCGAAACACGATTCGAAACCAGGAATTCGTCATTTCCTTCGTTCCGCGTAACTCAATCCGCATAGTTTCCACCGAGTCTCGGTGAATCCGGACAACCGTGCCACGGCGCGACGACACGGCCGTGCACAGCTGAATATTAATTCTTACCGTGCGCAAACATGCGAGCGGCGCCAACCGGTCGGGAGCTCACAACCGGAAGTGACATTCTTGTCGGAAATTTTTCGAATCGAGACCCGACGACTCTACCATGGAACTTCATTTATCTGCACTCCGCTTTTATCATTAACCCTCGTACTTGGCTTGAGGGTCCTCGAGCGCAAGAATCAAAAAGATAAAAGGGAACAAAATAACCAGATGTTGGTAAATTCTTCGGCCTTCTTCGACATATACACGGGTACTATACCGTAAATGTTCCGCAACAAATAAATTTGACCTTGTACGAATTCCGTACAGTCGCGGCAAAAAGTCGAGGCGCAACCCCTCGCGGTAACACTCGCCACCCCTTGCGAGTGAAAAATTGCTTCCGCCGTTGCGTAATTTAAGAGGGCGCGAGGGAGGAAATATTAAGTGTCGGTCGAAGGAGAGAGCAGCCGGTGTACGTTTACCGGATCCTCGCCCGCAGTTTTACAACCCCTTCGCTTCTTCCCACCCCTTAGGATCGTTGCTTATTTTTCACGCTTTTTATCATGGCTCCCGCTGCTCATCAGTGAGCTGCTAAAGCGGCCGCGCATCCACGCCACCGTCAGCCCAGATTCCAACGTAAGGGGTTGTAAACCCTCGCGTGGAACGAGCCACGGGGTTAGTATCCACGGCGCGCGATCGTATGTTCGTGGATCGAGCCTACGCATGTCGGGTTCGTGCTCTTTGTGGCGGACGTGAATGCGCCGGCATAAAGTTCGCGATATTACGAGCACCCTCGCGAAATAAAATCGCTGCTCGCCTCTCCGTTTCCACCCCCTACACTTTCTTCCCGATCGCGACGTTCCTTATGAACGTTCCCAGCTTCGAACCTGCCGTCTCGCGATATTTATGCACGCGTAATGGAAACAGCAAATAGCTCAAGGGGTATTCCTATTCGGAGGGAAAATCGATTTTTATTTTATTTGCCGATATAACATCGAGGAAACGTTCCACCGGAATTTTCCTCTCAAATCCTGCGAAATCGGCCTTGTGGGCTTCACGCGCAGCATGGCGAACACTAGTGAAGGAAATTTTAGGAGACACTGCGAATTTGATGAAAATTATTGGGGGAAAAGCGACGACTATATTCGGCTTCTATTTTTCAAATTCGAATTTACTATGACTCAATTTATGTACAGTGGTTGTACAAAGTGTTCGTACAATTTTTAAAATGGTATAACTTTTTTATTACTGTACCAAACGACCTGATTTTTTGGAATTAAAAGCATTGGTGTACGAAGCGATATGAAAAAAAGATTTTTCAAACCATTATTATTTACAAGGTTACATACAGAAATTAAAAAAAAAAACATTTTTTAAAACCTTTTGTTTGGGCCCGTAATGAAAATTAAAAATTTGTGTTTCGTAGATCTGCGGTAGTTGTACACAGTTATTCTGTACGAACATTGTACACCAACTGTATTCACAATTTTCTGAAAATTATTAGGGGAACACGTAATATTTCGTTTAATCGGTGTTCGCAATATTTCCATTCAGTGGACGATGTTACGATTAATACAGTAAATACACAAGTATTTTCGATACGAGTAAATAAACGTATAAGAATATTTTGGCTTTTTAAATCATTTCAGCAAACCCGGAACGATATAATAACATCCCGAAATCCATATGACGGCCGCATTGTTTCGCGTCCCACTTGTTTTTCGAAACAAGTTACCGGATAAATAAAACAGAAATCAAACCGATATTTTTATTCAAATTTCTCGACGCGAAGGGACGAGTTGATGCGCACCGAACATCTATCATCTTTTTGTTCAAATACGACATGATGTAGAAAACATATCGTTGGATGTCGAGTCCCATCGATTTTCTGTCCGCAAAGCACTCGGAAAGCAGTGTACGCATTTTTCAGGAAGGCACCGTCGAGTGTATGGCAACGCAGGATGAAAATGGAACCAGCCACGGTTGACTCGATTTCCTGGCCACGCTAACCGCATTATTTCAGCAAATTTCTAGTCATTTTCGTTAGCGCTTCACCTCCACTTTCTTGTCCGGCGTTGGACACGATTTCTAAATTCTTGAAAATTCCGTTGCCAACCGATTCTATTCCCGTCCGAACAACGAGTTCGATTAAATTTTTTCAATTCTCCTATCTGACGTCTGTCGGTAACGTGTATTCCGTATCACCAGTTTCCGTTCTGAAAACCCATAACCGAAACGATCAATTGTTTCGTCCTGTGCATGCGCGCAGCATTTAGATACGAGGAAAGGAGTTTTGTGTCAATCGACAAAGACGAGACAAAAGCGGTGAGTGGCGTGACAAAACTGTTTTGAAATTCGACCGAAAAACTAGAAACATAGCGAAACAAAGCTCCGCGCGATTGTTACCTGGAAAACAACCCCCGAAGCGGAACAAAAACCGAATTGGAAAATCATATCGCCGCTTGAATGGCCGAATGCAAGCGTTCTCGTTAATTTATTGTATAATTAGAAAATGATAACGGGTCAGCCTGGCGGTTTAATTAATACTCTTTTTATCCTGTCGTTGAAACGGAAAATCGTATGCTGGCTGCGGCCAATTTTTACAATGTCCGCTGTGTTTTTGTATCGTTACTCGGCCATTACTGTTTATTAACCGGCCGCGTTGTTTCCATACCGGGCGTCCCGCATGTGGTTTCCATTATTCGCTCGCCTCAATAATTCCGGGGATCGCGGGACGTCCGTTCAGCGAGAAAAAAAAACACCGAATCGACGATCTCCAATGAATAATTATAACCCGCGCGAACGCGAAGGAAACTAGCGGATTTTTCGAACAATCGTTTCACGAACAATTGCTTTCTTACAGGAATCTTATTTGTTCGGTTAGGTACTCTGATAATTTGTATCGAGAATTGAACTGAAAAGAATTTTAATTAGTAGGTAATTGCTTATTAGGTATAAATACAGATAAATTATTAGTATTTTCTTATTGAAAACAAGAGATAATAATAAATAAAAACCTCACCGTCACTTCCAGCATCCCAAATTCTGTCGCTGCAGCATTTTATTCGTTGCGATATAATTCTTGCTATGACTCAAAGATCGTTGGACCAAACGGGGTTCGATCAAATCCCGTCGGGTGAGAAAGGTTTTTTCTCCGTTAAAAAATGTTTCGTTGCATTCTAGGTCGGAAGGGATGTTTAATTATGGAGATAAGAAACCTCCGACTGCAAAGAGTTAGAAATTGAGTGAAATTAGTAAGGTCGCGATTTCGAACTTCTCGAAATATGCCTTTAGTAGCGTGATAAATGTATTTAAGGAAGCACCGTGCAAAATAGAGAATTTCTCAGGAAAGAAGAGAAATAACGTAGTTAACTTGAAAAGGGTATCGAGAACTGTTCCGACGATGTCTTGGTCTTAACAATACGATGCTGTCCTAGTTCCACGGTTACTCTAATTAAATCATAAGTTATCTCAGCCAGCCGCAGCGATTGTCATGCAAATATCGTGGCGCAGTCAAAGGGTTAACAAGTTGGCTCCTTCACGAATATCGCGTTTCTCGTATCATCTCGTATGCACGATGTCGTTTGCGTTAGCGTAACTCTTTTAAAATAATTGAACACCACCGAGTACCAATCGCTCTAACGAATAATGAAAGGTTTCGTAAATACCACGATCCCTCTTTCATCGTACAACCCAATGTAATCGTTATCAAATGAAACAATATAGCCCTATTATTAAATATACACGTTTCCCATTAAAAAGTGGATAGGTCGTGCCGAATTTCAACCGGAAATTCGTTCTACGTATTAACACAATTCAATTTGATATACAGCCAAATCTGCCGTCGGATTAATTCGCGCAATATTGTTTTACTTCGTACTATATAGAATTTTATTTTACGTTTTTAATATACGCGCGGTAATAACTCCTTCGACAATTGCATTCCTCATTTTGATCGAATGTTCGCCATCGGAGGCAGCTTTTTTTATTGTTATCGATTCGGTAATTAATAAGCATTTATGTGGTGAAACGTGCGATAAATATAAATATGTAATCGGAATCGTAAACGAAAGAAATATTAAACGAACCCGTTGCTGAATTCTCGGGAGGTGTTAACCCCGCGCAAGAGATCACAAAACACCCTGTCGGCTACGAACGTGTCTCGCCGTGCTTCTTCATCCCCCAAACACCGGGGGCTGCTTACGTCGTCTCGCGGAGGGGAAACGTCAAAGGACATTCGTCTTCCGTGGAGCTCACCTCCAGGAAACTAATCCCTGCGGTTTAACCGGGCGAGAGATTCTCCGGTCCCTATTTTTTCTCCGTGCCCAGCACGCTGGAAAATCAGACCATCTGTTCGAGACAGTTATGTCTGGCAACCGACACCTCACCGAGCTCCTGACCCGCGCGAACTTTCATTCCGAATGCTCCCCTGGGCGTTTTTCCTCTATTTCCATTAAAGGTTGCCGGCAAGGTGTCGGCGAGGAGCCGGGATTCCGCGCACGTCCGCGCGTATAAACGCGGATAACTGTAGCCGGCAACGAAATTAGCCGGTATCGAATCCCATTTCGAGGCTCGTTCCGCTCCCGCTATTGGCCCGGCATTTTTAAAGCCGCCGCGAAACGCCCTTCCGATCTTTAACCCTCGAGTAAGCACCCACCGTGAGTCTGCCATTTGTAGAACAATTAATCTAAATATTTTTCAAGTGAAACTTCTTTCCGAGGGGGCTACAATTTTCTACTCGAAAACTTCGACGTTGCCAAAGCACTCGCTACACATACGCTATTCCAACTGGCTATTAGCTAGTCGGAAGGCGATGAAGGCGATTTCTACGCGAAATCTTCGACATTATCGAAACACTACACATACACCACTCCAACTGGCTATTAGTCAGATGGCGATGAAGGCGACTTCCACGCGGAACCTTCGACGTTATCAAAGCACTCGCTACACACACACGACTCCAGCTTGCTATCGCTAAGTTAGAAAGCGAAGAAGACTCTTCCAGAAAGCTCCGGCATTTATCACAGCTCTGGACACGGGATTGCCCGCATACTGTCACGACTCGCATTAAGCTGCGCGTGTCGACGGATCACGTACGGCAAAGTTCGCGAACCCTCTCGAGCCGTGTACACTTGGCCGATCAAACATCGAAAGCTCGAATCTGAATCGAGCTGGCGCATCGTTTGGTCGAACTTCGGCAACGCGTATCGGGAAGGGAAGGTGGTCCTGCGAATGAGAGCGATCGAGCGAATGCACCGGACGGGGATGGAAAATGTACGACATAACACGACCACCCTTTGTATCTGTAGCTGGTGGGGTTGGAGGGGGTTGGAGTTCTGCAACGGGCGGATACACGGTCGGGCGGTGGCAGAAGTATAACTGCAGAAACGTATGTATACAACGGTTGTAATCCGATCCCCGGGAGAATAACTTCGTTATCCGACGCGGGGAAGTCACTTCGTCGGATGGAAACTGTCTCCTTCCGGACGCGGACTTCCAATTCCATTTCTTGTCGGGCGTCGCCGCCGCTTCGGCCCCTATCTTCGCAGCCGAACGACGCGAAAATGGATTTTTAAATCGTTCCTCGAAACAGTCGGGGGAAAGGATTTCTTATCGCGACGCCGGAGCCGGGGATTGCGCGCGCAATCCGCTACGCGGAGCAATCGCGAACGAGCCGCTTCTTATCGAGGTAATTTTTACGAGCGACGGCATCAGACTTTTCGGCGACACTGCAATGAAGCCAGCCAGGGAAAACTCAGCGAAACATACTCACCCCTCTATTTCTCTCTTTCTGCTTTGACAACACGCTGCAAGGTCGTTGAAATCGGCGGGATATTCTCCAGGGACATGAAACGTATAATAAATTTGGGTTATGTTTTGGAAAGCGAAGATTAAATTAAAAGCCATCCATTGCAGAATATCGTAAAGTTGTTTTTAATGCGACAAAGGGATGAAATCAATTTTCATTTTATTTTTGCTTGCCACGAACAATGCAGAATAATTTACTTTGCATGAAGATCGACGAATTAATTCGTACACCTCATACATTCGGTTTGTACATTTTCTGAATTCGGCTCGTTTCGAAATCGAGCAGGAACGTGATCGGTAAATTGATTAACCATCCAGACAATTTTGGTACAAAGAGTTGCAGCTTCCGCGCGACCAGTAACGTTCACGTATGACGGAGAATACTAGGAAAATTAATGAGAAGGAAGATTCGAGCGCCTTTGTGTCTTCGTTATTTTTCGCAAAGGGACATTTTCTACTTGTGTACAGTGAAATATTCAATTAGATTATTACCAAGGACAAAAGGAACACTCGAATTATTTCAAACGTATTTGCAGTCTCCTGCAGATACCAGTGATGCCTGGAGCGGTCGGGAGATAGGGATCGTATAACAATCCAACGTGCCAATTCGTTTAATTAACGCCAACCTCGCCAGCTTTCAATTGATCAAGCCGAGCTTCCTCTGTCATTCAATCGTGATGATGGAACGAAATTTCGTTGCTTTTTGTTCAGGATACGTACCATATCGCTCGTCCCATCGTCTATTATGTTAACAATGCGCTCTGATAGATTAACGGAAACCGTGAAGGCTTCCTGATGGTTTCACAGATTGTGGTTAGTCTGCTCGTTGCCGCATCGTTTTCACATCGAGGGGTCTGTTTTTATTTGCCTGGAGCTTGAAACTCGAACGCGATCACCGAGAATGAGAAGTCAAACAGAAATCTGATCTTACAGAATGTCTCCACAAATTCCAATAAGCTTCAACCCGAAACCTACCCTGGAGAATAGTCACAGGGAAAAATTCAAAAACTAGTCTCAACGAAATTTGCCGCATTTAATCGCGATTAAAAATTCTGAGTAAAATCTGACACATTCCCAGTACCGAGCCACGTATTACAGAATTTTTTGCGATTATTCCGTTGGACCGTCTGGTTGCAAAAACCGAAAGAAGAAAAACGTGGTAAAAGATCGAAAAATTTCACGTAGAAGTTGAAAAGCGACGCCTACGAAATTAATCCACCGATACGACGCTATCCTCAGCACTGTCCCCGATCTTTTCTCATATTTTTCGCTCCGGTGTTTCGTGGTCGAAAGAAAAATCTGAACGTCCAACGTTCAGCAGGATTTTCAACCGATCACCGCGGAATGTTTCATGCATGGCTTAGAACCGCGCGAGCACCGAACTCGACACCGCGTCTCGCATTATAAATCACGCGCAGCGAAAGAAACGTGGCCACGGGTATTTTTTAATAATCCCCCTGTCTAAAGTGCAATATTTCTTGAATATTTACCGGCACGGTATTCTTGAATCGATCGCTCGACAAGTTTTACGAGTACATAAAATCCATATTTCGGGGACGCCGGTTTGAGTTATCGCTTGCGGGAGAAATACGTCTCCGGAATTTTTTAATAACACTTTACGACGAGATATACCACACGGAAACGCCCGGTTATCCTGGGAACGACGCAGGGCATCGATTGCTTCGGTTACTCCTCGATTGTCCGGCGCGTCGAAATGGTCCATGAATATCTGTCCACCGATCTTTTATTCTCTTGTTTTTTGCTCCCTTTGAACAGCTTGTAACCGATCATGTTTGCCGTTACACAACAAAATTGAAGCGGAATTAGTAATCGTCGAGCAAACAGTCGGTATGCTACGAATCCCTCCCGTTGTTTGCACCATCAAATCGTTCGAAATAACGATGCAAAGAGTGGGAAAAAAGCACACGCGGACACGCCTAGTCGAATGCCGCGTAGGAAATTGACCAAACGAGTTTAATAGTGCGCTGGACAAATAGAGAGAACCGGAAGTAAAAAAGAATTCGTGGCTCGTAAACGTCCGGCGTCGATGAAATATTTCTATCATTCCCTCGATAATTTCCCCCTTCTCCCTGGGACAGGGAGAAATGAAAAATCGTCCGTTTCAATTACCGTGATAGGGAAATCGGATGAAAGAATACGCTTACGGGGAACGATGAATCTCCTTTCGAAAATAGAATCCTCGGTGACCACTCCACGATCCGTAAAGCCCTTTCCTCGTGCACCGTATTTGCAATATCCCCGCCGCTGGTCGATTTCGACTATCGTATCGACGTTGTAATCCGGCAGAGCACTATACCATCCTTCGCTACGGTACACGGAGTACTTTCTGCCTGAACGATACGGCCAGACCTCTCGGCCAAGAGGTCTATCTGACATAGTCATCGAGAAGACCTTCGATCCGCTCGCCCGTTTATTTTTTTCGGAGAACCTTCCTCCCACCAACCCCCTGCTAATTTCACGGTGAATTGCCGCTGTCCTAACCTTTCCTGTTCAACAATCCATGAGATCGATCTGCAGTCGTCCTTTAGCGATTTACGCTTCTCCATTTTGGGTATGCAGCGCGTACAAAAATGAATAAGTAACCTGTTATACAGGGTACAAACTAACTTGTAACAACTTGTTACTTGGAAAAGGAACGCTGTTTCCGAGACACGACGCGATCGACGAATTCGCGGGACGCATTCCACGTCGATCATCAAGGTGAACAGGGAATTCCCGTAGAACCGTATCGCGAATAGTTAATGTTTCGACTTTAATCAACAACGATAGGATATAGAACGCGATACACCGCGCGATAGCAAATGTTGCGTTTCCGCTCAGTACCATCGTCATACGTGGGCTTCAACGTGCACAGCTGTATCGCGTCCGCGTTACATACACCAGCATAATCGGCCGGCGAACACCGTTAACCACTATCTCTAACCGAATTGTTATAGTGGTTCCGAACAGTGGCGCGCAACGGCGTTTCCCGCGTATGCCGGCGATATTTTCCGGGAGATTTCGCGCTTTGATGCACGCCCGCAGCCGAGGAACGTTCCCTGGAAATAATTAACTGTGCGTTCATCCGCGGTGGTCTGATCTGCTGGGAATAATCGGAAAAAATTTGCCGAATACGGTAACACCTCGATACACGTTGGAATTATAAATTTCACTTTGTTCAAAGTGGAAGGCGTTTTTCTGATCGAAACCATATCAAAGGCGACGCAATGCGGCGTGTCTCGTTTACTCGTCTAATCTCCACGAAAAAGAGGAATCTTTATTATCCGAACCGTTTCCTATTTTTATTATCCGAGGGTTAATTGTAAGCCGCTTACAAGCGGTTCGTTGCCAACGACAAGCGAATGTCGAAAACGAAACGAACAACAAACAGTCTCGTCAGGTCCGTCGCCGGAAAAAAGCGATTAAATAAAGTTGATTCATTCTTATCGCATTTGCCGTTTTAATCCCGGCCGTCCCTTACAGGATCAAATTGATTTAAATTGATTTAAATTGGAGAATCGAAGTACAACGGTTTGTTATTGTCAAAGTGAAGTGAATATTGCCTAATTGAAGCTATCGAGGCATCGAGTTTTGAAAGGAAACGTTTCACTGGCGATTCCGAGTGACGTTTCTTTCGGTGACAGCATCCACGAAATGTCGGAAACGACAAGCGTGTCGCCGTTGTATATGTTTCGTTAGCGGAATCGGTCGTAATTCAGAGTGCGGACTGGGCGCGACAGCTTCTGCGAATGCGGATGAGACAGCTGCTCCGGTGATACGCATTAAACACGATCGAATTACATCGGAGTAATTTTCGTCCGCCGCAATTAACAGACACAACGCCGTCCCGCAAAAAGTGAGACAATAATTTCCGGCGGATGCGCCATCTCGTTGTCGATAAAACGTAATTACGACAATTAACGCACGACACGCCGGGAATTCGGTCGAATTTGTTCACGATCGCCGGCCGATATCGGTTTCCCAGAGACTGCGAATACAGTGCAGTCCACTCGATTATATTTACCAGCGTCGACGTTGCCTGATTTCGCACCCGCTTATTGCTTTTCCCGTTTAATGCAAAGATTTAGGTTATCGCGCGCGATCCAAAAGTTCGACAGTCCGATATTAAATGACCAGAATAAATTCTCGAACACTGGAGGCACCATTCCGGTTATGCGTCTTTTCGGATGCGTAAACCGGCGAACCAATACAATTCAGACAAAGCCGTCCCTACAGAGAAATATCACGAATTCGCTGGAGAAAGTTCTGGAAATGAAGAATGAAAAATCTTACAAGTAATATTTATGTATCTTCTGTATCGTATGTATTGTATTCTGTATCATAATTTGTTGGAACAAATCTCATATGAAATTTTCTACAAAAAAAGGTAGATCGAGGTAATGCGTAATCTAAATAAAAATCTAGATAAAATGCAAAATAGAAAGCGACAAGCATTTTTTCGTACACCAAACAATTTGCAACTTGCTTCTACTGGCGCAGAGAGAAATTTTGTCCACTGTAAAGACAGCGATGGCCGTGCACTTGTTTGGTATCTTGCAGCACGTTCGTTATCGACAAGCTGCACTCGCAACACGCTCGTCGCGCCTCGTTCACGTAGCAGTAATTAACTGCGTATTGTCTCGGGTGCCTCGAGCGTCGACAATTAGCGTTCAATTTTCTTCGGATCGGTACTATGCATGCGTGTCGAATTTTAACGCGTGCAGCCGCCGCCAGGTAAACACGATAAATCGATACGCAGCGCGTAGCGTCACCGTCTTCCCAGTCTTAGTTTGTACCACTGAGAAAATGGAAATCAGTCGACCCAATTTTCTTGGAACACGAAGCTCGATGCGGCAGACCTTATTGCTTACAGACGAAACTACATTTTAATGAGAGCTAAATTACCCCCGCGGTACGGCGTTCCGTTTCGCGGGAGTGTGTCGCACTGCTTCTCTTGAATGCACGCTGAAAAGTAATTATGAAGCGACGAGCTACGAGACGCGGTCCCTAAGATTCCCATTAAATCTTCCATCGTGGCCATTGATGACGGCAAAATGCCACCTGAGCCCAAAATCGTTTCACGCTATTATATAATTTTATTATATAATTCGTCCACTCGATAAAAATGAATTCACAGATAGGGGTTGCTATCCTTTTCCTTCGGATTTCACAACCGCAGCTGGATCGTTTAAATATTTCGGTGTGGATCGCGGAATCATTTCATTTTGAAAGGCTGGGGACGGCGAGGAAACTTGTTCTGAAAGCTAGCGCCCTCCGTGTTCTGCTCTTCGTGAACATTATCAGCGACCTCGATCTTGATTTTCTTAGGAGCGGAGTGGCCATCAAGCCGGACCACCGAAGAAAACACGCTCCCCCTCGCGTATATCAATTCCGGACGGACGTTTATTCCCGCAAGGGTCCTCTCGAAACTCCGGGCAAATATCCCGGTCGAAACACGGAGGGTTCCACGGACCGATTATTTCAGTTCCGACCCGGACAGAGGCTTCTTGGCCGAGTTGCTGATACGATTATTGGCAACGAGAATACCTTTTTCAAGTTCGACCGGTCGTCGTCAAGTGTTGACACTGGGCCATCGAACTGGACCCTACTGAAATCGAATTAGTCACGTAACTTTCTCCAGCGGGAGGAAAAGTTTATTTACCTTCCCGATATCGAGTGCGATCGACGAGCTTCCGCAAGAATTTCTTCTTATGGCAACAGGGTTCGAGCACCTAACCGCGAGGCAGTTTCTGCCCTTCGGAGTAGGGATGGAATAACGCGAAACAAGGGTTGATGTCAACTCCTGTGGGGAGAGGTAACCAAAACCTGGTTTGTTGAGACAGGAAATCTTGATTTCAGTCAACCTTCAGGACACCCTTGTTCGTCCAGAGCCTTGGGATTACTTGACCCTATTCCGACGAGTCTGAAGGGCTAGAAGTTCCGTGGAGTCCACGCACGAGATGATAAGTCAGCTAATCTTCAATTCTCTTGATCAGATTTGGCCGGAGCTGCTTGATCCCTGTCAACCTTGAGGATTCACTTATTCTTCTAGGGTCCTCGGGATTAGCCGACGGTATTTCGACGAGTCTGAAGGGCTAGATGTCCTATGGAGCCCATGGACCAGGTCCCATTGTCCGTATACCAGAAGTCATGGAAGCGTTTCGGTAACCAAAGTCTGGCTTCTTGATTTCAGTCAACCTTAAGGATACCCTTTAGCACCGACCTGAAGGTGTCCTATGGTGCCTCGTGTCCAAGATGATAACGCAGCTAATCCTCAATTCCCTTGTCAAGATTTAACGCCTAAGTTCGACATCTAATTGAATCCCAGAATCGGAAACTGGACACTCCCTCGCCGATTATACGTGTTGGAAATGCTCCCTTGAGGAATCGTGTGTGCGTGACGAGTTTCTTCGGCCGTAGTTCCTCTGGAGCATCCCCTCGTCGGACGTCGACACCGTCGAGACAACGTAAATTGTAGTGGCATCACTTTTACGATCCTCGACACGTTCGTTATGGTCGGTAAGAAGTGCTACTCTCGGTACCCCGGGTGTGCTTAAAACCGTGTGCTGCTCCCCTTCTTCCGTCTTTCTTCGGCCAGACCGAGGGGCTGGCAAGATGATGCTGCGAGATGAAGAGAATTGAGGACATTCTCGAGCCAGGAAGTGTCGGCTTCGAGTCGAAGTAGCCGGCCCGGAAGAAACCACTGCTAAGTCTTGGGTCAGTGAATACGGTCGATGTACGGTCACACGAATCCATCCAACGACTGAAAACAAGAACAACGTTTCATCGTTGATGAATTGATAAAAACTACAAACCAAAAACTAATTAACAGTCAGTGTACTTTCTACCTGATGTATCTCGTCTAATTTCCTCTCTCGTGTTATCGTATTTCAACCTTGCGGACCGACTACCGAATTAATTATGCGGGTGAACCGCAAATGGTTGGCGTCGCCCTCTATCGTTCGCCATTACTCCGACTTTCGAACCGAGGAGTGCCACGGTAATCAATTGAGAGCGGATTTTTCGCGTTAATAAATAAAATACTTGAACATACTTATTAAACATTCCGAAAGAAAATAAACTTCCACTTCACTCCAGTTCGCTGCAATCCAGGAAGAACATTCTTTATTTTACGAAAACATCCGCTGTCTGGTAATCAATTTTAATTGCACTCGTTACAACAAACATGCCGAATGTGTATTCGCCATCCGCAACCATCGATACTTCGCAAGAAAAAATAATACGAATTCGATAATGAAACGTGTAATGAAAATTCTACAGTGTTCCAAAAAGTTATGCACTCCCTCGAAAGAGGTTCTCAAAAAATAATTAATAAAAAGAAAACCAATTGCTTCGAACGACCTCGAGAATCGGCTCGTTCAAAAGTGTAGGAGAGAAAGCGAAATGTTGGAGAAGGGCTGACCGACTTCCTGCAAGATTTTCGTCGCCGATACGGAATAAGGGTTCGCCTGTTTCAGTCCATAAACCTGGGGATGAACCTTAACAGCAGAAGTCAATAACTGGTGTGGCCATAAAGGCCGTGCATCGGCAAACGTATCGCGGCGAACGTTCCTGCAGCAATGCAACGTGAGCCGGGACACAATTTCAGTAACGAACACGGTATTAAAAGGAACTGCGGAGGATCCGGGCAAGCTGAAATCCTGTCCACTTTCGTCTCCGCTATAAAACCTCCCTCGGATAGGACTATCTAAGGAAACTCCGTAGCCGTGACTGCGATTGTACATTCAAAGCCAGTCGATGCGTCATAAAACTTTTTTATCGTCGACATTTACTCCGCGACCACCTCTTCTCCGCCCTTGTCCTCGTTCCGAGCGAATCGCAGCTACCTGGCTTGCGCCGCAATGGCGAAATTATAGTTTTGTTCACGACTGTATAATCTGGCAATAAACGGGCCGAGCAACCGGATATCCGTGTGCGTTCCCTTGATAACGAACCCCGATAACGAAAGAAACCCATCATCTTCGTTCGGCTCGACGATTGGTCGCCCTCGGCAAGGTAATGAGGTCGTTAAAAACTGCAGTTCGACGTGATTGAAGCATTCCCACCGATCCGACACCTCCCCGGCCCTGTCAAAACCTTCGTTGCTTCCGCTCCGGCCACCAGAATGATTTTTCAGTGAACCATTCAGAGATTGACGGTTTCCTCGGGGCGACGGGAGAAGCTGGATTTACAATTTCGACTGCGCCAGGATCATACGGTCTGAGCATTGCTTTACACATTCCAACCCGGCTTCCCTTTTGCTTGGTATTACGGGATCGCTCTCAGAATTTTCGAAGCGGAACCAACCGCAGTGCTACGAAATCGTCAAAACCTGGAAAATTTTCGTTGCATTGTTATTTATCCAGTATGGACGAAACGGTTTTATAGGTTTTCCGAGTCATAGAACTCGATTCGAATAACTATGCTACGGATTTGCCGCGTTGAAAGATCGATGCTACGTGCCACAGTAGAAACAGAAGGGATGAAAATGCACCTTGTAATTGATGCAAACAATTTCTATTCTGTATAAGGATCTACGGTAATAATCTTTTTTAAATAGAACGTTTATTTTACCTTACCTTGGTTCCGATTTCGGGTCCCGATGCACAATTTAAGCGTTGAACGACATTGAACCAACCTACTCGTTCCAATCCACATGGGCGCGTCTAATATCCGCCCTATGGAATTATCGAGTAGAGGAGATCAATGCTTTTTAACAGACTTCGAAAAAGGAGGAGGTTACTCAATTTGACCTGTACGTGCCTTTTTTCGCTTTTTTTCTATGTATGTTCACCCCTAACCAGCAAGTTTCATAAATTTCTAATAAAATCTTGAACTTTGGCCAAGTATGCAGGACATTTTCGCTAACAAATTCAAGCGTCTTCACGAACGAGAACCGTCGATTGTCGGTATGGTGGGGAGAGACGTGGATTTCAAACTGGAAAAATAACGGAGGCCGAAAAAATCGAGGCTGGAAAACGGGAATTTCCACGGGGAAAGGGCAGCGTGTCTTCTTCGCAGCAGCTCGCCCGAAACAGAATAGGTAATAGGTGGGAAGCGGAATAAAACGTGAATTCGAAAATCTCCGGAACCGGCCCCGGCCGAATGGTGACCCGGAACCAGGCGCGGAACTAGTGGTGGAAAAAAAGAGGCTTCGAGAGAGAAAGAGGGGCGAACGTACGAAATCAATGCGAGGCATGGTTTTATCGGGTGCGACGGCCAATCGAGCGGATTTCATATCTCTTTTCGAGGTTCGACTTCCCGACGGGGCCGTATTGTCAGGACAGCGGCATTGTTGGTAACCTTTGTCCAATGCGAAAGTTTCCTGGCGTGCGGCTCGAAATTTCAGTAACGACTTCCTTTGGCATTACCAGCTCTTCTTTTGCGTTCGACGTCAATGAATTATCTCGATGGGGATCTCTACTATCCGAAAAAAACCGAACTGACAGTCCGATTTGTGGACTAACGAGACGCGATCAAGGATCGAAGGATTTTTCGAAGTTTTCGTGAAATTTTTGAACCGCGCGGAATGCCGAAATGAAATTTTTATTGAAATTTTCGTTGAAAAGTGGTGAGCTGGTATTGAATTCTGAAAATTAATTTAGTGTTTGTCGATATCTGACTCATAATTACTACTTGCTGCGATACGCGGTACGACATTATTAAGTGGATCATGGTTATGATTATATTTCTATCTTTTATCTGCATGATTTTGATCGATGCAGTTGATTGGATTATAGAAATTATGTGACGTGTGATTGATAGGATGGTTCTATTTAATTGCAATGCATTCGATTAAAACAGATAGGCGTCTCTACAAACATAATTAACATTTCCACGTATGCAGCTATTATACAAGCTGAATGAACAGATAAGCGCACAAATGATGAATAAACAGACTGTGGATTTTTATGCGTTCACGAAGAAATCGTAACGAGTTCAATTAATTCAAGCGTAATCGAACCATTTTACACGAACTTGTTCGTCGCAAGAATAAACGCGGATAAACAGCGGTTTTTATCGGCAAACAAAAGGGATAAAGAAATAAAGGCGCGGCGAGCCGTGATGCTGTGTTTCTCTTTCGGTGAAACACGCGCGGCTGGTTTTTGTATCGTGAAACGTCACAGTCGCGCCGCGCGTTCGTCTTCATTACTCGCCATTATGAGCTAAGAGGACTCCGCTCGGATTTTTCGCGGCGAACTTGCTGAGAAATCGAAATTTATGTGGCCGCGACGAGGCGACTCTCTCCGCCACCGGAAAACTCTTCGCGAATTTTCACTCCGCTGAGAAACAGCTTCGCTGTGACTTTGCACTTACACCATGGCGTCCGCAATTTACACCGTCGGGGGACTTTCGAACCGGGAAAAGCTTGCCTTAAAAATTTCGCCGCGGTCTTTTATATCCGCTAATTGCCACACACGCGAAGGATCCGTAACCACGACAGAATTATAAAACACGAAAATTAATGATAAATGTGTTCTCGTAACATTTTCCTTCTCCCTTCGATCCTGAATTATTTCCTATTATTATTATATTGTCCGAAGATTACTCTGAATGCAAAATAAAAATTGGGTTCACAAATGACCAGTTCATAAATGATATTTTAATATAAATTATTATTAAGTATTTGCGAGGATAGATGCACTACGTTTGCACTGACAGTTTCTTTCGTAATCTTCTCCGTGAACCATGAGTTCACCAGTAGTGATAGAAACGCTCCTCGATCATTGATTGCCGCTTCGACAGAATCGCATTACGGTCCCGTTCATTGCAAACATAATCGAATAAACGGTCCCATAATTGTATCCGCCGGAAAAAGTGTCGAGCAGTGTTCAGCCGACTTATATCAGGTCGGGCGAGGCTTCCTGGCGATATCGGTTTTCAATTACGATAACTAGACGGTTAAGATGTTCCTGTATCAGTCTTATAAAGGCGTTGCGACGTTCCGTCACGAACATCGTGTGTTTTCTTGCGATTCCTGGCGACGATTCAGCTTTTAATCACAAAGAAAATTAAATATAATATTCTTGAGGGGGGGTGAGCCTCCAATAGTGGCTCCGATATATCGATTTCAATTTTGCAATAGCAGGTGGTGCACCTCGGCCATTATAACTCCAATATTCGATCCACCATTCGACCACATCGAAATATTTGTAATTATTTAGTGCAGCGGAAGACCACTGAAATTGGAAAAAGAATTGTTCTAACTAAAAATGTAATTACAGCGAGGAGGAATACCAGTGAAACATCAAAAATATTTGTTCAATCTTCTTATCGGAATGAATTCGGAAAAAATCGACTGCGAGGTTACTTAAAGGACTAAACTGTTATTACATAAAAGATTGAATCAATTATGTAATTTTACCGTTGAATTAATTTAGTTTAAGATACTGTGACGCGAAATTAGCGAGAAACTGAATTTTCTTGAAATTTCGACTTAAATGCCATAAATTCCCGAGGCAATCGTCATTTCCTTTGGTTCCCGGTGCCTTAACCGATGTTTTACCGTCGACAGTTAATCAAGTGCGTAGCGAGCTCGGCAGAGGCTGCGACGTTGAACGGGATTCGTCGAGAAAACCATTCGCGCAGGGTATTATTATGTTCTTGGCGATACCGGAGTAAGAAGAGCAGGGAATCGCATTGTCCTCGAAGCGGCGCGCCGCGGAAAGAGTGCTCTCCGGGGGATGCCGGAACCAAGTCTCGTTGGCGTCTCGTAAATTGTAAGAAAATTTATAGCAGTTGGTGACGTTACGCTCGGAGTGCAGGGTCAGGAGCTCCGACGACGACTGGAACTGCCTAACTTCGCGAGCGATTTACCGCCGCGTTGCTGAATGGCCAATAAACTGGCAGCCTGTTAACTGTCGTATGCCGTTGCACCGACGCGGTTCGCACTCCATGATTGTTTCACAATTGGATACGTACGCGGGAGCAGGGCAACGATCGATCTTATCCGATGAAGTTCGCCCCGTGCCAGGAACCTCTGAAAGGAAAGAATCAACTTGTCGAACCATCGTACACGACGATAAAACATTGTGGCAGCGCGCACATTACCGTCCGAGTGAATATAACAGCCGAATCGCGCTCCTGTCTGATGCATTGTTGATATTACTACTTGTTTCGATCGTTTTTCCCGATTCAGCCGCGTCAGACGCTTCCGATCATGACAAATGAAGCTCGAGCAGAGATTCAGTCAACTTTGTTTAAGATACGTGACACTATAAGAACACTCGGGATTTTCCCGGTACACGTCATCAGTTTTAGTTTCCACATTGTTTCGGTTCGACGAACAGGGCGCTGGTCAACTTTCCTACTTCCGATAATAATTGTTTAATCAAAATCTTAAATGGTTCGCTCCAATTCATTTTCGAATGGTATCCACTGAACTTAACCACCGACTGTACACGGAAAAATCGATACCAGCGAGAGCACGTGTGTGACTTTTCCAACCGCAAAGTTTAACCTGTAAAAATAAAACGTGTCGATCGTCGTTTATTCACTGACCCGTTCACAATCCGGCCCTCCGTAATCTTAGATCATTTGCAAAAAATGCAAATGGCTTTACAGGAATTTCGGTAAAATTATATTTTTACGTTTTCTTCGATCACAACATGGCGCCAGACCCAAAATTTTCATTGTCATGGAATAACGAGAATTTATAGAAAAGTTGTTTTATAGAAATTACGGATTCTCGAGAGTAGCAACCTCGTTCGACAAGGTTCATTTGTACAGCAACAACTTCCTCTTGTTTTCTCGTGTTTGACGGGGGAACGCGTCACAGGGCGTCGTGGATGACATCGAGGTAATGACAAACGAAGTTTAAGAAGATCCAGCGTCGCTTGTTTGACGAAGAAAACGTGGGATTATACCGCAACAGCCCGAATTTCGACAAAGAAGGTCGCACAGTTGCCCGGACGCGATGTTTGCCGAAGTCGTTTCCAGTTGGAAAGAGTCGGGTAGCTTGTCGCCGCGAAGTAATTACATCGTTGCATGATGCCCGAAGTTTCAACCGGCTGAGAAGTTTCTTCCTTATCCTGGATGAATGGGAGTTTCACCCGGAGTTAACTTGTTATTAGACGCGTCGTACGGTTGAACAACACGCGCTGCCATTCGACGCCCGTTCAGGCACATGTCATCGGTCTGATGTCTGTTTGCACCTCGCGGGAGCGGAGCTATTGAGACACTGTATTCTCTCCGTAGCTGTGGAAACTTCCGTGTGACGAACGTAGAGAAGGCTATCAGTTGAAAAAGAACGAGTACTTGCGCCAGCCTTTCAAATTCAAAAATCAATATTCGTCTTTTCTGGTTTTCCATCGATAAACTTTAAATTAAAACGACTCCAAACACGGTATAATTACGATTGTAATTGCTTATAAATCTTCCTTCTTATCGATCGTATATTTGTTAAACAAAGTATATTGATGTTATCGGCGCACTGGTTCGATCAATCTAATAATCTAGATTGATTAATTAGCACATTTGTTGTTTTTTCTATAAATCGATATCATTACATTAAAAAAATGTTTCGTTTCATTTGACTTCCGTAACGCTAGAAAATTGTAGCTCTCTCAGCAAAGAAGTTTCACTTCAAAAGAAAAAATTGGTCTTAGTAGAGATCCTCAGGACAGTTACGGAGAGGATCCTAAGTAGTTTGCTTTGTCGCTAAGAAAGAAATTGCTCGTGTCGCGTGTGTTCGACGAACGCTAAGCAGCCATCAACGGTGGCCTAGATTCGATCAACTTCCGCCAGAAACTTCTCAAAGGAAAACAAGCCGAGCAGTGTGTACCTTCTTTGATAATTAACGTTTGACGTCCAACGTCCGAGGAGATATCGATTTATCGCGATGGGTAAACGGTCGCTCGACTGCACGCGTTGCTTGTCCTAGCCGGAGACAATATATAAATTGCTATAACGTTTCTGGCCGACGTACTTACCGCTACAGGATTCCGATAACACTTCCGCTGATCCTGTACAATCGTCTGCCGCTGGCATCGACCGATTGCGAGACGGGGACGCATAGTTATGATGCAAATCCCGAGAGATCGGAGGATCCGTCGCACGTGGACTGCATTACCGTTGAAACCGAGTTTATAGAGTACGTACCGCAGTCGCGAATTGTTCCGAACAATGCGATACAACGGCAAACGCCTGTCGAAAGTAGCGAATTTAGAAATCTAATTAGTATAATCCCCGATGCTGCTTGAATTCCTCGACGAATGGGGAAGACCGGTTTGTACATTGTTTGATTTATGCGAAGATTGAATTAGCGTCTCGATATTGGGCTGGAACGAAAATTCGCAGGGAAAACGGAATGGTAAATATTTTATCGAATAAATCTATGAAGGAATATTTCAATTTTATCTTTGAAGTTTAATGTAGAAACCCTCGAATAAAGTGAATCGATATTGTAAAAATGTTTGTTGAATTTCAGCGCTTTGCCAAAAGTATCTTACCAAACGAAGTATTAGTTTACGAGTTAGCAACTATGCTTTTATTATTTGCCGGATGCGCGAGTACGAGAAAAGGAAGACTCAGCCAAACATGAAAGCTTTTAAAAATTCTGAGAGGGCACGCAGTTGCAGAAGGGATATGGAAGGGAAAGAATGAAACGGGAGTTTAAAGCGTGGCTCTCTTTTAATGAAACTGCTACAAGCTTAATCAACTTCTTTGTCTTCTTTAGCGTGGCCCACGATAAACCGTAAAAGCAGAAGTTCACGAGCTGTAAAATTAGTAAAAGTACCGTTGTCGAAAGGTCTTTCGAAACTTGAGTCGGTCCAGACGGATCGTATTCCATAAACAGGCACGATGTTTAATTAATTCTCGGAAGTAAAAGTTCCTCGCTCAACGGAAATACTAGAGACGGTATCATGAGACCGTAATTCGTACGAATCTGTGTTATGAAACATAATATGTACTCACAGAAAACAATAATTATTTACGAGACTTTAAAGTTCCTTTTTAAGAGAACGATTGACTCGAAACCTGTAGATCCTTCGAGGAAAGGGTCGAGGTGAAATTTGCGCAAAATATTTTAAACCAATCTAGAGGTAATTTACAGAGCATCGCTTAGGCGTTAAATGGAGACTGTCCCGTCGATTATTTGATAATTGATTGCGATACTCCGCATCGATAATAAATTGTAATTTAATCATTGATTTCTATTTTCAAATCGGTCAGGAACTTATGGAATCGTAAGATACATCGAGTGTACCGAATCGATAGATTTGTAGGGTCGTACACAGCGTCTTCTAGCCCTCCGATGCCCGACAAAGCCCCTGGGGACCTATGACGTTTTCAACGATGCGGCATTTCAATACGGTTCGTCCGAACAGCCGCAGCCTACGTGATTTTTATAAAAGGGATGTCTGGAAGCGATTACAATCGTCATCGATACGATTCCGTGAAATTTTTCATCATAAACGTCGGGTTGAAGTCATTTATGGCGTCGATGCTCGACAAGGTCCGCAGGGACCTTGTGGGAACTTCCATGTAATTTGTTCTTGTTTTTTGATCGTGCAGGTATTTTCGTGTAATTTGTTCGTGTTCTATGGGTTGGACAATTGTTGATGAAAAGGTGTACTGCGAAAAAATGAGTGATTGTGTACGGATACGCACGTGCACGATCTGCACTGCGCGACGGTGACGCGCTGCCTCTTTATTATTTGTCGACCTAAAAATCGCTGCAGATTCCAAATGTTGGGTACATATTCGTGTAAACGTGCAACAAAACGATGGCCGCCTGCCATGTTTTACAACATCGTTGACATTGCTGGACTCGCATTATTCATTATCTACGATGAATTGATCACCACGTTAGTCAGACCAAAGACGTTCATTTCTGAAGAAATTGAGCAGGCAACTAGTTACGTGTAATATTGCAGAACGGGCTAAACATTCGCATGTTACCTGCTATCCGAAGATACGTGCGGCTATGGAAGCATTCCAAGTAATGATACCACCGCCGAACAGAGATACCGCACCACCATTGGCACCGCGTCATAACCGTCCGTCATGTCGTTTGTGTCGTCAAGAGACGAATAAGCAACGCAAAACTGCTTATATCTGTTTTATTTGCGACATTTTCCTTAAAAATAATGGCGTCCACAGCTTTGTTTAGGAGTTATTAACGAAAAACACGGACCAATCAGAGCGCGACCCTAGACGCGAGTTAGCACAATGGGCCCAACTGTCAGTTGGCCGAACGTGTCGTCGCATGTCTAGATCGCGCTTTGATTGGTCCGTGTTGTTCGTTAATAACTCCTAAACAAAGCCGCGGACGCAATTTTTGTAAAAGAAAATGTCGTTTCAAATGACCCAAGGAACCTTCCATTTTCGGGTGTCGGAGGAATTTTGGGACACCCTGTATATACATACACATTTTGCAGCATAGAAACAAACATAGAAACATAGAAAAAATGTAATAACACCATTACGGCTAACAATCAAAAACTATTATACGCATCTCACGCCATATTAATAGAGAAGGTCCCTGGGGACCTTGTCGGGCTATGACCGTTGAAAAAGTTGTTGGGCATCGGAGGGCTAGTATCGTCGAAGAATATAGTACCCTGTAGAGACGACAACCGTGATAATAGCTAGCCCTCCGCAGGGGGTATCAAGATCGCATTGAATGAAACATTCTCGCCGGGTGGAGAACCGGTCACGGTTTGCAGCGGGGGTGCATCGAATTAAACGTTTTCAATTTCTCCGAGGGAATCGAGGGACAAATAACAAGTCCAAGCCCCTCGGGGCGAATGACTCGACGAAAATTTCGCCATCCGTATGCATGTCCAAGGAGACTGGCCCGTTTCGAGCGCGGGCCAAAAGGGAAATGCAAACACAATTTCACCGGAGCCGGCCCATCCCAGGCCTCCCACCCGGCGGCAGCACGGTATTTGCGTGAAACTAAATTGAATGGCCGAACGAAACGGGTAGCCACGTCGCAGCCCCGAAATCGGGTTAATCCCGTCGAGCCATTGAATTCATTTTTATCATCCGACTTGGATCCTTCGGCCCGATCCGACGGAACGAGCTTACGCTCCTGACGAATCCTTGATTCCACAGGCGAGCCTGCCTGACTCGACCAGCCAATTAATCAAGGAGCAACGTGATGGAGAAAACCCGTCCGACCATTTTATTACCCGGAACAAACAAAGGGTTACCCGTATCAAACCATTTTTCAAATTTACAGCGAGAAGTTAGTACGATGGGTCAGAGTCTCGAAAAGAGCTCGACTAGAGTCTCTGATAATTATCATTTGCGCTCAGAGTTGCCACTAAATAAAAAATATAACCAAAATCATCTCAAGGTCTTCGAAATGGAAAAAATGTTATCGTTTCTTTTTCGTAGAATTATTTCCCAATCAAGTGTCCACGTATTTTTGGTAGGAAAATGTGAAATCTGCTATTATTTTGTCGGGGGGTGTAGGGGACCGGTTTCGATAACCGGTGAGCAACGTTATCGCGGCGACAGAACGCGTCAGAAGCCAGAGATACCGGGCGCGCGAGTTGTCACTCGTTACGATGGGTTACGCCGGCGGTATTGGTCCAATAAAATAGTTACGAGTGCACTCTTCCTCGCTATTATCGATACATAACAGCGAAATCCATTTCGACCGGTCGGGTGGGCTATCCGATCCGCGTTCGCCGCGAAATGTTTGGACAAAACGAGGCGAGCCTGCCGCGTCGAGAACTGTCCGTCCGTCACGCTGTTTCCATCCCCCTCTTTCTTTTTAATCGAATATTCGGAGAACGCGACGGGTTTGTCCAGTCCTACGGCGTGAGATTGTGGTTATCCGCTGGTGAAACGTATCGACGTTTCTTTGACAGTTTTCGTGAACTCGCCGCCGAACCCCCACGGGTACGTTTTTATGCGCCAATCGCAATCCCCATCCGTACGAAGCGCTATTTTAATCCTCTCGGTATCTACGGGAGAATCGTACACGGCCCTGCTAATGGGATTCTAATGTCCACGATTGGTAATACTCGCATCTGTTTAACGAGCTTCCTTTTAATCCTCGTTCAAGCTCCCCACCCTCTGTTTTTTCAGTTATAATCAGACGGAGGATTTTTCAAATTTTCGCGCACAGACTGCGAGGAACAGAGGTCAAGTAGAATTTTCTCTGTTAATCGCCCCAGTAAATTGAAAATGTCCTAAGAACATTCGAGAATTCCTTTCAGCTTTTTACTCCGCGAAATCCGCAGTTCAAAAATGCGCGCAAATTGAAAACAGCAAATATGAAAGCATTTTTTAATTTGAAATTTCAAAAGAAAGGTGTTAATATTACGTATCCGAGGATATCGTGTATAACGTTAATTAGAAATATTCATAGTTTATTTCTGCAGCTTTTGACAAATATTCGTACGGCGTGTGTGCATATCCATTGGGAGTTGTGTGCACAGGAATTTCAATATAAGGCTGTTTGCAGTTCGATCTCTAGTCAGTATTGGAAATATTCAATGTCTCAGTGATTTTCTGTTTGAGATTGAATCAGGAGTCGCGCAGACTGATGAATACATATTTGGAATAATGTTCGACGGGGTGTCCCAAAAATTTCGGCAACCTTTTCTTTATGATCCCAAGATGTTTGGGACACCCTGTATACTCGCGTATTAATCGCGAAATTAATGAATAATTTCATAATTGGTCGAAGAGTCTGTCCGATAATAATTCGAAAATTTCATTTTTTAATCGACTCAATACTAGGGTCGGTAGACCGTATAGAAACTTTAATGAGAAAATAAATTCGCTCCCCAAGCAATGTAACCTTTAACCGTTCCAGTTTCGAAGAAACGCGAAGAGAATAGAAACAGCGAAACTTTCACGAAAAAGCAAAAGTAGATGTCAATTCTATCTCGAGGGGCGAGACGCTTATATTCGTTATCTCAGAATTCTATCGCTAATTATCTCGAAACTGGCTGCAATCGCAAACCTGCACGGGAAATTATAATTTCATCTGCCTTATAATTCGAGAACTGGAGGCAGATTATCCTGCTAATGGCAAGTCGGATGAAAAAGTAACATTTCCATTAGGAGGAGCATTATTGACAATAGGATTACATGCTATGAAAGGTTCCGGTATCTTTCATTCGCGACTGTATACAATGTGTACAAGTTCAAGCCAATTACAGACACCATTGCACTGTTAGTATTCTCTCCAAACTTTTAGCATCGTTGTCGTCTCGCGTCCCCTATTAAAATGACTCCAAACACGATATGCAAGTACGATCATAAATTTTTTTAATTACTTTAAATTACTTTATAAAATCTGAATTTTATGATACTACTTTCAAAAAATTGTTTTTGCCTATCTAAAGCGATAAAATTATCGGTAGCAAAAAATGCTGTCCAGGCATAGGGTATTTCACCTTATGTGGTAAGGGTAAAATTCTTACCAGAAATTTCGTTCATTTTCTTGTGTTTTATACTTCAGGTTGGGTGTATATCCGTAGGTATTTCAGCTTCCCGTTTTAACGGGAACACAGTGTATAAAGGACACGTATGCGACGGACAGCTTATGATATAATTTTTCTCCAGCGGCCGCGGATCATCCGGGCATTTTTCATGGTAAGCTTCCAGAGCGGCGGCAGCCAAGCGACTCGCGTCGCTCTCTTTGCCACGTTAACCGTGCCATTCCTGATCCTCCCTTGTCCTTTTCACCCTGTGTCGCGCGCGCATTATCAAGTTTCCAGGGACGGCCGCACCCGCCCGTCCAAATTGCACGGAACGGAATCCCAAACGGAGCGGGAACAGAGCGGCGACGCTTCTGGCAAGAAGAATGCATCCGACCGAGTATTCCGCCGCCGGTGCCGGCCCGTGCAGTTTATCTAGAAGGCTGTAGGGGAGGATTCCCGGTGCTCGTCGGACCGAGGGGTAATTATGGTTATTCGAAGACGGATCACCGTTCCTTCCGCTGGGACGGATCTCGTTTCCGGCGTGATAGAAAACTCCCGGCTATTTCGTGAACTCTTTTTTCGGCCGACGAAATTAAATTAAAATCCCCCCATTCGGTGGCCGCTCCTGAACTAGATTTTAGATCACCAATTTTTATTCAAATTTCTTTACATAAATTGCGAAGCAAAAACCGAATAGAAAATCCAGAGACTTTTAATTTCGGTAACCGGAAAATAATATAGAAAATTTATCCTGTTTTTCGTTAGTTGCAAAAAGGCTGTATCACGACAAAAATGTTTATCCGTTAATTATCCTCATCGACGCGACGGAGTTTTTCGTCCACCCAATAAATTAACACGTTCTCGGATATTTGCGAATCAAATAAATGTTACGAGAACTCGCTGGAACTTCGTCACGCTAGTTACACTGCGATGTAGATAACGTAATGATAAGTCTCTGGTTTGTTTGCCACTGGTGTGGACCGTGAATAAAAAAATAAAAGAAATGCACTCGCAGGTGCAGCAGCGGCCGTGTATCGAGCGACAGATTTTCCCGTGGAAAAATATCTGCGCGAATATTATTCAGGTGCGTCGAACCGTGTTGCTTTTAATTTAAATCCGCCGGCGCGGCGTCCCGGAATTCACGGCCGAGGAGCGCATAAATATGCCAAGTATAAATCAATCGGGCGGCCTTCTTGTTTTCCTCCGAGCCGCGTCCGAATTCGAATTTCGAAGCAGCAGCCGCCTCCGAATCCGACGAATACGAAATACGGTCGGGCGAAAAGAGGTTTCCATGTACGGTACATGTGTACAGGGTGTACAAAACGTAATGGTCATCTGTTTTTGAATCACACTGTATCAGAGTTAAATCTGCTTTTGGGTACACGATCTGTCTCTCTCACATCCGTCACGCCTGGCGTTATTAATTAAAATCTCCTCTGGTAATGACAATCATGATATTTGATTAAGTCATTATTAAGCATTGATATTTTCGCTAATTAACGATGTATTCAAAAACAGCGACGTGTAATGTTTTGCAGATGCGCTGAATATTTACCGCAGACTGTTTCATCAAAATTGATTGGTTCGAAAAATCACTGGGTTACGAAGTGGTAAATAATAATAATGAATTTGGCATGGTAAAAAATGGGGAAACATAAGATTTCGAGGAAATTTTGGGTTCACACGGTAGTGGCAAGTATGCTGAATATTTTGTCAAAATCTAAAAATAAGGTTCAACGTTAATCCCACGTTTTTAATTAAAATAAATCCTTGCGAACCCAAGAAAATTATTCGATTTTATCAAACTTTCCGACGAGAATACTCGCAGACCCTCTTGTTTAAAATATACCCTACAGTTATTGGGGTTGAGGTCACCCCTTTCATATACAAAAATATGGAATTCTCTTTGAAGGAGAATTTTTTCAAAATTGCTTCAAAGGACTTGGGGTTTCTAGAAAAGTTAGATTGGATTCGCAACGGAAATACTAAAAACTGCTTTTTATAACATTCTTGCCCGGGTCTGCCAAGAAACTTTAGAAAGTATATTTTGTTATAGGCTACAAATATTTGGGAAGAGCTTCGACCCGTATCAATTTTCTAATAATTATATCTTCTCAAGAAGCTTAATTGACAAGAAGAATTTTAGAAAATTATTTTCATTTAAAGATTGTTAAGATCGACAGTAATTACCCGGTAAATATCTTCTGAAAATCTCTCCGAACACTTTGCGCTCAATAGTATTATGGTTAAAAAAACGTCGACTAAGCCAAGTACTCCTGAAAAGTAGCATTTTTCCATTTGGACCATGACTAATACCCTAACTGGTCAGGTAAATCCTCGAACAGCTGTTAGGAAGTTAACAACGTGAAATCCGATAAAAACATTCGTCGTTCCGAGTTCTTTCAGCGCGCGGCTTTTTGTAACTTGGAGCACTTTTTTCTCTCGGCGCGTAACTTCAGCTGTTAAATTGTTCGTTAAGTTCTCGTAGCGTCGGGTCGTTAAGGGAGCCAGGCTGTGCTCGTAGGGTCGCGAAGGAATTAATATGGGAAGTGGTCGTATTTTTAACGGATTTCAATTACGAGCCGCTGGGATCCCAGAAAATTGTCAAACTTCCAGGAAACTCCGGGCCATCCCTCTATTTGCTCCCGTACTAAAATCTCGGCTAAGTTCCGCCTATCACTTCTAGCAAACCGTAGTCAAGTTACAGCTGAGCTTACAAATTCCCCGGTGCCCTTACAATCAATCGAACCGGCCGGAGTAAACATGCTCGTGATTACAAAGGTTCGGAGACCCGTTCTTGCTCCGGATTCTCTCGAACTCCTGTTTAGAGCTTCATTTTCAGGATATTATTTACCTCGTGATCTACGCGAACCGACATTTTGTTCTGCAGCAGCAACGAATCTGGTAATCATTCTGAACTTTTCATGGACGACTTTCTTTCTAACTCAACTTTTCGACTAAATGACTTTCCGAACGACCTAATACGTTAACATTTTGTGAAATAATGGAACGGACTACTCGGTGCGACAACTATGACGACCGTGTGCGGGTACAAATAGAGACAAAGCTGGAGGGCACTATTCCGAAAAATGATTCGAAAAGAGAAAAAGTCGAGCCGATCGTGGGGGTGAAACATGCGAGGCAAAAGGGTCGAAAGGGCGGGCATGGATGGTTGGATACGGATGTTTCACCGCTAGGTAAAAATCCCGAACTCCCTCACGATTCCGACGGGGCGGCAAAAAGTGAGCGGAAAGCGCGACGGAGTCAGGATGCCAGGCGAGAGGGGATGTGACCCAATAGAGGGGGACGAAGAGGCTGACGATGGAGGACGAGGCGAGTAGAAGGAATAAAAGTAAAAGGAAAAAGGGGTAGAACTGTGCCACGCAGAATCTGATGGTAGCCGGATAAACGGACGGAGGTAATTTTCTACGGGTAGCTCAACTGCTGCCATTTTCGTTTTTTTCCCTTTGGGCTCTTCCTCTGCCCCTCCGTTCCGCGCTGTCATTTTCTCCGCTTGGTACAGGGGGTTGAAAAGCCCCAAGTGTCGCGAGCGGAATTTCCGCAGCAGTTTCTCGTCCCTGCGGTCGCCGTTGCTTAGCTGCTTTTTTCTTGCCGATGGATATCTTATATCGGCCACGATACCGCCAACGTTCTCGCGACTATACGTATCCACTCACACCCGAACAACCACGTAATGCTGTATAATAGTCCGCGCGAGGGTCCATGGGATTTCTGTTTTCCTCCGAGCTCCTTTTGTTTCCGGGCACACGGTCTGGCCAACTGGTAGCTGGCGACCGAGAATACGCCCCCAGAGGAACGCCCGTTCTACGTGTACAATCGAGGGTAACGGTGAAATGTAATTGATCACGCCTCCACAACACCACCACGATCCACCGGCAACCCCCCCCCCCCCGGATCGTTAAGGATTTTATTTCGGTACAGCGAATTGCTGACCGAGCCCCCTTCCCCGACACTCCCATAACTCCGACGCTTCCTTTACTTTTTCAGGAGGTTACTGTTACAGAAAATTGCTTCCCATACCTCGTCCATCCTCTTTCTCTTTACACCCATCGCGACTGCCGCGAATATTTAACCGGGATATTAACTCGGACCTCGTTCAAGGGAAAAGAACAGATATTTTTTCCCCGAAAACCGTGATGAGTTTTTATTTGAAAATGTTTATCGATTCCGGTCGTCTACATTCTTCGAAGAAAACAATTACGAGTCACTTTCCAAACAAAAATATCTTCGGTACCACGCAAAATCCCTTGAAAAAAAGTTTCAAATAAAAGTTCCCAAAAATCAGTGGTCCCCTAACAAAGCAAAACCATTTAAACCCAACAAAGAGGAAAAATATGAATCCGAGCAGATGAAGAAGTTGGTTCATATTTTCCGTAATCTACTGTGCTCGGTCCTTCGAGGAACGTAGACCGCTCAGCGAAGATTAATCATCTCCTTCCTTAGTGTACCTTCATCCTTCGGTAATCCCTCAACATCGATAATGAAAAATTAGCGAAAATGAGATATATTTTTATTTTTGTTTGTGCAAATTGTTGGATCTTTTTGCACTGCAATTTTAAAGATGACAGCCACACTGATTTGATGTTCGATTTCTCGGTATTTGAAACGAAATACACAACTCAAAGCTCACGTGAGCACATATACGTTTTCGTTCAACGCGTAAATTCTTATGCATAGTATGTAATTCCCATACAATGTGCCCCGTGAATCCTTTCTTTCGTAAACCGGAATTAAAGCTTGATGAACTTCCCGCGTTTTCGGGACTAGCATTCATTCGGTGCGCAGAGCTGATATTTAAAAAGCGTCTACCGAAGACAAAAGTTCCTCCTCATTTGCAGCTGTGAGGAAGCGGAATAAACGCTGAATGCTCGTACATTTTTAAATAATTAAAAGAACGGATTGCGGGAATGCGCTCCACCGTGCCACGTCGCTCCGCGCCGCACCGGCGAAGAGGGAATTTTAATTTTCATTTGCAATCCGGCTGCGTGACTGAAAATGCGCACCGACGCCAACCAGGACCACGGTGAAAAATTATGAACCCGGCCCTGGTCACCGGCAGTAAATTCATTTACGAATTATATTTGGCTAAGCTGTCCGCAGAGATCTACGCTGTAACGTTCGAGCAAAGTCCATGGTCGCGTTCTATACTTTTTGCAAAATTCTCGCCGGCAACCCAGTTGTCATGGCACTGCGGAGTGCGTTTTGTTCATCTTGATATTTACGACTACTGCGTTCCGTTCGGTGAGAAACGTTCCCGGATCATTTTCGAAACTGTCTCGCTCGGTGAAAATTCGCGACGCTTCTAGACAACAATTTATTCTAGAATCGGTGCCAAAATTTACATTAATACGGACTGCAATTGTTCCACGGGGATCCGGCAATCAAATAATTAAGACGAAAAATGGAAACATAATATCCAGAGAGCTGCCACAATTTTTAAATAAAAATTTCGTCGTATTCTCACACTGGAGTACCAACTTTAAAGTTGTTGTTGTTTCATTGTAAAACGATTGTTGTCAACGTATATTATCATATCAAAATTTACTACTGATCGAAGAGGATTGAAATTGCAAATCACGAGCGGAAACTTATGTCCAAATAAAAATATTTATACATTATCAAATTCTAATGTAAAGTATGTATACTTACAAATTTTTCAGAATCTTCTGTTCCTTCGACGGACCTTCCACAGGACACTGCCATTTAGGTTGTAACAACGCTTCTACATAATTATTAAACACTACGCAACACGCTTATCGACATCGTAACAGCGAACGAGATGTTACTCCGACCGCGAGCAAAACAGTACTGCGATTGTCACCTTAGTTTTTTTGCGAACGGTTACGGGTGGATTTAGGTGGGGGAAGGTAGCTTTTGTTAATTGGACGCTGTTGTGGCGGAAGGTCTTTAGAAGGTTGAGGAGTGGGGGACTGTCAAAGCAATCCTCTTCTTATCGTCCACGGTCGTCAATGACGTGATTTATGACTGTTTGCTCGACGCTGCGGTAGATCTGTCTGGGGTCAAGTTTTTTATCGGACCTTGACGGTTAATCCCTCGCCATACGATTTACTTTACGGTTTCAGTGATTAGAACTTTCTTTGTAGATCGTAATTTCTTATCGATAAAAATCAAAATTTCTCCGAAATATTGTTGTATAAAAGTGATCTTATTTTTATCGCACGAATAACTTTGTATCATTGATGTTCAAGGTGCACGTCCTCTGACGATATCCGAGCGGAGGAATTTTTGTGTTCCGTCGGGACGTGATCGAAAGTATCGACACGTAATATGTGCGGCCGACGATGCGCTCGAAGGAGACGGATCGCGGGGTCGTACAGCTCGGGCAGAGACAGAGGGAAAAATGCGAGCGATTTGTTAAGCGACATGTAGGACGACTTAACCATTTGTTTTCCGGCGTCGCGCCTATTTCGCGAACAGAATTGAGTTTTCTGGAATGCGAAACACCTCGACGCAGACGCGTCGATAAGCTGCGCTCTCCGCTTGTTAATTTCTGTGCGTTATAAATCGGAGCACAGTTTTGTAATCTTCGAAAATTATTTGCATGAAAATAGTCAAAATACAGTAAAGTCGCGATATTTGTCAACAACCGCGTATACGATGGTTGTCGGGTGCCTACCCACTCCACAGTCATGCTGTACTTCTCTTTGTACGGCTTCCTTTTCAACTCTCGGCGGTCATGAAAAAAATGGGTCCCATGGAAATCACCAACGCGAATTTTCAGCGACAACATTTTACCGACTTCGGATTTGGCCGACAACGAATCTAAGATCGTTATCGAACAAAATGATGTCGGTGTGCGATAGTTGTGCGTGCAAAGCACAGGTTGTTTGACAAGAATCGGGACTTTACTGTAGTGAGGGGTCACAAAGTTTCGTAAAACGGCACAATATCCCGTCTAATCTTGGGGAGCCGCGTCCCCACTAAAATATTCATTAAACGCCAAGCGAACGGCGACGTTTATCGCGGTTTAATTTACCTTATCGTCGGCGTGCGGCATCGGTCGCGATGGGGATTCGAAGGAAAATCGAACGCGCTGGAAGTACGTCGGTCTGTAGCTGTTCCCGTTGGTATTGCACCCCGCGGAGCATTAAATTTTCCGTGCGTATGCCCTGCGAGAGGGCGTTCGCCCTTTTAACGGGAAATATTCCGCGGGAGTATTGTGTGGGGTGGAATACGCGGGACCGATGTCGTCGTGGGTTTCGGCAGCCCCCGATATTATTTCGACGAAAGCTGTTTCGCATTCAGCGATATACAAATATCCGGGGCATACCGTAACGTGTTCCCGTTCCCTCGATAGCGGATCGGTCGTCCGTGGCCGAACTCTTACACGAGTAACGATTATCTTGAACGCGGTGGCAACGTGCCATTTTTCCATGCCTGCTATCGAACCACTCTCCACCCCGTTATTCCCAATACAGACTTTTAATATTTATCCCGTTTCCGGCTTGCTGACGCACGCACTCGACGATTCTGTAATGCGGAACGATGTAGAATAATTCCACTTGTCCATCATTATTTTTCTTATTAACGTTATTGTATTTATTATGCCTGTAAAATATGCCACTTGAATAAATATTGCTATTGGTGATGCCGAGAATGGCACAATCTCATGTCGATCGATTCTTTTTTGGACCGCGTGCAGGACGTATGGAAGTCAACTTTTTCTTTAATGGAATGATACATTGCTCCATGTATAGTCTTATGAACAGCGAGGATCCCACGGAAATCACCGACTCCAGATTTGGCCGACAACGAATCTAAAATCGAAGTGCATGTTTGGTCTTATCATTATTATCATTATTGAGTAAAGAAAGAGACGAAATACACGCTAAGGTAAATCGCATTAAACGCCGTACACAGCTGGCAGGAACACCGGCGTTTTTCACACGGTGCCGACAACAGGGCCTCGCACGCGATTCGCAGTCCCGTTTGTTGACGGGGTAAACATCTCCGCGATACGTCTCGCCAAGATAGGAAGTAGCCTCGAGAGCGTTTGTCGTTAAATAGGAATTCAGTGTTTGCGTTATTCGCCGAGGCAAACAATCGATGAGAGACGCGACCGGGGGTGGCGATCAACGGAAGAAAAGAGCTGAAAGCAATTTCCTGACAGCCCCATCCGCCTCTCGGCGTCTTCTATTATCCTTGGCAGGAGTCGTCCACGGAAAACGAGCAGCAAAAGACAACGCCCGCGGAGCTCGCGTACCTTCTTTCCCGCGGAGCCTCGCGCTCGCTCGATTATCGGCTCGCGATGTCTTCGAATACCCAAGGTATCTCTCGCATCTCCCCGAGAAACCAACTCGAGGCTCGTCTTTCCGGTGTCCCGCGAGACCGCAATCCATGTAAATTCGCGCGCGACTAATACCGATCCATTCCGTTCCCATTCCTCCACAATCCCCCATTGTTCCCTGGGAAGATTCCGTTTTCGTCATTGATTAAGTCCCCGCGTTTATCTCGAGCGGATCGAGGCAATAAAATGTTTCATTTCTCTTTGGAAACCCCAGCCACGGAACCCGGGAACGGGTTATCCGTTTCCCGCAAGAATCGCGGGACGATGACAAAGCGGCCGCTTGTTTCTGTCGTCCGTTTCGTCGCTCTCCCGAAAAGCTTCTGCCACGCGGCTTGCACGGTCGTTAATCTTACGCCTATCTATCGGTGCAGAAGTAACCGCCGTTCTCGTCAGGTTAAATCGGGAACATCGGACATTCTTTGAAATATTATTTCCTAATTACTTCCTGTCTGTCGTTTTTGAAACAACGCGTCACTTTATAACAAAAATATTTATGACAACGAAAATATTAACATAGTAAGTCAATCTAACAAAAATTTAAGCTTCCTTCGATTAATTGTGCGATGAAACTAATTTCACTGTGTTTCTTGGTAAATCTGTCCTCTCGTTCACTATATCGCGAAAAAGTACATAATCGATGAGACAATACATCCTTCTTAGTGAATATCATATGCGTATCGTTGGAGTCGGTGAAAACTGTGTCGGTGATTTTCATGGAACCCTGGAAAATATCGTTCGCAGTCCACGAGTTGTCGGGACTATCGAAGAGAACGTGTTTTGTGCAAATCGCGTAACGATATATGACGTGGCAACGAAGACCAATTGCCGACCACGGTCCCACGCCCAGCCTTCTAAACCGATCGCTTTATATCCCCACATCCACCGTAATCTCACGGGGTTTCATACAAACGAGATTGCTGCCGTACGAGCTACACTCGCCCGGCATTTCCTCCACGGAGCCACCGCAGAATCAGCTGATCTAATTATGGTGAATTTCTGATCAAACGGGCTACCTGGTCGGGCCGCGCCGATCGATCCAAACTCGGAGCCACCAAACGTTCCCGAGTTTCTCTAGAGAACAGCCTTAGGGCGAATCTACACCTCTGGATCGGTGGACATTCGCAAAAGAACCGGGCCGCAAAATGTAATTTGGTCAACCACAATACATTGAAGCTGCACGATTTTCTCAATGCGAAACCTGGCACGTTCTTCGTGCAAGAAGGTAATAAACGATCTTGGTGCACGGTAGTGCACTAGCCAAGTTCTCGCACTACCTCCGTTTACACGAAACAACTTAGCCGTTTTTTAGAAGCTTATAACTCGGCGCTGGAGGCAGATGGAGAGATGTAATTTCGTACACTCGTTAAATGCTATCATGTTTCAATATTGACAAAACATTAATCTTCCAACACTAGTAGGTTCCTCCACAACAAATGCTTAAAGGAATAATTATCAAAGTTTGAAATTTTACACCTTAAAGGGGTTGTATCGAAAAAAGACATTACGAAATAGGTACGTAGGATAGAACATAGCAACATAATATAATCTCTTTGTATGATCAACGTGTTTTGTTTGATCTCACAACTTTTTACGGCTATAGGAACTTGGCTCCTGTTTAGAGGATATTTTTGTTGGGATAAAAATAACGACGAAACAAGTAAACTGAGAAGATCGAGAACGAGAGGCAGAAGTGGTCCACTGTTAAACGTGCCTACTAATAAACAAATCGGCAATCCCGTCGCTCGGAGGAAGCGTGTTTTAACCAGGACTATTGAATAATTCAGGCGTGCGAGAGTGCGGTATCCCGCGATTGAGATCGTTCGCACGAAAGTATCACGAGACACGGGAAAATGATAAAACGTTAACGGTCTCTTAACGACGCCTCGCATCGAAACGGACCGGTGTGGTGTGCGGTGCGGCCCGATAAACTCCGCGGACGCCGGCTGTGTTCTTGCGCCGAGATAGAATTTGACGGGGAAGTTTCGCGCACTTAGCAGCGAAAAGCACGGGAAAAACTTCCCCGGCGCACTTGCCCCGGTCCCCATTTCCTGTTTTCATCGCGAAACTTGGGTAATTCCGAACTTTGTACTTTGTAACTGTCCATCATAACACCTCAACACCTTTATAATATCCGGCAGGCAGCTTCGAGGGCAGTAAGAAAGAGCTGTTGCTGCTGGCGCACTGTTTACGGTGTCCAGTGCCCGTTGTTGCTGTTTCCTATAAAAAAATACAAAAAATTAATAGGCTGCAGTCAATCGTTAAAATTAATGCAAATTTTAGCGATAGAATTAAGCGAGATCTATTTTAAGTAGGTTCAAAACTGCGTTATATCTGTTATTGAAATCTTTAAATTTTTACCTTCTCTTTAAACGTCCAAATTAGGATGTACCAATCTTTATACAAAATACAAGTTCCGGGCATTCTCTGCAGTAACTCAGTTGTCCGGTGGACCAAATCATGTTGGAGATTACACTCAATAATTCTTACGCAGCTAAGCGGCGAAATTAATCGTGGAACGCAATAACCCCGAGAAAAATGCAGATGTTCCTATAGACTCTTTCTTCCGTTTCGCGCAGACGACGGTGTCCCGTCTGGCTGATCAAACAGCCGATCTGCTTGTATTATTTTAAATAGAATTCGCCAGCTGCGGCAGAGCTGAGAGAAACAAGCTACGGCGAAATCTTCCCGGGAGTTAAGAGCCCCATACAAGCGCGGTCATGAAACTGGAATGTCCTTTTTATGGGCACCTCTATACCGAGACGAGTCGCAGCTCGTAAAGACTGCGATCTGAATTTCGTGACATTGTCGATTACGTCGCCGGGACGCAAGCAAGCCTGTTCTATATGTGTCTCTCTGTTCACGCCAAGACACGAGCCGAGTTTCATCTCTTGCAAGACCCTTAAACCGTTCACGGTCGTTCTTTCGACGAATTAAACGATTTCGAAGCAAATCACCGAATCGCCGACGGCGCATCCAGGATAGAGACGCGCGGATTTCTGACAATCCGGGATTTAATTGACGCCAATCGCGATTTATTCTACTCGCATCGTTCCGATCATGAAGCTCTTCTCAAGTAAAAACAGAATTTTGCCAACCTGTTTTGTCCTTAAATCAAATTCCAAGAAATGAACATACTTTATTCTCAAAGTGTGAATTTCTTCGATCTTACAGCGATAACTAGAATATAAGCAATTTCATTACCCACCGCATGGCCTGTCGCACTTAATCAAACAGTCTTCTTATTTGTTGCTCCGAGCCGAAGTAATAAGCCGAACTTCGGCTCACTTGTTTTGCATTCATTCCGGCAGCCGTTAAATTTTGAGAACAGTTTGATGGGAGCGTCAACTTACTTCCCGAGGCGGTAATAAAACTGAAGTATAGCGGAGTGGAGTTATATAGTTCGGGTGTACATTATACTCTGGTATTAAAACGCGTGGCCGGAAATATAGCTTCGAGATTACTATGAATTTTTTGAAGGTTTAAGTAGCGCACGTTGGAGAGACGTATCTCTCAATTTATCATCGAACTCTTCGAATGATTATCGACCGGTTCGAATAGGGCAAATACAGGGAAAAGTTGGTCTAACTTGGACGGAACGATGACCCTCGTCGAATCGATGAAACAAGATCCGCTATCGATCACGGACGTCCACAAATAAATGGAACGAATGCTATCTACGCGTTCGCACTTGGACACGAAATCAACGGGATAGATCAATTAATCTACAGCACAATCGGAACTGTCGGTTAATAAAATACATAAATCCGGCTTATCGTTCAACCTTCGCACCATCGATCCTTAACGAACGACCGCGTCGATGCGTTGCGTTACCAAAGTCGCAGACAGCCCCATAAAGTTCGCCGACGACGGGTAAAACGCGGCTGGATTCTCGCCCCAACAATTACCTAAGACTCCGAACTACCCTCTGTCAAACTTCCCGTTTCCTGCCCGTGCGGAAACTTCAACGAGATTCTCCTTATTCTCGCAAGATGCTCTGCCGAATCGACTTCCCGCGACTTTAACCAATCTTCCGTAGAACTCGATCAAATTCTCGATGGACGCTTTCCTGACGTATACCGTACGCCCCCGCAAAATTCACCGAGCCCCTCTTGCACGCGTAATCGTTTATTAATTACGACCGAACAGCGATAGCTTATAATCTATGGTAGCAATTTATAATCTACGATATTAATCTTGTAGTTTATTCCTAGACGATGATCGTTTAGTTTTGATTATTACTTTCAACCATCTTCCTTATTTTCGATCAGTAATAGATTTGAACTTTTTTGGGAAGCTAGAGAAATTAGTTTACTACGGGATGTGAAAAGAATGTTTAGAAAGTTCTAAAACGAATGCGAACGAACGAACGACGTTTATTTATCACAAAGTCTATATTTATCGTTCCGTCTAGTCCGTAGCCTCTCCGAGGAGGTAAGAATGATATTCGGTAGGACCGTGCTCGGTATTAAAGTATCAGATTAAGAGGAATGATGGTACGATTGGTTGGATGGGGGTGAGTTTCAGGACGTCGTTTTTAAATCCAACTGGGGAACAAATTTTTCCGAGAATTATGGATGGTGAAATCTTCTAAATAAGAAGATTATCTTCGAGTATCTTCCCGGAGGCTTCGTCGAAAATTATTACTTTAATATCTCAGCCGGCGGAATTCTAATTTCACAGCGATAAAAGTTGACTGAATTCCATCGCGACTCGGTATCTCTAGCCCCTAACAGACCCCGGAGGAATATAAGCCGCGAGATGCGGAATAATTCATGGACCACGCCCGAACGGTAAGCAAAACAATTCATTCGCGAGACCCACGACCGGGTTGCGCGAGCGGGTCGAGTTCGGGTTCGAGTTTGGGCTAAAATTCTTGGCCGCCCGTGCCACCTGTCAACATTCCGCCCGCAAATCTACTATTTGCCCAGCCCCACGGTAATGGTTGTTTCCTTAAAGGCCGTCGCGACGCATTCCTTTGCCGTCGCCGAGGTGATGTAAATTAAGTTTTCTCCGAAAGCAACCGGGCCCCCGACGATCCCCGGGTATTAAGCTTCTGAACGAGCCAGTTGTGTTTAAGGGGTGGTGGGTCGGGGAACGAGGAGCAAGATAACCTCCCTCTGTTCAGACACCGACCATTCTGGATTCCCTCGAATATTTTCCCGCCGTCAAGCCGCGCCAGGTGAATGCCAGCAGAAAGTGGAAGGTGTCGGATAAAAGGGGTTGACGATCTTTACTAAAAAGCCAAAGCCCAACTCACCCTTCCCTCCACACCAAGCTCGACCTGCCCGCGAGATAAGCTTCTCCGCCTTAATTCCTCTGGTTTGTCTAAGAGTGGCATCCATGCTGCTAGGATTATTCGAATCTTTTTCCATTTCCATATTAACAATAACATTTGTATTAGTTATTGTTTCGTTTGGTTCTTTGTTATCGTTTTAATTAACGTATATTTTATCGTTGCCCGTTAAAACACGCGTTACTGTTAGACATTATCTACGCGTCATCCCAAATTTTTAAGAAATTCCAAAAACTCAGTTGACCATTCTGCGAGGTCTTTTTAAATCACAGATTTTTGTGGTTGTGCACAGAGTGTTGCAGAAGTGTCGCAGAGTGTATTTTATCTGAAAATCGTTGTCAGAGCGATAGGGAAATTGATCCGAGTATCTGACGTGGTTCTACGGGTAACGAGTTTCGTTGGGGTTACAGTTTGCACGTCCCAGCGGCAAGTATATAAAGGCAGCGTTCGGTCAGACGTCAATGGTACTGTAAACGCGGAACGACGTAACTCAAACGGTCCCGGCCGTGTTGATTTAACGGTCCGGAACACACTGAAACTGTTCACAAATATTTTTCCATCCCCCTATGCATCGATCGGAGTTACACGAAATCAATTGTTATCGAAACGTCCTTCCGTTTGTGGAACGTCGTTCGGCCGTTGTACCCGAGGGGAGGGCGTAGTCGACGCCGATCGGTAAAGGGGAGACCGATGTTCTGTATTTCCAAACATTTTCAAGATATCGGCCCTCCTGCGCCGGGCAAGCACGTTGTTCAAGCCGGAGGAACGAAAACGAACGTTTACAAAGGGCGGATGGCACGATCGGAATGTAAACAGGATTCCGGTATTCGATCGAACATGTTCGCATTCGTTTCGAAAACGCGCAGCTGTTACACGCCCGCACCGTGCTCATTCTCCAATCTCGATACTGGATTTTCGATTGATGTAGCTCCGCGAATTTTGACGGAATACCGCGTTCTGTTTAGCTCACAACAATTACCGCACCGATTGTGCATTCATTGCCGTCCTCCGTCCGATTTCACTAATAATACAGGATCGGCCACTTCACACGCAGGCCGTCTAAATATTCCTACAATGGAAACAGAGACTTTTAGAAAAATCTTTTCTCTAATATAATATATTTCGATGATCGTAAAACTGGACATTCAATGTAATTTTCGGAAAGAGAAATGTTGGTTATAAATCTGCATTTTTTTAGATAACACATTAAAATCGTTCCGTGCAAATTTTATTAAATTCAGTAAGAATCGTGTTTATTAAATCTCGGCTCCGATATTCAATTTTATTTGATTTGCATGCTAATTAATTGATTCGTCTCGTATTTACACGTACCGTCACAGCCGTATGTTGCGCGAGAATAATGTGCGCTCGAACGGTACAATTATACAGGGTCTACCCAAAACGTCGGGAAACCTTGAAAGAGCGTTTCATACATTTGCCGACGACTGTAAATTTAGCCGTGCACCACGATAATGGAAATATTCTGAAATTGATTGATCGCCTGGCGATACGACTTCTCGGAAACATGAAACGAAACTGAAACCAACCAGCATCCGTTGCCGGGTCACCTAATCCACTGAAAGCGGGCGACGTATATTTTCGCAAAGCAACGCCGCCGACGGAATCTAGGTGAGAAAATACGCCTCGGGCCTCCAACGCTTTCTCTACCGATAGTCCTACCGGAGTTATGTACCCACGACTCCAACCTGTGAAAACGTCTCTGTATTCCCATCTCTTGATCTGCAAGTAATATCTGATGCCTGTTTCAATGAGAGAAGCCGGTAGCGGTGCCTTGACACAGTTCTCTACCTGCCACATTGAGCTCACATCATTTTTGGACATGTCCTCGAAACCTGATCGATGTGTCTCTCTTTCTCTCGATAGTAGAATGCACTATGAACCCTTCGCGACCCTAGACCTGTTCTATATAACTACCTTATTTTATACCGATATTATCGACACTACTATTGAATTCATATCACAGCTAATTTTTTCTTGCTGTCATTATAACACAACATTTTTTTCTATTTGTTTCATGTTCAAATGGAATTCGGAAAATCAGGTAAGACTATTTAATATTATTATTCGTTGATTTTTCAAGTACCGATATTAATTAGAATTAATGCACGTCTACTTGAAACATGATTCACATCCAGCAAGGTTCCGCGCGACCCCTAATGTCGAGTGTCCATGTTTCGTCACCCCACTTCGAATCACTTAGAAGGTTATACGTAACTCTCACAAGCACGTTACGTCACGGAATGATGATGGAAAGCTTTCCGCAGCGGGGATTTTCAGCGAAAAGAGCACCGCGCGCGTGTGTACGCTATGACGAAGGTGTTTGCGGAATAGTTTCCGTGCGAATAGAGCCGGTGCCCACTAAGTCCTCGCTGATTTGACAGGGCCATGACGTTCCCAAAGAAGACGAGGGTTCCCTTCGAATCACGTTCCGCCATCCGCGCTGCCGTTTTCCGGGAGACAGGTACCGGTTCGATTCGACTTTCGGGCCACGTAGCCCCAGGAAATTAAGACCAATCGGCGATGATGCGTGATTTACTGGGGGGCCGGTCAGTGTATCGTCGAACCATGCACCCCAGGATTACCGAGACTGTATCGTGACCGTTCTTCGGGTTTCGTCCACCCGCTCACCACCCCAACTTCATTCTATCAGCGTACAGGCTCTTTGTCCACATTATCGGACGTGTCCTATAAATCTGTAGACCCGGACGTTTCTCTCTGTATACCTGGCCGAACGCTTTTTGAATCGGCTGCTAGAAGGGTTTACGGTTTGAGGGATGTTCCTCCTTGCTGAACGCTGAGAGGATTCCCCGGTGATTGCCAGCGAATCGAGGAATCTTCCCGACGGGTTCAATCTAGACTCTAGGTAACACACTTTCCCTCAGAAAGGTAGCACGTGCTGTCGGGAATTGTCTAGACACGTCTACTTGAACCTCCACTCGATCATATCTTGATAAGAACAACTATGCTGTTGTACACTAAAAAATTTTGTTAAAGCCGTCGTGTATTACAATAGAAATCAATAGAAACCCGAAGAGAGGGTAATAGCCAGATAAGGTGGGTAGTTATTATCGGGTCCCATGGAAATCGCAGACACAAATTTCCCCGACAACATTTCACCGACTCCAGATTTGACCGACAATACCAGATTTCACTATTTCCCCTATTTAGTCGTATGCAAAGTTTCTGGAAACACCGAAAAGATTTTTCAGTTGAAAATCTTTCGCTTGTAGAAAATGAAAAACGCCCGTTCCGACGTCCAGGAATTAATAATTTTGCAACAATCCAACCAAGCTACTACTATCTCCTTTAGGATAGAATACATGGACGCTATCGTCGCAAGTTTCAGCTCGTTCCCGACGCTTTCGTCGCGGGAATCGAAAGCTCGATGCTCGCTCAGCCGGAAGCTCGACGATCGAAACAATTTGTAACTCTTGGCCGGCTAATCGAAATTCTGCCGGGCGTGTTTCGTTCCATCCGCGAGTCACCCGTGCGCGAAAGAAATTTCCGGCTCCTGTGGAAAATGTAAATATCTGTAGGATGCGTCGAAATTCTTCGGGAGCGTATCGGGTCGGTATCTGGAGTGGCCAACGCGTCCATACTTATTTCTCCCGACCGGTTTTCCTCGACGATTCCTTGGCGATCGATCTGCCGCCGTTGCTCGCATTATTCGCCGTCCCGAAGCCTCGAGTGTGTAGACACCGGGCGCGCATACGTATGTACATCACCGCGATAACGTCGCGAATATTCGCGATTCCTTTTCTCTCGGAGAATAGGGATCGATCGACGGCTGTACGTGTCTCCGTGCATGGTCCTGTCGAGTCGCATCGAGATTCCACCACCACGAAGACAAAGGATCACTGTCTTCCAGCTGGAAATCATAGCTTACGGATTTTATGCATTTATGACAAAAATTAGTAGATCAAAAACAGGAAAATGATTAAAGAAGTTTAACAATGCCGAAATACTATTTTTACTTAGCCCGTGTAGCTTGCAATTGATGTATAAAAATTGTATTTTGCATAATGATCCGCAGTCTAGTAATTAATTTCGGGAATTTGATACTTTGTTGAATTTCTCTAAAATTAGAACGAGAACTATTTGAAATATTTTGAAGATGTATTAATTGAACACGCAACGAGGTCGTGTGGGACTTTTACTTTACGCCTACACGTGTAAACGAACGAATTTATGTATCATGGACACGTAACCTTCGCGGTGAATATAAATTTCCGTGGAACACCGAACTCCTTTTCTTCCAATAAATTATTAACGTCGTCGGAGAAGAGAGTTGATGCGCGCAGTTGCGAAAGAAGTCATAACGCAGAGTGTGAAACAACACCGCTTTCTACGTCAGTTTATATTTATAGGGAGTGCCATGTATTTTATATTTACCACGGCTTTATCGTTCGGATTTATGTTTGTTGCAGCTATTCCGTAGTGCACTAACCAAGTTGCACGGGGCTATAACAGTAACTTAGGCCTGTTATTAAAGTTAATTTTTCTGTAAAACCGTTCTATAGTGTTGTTTAAAACACACATTTCGCGGATATTAAAGCTCCGTCCAATATTTTCCCAACAATTTCGGCATGCATTTATAACGTTTATTTGTTCGAGCTTTATACAAGTGGTTACACGCAGGATGTTACAAAGCAATATTTTCCATTTTAGCTCTGATGTTAATGCTAGCACTTCTGGCAGCTCTCGGCTATAGACATTTTAGAATTGTATGTGGCATTTAGTTGAATCTGTCGCGCGAGAATCGCTAGCTGCGGAAAAATTAATTCGAGGCAAAATTTATAACAGAACGTTTTCCATGAAAATACTGTAGAATATGTTTTGCGCGGAAAACTGTTTCGCGCATACATGCGCACACACGGAAACACGATAATGTTATGTTTAAATTTTCTGTTAATGACTGCACCACATAGGTTCTAATTAATTCAGTATTATCGTTTCATAATTGATCCTTTGTTCTCCATTGGTGCCGTTGCGGGAACATTTATAATTTACTGCTGAACGGTAACAATAGCAGTGTTGTGTTAACTTATTTTCGAATAAAGAGTTAGTCGGTAAAAAAGTCACGGTAAATAAATTCGCAGATATTTTCAATGTTCCGTTCTCGAAATGAATTACTTGAAAAATGGCATTGAGTAACGGAACAGTGATAAAAGATTTAATTTTATTAAATTAATTTTCTATTAATCATTTTCACCATAAATCACACAATGGTAGTAAGACAGTTCTTCACGCATAGCAAAGGAACAAACGACGTTATGATGTCGGCGGTGCAGCGCGGTGAACGCATAGGGAGCGTTCCGATTGTCATTAATGGTATCGTTAAAGCCGACGGAATAATTCAGGCAAAGCTGTAGCGAATCCTTTAAGGACAATCACCCGCGTTTAAGTATGAATAGACCGTGCAAAGCCGACGCGTCGCGCAGGCTTAAACATCCGAGCATCAAATATTAAGCTGTAAGAAGCGGGGCGCGAACAACGGACCCTGAGCTTTTATTACCCCGTATTACGCCGCTCCCACGGGCTAAACTAGCTACGAAACTTTCCTGCAGGCGGCTCCTCTTCGCTATCCCGCGTTGCCATTCCACGCGCAAGGCGCGGCCACTTTCCTTCGTTTCATTATACACAATACCGATCATTCTAATTTCCACAGCACGCAACCGGCTCGCTTACCGGGAATCGTTTGTAAACGATCCGCGTACCGTTGGCAAACGGCCCTAATTACGGAAGCGAGTCGCCTCGAAGCGAGGCAGCTTTCGTTGTCGAGAGACGAACGCCCCGGGAAACGAGAAGAAAAAACCGACTCAATCTGACTTCGTGAATTCGTTCATTCTTACATTTACATCTCGCGGTAATACGGCAGGTGATTCCTCTTGGGGAAGTAAGACAAATATACGAGATAAAGATTTTTGAAGTGGAACTTCTTTGCTGAGGGGGCTGCAATTTTCTAGCATTACGGAAGTCGAATGTAACGAACATTTTTTTAACGGAGAAAAAATCTTACCCGACGGGTATTCGAACCGTAGTAAACGTAAACCTCCTTTCGTGAGCACCTTCAACAAAGACAAATAGGGGTGACGATGTCTCGCGCAAAGAATGAGCCGAGGAACAACGCGAGTCGGTGACGTCCGGAAATGATCGATATCCGTATAGCTTGTTAAACGACAGTTTAAGCACAGCCAGCGCAGCATTATGGGCATTACCGCGGAAACTGGCGGTACCGCGTCCCCAGAAATTAGAGCTCGATTGCCGCACGCACTATTGATCACAGGAGTCACAGGGCTGTCGATTAAGGTACCGGTATATCGGTGGACAGTTAATGGCTTGAGATTGCCGACCCGCGATTGCGAACGCCTCCGGTTCCGTCTGAGGCCGATCTGATTCCGATGAATTACATACATGCCGATCATAACTTTCCACCGTATCCGACCCAAAAACTATCACCTTCCGATCGCCGCTAATTTCCCGTTTGGAATTCCTCGAACAGTTCGGGGATCAAATCAGGAGAACGAGACAACGATTCTCGAGACGGTGCCTGGACATTTCTCACATCAACTGCTGTGATGTAAACAGCCATAATCTGCGTCGGTGAACGTTAGAAAAGGAATTTTTAATCGCGTTCCTGTATCTTTCTGATTGACGTGTAAAAATTTCGTTTGGTACAGGGATCTACGTTTCATTAAATTTTCGGTATATGTAGAAACGGAACGTATAAGCTCTCGCTTCAGAGATTTCAGCGCTCAGTATTGTTTTTCCTGACGGTCGGGAGAAACGAGAAGAGAGAGAGAGCATACAAGTGGAGGAATGGTGGAGCGAAAGTGTTTATTTGTAAGAGACCCTCTGTCAAACGGGTACTCGGTGTCTCTTGCTGTAGCCCGAGTCAAGAACCAAAGAAATAAAATAGCTGAAGGATCGAGGCCACATTAGATGGAGAGTCGAACTGTTTTAATTAAGCACGAAGAAAGAGAGAGGGAAGTCAGAGAAAAAACGCGCGAAATAAGAGAGCTGTTAGAAAAGATTCAATTCGCGATTTTTCTTCAGTTTCAGACGCAACGTTGCCTCGTCGTCTTTTTTTGTACCACGGTTTCCAGTAGCTCGCACACACGCGAAAAACATTCGTAGTGGTGGAGATATGCGCGATATTGTAACTTGATATTCACCGAAGATATTCTCCTGGTAATAAAACTTTTTTGCGCGTTCCAGCATTTTTATCATGCCGCGCGCGCGCCACCGCGAATAAGCAAACAGAGTATCGAAGTTCCAAAGCGTTCCCGGAAAAAAAGTCTTCCGGAAAACTTTGTGAAAGCCCTTGAACGCGGTATCGAACTTCGTCGAAGAGAATTCCTGGTCGACCCTCGATTTCGCTGCGAATAAAATCGTTCGGAAATTGCGGCGCGCTTTAAACCGCGCGTCTCGCCCGTCGATATTCGCGAGACTGCAAAAAAGGCACGAGCGTGTTACGTGGTCACTCCTCGTTGTATCGTGTACAGGGTGTTTCAAATTTTCTTTTCATTTTCTTCTATAGTACTCGTCGCGAAGAACGAAAGTCTCAAAGGAACTACAGGTCTCGAGTCAATCGTTCTCTTATAAAACGACTTTGAAGTTTCGTGAAGTATTTTACTCCAGGGATTATGATTATTCAAGGAGATTAAGAGAGTGTGTCTTGCCCTCGATCGAGAATCGATATTCGCGAAAGTCGATATTTTCGCTGACACCGGATCACTCTATCAAGATCAAGCCTCCAATCAACCACCCCCTTACTTTTAGCATTCGCCGGCCTCGAGACCATAGGAATAAGCAGCACGAACCGTCTCGAGGTCAATAGCAAGAGGAGGATCAAAGGCGAGCCTTTGCCTTCATTTGTGGACTGAAAAACTCGAACACTCGTTCCTTTCGAGTTGGGTTCGAGAGTCCCGCTTCGTCTTAATCTAAGATGCGCGTCACCGAAACTGCGTATTTCATTTTTTAAAATCCAACAATGAATTGTATTCGATAAAATCTTTTTGCAAATATATGCGACGATACGTCCACTTAGAGAATACGGAAGAAAAATGAAAGTACACCCTGGTGATGCTGGAAATTCTTGGCTTTCGAGCTGGGTTTCCCGACAGAGGAGCAGAATTCTGATCCAACTCCCGTCGAAGCTGACGGAATCTAGCGGAAGGGTTGCAAGTACCTCAGAGGGCTAGCCAAACGACACCATTGAGCCACTATACGATGTTGTTCCTGCGCGTATTCGTCCACATAAAGGGTCACGTCGAAGACCGAGTCAAGAGAAACACGCGGTGTACGTTCCTCTGGGGGCTCGCTTGCACGAGGGTGGCTACCGAGGAGACAAAATATTGAAGCGCCGGAATTACGATGGGAAAATTCAGCGCAAACATTTGCGAAATGTTATCTCACTCCTCGCGATCCTCCATCGGTACGCGGGCTTGCGTGTACGCTCCACTGACAGCGACCGCGCGATCAATGGCCTCGTCTCCGCGCCAAGAGAGGCTCTCCAGTCGAAATTCTACGTCTCGTACTGAATTTTTTATTATCTACATTGTTTCTCATTTCTTTATTTTGTTAACCGCGATGCACTTCGTCGAAAAATCTGCAAAAATATAGACGGTGCTTTCGACGATAGCTCACTGTTCAATTTGTATGAAACTGCCGTTTCCGAATTGTGCAAAAATCTAAAACTCGGACAAAACGCACGGCCGCGTCTGTTGCCTGGTTGAATGCTAATGAGTTTTATCGTAATTTTTTGTAGAACCAAAAATATATAGCAACTGGGATAAAGCGGAGCTCGAGGCACGAGGTGGACATTTAGCCGTGCTTAGAGTAGCATTCGCGTCGTTACCGTTCAAAGTGAGATTATCATTTTCGACCGACGCTTTTTGAAAGTGAATTGAAAACGCGACCTTAGATTCGATTTTCCCTTTAGAATGCGAGCACAATTATTCACCGGGTAGGAGCAACGTTCCCGCACGTCACCGGGGTTGCTTGTCGAGGGTTTAACGAGCTTCGGGCTTAATTTCTCCATCAGAGGAAAACGCGCAATAGAGCAGAACAGTAATTCGTTTTCCTTCGAGCAATTCCGTGAGTTCAAATATTCAAATGGGGCGTTTAGCGCGGCAACGCGTTTGCATCGGCGGAAGGAAAAAAAAGCACGCGGCGGAATCATTCGCGAGAGAACAGGGCGCGGAAAAATCGTAAAGTCGCGCCACCCACCCCTCCTATTCGCATACGAACGACACCCCTCTTCCCCCCTTCGTGTCTCTCCTCGTGCAACCCCCATTACTTCCAACCCTCCGTCTCGTGTCCATGCCAAGTGGCCTCGAGGTTTTTACTGGGCGCTCGGCTCTTTTTGCAAGCCCTCCCGCTTCAAAGTGTAATTCCAAGGAAAATGGAATCATGCTAATAACTGGACTAATACGGCAGCTCAAAGCAAGGGGTGGAGGAGGAAAAGGAGGGATCGCAAAAGCCACCCCCGTCAACCCCTCCGCGCGGCAGAGTCTGGGGCTGGTAGCTCGAGGCGGGTCTGACAGGGTGGAAAGCCTTCGTTACCCAACTCTCTGTCGCCGCTTATTTGTGTTACGCGAAACTTGGCGCATGTTAATTAGTAGATACGGTTAGCAGTTATGGTTAAGTGAAGTTTGTAAGCCACTCCCTTAATCTTCTTCCCCGTCGGAGCGAGCTTTTCCGGGAACGTTGCGGCTGTGAACACCAGAGCCGACCTATTTGCGCCCGCAGGAATCCCGGCTCACGCGTCGCAAAAACACGCCTCCCATCGGCCACTTACAGGCCTCTCCATCCAATGCCGAGGCGTTAATTTCGATCGAACGGTCTTTGCGGACGAGTACCGCTGTTTCTCGCGATAGGAATATCGATCCTGGTCTTTGCCACGCAAATTCCTGTTTCTCCCCGTCGTCGCCACCGCCGTCGTGAATATCGATTGCTCGTTAGCTTTTCTATTGGCTCCCCAGTGGTCAGGGTGTTAGTTTTACCTGATCGAATTAACTCTCGTAAACCGTACTCTCTGGCGCGTCAACGCATCCACTGGCGATCTTTCTTGGGAATTGTCGTCGTTACAAGCTCAAAAAGTCATTTTTCGAGTTCGCAAGTACATTAACGCCCGGAGATCCGCGGTCTACCAAAACGCACGGTGCAGAGGGAAGAGAAAAATGTGTCGAGTAAATTTCGATATTTCACAAAAAGACACTTACCGACGTATTTAGAGGGATCAAAAGTGACCCAATATCGAGAGGGCGAGGATTAACGGTGTCTAAAATGGGTCGCTAATAATAGACACTTGGTGCCGAACTGTGGTCGAACGTTCGCGAGATCGACTGGTTCAGCTTCATTAACTCCGGTAGCCTCGATGTCACAGTTCCTCGGCGGTACGAAACAATCGTGCCCGCGACCGAATATCCGACAAGATATAAGCAATTAGGCCATCCGGGAAGATGATTCGTGTTCGGAAACAATGACGAAGACGCCGACATTGTGCGGACGACCGGTACAGCCTCGATCATCGGAGCCCTGGGATCATTCGCAGCATAGTGGAAATAAGCCTCGAAAATCCCGGACGTAATCCGGGACGAAGCCGCAAACAGGTCGTCAACTTCACGCTGGCCAGTCTAGTCCGATTGTCCTAATATCAATCGAACGGTTCCGCGTGTCCCGGCGTGTCTCCGGGAGAACGGGTAAAATTTCATCAAGAGCAGCGTCGGCCGCGATTTAATCCATCCCGATGATTAATTCCGCCGGCTAACCGACCGGCGACGAGGGATAGAATCGCACGCGTGACTCCGCTACAAATCGCGGAACAGTTTCCGTCCCGGTAACTCCGCTCGACCCGAACCGCTCCGGTCGCATGCTCCCACCATCGCTATACACCGCCGTACCGACCGGTGTCCCGTTTCCAATTACCCTGACTGCCTGGAGATAACTGCTGGTTACAGTTACGTGTTATACGGTTACACCTTACGTCACGCGGATGCTATCCGACGCGATGCTTCGTCTACGGCGTTACCCAGCACCGGTTAATATCCCTTTTCAACGTCTACGATTACCCGGGATACGTTACCCCTAACTGCCACTGGCTAACCCACCTGACGAGCTCGCCACTTAACTGGCCAGACGAACGCGATCAACGCTGCCGAGTCGACTAGCCATTATCTACCTCCGATCATCACTTTTAGCGCTCTCTCCGTAACTGCGATAACGTCCAGTGACAGTTATAGAACAGGTACTACGAAACTGATGAAACTTTTTCCATCGTATTCGTCTCGTTTTCTGTGTAGACGGAAATGTAGACGCACGGTGTTGGTTCGACGATATCTTTGAATATTCTGTTCGTCGGCTCCGATCACAGGTGATCGTGGTCGTAACTGTATCGTGTTCGGTGTCGCTTTAATCAGAAAACCGAGGCGAATACGATGTTATAAGTTTTATTAAAAGTATGAGTTATGGCGAAAATACATCCATCGGGTGCAGCATCGCCGGAAGACGCACCCGAAGGATCATAATTCTCGGCTCTCACGTGATTATAAGCTCTTAACTGGCCAGACGAAGGCGCCTACGACGTGGCTAGTCCTGGAGGACGAAGATCAACTGCTCGTTCTTGGCCATTATCACCGTCGCTGATCACATTCGCCGAGCCTCGACATCTCTTTTACGCTTTGATTGCCAATTTCCCCGTTTATCGCTGACACAGACTAGTTCTTGTGGTGTCGAGTTAGATTCGAGGATGCTGAAGTGGGGAGAGATCGAGGTGAGATGGCTAATCTTATTCTTTGCTTCTCTCGTTGACACAAATCGAGTTGGTGATGTGATTTAAGTGTGACGAATTAGGTTATAGATGTGATCAAACGTTTCAACTAAATCTTGAAACCACCTTTTCTAAGTTCAATCAATTTTTCACGTTACTTGTAATCGGATTGTACACGGATCCTCCAAGTGTAAGTTTCTCGCCGAGTTTAGTTACGGAGAAGGGAAAGAAAAGTATCAGTTCTGCAAAGATTTACATCCTCCTTATAACATTAATGACGTCAGCTGCGAGAATTAACGTTATAAAGTTCGAACGGGGGAATCAAGAGGAAGTCCCTGATCAATTTAGGAAATATTCGCAGGAGAGATTTCCACTCAATCCCATTCTCCGGCTCGGCAGTATTAGGGAACCTAAGTTTCATTAATATTATAACAAGCCTGCCGATATTATCGCAAATTTAATTTTCACGGTGTCTAATCTAAATAAAAAATTCATCAATTTCCATTGCGAATATTTGAAATACTCGGAAAGTTAATATATTTCATTTCGTGAAAATGAAAATAATTTTTCCGCTGAATTTCCTCTCCCAATTTAAAATGCTAGTTTATTTAAATCGCAGTGCGACGTCAGCACGAAGCAGTGTTTTAAATATTTTTGTTATAAATTTTCCGCAGTATTCTGTTCGGCGCTAAGTAGCTGGAGAAGAGGATTCCCTCCGCGTCAAAGTTATTAAATCCCTCTGTGAATTGGAGAGCAAAGTACATTCAGCATGGGTTGGATCCGCGTGGATGTCAATGTGCATCCCTGCGCGTGTTTGCTAACATTCCTGTACGGCGCAGACTGGGGCTACAACGTTCCCATGGATTTAAGTATAATTAATACCCCTTAATGAGTCTCACTGGTAGAATTATACAATTTCTCAGATCTCTGAACTTTGAAAAGCGATATTGTTCGCCCTCGGCCCATTCACCCGAGGTCAGTTCTGGGCATGTCTCATTACGAATTCGATCGTAATTTCAAGGAGCTCTCTCCACCATTAAGGATGTTTGGAGGTATATAAAAACGCAACAAAATTTTTGAAAACTTGACAACATATAATTCTTACTAAATTAATGCAATTACCAAAGTTTGGGTTCGATTCACTGCACCGTTTAAAAATTATAGCAACTTAAAGTTTGAACATTTAAACACGTCTTATGGAGAATTCATAAAATTCTACTTCAAACCCTCTTTAATCCTTGAAAAACCGCAACTAGAAACTCCAGTTTTTTTATATATAGTAAAAATTATGTAATTAATTATGTTCAAAATTTATTAGGATTCACTAAACAGTTCCAATTTTTTATAATATGAAGACGATTTGATTAGAAAATTAATCTATTTTTTAAATGAAAAATATACTCGTGAATGGCTTTCATTGCCAATATATTGATGGATTTCAAATTGCTTGTACTTTTGCTTCCCATTGCACCTCCAGAACATCCTAAGTATCAAGATATCGTCAAAGAGGATAATTGGCCATCTCGGCCTTGTACCGATGAAAAGATCGCGGGGAATAACTCGTACGCGGTAGAACGGCAACGGTTCGCTCGGAGAATTAATTAAAGCGGCACAACTTGGCCCTGCCCGACCCTCTACACCTTCCTTTCAGTCCAACTCCTGCTCGTTCAGCTAGTCACACACGAGGCCACGGGGATAGAGTACGAGACGACAGCACCCTGAGAAGAGAGCTTCAACTCGCCGGAGCGTTCGCCTCGTTTTACTTTTAGAGGTCGTCGCCTTAAGGATGACTGCCACTTAAGTGGTTGGAGACCTCGGGGAGGCGCAAGAGGAAACCGTCCGAATGAGCCGGGAATAAAGGAGAAAAAAGGAGGGCTGGAAAACCGCCATGAGACACACGAGGAAGAGAGCCGAGCCGACTCTCGGTTAGGCCGGGACGATGATCTCGAAGGGAAGACGAATAACCTGCCGAGACACCGCGTCCACGAACGGTGGAAAAGTCCGTCCGTGCCACCGGGAACTTTTCTATTACAGCCGAATGATGTATAGAACGGCGAGCCACGGAGCCGTTTTCTTCCACGCGAAATATGGCGGAGGATTTAGTGTTTCTCTCCAGCTAGACCGTGGTTTCGCGGGAAAGGGTATATCGGCTTTGCACCGACGCGCAGTGGTGCCGATCACGAATCTAGCTGGACAAAAATCACATTTTCGCAGAAGAGCCTGAAACGTGTTGGGATTTCCTTCTAATGAAACTAATGAAATTAATTTTGTACATTTTATTTCCCAATTCTTCACCTGTTAACTGTGTAGATAAAGAGAAAACAGTGTCATAAAAGAATACGACGTGCACGTGAATTTGAAATATCAATTATTGCTACCCTGCAGCAAAAACAATAGAATCGAGAAAATACAGTGCACCATACCGAACGATGTGGTAGACAGTCCGGAGGAAAACCTTTAAAATGCCGCCCTTAAAATTTCACGAATAATGCGCGATAAAGCGTGTACGCTTTTACGGCTTGGCAGAAATTTTAACGGAATAATTACAATATATTTCAGTACCATTTTACGTGGGACGACTATAGTTTAATAACGATAAAAAACAGAAAGCAAGTCTGATGCAGAAAGCAAGGTTTTATAATTAATTAAAAACTGTTGTAACGATCGTGACGGCAATATGGAAACGTAGTGGAGCAGCAGAAATTTTTCAGCACACTTTTTAGAAAATAATTAGTTATTAATTCTGTGGAGTAATTAGTTCGCAATTTGTTGTAATGTTTCATTGGACTGTTTCATCCCTGTAATTTTGAATCGTTCTCGACCAGTAATACCGGATATGAGTGAAATCGCGATCACTGTAACTAACTCGAACTGCAATTAATAATTGCTGAGAATTACCTGTAATGGAGTAAAAGGGCCGCGTTTCTATCGTTATGTTCGACGCGTGTGTTCTGTATCTAGATTATAGCTTTTCAGGTATGCACGGTTGTTGAAATGTCGAAACACTTGTATTAATCAAGATGAATATGTCAATGTTGTATTTCTGTTTTCATTAATAACGAAAATCAATGAGCGTCTATGTAGAGTGTCTCGAATTACTCTGCCACGAACAAACTGAAATATTTCCATATTTCATAAGTTCATTATAATAGCACGCAGAACGTCCAGTGGAAAGAAATCTCCGTTCTTAATCGAATCAATTTCTCAGCAAAAGAAAGACCCTCCTCCGTAATCTAATTCCTAGGGAATAATGCGCATGGGAATTCTTTGAAAAATTCGTGATCAGATTTGACGTCGGTCAATCTCGGTCCTGAAGGTTCTCAAATTATTAGGATTATCCGGGATGAGAAAGAGGGTCAATCGAAAAAGGGCAGAGGGGTGGACGGTCGGTCGTAGTCGGAGAGGTTTTCGAAACAAGTTCGACGGAACCTGGAAACGAGGGAAACGTCCTGAACGACACGTAGGAAAAATCGGACAGCGGCAGAGTGCGCCGGAAGGCGTATTGTAAAGTGTAACAATGCGACCGGAAGCGGAGGTCCACGAGCGTTCCCAGTAGGTTTCGACCGCTATCTCACGATTTATTGCTCCGGACCATTTGTGCCGTCTTATTTAACTTCCGGTTTCCAATAGGCAACGGAGAGGGCGAGCATGATTTACCGGCGATGTTCCCGGTGACCCGGCTTATTAAACTTCTGGCTACGTGCGAATTCCGCACCCGATAACGGTCTCGAAAAACACGGAATATTAAGGGACCAGCACCGGCAAACATAGCACAGCTGAAACACTAATGGAGCCATCGTTCGAATTCAATCCCGCTGGAAAATTAAATGACTACCAGCGAAAGGATAATCAGAAATTATCAAATATCGATGAACCCACTCGTTGTCTCTATACCGGGTGTTTCGGAAACTAGTAATTCGTGCGAAATCTGTTACAAATTCTAATTGCGTCGAAATTAAAAAATTGTGAATTCTGTTCAAATCATTCAGCAACATTTATTTCTGTAAATATTCAGTGGCATATCTCCGAGGAATTTTTTTCAGAACGAAGTATTTCGATTTTAATTCTTCCGATCCCTGCTCGGATCGCTCTCCTTTCAATTTGTCAGGGAGAAGGAGAAATCGAGGAGTAGAATCGTTGAGAATAAAAATAATAGGCGTATCCGTTACGTCGGTCTCCTTTGTAAGTTCTATCGGTGGGAAAGTCCGATTTCCTATAGGGTCGCGGCGTGGAAAGGGTGATTGCCATAGTTAGGGTGAAACTCCCTGTGGGACGCGGAGGCACGGCGTTTCACGGGGGCGAAAGTTGAAGCTCAACACGTTTGTCTGATAATGCGGCCCTTTACGCCGTTCCTCCGCAGAATTTCCTCGAGATCGTCGCGGCTGATCGAGCTCTCGATCACATTGCATAAACGCGGCCTCGCGGAATTACCGGGTCCGACGATCTACCGGAAACTATCGAAGTCTGTGAATGAACGCTGGCGCGCACGCGGGGCCAAACAATCGACTAGGCCTTTGTGGCGGGCTCGCGTGATTGCTCGTTTCGAAAGTCATCTTGGCGTTTACGGCGTCATCGAAGACACATCCGGCGTCCATAAACGGACGACCTGGAGTCGATCGAACGATCTCTTATCCTCGTTTGACGCCGTTTTACGCGTCCCCATCGAAACTGAGACGAATAGATCCTTCATTCGCGCGCTCCATAAAAATATCTTTCGAACGGAATCCACGGAGAACGGCGACTCTTCAATCAACTCTGCTACTTCATTCTCTCTCCTCGTTCTCCGCGGTAAAACTGTCCCAGTTTCTCCCACCGTTTAGCCGGGTAAAAATTCTAAAATTATTCCGTAAATTGTCGGAGACATGCTTGTTAACGGGTTGAACGCCGCGTGAGTTATATTTAACTCGGCCTGTGTTTGCGTCAGTTAAATGTAGCTTACACGACATTCATCGTGTTAACAAGCACGCCTGTTACTATTGCGTGTAATGGCGTAAATTAAGCGGAAAATGTTTTATATTCAAACGGTCTTCACGATCCGGCAAACTTTACCAAACAAATTCTCCCGAATCATTTCCCAAGAGGGCGGAATTTGACGCGATTGTCTTCTTCGAGGTTACTTCGAGGTCTAACCCGATATTATACGGTGTTGTGTTTTCAAACGAGAAGCTCGATGCTCGGTAAATTGAGAAAGTTGGAAAACGTGCCATCATCCATTTTCCCGTTTGTTTAAAGAATCGCTCGCATTATGAAAGTTCACAATGGGAAATGCTGGGTAGGTTGCACACGCGAGAAACAAAATTGCTGCGAAATAATAAACTGGGAACCATCTGTTCGCGTAACGGATTGAAATAACTTTTCATCAAATGAACGAATCAACAAAGTAATATTATATAGAACCACGTGAAATACGATCTGCTACATTATGGGTACGGTATCGGCTAACGAACCTACAAGAATCTTCATTAAACCGACGGCAACAAGGTAATTACAGTGGAATATTCATATCATAGCCACTCATACGAGAGTACGAGGTAACCATTTTCGGAAGGACCGATAGAGATAGGATAATAAGGGAAGAACAACGGATCTAATTAATTAGTCACCCGTGAACGCAGAAAATTACTGTCTCCAACTTGAAACGACCGCTCGTTGGACAGGACACGGATTCCGAAACAACGATAACTCTTTTCCACGAGCGAACATTCACCGATAAATCCTATTGTCTCTCGCCGACAGAGGTTCCCGTTAAGTTTGAAACAGAACTGAATTACACCGATGTGAAAATTAGTCAAAACGGTCCCCTGCACGACCATAACGGATGGCGAAGCTTCCACACCTTGATCCCGAAATTGCGTTAATTCCGCCAATCGCATTGAACGCCCGTTATCCCCTAATTTCGTAGGGCAATTAATCCGGAAACCGTATGCAAACGTGGGGAAAATGTCGCTCAAACGTTTCTTTCGTTCCTTCAAATAATGTACTTCCCCACAGGTATCCCTGAAACGTTTCGCTGAAAATTGTTATGTAGCATATTTGTTCTTAAGTTTTTCAACGAAAAGAAAATTCGTGAAAACCGTGGAAGAGAATTTATCGTTGGTTCATCTTCCCGTGCTGGGAAGAGTTGAACGAGCGGTCTTTCAGAGCGGAGAATACACGAGTCGCGCACAGATATACAGCGGTTTTGGAACCGTCAGAAAGACAGTGGCGCCTTTTGTGGTGGGAACAAGCATTGCGAGCGGTCGCGAGTTTTATCCGAATCAGTTTCATTGAAAAAGAACTGCGAGCGAGCATGTACGGTTACGGTGGAGCGCATTAACAGATAAATCCTCTTGCTTGTTAACGAACATTTCCTAATCTCTCAGCTGCATTTCGAGAGTACGGAAATTTATAATAAATTTCGTTCGAAAACTATATTCTTAACCGCCTAACGAGACGCGACGGGGGTGAATGAAAAATCTGAAGGGAGACTAGTTACGATCGCCACGATTCTAATCGACTTAATCGCAATGAAACCAGAACCCGTTGAACGGCCGCGGTGCGGCAGACGCTTATGGCCCCGATTAAATATCTCGCAAATTGAATCTTCCCGCTCTTTTATTTCTCGCCCCCGATCCACTGAACGTTTCCTTAATGGAAATCACGCGCAACGATGCAAATTGCCGCGGGGGAGAACAAGCGTTGTAACGTTTGCGAGTCCGCGCGTTTTAATATCGCGCCCGGGCGTTGTCGTCACTGAATATTTTACAGCTGCTTCGGGGATTAACTCGTTAATGGAATTCACGCGGCGTCTCTCCGTCCCTCTTCGCTCGCCTTCTTTCCCCGAACACGCGGGGATACGGACCGGCCGAATTAAAATAATCGGATTGAATTATCGCGGAATTTCCTTGCTAGCTCGGTAGCTTCGCCTAACAATAACATCGGCTTCTGAGGGAATTAAACGTTGTACTCGCGATCGATTTGGCTAATCTGCGCCGATAAATGGGCGGCGTGGAAGCTTACGTTGAAACCCGCAGTCCTCCCTTAATTCCATCCCTTCCGTCGACCTTTTAAAGATATCGATTCAGCTGTGTCCCGACAACGTCCGGAACTCGGCCCTTTGGCCGACCCCGAAGATGAAAGACCACCGATGGCAGACTCTTTCAACGAATTATTTTCTCAAAGAGATCTCTCGTACCGTCTACCTCGAAGATGTAGAGTAATTACCATGGCCCGGAAGAAGGGACTCGCCGTCTTTCAGCGGACGAGAAAAAATTAAGAAAAGGGACGTAAGTTCTCTCGCTGATGAACTTTGTATGTCCGACTAACGAAGACCTTATCTACTTAACGCGAGGACCCTCGCCCCAGATCCCGGAGACCTTCGACCCAGAAACGTGAGCTCCCTTATTATTATAAAACCATCGTACTCTTGAAAAAATAAAAAATCCTGGCTTTCACGTTCTCTCAAATAATCATTTTCATACATTACCTAGTAAACTGATCGTTAAAACGTGCAATTTTAAAAGAGCCATTCCATTTTCACGCGTCGTAAGAAACCCACAGCTAAGGGTCACCCGCGAGTCGTTAGACTGAATCCAATTACGATTTTCGAGAGAATTAGATAACGAACAGCGAGGCACGATTAGAGAATGCTTTCGGTGAACATTTTGAGGGTTCCTTTTTTCGGAAGCTGTCGTGAGTGAGAGACGGGTGGACCCGAACAAAGTTCGAAACAGCTGGCCACCTCGCTCGAACGTCAATCGCAGCCTCCTCGCACTAATTACACCCGGTCGGAACAAATTAAACCACTCGGCCCCCGGTACGTCTGTCACTCGCGCGAATTTTCCCCCTGGTTCGCGGGCAGGCGCTGCGTAGGAGGCGGAATTTTAAATGGAGAACGCTTTACGGTGTTGCATGATTAATGCAACATGCCATTACAGGGAGCACTATGCGCCCGGCACTTCTGCCGTCACCCCCGTAGCCGCCATAATCGTGAAAACGAGTGGGTGACGCGCAGCGGGCGTAGCACGCGCGTCCTGCATGTGTCGTCGCTCGCCGGATGATTATCGCCAGTTCTCGGTTAATTGAAGTCGAAAGCTAGCACGCGACAACGCCTAATGGCGTCGGATCCGAGAGTCCCTACTGAGCATATCAAACAAACGACAGCTCGATCTCTTCCTCCATCTCGACAGCTGATCCGTTCCTTTGACTTCGGTGCTATCGTCATTGGATAAAGATAAACAGTTCAAATAAACTGCCAACTGACTTTCAACCGATAAATCCGAATGAATTCCAGCAAAATTTTCGCGTACGACTAGATTGAGAAATAGGCCAAAAAATTTTTCATATTACCCCACAACTACCCTCCCGGTCGAGTTGTGAGGTTAAAATTTGGCACGATATAATCAATTTACTAAAATGTACATTTTTTTCCGGCATCATGTGGAAACGCGTGTCCCATCATTTCGCTGTGGCTGTAGGCGATTCCGGGGACACGCGCACCATCGGACCAGCGACACGACCAATAAGTACCAGGGCCCGGCCGACGTCAAACACATCACGGTATCGTGACCGTAAATCCGGCCCAGCTTGATTATCCGGTAGGAATGACGCGAACGCGTGTTGCGCGGCCGCCGATCGAAGAGGACGGTCCAGGACTAATTGCCCTGGCGTCAGTGAATGCGCGTATTCAACGAGGAAAGTACACGGACGCCAGGTAGAGGTCGGCTACCTCGTGTATTTAGCTTTCCGCCCACTCTGTAGCCGACAATAATCATCGCGGACACATACGCGCGCCGTGTAATTGCCGGTGTACATCACGATGGCGCAGTTTTCCCTGCGATTTAAACGGCGACCTCCTCTCGTGGACGCTGACATGCTTTTCCTCTTGTTCCGATGGCCGGCGATCGTTCCGATGTACAGGGTGTAAAGAAACGTTTGGTCCTGGCTGCCATAGGCGTTTTCTACATCTTCAGCAAAATTGTCCTTGAATTTCAAGGGCAAAGTTTTGTATCATTGCATTCATAAATGGAACCATTGGTCAAAACTCAAGTCACCCATGGTTCGTTAGACTAGTTCCTTAGATAATTTAGACAATTATCTTGAGATTTAACAACAAAAAAACCAGTTAGCAATAAATTTTTGAGAATCGTCAAATCGACATATTTTATCCCTGCTATCCCTGTTAGCTACCACAATCGAGAATTTTGCAAGAGAAAAAGTTGGGCGTCTCGTTAAAATGAAGCTACTCACGGAAAATTAGCTCGATAGCAATCAATTGTAAAAATGCACGCTGGATCCTGGACTATAGTATAATAGGACCGGATAGTTAATTATTTTCTTTGGTTGCCACGTCGGAACAAGCTGTCCAATGGTCGACAAGCAGTGTCAGGCGATTACGCCGCCATAAGCTCGGAGCAGTGACGGCCGTATACGGGTCTCACAGTTCCGCAAGTAGTACGAGGGGGTTTTGGTCGGCCGACCAGTAACGTTCCGTAGGTTTGCCGCGTCATTGCGACGCTGCGGCGTTCCGTGCGCATGCAGCACGCGGCACGTATACGTGTGACGCATATTCCCGTCGAATTTATTATTCTGGCCCGGTCCCGGTGTATCGGGTTACGATTAAACGCGCGGCAACGAAAGATGGAAAAGCGCATACATGAATAACGAATTAGACAGCACGCCGGCGCGGCGTCGGCGTCGCCGGAGGCTGCGATGTAACGGGGTTAACGAACGAATTTAATTATCGTCCGGCTGATCGATGAACCCTCGAAAGCATTCGGAAATCGTGGATCCTATGCTACGGGATCTAATCAATTTTTTGGTTCAACGATTCCCATCGTCGAACTTTCCCGCGCTTTTCCAAACCGTACCCTCGTCACGTTCTCTGCTCCCTTGATACCGGTTTTCCTCAATCTCGTTTCACCAAATTAGGTTTGGATGGACGTACAAAGCTCAGTTGTTTTAGAGTATCATTCGTTTACGTAATCATTAGACTGCGGATCTTTTTGCAAAATAAAAATGGTCGTCTTCGATTTTCGACAATTTTTAATTTCATCTTCTTAATTTTACTGTATATCCATGAAGATAAAAAGGGCATGCGATTCCATGAGACTGCTGCGAAATATCGGTTCATTAAATTTTTTTATGATTACCTACGAGTCTTTACTGTTTTCTTAGAACGTGAGATTATATATCGTTTGAGCCGACTTTCACAACGTAGCTCACGACGTGAATATTATAATATTGTCTCCAGCTCTTGAAACCTGAAGCTTGAAACTTTGCAAATTTAATTTCAAAAATATCGCGCACGACGACATAACTTTTAATCGGTTATAATTAATGTTTTTCATGTTCAACTGCAGCGGGTTGAAACTTTCCGCGCAACGTTCGTGAAGAGTCTTCAATATGTTGTAATTATCCTTCTGGAATCCGAATAATTATCGAAGAGATTAATTATTACACGCCCATCATACTTCGGTTGAAAGGATAGAATAAAAATAGAAATAATAAATGTGTCAAGGTGTAAATGCTTTTAAATATCTAGAGTTACATAAATGTAACTACAGAGTTCCCGAGGGATTTATAATCATTATACTTCCAAGTGTGGTGTCTTAAAACGGATTTACGGAATTTTATGGTAGATCCAAATAGTAAGATTCAGAGGATTACGTCGATTAATGCCAGTGGAATCCGCAGCATCTCGTTTAATGTACTCGCGAGTAGTATTAGTCGGCGATTATGCAGGCGCATTAGTGTCCGACTACCTGTTGGATGATTCTATTTCGGAGCGAAACAATGATTACATTTAAATCGAGACTTAATACGCTATTCTATTTGATTTCGCATACAATTGCGCATAAATCGTTCGTATACAGCAACATTATACAACGAAAATGTAATTTCGGGTATTTCTTATTTAGTCGGGTAGAAAGGGCCCGTATCCGATGGCACCACCAGTTACACGACACCCAGTGTACGATCAAAGGATTTTCAAATTTATCTACAATGAAAACTGATAGTTGATTTTCATACGGGTTAACGTGAGTTTGGTTATAAATTGATTAAAGACTGTGCTCGCGTCGTTGTAAAATATACAGAATACGAGTATCGGAGCGTTAAGCGCAAGTCGGACAGACTATGCCGGCAGATCAAAGAATATACCGACGCGTCGCTGTTATCGAAGGGGTCTATCATGTTACTAATGCACATTATGAGTCCCGTCGAACCGCCGCACTGCCGGCGGCGCACAATTTCAATGAAGTCCGGGAACGAAAGCACTAATCACACGGGGCGTCGAGTGACGATAAACGAGCGACATTCGAGACACAACGACTAGGAAGAAGACCGCTAACGACGTAATTAGCGAGCGAAAACTCGACGACTCAACACTCGGATAATCCAAACGGGGAACCGGTTATCGATCGTCTATAATTGAAAATACGTTCTGATAATCGCGACGGTATTCTTCGAGCAGTTCAACGTCGAACAGAAATCCAAACAGTCGACTTCGACGCCTGCTATTACGTACTGACTTTTTTCTTGTCTTACGCGCTCACAACGAAAGCGCTATTTCAAACGACGATCAGATTATAAGAATTTAATGAAATCGTTGAACGGCGAATTTCCATACTTCTTATAATTTATACAGGCTAGTGAAAAAATTTGTTATTACTAGACTTCAGATTTTACGTGTTTACGACAACAATGAATTGGTCAAATACAAAATTGTAAAGACACTGGAAGAATTATTACCAAACCATTCGAGTAAGTAAGTAGCATTTGTTCGCAGTTAATTCATACAATTCTTGTTTCACTATAAATCGCATTTAAATTCGGACACGCTGTTGGCAAATTCCGTGTTCATCAGGTGAGTGACTTCGCCGGCAAGAAACTTGTAGGTTTTCTCGAATTCGCATCCGGTCACGATTGCAGTTCACATGGGCAACGAATATCATTACCATTAAAGTAAGAAGTTCCAGAGAAATATCCGCCGGTATATCCACGCAATCCCCTTTATAAGGAAAGAGGAATTCCTCTAGCAAGGGAAGCTTACCGCAAGCATCTTTGGCCGGTAGAATACAGTTTTCCCAACTATTTAAGGAATTACCAGCTCGTCTGCAGTATAAACCAACCTGTCTTTGCGCACAGAACAGACAAAGAGACGACGTCGCTCGTAATGCGAATTCCAGATTAAAAAGTAATTCCCTGTACCGTCTCGGAATCCACATTATACTCGGTCCACTTATAATTCCTCTGTGCCTCGTTCGCAAAAATCATACAACTTCTTAAGAACCCACGTCATTTAGTTTCAAGTTGGATTGCTAATGGAAAATATTAAGCAACAATTGATTCTCGACCATGTACAATGAGAAATATTAATCTCGGAAATAATTTTTCCAGGTAAAAACAAATTTTTATGTGAAAAACTTAAAATATCCCTAAATTGGTCGACAACATAAACTTCTTTGCAAGAATATTTTGCCCGAAGACTTCCGCAGGGAAATTTATAAAGAGGTTCATTATACTTCGACACCTGTGCACCGGCAACGTTCATTTTCCCATAAAATCCACGATCGATGGGGTTCCGCTCGGAATCCACGAGCCCCCTCCTTCCCGTGCGACACGGGAGTCGGCATAAATTATTGCTGCCGCCGAAAATAAATAAGTTCTGTCGCGGGTCGAGCATAATCCGCGAGTAATTGGAAAATCATAATTTTAAATTCTCCCGCCGCGATTTCTCGCGGTGTCTCAAAGAATGGCAAGTTTCCCGACCTCATAACCATTCAGAATATCGATGCAGCCTCAAGGAAGGCAATATGTGTACAGCTTGGACGCATTTGACGAACAAAAACAAAAAGTTGGTCCGGAAAAGAAATTTCAGAAATTTTCAATGTAGCCCCAAAAATAAAATACTAGTTAGCTGCCAGTCAGTGAACAAGTGGAAAATTTGTCTCTTTATTGTTTAGAACGAAGAATATATTTTTAAAAATTTCTTACGTAATTAATCCGAGTTGTTTTGTTTGAACAATGCAACATTTCAACTAAAATGATCGTAATAGTAATTTGACGAGATGGTAAATATCGAAGTTTGATTAAATCGAATAAACCATACCAGAACGGTAATGGTTTTATTTAACCGCCGGTTCATTTCACTCCGGTAATCACAATTATATAATGATATTAATCGATTCATTAAACGTAAATGCGAATTGTTATGAGATTTCATTTCGGCCCTTACAATTCATGCACAATAACCTGCTGAATAGAGTGGACGTGTATCGTTCCTGCCAATGTAAACAAGAGACACACAATGGGCCTCGACAATAACTTCCTTTTGCTAATTAACTTGCGTAACAACTCCCATACGATTTCACGTGTTTTTTCCGAACAATGAAAAAATGTTACATCATCATTCGTTACAGATTCACTAAAACAATGTGTACAATACCGAAATAAAAATATCAACTCCTCAATGGCATTGATCATTATTCGTAACCATTCAAATTGCACGGAGAAAAATGTTTAATATACATTTAACTCTTTTGTTATACTTTTTGATTCTATAAATGTTGAAATTTCTTGAAAATGGGTTAAATGTTATTGGGTCGGTAATAATTATTTAGGGAAACGATGATGCCTCCGGTAAGAGGGAAAAATATTTCCGTGACGAGAACAAGCGTCGCCGACCCATCGGCCATTGGAACGATTTGTCGTGGGCTGGATTGCCTATTATGATTTGCAGTTCGAATAGCTCGGAATACCGGGCTGCCGGATAGGCGAAATCGCGACGGAATTATTCATGAACGTAACTTATTCACGGTCGTGCATTGGCCGCAATTAATATGATTTTTCGCGTGTGCGGTGGCTCCTGTTTGTCCAGCTTTCAGCTCCGTGAATTGCGTGAAATCGTTTGGAAACCGTCGCTCCTCTACATTCTCTCTCTCTCTCACTGTCTCTTTCCCTCTCGGCTGACCGACACGGTTAGTAATTAATAATTAATACGTAGCCAATGAAACCCATTGCTCTACTCAGCATGGCTCAAACTCGTCTGACAGACATATTTCACGGTTCACGTCGAACGTGTCATTAGTTTCTGAATAGTTCATCTGCCTCGGTTTCCTCTGATCTTTGCTTTTAGGCCATACTCGACTTTCATCGAAACATTACCGGACTAACAACGGCACATTATTATTTGCGAGCACTTCGCTCGAATAGATACACGATAAACAGGCAGCGGATTTTATGCGTTTCCAACAAAAATGTGTACGTGTCATTTAAAACAGTAATAACATTAGAAGAATTTAAATAAATAATATATTTAAAAAACTTTTTAAAAATCACGCTTATATTAAAATGCACTAAAAAGGAGAAAATAATTTTTTTAGACATTAGTGACTATAAATAAAAGCGTGGAGCGCGCACGAAGATTACGTCGATATAGTTTAGCGCTCCACGCTTACATTTATAGTCACTTAAGTCTAAAAAAATTATTTTCTCCTTTTTAGTGCATTTTAATATGAGCGTGGTTTTTAAAAAGTTTTTTATATCGAAGCTCATTAAAATAGAACTTAGGTGGTGGACGACGTATGGGAACGTGGTTCAGTAAGGATGACCTTGACAGCACGTTCCAGGATCATTAAAACCGGCGGTGGTTTTCCGTGTTATTAGCACATTCAGTCCGAACGACACCCGGAGCCAAATTCAAAATAGTTTCGAAGCAGCCGCGTCCACGGTTCCAGCCGATTCATACTCGCTATAAGCAACTGGAGTGGCTCTGGAAATGCTAATTGAGACTCGAAAGGCTCCGAGAGATTTCTGTCGTGGGTCGCGACCGGTCCAGCAATTAGGCGTCGTCTGCTGCGCTGTCGGCGCTTTCCGCTTCTTCTTCGCGTGCTCCCTACTCTTCGTACAAGTTCAGCATGTAAATCAGAGTGGCCGAGGGCTTCGAGGTCGATTAAGAGGGCCTGTTTCGTTCCCTGTTCGTCGGGAGCAAGTTTCCGAAACTGTGTCTACGTGTGTGCGCGTCTGCATCCGTTCTCTCACTCTCTTACGCCGGCGGCAAAAACGAAAATCATCGCAAGCTTTAAACAAGTTTTCCCTTCGCCCGGAGAATCAGTTTCCGGGCGGGATCGTCTTTCTAACTCCCCTAAATGGAACCCTGGGGGTGGAGGATGGGGTTTCCGAGTTTCACAAGAGAACTACTTGCGATCGAAAGTCTCCCCTTCCCGTTCAGTTAGCCAGCAGGAACACGCCATTCTCGCGACTTATCGGTAGCCGATTACGCGACCGTATCCGTCGGATAAGCTTCGCCGAGCTACTATCGATCGTTTTGCATAACGCCCAACTTGCCCCCTGTTTGCGTCAAGATGTTGCCCTGTATCCACCCCGAACATTAGCGGTTCTGGAAAATTTCACGTCGAACCGTGCCCCACGCGTTCCACCACTTTTCCGGAGCTTCGCGTCGCGTTTATTCTGGTTTGCACTACTTACTGCGGTGCGTTATCGTTGGGGGAGTCTGAACGCTTTAGCTGGGCACGTTCCTCTTCGTTTTGAAAATATTCTACGTTTCTTATCGCTGTTTCTGAATTGTAGCTGCCTTGGGGTGGTTCATTTTTCACGTTGTTAATAAATCTTGATAGGGGTGGATATTGTATATTCAAATTTTATTAACCCTTTGCACTCGCAGCTATTTCGACTCGAAAATGAAACATTTTTTTATTTTGTAGTAATTGATTCAATTTTCCTGGACTCACAATTACACAATTTTATTTGTACTCTTATACAGGGTGTTCCACGAAGAAGTGTTATTTTAAATGATTAAAAAACACACAACTTAACGAAACAACAATAAAATAATGCGTGCGCAACGTGTAAATTGTTATCGTCCGAAAATTTCCAAGATGATTGGCGACCAGAATCACGGAAGAACCAGATTTGTTCGGAGGCAGGGTTGGAGCACGACTAGCCGGGTTCGAGACAAATGAATACGATCAACAAGTTGCTCATTAAGGAAGTTTGTGGCAGCCATCAATCGCCGCGCTGTTTAACTTGTCGGCGACCGTAACGAACTTATCGAGTTCTGATGTGTCGTGCGTGGTTGTAACTCAGTTTTGGAAAATTCGGATTCATCGAGAACTTTCGAATGATCCGGCTCTGGCTGCGGTTCTGTTACAGAGTTGAAATTAATTGCGTGCGAACAATAATGGGTTCGTTACGGCAGCGAGAACGGGGCGGAGTAATTTTTCGGTGAATTCCGTGTAGTTGGTTGAAGTAATCTCATTAGGCTCGCGGCCGTTTCTCCGGCTAGGAAGGAAGGGGTTAAGGAACCCTGTGGTCAGACACGGTGGGAAAATATGGAAACTAGGTAAGGTTATTAGCTCGGTTATTATGCGGGCCCATTGTATTCCTCCTGGTGGAATGAATCATTATTACGTTGCGTTATGCGAATTCCTCGGTTGGTCGTGTTTAGGTTTGAATTTATAAGCCCGTGGGGAGAGTCTTGAACGGTTAGGAACACCGGATATAAAGTGTCTGGACGGTCGTCGAACTTTCTCCTTTGATTGGAGCAAGCGATCCTGGATTTTCCCCTCGCTCGATGGAAATAAAACAACGCTCGTGAAATTTGTTATGGGTGTCAGGACGACGGTGGATGGTTGGGTCGGGGTGAAACGATAAACGACATCCGGAAGCAACCATCAGTACCAGGCGGAGCCCGGTTTTCAGATTCGAACGGGCTTGACACATGCGACGAGTCCGTCTGGACTTTCATGGCCGCCGGGGACGACAGCCACGCTCACGAGATTAAGTACTCGATGAGCCGTTGATGAGCATCCATTTGTATTCTGTTGGTGATTGGACACCGCCATCGGTCTCTGCCAATCACTCGTAATGGCTCGCGGAACGGCCTCGAACGCCCGTCGATTGCCTACACAATATCCCGTGACCTATTGTTTTATATCTAACACGCACGGTACTTCCGCCAATTCCGCGCCAATGGAAACGATCCGTCCCTAGTCAGACCTTTACACCCCGTGTGTGACCTTGCGACACGCTCTGAATCCGTAATCAACATATTCCCTCCGTGACTGCAGCATCTCCGAGAGACGGTTCTAGAAGAAGCACAGTCTCTGCAGTGCGCCCAACTACTTTTAAATTCGAAAATTAAAATTTCTCGTCAATGATACTTTCACCATCGTGTTTCTCTCGTTTTTCTGCGTAGAATGACTCCAAACACGATATACTTGCGATCATAGTTACTATCTGTAATCCAATTCTTCGACTCGCTCGTAACTGCATCGCGTTTGGGGCCATTCCAATCGGAAAAACGGGACAAATACGATGGTGAACGGCACTTGTATAATTCAATTTTCAGAAAACGATGCAGTTTTTAAACGAGAACACCTTTTACCAAGGGTTGTAAACGGAGTGTTATACGCGTTCGTAAAGCACTGTAAGTGGAGTCATTCAGCGATCGATCAAACGTACCTAAGTGAAAATATCGACGTGTGACGCGACGCGGCGCGACAGTGCGAATCAATAATTGCATCGCTGCGTGCCGGGTGTCCCGCGGGCTGAATTTAGCCGCATTAAATATTCATCGGAAGAAACGTGTCATAGGACAATTACCAATATCCGATTCGGCGGATCGGAAGAGGGTGGGGGTGCAGCGACACGCATGATCGCGTCGCAAAGAGACGCGAGAGGTATCGACGCGCATCGATTCGATGGCACTTGGCTGCTACGATTACAATTATATTTTTTTCTCGCCGGAAAATGGCATCAGGATGAATCCAATTTACCGGAGAGGTGGCCCCCTGCCTGCTCTTTGAAATCGATTCGCCCCTGAGTGTGTAGCTCCCGGGGAAAATTACGAGCACATGTAACAGTGACGAATCGCCGGGCCCCGGGCCGCGGCATACGTTTCAAGGATTAAACGAGACAAAGCGATCGCCTCGCTCGTTAATTATGCGATAATTCTAACCGAGTCGCGACCATCGTCCCGTACCGTTCCGTTTCGTAACCCGTTCCCACCCGTCCGTCCCGATCACCGGGCAAAACGCGTGGCCGTCAAATTGAATCGCGACCGAGCCGACAAACACACTCGTCTCTGGACCGAAGCGATATACGTACCCATTGTCATACAGATTGAAAATTTTTCGCGCACCGCTCCCTGTCGGCTTTTCGAAATTGCATTTGAAACGCGGCTCCCCTAAGATACACTTTATACACTCGCAATGAATCCTGTTGCAGAGCATATTCAGCTTTTCATCCTCCAAATTACACTCATCCTTTGACAGATTAAATTCACTATTTTTTAAATCAACTTTAAAATCATGTATGCTTTACAAAGACGTTTCTCCTAACATTTTCGGAATATCTCGATAACCAATTAATACCAGATTAATTCAATTTTGACGGAATCATATTCTACATACGACTTCCCAGAGAGCCTGATAGTGGTTTTTTAGTTTCCGACGATTCAGATTGCAACGATTGCTCTTTTACAATTGTATCACAATTATTTCAGAGAAAATCGATACTCCCATTTCGAACGGCCACAATTTTGTAGGAAATTCATTTTTCAGGATAATGCATGACCCTTGACCGGATAATGCAATGTACTTAGTGAATCCCCTCTGACTAATATTAATCGTTCACACTAATACACTTAACATTTAATTATAGGGTGAGTAGCGGTGAAATGATTGATTAATTTTCACAGAAATTGTTTACATTTTCACCAGAGACTGCGATAGAAACGTAAAATGAATATTTGAAATTTTTCACAGAGAAACTGGAATCATTTTGTGCAGTTTCAACAAAGTTATCATGAGGGCTGTGAAAAGACTTTTGGGGCCGACTGGTAGATCCACTTGATCCCTTAATTTGATATTTCTAGAAACCACATGATCGCGTATAATAAAGCTCCACCGGCTCAGTCATCTCTCCGAGCTCCGTTTCCCAGTTCCGTTGGCTTCCGGCCGGTGTCTGACCAGTGGCGATCCTCTTCCACTGGTTATCTTATATTTTTACTGTTGTTCCACCGTGGGAAAAGTTATCGCTCGAGTTCCATTATTTTCATATCTCGCCGGTAGTACTCGACAAAAGCCGAGGTAGAATTCATTTCGCTCTTTAGCAACGGGTTTCGTGCCCGGCCAGAGAAAGAAATTCGAGGGAGGAAGCTCCGAACGGTGCGCGCGGCCTTTCAACCTGGTCGTCAGAACAAAGCGCGCGAGCTATGAAACACGGGGACACGAGCAGAAAAGACAACGAGAACGTTCCTCCAGCAAACGGAGGCCGGAACACGGGGGGATAAATTTCCGAAGGGGTCGAAACGAATGTCTCCCCGAGGCGCGATCGCGCGTCGTTTATTTGCTCGGGCGAGGGGAGAAAAAAAAACGTTATTGTTTCATTCCGTTCCGACAATTCCTCCACCGGTCTCGGACACGTCCCTGACGGTTTACCCGCGTTCTACCGGTGTTCTCGATCACGATCGCGCGATTTACTTGATCGCCGGCCGATGGGGAGGATCTCCGAGCAGGATCTCCGCGGTGGGAACACAGGATCGGATAATTTGCTTCGGAACGACGATTTCTCACCTAAATAGAGTCTCCTAACTTTTTCGATTCCCAGTTTTCATTGGAAATCGTTTTTATCCGATTCGTGTTTCCATTGTAATCACCCAAGATTTTTTTTCATCGGTTCGTTAATTTATTTTAGAAATATTAATCTTCTATATAAATAAAAATTAAATGCTTTTCGTTGGACAGCGCATCACTGCCCACTTCATCGATCAATTTTTCGCCAATGGTAGATCCGTCGCTTGCTTTCGCGGGGACCGCAAAACAGCAGATCGGTTTCAATTCCTTCTCCCGCACTCGTTTTTGCTAATTAAACTCGGCTCGGCGCGTGGCTATGGTCGAGTCAACGGAAGAAGTGGACTCACGCTCTCAGAATCGCCAGAAGTATGCGGGCAACGACGCCCGGCATCCCTATAATTCATCGTCAAGTCGGAATCAACGGTGCCGGTCGCTTTTTTCGCATCGTTTCCGACGGCGACAGTATGCCGGTTTCCCGGAATTGAAAATTTGCTGGAAAATCGGCGGATACGCTCGCGAACTTCTGTAATTAGTTGGGGTGGACCGTAACGTTCGAATTCGAGAGCTGTCCGCGTGTCGTCGAATCGACGTGAAATTCGCGATTGTCTCCGCAGAACATTCTAGTTGGAAAAAAGTCAGTTTTCGATCATTTTTTAATATTTAATTGGACAATCTATTTTCTACTGCAGTTGACTTTCAATGATTTTGAATGACTTCGAATAACTTTCAGAATATATAAAGAAAAGTATACACACAAAAGTGTATACATATTTATACATATTTGCAAAACGAATTTTTTTAGGTAACCCCTATTTCAAACCTTGTCAATCTTCTTAAAAATGCTTTGATATTAAAAATCCTCTGGCAAATTGACGGTGCTTCATGTTCAAAAGAATTGCACGCAACTCAAACATTTTTTCGCGATCAAAAATACCATGAAGACCACTATACAAGTTGGAATCAGAAGCATGCGATGTGTACGATTTTTTCCAAGCTAGAAACCTTCTGTGTGCGGCCGTCGTGTCGTGAAAAATCATTACTTTCCACGAGCTCTCCCAGGGAAATTCGGCGTCAGGGTCTCCGAGAGGGATTTTGACGAAAATTAGAGAAAGGAGAGCGGCGACCGCGTGCTAGCCGGCATTGTCCAGGAAAATGAACGCGTGAATGATTATTTTGCAGCGCTGTTTCCTCGCCTCTGTTTCGCTTGACGCTCGTATAATTGCGCGTCAAGCCGACACACGCTCGCGTCGGTAATGAGCCGCGCACACGGCGAATTGATATTTTAATGTTAACACTCGTTGAACGCCAGAGGAGTACACCCCCGACGTTGGAACTGCCTCACGGTGAACGGGAGACGCGCAACAGCACGAGGAAATTGTGTGTTCGACTGTTGCGCGTTCAACGGCCGATTCTTTTAAAGCTTCTCGCGCAATTAAATTGAGTGAAACCGACTCTAAATGCGTTATTATTTCTTTTTCTGAATTTCTGAATTGTCTCTGTTAAAAAATTAATAGCGACGGAGTCGCGCCGGTGAAAAAATCGACGTTTGGGCGAATCTTACCAAGCTATAAAAGGTGTACAAAATCCAATTTGTTTTTTTCAAGTTGAATTCACGAGCATTCGTAGAGATGCCAACGCCACTACGAATTTTTTCCGAATGTTAGATTGGAAAATGCATTTTTTAAAAACACCGGAACAGGTGAAACAGAATTATATTCACCGGGCTAATTTGCTTCCGCGGGTAATGCACGTTGACATTGAGTAATTCGCAATCCGGCAACTAGATCGCAGATTCAGGAACGGTACTATTTCATGCGCTTTAAATACAAATGGTATTTAAGTGGAAGTAAAAACCAGCGGCAGGAGGGATGGATGGGAGGTGACATCGGGTTGGAAGAGAGCCCGTCGTTTCGGGAAGACGAGTGTTGAACAGTAAAATAAAATAACCAGTCTCCGGCGTCACTATATCATTCAGTCGCACTTTTGTTCCGCGCGGAATTTACATGTGAAAAGGTGGATGGTACGCGCACGCGTCCGATTTATGATATTTTTTTTCCCTCCTTGTTCGTTTCTCTTTCTCCTCTTTCCTTCTTTTTTTCATGTTCGTTCGCTTTCTTGTCCTCCACGGTTCCATCTCGGTGTGCTCCGCCGGCGGGTCCGAAGGATGAAGAATTTACAACGGCGACGACAGCGTCGCGGCGCGCTTTTCCGCGCAAATAACGCTCTCTCCCCTGTCTTTGTCGCGTCGCATCCCCCTTCTGGCCGAGTTCACCCGCCAGCCATGCATAGAAAACGCCCTTCGTGAAACGTTAATACGGAACGGCCAACCGTGCCGGAATAAGTCTGTTTCCTCTACGAAACCGGCGCGGACTATCGGTGGAATAAATCTGAAAAGAGTTGGGAAGCGTCGCGACGCCGCTGCTCGAACAAAGCCATCATCGGTACCCTAGCATCGAGGTAATTGTAGTGGTAATAAACCGCGACAACCGTACTACCACGAGGAAGGCAATTCCTTTTTCTTTGCTCCGTGGCGAACGTTTTTATCGACCCCTCGCGCCTTGCAATATCGAGACTCGTCTACAAAAATGCCTTTCGTCCAAATTAAAAAGATAATGGACAATTCTGAACATTTTAACCCCGTATCTCTACTGGGAGGGTAGTAAAATGAAAAATATTAGTTTTTATCCTGGTTCCCGTTTTCAGTCACATTCGAAAATTTTGAAAAATATCTGACAGATGTCAAACACCCAGGTACGTGTACTGTGATTAATTCAGATTTTTTGATAGAACATCCTGGTTGAGAAGAATCAAAAACCTAGGGCTAATTAATCGCTGACAATAAGAATTGTTTCTATCCTGTGTCGCCAGTCGCCGTCGTTTAGGTATGCCGAACTTAATGATAATATTCGCGAATACTGAGACGAAGGCCTAAGTGGAAGCAGCAACGCTGAAGACCACGGCCAAACGCAAACTCCAGACTGCAAATAATAACTTTGACCCGAGTATGAAGTACAGTTGGAACCCGCCGAGTGTAACTCAAACAGCAGATGAAACGTTGATGCATCCTCGACACCCTTTGTGGAGCCCTTTGTCGCTCGAGATTGACGAGATACCGCTCGAAATGTATTCGCTTCTGAAATTGCAGAAAGCGTTCGAACGTTTGCCCCTTTTCCGCCGATTTCTCTTCTGCCGAATCGAGAAACGATAAAGTGTCGATACTGATTGTGAGAGCGCCGCATTGTGATGCTTCGTTTCTTTTTAATTGATATTCGTTACCACTAAATTAGGTTGTCGAATCCACCCAGATATCTGACACCTTTTATTAAAATCTAATCTTCGCTATAGATATTCCTTCCCATGAAACAAATGATTTCGATGGGCCGACCGAAGCACATAAGTTTCGTCTAAAAGTTCAATAAGGAATTATTTGCATCCTGTTGCAATTTAATCAAGAGCAGAAATTAGAAAAAAAAAATTTTTGACGAACCACAGCGTATGTATCGGTTCTGAGGAAATTCGACTGGCTGAATTCGAGGACCAGAACGCCAGAAAAGGAATGACATCGGTTTCGAAACGCATGCCGGATGCGTCTGCGATGCAGTCGCTTCGCCTTCGTATTTTTTCCCTCCCCGCTCGCTGGTTCCGACAAGAGTTACTCGCGGCGTTATCGATTTTCGCGACGGACGGGCGCGCGAACGCGAGAGAAAAAAACCGCGTGCGCGCATATTCATAGGTACGCACGAGCGAGCGGTTCGAGAGGCAGACTCGGGGAACAGAGAGAACGGAGAGATCGAACGGCCGCGTGAACCATGAACGGCTCCGAACAATCGATAATTAATCGTGCAACTCGAGCGAGACGGTCCGCGCCGTGATTTACGAGGACTCGCGCGCGGCTTGTCTGCGAATCCTTGAAACGCATCCGCGAGCCCTTCGTCTACGCTCGTTTAACGGCGAAAGGAGCTCGCACTGCGATCGTATTGATCGCGGGGGAAACGGCACCGTGTTTTGCTCGACGGGATTACACGAGATTACTGTACGAATTTACTTTGACCCACGAGGATTTTTCTCCGCCACGCAGCCCGACGTGTACCTTAATCGCCGGCGATTAATTTTTGTCCCCGGCTGAGGACCGGTCTTTAGCTCAGGGAAGATTGCCTCCGAGGAAACACACATGGAAACGCTCACGAAAGTGTCCGAACGTCCTTCGACAACGTTTGGTACTGTCGAAGTACAGCATTTTTGAGTCATAATAAATGGGAAAGTGAAGCATTACCGTGGAGTTTCACCGCTGTCTTCCCCGAGTAAAAGATTCAACTTCCAATCAGTCCGGGCAAATCGACACAGTGAGCAAAGAGAAATCGCCTCCCTTTTTCGCTAAGCTCAGTCTCGAAACAACTGATGGGATCGATCAACGATGTACAATTTCCCCTGCTGATTCTTTTCCACCGTTGATCCAGACTTCCTTCCTGACGTTACAGAAGGAACACGAAACCTTTTTCCATCCTCGCATCCACCCCCGATATTCCATTAGCCGTGTAATAACACACAGGGGCGGCCATTAGCGTGTCAGAAAATCCGCTTTCCCAGCGATTTCCCGCAAGTGTAGGAGTAAACCGATGGATAATCCCCGAGCAAATCGACAGTCCGATTTTCTGTCCCACCTTCTCTTCTCCTCGCTCTCTTTTCCACTTCTCTCCCCGACTTGCTCTCTCTTTTTCTCTCGTTCTACCGTATCAAAAATATTTTTCGTCGGTCTCGCGACTTACCAGGTGACCCAAGGAATCGAAGAAGCTCGAGGTTTGATCGAACGATATTAATCATCGAGAGACTCCTGAAAGCAACTGCCGATCGCGTTAGCGATTATACTCGGGCCCTGGTTCATCAATATCAGCATCTGGAATCATTAATCGTTCGAGAGGGAGTAACCCGAGGATCACAGAAAACTCGTTACTTGTTACGTCCGGAAGAAAACCCTCCAACCTCGATCAGGATCCAGTCTATTTACACAACCCGAGGGAAAGCTTCCAATCACTCAGAAATTTTTCGAAAATTACGTTTCACACCGAAACACGTCTTTCGTGTTTGAAATTGTGATACGTGGAAATCATTTTCGGTACGAATTAATTCGTAGAATTTTCTTCGGGAGTTTATTAATTATTCATGAAGAATCAGAATATTGTTCGAGCTTGCATACTTCTAGAAAATATCTATTCTCATGGAATTCTTATAAAAAGCTTATTATCCTTTTCCGCAAAAAAACGCCTTCAGAATTTCTCTAAAAAATGTTCGATGAAAACAAGTATTTTACTATCCCTGTAATAAAAGTCCCACGGAAATTTATTTTAGACTGTTTACTTTACCGAACCTTGCAAGTTTCGTTAAAATCAGCATGTGCGCAGCTTGTGAATACGTTGTTAGTTTCCAGCAGTTCAGATAGATATTCAAACTTCCCCTAATGTATCTAACCAGAACAAAATTCCTCGAATGGAATAATTCGGAATGCGGGTAGGTCGGCGATGCTAAATTAGCGAGCGAAACAAAATTGCGAAATTTCGGTGGCAGCGTGTCCCAGGGTACAGATGTCGCGCGCGGCGATGGAAAAATTAAAAACGACCAATAACATTGCTTTCAAACCAGCAGAAGCTCAACCCCGACGAGTCGAGTGTGCCGACAACACTTCAACCCCTCTAAATAACAAACGAACGGGTCGGAGAGAGTTCCTCTCCTCGTTTCGGTTCCATCCCCAACCCCGCGATGCCACTTTTATTAAACGCCGCGTCGACTCGTCGCTCAAACGTCGCAGACGTTCGAACCTAGAACGATGGAACAACTGTGCAGGAAACATGCATTTTTTTACTCCTTTTCCTACGTGTTTTCCGTTCAGGTTTCATTAGAAGCGCGTTGCACGTCGAGGTTTCGCCTCACCGCGTCATATTATCTTCCGGAGAACTGAAAAATCATTCAATAGAATAGAAATTTCTCCCTCACGCGTGTGACGCCCTTGCGTTCAAATTTAAGCGCGAGCATCGATCGCAGTGAACGCTGTCGCTTCCATTTTTCAAGAAATGCCGTGCTCTTTACGACGGGAAAAAGTATGAAGGAATTCACGCAAGAACATTTTTCGGGGGAACTGCTAAGGGAAAAATTTTAAATCGTCGCGACGCCTCGGCGCTTTACGAGGAGTTCGCGCCGAACGACTCGAATACTTCCGTTTTTAGTAAGACGTTGACGAGCTCGTATACATACGTACAAATAAAATTATACATGTTTAATTTCATGTGAAATGTAATTCGAATTTACATATTCGCATCAAATTTATAATTTGACAAACGAGTTTTGTTCAATAGGTGATTCATATTCGAGATTAATAAATTACGTTTTAACAGCCCCGAGTACAAAAGGTGGAAAATCAATTTCAGTATTACAAAACTTAACTAAATACCTCTGACGATACTATTCATATGAAATATTAAATTAATTCTTAAATAAGGGAAATATATGAAAATATCTGATGATTGAGAAATAATGAGTTTCCGTATGGCATTGTTACCGTATTCAGCGTATATCTGTGACAAAGAGAATAAGGAATGCTCGAGTAATTGAACAATCGATGTACCGCAAAGCGAGTGCGGTTTGAAAATATCCCCAAAAGTTTCATCTTCCACAGTCTCCATTTTCCCGAAACGTGTGCTCGCATTTCATCCGAGAAACACAATGGCGCGTTTCCGCACAACTGGTAGAAGGAAGGAAAACACTCGGAATATTTAGTTCGAGGGAAATAAGTAGCATAATCGAACGAGCACAATATTGATAGAAAATATGTGAAAGGAACAGAGATTTCTTCGTGCAGGATGTATCTCGGGTGGAAAAGTGAAATCCCAGTTTCCTTAAAAAATGCTGCAAATTCAAATGCCTCTCAAAATATAGTCGTGTGTATTTTCTCTGATCGACGAACGCGAGCGCGCAGTTTACAAGCGAGCGTTTTTCTGGCGAGTGATCCGAGCGAGCAGAATATAAATTGTGTTTGATCAGCCGGTTTGCGAGTTAGACGAGCGTTTCACAAAGTTTCAGCGTCGGGGATCGTTTGTTGGTCTCGTCGAATGGCAAACACGCAACAGAAATCGCAGTCTATTGCGCGGGGGGAGCTGCTCATAAAACGCCGTGTAAACGAAACACCGAGAGAACCCGGGTTAACCATTTAATTAATACTTAATTATAAGAGACATTCCAAGGGAAACGTAAACGACGCCTGAGCTGCGCGTTTTGCAGTTCTCCTTGTTGTCGGCAGGAAACTCCTTGCCTCTAACCTCATTCTCGAGCCAAGGATCCCCTCAGCCATTACGAATATGCCGCGAGTTCAGCTCTGGGAATCAGCGCGGCGAGGAGGAGCAGACTGTACCGGCGCGGCCATGGATTCGTATTTACCGAGAACTTCTCGGTGTTTCCACCGGTTTAATTAACGATACGTCGAAAGGAGACCGCGCGACCGAATAATTTATGAAACGCGGAGTAATTCTAATGCAACCCGCTCGACTTCTAGGACTTATACTGCGCGGTCTATCGAAGAGCTTTGATCTTTCTTAGCTTTCGCATCACCCGCAAAAACCACTAGTTTGCCGAGTCTCGTTCCGCACGAGAGTTTCCACTTACACGATCGTCACTTTATTGTCGGGCGCGCCTGGTCCTAATTAATAAGGGCGCGAATTTGTCAAAGTCGATTGTAAGAAAGATAATTTAGAAATTTAACTTCTTAAAATAATCAAATAAATATTAATTGTGCAAGCGTTCACGAGTCAATTTAAAAGTCGACGCTACTCTGTAATCGATGTATGTGAAAATTGAAGGGGTTTAAAGTCGCCACTTAGTTGTCTTCGAAATTGTTTAAGAGATGGATAATAATTTGTAATTCTTACCGAATCTGAACTTTATAGAGGGGTGTAACTCATTGGCTGATCTGTGTGTAGTTAAGAGAGCCGAGAATATCGTGTTCGAAACTCTTCGGAAACGGCCGACTCGCTCGATACAAATTCTATCGCACTCGGATTTCGAATTACAGTGGTTTCAGAGCAGCAATTCCTGATGACCTGATAATTTCGGAGTATCGCGAGCCGAGTCGATCGACAAGAAACCCAGTCGTTCCGGTGAAATGACTTTCGGGCCCCGAGTTGCTCGCCACTCGAACTGGAAGTTCTCCCCGGTTCAACGAGGGTCGCGCGACAAGAAGCAGATCGATGTAAGCCTCGTAGTGGCCCATTGTAACGAGAATCCCTGGCTCCGAATAAAAAGATTCAGTTCTATAGCTACCACTTAATCTTCGTCCACGTCACCAGAGCAACGACAATGAGAGCTCGAATCTAGGATTCGAGACCTTCGATCGTGTACAGGCAGGCTATACCTCTGAGCCTCCCCTGACTGAATCACGATTAATTTTCAGGTTATGAACAATTTTACGATGCACTCGACAGTTACGAGATGCAGCTGTTCCTCGGGAGCAATGCAGAAATTAATAACCCGGGATGTAGCCTCGCATTACACTCTCAATAAAATTAGTTTCGAGGTCTAATTAACCGATCTCGAACACGGTGCCATTCATTCGAACGAACCTAGAAAATTGTTAATAACGGCAGATGAAATTGTTACGAGAACTTGCCTAATTTTCACAAGTATTTTATGTAATTTGTTCATTTTAATATCGACAGCCTGGGGAACGATTCTATCATTTCATTCTTGTTATAAAATATGGATCCGTTCTTTAGTCTACAGAAAAATTGAATAATTTGCATTACGCAATCCGATAATTAATTTCATCTTTTAAAATTTTTACATTGTTAAGAACATGACCGATGATACGTTACGATTAATTTGCAGTAGAGTAAAGAATCTCCACTCGGTATGGGTACTTACAAATTTTTCAGAATCTTCTATTCCTTTGCCGGACCTTCCACAGGACACTGCCATTTACTTTGTGACAGCGCTTCTGCATAATTATTAAACACTACGCAACACACTTTTCGAAATCGTAACAGCGAACGAGATGTTACTCCGACCGCGATCAAAATAGTACTGCGATTGTCACCTTAGTTTTTTTGCGAACGGTTAAGAAGGGTGGACTTAGGAGGGGGAAGGTGGCTTTTGTTAGTTGGTCGCTGTTGTGCCGCGAGTGTGTCAAAAAGTTCAGGAGTGGGGAACCGTCAAAGAAATTGCTTTCTTATCGTCTTCGGTCGTCAATGACGCGGTCACGAGTGTTCGTCCGCTCGAGAAGTAAAAATAAACATTAGAATGAAAGAAAACATTGTCGAGGTCACACCGACGCCGAGACGGTTTCGGAGCCACGATTTTATCATTTCCAGTAAGGAAGCAGAACAATTGGAAAATCCGGGCGTGGAAAAATCCTCAGTCTCGCGGTGTAAAGCTGTGAAGCTCGTTCGAAAAGATGACAGCGGAGCGCGCGTGGAACCGGTGCAAGTAGTTCAGCCTATATTTGGTCAGACAGTGGCGCTTCCGAAAGAACGAGTTGAAAGGAACACTTCGGAAACATGAAACAGACTCCGAAAGCCGACTCAAATACTACAAGGCCCGTCGTCGCCAGCGGGTCCCTTTGAGCTGTCAGCGGCCGAGAAAACGTGCCATTACCGTGGCGACACCAGGCTATCGACACCGTAAAATGGTAGGCAAATCAATTTTCCTCTCGCCGAATTCTGATCACGGGCAAGCCTGTACTTGGCCTCAACGCATCTTAATCGAACTCGATGTAAATTATTGGCAGTTTCCGGTCAGCGTAGATCGTCAAAGCTAGGGATCTCAATATTGATGGAATACCGTAGCGGACCACGCTAATAGAGGAGTATCGATTTCTTCGCGACCGTGCACAGTCGAACAAATTTACGATTACACGCGAAGCGGATCCACTCCCAGTCAGATATGAAAGCGGAACCTCGTCGGAGGAGAGAAACAGATGAAGAAAGCTCGCCCGAAGGGGAGGAGGAACGAGATGAAACATATTTTTCGAGCACACCTCTCGTATCGGGCCGGCACAAAGGAAAACGAGGAAACAGAGAAATCAAAGGATTCTTTCTCCTGGTTCTCGATCGGGTTAATGAGATTCTTCTTGCCAGCCTCGCCAGTCTCGTCTACCGTTGCTGCTTCTCTTTTCGAGGACTCCCGTCAAATAATACCCGGATATGAAAGGAACACGTTCCAAGGTCTGAGCGAACCGCTCATCGATAAAAACCAGTCTCTCCCAATTTCGACGAAATCTCTGTTATTCTATTCGCCTCCTCTTTTTCTGTTGCTGCCCGCGAGAAAATTCGAATCCACCGGGTAATTCTCACCCCCTTCTCGGGGAACGGATATCTAGATTTTCATGGGCAAGAATACTTTCAGAGCATCCCACTGCATTCAGAAATAATTGTTCATTCGAATGCTGCATGGAATATCGTTTCATACATCCAAGCAGAACCTGGATTACCACCATGATTTCCAGCATTTTCATTCACGTCAACGGTATCCTCGCATTACGTAAGTTTTATATTAAATTTCCATTCCGATTGTTATTTCCCAAAATAATCAAGATCGATCACAACCGAACTATCGTCTCGAATTTCGTGCAATATACAAAAGTTAATTGATATTTCTTTCGGAAACCTTAACAGTAACAACGATTGAAATTGGTTAATTTTAGGACAACTTGATGAAACGCTCGCTGCTCGGAGAACAGTCTCTCGGGAATTGTTATTTGACAGAATTTGTAGAATCGATCGCACGTTTCCAGCGTGGTAGGAATCTTAATTGAAAAACGGGTCGAGTTTATTTTCGCTGGTTTGTTTCCCTTTTTCTTGAAATATATATCACGCTGTGGTAGTCATTACCTTCGTGAGTTTTAAGTGTGCCATTACTCATTCGAACATTGCATGATTTCCTCACAGTAACGATGGGAATACAGAGAATCCTTTCAAGTAGCTAAGGCTGTGTGTTTGGCCAGACTAAAGAACTTTCCATGAAACTTTCCGGTTTCGAGTCAACAGCTTTCGTACAGAGAAAACTTTACAACTACCGTATTCTACCTTTTTAGAATTATCATCGTGCAATTACGACCACAGTGTATCATGTAAATAGGGCACAAGTAGCTAAGACACATATTTAGTCAGACCGTAGAGCTTTCAAACTGTGTAGCTCTGTGCTCTGACTAAATATATCAGCCTCGAAACATTCACCGAACGCAAACTCTCGAACCGACATTCACTTAGAATATTCATCATTCAAATAAATCACCATAGAGGAATTGAATTATTCGGAATCAGTCCATTGAAACTTGTTCGTAATGAAGGATTAATACGATTTATTAAGATATGTCAATTCGTGATAAAGGTCAGAGAACAACTGATTATAAAACATTGAAAACTGTTTCAAGACGGTGGACATTCGACCTCGCACGCGTTCACATGCATTCACACATATTCGCAAACGAGTGCTGATCATCGCGGGATCTTTGACAGCGAGAAGAAAGCTCGCTATTTCGATTCTCGTATCTACCTTCGAGACGATCAAATATTGACAATTTAATGAATCGACTAACAAATTTTCCCGATACACTCGGTGTAGTTATTCCTTTATCCCGGAATGTAATAGAGGGTCAGAAGCACAAGCTGACGTTTCCCAAACTTTCTTCATCCCTTAAATCGGGGCGACGCGGCGTGTGCCGTTCCCAAGACGTTCCGTGCAAGGGTAGACCACTCGGATGGGACCTGTTGCAAGGACGCTCTAAATCCTGCGACTTGGTTTCTTTTAGAGCATCGATAAACCCCTGGGAGACGAGCTAGGGCTGGTAAGAGGCCATTCTAACGGGTGGCATTTCCGCATCGGAAGTTCGAAACTTCCTTGCACCGTAGTAATCCCAGGAAGACGAGTATGGCAACGACTATCGGGTAAGCTACCAGGTTAATACGCGTAGTCTTCCGGTATTAGCTAGCTCAGACTGTTAATTAAAATTACAGAGGGAAGAACTACAGTGAATACTCCCGAGAAACCCAGCACGCTTGATGGCTTTTTACGTGACGTTCTGTTATCAGTACGATCCTCGGTTCCATCTTGCGGTATAATTAAGAGATCGGGCAAACGTGCTCGTGTCGCGTCACGGTATCGCAAAATGATTTCAATGAAACACAGAGTTTCGGGTGGAACGACTTCGAGACGTCGCAGCGGAGGGTGTGCTTCAATAGAATATTAATTTTCGATGTTGAAACGACGCCAGTTTCTGAAGAACTTGGATTCAATGGAGCAAAGTACTGTCAAGAGCGTCCATAGCATGGAAATTAAAATTTCTATTCAGACTGTCATTTATTGAATTCCGAGTTCAACTTTCTTCAACTGTCTCAACTTGCAATATCCACTCCTGTTAGTCAGCCCATAGATAATGTTGCTCCACCGATGCTACTATAGGTTGTCTTATTCCTCTTGGCTACGAATAGATCTACTATATTCTGCTTGAATGATTACGGACCACCCATTCTATTTGTCTAACCATAAACTACCCGTATCCCATTTGCCTGTCTCGAATGTGCCCTATTCTACTTGTCTTACTATGGATCGGCACTTTCCACTCGCCTGGACACAAACCGCACCATTCGATTAGGTTTACTATACGGTCTGTTTAGCTTAATTAGAAATTACGTTTCTCTTCCGGTCTACAATTCGTTATTAGATGCGAACACAAATGGCCCTTTCTCCATTCGGGTCTCGTTCATTTCGAACTAATCATTTGCAAAAATTTACTATTGCTGATACTACTGCAGAAGCGAATAAATATCAGAGCCAGATACGAATGCGCTGTTCCACGAGAATTTATAGGCTCGCATCGACACCTGGTGCCATTCGCGTATTGTTCTGCTTGATGGATGACGTCATTGGAGAATGGATACTAATCGTTTCCATAATCTTCAGGGCATTGTCATCTTCCCCTACGACTGAATCCTAATTGCAGGGTAATTATGGTAATTATCGATGATGTTCCGCTCGCGAACAAGCCGCCTCGGTTCGATCTTCCTTCCGGAGCCAAGAACCTCCAACTTGTCAGGTAAACAAATCACGAATAACTGTCTACAATTTTTCCATTAATTTGAGTTTTCTAGAGCATACTAGGATGGTCGAAGTAGAGGAGTTTTAGAGGGTAGCCGATAAAAAAAGGACGAACTAGAATGTTGCCATTGCATCGTTATCCTTACCAGAGAAAACAAAAGCCTGCGATTTCATTTGACTCTATTTGACGACACGAAAATTTTTGGATGAATTTCGACTATTTGATAGGCAGCGCCCGCTGTTGGGACGTGGCACAACGGACAGTTATCTACAGCGCAGCAGCTACCTAAAATAGGGAATGCCCAACATCGCATGAAGGCGACACAGTGATCGCTGATTGGCTACAAAGCTCAAAATCCTGGTCCCAGATACAGTATAAAAACAGCGCGCGAACCATCAAACCTCTGTCAGAACATTGCCCAACGTACAAGCCGAAACTCTATCCGTCAGATAACGAATAAACGCAGAACACAACGCAATTCGAATCTACCGTCCATTCAACCACCATTCAACCCGGCTGCGATTCATTAATTCGACGTCGGACAGAAAGCAACGGTCAATCAAGACTCAAGCTCAAATGACAACTAGCACCGATAACAACACGGGAGCTAGACAATGTCCGTCTGGTAACGTTGCAACAGAAATCATTGGATGAAGAAAAACAGTTGAAATTCCGGGAAAATGATTCCTCCAAACTTTTTGAAGTGAAACTTCTTTTGGCAGGGTGTAAGCCTAATTCGCGACACGAAAATGCGTAACGAAAGTGGTGGGGATGGTTAGCCTAGCTAGTCTTAAATAAAAAATGGCTGTATCTTAATCTTTAAGATTGAAAATGGTAAATAATCCTAATGAAACGATAACAAGATCAGGAACAACTCAAGCGCGGGGTTTTCGACGCGTATGATTTTTTTGTTTATGGTGCTGGTGCTGCTGTTCGTTTGGATATGAATTTTCCAAAATTAGTGGTCGAACGGTGTCGCAATGCAGACAAAGAGGGGGGAGAGGTCGTTATTAGAACTGGGCAAGAGTGTCGTCGCGATTGTTTGGAACACAACCAAACGGCTGCTTAATCTCCATTACCGAATGGAAGCCCCGAACACTTGGTGGACACTTAGCCAGCGCGCGTTGCGTTCGATAATTCCGTAAGTTACGGCCAGCGTTTCGTGTGTGTGGGAAGGGATGTGTATACGTCGTCATTGTAAAATATACGGGGGCGGGGGACGCGGGATTTCATAGAATGGAATCAGGTCAGCGTGAAACTCCTGGATTTACGAGTCGTTCCTGATGTAACGGGGAAACATCGGGGACCGTCGTGAAATGTTAATTAACGATGACGCGACGTTTCTTCCGGTCCCGGCTGTGTGAAATGAAACGCGGCCGCCGCCTCCCCCGAGTGTTTTGATGAAAATAGGTTAATCGGAGGGATGATGCGTGATTGGTAAGCGGAACGTGCAACGGGGAGTCGGAGGTAACCAAAAATGATTTTTCGAGTCGATGATTCCGTCATGGTTCTCGACAAAGTGCACATGCAAAACGACCACGTCTAACCCTGGGATAAAAATTCATTTTCTGTTTGCATATAATTTTAAAATATCCGATTTCACTTGGATTATATGTATGTACTTTGACGTGTTTGGTAGAAATATGAAATTCCGAGTAAAACCGATTTCATTGACGTTCTTCTCGGAGGCATTATATTATGAATGAATTTGTAACGAAATTTCAAATTCGTTTCAGTTTCGGGTTATTTCTCGCAAAGTAATACGTTAATGGAAATACGTACGAATATATAGAAAAAATTATATTCTTACAACGAATCTAGAATATGATCGTCCGTCAATTTTGTAGTTTAACAATATATCAACGCGTACATGGAACTGTTGGGTAAAAATCGAACGACGTCGAAATTATGAATTTCGGTTATTGTAGATTTGAAAATGAATTTTATCCAGCTAATTGTGGCACCTCGAATCGCTGCGCGCGGCCGTTCAACGCATTTCAGTCGCGTCTAAAAACTCCGAAGCCGAAACAAAGCGTGGTGCGCGTCGCAAAATACGGTTGTCATACGTTCGGTATGATTCAAAGCGACGCTGGCCGGCGGAATCCGCGCCGGCGGAAAAAGGATCGCCTGCAACTAGCGCGATACAGCCCCCTCAAAACAATTATTCCGAGCGCACAATAAACAATTGTCCGTGGTAATCGAAGTGGTGATACACGGGAAAGCTCGTGCCTGGTAAAAATAGCGATGAATAACGAGGCGATGCGGTCCAGACCCGATTGTTCGGCTCGCGTATCTGAGAATTAAAAAAAAAGAGCAACCGTGTTGGGGGAGAGAGAAAATGAAACAAAAAGAGCACGGAGAGAGAGACAACGACCAAAACAAAAGCCCGGTCTCGCGACCTCGGATCGCACAAATATTTTTTCACTGGGTTTCGCGGATCTGTTTGAAACAATTATTACACCGATAGGCCAACTTGCGTGGAAAACAACGGTTGTTCGAACCAACTTGTCGCTTTCCGCCGGCGTAGTGGCCGCTCGATAACTACCCGCTATGTAACTGCCATTTCGAAACGCCTGCAGCTATTAAGCATCCGATTTTGTTTGTTTAACACTGGACGGGCGGACCGAACGCGACTGATATAATATGTACATTGCTCTTGGAATAACAACTGAATTCATTGGGATTTCCTGCGATTTGGTTTATCAACCCATTGTTAGACATCTTTACGACTTCGATAATTATAAACGAGAGTAATCAAAAAGACAAGTTCTAGTCGAACGAATTTGAGTCCACTATTGAAGCTTTATGGCGTGTTGGTTTTGGGAAGCAAGGTATATATTTTAATTAAATAAAAAAACCAGATATTAATTTAGAACGATATTTAATAGATGTTCGAAAATGACAAACATCTGAATGGGAACGTTATACATATGCAACAGTTCCTGGAACCGTATTAATTTCTGTACATATATTTATATGGAGAACAAAATTGCATGAACGACAACTAAGTTTCAGGTTGGAGCACGTCCGACTTGGATGACCGTAAATTTCGTTATCGGGAAGATTCGTTGGGTAAGCGTATCGGCAGAGATACTGCCAATAATCGTTTTCCTTGCCATATTCGAGCGCTAACCGTGGCTCGTGGAAGCGAGGAGAGCCGACGGGACGCACGGCTCGCTCGAAGAATGAACTACGACGCCGATAAGCCTAATACAGTACACGATCACGCGAACGTGCGCCGCCAGGCGAGGACAAGCTTTATCGAAACGGTGGCGGCAGTGGCGGCGGCTGCACGGTGAACGCGTTACCGTATATCCGTTCGCCGGTCTATTTTACGGGTCGTGTGCCGGGTGTACCCACCGCGCCGCGCCGCCTTCAAGGGAATACCGGAAGCGGTGAGAAATTCGTACACGCGCGGCCAAGTACGCCGCTCTTCCGGAGCCGGAGTTCCGCAGGAGTAATTGCGCGTGAGCCTCTTAATTAATGACCAGTCGGAAGGGAACGAGAAACCCGGGATCCGACTTCGCGGGCACGTCTTCATAATTTCTGGCCCGTGTTCCGTCGAAATCGCGCGAGTAATCAGAGCTCGCGTGCGCGAATAATTAGTGCGACCGAGGACCGTGACACCGACGCCCGGAACCAGCCGCGACGAACTCGCGCACGGCTCTTGATCCCGGCGAACTTTGCCGGCCTGATAACATCCGAAAATGAAATTTCCCTTTTATTATAATGCTACCCCTTTGTCCTATCCTCGCACACGCCCTTTCATCGATAGTAGTTTCACGTTATTCCGTTACCCAATTATTTTTCAAGTGAAACTTCTTTGCCGAGGGTTACAATTTTCTAACGTTACGGAAGTCGAGTGACGCGAAAATTTAAACTGAGAATGAACGGAGAAAAATAATTTTTTACACGAATGATAGCGAACATTTTGGTGCCCGTTAATTTCGGAATTCAATTCGAGACGAGATTCCCTTCGATACAAGACGACCTCTCGGGGCGATTTTCGTCGCATTACGAATGTTGTAAAACGTCCAGTTTCCTGGTGAACTCGGTAACGAAATTCATGGTTGCACCCTGTCATGGAACAACGTGTAACTTATTCTAATGCTATCTAGGAGGGTCGTAATATATTTCAGCAAGCGATTAGCCGGATAAATCAATGCTGTACATGCTGCAACGACATTTTCTCGTGGTATACACACTCCCCCATGAAGGATGTACCGGTCGGCGCAAAAACCCGTGTAGAATCCAATGGAACGGATTACACGGTGTGTGGGTCGAGAGTTGCTGGCACGTCCACGGCGATGTTTCATTTCTTGCATATTCAGGGAGACCGAGGAATACACGTCGACGGAATTAATTCGGCAACTAGTAGGCGAGAGATCGCATGAGTTCCCGCTCAAGAATTAAATAATGCCGCGTATCCCGCGTTCTACGCAGCTCCAGGTTGTTCAGCCCTTGCGTCGTCGCGTCCAATTTATTCACACCCGACTGAAACGCCCCAGCATGTCTTCTCCCCGGAGAACGCGCGGGAAAGCTTAAATAAATGCAGCAACCGCCTTGATAACGCCGCGTTTTTCGGGCTCTGGAAGAGCTCTTCTACGAAAGAATTCTGGTGCAATTTCAAAATAATCTTGACCTCGAAAGAAGATCTTTCAAATCTTTATTATCGTGCATCTTTTGGTGCAGAAAAATACGGATGACCTCGGAAAAAGAATTCACAGAACAGAGAAAGTGTCTATTCGGTTCCAGCATCTTGCGTTGGATGCAGAAAATTTTTCCACCCACAGTCGACTACTGACAGTCCTATCTTTCGGTCTCCGGGGGACTGTATCTCGGGTAATTGCGTTCGACTGGGGCCGGCGGAATTGGCAATAAATCGATGGTAATGAAAACGAGCCTCGAAGCAGCACGGACCGAAAAGACAAAGGTGAGAGCAGGGAGGAAAGGCGACGAGGAAATGCTTTCGAAGCGACGGTGCGGGAACTGAAATGGATAAGGCACGGCGGGCGGGGAAAAGTAGTGCGCTGTTTGAAAGGGTCCGGGCTGGAATAAAGAATAATACAGAAGCGGAGTAACGAGCGGCGCCCGAGACTGTCGCCGCGCCGAGTAAAAGAGGACCAGACGAAAGCTCCGCGTGGCTGAGATTTAGAAGCACTAAACACTGATTCCGACTTAACGCTGAGATACAACCAACCAGGACGTTATACGACTGTCACGTGGTTTGCGGTCCCAACGATTTAGAGAAAGCCCGTGGACGGGCGACGGCCCCGCCATTTTATGAAGAAACTTTACCGACCGGTGAACTACGGACCTTTTTCTACTAGGAGTTTTCCTCTCCGACCGCTGCTCGCGGATATCTCTTCATTACCGTTAACCTATTACCCAGGGACACTTCGCCCGGCTAATGCCTGCTTAAATCTTTGTCGCCGAGAGGCGTCTTCGGGATCTAGCAGCGCCAGTTTTGGCAACGAGATTCAACAGCGCCGCGTCGGCTCGAGTGGATCCCCGGGTGAGCGAGATAACCCCACCGGCTTCTTTCCTCTTAAGCCCGGCCAGATTGGTCCGAATCTGTTCAGAGTTTTGCTCGCAGCAGTTCGCAGCCCGCTTTGGGATTATTGCCGCTAACTTAACATCTTCGACTCCACTCCGGATTGTAATCGACCGCTCCCAAGCGATCGCTCGCGCTAAGCGACTACCGAGGAGCACTTCCCTACCCGATACCCCAAATGCTGCTCATTTTTGCTGCGATGCCAGCAGAGGTTCCCAAAGTGCGGCCCGAAAACCCAACAATACGACGATGTCATATCATCAGCGATACTGAATTTATTCAATTTTATCATAATTCAAAGTTGTTTAGTTACAACGATTTTTATGTGTAATCTTGCTATTTCATAGATTGTATATACATACCAAATTATGTCCGACTTTTTATTTTACTTTCCAGAACATTTATTTTTGGCCCGTCGAATATTCTGCAACTCAAAATTCGGCACAGCTAGATGAAACTGATTCATTTGGAGAGGATTTCTCAATCCTTTAATAATTTTACACGCTACCGTAAATTGTGATTTATATTTCACTAAATATTTTTATCTGAATACTACGTGCGCGTATAGAGCAGCTAAGCGTGTAACAGCAGATTACTTTTAATATTAAAAATACAGGAAATTTTTCGAATGGAATCTACATTTTGCCGAGGAAAATCTATATAGCGAAAGCAAAATTTATTTAAATCTATTGAAAAGCCTCCCAGATATAATTTTTCGCTCTTGAAATTAATTCACATTTTTTCTGAAATGATCTCATACTTTGAAGAGGAATTAATGTATTTCACGAAGGAAAGAATAAGCTCCACCGAAAAATCTACATTCAACTAATTAGGGAGAGAGAGGAGGAGAGAGAAGAAAATATTTTTCCGTTTGGAGCTAAAAATTTGATGCTCGTATCTCTCGCATTCATACAGTCAACGAAACAACAAACTTTCCGCAACGCTGTTTCATTCCCATTAGAAAAACTTTTTACGCAATAGTTTCAAAATAAGCTTTTGCTTTTACATTATATATTTAACTGGGGAGCGCTGTACATGTTTATGCATTCGTTATACATATAGGTGGATTTATTTCGATGCATTTCATACGGTATTACATAAAATCAGTTCGACAATGAAAAAAACCTTGTCATAATTTTTTAAGAGACACTTTTCACCGATGGTTGAAAAGATGATAAGAATACGATACAATAAAAATAATTTTAGACCTTCTGATATTGAAACTAATTTTGCTTTCTGTCAATTTCCACCTAATACAAAATTCGTTTATGCGAACGCGTTTATCGTCCAAGCAATTCGTCTAAAGGAGGCTGTGCCGTCAGAATAGCATGTTAGAGGAACAGCGAGGATTTTTGATTATACTCGAGCTCAAGATTCGCACGGCCAACGCCTTTGGACAGAGTTCTTTCCGCGTCGATTCTCTCTCTCTCCGAGTTTTCATTTGGTGGCACCGGGGCGCCGGTCCTCGCTCACTTTTATTATTCTCCATTCGCCTGGTCGCATCTCCATGCGACTCATTCAGCTCATTCTTCGTCCGCGTGGCTTTTTACGTCTACGCGCCTCCGACAGATTTCACCCTCCACTTTTCGCTCTTTCTCTTTCCCTCCCCCGTTGGTTCTTCTTCACGGTACGGGACAAACGAATCTTTGTTTCTCAGCAGATTCAGCCGCGCGCCGTCTCGTCGTTTCGACGACAAACGAGTGGCAAACGCGCGACGACGAAGCTGGAGCGTCGATTTCGCGCGCACGTGTTCGTTAGCAAATAATAAGCATGGAAAGCCAACGATTTTCAGCGGCAGTCTCCTTTTTATAGCACGGGGAGAGATATTCGCTGATCGTTGAACGCGGAGACCTTTCGCGGTTCGATTTCTCGATGAAGTAGTTCGTAATGCGATTCTTCCGTAACGGGGCATTCAATCGCTCCGCTTTTCCCGCGGAGACCTCGGAGAGAAAACCAAATCTGTATCGGGCTGTTTGTGCTTCGACAGAGATGAATTTTCTGTCTTCCCAGAGCCGCATTATTTATAGACTTCTTTCAAATTTAAATACAACTCCTGGTCTCCTTTGATTCTTCCAGAATTACTAGAGTCCGCGAAGCGTCTTATGCTTTCGTTCGAAAACAGTGTTGACCTTGAAAATCGAGGTCAAGAGCATTTGAGAAATCAAAATCTCAGAAATTCTCTCCGGCACTGTAAGTCAGAGGTTCAGCTCGAAAGGGTCCCCGTATTTGCTTGGCATTGCTAAACCGTTTGATGCCGGGGAATGTAGGAATAGCCGGTTATACGATGTCCGCAAAAGTTTCACCAGGAATACAATGGGGAAACGAAGAGGAGCGCAACGGGGGAGGACCAGGAAGTGGCGAGTTCGCAGTCGAGAGTCAGGTGCAAGAACCCGTGCAGCAAGAAACCCGCTTGAGGGAAACGGAGGAAGACAATGAGCGGTAGAAGTCGCGGTCGCGAAGACAAAGGATTCGAAAGGAAGCGTCAGGACGACCGGGGCAAAAACGAACGGACCATTTCGCTGGCTCCTGTTCGGTGCGGTTACTTTTGTCTGCCGATAACGCGGCGTGAAGTTGCCAGCCATTTTCAGTCGCGCCGTTGCGGAAAGAAACTGGTAAACTTCTCGGAATATTGTCTTCAAACTTCGAAGTGGCTGCTACGCTCCGTAATTGTTTCGATCCCGTGGAATATCTGGTCTTGCTCCCGCGGTAAACAGAAACAGAGGCAGCGCTTTTCGCACGCGTCCTAGCCCTTAAGGACTCGCGTCGTCGCTTCTTCCTACGTTTCCGCGAGAAAGAAACGGCCAGGAAGAAAATCGAGTCAACGTGTTTTGTCTCGGAATTTCGGATTGTTCAAAGTGTAGACGGGACAAAGAGATCCTTTTGCTTCCTGCGCGCAATGGCACCATGATTTTACTTCACTGTTATCACACGGATTTAGCGAAGTTGACCTTGAAATTCATTTTTTAAAAGAACGGTCGAGCTCTGTGCCACGGTTTCTCCACAGTTTATCCTCTGTCTCTCGTGATCAACAAAATACAACGCAACCAAAACATATCCTTGGCCTTTTCACCTTGAAACGTATAACGAGCCCGTAGATTGTAATGGTGTTTCCTGATCGCGACGCGTGTAATTTAAAACAATAATACAGGTCGGCTAATGTCGATCAAAAGGCGGGACGCGACTTTTACTTTAAACCTCTAGAATGGTAGTGTCCCAGAGCGTTTGACGAGCGACCGTTTCCTCGTTATCTGGCAGGCTGCTGCAATAACGTGTAACGAGCGTCGAAGTAGATCAACGTGAAAGCCCTGGAGCGTCTACGGCCGTCGGTGCCGAGATTTGTTACGTCGTAAATCGGATCACGGCGGGACTAACGATTTTGTCGATACCCAAAGAGCGTTTCCGGGTCCGGCGGTCGACCGTAACCGACTCCGTATCGAGATTTAGGTTTCTGCCGTGCTCCCCAGCCAGTCTATCCGTCGGTTTCGCGATTTTTACCGTAAACGAGGATCCGTTCAGCTTGCTAAATTCAGACTAAATCAATCGAGTGAACGGTAAACCGAAAGGGATATTCTATGAAAAATATTCCGTACAGACTGACGGTAAGAGGCAAGAATAGAGAGGTCGGAAAGGAGGCCAAACAACTGGACAATGGAACCGTTAAACACCTCTCGATTCTCCGGAACTTCCCGAAGCTTTAGAGGGCTCGATTCGAAAAACCATCCCCTCCGCAATTACCTCTTTTAAAACACTCGTTACCGCAATCCCCTTTACAGATCCCGCGGCTCGGGCCAGTTCACGGGATCTGAAAAAAGAGCCACGCGACGTTGATTAAAAACTGATACAGCTCCTTCACCGCCAACCTCCCCCACCCCCTTCTATCGAGATCTGGAGCATAAAAGCCGGCCCTGAAAGGCTTCGGGGAAAGAATTTGCCGGCAGGTTTCATGGTCGTTGGTTCCCCGAAGAAAGATTTCCACGAACGTGGGTGGGGGAGTCGCTGGAAGTTCCGGAACAAAAAGTTTTTTCCATGGCGCGCGTTAAAAGATTACCTTCGCCTCGAGATAAAAGGAGTGAAAGTACGGGGAGGCTAGATGGTCTCTTAAAGGGTAGATGGCGATCCCTGCGGCAAAGATTGATGGTTCTCATTGTTGATCGAACGAGTTCAACCCCCCACCCCCTCGGCAATGTACCTAGCGGTGGGGAGGCGACATTCACTTTTACAATCTTTTTCATTTTTCCCCCGACTGTTAATTCCCTTGATTACCCCATTATCCGGGACGGAATTGTTTCGAAGTTTCCTCCTGGTGAATTAAAACACAGGTTCCCGCCGTCGAAAAACATTAATAACGTGATAATCGCGGGGGAAATTTGAATTTTCATCCCCGCCGTTCGTCGATCCTTCTACCGGTCGCGCGAGAGCGAGGCAAATGGTTTTATGGAAATTAAAAGTTGCCCGCCGAGTGAGTTATGCATGACAGGTACTTTGCACAATCTAGCGCTTCTGCCAGATTGGATCTCTTGGAACGTCCTCGCAGCCGCCGCCAGAGTCTTACAATTTTCTTAACTCGTCACTCGCAACGCCGGAAACATTCGCGAAGATCCTCCAGGGGTGCGACGATACTGGAATTTGCTCGGCGAATTCAATTGTCCAGTTGATCAACGTGGACCTCGGAATACGGTTTTTATTTATTATTCATCTTTTTTCTTGTATCATTTTCTGTCGCCGGTAATAACGTGACCACTCTGTACTTCGTTTTTAGTTTTTCTTATTCTTCACACCGAGGAAGAAAGAGTAACAACTGAATATTTGTTAATACATCATATGGGTCGGTTGTTTCCATAACATTTGAATATTTTCCATGTTTATCAGGCGAATGATTATTACGATACACGGTCCACGAGTTCGATCAAATATCTTCTGTCGACGGCAGCGAATTCAGTACAATAAAGACAATGCGATATAATTTACCGTGCAGTCCACCCGTGCGGCGATCACTCGAATACGTATCGATCACGTTTTTATCGTGCTCGGCTTTATTTGTCGGCACATTACGTTTCTCCTCGCTCGATAGAAGAAAAACTTCGCTGGCAGTGATTCAACGGCAAGGATATCCTGCGGGAATTGCACCTAAAAGACTAATTAATTCGTTAACACGGTTAATTATTCCGAGTTCCGAAACGTATAATCGCGATATCCAATTTCCGCCGACTCTTTCGGTCACAAGACCGCTTTTCACGCGGACCAGGGATATTCGCGTTTACCAGGGACCTTGCTCGATTCCACGAGATTAATGCGGAAACAACCTTACAATGCAATCATTACTGACGTTTAATGCACGGCTCGTTCTTCCGCGCCACGTATAAATTTTAATTAGTCGGACAATATTACCCGCGACCCGGTCGACACTTCCATGTACGCATCGTATCACGTTCCACGCGAAGCGCACGATGGTAATAGATTAATAAACAACGTTGAACGTCTCGCTCCAACGACTCAATGTATAGCCGCCGACTGTAAACAAAGTCGCTAGATCAGGGGAACAAGTTTCCCCGCTCTGACCGTACCGCATTCGGGGAAGGTCGTGTAAGGTGAAGGTATAGTGGGGGGACAAATCTTAACCCTCATCCGTCCCTCGAATCAATTTGACACAGTTTTCCCGCAATAAGTTATATTATTAACAGGAATACTCCGAATACCCGGTGCAATAAAATACTGTGCATTTTTGTCTAGCAGAAATCTTCCGAAATACCGTGTATGATTAAATTCTGCCCGAATTCTTCCGAATTAGACAAAAAATCAGATTTATTCTTCCAGCTATCTACTTGATCAAGAGTAATGCAATATCCCATCCATTTTTGTTATAAATTCATAAAATGGAGTATGGAACAATTTTTCTACGAAAATACTGCGAACAAAAGAGGCACATTAATTGAATTAACATCATTATACCAGGCTGGTAATATGAAATTATTATCATGTGAAAATGGATATGAAATTCAATGGGCTAATTTTAACTTTCAAAAATTATTCAACCGAATCTAATTATACTAAAATTCGAGGAATTTCGAGCGTACCTGAATTTCTGTTATTTATGAAAGTTGCAGTAACGAAACCGTTGCAAAAGAATGAAAAAGGCGGAGAATGAATGAGTGTAACGAGGCAAGGGAGGCAACAGTCCGTCAGAATGATGGTCATTAAGCGGACTAACAGCGATTCCTTTATCGTGTATCGATCGACGGGGTTTCTGGTGATTGTGCAACTTCCTGTGAACCCGGAGAAAATCCAATGCAGCCCGCCCGGCCAGCAAATTGGCCAAAAAATCAACCGTGCGTCGGAACGACCGGTGTCGGCCGCGCTATCGATCGAGCTCGTCTTATTTTTCGACGTTAGACGATTCTCGCCGATACTAACTCCTCGTTTCCCGGAGGAACTCATAAATTTACGACGAGTGATTCAGGTCGAGACGGCCATTGCTCGCGGCGGTTCGAAAGTCGCCGTCTCGACGCATAAATATGCAAGTTCACGGGCCACTCCCGTTGCAAAGTAATGTCGAGATCGACTGGTGCAACGACGGCGATCGTTATCCCTCGCGTTAAATCCACTCTGTCATAAATGTGCACAGTCGATCCAAAAAGTATTTAACCACTACATTTCTGATCTTGCAAACTTAAACGTCTCTCGCAACTCTCGGCAGTTTCATTCACGAGAAACATTTTTCAAAGTTTTTAATCAACCTATATAATACTAATAACTATTTTCTCCGGTCCCGGCTACATTTAATTCATGATAAAATTATTGATCGCGAAGTACTTACGGCAGATGGTACTAGTAAATCTGATCGGACAAATTATTTCCTGTAACAATGGGATGGAACGAACCGGCATTTTTCCTGGGCGGAACCAATGTTTTTTCCTCTGTGAATGGCTTTTCCGTGGATTGGGCTGGTTTTTTATCGTGACTGGAACATTTGGAGATTTATTTGGACCGAATGATTCTATCTGGATCTGTTTTGCTCCCACGTGCAACGAGTATCTCTTTGCATCGTGATCGCTGATAAATTCGACAGAATAAATGTTTCCTCCAGAATAGAGGAATTCTCTCTCACTCCCTCTGTCTCTCCTCGAGTGTTCATACGCCTAGCGATCGTTTAGCGAAATTGAAAATACCGTGAAACCGTTCTGTTTTTAAAGCCGCCGTTGTTCCGCGAATTTGAAGAAAAATATTGTAGAGCGACAAGAGATTCGCGACGATACACCATCGTCCGAAACGTTTTATATAAAACCGTGCAATTGTCGGTCGGACTATCGCCGAGTTCGTCATAATTACTCGGGTTTCCGTGGCTGAATTTTAGGCGAATAAACTATTTCATTTTTGCCGGATTTTATCGGCGCGAAAGTAGAACGATGCAGTTTTAGCGCGACCGAATGAGCGGTGAATTGTTTATGGGCGAGGATTTAGGTAGCGGCTTTTACTCGACCAGGTAAGTCTTTTTTAAAGAGCGGAACGCGCGCGCGGAATATTAACATCTTTCATGGCTAATAAACTGTTCCATTCACGCGTAATTACTGCTATTTTTAATACTGATTTAGAACTTTTTTGCTAAAGTTCCGTGGATACGTAAATTTTTTTAAATTGATGCCTGCGATATCCAAAAATATGAATTGTTAATTTGGCCGGAACTATGATTCTAACCGAATAAACGCTCCTTTTATATCTTGATGGGGCTAACGTGCGCGGGGGATTACTTTTATTACGAAATTAGCGGATCCAAGATTTTCAATTTCGCGCCACGTCCGTGCGAATTCATTCCGGCCGGTTACGACGGGTATAAAAATGAGACGTAACAGGATTGCGTGACACCGGGCCGAATAAACGCGCCGACAAATGGAAAAATTGTCGCCGCCAGGAAAACAAGAGATTTACATGAACTGACGGAAATTGCGGCGAAGTACTTTCAAGCTGAACTATGAACAGCTTAGAACTGCTTAGGGAAACTTTCAGAGTACAGTAATGTCTTGATATATGTGAAAGACGTGTACGATATTTGATATTGTAACTGCATTAATTTTTTTAGAAAGGAAGATTTTATTTTATAAGTACGCCCGTTACGAGGGGAACATAATTCTCATTTGTGTAATAAAATTATTGATTTTTCAAAGAAGCCCAGTATCGTTTCATTATAATTTAATTATGCATAGTTCGCAGCAGCTCCATGTACTCTTTGTTTGACGAGTATGAAAAATCGAGCTACAAAGCTAAGGGCTTATAAGGGTTTAATGGGATTCGGAATGATTGGGTCACGTCAAAGGGCTGGAAAGTCTATTTTCACCAAAAAATCTCAAAGCGAATTATTCGACCATATTACCGGGGACGATTTGTTGATTCGGGACTTAAAATGCTATTCACATACCTACCATTAGCATGTTTTAATATTTTATTTATAGACATAATTGAATAATCGAACAATTTTGAAGAGTTACTCGGAATTGATTTCCATATATGTTTTAGATGCAGAAATCGAGTATACATTTTGCATAAAACAGTATTTAATCAAACGAATAAATAACGAGTTATTTCGAGTCGTTGTTATTGCGAACGGAATATCTTAATTTTGAGACCACCGCATGATGGAAATGATATCGACACGGGTTTTCGAAATTATTAGGACCACTGGCCTGTGCGTTTATCGTCGCTGAATAAACGGAGTCGGTTATCGAACCGAAATTCGTGCGCTTTATCGCTGGCACATAAGTGAAAAAATATGATATAAAGCTCGGGATCGTAAAAACGGGAGAATTGTATTCAAACCGGTTGAATCGGTTGTACCCGGAGAGTGTAATCCCCTTCGAACGTTCGAATAAATTTGCCGCGTTGCTCGCCCGGAAAAATTCATGCTGTCCGAATTAAAAACCGATTATAGATTAGTCACGCCGCGCCGGCCGCGTTTATTTCTGGATACCGACATACCGGGGGCTAGCATTTAATCGTACTGAAAGGACTGCCCTGTTAAGGTCGATTCACATTAGAAACATTCTCACGATATAAAGGGTCTTACATTATTCGTGAAGATTACAGTTCTCTATCTCTTCGACACGTGGTTAGTAAAATTGAACAAAATTGTACGATCACATGCACGTGAAATAATTTCTCTTATTTTTCCGTATAATCATCACTGACGTCTTTTGATACTGTTTCACTGGCCTTTTTGAGGAAGCCGAAAAAATTCTTGCGCCTCCGGCCTAAATCATTCGTCATTTTCAAAACTGTGCCACGTGAGCTTTTGTTTGAAATTGGGAAAAGGGAGGTCATTGTGTGCAATGTCGGGTTGTAGGGTAGATTGCCAAAAACAGGGAAATTGCTGAAAATATTACCACGATAAAAAAATTGCTATTGAATCATTTTTCCAGAAATCGTTTATTGTGAATCACAATTTACCAAATATTCTCAATATTCAGAAAATTTTATCACGGAGAAAGTAATAATTTTTCGTCGAGCATGAGACCGTTCCAACTGTGAACGAACCTTTATTGTTGCGACCCACGGGCTGAGCATTTCGCGCAACGTTAAAACCGTGTACCGTACTATCGACCATAAATTTCACGGAGCCGAACCTAGCCGGAATCTTCCGCGGGATAACGTATTATCTGTTCCGTAAATTTATTTAGCGGGCCGCTCGGCACTTCGAAGGTAACGTTGTTCGATTCGCGCGGGAAAAAAAACGTAAGCGGAAGTGAATCAGCGCACGGATGAGTTAGTCGGACACGTGTATCGAGCAGTGAACCCGAAGCTAGGAATAACGAAGAAATAAAAATGGTATTTACGAGAGCGGGGGCACGGTCACGGGAACGGGAAGCCGCACTATGAATTACACGTGCTGGCCGACAATGGACTCTTTTTTCGCCGGCTTCCTACCGGGCGCAACCGGATCGGACCGGGCCGGGCCGAACCAAACCGGACCTGTACCAGAAGCGGGCTGGACTGGACTAGCCAGCGAATGCCGACCAATTTTTCTCCATTCAGATCCTAACAATCGGCAGCCTCCCAGCAGCAGGGGTTGCGGCGTCGCTGAAAGATCGAGCGGAATTCGATCGTCGTTCTAGTCACGGCATGTACCGGGTGGTCCACAATTTACTCCTCACGATTTTTGAAGTGAAACTTCATTGCCGAGGGTAACAATTTTCTGATGTTCCGGAAGGCGAAAGTCGAGTGGCGCGAAAATTTAAACTGACCGAACGGTGAAAAATAATTTCTTACCCCGGCGGGATTCGAACCCCGATGTACCGATTGGTAGTCCAACTACTTAAACGCTTGGACAACCAACGATCTTAGAATGATAGCGAACATTTTGTTCTTGTTTCACTCTTTTTATTGAAACTCTTGTTTTCAATCAAAAAAATACTAACAATTTATCTGTACCTACACCTAGTCTGTACACCCGGTTTGCAGAACCGAACTGGTCGAACACGGCAAAAATATGCGGCCGCGGGACGAAACGGGAAAAAGTGGACGGCAGAGAGGAAGGCGGCTTAAGAACCTAGCTTTCAGTGGGCAGCGTTCTTTAGAGGGTGCTTTTTCAACTTTTTTCCCCCCGAACACCGCGCGCAGATTTATGCGAAACGCTCGCGCGATCAGAGTGCGCCGATATGCATTCGCCGCGGAAAGCGACGGGAGTACCGAGAATGTGGTTTCTGCGGAATGCGAAATTCGAGTTTCGTGGAAATAAGTGACTGACGGTGATTAATACGTCGACTACGTCATACCTGATGATTGACTGGAAAAAAATAACGGTAAACTTTTTTATCCAAAATTTTCGACTTTCGAAAAAGTGGAGTTCACTCGTCTCGAGAACCTTGTTCGATCAAGACAGAACGACACTCTCAAAATTGTATGTCTCGTTTCATGAATTCTAGAAGCAATCGATTACTACGATCCGAACTACATTGCCTGAAATTGGAACGAGACGAAATGTTACGAGAGCGGACAATAACGAAGTTTTTCCAATTAAGGATTAAAGTATGGGAGAATTCGTAAAGTAGGGCAACCATGGCTGACCCATTCAGGTGCGAATCCGAAGAAACAAAGAATCCGAAGGCCGGTCGACAATTAATTACGAAGTTTAATTCGCCGGGATGGAAGAACGCGTTCCCGTGGCGCAGGTTGAAAGCGGAAGGTCAACAGCGCCGAAAGAGGGTCTCGTTAAGTCGTGGAAGGGTGGATTTTCGTTTCCCAGTTAATTAATTGCCCACCGAAAGTGATTCCACGCCTTGGACGATCCTTTCCTGACGACGGTGCTGAACATTCCGTAGCCGTCGGTGCAGAGGATTTAACCATGCACCGTGCAAACAATTTAAACAATTTAATCTGTGTTCAATTAGGGGCAGTATGCACACACCAGAGAACGCATATTGGCTATTGGCGCACTGGTGCGACCATTTGCGACTACTAAGCGATTTTGCAAATTAATTGGTAAATTCTTACAGACGCGATAACAACAAATTTCTATTCTTGAAAATAGTCTGAATTTAGATCGAAAAGTCGAAGAAAAATTTGATGTAATAGTTTGCAAAATTGAATAGTAGTCACAAATGATCGTACCAGTGCGCCAATAGCATAGATATTATTCATCGACAATTGTCGATCGAAATAAGCAGAACCGTTACACTGCACATTAGTGGAGCAAATATTTTCGTATAGCACAAGCAGCTCGATTAAAAAAAGTTTGGTATTATAAATTTCAATACTGTCCGCTTAAGCCGGAATTAGCGAACTCGTGGAGCTGTGGATCCGGAGCCGCCATCGTTTAGATTGAACCGAGGCGGTGATTCTTAGCGAGGGATCAACGGCCAGGTAAATCGCGTTCAAGTTCCGCGCGAAAACGGCGCTTCCCCAGGCAGCGAGCGCGCGGTGCGGCGGAGGTGCAGCTTTTCAACAAAATCCGACCCTCTATCGATCGTTGTTGTCGCTGGTCGCGTTAGCTCCGGATCTCCGGCTAAGTCTGCGGCTTCGACGAGCACACGCAGCAATTTGCAGTCTTCCAAGGTAATACCAGCTGATAGAGGCGAGAACTGCCGGGGACCGGGCCAGCTTTCCATAAGCGTATTGCTAGTCGGACCGACTCGCATTACGCTGATAATCCGCGGGATACTTGCAAGTTTATAATCGAGTCATCTGGTTCGGAGTTCCCAACCACCGCCGCGGACCGCTAATATGGAATTACATGCTGCCCTGCATATTTTCCGTATCTCGCGACAAGTCGCTCTCTTCTATACTTCGCTGTTTACTCCGCGACTCTCGAGCTGGCGCACAGTGTGCCAGAAACCCATCTTTTTGGACAAAAATCTGCTGACAACTCAGTTTTTCATCGATTCAATTGAACTTTTTTTAAGATGTTCGCGAAGGACTTTTCATATTCCACAAAAGTGAACACTGAGAGTGACGTCGATTTACTTGTCCCCTCCCATGTCCAGCGCATTTTGCGCTATTAAAAAATCTTGAAAATTGCGGCGCTCGCCTAACAAAACTGACACGTCTCGCAATTTGCAGCGCTGTCACGACCCGAGTCGCCGCGTAATTACGCGAAGTCTCCGGAACAATCTCCAATCTTTCGTAATTACATTGGCCACCGTATTGGAATATTTTGTAAATATGACGGCGGAATATGCTTGTGAGTGCCGATCTCTCGACGCGTCGTTTCATCTTTGCCCGAGGGAGGGGGATTGAATGTTTCGTAATTACGTAAGCGTCGAGCATCAAGGCGAAACAGAAAATGGCCGGTAATTTGCTGTCGATGGTGTATCCTTGGGAAAAATGGAAAATCCTCTGGTCTCCGAAACGTTCGACGTTACCGTTTAAATTGAGCGAATGCCACGAAGGATCGGAAGAGAATCGCGTCTAGCGATTATCACTTATCGGTTCCTCTTTTCTCTGGCGATTGCTCTCGCCCCTTCCACGGAACACCTATGTTCCAGCTGAAACCCGGTGATTTCGGTTCTCTTGGGATCGACGGGACCCGATGCGAATGCACTTTTCCGCAGAAGCATACCGCGAGCGCGTTCTCTCTCCGAACAATATTCGTTAACGAGCGTTTCACCGTTTCGTCGGCGCGTATTACGCTGCGCGTTAATCAGATATCGGAATTCATAGCGGCGCAATTAGGGAAGTTCTGCCGGCGCTCCGCCGAAGGATACAGTTTGCAGGGGGCGCGAACTCAATATTCATGGAGGCCAGAGAGCCCGCGAGGCAATCGAACTCGTATCGAGAAATGGATCAGCCGCTGGTCATGCATATGAATACGAGACCTTTCGGAAGGCAACGAAGAAAATCATTGACGGAGTGGTCGGCACAAGCTAATGGTAGCCCGAGGTAACGAGTCGTGAGATCCAAGGATATTTCGAACAGATTTAATCCTTCAGCACTTGTCTCTCTCCCTGTGTACCTCGATCTATTCGCGATAACTCCGTTACAATGCCGTATATTCTGAAACGCTGTTCCTCACTCTTGAAATCGGTCAGGTGACCTGATGGACGCACCCAATTCGCGGAGAAGGAGTACTCCCCGTAATTCCCCCTCGAGTCCTTGTCTTTAATAATTTCTTAACAAAGCCACGTAGAACGTTTTCTCAAAGGAAGAAGTTACTTACCAAATTACCCACGAGAATCATCTCTTTCAAGGATCACTCTGTATATTGAGCCGATCAAGATATGGTAACTAAATTCATCAACACGGAGCAAGCAGTTAGCTTAGTAACGTCGAAATAAACACGTTCAATAGCAAACAAAAATTGCTCTTTATCGAACAATTGAAATGGGGAGGAGCCTTCTAAGCCCGACACGTGGAAGACGTTCACTTTACCGGTTCCAGGCGCCATTTTGCCGCGGAACGTTTTCGCTCCACGTTCTCGCCGTACGTGACGCTTTTAGTTAGGACCTTGAGGAGGTTAAGGTCTCCATAAAACTCGGGAAAGATGGGTGCACCTCGAAAAAAGGTAACCGGCGCCTCAGTCATTCATTCTCCCGGCAATGCACCCTTTCTCCGGCCGAAATTCACTATTTCTTTCAGCATCTCTGGCGCGTGCGACACGTACGTACCCCCCCAAACACACTGGGACAAAGTCTTTCAACTCGGACCAGACACGGAAAGGAAGCGGTGCCGCCGGTGTGCCGATTCACCGAAATTGCACCGGAGTTCCAAAGTAAATTACCGGAGGCACACGAGGCTTCGAATAGTTCGGACGCACTTGCGAGAGGCGACGAGAAACTTGCCGAAAGATTGGGAAAATTGATTCGAACTGGATCCCGAAGTCTGTGCTTGTGATTCTCGACGTGTCGAGCTGATCGAGTCTCCGTTGACACGTTCACAGTTACAGAAGGAACTGCTGAGACTTTTCAGCTTGTGGCGAGGAACAGGTTGTGATCGCTGGATAACTATTTTCTTCTCTTATAGAATAGGAGCTACTTTCTTCGTAGTGTACCGAACGCAAATGACAACGATTGGAAAACAATAAGTACCGAATATCATTTTTGTCAAAAAAGGAGCACAAAGGTGAAAAATTAACAAAAATAAAGGTAATTATTTAGAAAAAGTCTGTGTACACCGATTTTGATGAAATTTTAATATGTTATGCAGCAACGCATTATGAACAACTTTTTCCTTTTCCAATATAGGGAAGTCGCTTTTAGTTTTCGAAATATTTACAAAATACTATCGCTAATACTGTATTGAATTTTTCGTATTCCTGCACGCTCCGCGGCAACGTAAGCCTGTCCCGGCGCGGCGTTTGTTTACATTTTGACGCTGTGGAGCTGAGAGAGAAAACAAGGGGGAGGGGGCGGAAAGGGCCGACCTGACACCACAACAACCCACCCAGTGTTTCTAAATTATACTCTACATTCTTACGTATTTTGACGAAACACAAGTATTTTGTCGCTTCTCATCTCCACAACGTGTTTACAAACAAACTAAAAGCGACCCCCCTATATTGGAGAAGGAAAAAGTTGTTCAGAATGTCGAAGTCTATAACGTATTAACATTTCATCAAAATCTGAGTACGCAGACTCAAAATAAATAAAAAATTGAAAACTCACCAGTACTCGATCTTCGCTGGCTCCTTCAAGTGTTTATTTATTGGCTGATGTCAAGGGGGATCCATAGTGGTGTGGATAAAATTGTGACAGTTACGGAGAGTGTATGCTCGTTCCAAGGAGGACTCCCAGTGGTGGAATGAAATGTTGACAGTTAAGGTAGACATCTTCTCTTTTGTGCAGCACCATTTTTCTCTTTATCGCGTACGTTTCGTCAAAGTTTCATTGGAACGGTCGAAGCGCTGGCCGCAAGTATCCACGCTGGGTGGACGCGGTAAAAGGTTTCATCCCGGTGTAAACCGTTTTTTCCCCGGCGTCGAACGGAAGCCCTCGGCAGCTCGTCAGGCAACAGTCGTAATTCCAACAGGAGTTCAATTCCATTGGAAAGTTTCGACTCGGGTCGTTACGTTTTTATACTCGATTACTCGATAACCGTTCGCCGAGTATCGGTGCTTCCGGCGCATGCACACCTGCGGGAACACCCACGGTCTCGATGCTCCGCCGCGGTAACGTCATCGACGATAAGTCAATTAACCGACTTTCAACACGGGCGTAACCGCCAAGTTCTCCGTCGAAGGGCAAATGGACCAGGTTAAACGGATCGTTGGTATGGGGTGAGCTCGGACGATGGGGATATATCGATTCGTCGGCGGAAACTCTTTGTTGAATTCTATTTCGGCGAAGAGAGTCCGTGCTTGCGGCGAAGTGGCGCGAAGCTTTCGTAGACGATCCCTTTCTTCCACTATTTTATTAATAACATCCTCAACTTCCTCTTCAGTCTACGTGACCCCAGAATATCTTCTTTAATTTGAACGAAGTAAAAATGTTTTCTGTGCGATCTGAACGGTATCGTGATCATCGCCCTATGTAAAATCAAGTATCCCATATTAAATTCCATATTAAATTAACCAAATCCTCTCCAAACGTGATTTATTTCTAACACTTGGGATCGCAAATTCGGGTTCAAACGTGTACTCGAATGATATGACCTTCAGTTCCGAAGATGAATGAAAAGAGAATGCGAGGAAACACTTCGACATAGAATTAAGAAGAAGAAAAGCTCACGCTTCCGGTGCAAGAAGAACTAACTCCGCTAATTTCGAGTGACGAAGTTAATAGGTAAATAGCTCTCGAGGATCCCAATGTAATCTGTTTTTCGGACGAAGTCTCTAACAAGATATCCCGGAGCATCGGGCGAAAGAAAAGGAAACCCGTAAATGAGTAAACTGTGGTGAAGTTGAAAGAAAAGGAGCAAGTTCCCTAAACCATTCATCCGCGAAAACCATTTGGAACGCGGGCAAGTTCTGTTCCGCAACGCTGACGAACCTTTCTTCGGAACAAGCCGAAAGACGGATTGCACGGCAGGCCCGATAAATAATTCAGTAATCAATTTACACAACTTTCCGGCCGGGATTTGCATTCGTTGGCCGGTTTGCTGATTTTATTTCTCGTCGCAGCTGTTTTGATTGCAGAGGGGGACCGCTTTTTATCCGAACGCTCCCTGACCCATTCTATCGCCGCCTCTATTTATTCGCATCCCGGAATTGAATTGCCAGCGTGCCAGCCATCTTATTCCCGATTCCAGCCACGGAACGTCCTGTGCCTCTTTTGTCTCGGATCCATATGACCGCAGAAATATTTCGGCGAATTCATTTTAACCAACATGGTGTCCAGTTTGCTTCGATTCGGATAGAAAATATTTACTCTGCTCGAAAGCGGAGGATGAATCGATACATGGTGGTGCAACCAGAAGGGAGCTAATCCCACATTAAAAAAAGAACTCGAAAATGTGTTTTCGATTAAATCGAGATTAAAAATTCGACGAACACGAGGTGGTTTATAGTGCTTGGTAAAAAGTCATTTGGTTTGTACAGGGTGTATAAAAAGTAATGGTCATCCGTCCTAGGAGTGAATCTACACCTCTGGATCGGTTGACATTTGTAAGACAAACTTGCCGCAAAATTGTTTATAACACAGAAAATTGTTGTTAAAGCTTTTTTTACATCAATGCCTTCTACTACATTTATTTCTGCTCCAGTATTTGTAGTACAGCCTTCGCAATTAACGATTTAATAAATAAAAGTGGTTGAACCTCGTATGAATTTCTATCGTTATAAAGGTTTCCAGCGACGAATGCACGGACAGTATGTATCTGGAAAATTACTGTCACACCGGATGATCATTATTTTGTTGATACGTAGCGCATCGTTTTACGACGTCAGCCGGCTCGGCAAGTTCTGCGAGAGTTCGCGCGCGTGTTGCGAGGAAAATAGACACGCGCCGACTGTTCCCGTGTTTCCCTCGGGTGTCATAAATGCGTTGTTACAGTGATGGGGTGACGTGTTCCCTCTTTTACGGGGACCGAGCTTCTTTCTGCCGTTCTCGCGTCGTTTCGACGCCCTCGTAGACTGCCGAATCCTTCTTCGGGGATTACGCCGGGGGTTTATGATGCTGCGGCGGTAATCTTGTAGCTTCAATGTGTTGTCGAACTATGCATCGGGACTCTCCCTCGACAAAGAGGAAATTTCACCGAAATTTATACCGGTCGTCGAGTCTGAACGTAACCTAAATAGTTTCGATCATTTTTCGACGCTTCAGGTGTACACAACCTATCACAAAATCGTAGCACGTTTCCAGATTTCCACGTTCCTCTGTTTGTGACCTTGAATGACACTCAGCAATATACTCGCTGATACACGCAATGGCTATAAACGACTATGCGCAACTTTTCTCTGGAAAATGGTCCGGATCTGGATGGAAACGTCGAGAATTTTTTAAATTGCAAAATTACTTGTTTTTGCAGGAATATAAAAAATTCAATACAGTGTTAGCGATAGTCTTTTGCAAATATCTCGAAAACTGAAAGCGACCCCCCTATATTGGAAAAGGAAAAAGGTGTTCAAAATGTCGAAATCTATAACGTATTAAAATTTCATCAAAATTGGAGTACGCAGACCGTTTCTATATAATTGCCTAGAAATATTCTATTTAATAACGTAGAACGAAGAGAGGCGAGGATTTTCTTTTTCGATGCTGGCTGTAGGTCGACGCACTGAAGAAGCCGCGGCGTCGGCGCGCACTTAGCAGGCCGTTAATTAGTTTAAAGTGAATTAACGCGTCCGCGACGTCGCCGGGCCGCGCGGGTAACGTAGTTTCAGCATGCCGGCTGAAATTGCGACGTTGATTCAGCCCGAACGGGCCCGTTAATTCCCGCGAAATCCACTTCTAGAGACGGCGAGCCGACGGACAATGGTCCCCTCTCGCTCCTTCATTTTCTCGTTTCGGGGCAAAAATAGACTGGCTTTACCACGCCCCTCTCTCCCCTCCATCGATTTCCCACGATTTTCCAATCGACCGACACTTATACAACTCCCATCCCGTTTCCACTTTCTGCCCGGTTCGACTCGAAACAAAAGCTTCCGACTTCCGTTAAACTCGCGCGCGGCGAACGTGTTTTAATTATTCCGCGCGAGCTTTCATTCGGACCCGTTACCAGTTATCGATGAATCAATTCTCTCACGGTGTTTTCGTGTTCTCCGTCGATTCGTTGCGAGTGGATTGTGTATACGAGGACGGTTTGCGACGAACCCGCAACGCAACTGGGTCAACACCGGTCGGTACAGGAATGGGGGAACGCTTCCTGGAGATAAACAATACACGCTGTCGGAGTATGCTAATTAGTTTAATTAAATAGCCAGATGGTGTTCGGAGTGACAGCGACTAATCCTGTCATAAGTGACTGTCAGCCTACTCGCTTGTCTGCCTGGTCGGTCGTCTGTGATCCGTTGGAATCAATCGGAATCGATTCGAGCTGTAACATCGGTTACGTTTCCACTGGAAACCCGAGAATTCTGGAGAAGATCACGGCGTTGTTTAGTTACATGGCACCCAGGGGATTTGCGGGCTGTGTAATTACATCGGGAGTTACAGGGTCCGTCGAAACGAGGATTTCCAAATTTTCTCATTTCTGTTCGATCAGATTGCGAAGCTACATTCGTAGGGAATTGTAAAACTCTGCGCGTCCTTACAGAAAGAAGATATCTACGGAGTAGATTTTCGGGGACACCCTGTGTATAAAGTGCGATAAGTAACAACACGGCTTATGGGAAGAGCTGATGATATAACGATAACGATGATGGTAAATCTCCTTTATTGCGCACACGTTAATTCTAAATAAAAATTAAGCGGAAAAGTGGAAGAAATAGTATTAAGCTTACAAACACCATAATCGTAAGAGCAGCGTTATCTTTGCGTTATGTAAGATGATAAAAATCATGGTGGTGTTAATGGGCGAGATTTAACACGATTTAACAGCGTTCATATTAAACCTAAGCTTCTAGTTATGGACTATTACCAGTGCTTATTATAAATACTTTCGAAAATATTAACGTTATGACGCGCTACTTACTTTAAAAATTATACAATATAAAAGGCAGTAAATGACGAAGAAACAAAGAAAATTAGGTGAAGATTATCCTGTAAATTTCAATAGATCGATCCGCATTACACTAGGGGGTGGGGAATCGTTAATTCCAGCTCAGATGGAATATTTGCGATAATTGCGTCTCAGACACGAGGCAAGCCGGGCTTTGCCTCAAATTACACACGGATTTGGCCTAGGCTGGGTTTGAGTTAGGTTTATGTCTCGGCTAAGTGTTCGGAATGTCTATCGCGTCGGCGAATACAGTCGTTATTCGCTAAATAGCCGGCGAACTTTCCCCGAGTGTCTTAACAGGACGGTATTCGTGTAGTTGCGCGACGCGGAAACAGGGAGCCATAAACGACCACATTTTGATACAAAGCTGCCAGCATGAGCCGCAACGGAGGGAGGTGGAGGGGAGGGGGTTGCAGCAAAAGGAACTTGGCAGCCGTGCTCGATCTCGCTTAATTGGGGTCGCGTAATTTAAGTTAAGCAAGTCGTAAAATTTGAATCGTAATTGCGCGCATCCGTTATGCGAGCCTATAACCCGACCCGTGTGTTGGGCGGTCTCGGGCTCGTGGGCTCGAGTTCGCGCGCGAGAACACTCTTTGCTAGTGTGTGTGTGTAATCGGAAATCGTTTAACGGCAGGAAACAGCGGCTGCTTGCCCCCCCTGTAAATTGTTTCGCCTCCGATCCGCACCCCTCGCAAGCCCCTTCCCGCCCTTCTTTCCTCTTTTTTCAACCGACCAGCCACCGAAAAGCTGATATCGGGACCGAACCCGCTAATTTCTTCCGTGGCGTTCTTGATTCACGAGGTTCCGCGTGATTGCATAATGAAATTGCTTTTTACGACCGGGGATAAAACGATGGACACCCTATTAATTTGTTAATTTTTATTTAGCTGAGCAAATAAACAAAGCTGCTTACGCTCGCAAACGTAATGCAGTCTATAATTTACAACACGCTAAGGACTTCTTTATTATGACGAATTTCAGTTATTCATCCATTTTTATGATAAAATGAATGTAACGAGACAAAACCAACTTCCTCGTGCTAAAACTCGTTGAAGTCAAATATTGTAATTGTATCAAATAAGCCAATTATGTGAATTCGCCTAATGTAATTGTTTAAATGTATGACTGTATTAATTTGCGTTAACTGTGGCTGCCGCGGAAAGCAAACATTAATTCATAATTCTATATAGTACGATCTATAATTCATGAAGTAGACCGTAATCAAGCATACATCAACTAGAAATACTGGATAATGAACAAACTCTTTGTACAAGCTTTATCAAATATCACGCATACCTGGCGCGAATTCAATTTCATTTGTTTAATATCGCAGCTACAAAGAGAACTACGATAACATTTTAGTCGAAAATTTCATACTCACTTTTTCATATAAATTCACCCTTTCCAGATAGTATCGCGAGCTCGCAGAAACTATGCACCAAACAAAATTCATTTCGCGATGCTACAACACTGGCAAACGTTAATATTTATTGGAAAAATGTGCAGTTCACTATTTTGCGCAGGATAAGTCGCATATGAATCATGTTATCGATCATATTGTTACAAATATTCCGCATACTACGTTTCGCAGCGATGCAATAAATACTTCTGTATATGCATTCACATGCAGATTAACCCGTTCCCTTGTAATTGATTTCGTGACTGGACTGGCGAAATTTATATTACTGTTAACAATCGAGCTGCGTGGAAATAAATTACGTATTTATTAACGTATTTCTTCAATATTTATTAAACCGCCAATGAATTTTCTTGTTTTGATCAATAGAGGTACAAGATTATATCTTGCAATATGCAAAATTAAAGTTTGACAGCGATCAACAATTCGGCTGGAGTATCGATCGCCTGTGCGAACGGAGCTTTCTCCCCGTTCGTTTCGAGAGTAATATTTTCGGAACGGCTCATTATGCGGACCGTGACTAGAAAAGAGGGAAAGAGAGGCGACTGATAACGAGAGGCGAGGGAACGATCGATCGATCCCGCGTAAACGTCGTCGATCGTGCAGACAGAAAGGCTCGCCGTTGCAACGCCTCCGATTATTAAATTGTCCGCTAGTGTGCGCGTGTAACAGCGCCGATTAAAAGGGTTAGTCGTGTGGGTAACGACAGCCAGATAACAGGCTTCTAGGCATTATATGGAAATAGGGATAACGCGATTATAAGCTTACCACCCTCCCCCAGTCCCCGCCCTCCTATTCTATGTATCGTCGAGAGTAGGTACGGCTTACGAATCGCTGGATCGAGTGTCTAAGTTCCTCGTACGTGAAAACCTTGATTTGCGATCGCTCGATGCCTGGGCTTCGTCGGAACGATACGCCATCACAGAATATCGAGCTTCCCAGTTTCACGCGCACGATAAGTTAGCTTCTAATTTTTGACTTTAATTAATCTTTCCGAAGGGAGTGTTCGCACATCAATAAATAATAAATTATTTAATCCTAGACATTTCTACCATATGAGAAAATAATGAAATAAAATAAAATAATGAATTAGTAATAAGATTTATAAGAGTAATAACGAATTAGAATATTACCTATTTTTATTTTGCGTAGAGGTCCACAGTCTAGTTATTACTATTCGCACAAATGAGGACGTCAGTAATATTAAAAATACGAGTATAATTGGAGTGCTTTTATCTAACAAGAAAAATATTCTATATGACAAAGGACAGACGAAATATAAAATTAGAAAGAGCCTTGTCAAAAACACGTAAAAGTTTTAGTAAATCTGATGTATTATTTTGCCTCGAAGACGATAACTCTTGCCATAAACTGGAAGGCGATTGCATATAGGGAAAGAAATAGGTCACTGTTTATAAATCGTTTCAGAAACTGAAATATTCAGTAACAAAGTGAAACACCGTAGCAAAAGAATAAGTCATATTCAATCGCACACGTATTTGGAAAATTTTCAATATCGACTCCTTTTGAAATATAGCTTCCTCTAAAAATGTACCACTGTGCAATGTAATCAATAAAAGTTTATATCCTGTAAAACGAAGTTCTTCGATTACTCTGAATTATGTTTTTTCACATTTCCATTAAGTAATTACTCACTCGAATGGTTAAGCGGCGAATGATCCCTTGGAGATGTAGAATTCATCAAGTTAGCTTCAGCGTAGATCCTGCTCCGAGCCAGGCTGTAAAAGGAATTTGATCGAGACGAAGACTACGTCCTTTGATCTGCATCAAACAATTTTTTCCCCTTCCTGTCCAAATCTGTTTAAATTCCAATCAATATCGATGTACATTTATTTTAATATCTATTTAAATACTCAGAAAATATACATCGATGTCGATTAAAATTTAAACGGATTTCCACGACAAGGAAAAAAAATTGTTTGATTAATTGAATTATGTTTTAATGGATATTGAGTAATCGTACAACCGCTGGCAGAGTCAAATATCAAAGATCTCTCCAGAGTAAAAAAAGTAGCGTTTCTGTCTTCACTGTATACTTAAAAATTTATATTAAATAATTTTCGTTTCATCGAATGAAGTCTATCAGTTTCAGAGAATAATTACGGTTTCCTGCAGCCGTCAACATGTCGAGAGATTAGTGTTTCGTTCGGAATTGCAGAATCTTAACGTCTGAGTGTGTCGCAGGATAATACACCGCATCTAGGACAAAGAAGCCGATCAACGAGGATACGGGAACCGGGTTTGGGGTATGTGAGTTTGCGGAGTATGTAGATCCCGGCGCTAGAGGCATTAGGTGCAAGACTGTTGTTGGATAGATTTGGGTGTAACCAGCTGCGATCTCTCACGTGTATAAGCTTCCGGATAGACAAGCCTGAGATTTAATGCTGCGAACCTGTCTCAAACGCGTGAATTTACCAGCACGCTGCCATGTATACATGTGCGTACGTGTCTCAACATTCCAGTCGCACGAATACATCTACATACGATTTTTCTTCTAGTGACCATTCGTAACGATAAATCAAACTGCTTTGATTTATAATTAAATTCTCGCCGCTTCATTGCAACATATTCCGTTATTGCTCGTATAGACTCGAATAATTACGCTTTCGATAATAACCGCATAAATTCATTAGTAGTCTGCTGAATTTAACACATAAACGTACGCGTGGGATAGGATGATGTGGGAAAATCTGTACTGAATAGTATTATCGCCTAGAGGTTGCCAACCCTGACAAAATATAGATAACACTTATCACATGTTTACTTGGATATTAGTAGAGAATACGTGTTTAATATACACATTATATATACATATTCTATTATACAGGGTGTGCCACTACCATGCTAATAAAATTGTTACTAGCTCTAAGTACAAATATGATCACTTGTAATAAGATATTGCATTATAAATAATTTTAAAAAGTATTACGCCCTTCAAAGTCTAATTATATAGGAATTTTTGGAGTCGGTGTTCTACGCGCGTTAACTTTGGTACGAGCATAATTCACGATGTTCGTAAACAGTGATGCGGGTAACATGCGAACGCAACCGCTTAGAATCAGCAAGAACCGTCCCAATCGGCGGATAAGAATGCTTCGCTCGAGTTATTTGGAAAGTTCCGGGAACATGCAGCCGCAGTGTGCAGCTCGTTCTGTGTTTGGAATCCAGTTCCAGCGGGGTACCCCCGATTAGGGAAAGCGTTTTGTTTCAACGTCGTCGGCGAGACACTCGCTATGCCCGTTGTCGCCGGCAAAAGAGCGTGACAACTGCGAGAACTGCGAACGGAAGGGAAACTTCTGAAGACGAAATGAACGTAAGCGCGGTCGCGTTCTCAGTCTGCCGACGCGTGTTTCGAGTAACAAGCCTGCAGCTTTGTACGAAAGCTCAAAACGCTAATTAGATTGCCCGTCTTTGGCGAGCCTGTAATTTTAATTACGATCACGCAGACCTTGTAATTAATTTCGAAATCGTTCGCGCGGAACAGCAGTAAAACTCCGAATCAAAAACGCACATCTTTCCTGTATTCGACACCTCAACACCAACCCCTATCATTTTCTTCGCGGATGGAAAGTTTAAAATTGGAATCCATTCAAGGGGTTATTCAAAGGAATAACATTATTTTTCCTTTGGCGCCTCGTTTTAAATGGAAAAATTTTAATGGATTTTTACATGTAACTCGCTATTCCTTGTAATTTTTCCTATTTTCATTATATTTCAATGGGGTTTAATTATAGTCCACCGTCCAGACCATCGTCGGAAAGTTAGCAATAATATCTCTCTTCTGCTTCGGATGTTCGGAGGCGTTTGTGGGGTGGGGACCAGTGGCCGCCTCGGTTCGAGGACATTTAACGTTGGAGAGACGCGGTTTCGAGGATTCGGGTTTAGCCAGCTGTGGCGTTCCACGTGTATAAGCCTGAGGTTTGGCACTCGAAGCTTGCCTTGGCAGTCTGTGAACCCGGCCATCCGTGTGCGTTCGTTCGGTCTCATTGTCAGCGCTGGAAGTTCCGTCGTTGTCGCACCGTAGACTGCGGTACTCTGGTTACTGGGCCGAAAGAAAGTGGATACAGGTCTGTTTCTGCTCGAGATCACTGATTAGTGGTTCCCCTAGCTAAGTGTCAAGCTAAACACGGAGAGCCAATCACAGTTGGGACATGGACGAAACACTTGTCGAACCATTACGTGCGACCTAATCAGCTCCGACAACTTCGAAAGTTCATCATACCATCAGGCAGGCTTAAACGGTCGCGAACCTTATATTCTACCATCGAAGAAGCGAGTCGAACGATCTTAAAATATGCACCGCATATTGTGTTATCAGACACAAAGACTAGCCGGATGCTAAACATGAATTTTAGAGGTTCCGACTGGGTGCAAATGGTGGAAGGCTCGAGAGAAGAGCTGCGAATCAGCGCATAATGCAGCAACGTTGACCCAGAAATCGAACTGTCCGTTCTGTGATCTCCGTCTCCGAGTCGGGTAACAAAGAAAGTGGAATCCGCGAGTTCGTGACGCGACAATCGAGTCGCACGCGACTGGTATACGTGCCCGAGAGGTGTTTCCGTGCGGAAGAGGAGATGGCGGACGCTTAAGTGCGCCGAGCGAGTAGACGTCTTAGTTCCCGGTGATCCCCGGACCGGAGTCTGGTCTGGTTCGCGCGGGAATGCATAGGCATAACGTAAATCCATGTTTACTATGCTAATACCAGCAAACTTGCCGGCTGAAAGGATGCCGGGGAACGTCCCATCAAATATGCAGCGCTACTTGCTCCGTCCCGAAACCCGTAGCGCGAGAGGGGTGAACGGGGGCTGCGAAGAGTGCCTCGGCAACGAAGAAGTTCGTTTTGATGGAGTCTGCGAGAAAGAGACCCCGCCGCGCCAATGTCTCCCTTTTCTTCGTGTCCCTTCATTTGCCCTGGAGACGACATAGACGACGGCGAACGTTCTGCCCGCGCTCTTGCTAAATTTCTTTACCAGCCGGAAATGATTCCAAAGCTGATGCCGCCCTCCCGACTCGCCCCGCTCCTCTGCGTTTAGGCGAAGCCCGCGCGAACGAGGACTTGGAGCCCAGTTCCCCGAGGAATTGCCCGTGAACCATCACAGTTATTTGTATTGCGCGCGCTCCTCAACACCGAGCTGAAACTCCCAGAGAAATTCGAGTAATCTGTTCGAAATAGGTGAATTCGATAGTCTTCAAACCCCCTAGAAATGCCATATCAACGTCTTCGGTTCAGGGAAAAAATAATAGTTCTAAAAGAATAATCTACCAGCGTGTTGACAATTTCAAAATTTTAGCCAGCTGTATCGTTCACACTAACCATTTCGTTTTTATTCGCAGCATAGGTCGTCCTATCGATCTATATAGTGGAATTCATCCATCCATAACAATAACAATTTCAATCTCTCGATAACGCGCAGAGACAAACGAGAAAATAAAAACTACGTCGTTCAATCACTGCCGGTCGTAATAATAATTCTCGAGCGAAGCAGCGAGGTTGATCGAAGGATAACAATTTAATAGGTTGTCACTCAGAAATCATCACTCTAACGTTCACGTGTTGTCATTACACTGTGCAATTGTATGCATTTATGGGAAACGGTATTCGATGAAGCTCAGTAGAATAAACATTTCAACGAAATTGAACAGAAACGTCACATTCGTTCTCATCCGGCTGTAACGTTTATCGACCCGGCAAGCTTGTGCAAAAATATGACGTTGTATAAAGATTCACGGTTTGGTTATTCAAATAAATCATATTGGAAAAAAGTTAGAAACTCGCGGTGAGCTATTAGCTATTAGCCGACCTAAATTACTTAAAAATACAAAAATGGGTTCTAGCGTTTGACTATCAATTGACTAAAACGAGTCAAATCTGCTAAAAATGAATGCGAATGCGGTTTGTTGCGTTTTACTTTTAGCTGACCTATACTACTTAAACCAGTAGAGGATCGCGTACAGAGTGACTCGCAAAAATGTTCCTACAATCTTCAAAAGCGAAGTTGACACGAGCCGTCTTTCTTTTTGTTTACGGAACAGTTGAAATTGGTCTGGCTTCTAAAGCGCATCGGTGGCGGTAACAATTTCAATGTTCAGAGGGAACAGAAATGAAAATCGGCGGCGTTCGATCACTGCCGCGCCGATCGCCGTAAACCATGTTCGCGCCAGTCCGCCTCGAGTGGCCGGCCAAAAACCGGCGGATTCGAGGCAGTTTCGAAACTGAAAATTGGATAAACCGTAGGCGGGCGCGGCGTCGCATTACTCAGCCGCCTCGACGTTACTTCTAGCCAGCGGCGTATCTATAAATAAAGAGCCGCGTTACCGGTGTACGCCGTTAAACGCGCAACCCTGCGGGACAGCCCCACTCATCGCGGTTTACAATTTAGTGGCGGCACGTTAGCGATGAATTCCGGTGCATTATCCGCCCGGGGACTGCGCTGAAATCAATACACTGACCGCTCATCGATTTTTCTAAACAACTCCAATCCTGCACACGACGGTACGGACTTGTAGAAAAATTATCTATCCATTCAAAAATTATGTGGCTGACTGACACGTGTCAGAACATAAAATATTCATTCCCGATATAATTATAGTTATTACAGTAGCGAAGAGAAGCGAACAGCCGTCTCCAGGACGCTGATTAACCTGTCGAAGGTAGCCAGACGGTTCCCCACTCTTCGCTTTCCCGGGAAATCTTAGAGGATTCGTTGACGCTTTTCCTGCTCTCTTCGACCCCAGCAACAAGGTCGCCCTCCCTCGCGAGATTAACTTGTCGGGGAAATTGCTGAAATTTCCCCGTTTGATGACGACCCGGAACTTCGTTGTGGTTAACGAGCGAGTTTCACGAGAGGGCGTTTCGACAAAAATTCAGAAACGTACACGGTAGAGGGGGCTGTAAGTACCGCGACGTTTCGGTAAACGGGACAAGAACGATTCGACATTCGCTTCACAAAGAGTAGATCTCCGGCGCAAAAAGCCGGAGCGATCCCGTGACCGATGACAAGCGGAACACGCGACAGATTCGGGCACAAGATGCAATACCCCCGGAAAACGGCACTCGAAAAAGAGAGAACCTTTGAGGACCAGTCGCACCGGTGAATCTATTTTTCGGCCCACGAGCCGGTCTCGGCCGCCGTTTTTCCAAGTCCCCGACGAGAACCACTTTTAACTTGTCCTACTTTGTACTTTGTGCTGCGAGATCGCGAGGAGCCTGCGAGAACTCCGGGAGAACGTGGCCGGGGGAAAAGAATGAAATCCGGAGGACGTCCGGCGTCCAGAATAGAGCAGAAACTCCGAATGGCTTTTTGCGGTTCCGTAGGTGGCGAGATAAAAGGCGGGCCGCGGTTATTTGTCTTTTGCCTCTGGATGACAAAGGCCAGTTACGACAGTCTGCTTGCCCGTTAACTCACCCCAAACCGCCCACCCCACGCCCCCCGTTACTCGCGTCCTACACTCGTATCGCACTCGACTGCGATCCGCAAATGGAACACTTTTTCGTTTCGGCAAACGCGACCGGGGACGACCTGGATCTTGAACGAGGTCTTTAATCCTCGGACTCCTGCGACATCTACGCCTACTTCTTCGGACCACTTAAAAATATCGTCCTTTCAACAACGTCCGGATGTTAGCGAAGAAACTAATTTCATAACACAAATTTGTACGGCTCCGCGCAGCGTCTTGTCGCGGGTATCAAGATCAAGCGTTCGAGAGCCACGGTGAATTAATGGAAATTCTCGCAGGACATCTGCGTTTCGAACTTTTTGCATTTCACTGGATGTTCGCGAGCGTCGAGTGCTCGCCCCCCTTCAGATTTCCCTTCTATTAGTTTCTCATCGCCTTTGAATAAGTCTTTAACTCGCTCCCTAGATTTCCCGTTTCACCGGGCTTCTCGCATCCCCGACCCTCTTCTGAAATTATCCGAGGATCTTAATCAAGTAAGTAGTTACTTCGTCGAGAGCCGCCTCGATGAAATTGCCGGGCCATCCCGAGACTCTTTGCCATGACCGATCCGTCCCTCGCATAAACACAGGTGACTTTATTAATGCGGTATGCGTGTGGCCGTCGACTGACGCGCGCGACTGTTCCGTCCCATATTTCGTTCGGCCGTTATTTACGGAATACGGGACCGCTGACGAATGCTAATTGCAAGCGAGCATTTCGTTGTCACGAGTAATAAAATCGTCACGAACGAACAATTCCGAGCTGCAGAGCAAATCATTTTCTCTCGCCGGTATTTATTAGCAGGAAATTTACGGGGTCCGGCAAAGTGGCGGGTTCCAGTATTTAAAAATATAAAACACTTTAATTTCTAATTCTTTGGGTATATATTATAAAGAAAGTACTTTTTAGAAACAACGCTTATATTAAAATGCACTAAAATGGAGGAAATAATTATTTTAGATATCAGGGTCAGTGGAGTGGGGATGAGTCAAAGTGGGAACAGGTAGTGGAGTAGGGAGCGCTGTCGCGCGGAGTGGGGATCGTTTACCTTGATACTACCGAGCGTCGCGCTGCGAGGTGCGAAGGGGAATATTCAAATATTTTTTATCTCCTAAACGCACAGTTTTTAAGCAACTTTTTTGTGTAATATTGCATTGTTATCCAGTTCTGAGCTATGTTTAAAGTTTCAAGTCTGTAGCTCATCGGGAAGTGGTTTAAAATACGATTACAAGATTTAACGCATACAACAACGACAACATCGACACCGCAAGCTAATATAAGCGTGGTAAAAAAAGAAGGGCTAAAAATTGGAGACATTCTGGTTGACGATAATGTGAAATAGCGAATCTTAGCGTTCGGTAAGGCTAATGTTAATAGGCACGAATGAGATGATTAATGGAGCTTGCAATGACGTAAACGTCCACAGCCTCGAAAACGTTTGTGGAGCGTGTAAGTTTCACGGTAGGAGACTGTCAGCAATAGGAGCGCTACTTAAACGCATCCAGCAATTTAATTTCGCTGCAACAAAGTGGTGGGGGATAGTCGGAGAGACGAGTATGGGAATAAGGTTAGAGACGGGGGTGAGAGCCACCGCATTATTGCTCTGCCTGCGCGGTCACAGCACAATGCACCTACGGACCGCCCTTTTGATGATACTCGCGTGTGCACCATGGAGCTTTCGGTCCATCACAAGGGAGTAGTCGGGGCTAAACTAAGCGTCCCCTTTCAAGCCCTACCCGGGGGGGATTCGGACGGGGTTCGTTAGGGCAGCAGCAACTGCACTAAACAAGCGGATTACTTGACAATAACGATCCGTCCAACGACTTGTTCTTTGTCACAGATTTTTTTTTAAACAAAGCAACGTTTCGAATCGTGTCCGAAGGGCCAGCAAAAAGTGGACACATCGATCCATTTTATTTCAGTTCTGCTCCCTTTTTTAAACTAGTTTCGATGTATGTGAGAAATTTGTTTTTTAATGGGAGGAGACTACAGCAATGCGTCGATACAAAATTTATAGTTGGTCCAACTATGCTGCAATTAATAAAGACAATTTTTACACGTGGCCGAGACGGTAGGTGGATAAATAATCATATGATAGAACGAGAGATCGAAACGACACTATGAAATATGATAAAAGTGATCGGTCGGGATTTTATTTCACACACCCACCGCCACCCTTCTTCTAATTTCCTCTATCACAGCTCCCCTTCATCGGGCTTTCATAAAAGCTTTTAAGCTTCGGCTTTCATTCGGCTGATCCGATGAAATGTATCGGAATAGTGCTAAGGACTACGGAGGCTAAGAGTAGAGTAAGGATTAAAAGGAAAAATGTAAGAAGAGTGAAAGACCGTTCGCAGCTTCTAGCCATCGCGGTAGCGGTTAAGAGTTGTGAAATAATGAGCGGGGAAAGCTCTTGGCGTACCTGACAAAGGAGAAATCGAGAAGAGCTGCGGCAAAGTTAAAGGGGGGGAAACGAATTATCTGTGTGCGGATATCGAGTGATTGATTCATGCCTGTTTTACACTCGAGCAATTTGAATAATTACCGATCGTTAGGAAAAATCAAAATTTTCTAAGTCAATCATACGAAACAGAAATAAAGAGCTATACTTTTGATCGTTTTAATGCTTCCCACTATTTTGAAAGAGATTGTTGAGCTCCATTGATTGAGCACAGTCATCGAGAATTCTATATGGATAGGTGGATAAAAGTGTTAACGCAATATTTGTTCGAAATCACTCGAGTTTAGTGCTCGTCGAGTATAGATCAAACAAGACATGCGAGAGTCCTGTTGAATTTAATAACCGGTTGGCGCGCTGCGACGAATAAAAATACGTTTCATTCTAATTTATAGTTTCCGGCCTGATCTACAGTTCTCCCCGGGACAAGTGCAACGAAATTAGAAATATGAGAGTCGAATGGAAAACGTGATACCGGATTTCCATTTCAACCGGCAACAATTCATTCAACTTACTGCGCGCACGTGCATACACACATAGAACTCGCGTGTCTTCCGAAGCATTTCAATTTAATTGTTATTGAAGATAAAACGCGTTGCCAGCGCGTCGAAACGTCCCGACGTGACAAAAGAGGCGCTACAGTCGACGGGAGAAAGAGTACAGAGAACAAAGGTGAAAAGAATTGTCAGCAGGTGCTTCGAATCGTTTCCTTGCGTCGATGTCGATGTAATCGTCGACTTCGCTACTTGAGTTGCTTACGCTAACGCACTTTTTCCTTCACCGTGAATTAAAAACACGTCGCGGGTCGTTAAAGCGGCTTCCGGTTATTCAACGACCCGTGAGCGCAAGTTTTAAATAGGGTATGTCGTCAATCATGGTGCAAAAGTCAACTCATTTACATCAAGTATACTTGCTATAAAAGATCGGTTCACAAACATATGGAACGCAATAGACCGTTATCAACTCGTCCTATTTTTTGGAAAAGTTTCGACACTTTTTTCCTCGAATATAAACAAAATCTACATATAATAAAGAGTATTCGACGCGCAAAAATGAGGAAAAAGCATGCATGAAAATTTGTTTTTTCGTGACCCACTTTTCAAAATCGCTATTTCAAACTTTCGAGTACATGTGTACACGGTTGAATTCAATTTTTTTTCAGAAATGAGAGTCTAGATTGGAAATTTGTCATGTTTTTTTTTGTAATAATTTTAACGTAACAAAGCAATCCGTGTTTTTCCTGCTGATGCACTGTCCACGATTAATAAAGAACCTGTCAAGAACACGTCTGCTCTATAAACGTTCAAACAAAATTTTGATGGAAATCGGGTGTCGTGCGAACAAACTCTTCCTCATATTTGGAACTTGCTGTTTTTCAGTTCTCTGTGAGGTGCACGATTTTTCACACACCCTGTATATTCTAAGACGAAGATCAACTAAATCCCCTTTGGCAATCACCGACGAAGGACAGAGTTTCCATTCAACCGGCTGCAACTTTTCTGCAAGACCAGACGCACGGTCAACATCGGTCTTCATTTCGGAAAGGGTATCTCTTCAGGTTCTCTCTGATGTTACCACCGAAGGGCTGGAGACCTATGTCCTTTTATAAAAAGTAGGCGAACTACTCGAATTCAGCTTTCAGTTTCCTGCTCGAAAGAAACTTCTATTTCCCTTCTGTTTCTTACAGTTTGAAAAATTTTATTTTGCCTAAAAATAATCCAATACCATAAAATATTTTCCACATCCATGTTGCAAGATACGTTTCTTTGAAATTGTGAAATTGTCTAGAATTGATTGCACCATTTCCGAGGTGTGAACACATTCTGTTATGGAATCATTAAAGGAAGTTAAGCGTACCTCGACGTAGCTCGCGAAGTGTTAATTCTGCTCTTGAAAAACAGATTTGCAAATGGAAATGTTCCGGTACGGACCCTCAAGCAAACATCAGCAGTTGGTCTGAAGTATTTACCCACTTTGCAACCGCGGATCAGATATCTGGTAACTCGATGTCCTCCATCGAACACTTCGAGCGAGATATCGAACGCTTTGGACAAGTTGTCTAGTATCTCTGTTCATCAACATTTGCGATTCGATGTCGTTCACAATTTCGACGTTCCGTACACAGGGTGTTCCACGTAACTCGATTCTTCAACCACGTAATGGAAAACCCTTAGAACCGTAATAGTATCGAACGACGATTAAAAGAATTTCGAAAATGATTCTTTTACACGGTAACAGCACTTTGTTCTGCCCCTCCAGCGTTTTAAAACAAATCGAGGCTTTTGGAAACATCTGAAATGTCATTGTTGTTCTTAAAAATACAAAATTGTTTTTGTAATGTATATGTAAGATTTAAATCGTAGATTTAGATTATTTCTAAATATAACAAACACAATTAACGAAATTACTTCGTCTGAAAGTAACAAACATCGAATCATCGCGTCAAAACAGTTACCAACGACATTCGGCAGGATTCTCGCCGCTCGAAGACGGTATCTCGCTACATATAACCATCTATAACCATATTCTAATTACTCAAGGTCGTATGAAATTGCAAAAGATTATTTTTGGTAAAAATCCTGCAGGATTGCGGGTCGAAGGGTTCGCACGGTGCCGACAGTCGCATAGAAAATTGAAACGTGCGAAATATGCGAAGCGTCGGGGCACGCGGGCGCGAGAGCCACACCCACTCGCTGGCTTTCACTCCATCCCATGATAAAACAACTGTACTCCAATCAAAACCCTCGTCGTACCTAACGCGCGTCTCCTCATTATATTCCTTCAGTGGAGCGACGGCGGCGTTTCGCACGTTCTCACATACGAATCGACACATGTCGCCCCGTCGCATTAGCGGGGCGCGTGGGCGGAGAACTGTCACAGTGAAACACGCAAAAGCCACCGGTAACAATAGCAGAAGAAGCATTAGCGGGGGCCGTCATATCCGGCAGAATATTCCGTCATGCCCACCCGCCATTCCCTCGTTGCAAGGTTAATTCTCCCCGTGTTACGTTCCTCTCTCCCGACTGTAAATCGCTGACAGACTCCGACGCGAACAATGCCGCGAACCTAGCCTCCTGATTCCTAGCCAACCTCCAGCGCGCGTTCTTCGACGGTTTTATCCTGGTTCAACCGGAAAACGAAACGACAAGGAGGACGGAAACGGCTCGGTCTTTGAAACGTACGCGGCCCCGCCGTTTCACAAAGCTACAAAGAATAAGAACTATTTCTGCGAGAACACCAGCTCCATCTTTGTACCGGCAATACGGAAAAACAGCGAATTTACATGAAAAAGTATATCGGAAATGCGATGTGACGTTTTCTCATAGGGGATGCGTCGTCGAACGAATCGACGGAACTTGTCTCCGGCGCGAACGAAAGTTTCCGTATTGATTTTTAACAATTTTACGAATCAGTGATCAGTAGATCGCGGATTTTCATGCAATTATGGCATTTGAAAATTTTTTTAAAATTCTAGAATATGAAATACGACAGGATTTAGTACGAATTTCGTTTATTTCAGATCTAAAAAGGGTACTGCCATGAAAAATCATATTTTATTTGATTCTAGTTTCTTAAAATTCGTTTAGAAAAATTGCAGATTGCGTAAATATCCGCAGTCTAGTGATCAGACGTGAAATCGTATCACTGATCGAACGTTACTTGGTATAATAGTTCCGTAAGAGTGAAGATATGCTGAGGAGATACATTTCTGTTTGCAGGGATAGTAGACAGTGGCAGGAGGTACCCGGTGGTGCTGTACATTCACGGCGAGAGCTACGACTGGGGCAGCGGAAACTCTTACGACGGCAGCGTCCTGGCCAGTTACACCGACCAAGTGATCGTCACGATGAACTACCGTCTGGGCGTGCTCGGCTTCCTGAACGCCAACGTGGCGCCTCAGAACAAGGCGAGGGTCGCGAATTACGGACTCATGGATCAGATCGCAGCGCTCGACTGGGTCAAAGAGCACATCGCCCTGTTTGGCGGCGATCCCAAAAACGTGACGCTGATGGGCCAAGGGACCGGTGCCGCTTGCGTTCATTTTCTCGCCATCAGCCCGACTGTCATACGCGGTGAGCGACGTTATCAGATACCTTCTCAGACTCCCCAAATTAACACGTTTCATATAACCGTTGAACTTCAAGGTGAAAAGGTCAACAATCTGTTCGTATTCGAAAACTTCGTAAGAACGCTTTAGTTTTGACCTGTAATCCCTTTTGTAATTTTAATCTTTCGTCACGAGCACAACACAATGAATTACAAAAATATTGTTGAGATTTCAACATTGGGATTCATTGTTTAAAAGATCTGAATGCATATTTCCCGCCTGTAGCTCGAAAATTGATGCATTGTTCTCGAGTCCCCTTAGAAGTTCCCGAGTATTCGTATTCCGAAATCGTTCTGTTCCGGAGAGATATGCACGAAACTCGACGACTTCAGAGAAGCATGAAGAACCACCGTCGTATAAAAGAAGTATAATTAGTGCTTGAAGTTCACTGAATTGAAAGTGGTTCGCGGCGAGCAATCTCGGTGATTCGGATGTCGGGAACTTTTTAAAAATTAAACTTCGTGTATGTCGACGGTTTTGCTCGAACTACCATCGCGTAACGTATGCTACATATCTGGGCCGATTGTCTGAACTAGTCCGAGCATATTCGCCGATAAAAATTGTGCCATGTTACTGCGCGACGGATCTCTAAAGATTGCTCCGACTGAAAAGACGTTATCCGATAAGTAACAAGACGTGGAGCCAGCTCGCCTAGCGATGGAGGAATCCAATCCTCTTCCGAGATTCCCACCGATTTCCACGATTCAGAACGGTACCGCTAACGAGAATCTCGATCGAAATCCGTAAGAGAACGAGCTTATGCGTGTTGGGTTCAAATCTGTTCCGATATTTCATCGTAGTTTTACCAATCCAAAAACCACTTGATTTGAGTTTTCCATTATCGAAACGTACTTTAAATGTAGGTAAAATTCTTCTCGATCGAAATTGAAATATATAATACATTTGTAATTTCGGCGCACGATCAATCGTAAAACAGAAAAATTGCACATTATTTGTACAACGTTTCGATCCAGATACGGATCATTTTCAAGAGAGACATTTCTGCGTCTGAAGCTTTAATCGTATATCTGCAGCCTACACAAACAATTAAAAGTTAAATATCAAATTAAATATGAAATACTAAAGGTTACAGAGTCACTACCGACACATTATTGATTTGTGCTACTTGTGTTCGACCTACAGCTTTCAGAACAGTCCTCGGCCACTCGCGGTACTAAAACATTTAATCTCCGACTGTCAAGTATTAAATTAAAAGTATCTTATAAACTATTACGTTATCGATTTGTACCAAGCAACAATTCCTGAGCATTCTCAACAGCTCCAGTGAACGGTATAAAGAACGTCCGACCTCTTCTCGCAGCTTCAAGTAGTTAAATCAACAGAAAATCGACCAATCAGTTTTATTACAGACTTCAATCACTTTCGTACACTATAGACTCCGAGAAAAAAATGTCCACCGTGTCTCGATTGTTTCGTCTGTCGGAGGAGAACTACCCGGTATTTCGTGCCGCTTTTCAAATGGGAACAATAAATCACTGACGGAGGAGCGGCCGGAGAAAAAGAATACAGGCTTATCAGAATGTCGATGGCTCAATGAACAAGCTCCATCTCTTTAAGAGTGTCCGAATATTCGTAAGAGTCACTCAACGCATGAAGTACGTGACTCTATGTCACTCCAACAGTATTATTGAAATATTTAGTAAACAGCTCTCAAAGAAACCCAGATTGAACCTTCCCGACTCTACACTACTTAATCGACTGATCGTAACATTTTTTAATGTAACAAAGAGGAAATTAAAAGACATTTGCAATAATTTCGACCAATAGAGGATCTGGAAACGGTCATTTCACTCGCGTCTGAGCATGAACCAGACCTTCGTGTAATTGCCGGCGACGGGTCGAATCTCCGCGAGGAGGAATAGAATGTTCCCAGCGGATTCCCAGCGAGCTTCCAGCCTTCCGCGGGTCGCATTCATTCGAGAAAGAAAAGGAGATGTAACACGTGCGCCGTGCCGACCAGTTCCGGTAACACATTGCCGAGGATATTGGCTGTCCCCCCTTTATATCTTCATCCGAGTCGATTCTTCGTAGCTTTGTTCGCGGTTAACCGATCGGCTAACAGGCGTTCCCGATCGAATTGCCCGTCGACTCGCGCACGGCTGCGGAACGAATGAACACGAGTGACGGAACAACGGGTGAACGACCGCCGGTCGCGATATTATGTGCGTGAAATATCGCCGTCGCCTGATATCAGCCAATCGACGACCCTTCTTTATGAAACCGCGGTCTTCCTCCAGACAAATTACCTTGCACCCTATCTTCCGTTCTTGTTTCGCGTTGGCGCAAAATTCAATACCAGTTTCACGGATTCGTGCACGCTAGAATAGTTTTTTGCAATTCGAACACGAAAGTGGCCGGATCTGATTATCACTGAAAACATCCGGGGAACGTACACAGACAATTCATAAGTTTCGACGAATTAAAACATCGCGTTGTTCGGCGGCAATCAAGGCGGAGAACAGTACAAAAATTAAACACAATTTCCGTAATAAGCGTCATTGATTTGCGTCGAAAATATACATTCTTCACGATAAAATTCTTCCGAGACCCACTAAAATCTAACGACTTCATCGTTGTTGGTGAAAGTTTCTCGACAATACCGCGATGAAGGTTTCACCGGGGAAAGCGATGGAACAGGATCTGCCTTGATAAATTAAAGGGAAAGGAGAATCGGAATTAATTGAAGTTATCGTTTTGAAAGCCGTCAAGCCCCGAGTTCCCGTGGTCCGCGAAACCAACGCAGCGAACGGATGGTTTTCTTCAGTGGGCGAGTCTCGAGTACCACCACTATGCCTTTGATACCCCGAGAATTATGAGATATTTGGAGAAAAGGTAATATGCGTGGCGGACCGTACGGACATTTATTCCGGACGACGATGGCGCTGGTGACATGAAAAATGTCCGGGGTCGAGCGAACCTCTCGGCGACCGTGTATCACAAATTCCGGGGTCTCCAGCACGAAACCGAATTGAATTATTTTGGCCCCGAACATTCGTAACGGAATTTCCATAATCCGTGACGGTGCGCTTGCGACGGCACTAAGAATGGCATCGGGGGCCAGAAATGTAATGATTTGTGGTGGTTGCCTCCCACGCTCGCCAACAGATGGACAAATAATCGAGACCCTTCCAGCAGGAACCTGATCACTATCTATCCTGAGTTCTTATACCGTCCTAAACCGCCATTTACAAGATCTCAACGTCTGAGACAGGACAGATGAGGGAGGGACCATAAATTGACGGAAAAAACTACATCTGCAGAAACACCGAGCCGAGGGCCTGCAGGACGGGCTGGGAGTCTGCCTGTCTTTGAGAGGGCAGCACTGTCGCACTAATGTTGCCAATGGCGTTATAGAGAATACAGGGCAGATCACAACCAATATGGCAGATGTCGTTAAAGTAAATTTCTACGTAGCAGTTATTTGCATAATAATGCAAATTACGCCTCGTATACGAAAAAAATAATAATAAAAATAATAAGTTCTCGACTACTGAAAAAACCGTATTTGTATTATAGGATTGGAATATGTATTCTGGTTCGGAAAATTTTTTAACCGGGCCCCGCAAAATGTCACGTCGGCCCTGCATGGCGCGCACAGGGGCCCTGTACAAATCGAACCGACGCGTTTACTGGGTACATTCCAGTTTGAGAGCCTCCGCTCTCAGCACTGATAGGCCAGCGACTCGGGTACGTGGAGACGCTACCCTCCAAAGGCCCTTACAGGATTCAGCCGTCAGGACCTGGTTGCCCCTGTCCTGCTGGCCTTTCAACCTGCAGGAACCCCCCTGCGTCTTGTTCTAGCGACTCTGGGTCCTCTAGCTTGCCTAGAATGAAACATTCCTCCTCTCACACCGCCACCACTAAAGATTCTTATTGTGACTGTTCTCTCTCCTCTGCCTGGTCGGAGTACGGACTTATCTTGACGGAATTCCCTGTTCAAGGGGTTTCTCACGCCGCGACCGAAATAGAAGAAAATCGCCGGACGATTATCCTCGGTACGTGACGATCGTTGAAAAGCACATCCGGCGTGCTTGTTACCCGGGCATCGTTCCCTCGGATATAATTTCCTTCTTCTTTGCCGCGGTCTCTGCACGTTTCCTGCTTAACATCGATCTACGTTCCCGTTCCCGTGCTCCCTTCAACCAACCACGCCTTGGATTCCATTAAAAGTCCCGACCGTTCCAGCGTCTTTCCCGCGCCCCGTCGTCCCCAAGTTAATTACGAGGCCGATGTAACGCGGCCTCACACCAAACTTCGTTTAATATTGAACGCCGGCTGATACTTCTCGGCACCGCTCTGTTTCCATCGTAGACAAAGCGTGCGCCAAACAGCCTGTTTTCCTTCCTTAACCCTCGGATGACGGAAGCTTCGATAACGAACCTGCTCGGCGAATGTAAAGGGCGCTTGATCTTTACGCCGCCGAGCACGATGAAATACTATTAGGCGCTTCAATAAGTTTCTGTCGTTCAGCAGTCCGGGGCATTTTAGAAAATTGAAAGGTTTATACAGACCGAGACTTTAAATAAGTCTTGTTTGTTCTACAAATAGATTTCTTCAGAATCATCCGATAGAAATCGCCTGACCATGACCAATCAATTCTACTTCCTGTATATACTGAAACTCGATTTTCTCAAAACCGATTCAAACGTAAAAGAAACTGTGATCCGTGTTTTCGACGTCTTTTCTCATGTATAAAAGTTGTTCTGACAACGTATTACGGTGTCGTGAAGATCGGAGAGCAAGATCTCGCAAATAATTACCAAATAAGTTTTTAAAATCTCTATTGTTAACTCTTCTATCTGCGCCTATAACAAAAACTGCAGATATGAAGTAATCATCGATACTGTATCTACAGTTTCCAAGGTATCCCTAGCTGCCATTGATTCGTCGATTCCATTTATCAGCCACATGACATCCGCATTATACTTAGCTGACCACATACCGCGCCTAATCCGCTTGTCTGATTAGGTCTCATTCCCCTTGACTAATCATGGAACACTCCTGTACCATTTATCTCACGATCATTCTACCTGTCTGACCTCAGATCAGATCTACCGTATTCATCTAATCATTGTACAGTGGTACAATTCATTTATTTAGAGAATAATTATTGTTACGACTCGGACATTTGGTATGCAACAACCAAATGGTAAATGAAGTGGTTAATACTGTATTCCTCGAAGAACTTTTTCGGAGTAGGTTCATAAATCATGCAAGCAGAGGCAAGTCGTCGAGTCTGCGAAAAGAAACGATTGAAAAATAAGGTCTAACCGCATCGATCCGGAAAATCAACTCGCAGTCCGACTTTCTTACTTTCCGTTCCCGCCATCTTTCATCGAACTTGATCGCGAAAGAACCACGAGACGACGACGGAGACGACGACGTCCCGAAACAGCAACCGCGGGAAACGTCACGGGCTACGATTCACCTTATTAATCTTTCATTACCCGGAACGGGGATGTACTGCGGACGAATCGAACGTAGCAAGTCGCGTGATTTATAACAGAACGTTCCGTAATCTGTCGAAGAGAACCTCGTCGTTCCGTAGAACTCCGCAAGAACTTGGGACAAACGACGCGAACTTTCGCCGAGCTGCCACACCGGCTGCCGGGCGGACACCGTCGAAACTACACGAAAGAAGATTCCGGAAGATTCCTTAATTAATCAGTTTCTGTATCGAACGCGAAGAAAGTTTTCGCTTCTGCGTCCGTGAGCTCACGTCGCGACATCCGGAACCTGCTTTTTCAGCCAGACTTCCATACGTGCTGGCGATGTACACTCTTTCTGAACATTCTACCAGAATTCTTTATTTTTAAAATTTATAAAATATAACATATTCACTGTTTCCTTTACCTCAATCGACAAGTTGTTAACAACAATTTTATAGTTATTTGCAAAAATGCTTAGTTATTAACGTTATAACATATTCAATTCGGATAAAGGTACACAAGTAAATAGCTTGCTTTAACAACCTGAAACTGTTGCGTTTAAACATTATCGAAACAACGCGAGAGAATATTTTCAACTATCCAGTGCATTAACAGATTAACTCACCGGTTTCTGGCTCCGAGCGAATGGGATTCTATTTTCGACTTTTCCGGAGAAATATTGGATAGTGTTTCACGCATTGCAGCTGCGGCGAAGAAAATCCTGTGGAGTTGAGCACAAATACAAATAGCTAAATCGAAAAAATATCGAAGTTGGAATTGAATATTGACAAGTGTAATTTCTTTGTCGGTCCAGGTCTATTCAAAAGAGCAATACTACTCTCGGGTAGTGCGCTGTCATCTTGGGCTGTGGTTGAGGATCCTGTCTCGTACGCGTTGAAGCTCGCCAAGGCTGTCAATTGTTCGGTCCCGGAGGATCTGCTCAAGGACAACGAACTGATCGTCGATTGTCTTCGAGGACGTAGTCTAGAGGAACTGATGCAGGTCGACATCCAGCCACCGACCTTTCTCAGCGCTTTCGGGCCGAGCGTCGATGGCGTGGTCATCAAGCCCGACTTTCAAAAGGACCTGTTGTCCTACATGGGTCCGGAATTCCAAGGATTTGGGTGAGCACCAGACATACATCATACAGACTCTTTCCAGGACACTTGGCCTAGAATCTACTTCGAGTATTCGGCTATCTGTTCGATCGATTCTCTTATCTGTCCATTCAGAATTCACACAATCCCTCTTCCACTCAGTCTTGCTCTGCTCATACACAATACAATAGTAATAATTAGACTTCACATGTTTAAGCAAAATAAAAAGTTTCTCCAAGACACAGGAGCTAAATATAAATTGATATTCTTCATTAATAATTTTAATGTGGTGAGAATAATATATCGATACTCAAAGTCTTTTTAACGTATTCACTGTTTTTAATTACGTTTGCTCATTTTTGTAATAAATGTGTAAAATCCGGAGTCCAGTAATTACCGGGTGTTTCGTAATTCATGGTACAAATTAAAATCAAGAATAACGAAACTGCGTGGAAGTCACTCTTGACGTACGCAACCTAATTGTTGCATACATTTTTAACTTCACGCCTGGCGGGACGTAATGAGTGGTTATTTAAACTGCTCTCGTGAAAGTATCGATAACGTCCTCATCTCCGGCAAGTTTCCATAATATCTTCGTTTCCCGTCCGGAGACTTTATCGAGGGTCCTCATTAAATGGAAAGTAGATGCAGGACCAGCTCGATCCACCGCGGACATTAGTGCGGTTCATTAGCAGGATTGTAAATGACCCAGCCTTGTCCCTCCAAGTCATTAGCATATTCAGATCGGGCCGACGACATCGACGTAGCCAGATGAGACAACCTCGAGTAATCATTCTTTTTCTTAGACATATAAACATTTGTTATAGACGAAGATCTATATACGTAACATTTATATTTACTAGACTCTGTTTGAAGCGTTTCCAAAATTTTCTTTGCTGAAAAGAGGTAATTGGACGTACTCGACGCTGAAAACTTTCTGCTTCTCAGACCGCTCTCGAAGAAATCGGAGCACGGCGCGCCCATCACCAGCAACAACAAGTACGATTTGTTATTCGGCGTGACGACGAGCGAGGCTTTGTGGAAATTCGCTGAGAAAGATGTTCAGGTGGGTTTCGAAGGCGAGAGGAGGGACAGGATCATCAGAACCTACGTGAGGAACGCCTACGTGTACCACCTGACAGAAATATTTTACACCGTGAGTTTACAATAATATTCTTTAGTATCTGCGCTCTTAAAATGACTTATTTATCCATTTTTATCCATTCGCTTTCACTATAAAACAAACGATGAAAAATTTGCATGCGGCAGCGTATTGAATTTTTAATCGCTCTACCCTCGCCTTAATTACGAATGGGCAATAATCCGAAATTTGGTTCACGTGAATTTAAAAAAGGATCGGGGAGTAATGAAATCACGCTCGAGCACACGGTGTGTTACATCTGCTCGGCATTCCCATGGGCAACTTACGCGTTACGTTCAATTTATCCCCGAATATCCGAGCCGTTTATGTCCCATCTGGCGATTTAATTATGCCACATATTCCATTAGCGCCGATAAGACTGCTAATAAACATATCTCGATGCGAGTTTCATATCTGATTCTCATCCTGAACATAAAGAGTGAAGTATCAGAAAGCCGGTGAATATTTTGCCGGTATTGGACGCCGGTGTCGTTCATCCTCCGGAATATTCCGATAAGCCACCGATTCCGAAGATTATGTTCATTTCGCGTTCGTTTTCATAATGCTCTTAGGGAATAATTCGGCGAACGTTCACCGAATCATCGCGCGTGCTACCACCCACACCCAAACAACTGACTATAAAAACATATCGTTTTCGGCTTCCTGCCTAATCATCCATAATCGTAAAACGTTATTCAACCGCAAATCGCTGTTTAATTGTGCCCACCGCGATCGGGTTTGCGTTCGCACGAAAACAACGCGAAAATTCGTACGATATCGACCCGCATTCGAATCGAAAGCTTCCCTTTGATAGCCGCGGCATACCGAAGTCAACGATTCTTTGTTCCGTCAAATAATAACGAATCTGTATAGAATTACCCGTTCCACCGTTCAACATCAATTACGCGTTCCGATTAAAAATGTTTGTTGTATAGATTTTGATTGCAAAACATTCCACAGCACGCTCGCGTTTCGAGATATTTCCGAGTGCTTTAAAACAATATGTACTTAAGAAAACAAATTCGCGCTAATCGTAAATTAAAAATATTAGTAAAATTAATTTCTACTTCACTATAGTTTGTAATCATTGCAACCGACAATTTTTATTCTGTAGAGAGATCCGCAGTCGATTCGTTAAAATTCTAGCGAGCATGTTCGCGTCCGAAGTCCTTTGTATTTTCTCATTTCCTTCGATTTCCGTTCGCAACATCGATTGCGAATTGCGCGTCGATGTTTCATAAAAATGTCGCAGTCAACCGAAACGCCGCGCCGTGGAAACGAATTGCCGTCGTAGGTACAGTGGAAAAGTGAAATTTCGTCATCGTCATTGTTCGACGGAGGTGGGAAAGGGGGGGCTTGTAATTTTCACGACGCGAGCCCTCAAAGGTGGGGATCATGTTTCGCGGGCGCGTCGTTTCAGCAAAAACTGTTTCGCGAATAATAAAAGCAGAACACGCCCGGCGGAACTTTCTCCTCGGGGCGAGACGCCGGACTCTCTCGAGCCGGTTTTGCATGTGTATCGTTAATAAAAAGTACCAGCTCGTGTCGGGATTCCGCCGGCGGCTGTTTGAATTTCGTTCCGCGTCACGCTCGAGCTCCAATGAATTTCATCGTAGTTATGGCGCGATTCCCGTTTAATTGTTGTCCAACGACGCACCACCGGCGCGGTACATTTTTTCGGATCCTCTCGACGCCGATCGCCGTATCTGGGTTATTTGTGTCGTGCCCGGGCACACGTTTTTACCCCGCGTTTTTATTAAAACGTGATACGTTGAGTATCCGCTAATTGCTTTCGCGTTCGAATAAATTGTATGACGTCGAATCAGATTGGAATATATGTAATCTGTAATCACGTCTCTATGATAGGACGTAGTTGTGCACTGCTACCTGGCAATTGTTATAAATATATTCCTGATTTCGATGCACGGTGAATAAAAATTTTTTCACTCAAAGCGAGCACTACTATAGCGAATGAGCGATGCGAATATACAACGTGTAATTGCATCATCTAAAGAATGCCCGAAAAAGATTTTATACTCGAAATGATACGAAGCGAAATACGTAAATTTTACAAACTGTTTGAAATCGTTCGGACACGAATGACCCTCCTCTAGAGATTAAGGGTTGAAAGCCGGTGAACTGAAATTCCAGGATATTTTACGAATCAAAATATGAACAACTATATTGGAAAACGCAGGATTATAAATGCTTTATACGAACAGTGTATGAGAACGTAAAACAAAAATAAAATATGAACCCGTAGAGCGTTTTTCAATACAATACGAACGTGTACACGGATTGACAATATTTTATATGTTTACGTAAACAACGTTTATCAATACAACTGTTTGCAAACGCCACTGATCACTGGAAAAAAACATCGTGCATGGTTAAATGAACAGCTAGTGGAAAAATTTGTAGATTATTTTATAGAACCATTTTTTTCGTATTAGCAATATAACGTTTGTCTAGTTTAATTTTGTAGTTCCATCGTGACACTTTAATGAAACATTTGCGACGCCATATTTGTGACACACTGCGGCCCTCTGAATTTCTGCTGGATTGCATTACTTATTTGCGGGGAAATGTAATTTACACAATAACATTCAAAATTAACTGAGTAACCGCAGCAGAGGAATTATTACAGAAATGCATAAATTAATTTAACCGCAATAGTTTATACGCTACACATTCAAGATTACTCTTTAATTAGAAGCAATTAGCTTTCATTCAATGTAACCCACGGAAAGATGAATGCGTTCATAACGAAAAGGCTGCAGAAACTTTTTGTTTCGTATAAAGCGCCGAACTTTACTAATAATGTTGTAATGCGTTTTCAGGTGGTGAATGAGTACACGGACTGGGAGCGCACCGTTCAACACCCTGTCAACACAAAAGACGCTTGCGTTCAAGCACTCAGCGACGCTCAATTCGTGGCGCCATTAGTGCAAACTGGTGATCTCTTTACTTTGAGGCACACGAAGAAACCTAGCAATCCTCACGTGGTACCCGTACTCGAGCCGGATAAGGAACCCATGCCTAAAACGTATTTTTACGTCTTCGACTACCAGATGAGAGACGGCGATTATTCCCAGGTCAGTGAAATCAAAGTATAAATTGTGTCGGTGATTTCTATGGAACCCTCAGATTCTACCATGGTTGCGAAGCGATTAAAAAGGGAGGGGGACATGTTTATACAACTTCAAAATATTATTTAGTGGTCCGAGTTCGATCCCGTAAATTTCGAAAGTTTCGTTAAAGAGAATTTTCGCTTACCGGGATTATCGGACACGGACAAGATTCATTGTAAACATTTTCCGTGTCCAGTTGCCAGGAGTGGTTTATCGGCAGTCGAATAAATCATCGATATCTGTGCATTCGATTACGAAACTGTTCAAAGATGTATTATAAAGCGAACGATTTTACCGGGGGTAATTAGATCGCGCGCGCCCGCCAAGATAAATTAACTACACGAAACATCATTAATAATCCGGCCGCGTCGGCAGAAACTGCACGACTGCCATCGACTTCCCGTTCTGTACAGGGTGTACTAGTAACTCGCGACTGATAGGTGGAGTTACCTGTTCGTTACGGTGGCTGCAATTTTCCCGTCTCGTAAATTCGAAATTTAATATTGTACGCAAAAACTGGCGCCGTTCCTTCGCCGAAGAATGCTTGAAATTGTGTGCCGCACTTGTCTGCTTCGTCCACGGAAAATGAAAAAATTCACGGTTAACGTAGGACTCCCGTTAGCGTCCGTTTATGAGTTGCTCCCTCCTCTTTGCTCTTCCTTCTGGAGAACTATGGACGGAATTATGCAGCGCTAGACAAAATAATAAGGTACTTTACATATTGATACGCATATATGTATAAATTCTGAACTGCTGAAACCTCCTGGAGGTTTATTTCTGTTTACGCAAGTGCTATTTAAGTGTGTATTGTATATGAGTAGATCGTGGATTTAAAAAATGAGTAGTTCAAGGTTTAGAACATAAATAATATAAAATTTTTTCGCATTGTCTAAAAATTTGGTTGTAGCTTCATAGTAGTGGTAGTATTTCCGCATATCTTTGGCGCGAAAGGAAAATTGTTGATGCGAAATTATTCTAACACGGACAATTAATCTTTGCTGAATCAGCGCTGCTAAATGCCTCGGTATTTTGATAAAAGCCAAAGCAGAGCTCTTTTTTCATACACTGTGGTCTGTAGAATTTGAGGGAGGAATTACGAGAGCGTGGTGTACTCTGCGGCAAGTAAAATTTATCGGAGGCGAGCTTAGGTGTTCTACCGAACTTGGTTGGCTTTTATAGTTGAACAATTATAATCCTTCGGGAACGGTAATGCATTTACATCTCCGGTTTTCCGGATAATGTAGATTGAATATCATTCGGCCTTGCGTCAATATTGGTCGAGTGTTGCCGAACGAGCGGCGGTCTCGTCAACTTTGAAATATGAAAATGATAAACTTAATTAAATCCCGCCAATATTTTCAATTCGCTCCGAGTGCAAATTTCAACTATGCCGCAATTTTCGGCGGCAACGGTAATTAATTGGAATACGGACGTTCGCTGAAAGATTACCAAAATTCTCGCAGGAGTAGCCGCGTTAATTTCAATATATTTCGCAAAACGTTTAATATGTACTCTCCCGATTAATACTATTCAAGAAAAAATTAATTTGCCCGCGTCTACGTTGCGCCCACCAAATTTTTCCGTTTTTTAGAGATCACTGGTTTTCATTATTAAACGAGCGAATTTGCTTTCGACAGAACTCTGGAGACAATATAAAGCCCGTTAAATATTAACACTACCTTGAAATCCGTTCTCTTACAGTAACGCCGAAGTATCGCAAAATTATTCGAAGTAATTACTTTTCCGGATACGGGTAATAAATAAACGTGGCTACATTAATAATTAATCGCTTCAATACAAATCAATATTCACGTGTAGCACTTGCAACGTGTAAACATAAATTCAATATTCTGCAATCGTTGCATACATTCATTAATTGTTTCCATTATAACTAAAAGTTCTATGGGTCCGCTGATAAATAATAAATTGGCCGAGAGTCGATCGTGCATAATGTCATATTTACATCGATCGACGACCTGTTTCCGCGATAGTTGTATTGTAATTATTAGCTTCCGTTCGACGCTTCTCAAAGAAAAAATTTCAGCCCGATATAACGCATATATTAACAATCGGTTTTTAGACATTTACTTTTTATCGAAGATCTACATTGGATCACCTCTTGGTGCTGCTCGGAGCATAAACATAAATTTCAATTCATTTCATCGCTATTGTTGTGATGAAAGCCGTATCTCCGAAGTGCGTTCCGTATTTCTTGATAAAGTGAAACAAACTGGAATGGGCAAACAGTTATGGTCGATGGACATACTTGTAGCACCCTGCACCAATAAATGCTTCATATCTAGATGCAAACATTTCCGCGTGTGATTTCATATTTCCAGAATAAATCGATCCCATAAAATAATTCTGAATCTTTTATAACGCTGCAACATTCTCAGGGAATTATCGCTACGGTTTATTTATTCATACGCGTCGCTGTATCGCGGACCCAGCTTATTTATTGAATAGTTCGAAATACGGTTCCACAGGAAATTTTCCAGTGAAGCTTTCACGCGAAAGAAGGTACGATAAATCCCCGACGAAGTTCGACCAGTTATTATACCACTTTCTGAATTACGGTAACGGAGAACGGTGTATTAGGTCAGAAGAACACGGCCGAGCACACCGGATTACAGCGATCAATATTTATTGCCCGCTGCACTCGTATATCCGAGTAAACATTTCCACAATTCTGTCAATCAGTCGAGTAAACATTACGCTAAACAATTAATTTGATACTTCTGATTCGGGCGCAGTATTTGATCTATACGTACATTATGTTTGATCCATACCTACTTCCTTAATTACCGTATCTATCACGTAATTATCGGAATCGATCAAGCCGCGCTGCGCTCGTCAACAACCGTTTTATTGCGCACTTCGATTTTTAACGATTTGGTGTACAAACACGTTGATAATCATAATAAAATCAGCAACTTTAAGCTTCCGGGATTTTTTAACAATCGATTTTGCACTCGAAAATTTGGAAAAAATTCACAGTCGTGTACGCCGTCAGAAAGAACGTACATGAATTTTTTCGTAATATTTCGTTAAGCGGAACAGAAGAAACGTAGTATAATTGATGATACAACGTTTCTTGCAATCAATGTTTACGAGAGAAACGCTGATCGAATTTACCGCAAACACCCTGTATATTCGGACGCAACAGTGCAACGTCAGATTGTACGGGATTAATTCTACCATTCACGGGGCGCTGTAAAATGCCTATTTTTAAATTAGTTTCTCGGTGAACTAATTACACGTCGTTTCAAGTACATGAACGAACACAGATCGACGGAAACTGTAAACGCAAATGATCACTATCGTAAATAATCAGGTGGATTACGGCGATCATTGATTTGTAATTAAATGATATGAATGTTGAACGACGCTCACTTCCGATGATTGAAAACCGTCGATCGATCATTCATCCCATTTAATTACTCGTTCGCGGTTACTATTTTCGTACCGATCGTGCCACGCGATCGTATTTACTGGGAAATCTATAATCATCGTGAAATGATGGTTATATCCCGGTTTTGTAATAAAATTCTCTTTATCGAACATTTCTCTTGTATTCTTTTATTTCGCTAACATTTCGCAAATGGTTCTCTCGCTTTCCGCCAGAGGTTCGGTTGATTTCGTGTGCTTTGTTTAACGTAAACCAATGAAATTTCATCCGCCGGCCCAACCTTCGAGATGAAAGTTCATTGACCTCACAGGTCGTGTTTTCCCCGTGTATTTTTCCTCTATAAGTTCACAAGTGTTCGCGTTGAACGATCCGTGAATATTTACAACGAGTATCGCGAGCAATGCCTATGGTTTTGCACGAGGAATATGAGGATATAATTAACTATAACTTTTGACCTTCTAGTTTAAATATACACCATGAATCATGAAGATATTAAAGAGAAAACTGAGAAATGTCTTGAATATTTAATAATGCCGTAATATGTAAAATTTATTATTATGTATTTATTAAAATAGGATGGTTACTTACAGTACAGCGGAAGCTTTGTTACCATAAGAATAGGGCTTCTTACAACGGAAGTTTCAAACTACATTCACAGACCATCATTGGTAGTACCAGCCCCTGAAAATTAATTAGCGAACAAAATCCGAATTATGCGAATAAAATGATCGGAGAAAACTTCATGTTTCAGCGTAAGGGTTCAGTTGTTGTCATAATAATATACAGGGTGTCCCAAAACTACCCTAGGAGCCGAAAATGGGAGGTTCCTTGGGTCATTTGAAGCGACATTTTCCTTTACAAAAATGGCGTCCGCGGCTTTGTTTAGGAGTTATTAACGAAAAACTCAGACCAATCAGAGCGGGACCTAGACGCGAGTTAGCACAGTCGGCCCGACGCGCCCGCTGTCAATTGGCCGAACGTGCCATCGCATGTCTAGATCGCGCTCTGATTGGTCCGTGTTTTTCGTTAATAACTCCTAAACAAAGCCGCGGACGCCATTTTTGTAAAGGAAAATGTCGCTTCAAATGACCCAAGGAACCTCCCATTTTCGGCTCCTAGGGTAGTTTTGGGACACCCTGTATAGTGGGAGGCGTGACGCAACAGCAAGGAGAACTTGCTTTTTTGAATCATTATTTGAGTTTGTTTAATATTACATTTATATATTTATACTAGGGGGCTCCGCCCCCTGCTCGCTTCGCTCGCCAACCCCCGCGGCGCCACGCCCACTCTCTCCCTCTCTCACTCTTCCACTCTGTCTCCCTCTCTCTCTCTCCCCCCTCTCTCTTTCCCTCTCTCCCACTCTCTCTTTCTCACTCCCTCTCTCTCCCGCTCTCTCTGAAAAATACACAATGTCATGGTCAATTTTCGGATCCCCTCCAGAAGGCAACCCGCTTGGCTAATCTGCATAGTGTACTATCTACGCAACGGGTATCGCGAACAAAACTGATTCTCCTCACTGAAAATGCGCATGGGATCGGATATTAAAAAAGCTTTTTGTGTGCGCCAGTTTTGTTTGTCGCGATTGCGTGTACGTTTTGACGAAGTTAACGCGACTAGCAGACGGAAAGCCACGCTTTATGTGACCGTTCCAATAATTCGTAAACCATTGTGGTCGCAATCGGTTGACCATTTAACGATATTCATCGCCGACGGCTGTGACGCTGAATAATTTACGTGCTTCTAGCGTTCATTGGCTGAATACACACGCACGAATCCGCGTGAACCGCGATTATCGTTTCGTTCAAACCTTTCGCAAATTCCTAGAAATTGCACAAGTCACCGGAGACGATACGTCCCGCAACATCTGGACAGGTGACCCCGCGAGCAATATTTTTATAACAAAATACGAAATGTAAAACGGTCTCGTTCCCGTCCGACTGCGAAATACAATCGCTGATAACACTGACGCGGTACACATCGGCGAACGCATCCTCAAAATTGCATAGCGGAATATTTACAGTACCCCGTGAACGAATAAATAAATAAACGAACTTAATCCTAGCAATCGATTACGTTTCGGCGGTACCTGTCGCGCCTGAACGATGCGAACTGCAAATTAATTTGCTTGAATAAATAACCCGCGGTACCTTTTTCTCTTGGAATTAGCTTTTGTTCATTCCAGTAATGGCCTCGGTAATTGTGCAAGTTACAGGACATCTGTTCCTTGCGTTACCATATGCCTTGAGAATCTAAAAAGATCTTCATAATTACTTAGAGACTGTAAGTATTAATATATACTATTTATTGACAGAACTTGTACTCGTTCATTCTTACATAAAAGGTTCCTAATTATTAGAGAATAAATGGAACTTAGAATTTGCTCAAAATAGTTCCTTATGTACCCGTACTAATCAGATCGACGAGATGTGTCTGTTTCCATGAAAATTTGCACCGATTATTGTAGCGAATAGAGCATCGTAAAGTAGGACATTGCAGCCCCCAGCAACTTAAAGAATTAATCATGGAAATAATAATCGAAGAGACTCTCGAGCAAGGTCGTTCATGTTCTAATCTTACCACGTAGAAAGTTTCTGACGACACCGTGAAAATCGAGGACAATGCGATTGCGGCTGGCTTTAGACAATTACACATGATTAGCAGCAGTGTCTTCTGACTTGAAATCGATGCAGTGTACCATTCTCCACAGTACCTAGAATGTATGTTGTATAACATTACGTTAACATTATTGTTAAATAACATTACGTAGGTCCAAATCGTCCATCCACTATTTTACTTTTGTAGATACTTACATCTGCCGAAACACATCAGAACTGGCATTAATAAGTCCTTGTGCTGATGTACAGGCGATGTATGTATTACAGATCAATGCAGCAAGGTTCAATACGGTAATAATGGCCAACTCGAAGTTTTTCCCATTTCTGACATAATTACATACCTAAACAAGAATGCTTCTGAAAGATGACGACGACGATGATTAGACAGTTTCTTATACAAGTTTCTGGATAAAAGAATCAACAGCTTCAATGCTGACATGTTTTTCTACTTTTTGACTAACTGATGTTTACGGTGTAATAATAGACGGCTTTTCCTGCAGAAACTCACGTTAACTAACAAACTGCTGACGCAAACAACACCGCAAAATCCCACAAAATAAGAAAACAGACCATAATAGGCCTTTAAAGTGTCGACGTACCTTGACCAGCCACCATAAAATGATATAAAATGTTATATCATGAATAAATCTTAAGTTCCTGAAAGTGTTAACATTTTCTGTACTAACTTCATAATTTGCCAGTGCTGTTCGATGATGCGTACGAAGTCACTGTATAGTCTGTTTTCTTTGATACATTTCTCTGAATTGTCATGGAAAATATGTTCCAAACGGTGTCTGCGATTTGGAGAATATTCCTTGGGTCACTAGTCGAGACTCAATTTGTACACCAAATAATTACCGACATATGCACTCACCCAAAAATGCTGTACATCGCGCATGCATGAATAATTAGCATCTGGAATTGCAAAATCGCGCCAGATGCTCCTACAGCCGTCCACAGAACGAGGACAGTACTATATGGTAAACGAAGGGGATAGTCTTTATCCGGATCAAGCAAGAATGCACCTATGAACGGTTGTCGGGAGTGAGTGGTATTCCACGGAAACTTATCAGTCAGAAAATCCGGTGCGAATTGGAAGATGAAATAGAAAGTCCCCATTATATATGTTAACGCTAGAATCAACAAAGCAGCACACGCGTTCCTTCAGATAACCAAGATATTTATTTTTCATTACTTAAAAAGAAAAGTGCAAGAATAAAACCTATTTCAGAAAATACTAATTTGTCTTCAAGCGAAAGTCACATAGTCATTGCACAGATTTTTTGAAAAATAAAGCATTTACAAGATTTTAACGAATAAGAGGATTGACTGTGTGTAAGGGGTTCGAGCACAACAACGATCCATTACATAAAAGGTATATAGTATGTTTCCATCCTTGTTTTGTGACGGCGTCAAGAATATGGTCCTCTTTATTCAACATTGCGCACTGCCAATCGTGTTGTATGATCTCCAGCATTTCCTTCAACTGATAAAGTAAAATTATCGTTTACAGTTTCAGATTCCTCCAGTACCAAAGTATAGAGAAAGTCCGTCGTTTCCGTTAACGACATGTTAGGAAAATGAGAAGTCAGTTAGTTTGGATTTTCCAAGTATACTCTGACATTCAAGAAGCATTATTCTCATTATTTGTGCATACTAGTCGAATAAACTTACCAAGTCCAATTGGAACAAACCGCACGCATAAACGCCGCCTATAAGGAGCCACAGAGAAAAATATGGGATGTCCTCAATAAAAATGTCGATATTATTTCCTAATGTGATGAGGCGCCAGGCCTGTTTAAAATAAATTATGATGCACGCAGTACGGCGAGTGTATAGAACTCGTGAACATCAATCTTTACAGAAAGAAAGTATAAAGTGATTCGCTTGATTCTACTCTGACAATCGTACCTTTTCGAAGCCGAATGACATAAGTAGTACGGATATAATGATCCTCGTAGGCACAGTACTTAGTTTCGTTTGGTAAGGCCACTGGCCTGCGATCTGCAAATGTATCCGACAGATATTGAAATACTTCAATTCGAACTGGTCCATCGTAAGCCGTGGTTGAGACACGAGTGACATGAATGACAAACAAAACCCTATCCTCCCGACTCTATAGCTAAATTGTTTTCTACCTCTGAAACTGCAACCTATAATTTTCGATATTCCGTGACTTCCGCCGCGTGATGGCGATAAACACCATTAATAATCGATAGACGAATCCAGCACAGGTGTGCAATTCGTAAAAAGAATTCGAGTACAATAGACACTTCATAGAAGGGTTGAAATGTCGCAGAAAATGTTTCTCGGGATTCTTGGTTACCCTTCGGTTTTATTTTTCGTGTGAAAGTGGACACTCGCGTTGTCATTGACCTCCGAGGTATACGCTTGTGGCAGTGGGGGTACGCTGCCAACGAAACACTGTCAGTCGATAGACGGAGTTGCTCGAGTGCAGACCGGAGTCAGATATAGAAAGAAATACTTCAGGTGATACGAGTTTTGAACGACGTCATTTCGAACGGTGAAAAGAATTTCGACAGAAGAGGTATGATTTCTAGTTTCAATCCAGCCAGTTTGTAAAATTTGAAATAATCGTGTACAACATTAAAAGTATCACAAATCGAAGCGTAAGACTGTTGCTGTTAAACAGACGGTTCGGGATAAGCGGTCCTTATGATATTGACCTAGAAATCTGTCTGCAAGTACACTACTCTCAACAATTCAAAATAGGTTTTAATAGTCGTTTATTGTTACATAAAAAATTCCTAATTGTTAAAGACGAGACATTTTCCGAGTATCCTTCTCTGTTTTAACTTTTAATCCCTGACACGTGCTGAAATTAAACTTCGAATGTGCTCGAAGAAGTTTCTTATGTACCCGTAGTAATCGGAACGAAGAGATGTATCTGTTTCCATGAAAATTTGCACCGATCATTGTAGCGAATAGAGCACCGTAAAGTAGGACATCGCAGCCTCCGTCAACTTAAAGAATTAATAATGTAAACAATAATCGCAGAGACTCCCGAGCAATGTCTTTAATATGATTAACTTACCCGGTAGTAAGTCTCTAACGAGATCGTTATAATCGTGGAAAATACGACTGCGACTGGTTTTACACAATTAAGCATGATTAGCAGCAGTGTCTTCTGATTTGTAATCGATGCAGTGTACCATTCTGCACAGTACCTAGAATATTTGTTATAGTTTTCAAAATGATAAAGTGCATATTCGCAACAAGGGTACCATGCATTCGAAATAGCATTACGTAGATCCAAATTGTCCATCCGCCATTTTACGCTAATTAAACTTTTTGTAGTTACTTACATCTGCCAAAACAGATCAGAACTGGCATTCACAAGTTCTTGTGCTGTTGCACAGCTGATGTATGTATTAAGCAATATTCCAGCAAGGTTCATCGCGGTAAGAATGGCCAAGTCAATGTCTCTCCCATTTTTTATATAAATACATACCTAAACAAAAATGCTTCTGAAAGATGACTGTGATTAGACAGTTTCTTGTAAGAGTTTCTCGATGAATGAATCGACAGCTTTGATGATGACAGACTTTTCAAGTTTTTGATTAACTGATCTTGATGGTGTAACAAGTTGTAGGTTTTTGCTGCACAAACTCACATTAGCTAACAAACTACTGACTGAAAGAACACCGCAAAATCCCATAAGGCAGCAAAACGGAGCATAATATAACTTGAAAGTGTTGACGAACCTTGAGCAGGAAACATGAAATGGTATAAAATGTTACATCACGAATAAATCTTAAGTTAATGGAATAGTTATCATGTTCAGCACTAACTTCATAATTTGCCAGTGTTGTTCTATTATGCGTACGAAAGCAGTGTGATGTCCCATATCTTCGATACATTTCTCCGAAGTATCATGAAAAGCTTGTTCGAAGCGGTGTCTGGAAATTGGAGAAGTTCCGTTGGGTCACACCTCATACGACCCAATTTATATAACAAATAATTACTGATGTTAACACTCACACAAGAATGCTGAACATCCCACACGCATGAGTTGTGAGCATCTGCAACTGCGAAATCGAGGCAGACATTCCTAGAAGTGCCCCCACCACGACAAAAGAACTATATGGTAAACGAAGGGGATAGTCTTTATCCGGATCAAGTAAGAATGCACCTATGAACGGTTGTCGGGGGTAAGTGGTATTCCACGGAAACTTATCAGTCAGAAAATCCGGTGCGAATTGGAAGATGAAATACAAAGTCCCAATTATATATGTTAACGCTAGAATCAGCAAAGCAGCACACGCGTTCCTTCAGATAACCAAGATATTTATTTTTCATTACTTAAAAAGAAATGTGCAAGAATATAACCTATTTCAGAAAATGCTAATTTGTCTTCAAGCGAAAGTCAGATAAAGATTGCACAGATTTTTTGAAAAATAAAGTAACTACAAGATTTTAATGAATAAGGGAATTGACTGTGTATAAGAGCTTCGAGCATATCAACGACCCATTACATAAAATGTGTACACTATGTTTCCATCCTTGTTTTGTGACGGTTTCAAGAATATGGTCCTCTTTGTTTAACGTTGCGCACTGCCAATCGTGTTGTATTATGTCCAGCATTTCCTTCAACTGATAAACTAAAATTACTTATTCTGGCTTCATATTCCTCCAATACGAAAGTATAGGGAAAATCCGACGTTTACGTTAACGAAATGATAGGAAAAGGAGAAAAATCGTACGAATTCGTATCATTAGTTAGTTTGAAATGTTATTCCTATTATGGATCGTATGATTGTTAAAACAAATGATGTTCCAATGATCTCGACGCAACGGTTCGATCAAGTAAAAAGTAGTTAGCTTGGATTGAACTTCTATTAAACTGAATTTACCGATATTCGAAAAGCATTATACTCATTATTTGTACATAATAGTCGATCGAACTTACCAAGTTCAATTGGAACCAACCGACTATATATAATGCGACTAAACCACTCCACATAAAAATATACGGAATGTCCTGAATAAAAATTTGCATATCACTTCCTAATGTGATGAGTCGCCAGATCTGTTAAAAATAAATTATGATGCACGCTGTATAACGATCGATCTTTACAGAAACTATGTACAGTGAGTGTACAATGTGTTCATACATCTTTCAAAATAGAATAACTTTTATGTAATTGTATCAAACAACCTAATTTTTTTATCATCAATTAGAAGCATTAGTTTACTAAATTGATCTGCAAAAAAGATTGCTTCTGAATCCTTTCTTCTGGTTATTCCATTTTAAAAAGTGTACGAACACTTTGTAGAGCCACTATATAAACTGATTCGTCTGATTCTACTCTGCCAGTCGTACCTTCTCGAAACCGAAGGAGGTCAATGCTATGCCCACAAGAATCCTCGTAAGTACAGCAGTTATTTTTGGTTGGTAGGGCCACTGGCCAACGAGCATCAACTGTATCCGACAGATATTGAAATACTTCAATCCGTACTGGTCCATCGTAAGCCGTGGTTGAGACACGAGTGACATGAAAGCTAAGCAAAACCCTATCCTCCCCACTCTATGGCTAAATTCTTTTCTACTTCTGAAACTGCAACCTATAATTTTCGATATTCCGTGACTTTCGCCGCGTGAGGCGGTAAACGCCGTTAATAATCGATGAACGTATCGAGTACAGACGCGCCATCCGTAAAAAAATTTCCAGTTCCAGATAATACACTTCTTAGAGGGTAGAAGTGTAAAGGAAAAGGGTAGAAATGTAAAGGAAAATCAAACGCGGACTTCTTGGTTCCCCTACGGTTTTATTTTTCGTGTGGAAGTGGACACTAGCGTTGTCATTGACAACCGGTGCAAACACTTGTGGCAGTGGGGGTACGCTGCCAACGAAACACTGTCAGTCGATAGAAGGAGTTGCTCGAGTGCAGACCGGAATCAGATATAGGAAGAAATAGTTCAGGACTTGAATTGTTATAGTGATTCGTGTTTTGAGCGACAACATTTAGAACGGTGGAAAGAATTTCGACAGATGAGGTATGATTTCTAGTTTCAATTCTATGCAGGGTGATTCTGGGAACTGGGACATGTTACTGCTCTTATTTATATCAAAATAGAAAAAAGCTACGACTCTCTTGCTTCTTACAGTAGCGTTACATACAATAACGCCGGTCTGTAAAAAATGTAACAATCGTGTACAAGCATTGTACAAGAATTTTTCACTTTTGTATACGTAAGATTATTGTTGTCAAACAGGCAGTTCAGTACATGCAGCCCTGATGATGTGGTCCTTGAAATATGTCTTCATGAACACTCATCTCAACAATTCAAAACAGATTTTAATAGTCGATCATTGATACATTAAAGATTCCTAATTCTTGCAGACAAGATATTTCTCGAGGTTCCTTCTGTGTTCTATAATAATTCACGACTTGTGCTGTGATTAAACTTGCAATGTGAATTAAAATCTTTGTTACGTCCCCGTACTAATCAGATTGATGATATGTGTCGAATTCGATGAAGCTTTGCACTGATCATTGCAGCGAATAGAGCACCGTGAAGAAGGACATCGCATACCCCAGCAACTTAAAGAATTAATAATGTAAATAATAATCGGAGAGACTCCCGAGCAAGCTCGTTCATGTTCTAATCTTACCACGTAGAAAGTCTCTAACGACACCGTGAAAACCGAGGAGAATGCGATTACGGCTGGCTGTAGACAATTACACATGATTAACAGCAATATCTTCTGGTTTGAAATCGATGCAGTGTACCATTTACCGTAGTATCTGAAATGTTTATTATTTGACATACTATCCTATGAACATCACATACAATATTAATAATAAATGTTGAATGTTATCGGCGCTACAGGTTCGATCATTTGATACTGATTGTTAATAAGCAATTTTGCTGATTATCAAATAATCGACGGTTCGATCCTAGTTTGGATCGTTTTCACGATTAATACAATATTAATGCGCTTTGCGTACAGTATAGCTTCTCTTCCTCGAAAATTTTCTTTAATTACTCACGTCTGTCGGAAAACATGAGAACTGGCGTTCAGAAGTTCTTGTGCTGAATCACAGAAGTTGTATCCATTAAAAAATACTCCACCAAAGTTCACTGCGGAAAGAACAGCCATCTCGATGTTTCCTTCGTTTCTCATATATGTACACACCTAATCATAAATGATTCCGAGACATTTCTCAACAAATTATATGCAAAATATAAAACGGTAATAGATTATTAACCATAGTGAATCATTATTACTAAAATTATCAGATAATTGCATAAGTTCGCGCCCGATTTGAAAAGCGAATTCAATGTTTAAATTTTAAAGAATACAAATTTATTATTGAATTATATAGTCACCATTCTTTTCTAGTTGTAGAAATTCTACAATTAGAAAAGAATTATGACTATAATCTTTTTCGCATTCTGCTGTGCAATACAGTTTGCGATGTCTATGAAAATCAGGCACGGTCTTATGCCATCGTTTCATATAATTGTGTTGACTCACATTAACTAACAAACTGCTGATTGTAAGAACGGAGACCAACCCTATAAAACAGGTTTGCGCACCGTAATAGGAGTTTAAAGAGTCCATGTACCTTGAACAGCCACCATAAAATTATATAAAATATAATCTGATGGATAAATAATAAGTCTCCAGAAATATTAAAAGGTTCTGTACTAACTTCATAATATGTTTGTGCTGCTCGATGATGCGTACGAAAACAGCGTGTTCTCTGTCATCTTTGATACGTTTCTCCGATGTATTTTGGAAAGCACGTTCTAAACGCTGTCTGCAATTTGGAGAAGTTCGTTGGGTCACTAGATCAGACCCAATTTGTATACCAAATAATTATTGAGATAAACACTCACCCAAAAATAGTGAACATTCCGCATGCATGCATAACGAGCATGTTGAACTGCACAAACATGATAGATGGTAGTAGAACTATCGCGGTCACGCAGGCATACTCATATGGTACATGAAGAAGATAGTCTTTATTCGGATCAAGCAAGAACACGCCAACGAACGGTTCTCGGATGTTAGTGCTATTCCACGGAAACAAATTACTCAGAAACTTCGGTGCGAATTGTAAGGTGATGAAGAGAGACGCTAGTACATAAGTTAACGCTGAAATAAGCCAAAGCGCCTATTACATACTAGCTGTAAGTAATATAATACAACCTAATCATTGGCTTTATTTCCAATTCTATAAGAAGCAGAGTGCAAGAATAAAAGCTGGTTTAGAAACTTCTACAATTAAGATTATTAAGAAAATGCTCATTTGTATTCAGATTGAAGTCAGATCAGGGGATGAATAAGGTTATCAACTACTTATTACAGGTTGAAGAAGATCAAACGGTTCCATTACATAAAAAGTATATAGACTTTTTCCACCCATGTTTCGTGATAGCTTCAAGAATATGGATCTCTTTGTTCAACACTGCGCAATGCCAATCGTCTTTCATCTTCTCCAGGATTTCCTTCAACTGATACGATAAAATTACAATTACCCGATAACACAGATATACGGATGATGTTCAGATTCAACTAATACCAAAGTATCTGAGAAAATCCGATAACTTTTCGTTAATCGTATCAATTTACAAATTAGATAGTTTGTGGATTTTCTTAGTATACTGTGATATTCGAAAAGCATTGCACTCGTTATTTGTACATAATAGTGAACTGACCACTTCCAATTGGATCCAAAAGGATGCGTATATTGCGACGATAGTAATCCATAAACAACAATAGGGAATGTCCTCGATAATAATTCGCACATCGTTTCCTAATTTTATGAGGCGGCAGATCTGTTCAAAGTAAATTATGATACACGCTGTACCATGAGTGTAAAACATCGATCAAAATCAATCATTACACAAAGAATGTATAAACTGATTCGCCTGGTTCTCCGTTGGCGATCGTACCTTTTCGAAGCCGAAGGAGATTAGTTGTGCGGATATAATGAGCCTCGCAGGTACAGCAGTTATTTTTCTTTGATAGGGCCACTGGCCGATGACCAGCAAATGTAACCGACAAATCTTGAAATACTTCAATTCGAACAGATCCATCGTAAGCCGTGGTGGAGAGACAAGTGTTCTGTGAAAGCATGACACTTCCCTCTCCGTTCAATAGCTAAATTGTTTTCTATCTCTAAAACTGCAACCTATAATTTTCGATATTCCGTGACTTCCGCCGCGTGAGACGGTAAACACCGTTAATAATCGATAAACGCATCGAGTATAGGTGCATGATTCGAAAAAGAAATTCGAGTTCAATAGACTTCAATAGAAGGGTTGAAATGTCGAAGAAAATAATCCTCGGACTTCTCGATTCCCCTTCGGTTTTATTTTTCGTGTGAAAGTGGACACTCGCGTTGTCATTGACAACCGGTGTAAACACTTGCGGCAGTGGGGGTACGTTGCCACTGAAACACTGCCAGTCGATGTTGGGAGTTGCTCGAGTGCGGACCGGAGTCAAGTATGGGAAGAAATAGTCTATACCTCGAATTATTATAGTACTTGCTGTTTTGAACAGTGGAAAGACTGTCGAAATGTGAGTATGACTTCTTGTTTCATCTCTGTAAGCGATGATTGTGAGAGCCGGGAAAAGATACTATTGTTTTTCAAGTGATTTGGAAAAATAGTAGAGGAAAAATCATTCATTCTTCTGAAAACAGCGATGTGCATGCTTCACGCTACATCCCTGCAATCGAATAATGGTCTAGCGTGTCGTGACCGACGATATGTATCGGCGATAGTTAGGAACCGCGTTTTTCAGCGTCGATCGTGACGTACCTAACGAACCAGCCAGTGAACGGCACTCGTGGCTCGTACCAGCACTGTGGTTAATAATTACGCTATCATTGTTTCCGCGGGAACACGTGGATTCCTCCGGAGGCAACATCCGGGTGGTTCCAGTTGAACGAGCCGTAGCGGCGGCGCGCGAATCGTCGACGGGTGTATACCGGCGTGGAATAAACTTCGAAATGAGTTTAAAAGTCCCGGATTGTTAAGCGAACTGTCGGCGGGTTTGTTATCCTACGAGAGAGGGTTAGAGGGCGAGCCAGTTGCGGTGGAAACGCGGCCGCAAGACGGCCGCCGAGTTGCTTAATCTTGGGAAATTATATTTGCGTCTGTGCACGCTGCCGGAAACTAAACAACCGCAATTCCCACGACTTAATTGCATCCAGCCGTAGCGATCACCGCACCACTGGCGAAGGCACACCCAGCAACCGTCATTTTTCTGAGACTTTGTGGCAATTAAAGGAGAATCGAGAGGCGAAACGTGGATCGATAACGTCCGCACTCGCTGGGCACGCTTGCGGTAACGAACGAGCGAGACACAAGTTTTTTAATTATTCGCTGCTCGAATAACTTGCTGCCATTCACTACTGGAGAAATTGTTCGATCAAAGAAATCCAGTGTCTGTCGTTGTAGTTACCTTCGATGCGATGCATTGAGTAAACTCCTCATGAATGAGGAGAAATTTCTTTTTATTGTATCCTACAGTACTCGTCGCGAAGAAGAAAAGTCTCGGAGCAGAGGTTCCTTTAAATGTTTTTAGAAACGCTTCGATGTGTAGCATTTTCGAGGAAAATTCATAATCCTAACGCAAATAATACCGTGTAAATTAACGGATGGATTTTTACAGCTAGCGTTTCCGAATGTAACTAACACCGTGTCAATATTCAATGACTTATTGAAACGAATAATGAAGCCATTGAGGCTATATTGAGTGTGTAATTATGTGCTGACGTCCGTCTGCGGTTCGAGGTATCGTATTAAATTACGCGTATAATTAACCCCAATGATGAAACGGCCGACAATAAAATAACCCAATAATTACACGCTACACGAAGTAAATAATTATAATCGTGGCGCATTGGTATTGGTAATACGCGGTATATTACAAGATGCACACCCCGGCGAGATTCAGTCGACTTGCGGCCCAATGCATCGCGGACATCTCGCTCTGATTTTATCATTTATCGACATGTATATACGGTCGTTAATATGTTATTAGGAATTAACGTTGCTGGTGTCGTTCAATATTTATTGACAGCCGATACAGTATTGAATTGAGGAGCAAATGTTATTATAAACCGATGAATAGTTAAAGCGTAATTTATTTGGGGAAAGGGTTCGCACCCGCTATTCGGATAAAATTGTTAAAACATTCAGTTTTCCGCTAATCGACGAGAGCATAGCCGACAGAGATTTTGGTAATCGTTTATTTTCAGCCGGACGGTCTTGAAGTAAGAAGCGAAATGATTTTTTATTTTTGGTTTTTCCCTAATGAAAGTTTTACTTATAATATTAAATAATTTTTCTCGCTTTTTTCGATGCCAAATCTTTGATAACATCATCAAAATCGATTGAAATTGCTACTTCTGAACCTGCCTTGCACCGGCCCTGGCAAGAGGGGTCCCCTAGTGGTGGGGATAAAATGTTAACAGTTACGAAGAGAATAGTTAGTCTGTCTATATAGATATTATTCTCTACTCATTGGCTATGGATTATCGACGCAAGGTAGAGCAAGAGCGAACGCGAAATACGTGCCGACGCGGGGCGTCGAAAATAATAAAGACATCGGAGGATGCAACGTCCCCCGCAGCCCGTCACTCCGCAGTTACCCATTAGGACTCCATTTCGATTCCAATTTACGTTAAATTGTTTGCGGAAGCGATCGTCGTTTCCGTCGGCGTTTACCAATCCCCCCTCTTATCTTTCCTCCGCCTAGCCGAACTCCGGCATCCGTCTAACAGATTCTCGATCGTCAATGTGCCGTAGCTTTCGATAATAGGAAAACTGATCGATTATGTCGAGTGTGGGACAGACGGGGAGACGTTCAACGCGAAAACATTATAATCCAGCGAAACTCTCCCGGGCCTTCAGCAACCATAATCGATCCTAAAAGTACACCCAACTCTTTCTCGACATAATGTTGAAATGACTACGAAATGATACACAAGGTGTTCCATTAAGAGGTGTCGTTTCAAATAAATGTAGAAAAAATTGAGTAAACAGACAGCGTTTTTTTATAATTTAAAATAACACTCTCGTAATGCAAATTGTCAATGTTTAAGCGACGATTTTGTTCGAACTAATATCACAAACGAATCTATTTTGATATTCTTCATTTGTTTTTCACGGAAAACCAGCGGAAACTAACCAACCGCATGAGAAAACAGGAGAATAAAAATATAATAAAACGAGAAACGAACATGCGGTAAAATAAAAATTGGAACCTTCGGACGGTTGTGGTAGTGGTTACCCCCAATATTTTCTCTCATAAAATAGGAGAAGGCAATCCATAACTTAAAAAACAGTAAAAGTTTGACGTTGAAAGAGAGAAAACGTACAGGAAAATATTCGAAAGACATCGTTCTATGAAAAATTGTATTACACGATATTTGTCATAAAGAAACTACGAACTGTATGCGTTCATATAAAAACGACAAGATAAAATATGCGTAAAAAAATAGTTTATAATTATTGGAATTACAGAAACCAAGACTTGTGATTTTCCTAAAACAACGTTTATATAGTTTTTACAGCACTAAATCCTATAGATCCGCAGTCTAGTCATGATCGTTTCGCCAAGAACAAACATCGGTTTTCCGTGAACCAAAAGAAAGAGTTTAGTACCATCTCTTGGGAGCCAAAAACCGTGAGTTTGTCAGCCGAAGCGATTCGCGGAAAAAAGATGACTCGTGCTGTGAAAAAGCGGAGAAAATGGTGCACTTGGGACAAACCGATGGGGGTGTTTGTTGCAGTTGCAGTGGGACGGTGCAGCGACTCTGCGTAACGCGCATACGGGTGGATTTGGTGCTGATAAACTGTGTGTGCAGGTTGTTCTGTGCACTTCGACCGTATCAACGCCTACGGATCGCGCATGCAGCGTTGCACACGCTCTACGCATTAGATATGCGCACGTCATATCGCAAGCACCCATCGTGAGAAAGGGAAAGCCATATTACATCCATCCCCCTGGGGTTGAATTATAAGACGGTCTCTATTAAACCCTTATGAAAATGGTAAAAGGTATAAATTTAAAATTTCATACGCTCATTACGTAAGGTTTCAAGAATACAACAATTGTTAAAACCGTTTGTATAATAACTTTGCTCATTTTTTCCTACACGACGTGAACAATAAAATTAGAAATAGAGGAAAGAGGAAATTGCTATCAGTATTTCCATGAATATATTCTTATTTGTCTTATCGTTTCGTTGCGTTCATGATTTCAGGCTTTCGCAAAAAAGTGGAGTTTGCCATTAATTATGAGCCCATTCATCTCCCGACTGGCAGTCGCTAACAATTAATTCGATCATTAGCCGGAACGCGGAATTTTCTCGCCGAGCGACAAAAGCAGTGGAGGACCGGGGATCCGAAACAAAGGGGAGAGAAGGGATTTCCTTTCGTCATTTTTTCGCCTGTTGTTTTTCTTCGTTGTGTCGTGGCCCAAGCTAAATCGTCGGGGCTTTTAAATGGGAGTAATTGGCGCGACGAGGGCAACGGCGTAAAACGTTCTTTTTAGAGCTGCATAAAATACGCTTTCATAAAGTGCCCCTCGAAAAGAATTTATTGGTCCCTTAGAAGAGGGGGATATCGTCGCGCGTCGAGTCCGGCATTCGCCGGAATTCCATTGGATCGAACCGATTCAGCATAAATCGATTCGATTCGATTCGGGCTTACACGATTTCTCTCTTTGTCCGACTCGCTAACCCTCCTCCTCCCCACCCGTCGCGATCGATCCGCGTTTCACTACGGCGGAAATAAATCTGCGTTTTCCAACGGGTCTCGCGATAATTAAAATCCACGGGATTAAATGGCCGCGGGGGGACGAACTTCGACGGAATAAAAATCATTGAGAAACTCGATTCGGGAATACAGACCGGTATTTATTTAGAATTCGTCGATCGTGTCTGCCACGAGGACAACAGGAAATTTCATTGCACGATCAAAACGGTATTTGCTTTACGGTTTACTCTCGGGAAAGTTTTATACGCTAAGAGGTTTGTTGTGCGAATACTGTTCGGTCCGCGATAGATTTCGGACCGTTGATCTACGGGGTGTTTCATGAATTTTGTACTCCCTTCAATCCGAAAATGTTCTCTGCAGCTTCATTGAGGAATTGTTCACGAAAAACACAGACCAGTCAACGTGTGGCTACGATAAGCGCCGCCCACTGTTCCCGCCCACTCTGCGGGGCCTAACGTAGCCGCGCTCTGATTGGTCCATGTGTTTCGTTATTAACTATTTAACAGAGCCGCGCAGAATATTTTCGCAAAGGAAAAAGTTACTACAAATTACGTCTGTAATCACCCCTTCCAAGGAAGTACCACAATTATGGGACATCCTGTCTACAACGGCCGATGCTATCGGCGAGGAGGACGTTCGCAAATCTCCCAGAAACGATCTTTCCAACGAATTTCGTTCCCTGCGGAAGAATCGATGGGCCCCCATTCCCAATGTCAGTTTTCACTTTGCCCGTGGATTACAAGCGGCTTTCTCCGAGAAAGCTTTGGCAGGAATTCCGGAGGAGGACTTTCCCTTCTCACGTGGGGGGCGGACTCGCAATTTTACAGCGAGAATCGGTCTTTCGCCACCCCCACATCCCAACCCCCTGGCCACAACGAATGGCTCTCAGGAAACGTTTTTCCTTCCCTTTTTCTTGATAGCGATTACCGGCGATCAGAACCCTGGATACTTCGAGACGATGTCTTTCGGGGAAACGTAAATAATTCGAGATACTATCGGCGAGCTCAACCCTTGGCTACAGTGATTTCCTTCCGAGATCCTGGGACCTTTGATTATAACGTCAATTTTTGTTACGGTAAAGGTAGTTGGTAGTATTGGAACTTTAAGAAATCTTTTTTTTTTAGATTTTTTTAGATTATTCGCAGGACGAACTCTGTTTTTGTGTAGGCGAGTTCGTAACCGATAATAAAATCCTTCAAAATGAAATTAACGCAATGAAATGTTTGTCGATGTTCTGAATTTTCGTTATTTTTCCCGGTTGCCTGGGGACTTGTCACTGTTCTATTTGTAACATTTGCATTAAAGTGATGCCATCGATTTGTAATTGAAATATATTTTAACAGGGGTCGCGCGAACCAGAGTCAGCGGTGCGACCAAATAATTCGATTCCAATACCCGGATTGCAATATTTTTAATCACGACGACGCGAGAACCTTTGGCCGAAAATGGTAATGAAAAACGGTGAAATGTTTCTGGGCGAACACACCCGCACAACAAGCGAGACAGAATTTCCTGCTTTCGCATTACGCGGTTGCTTCAGTTACCGCTTCGTTACTTAATTCGGTCAGTGACCGATTAATTAGATCTCATTATCGGAAGGGAATCTGATACACGTGACAGGTAACGTTACAATTTCTCCGCATCGATTACAAGGTATTGCATTCGCCATAGTGGAGTGACAGATTTCATCGGATTAGAGAAACAGTGGGGTTAGACTAACATTTTAATAACAATGTTTCTTTTATTTCTCTTGAAAATGATCTAAATGAAGATCGACACGTTGAGAAAGGTTAATCGTTAAAATTCTGCTAATACCAATTTGAACGTTGACTTTTTGATTTTTGTGAATTGTCAACGCCATGCGGGACTTGCAAAATGTTGTCACAATATTGCAAAGCGGAGGAACAGAAGGAGAACAATATCGCGAGCAATTATTACAAATTACACGTCTAATGAAGCCATTCCGCGTTGCTTTGAATGGGATCGCAGTTCAGCAGATGGAGTTTCGAGGTTCCGGTATAATACCGCGGCAACACAGCCGTAACGGTACCGACCAAAAACAGAACCAACGAGTAATAACACGCAACGAGGATATCACGACGCTTCATGCGCTTCGTAACTCAGCAAAGCGTGTTATTAAATTTAATTGTCAAAGAAAGCTTACCTCGGCCCGCAAGAAATGTCGACCGAGGCGGAAATCCCTTTGAGTGGCTTACGTTTGCTTAATTTAGTCCCTTTCGCTTTGTTTCATTGCCCGTAAGGATACCTCGCGCGCCAGCTTCCCTCCCATCGCGAATCTCTTGCAATTAGCGCTAATTGCATAACAGAGGCCTCGATCCTCCTGAAACAGTTTCCACGACGTTCCCGATTTCCTGTCGCCCCTAAGAACGATCTGATTGCGCCTCATGCGGGTCGCCTTAGAACCTTTTCAAACCGATGTCATCGTGTGTAAAGATACGTTCAATTCTTACAATTCTTTCCAGACTGCGGATCTTTATGCGATATAAAAATTGCTCAACTGAATTACAGTAAAGGGAAACAGAAAATTGCTCTTTTGCGATAAATACGAACTTCTAACTTTTCGACGTAAGCAGATTAATACATTTTTACAGCGGACTACAACGAAAAACCTAGAAACACCTTCCACTTATATATTTTTATATATATTTTATGATCGTACTGGAATCTACTAACAATTGATTTTTCTTGTTCGAGGAAGAGGTTCGGAAGAGGTTCGGAATAGGTTCGCTATAGAGGAATGGTTGCGAACTTGGAAAGACGATGAAAGCCGATCGCGGATTGCATCGAATCAGTCGGAATCCCGCTCGGAAATTCCGGGTAAGGTCCACGCAACTCGAATTGAAACGACAGAGGCAGGCTAACTGGCCCGAAGCAATGCCAAACGGAAATATGAGATACACGTACGAGAGTTCCGGAATAAATACAGAGCTGTGGCAACATTACGGTTCGGCTGATATTTGTTTGCATTCTCTTCTTGCGAGTGTACACACCGGCCATATATCATTTCGTCCGGCTGAAATTCGTGGTGATGCTAAATCGGTTTTGCATAAAAGAAATATTTGCTCGGGCTCTCTGAGCCGCGCTGCAAATCGTTATCCTTTTCAGTCGAGCACCGAGGAAGAAGGGGCAAGAGGTTACCGCGAGAAAGGAAGTTATAGATTTTTGTGGAGAAAGCGCCAGCCAAAACTGTTGCGGTATAAGCATTACTCACGAATTTATATGCGCGCCGCGCAACAAACTCTCGTTGTAAGTGCGAAATTACGAAGCAAATAATATTCAGCCCAAAAACTCTGTTTCCCACCACTCTCATACATTTCGATTCAGTCTCGGCGTAACGGCGGAACGAAATTAAAATATATAATTCTTGTCGCTCTCTAATTTCCACAATTACCGACGAATGGGCTCGCTGAACAGTGAAAATGGATAACTCGCGTTGCGATTTAATTATTCCCTGCCGGTCGCAGTGTTTGCGTTCTCCTGCAAAACTGGCTCTTTGAAAAATGGTAAAATGAACGCGACAAAAAAAACTTGTAAAACGCTTAATTTAATAGCAGCAGCCGACGAGATCCTTCTCAATTAGTATTCCCAGTATGATCGTGTTATATGCTACATGATACTGAAAAGGATAAAATAACTCTTTTAAGATAGGTTCAAAGTCGAGTTGTTTTTATATATTGAAATCGATCGGATAATTTTTTAAAAATTGTCCAATCACTGTTTAATCAAAAATAACGTTCGTTTATATTTATTGTAAATATTCCCCGTTGATAGACCGCGATAAATCGGACGAATGAAATTTCAGGAATTCCAATGAAAATCCGAGGGAAAGTTTCGCCGTGTTCTTCCCGTCCCACTTCTCCCGTTACATCCTGTATGATTGATGATGTCAGGATGACAGGACATTCCTTCGTGAAAGTTTATTATCGCGACTCGTCGTGGAGACGAACTGGGTGACAGGATGGGATATTATTTAATTAAAGCTATCCAAGACGCGATTGTACCGGAGGATTTTACTACTGTCTGCCTCCGTCCTTTGACTCCTTCCGACGTCTTCCCCTTGCTCCTTTCAAGAGCTACGAACCGTTTCTTTGCCGAGCTAATTGAAAAGGATCCCCGGCTTTAATGACTGATGTAGAACGAGTGCGCCTTCGAATCTCCCAGATAAAAGAGGGAGCTTCTCTACCCAGCTCTCACGGTTTGTCATGGAGAATTCCGTGACTCCGTCTTCGGTTTGGTTGCTTAATTAAAGTAATTCGAGGTTGGTTGCACCTGGACCCTCTGCAGACGGAAATTTCTTCGGTGCCGTGTCTTCGGGACAGTTTTTTACCGTTAATTCGGTGCCGGGACACATTGTTTAGAGTTAATTAAATTTCAAACGGCCCCGCAGCCAAATGAAATTCTAATGCCCGCGCGTAATTCACCCTCGCAATGCAGACTGCGTGTTTATTCAGATTTTTAAGCTCGGCAAAATCATGCGAGACCGACAAGGGAGGTTATCAAACCCGTAAATTATGGTAAGACCCTATTTTCCTCGTGCTGCAAAAAAACTCAGCAAATCGATATGAAAAGAAAAGTTGAGACGAAAGTTGCGTGGCATTATAGTTTCCACCGAACTGTGTAAAAAGAAAATTTTTGAAAATGGATTTTTCAAGAAAACACCGTTAAATGGCGTTTATTTAAAATGGAACGGTTTTCCATTTACATTCTGATATTCTCTTTCAAGAGGAGCACAATTGTGAAGATGATTCAAGATCACTCTGCGAAATAAATGTCTGAAAGCATTGATTCCAGGGGTTCATAAAGCTGCGTCGCATCGAATGAAAGGCCCACCAAGAAAGTACCGGTTGAAGTTGTCTAATCGCCAGAAATTTGTAAGGAATTGCTCACACAGACGCACCGGTGAATTCCGCATCTCCGGAGAGGCGGGAGCAAAGTTCCGGATTCATCAGCCACGCTAATTGCCAGAAGCGTAGCTGGCGCGGTGGGCAAAGTTGTTTTCCGTCGGCGTCAAAGTCCGGGATGTCGTTCGTTACCGAAATCACGCGATCAATCCGTCCGAAAGGGAATCGTAGAGCGTGGAGGGACACGGCTGGTTGGTCACGGCGCGCGAGCTCGATCTGCGAAAATCAAGGAACCGGGTGCATCCGGTCAGTGGATCTGGCGTGATGGCTCGCGGCACGTTATCGCGTATAAAGCCGCCGGCGCGGCGGCGTATGCACGGCCGATAAAGTATTCATCAGAAAGTTTACGGTTGTCGGGCACCAGTTTTAAGGCACGCGGACCAAAGCCGCTTAACCTTTGTAGCCAGCAAAGTACGAGAGCGAGAATGGTAACGAGAGAAAGAGAACCCAGCGGCCGCACCGAAGTAATTTGTTTCTGTGAAATATATGCACCCGTAGGCCGATTATGCATGCGCTTTACAGCAACAGGTTACGCGCATCTGCAAATAATACGGTCGGCGTACTCGCGCGCGAACGAACACCATTTTACCCGGTTACTTCTTTCCAACCCGCGACCCTCCTCTCCCGTTCATCTGAGATAATAGACGGGTTACGTCCCGACGGATGTCTGGACGTTTTGTCTTCTCGTTCGACCGGAAGCGATAAACAGTTCGACTGGAAACCAGACAGCGGTTTCAGATCTTGCCGTACAGGATAAAAAGCATTATTCTTTTTGCTTCGATCAATAATACATTCCCGAAGTCACCATTCGAAATTGGAAGTAACTGTAGGTACCAAAAATGATCTCCGCTCTTCTGGAAACCTTAACGCGGTTTAACGCGAAACAAAATCTTTAGAATTCGAGAAGGATAAATTTGCCAGATGTATTTATCCAGGGAGACGCGACATCAAATTCCACCAGGTAGACCGTAGCCAAAAGGTAAGGCAATACTAAGTAAATCGGATGTCGCGAGTTCGTTCCGTGTTTCATGGCGACTGGCCAACGGAATCGAATCCGTCGACTCGATCATACGCTCTCGAGAACGAGAGTACAGCTCGTAATGGCCACTTACGAGGACCTTTGGTTCTTCCGGTGTGCACACCGGAACACGTGGCCGGCCTTGTCCACTCGACGACTCGATAAATTAACGATCTCTAGTGGCTCCACTCGTCAGAGGTCGACAGATCAGACCATTATTCTTCGTTTCCCTGATTAATCTCGGTCTTTCGCTTTCTGGCTCAGCTGATTCGTAAGGCGAAATTTAATACTCGTATATGTCGTAACATGGTCATCTTAATGGTATGTATGTTCGCATAAAATTAAATAATATCAAATACTATGCCATACTCGAATGTATCAATAATGATAAGTGACTTTTCTATTTTACAATAATTATTTTAGACCGATATACTAAGAAATCAATTTTAACGTAATACCGAGCAATATACGCAGTAGGATATAAAAATTATTTATGAATTTCAAGAATATCAATAGGTTATTTTTAACCGATTCATATTATTGCAAATGATATTTCTTTCCGAAAATAGGAGCAACAGATTAATTGCAACAATTTCGGTTCGATGGCCGTTGGAATTTCGGAGGAAACAGTTTGCAACAGCGTAACGCGCTGTAACATCCAGTAGTTTAGGTCACAGATAAGTCGGACGTTCTGGAGATTGCGCCATTCAGAAGTCAGACGGGTGGCATACGGTTCCACGAAGTGTCAGTAACACTCAGTCAAACTATTTCGGTATTTATACCGTGAACGAACATTTTCAGGGAATGCAGGGTTAGCCAGGACCCTTTCAGGCGAAACTCGTTGGGCCGGGTGCGCATTTGAAAATTAGAATCAACTGTTTGCATTTAAGCGTCTGCCGAATAATAATCGAGAATTCTGAGGGCAATTCCGTCGGCGTTATCCCGGCGCGTTTAATTAAACGCTTTCGCGTGAGGGTGCTCCGCGTCAGCAGGAAAGACTTACGCGTTTCTGGCCCCGCGGAAAGCCCGCACCAGATCTGAAACAACCTTTAGAATTAGACCGTTTAACGGTGCAATTACTTCCTAATGCATTCCGGTGCAAGAAGTCATGCTGCTCGCACCGGGAATTGCTTTCTAAACGCGGCCACGCTCTAAATCGTAAGAACGGCTTGTACACCGAGTATCCTCGCATCAACACTGTCGGTGTGTTTCGACATTAAATCCGACCGTTCGTTAATTGACGAACTAAAGCTTTCGAAAAATATATCGTAACATGTATCTTCTTTCATTTTGACAAATCAAACCATTTTTTATCAGCTCTTTTATTTTCTCGCAAGAGAGGTCAAACTTAAATTTCATTGTACGAAGAATATCAACCTGAATTGCAAAGAAGTTTGTTTTGTGTCTCAATATGTTTAGTAGGATGAAAATGACATAACTGTATTTTCGTCTACACAATATTTTACCGTTTTAAATTATTCCTACTCGACGTCCGTGAATAATACCGTCGTTGAACCGCTGCGAAACATTGCGCACCGTCCCGATTGACCGTGAAAGATATTCGCAGCAGCGATCTTACAAAGAGTGCCAATTTTTCCGGCATTTTCTTCCTCCTGCCGGCAACGACATTTTCCTCCGCATTGTACGGGTGCGCTGACCCGCGCTCCCGACGGCGCCAATTTAAATTTAAATGGAAAAGCCCGGACGCGGAGTGGCGGGCCTGGCTCGTCCCCGTCGAGCTTTTTTTCAGCGGCCACGCGAAACGCTCCCAATTTCGCGAAAATCCGGAAACGCCGGCCGAATCTGTCCCCGGCTTCTTCACGGGCATTACCTCGAAGCCTTGTGAAACTCGACACGGGGGCATCGTTTCTATTGCCCGTTATTTTCGACATTTTCACCAGTCCCGGACACGTACCAGCCAGTACGGACTGATTTATCGCCGACTCGAACTACAGTGAGAGCGTATTACAAAACTGCTTCTGCAAACGGGGCACCATTTTTTAAAAATAATATACTATCACAGAGATATAGTTTAAAATTACTCAACTATCGCGAGAGTTGTTTAAACTCGATAGAGAAATCGTATCTTTATTTTTCAATAGGAAAGAGTCATACGCTTTTAAATACAGCACTTATCCTTGACTCGAACTACTGTCAGATCTTGAACTAATTTATTCTAATGAAATTCATTAAAGAATATTCGACTGGGTTTCCGTTTTTTGCAATCGACCCACACAACTTTTATCTTGCATAAAATAATATCTGAAGAATCACATATCGTTGGACGCACAGAAGGAAACTAGGATTCAAGCATCGTCTTTGACGCGTTAAAGGCTGGTTTCCGCAAGGATAACACGACTCGCTGAAGCAGAAGGCGCCGACGGAGTTTCGGTTCACCTGAGGATTCAAGGTAACGCGAGAACCTTTGTAGAAGTCGCACTAGTCGGGGACTTTTCGACGAATCAAAGAGGAGAAGGAAATCGATCCGTCGCACTCGAATGTCTGTGAAACATTAGATCCACTCGATGGTCTATTTGTCAAAAAACTGGGACAAAAATGATTGTAGAAATGAAGAGGACCTTCAGTTTCTTAAACGAAATGCAATGTTTTATATAATATGAAAGACATTTTGTCCCAATTTTCGTACTTATCCACCACTGTGCGCCGAGTGAACGATAGCGCGGGGATAGGAGCAGTGACATATTCGACGGCGTCTTTTTTCGCGGAAATTAATGGCGCTTTAATGAGCGGAATTAAATAACGAAAGATTACACGGCCCGTTGACTACGAAAGTAGACGGCAAATGATGAATCAATGAGCTCCGAAGACGATAAGTCGTTGAATTAATTTCCAATTTGCTTCTCCGCCCGCTTTGATGTTGCTTCGAGCGTCTCCTTTCCCCGGCTTAATTAACTTTCATTATTAATTTTTCGTAGACTTTGTACCTGGACTAGCGCCAGATTGCGCCGACGAGTATAATTTGAGCACCGATCATTTCTTTTTTGCGCCCGTCGGACCGGATCTGTTGTCTCGTGCTTGCAATTAGCGATTCTGGTTGGGGTTACGTAAATGCTCTGCATCGTTAACGCTTGCTTTACGTTGAAACGACGGGGAACAAATATTTTCATTTACGATTATTAAGTCTTTACATGTGCACCCAGTAAACTCACTTCTTTACTCCCTTCATATTATCAAAATAAAGCTGTGGTCATTCTACTCTGAAAAACACGAAGCGACCTTGAAGAAACTTTTCAGAAACAATTCCCCTGGGAAATGGTGGACGTCAAAGGGTTCAAAAATTACGCACTGTATCAGAAAATCCTCTGAAATCCTGCGGACGCGTTTGCGTTTCTAGTGTCCGTTAATTGGTACAGCTTGTACATAAAAAAAGAGATGTGCACACAGCGAGAACAGATTGTTCCTTTGTTCCGTGGGGCAAATAATCGCGGGAAAAATCCACGGTAACGGTATTATTAATGGCTCGCAAGTCTCGTGAGCATCGTGACCCTAATTCCGAGCCGGAGGTAAGGCTCTTATATTACCGGGGCCGAAGACGGCGAAACCTTTCAGGGACACGGGGACGTCCCGTGGGTGATTTAAAATCGCTTTGACCGCGTAATAAAACTGCGGGGCCGCGTAGTCGGCGCACGTCGACGTGGAAATAACCCGGAGGACGGTTTCGTGGATTCCTTTCGCCGATAAAACCCTCTTGTTTACTGACCCTCGACGCGGTTAAGGGTCGTGGAAGTGGAGTAAAAGACACGATGAAATAATAGCAAATACATCAGAGAGCCTTACGATTGCCCCAACCTTTGACCAGCGGTAACTTTGTGCGCCTCTCCAACCGAATGGCTCATAATATCGAGTCTTTATATCCGTGATCGTATCCCGGCGATCAAAATCGAAGGATCGCTAAATCTTCGGTGAAAAGGATACTTTCACATTGCAACTGAAAAAGAGGTGACTGTTATCTGTCCGTATCTGTTATAGAAGAGGTGCAAAATTCTTTCCAGTGAAAAGACAACGTTCCTTTTTAACGTTTCACTATTTCATGAATCTTTTTGTAACTCGGCGTGCATCGGTTGCGTAAATGCGTCGGTTTCACCGCTCGTACGAGCATCTAGCCGCGAGGGTTGCCTCTTCGCGAACTTTGTTCCAATAATTATCAAGGCGTTAACGTCGCAACGAAAGCTTGTACAGATCGCTAAAACATTCGGCGAACAACGGCGAACAACGAGTATCGGTTGTCCTTGCAGCGTTGCAGTTTCTGAACTTGCCGCAGTTACGAAGACTGCTGCGAAACACTGTAAAGCTCCTTTCCCTTCGTATCGCGGCATTAACTGAAGGTCTTCCTACTGCGAACTTGCTTGCTTACGGCCTAACTTTCATCAAACAATTATGCGACACCGCCTATCGTCTGCGAATCACGCAAAATGACAGAGCAGTATTTGCGTACGGGTGCTTCTTATTATATAATCTTCTTATTACAAATTCTTACATATTATCCCACACCAGATTGTATTCGTCTCATTTTTCCAATTAAAATGACACCAAACACGATATAGTTACGATCGTAACTACACGAGTAATTATGATCGTAATTAGACCATATTTGGAGTCATTCGAAGCCGAAGAACGAAACGAATACGATGACCAAAGAAAAACCAAGAATAAATTACAGTAACCTCCCTATGAATTGGCAAGTTAATAATTTTGATGTTTGAATATAAAAGATGGCGCGACTGCATAATAAGTGGATCGTCGCCCGAGTATTCTAAAGAATGTTTGACTTTTCATATCGTTACCGCCACAGTCTCGACTATCCACTTTTCATTCGGGTAATCTCGCAGCGTTCTCGTCGAGCCATTCGCTCTTCGATCCACTCAGGAACGTGATCCAGCTTTTTAGGGAAAAAGCCGAGGTATCGGCGCTATCCGCAAATCTCAGGCATAATCAGGCTCCTTTTATAAATGCAGCAGGACTCCGTCGAAGTAATCCGTGATTTCGAATGTATCGCGCGTCCGATCTGGTTCCTGAGTACAGATTCGTTTATTTCTTCTCCTCTGAGCTATTCCCGGTTCAATATTGTATAGGCCGTGCAAAATATACAGTTATCAATTATACAGGGTGCTCGGGTGCAATCAGGCTCTGAGAAATAATTTACAGGTGATCTCTATAGTTGACTGAAATCCTCACACGTTCGCATTTCCCAAGGAATCAGGGAGCACGTGACTCGAGGAAGTATGACGGGGGGGTTGATTTATTCGACTGCGAAACAGGGGATGGAGAACGGATCCCGTTGTTAAATGCCCTCGGAGCAATACGCCGGTGCAAGCACGCAGCAGAATCACCGGCGTAGTGCTCCGACGACCGATTATTGCAGTCCACATACATAACGTGTACACGAACAGAGTGTATTTACCCGACGACTGGGTTTAGGGTTCCTATTACGCTTCCTGAGGAGGTTCGGCTAAGGCACCTTGGTCGATCGACGAAGGAATGGGTCAGCCCATCCCGCGAAATCTAGACCGCTACGCTATTCCCTGCAGATTAACTGTCAACGGCCAGTTAATATTCCGTCAATCTTGTTCTAACCCACCATTAATATGCGATCGGCCCTCTTCGTTCAAACTGGCCCGCTGACAACCGCCTTCCACAGTTTCTCAGTTCTGATTAACTATCCGAGCGATTCTCGGTTTGCTTGTCTTCCCGAATTCAACGCAACTCTCATCCCTTCAGGTTAAGTTAAGCTACAACCCACTTTTGTAAAAATTAAAACATTCGTTCATAGGTTTATCGAATATCCTGATAAGGCACGACTATTAATTTTATCTGAATTTTCATTTGAAAGCGAACAGTTTCATTCCGAACAAATAAAAAGCGTCGCTTTGGATCAAAATATAATTGTACGGTTAATGTTACTGTTCCGTACAGCAACAACAACCTAACAGATAACGTTGAGCAGCTCCCGATTCCTTCGACACAAGAATATGACTGTGACGCGCCGAAACAAACGATCCTCTGTCCTTGCAACTCGATACTAATAGACCATGGAAGAAAATCCGATCGATCACCGGTTCCTCGAATTGTTTCGAGCCGCAAACGTGCGCCGATATGTTTCCAAATGAAATTAATGGGATCAAGAACAGCCGCGCATTCTCCGTTAACCGTGCTGCCCGACAATGACGGAAACCAGTTGCCGAAACAACTTTGATAAAGCCCCGTGGCGACCAGGACAGTGACAAATTCTCGACAACGGTTTCTCCTTGGTGAATCGTGTTTTGGATTCGACTAAGAGCATTTCTCCCACCAGCGTGTTTCCCTGTCCCTTTCTTGGCCGAACTTCGACCGTGTTTCTGTTTGTCCTTCCATTCCGGTTCGACGAATCACCTTCAAGTTCAATTACACGCGGATATGACCGAGAAATGCCCCTACGCTAACTTCGGATTGCCAAGCTTTAAGCTATAAATAAACCGGGCAGCTTTACCGGCAGTATACTTGTTCAACTAGTTGTGTACGTGAACGAGCATATGCGAGCTCGCAATAGAATAGATCTCGACCAGTTTCGTACGTGGTGTGTAATTAAGGGAGCTAATAAGATACAGTTGGCCGAATTTGTAATCAGACAAACAGGAAATCTACGTTATCAACTTTGCTGCTTGCTTATGCTGTTATCTAGCTCCGCGGAAACGACAAAAACCGCTGAACTTTAAACACACGTCACTTTTGAACCAGTGGCTTCCTGAGATTGAAATCTGCAAGTTTATGTAAGAAATCTTAAGAATTTTTAGGCGCCTCGGGTGAAGTTCAGGCCAGTGAAATCGTCTTACATCGAAGGAGAACTGTATCAGTTGCGATGTCTGTTAATAAACACCGGTATTTGCACAAGAACGTGTAAATAACGAAGTTTCAGGCAGGTAATCCGAAGACGAGTTTAGAGGACCGTGCCAGTTCGCAATGTCTCGCGATCAGCGTGTGCGCTGGTGTAGCGGAGCCAGACCTCGGTTTGTTTATACCTGTAATCTCGCAAAAAAGCCGGCGGATCGTAAACTGTTCCGTGGCAGGAAAGTTTTCCACGGTGCGCGCGAAACTTCCGCAGAACTGTAAGTTCCGTTGGGGAACAAAAACGCGGCAACTTTTTCTCCGCGAGCTGCCTAATAGCATGAAGTAATTTCTTCCCTGCTACTTATTTACTCTATCGCAATCAGAAAACCGTATCTGGACGCGGAACTTCTGCTCGGTTCTTCTGGCAAAGAATCCGCCGCGCCGCGCCGCCGCACGCTGGAAGGAACTACTTCAAAGGGGGATGAGACGAGAAGACGTTCCTGGAAAACGGGAACTTCGGGATGGTGTTCTCGAGAGCATCCATAACCGAAATGCCAACTGATTCGTGCGAACCAGAAACTGTGACCTATCTCTCTTTCTCCTCGGTCCCGGATCCCTCGCCCCTGTAAACTCCACTTACAACGGAGGAACTATTTTCTAAAGGGCAGGAGAGTAGGATTGAAACCCGGCTACCGACCGGGAAGCAATTTTCTCGCGGAAATGGAACTTAATCCGACGCGCTCCCAGCTGTTTTAAGGTCTCGCGATCGCTTTTAATGCTGACAGACCGGGCTCGGACGCTGCCGAAATTAATTATTTGGAAAATAATTCCAGTCCTTCTCTCTTCCGATGTAGGACGATAACTCGGGACCGGCTTTCGACGTATTACGGATGAGGGTACCTATTCGCAATTTCGATTATTTTTATTTCAGAAGAAACAATCGAATATAAACGTGTGTTCAATTTCATTAAATTTCCGATGCAAATAAACGAATAGTTCCTTTGAAGGAAATTTCTAAAACTGGTAAAGAAAGCATTGCATTGAAAAGAAAAATCGTCTCTTAATTACCACGACACGCGGGGGTAGATTTTCCAACGGAGAACATTGGAAACTGTGAAAAATGCTTGGAAAGAAAAGAGGTAAACCAATAACGTGGATTTCAATTGAAAACCGTTCGCGTCGCGGTGGAAATTAATTGATCTGGCTGGTTGATAGAAATTCACAGAGGCATTATGAATACGCCGCCTGGGCACGTTCGTTTACGAAAAGACTTCTTTAATGTTCCCGTTTATTTTCTCGGGGCTGCTGGAACAAATATATCGGCGATACGATGGTGAGGTATGGCGGAGCGAAATATCCCCGGGAAGTCGATATTTACCAACTACGGTCCGGTACAATTCTGAAAATAGATTTATATTCGATAGGGTGCATTTATTCCGCGCAAAAAGCGAATATGAGTAATACCTGGCTTGCTGAAAGCAAAGAATTACAATTCCCGTGAATTGAGGCGATGATACAAATCCGTGGAGGGTAAATATTGGACTTCATAGAGTTTATTAAAAAAGAGAGGAAGCATGGATCACAGTGTGCGTACAGTGGGCGGTTTCCGTAAAATAAGAGAATTAATAAAAAAATGTTCGTATCATGGAATATGTCAAAAACCAATACTGGAATGAGAGAAACTTGAAAAGAGCACAAACTTAGGTATGTCATTAATTGTTTAAAATTATGGACGAAGTCAACTAACAAGATTTATGTTTACCCCTATCCACATTTAAGCGAAGAAAACTAGCATCCATCTCCATTTTCAGTGACTTGCAGCGAGATTTATGCACGGCATAACACAGTTTAGACTTTCAAGCATTTCTGACCAAAATTTCGTAAAGTTTCACATTTTTTATCGCACTTTTTGCGACCCAGTGCGCGAGGAAGATTCAGTGGAACAAGCGAATGAACGCTGCGGGAATGGAGTCGCGCCGCTCCGAGACGTACTTTAAATTAATCAAGTGACATCTGAGTTGCAAAAAGGGTTCAGGGCCCCGGGGATATCAACGGAGGACCGGCTCGAGAGGCAATTTTTACGCTTCTTCGCGATTCGAGGGAAGTGTCGCCCTCGGGACAGAGAACTGAGAGCAATGCCAGCCGTGAGATTTTGATTCGATTTGGAACCCATTAGAAGCAGAGTTCGGATTAACAAATCGAAGTGAATTTTACGGCGGAACTTCCAGACTAAGGGGTGTTCCATTAAGAGGTGTCGATCTAAATTTCGCGCGTGGTTATTCAAATTGTAAATTGTAAAAAACTGTCCATTGTCAAGAAATACTTTTTCATACGCTGTACATGTTTTGCATAGTTGTTAAGACACACGGTATGTGCCACTGTCAACGCAGGTTTCCGTTTCAGTTTCAGTCGTACAATGTTCTTACGTGGCTCGTGTTCCTAAAATTAATTTCAACTACAACTTCGCGAACAGTTCCTTCTGATGTTAGGCAAGAGTTTGATGCAGCGTGCAAAACAGCTTTCCCCGAGCAGAAACCGTTGCTCATTTTCTGTACCATAATTATCCACATCTTTCAACAAGTTGTAAATTACTTTCCAATAGCCCTTCATGGAGTTTGCAATTTTTGTAATTGACAAACTTGCTTAACTCCAATATTGATTGAACTTTCCCTAGATTTAATTTCCTCCGGATTTCCATTATTGCAAGAAATATGCATAATACTTCTAAGGTTTAGCTCTTGTGTCTCTAAATCTTCGACGATACATACAAAATAACTTGCCTTTCCATGGCAGTCTTAAACAAGTTAACAGGAAAGTAAGTAGAAATCCAACTCCCTCCCCTCTGCCTCTCCAAAAGAGTAGAAGTTCGCATTAAAAACTTTGCTCGATAAACTCCGGGACACGTTTACGTCTCCAAACATCATTAACACGGACTCGGATATTAACCGACTTCGAGGCACTGACTCGAAACTCCGTGAACTCTCATTCCCAGTGGAAGAGATCAATAAATAACCAGACGGGCCACCAAAACGCGTTAAGGACACAGTTTCGTGTACTTAAAAAAGTCTACTCTTTTTTCAAAGTGTGGAACGTTAATGAGAATAAAATTTTTAATACTGCCAATTTTTAATAGAAATTATTAATTTTGGAGCCAAGAAGAAAGTGACCAAAATTACTTTAAAAAATTATTCAAAAAAAAGAATTGCAAATTAACTGTCCCCTTAATTCCGAAACGAATTTTTCTGTGCTGTCGGAAGCGGCTAAGGGAAATTGAGACATCGCGACGTTCCGATATTAAACCGGTGTCGTCGTTTCATCTTGCAACGAGCGAGCCAACGTGCTAATTCCGGTCGAAAGGTCTCGGACCCCGAAGAAATTGAATTACGCGCACCTGACGTGTCCATCGTGATCGAGGCTACGGCTAAATCCGTTTCGTAAATCCCTGGAGGCGACTGCTAAGCGACGCATTACTATCTCATGAATTCCTCCGTCGTTGCAGTAATTACGTGACCGGGGAAAAGTGACGGGAGTCACATTGATGGCGATCCTATCGTTCACGCGATGGAATCTCGAACAACTTCAGGAATCTTCCAAGTTCGCGAAAGACTGTTGATCGTCGAAAGAGTATTTTTTCACTTTACGTACAATAAATTGAATCTTGTCATTCTCGAAAGGCTACACGTGCCAGCCACTTTTACTGTTCGGTGTTGAAGAATTTACTTTGGCCATTACGTCAACAAGTTGACGTGGTAAGTTAACCGGTTCGCGTGTTTGTTGATTTCAGAAGATGGGCTCGGTTCACGGCGAGGAATTGCCCTTCGTTTTCGGTGCGCCGCTGGTGGATGGTTTCGGCCACTTCCCGAGGAACTATACCAAGTCTGAAGTGGCACTCTCGGAGAGCATCGTGCAGTACTTCGCGAACTTCGTCAGAACTGGGTGAGTAGAGGACGATCTTGATCGGCTGTTGGAGTGCTCCTTGCTCCTCTTACTGGCCCTCCTTTCTTTCTGGATCTTAGACTGGTTATTGAAGGATGCTCTACGTCTTCCTTAACGGCGTTCCTCTAAACGAGTAGGCGGTTCGGGGCTATCTTAGGCACGTTTTACAAAGGAGAACAGACATTCGTTGAACTCCTAACATGACCAGTTCGTTTATGCACTGGATCCAAAAACTACTTCAACGATAACTTTCCGATTCACGAGAAATTTTCACTGTGATAATTTTGTTGATAAAAATAGCACTACGATAAATTTGGGCTTGCTTTAAAGCTCGAAGGCTCTGCTCTCGCAGAGCATCGTTAAAGATGTTTTTTTAAGAGAACGGTTACCTCGAGACGTTCGTTCCTCGCGATGAGTACTACAGAATGCAATGAAACATAAATGTTTTACGTTGAAAAATGGGTCAAGGTCAATTTCGCAATTACTGGTAGACGTCGCATACTTTTGTACAGCCTGTATAATAATTTTGCTGGCAGGTGGCGTACCCCTAGCTGCGTAACCCAGATTCTTGAAACCGCATGCTCGGTGGAACGGAATTCTTCGAAAATCTTTGGTATTCGGTCATTCCCGCTGCTCACCCTCGAAATTCGATCCCCTCGTATGAACGATCCAGCGTGTCGCTTCTTTCCCCGGGTCCACGTTAATCCGTAGATTTGAATACGCGTAGGTTGGCTCGATCAGAAATTCAGCTCGACCGTTTTACGGTCGCGCGGAGTTGCCCTGGCCGGATTCGGAAAATATTTTCGCTCTAATCCGCCTCCTCTGTTTCTGTGTCCGGCGACCGTGCCTGGTGGTTCGATCTCTTTCAGCTGCCCGACCCCTGCGGTCTCTTCTCTTGGTCCAGCGTGTTCCGTTCATGAATATGGAAAATTAGACCTTTCTGTGGCTCTCGCTTTTTTCCCTTTCCACGTATCCCGACCCCCTTCACCCTCCTACACACCCACTGTCTCTCTCACACTCTTTTTATTTCTGTCGCGTCCGCATTCTCGCGGTTCGCAAATTGATTCCGCGCAAGTGGTGCACCGGCTCGCGACGCCGCCGCCGTTCTTGTTGATTCAAAGGGGAACGGATTGGTTTACTGGGCGCTCTCCGACGAAAATTGAAATTCACGAGACGCCGCGAACCCGCGGAGAATGGATTCGTGGCCAACGAGACGGCGACACTGATACGGTTTATCCCGACGACGAGAAGATACTACTACGTCGACCAGGATTCCGCATGCAACATCGAAACGCATATCCTTTCCTGTCAGATCGTCCTGTTCTACGCAGACAACCGTTGTCATAGAAATTGGAAAACCGCTTATGACTAATAGCTTTATCTCTTCGTCAGTGTCTTCCTGTCGTCGCTTTTCCATCCTTGTTCTTTTCATTCTCGAACGAGCGTCGGGTCCCTCCGACTGCTCGCCGTCCTTACAACTTTCTCATTGGTGATCCTCGTGTTTTCAAAACACGTTCGTTCACCAATTCTTTTAAATACGGAAAAAGGAGTTTTTCAAAATATTGAAAGCAGCGGGTGAACATTGAACACCGTTTTCATGGAAACAATTTCCCCGGGAAATTTTATCATCGACTTCCCGCAGCTCTGCGTGTCTCTCTTTCCATCTGCAATGTATTTCCGACACCGCATTTTCACAGATGAATTATATTTTATTAATTATCGAACCCCGAATCTCTCCGGGCCGATATACGAAATTTATTCGGTCCGTTGAGCCGGCTAAAGAGAAAGAAAAAAATAACGCAACGTGGCCTGATGAATATTCGAAAAATCGGCAGAGAGGGTGGTAGGAAAAAATATGAAATATTCATTAACGTAAACGGCAAATTTATCCGGCCATCAAAAGCGCGTTTACGCGGTCCGAGTTTTTTCCAAAACGCGTTACAATGTGCAATTCTGTGGACAAAAATATTGTTGTTCGATTTTGATCTCATTCTTGTGTAAATACATGTTCTCGATCGTACAATTTGTTTAAAATGTTTTTTATACAACCAACAGATTACTTTAACCGATCCGATTAACTCGTCCTGCGTATTCCTAGATTTTTTATTTTGTACACAGCACTTTTGTCGCAGGAAAGACCCCAGGCGTCAGCACTTCCATTCCCTTTTCGCTCCCAACTCTCGGAGTTCGCACCGATCTCGAACTTCCGCTTGAAGTTCAAAGGCCTAATCCCAGAAATCGGACGTTCTGATCAGGGATATTGAAACGTCTGAGGGTCCGAGCTTAAACCTCAGAGCTTGAAAGTCTCAGGGCCCAGAATTTTCAAAGCTGCGCCTCTAAGCTTCCGTATCTGCGGAATTCTGAACTACCCAAAGCAGCCTTGAACTTCTCCAAGCTCTGCGGTCTTAAGCTTCCGAGAGGTTGTCCTGAAATTCCAAAGCTGCGGAGTTCTGAACATTCGCCGACTGAATATCCACGCTAAACCAACATATTATCTAACCGGGGAGACATCCTACGGCCTACGAAATGCGATCTACTCGGCGGCTGGTGTAATCAAATACAAAGATCACGGATCGATGTAGATAACCGCGTGCTCAGCTCTCGGCTCAAGATATCCAATTTACATTAAACGACCATCAGGAATACAGATGGCGGAGGTAATCAAAATTTCAATTCCTTCTTCGAGTGGATACGGTTTCCGGGGTGTTCATGTATTATTACCGAATACCGGGGATTCCGGTAAACCGAAGGCAAAGACGATAGCGCAGAGTTTTCGTCTTCGACGTTGGACTAGCCCGTCGGCGGTCCCACGGGGACGGAGCTGCCACGGATTATAGGAAAATTGGACTACTTCCTCGTAAAGGACCCGCTTCGAATATGGTCCTTCCACCGCGACACGATCGTGCCAACGTACCGGTACTGATCCTTCTCGCTTCGACCGTCTGCGCCCGTGAACGTGCCGCTGAACGTTGCAAATGGAATATCGATGAAGCCCGCAGTGATATTTTACGCAGCGAAAATCTCTGCAAGAATAACTTTTTCCACAGGGAAAAACTGGAAAACAGTAGCCACCCTACCGAGAATTTGCTGATCTCCCTCGTCCATCCGTGGATAGTTTTCACATTCTATTTTCAATATAATCCACGTTTTTCTACATTGTACGGAGACAGTCCTCCGAGCGACGGTCGCACGAAATCATTTATTTTGTTCATTCAGTGACAGAAGAATAGGATGTCTTCTTTCAGTAATGAATTACGCGAATGAACGATGCTTCAGGATTTAGACTCGCACCACCGTGATTCCACTTTCATACTTTGCTTCTCGCGTGTTCGCTTTAATGGGCACATGGCAACGAGCTATCGATATTGCTCCGCTTTCCGCAGAAGCAAACTGGCCGAATGAATTATTCGCCGCAAACGGTTTCCGGTTTCCCGTTGCACGGTGTCACGTAGGGGCGGATCGTAGACAGGGACCGTGTACCCGGTATCACGTAATATCTTCGTGTACGTGGCTGTATCTAAACTCGCAACCGAAATTACTTGTTATTGTACCGTCTTCTTGCCATGGGAAACGTGCGGACGAGCGTGCTCCAGCTACGCGATTAGTTGCCGCTCGATACTTAGAGGCGATATCCGCAGCTTGGAACAGTTTCCGCTGGACAATCCCGCATTCCGCGAGCTTCGTGACCCTTAGTCCACCGAAACCGCGGCCAATCTCGATCTCCAACCGCCGGACCGTTTTTCGCGAGGACGTTCGCGCTCGGATATCCACTCGATTTGTCTCGTTATCATCGAAATCGCCCCTTTCATTTTTCCTCGAACCTTCTGGGACACCCAGTGTATTCTCGACCACTCCTTTTTCTCTGGTAAGAGTAACACATTTTCTACAAAATGTATTTTTCCAATTTTCTATACAGGTTCACCCGAACAAGTTATGAAAAACTACTTTTACTGTTTTCAATTGCGCGATGGTATCAGCGCACAGGTTCGATCAGTGATATACATTTAAAATAAGTTGCAATCGACGTTCTCGTGTACGATCAGTGCTTGAGAATTTTAACCGTTTCTACGCCATACTTTCTTGACGTTGACGTAGAAACGGTTAAAATTCTCAAGCATATCACGGATCGAACCTGTGCGCTGATACCATCGCACAATCATTCTCAAAATTACGATCGAAAAAAATTAAATTTTTACAGTTTTCTCTCCAATTGTAATTTTTCCAAAATTCCTTTTTCGGGCTATGTGGTAAATTGATTGTTCGACATTATTAATGCGAGGATATTAGGACGATGAATGTTACTGCGAGAATATGAAAGATCACCGGAACGCGGGAAATTGAAATTTCTTCTCCGTTCGCATGTTTCATTTGATCTCCGTTGAAATGCTAATTTTAGTCAGATATTACACAAATATCGAGGACGCTGTTTGCGTTGACTCTCGTATAATCCGCGGTTGACGACACAAATAAGGATGATGGCCGAGGCAACGGTTTCATGGAAGTTTCATGAGACTTCGGTAGAACGACCGTGGCGCGCGGCGATTTGCAGAGTTCTCTGTAGCGGAGGTTCGCCATTGGTCTGACAATTTCTCGCTCGTTACTCAAAGCTCGTTCTAAAACGTTTGTACGATCCTAATAATTATAAATGGAAAATATTCGAACTCGACTTCCGGACATTCTTAATTGGCCGAAGCTGTGACGTTGCAGGGCTCCGACAGCAATTTCAATTTTCCATAGCTCGAGTAACCCGGATATAATACGAGATCAAATTTCATGGCAGTGCGAATGACTTTCGCGCTAGAAAAATACGATATTGTCTCGATTTTTTGTTGCTCCCATTTACGTGGAATTGCGAGAGCACGTCAATCCTGAACCGTGATATAGAACTGTGCAGGGTCTCTCTAAAAATAAATATAGAACTATGACCCGATGGCGATGAAATAACGAAAGTCGGATCTTCGACAGATCGGATTCGAAGATTGTGGAAATCGTATAATATTTGGATTTCCAGGGTTCCGCGGCTCAGTTCATTTCTCGAGGTGCCGTAACCAGATTCATATTTTCCCTGTAACTTTTTCAAAATGGAAATTTCTCAAGTTTTATTGTTGTACTTTATTTATTGGTACATACCATTATTTAAAAAAAAAAAAATTTTATCTAGACTTCTTCAAGCAACGAACCGCTCCTTGTTTCGACGTCTCATTTGTTGCTTGATCAATCAAGGGCAATTAAAATCTCCTAATCGATACCGAAACGTGGCCTGGTCATATTTTAACGTGAATCAGATTCGACCGGACCAGCAATCAGCACGTGGTGATTGCTAATTCGCGACAGAAACGAGCTCGTTCGTTCGTTGCCGTCGGTATTTTTTGATCGGTCGTTTGATTAACGAGGGAAAAATAGTCAGCGAACGACCGGCGCGAAACAGAGCTCGCTTATGGGAAAGAGGTTTATGTGCGCGAGCCCATTTTCGTCGCCAAAATGGATTTTTTTCGAATCGGGAATTCGATTGCCGGCAGCTTCACTCGCATATTGAAAATCGGTTGCGAGAGAAAATATACCGTGTAGCATAACTTATAATTGCTCTCTTTATTTATCGTGTCGGTGTACGGTTTCACTTTCCGATTCACCGCGATCCCGTTTGTGATAACTGATTTTCGAAAATAATTTCGTTCCGTACTATTGTTCCGAATCAAGATTTCTGTAGAAAAAAAGTATCCAGCTCAACAAGCAACATATTTTTCCATACGAAAAATGCTTCAAGAAACAGAACGCAACTTGATTTAAGGATTGGTCAATCATTGATCGGACCTGGCGCTCAGGCAGCCAACAGTGGTAGAGATCAATCTCGCGTCAGACCCGAAAAACGTACACCAGGCTACGCCCGTGAAATCAAATAAATCGAACACGCAAACTCGACGCTGCTGGAAGCGACAGAAGAAGATTCGCGCTGGTAAAACCTCCGCGGGCGTTGACGAAGGAAACAAGGAGGGAAGGAAGAACGGCACTCGCCGGTCTGCATCTCGCATTCACGGTGAAAAAAACTCGACAACCCCCTCGGCTAGCCACTCGAGCGCAGATCGAACGTGACATATTTACTTCCCTTCCGGTCCTTCCCGGTGCTCGAAACCGAGGAGCGTGCCTCGATCGCAAACTTTCCGAGTAAATTTCAATCCGTGATTCTTGCCCGCGCCTCTGCCCTCCTCGCGCACCGTCCACGGTCTATGATTCCCGTGGCAAATAGAGAAGTTACCTACGACTTTCCACTTCGAGAAAAGTCGCCCGTTGTCCGGCACACACAGTCTGCTACTACTTACTCTGGAAACGATTTAAGCGAGCACCCCGTTTCCGTCTCTTCAAGCTTCCTGCACCCTTCGCCGCCTCCTCTGCTTCCCAAACAGTAGAAAAACAAAAAAGTATCGGCCGAGATGCGGACAAATAATTATTAGCTGCTTTTTTCTTAAACAAAAGATATCGACTTCTTATTATTTCTTAGTGAAAAAATTTACAAGTCCGAAACTTTGCTGTACGAAATTTTTAGAAAGGTTACAAGTTAAAATCGAAATATTCGTGCAAAGTGACCTCTCCGATTTCAATGATTTCGAAACATGTTAAGGTGATCGTCTGCATTTATATAAAAATTGTAGTCCTGAAATATTTGTTAGCCATGCTGATCGCCCACAGAGCCATATGTAAACGTTTAATCACCCCGTGGGTTCAGTGGAACCTGTCAAGAAAGCCGGTTAAACAATGGGTGGATTCGTGGCATTATGGGTAGGCTCCGGCACCGGCAGCGCACAATGAATCAACCATCAGTGTCGTCGCACGCCATACTAGCCAATTCTTCGACGGCATAATCGCGCAAAGCGGATCACGCATACTTTTGAAAAAGGTGCGTTCGATCGGTAATCCTCGGCTGAATCGTGCCCGTATGAGCGAGCACAATGCCGCGAAACATGGACCCGGGGATTCGAGGGGAGTCTGGGCAGCTTTGTGTCGCCGTCGTTAAAAAAGAGCAGGGGTAGAAAAGAAGAGAGAGAGAGAGAGAGAGAAAAGGCGACGTCGAGAGAAAAAGGGCGACGTCTCTGAGCAAGAAATTCGCTCGAACGAGTTTCGAGGCATAACCTTGACAATAGCCTTATTCCGGAACTAACAGAGAGAAAGAGTGAGAGGGGGTGAAAGAGGGAGAGGAGTGGGGTCTTTCTCTTTGAGAAGAGAAAATGTCTCCGGATCACCGGGAGACGAGCATCCCCTGGCCGTGTCGTCTGCTCGCCCGGCTTTGTACAGCGTCGAAGCAATCTACCGCACGGCGCAATGTCTACTTGAATGCCCTCTCCATTTCCATTATTGGAAAGGGGATCCCCGGGCGTAGGTACGTGCAATGATAAAACGGTCTGGCTGTCTGTAACTGGCGCATCATCGACCCACCTCCTATGCGTGATGGTCAATAATCGATACAGCAGCGCTCACTTAAATTTCCGAAACAAGAAGTCGCAATCTTCCGTTAGAACCTGGCCATTCTCTTCCAGGCTCGAGCAAACCTTAACCTTTCGCACTCTGTTTAGGTTAGAAAGCCAAGAAAACTTAGAGCCGCGCGTTGGCGTGAAACAATAACGAAAATTAAAAATTCTTACTCGAGTTCTCTTTATTCACCTCGTTATACGTATCATAGTTTCGGCCCTTATTCAACAGCGGACTAACGACCCGGAGATTCCCTCAAAAGTTCGTGTAATAACACTCGAAGGTAAATGGCGTAATCGTTGTCGATCGAATAACGATACGCGGGGCTTCGTGCGCTCGTTCGCGGATCAAGCGTACTCGTAACCAGACTCTCGCGGATTTTATGATTTACAGAGAGCAGCATTGTCTGAAGCTCCGTGTAATTAAAAGTTTAATGAGCTTCCTACTTTACTCGACAGCCGATAAAAGTTTTGAAACAGAGACGGGATTTCTGCTCGACGCGGATGGACGCCGGGCTTACTCGCCACGCGAGCGTGCACACTTTTTGCGTATTATTTGCCGGTGCTAGTACGAGAATCCTACGGTCCCTCAAAAGTGCGATTTTTCGAGTGTGCAGATGTCGGATTTGTTTAGGACATGTTTGTACGATCCGCAATTTTTCTAGACGAATTTTCAAAAAGTACTAGAATTCATCGTTTTTCGTCGTGATCGACATTTTTCTGAGTGGACACTTGCAATTTTTTACACTTGTCGATTCTGCTTGTTGTGCTGCATTTAAAAAGTACCGGAATCGCGTGGAAACCATGCGAAAGAATTGGATCCTTCCCTCGCTACTGGTCGACCGCCTCAGGACGGCGAAATTCCCGGGAATCCGTAAATTAATCGATGAAAATCTGTATACGCGTGAACGTCCGTGGTTCACTCATAACTCACCCCCCCCTCGGCCGGCGTATCCCGGGGCGCAATAACGAAGACTGATCGACGTGGATCGAGTTTGCAATAAAATATCGTCTAACATCGGGAGGGGGTATTACACGGGGACGCGTAACGGTACAACCTCCGTTAACCGAAATGATTACAAACGAGCGGGAACAAGACGCACATGGGGCGTATGCATCCAGGAAACGAATCCATCATCGTTTCTTTCAATATATAACCTAACGGGTCCGAGAGAGATGGAGATAAAGATGGCGTCAATTACGCGGGCAGGTTTGTGGGTGGAGTAGAAAAACGTTTAAACCGCAAAGTCCATAACACAGGGAGGCATCGTGACGGGTTGAATCCGGTGTGGGCAGAAGGGATAATCCCGCGGAGTTAGCGTCAGTCAAGCCTGAATTACGACGTGTGATGGCGCGAGGCTCGGCCTATTTGCCGTAAATTATGATAAACTACGTTACCGCCCGGGCCTGATAATAAATACGAAATCGATACCGGCGCTCGAAGCGAAAACGAAGCAACCGGCTATTGTCTGACAAGCTACAATATCGCTGAAAATGTGAAAAGGTCGCGTAATTGATCAGGGGAGCGCCGCGCCGGTCCAGTACGAAATTAACACCGCCGCCCGCCTCTAACGCGCTAATGTGACTGCGAAGTTTTAAGTGGCGGAACGTTATTTATCGACCCGGCCGATTTAATGCACGCCCGACATTGATTCGAGTGGATACGGTGGATTTTACGGTGTTTAAACACCAACTGGGATCCTCCGACGGTGATTAACAAGGATTATTTCGTGTTGACCGCGGTGGATATGAAATCACCTGGAAAGAAGTGTACTCCATCCAAAACACCCCCAAATCGATTTATTCGCGAAAGTAGAAGCTTCGAGCTTTAAAATGAGTCTAAGTGTATGGTCGTACTATTTGTTTTCACGAAATTATTACAGTTTAAGTATAGACAATTTTTCTAGTCGTCTCGATTCTTTTATATCGAATCTCTATCAGGATAATCGGAGAAAGAATCCGTGTAGAGTCGTGTAGGGCCGGCGACACTGTGAACCTTAATCTGCAAGGATCCCGGCCCTGCAACACGGAACGCAGGGCATTAAGGACAATTTGGAGAGATCGTTGCCACGTATGTCTGTATTATGCGGTGTTTGCCGGTGGATTACGAGAGTAAAGTACGGCGGTCCCGCGACACTGTTTGCGATTGCCGCGTTCGCGGTTATTGGGCCGGCGTAACGTTTAGTCCAGACGATTATGCTAAATTATTGTTTACAGGGCCGCCGTATCCTATATGTCTATTTACGCGGACAGGGCCGTTGTGTTTCGTTGGCGGATCGTTAAGGGCGTCCCTCCTATAACCTTTAACCCTCGTGCAGCCGTGCGAAATACAGTGGATCAAACGCGTATTGACATTCTGCTGATTTCTATAGTACTCGAAACGAACGCATAATTTTGCACTGAATCGATAAATTACTAAATGGAGACCTAGTTACCATACTTATTATTATTGTCATCATTCTGCACCTTGCTATCGTTAATTGCAAATAGTAAATACGATAAACACGTATTTCTCTCATTTCTAACTTTGTGTGACCTTGAAAGTTATTGCGTCCTCCTGTTGCGTTAATATTACGTCCCATCGTTTTGTCACTAGTGAAACAGCGACTGTAAAAGTGTAGTCTATTCTGTAGCCGTATCGGCGACAAAGTGGCAACAATTCACGACACGGGAACAGCGAGAATATCCGGTTTGCTGGGCGAAGGGTCGCTTAGGATTGAAAGATATTTTCCGGGTGCTCGGTTTTCATTGAGCTGGTCGCAATAATGTAGTAGCAAAGGTCAATAATTCGTTGCGGGCGGAACGTAAATCTGCGAATAAGTAGTCCGAGTCGAAGTTTCGCAGGGAGGACGATAAAGTAGCCAAGACGCAATAGCTGGGGGCAATAAAACGGGGAGAATGTCGTCGCGTGGAAGAATGTTCGGTGGTGAAGGTCAATCATTCCGTGGCGGAGTGGTGGTGAATCTCCAAGGAAAAGTTCTAGGCTTGCCGCGAAACCAAAGGGGAAACGAGGAGATTCCTCCCGTCTCGGTAACCGGGGGCTTTGTCACCGGTCTTCCCCAAAGTAAACAGCGGGCTCTCGAAACTCCATCAGCCGGCTGAGCGACACAAAGCGATCTCGATGAATCTATAACGCAAACAGCCCCGTGGATGGTCTCGGGGAAGGACGCTTTGTGCTGCTGGTGGTATTCGCGCGGGGCGTCGAGTTCTTTGGGAATTCCATGGCCTGTGCGAGCTCGCAACAGGTAAGTCGGTGGTTAGGAGGCTCTTCCGTTCTCGCGGTATGCATAATGGATGGACGGGGTAGAGGGTGGCGGGAAAGGATGGGTGAACGGTGGTGGCAGCGAATCAATAGATGGCACGAGCTTACCGCTACGACGCGACGCGCGAGGAGGGGTCGAGAGATCGAGCGCCGATGAGAAGAAAAGGGAAAACGATGAGACCCCGATAATTCCGGGGGATAAATCGTCCGAGGGAGTGCGAGACGCTGGTCGGGCGGGACGACGTAAAACGACGTTCATTCGCTTAAACGGGCTCGGTCGGGTTCTGCGAAGATTTCCTAGCACCCACGGAATCCCCGGCATCGGTAAATATGACGTTCAAGGGGCCCCAATAATCTTGACCTGGTCCTAGCAAGGTCAATTTTGAACAACTTTGCCCTAGACAGTATTCGGTAGAGGTCCCACTCGACCCAATCATCCAAGCATCCACTCGACACTATCGCGCAGCACGCAACCCGATACATTCATCCCAAACACAGTTTAGCTTCAGACTAAACATATGGCGGAGACGTGACGTCAGCTAGCCGCCGCCACACCTCTCGGAGATCGAGACTCCAATGGTTGTCTCAGCCTACCCCCTCCACTGCGATCCGTGTTTCATTCTGTCCTGTACGTTCGATTCTTTATCGAAGTCTCGCTCGACACGGTCGGCGCGGTAGACGCAGTCAGAAATCAGAAAAACAAGTCTGGATCCCGATGGGTGTCTAGCCAGAGAACGCCTTTTCCAAAAGAATCGAGACTTTACTATACTGTAACGGACACTTTACTTTTCAATACGCTTCGATTCATCCGAGAAAGAATTTGATTACCAAATTACTTGGAAGCCACGAGAAAGAATTGGATCACTCCCGGTCAATGGCGTGGAGCGTAACAGAGAGCTTTCACCGGAGGGCTGGCACCGAGGGCCATTAGTTCGAGTTAATCGACAATTTTCTTTGAGCGTGACGGCCCAGGGACACGCGATTTCATGCAGGGAGCATCGAAGATGGTGTCCACGTCCCGTCCCAGCACGACATTCGCCGCACGGTTCGATCGTAACTCGCAACTTATTACGTGCTCCGCGTCCATTAACCGTGTCGCTTAAATTGCAAACAATCGTCGAACTGGGGACAAAGTTTCCCAGGGCACATCAGCAACTTTTCGGCATCTAAATGGTGCCAATTACGAACGCCGGACGAGAACTTTTCACCCTGACTAACCAATGGCGAACCTCTTAAAAAGTCGCGACTGTTCCCGACGTTTACACCCGCATGAGCAAAGTGGTGATTGCGGTTGTACAGCTAGTTCGCGGGGATTTCCGGCTGGAACGGTAACAGCCGCTGCTTCGTTCGAACGCTGGAATGTCTTTGCGCCTGGAAACCTCGTTGTGAAACTAACCTTCGATGGGACCGAGCGTGAAACACGCGTAGAAATCAAGAAAACGACCGGAAAACAGCTGTTATTACCCGCGTGTAGAATCGTGGAACAAGAATGAAACTAAAACTTCAACGAAAAGAACGTACAGGCTGTTCCAGTTTTTTTCTTCTAAATTTAACCAGCAAGAGTTGTAACGAAAATACTGCAAGTTGATTTTTACAACTTCTAAAATTTTTTTAAATACGTTTCACCAGATATGCTACCAGATATGGTCATCCTAAAAATTTTCGTCTCGAGTTCGAAATCCTTTGGTATTCGGCAGAGCGGATATTTAATATACGTGGTCAGCCGAGGGCGATGCTTGAAAAAACCATCGATACCAATATTCCCCGTGGTAATGTGCAACGATTCCGCGTATTATTCGGTCGGATGATTCGTAAGATTTATAGTCGGACAGGGGATAAATGTTAAATTTCGCGACGCTTGATTTTGAAGCGGTTTGATGAATCGTGCCTCCAGGCGGGAAAATATTTTCCCGTTCGATCGGGCCGCGACAAATAATCGTGAAAATTGATCCCGCGGGACAGTCTGGACGGAACGAATACCGTAGGAATAATCCGGGGGCTCGAAAAATCCCAGATAAGAACGCGCTCCCACGGTGACGCTAACGCGATTAATCAACCGGCACAATTTCAACCGTCCAGACACTGTCCCCTCAGAATTTCTGTAATCCAATAATAAGCAGAGATTTCCCAAGTTTAATATAAATATTCGTAACGGTACGATTCATTTTCTCTTTTTATCGTTTCATGATAAATACGCTCACACGCACCTCAGAAACAGAGTTCTCGCCATAAATGCATAAAATCTTTATTGATTCATTGTAATTCTCTACTTTATTAATTAATGAAGAAAGTTATTTTTGGTTTTTCACCAGGTTTTGCTGTAACTGAGATAGAAAATGTGTATTTTGCATAAAGATCCGTATTCGAGTTATCATCGGCGGGTAAATGGAGCGTGGAATAATTGAATCGTCGGGTGCGAATTTTATAGGAAACTTCTGGTTCGAGTGGTCGCGGGAATAGAAAGGTAAACAGAGGAGCCAGGAGTCCTCTCTTCTCTCTCTCTCTTCTCTTGTTGTCCGTGGAATCGGTGGAATTAGATGACGGTCAAAGCGATAAGAGGGACAGAGGGAGAGTTAGGTAGCAAGCGAAAAATAGAGAGCGAGGGGATAGAAAGCTTTTCAGAAAGCTGAGTGCTCGGAGAAGCGACATTCAACGGGACATTCATGAACGTAAGCACGGCTCCGTTTGTTTCGAGGCGCAGCGGCGTTTAAATTCCCCGATAAACGGTTTAAACTTTCCAAGATTTAATAGGATGTATCGTCCGTCTGTGGACGTATTATCGTTGAATTAACGGGGAAACACGGTGGAATTAAAGGAGAGAACGAAACACAGAGACGGGTGAGGGTAGGGGGAGACGAAACGGAGGGGTGGGAAATGTTTACCAGGGTAGTCGGAGATCTCCGCTGGGCAGAAAGAATCCCCCGTCCGCTTTAATTCTGTAATTAAAGAGGTAAATGGTAATCCTCGGACGCCCCAATTGTGCTTCTCACGTTCAGAGCACGCCAGTCCCTGACCCGTTTTTCGGCTCGAGTATCTTCAACAGAATTCCCGGCGGGAAGCCGATGTGCAGTCAAGATTTCGGATTTAGTGGATCAAGTGCTTAAAGAGGCGCGCGCGCGCATGACGCCGGAATTGAAAATGGGGGAAAACAAGTAAGTTAGAGCGAGAGAAAACTCGGCGAAATCTGGACGGGAAAAGAGAAATGAGAGAGAGAGAGAGAGAGAGAGAGAGAGAGAGAGAGAGAGAGAGAGAGAGAGAGAGAGCAGGGAGGTGGACCGTGCGCAGGACAAAATAAGCTAAATGCCGCTTTCAATTAAAAAGAATAAGCCCGCGGCTTAATGCTCTCCCCGAAAGATTTCCAGAAATTCAACCCCGGGAATAAAATGTTTTATGAGCACAGTGAATGGGGGCTAGTAGAACTTCCCGAGATTAAAACATAGAATCGTTACAAACTCTCGTTTCAGTTCGTTTTCCCGGTTTTCTTCGATGAAGTTCTTTCCTCGGAGTCCGGCGAAAATTCAAGGGATTCCCGGGAGTGATACAGGAATTACAGGAGGATCCGTTGACGGTTTCCGTTTGATTCTATCCGCTTGCGAGAGGGAACCCGTGTGCAGGATCGGACAAATAAACGGATAACCGGCGCGCAAATCCCGCAGTCGCGGACACGAACCATAATCCGCGGATGCTGAGCATTGTCCGGAAATCCTTTTGCCCATCGAAACCCTATGATGGCCGACACCCTTGACCCGCGCCACTGCTTCCGCAGCAAAGGCACCGATGAGTGACGTAATTTCGTGCACCTTGACACTTGGAGCTCGTGTCAGCACAATGTTCATCTATATTGCTGTTTTGTGAGAAGATAGCTCGCTGACAATGGCCGACGTCGCAGACGTGTCGTGCACATAAGATACGAACACACAGGACAGCTTTGACCGTTTCTTTCGGGTGGCGAGGATTTGTTACCGTGATGCACCATAATATACTAAAGCATGTTTGAATATGCCATAATATACTAAAACGTGTCTGAATGTACCAAAATATCAGACTGCAACAACATTATATTCTCCTAACGTTTGTGCAGCTTCGTATTTCACGAATACTCGTCTAATAATTACTAACAACCATAGGAACCGACAACAGCTGACTGGCAATTCCTTGGAGTGCGAGGACTGTCGAATAAACGCATCCTGTATTACAGTATTCAACGTAGAAAGTGGACCAGATCCGGACAATGTTTATTCAGCCCGTCAGTAGAACAGGTCAATGGTTCTTCGTACCTTTTTCAAGTAGAACTCCTAAGGGGAGGTTGGAAACGTTGCGCGATCGGTCGGCTAGATAAGGGTAGTAGCGGAGTCTGAACAGCTGAATGAAATACCTCGGCGATCGAATGCGCCAACGGGGATAGGTCGAGGCTTCTAGAAACAATTTGAATAAAAGGGTAAATCGACTGCCGCGAGCATTCCGAATTGTCGGCGCCCGGTTCTCGGAATTCTAATTAGAAAAGTCTAATAATCCGAGGGTGTCCGGGGAACCGGTAAAGGTGATTCTCCGGCGCGGAAGTATTCTGTCGACGGAAGGGAAACCGTGGGAAGGGAGGTGTGATTAGGGTCGAAACAAAAGGGAGAGCCACTTGCTCATTTTCACGCTCGTCATTCATCGAAGCACTTTTGTCTGTCGCTTGGGCCGCGCGCGCGAGTCATCAAATCAGTCTAGACTCCCGGGCCGTCTCTCCTTCGTCTCGGGATTATTTGAATGCGCCAGCGAGGAGACGGTACACTCGAATCGTCCCTTAAACGTACTCGATTGCACACGTTTTCACGCGTTCAGCAGCCGCGTCGCACAAAGCCGCGCGAATTTCTCTCTCTTCCGACGCAGCTGCGACTCCGGGACGCTTTGCCGTCACTGGCACAAGTGAAAAGACTACTTTCTCGTGTTTCCTTTCGCTCTATGTTTCAAGGCTGCGTTCTTCTTCGCCGCACTCTTCTCAACCCTTTTTACCCGCTTCTCTCGAACGGATGCATGCTCCGGTTACCTTTCACGCGCGGCCGTGCGCCACTTCGTAACCAGCGCCGTCTACTCGCACGAAAAAGTCGAAGGAAATCTTTCGCTCGGTCTTAAAACGCTCCGCGGTCAACTTGTCGAGTAATCGGATTTTATACGTTTTATATTCATTTTTTTACGAGTCCTATAGTTTTGTCGCGTGGTGTACTCTTTTCCCTGACAGATATGCAGAGTTCCCGAAATCATCGCACGAATTCAGCTTCAACGAGCTCGCGATCCGATTTGGCCCGGTTCCAGCAAGTTCGATTCCAACTACTGATGGTCCTCATGATCGCCCGAAGGTTGCTGCACCGAGTAGAGAATAGGCAACCGTAGAAAAGTTGGCAAGCAGACGCAACCATCAGACGCCTCCCTTTTGTCGTGTTGATTGCCAGTGTCAGCTTGTCGCCAGCTAGCCGACGGAACTCTATTACGCGTGATATATCGACGGTTTCTCCGTTCATCGGTGTCACTTTAACAAAATTCCCACCTTTCCTCGCAGTCTGGGTACAACTTGTCTCGTTCCACTTGTTGCAACTTTTATAATTTTCCATTTTCATTTTCATGAATCTTCTACCGCCGTGTTCGTCTCGTTTTTCTAAGTAAAATGACGCCAAACACTATATAGTTACGATCATAATTACTCTTCTTATAAGCGAAGTGTAGAATTCGTGCAACTATACCGTAAGTGTGAATTTTGATGTTCGAATTTAACCTCAGTTTCCCTCTCTTTTTCAATCGTTATTGTCGCTCGACACAGAAGTTTTCACAGTTACGAAGGGAATACTGCACTTAGTTCAGATGACGGAGTTTCGTCTGCGCATCATTATTCTGCTGAAAGTTCCATAAGGCTAACAACTTGACACTTGCGACCGTATTACGTATGCAGGGCTATTCTCGTGAGAGGGCCATCATACGTGTCTGGTCATGTATGTCCCTAATCTACTCGCGCAGAGTCGTCTACGTGCATTCCTTTGCCCCGGTGCTGTGAAGTGTTCTACAGTTCCAAACTAACGGTGTTCGTAAATTTGTCTGATTACATAAGACCATAATCTACTCTCCATGGTGAATCGAATAATCCAATAAGTAAACTTGATCGTACTCTTGCGATGTCCTACTTTACTTCGGCGAATGATTGTCTCGACTGGCCATTGTCTGCTTCAACGCACCCTCGTGCCGCCAGAATTTTCCATCGACTGAAAACTCTCGCGAGGCTTATGTACAAATGACAGACACGAAACATCGGTAACGGAATTTCGAGAACTATAATTTCACGTCCATAATCGTATCGAATAGGATTCTCCTTCTCGAAACTAATGACGCTGAACTTTTGTTCGATCGAACAAACCCGGAATCTACTTCGTGGATTATCCAATAACGTTTAAATAATATCATTGACAGCTGCGTCCAAATAACGCACGCGGGAGTTTCATAGGATTAACCTCGCGGAATTCATATAATTAGATTTGTCTGAACATGCGCTCGCCTATTCTACCTATTCCATACAATGTCGCCTGATTAGATGCCTTAATTACAATGCCGCACAGTGTTCTACCGGTTGAAACTAACAATGGCCATACATCCGTTTGATTAAATAAGCTCTCAGGTTACTTCGTGACTAATTCGGTAACGCCGAAATAACGCCATTGATACCTGCGTCCCAATGATATATTATACGTGGCACAATACTCCCGGGCAATTGTACTTATCCAACGGTAGACGTAATAATTAAACTTGCATCATACGGGCCACAGGACAAAGTACAGTCAAGTGTCTCGGATCAGTTACTCTTAGAGCAAATGCTATTACGAATCATTCTATTCGGAAAAACGACATTCACGAAGATATTTAATTTTCTAGCACGTAGCCTGTATAACATTCGTGTACTTAACCTAATGAAACCAGTCATGCCTATACGTTCGTCGAATTAAATAAACTCTCGATCTATTTCACGGTTAACCTAATAATGCTTGAATAACACCAGAACCGACATAAAAGCCGTACCGGTTCCCGTCTCGCGAACGGAATTACTTTTCCCGCTGGGCGAAAAACGTCGAAGGTTGCCGAGCGAAAAGCCCGTCGTCGGGGGAAAGGTATGCGGCAGTCGTAATTACAACCGGCACTATATCATCGTTATAACGTGCCACGCCGACTTGCTGCCCCCTCAATTTCGCCTTCTCTTTCCCTCCAAGTCGTTAGCACATTCTTGGCCGCCGCAGTGCAGAATTTCCTGCTGATACCGGCGAAAAAGCTTCATATTCGGGCTTAACGCCCGCTTTACTGCTCGACCAACCACCAGTCCGGGACAGTGCCACCCTCCCCCTCGACAACGACGTTCCGTCGGCCTCTTCAAATTGCCTTTCGAATTTTTTAACTCGAACTTAAGAACGATGTCAAATCACATGGGTACCCTGATCCGCAACCAAACTGTATTAGTTGCGACATCTGTTAGCGAATGGCAGAAACTTATTCGAGTGCTTAATGACTCGAGGGTGCCTGTACAAAAAACTGTGGGGTAACGTGATCCGAGAAACGACAGGAACCACTTCCTAGCCGCTGCCGTTTCTTGGGACAAAACAGTATTACCATCCCTAACTATTTTACCGACAGAGTCCCCGCTAAAAATTGCTGTACCATTGTTATCCAATCAGTTACTAAACATTTAACTATTGCATGGGGGATTATATCAGTTTCATGTTCATAAAATGAAAAGAATCGTATAGAATGTTTTAGGTAAGAAGAAACGTTTAATTTCCGAATTAAAATAGCTCCGAGTACGAAGGGTTGAAAGAAGAAAACTTTTTCAAGATTGGACCATACGACTGGCACTTTCCGATAGGATTTTTCCAGAGAGACCCATACCACCGAACCGCCTAATGTTCCGACCCGAAGATTCTGCTTGTTCCGGTTCGAACAGCATGATCCCAGGTCCGCGGTAATGAGCTGCGATAAATTCGCTAGGCCATTGTAACGACCGGACAACAAGCGGAACCGGTCTCGTTGCTAATGGCTTAGCTCGTAGAAATATGGCGCGATGAATCGACGCGGCCCCGGCCGGTAGAAACAGAAATACTATGGAGACGAGGACAATTAGAGGGACGGGACCGTCTGGTCCAGCTGATCGATTGCTGACGCCGCGAAATTGCTTTTGCCCGTGCACCGGCGCCGAAATGTGATTGGAATTCGATTAACCGTTCGTTGTTCCGCCGGCCAAGACGCTCCGGGGACGATTGAATTCATCTTCGAGTCGCTTTAACACTGATTTCCTCGGCAATTCCCCCGATCGACCCGCGCACAGCCTATAGCCGCTCTTAATTGACTATGCTACGCCGATGAAAAGAGCTCGCGATAACAGGTGTTCCGAGCCGCTTTCAACGTTAAATCTGATCGTGGTTAGGCCTGGAACGAGGTAGGCGTACGATTAGCCGCGATCGATGGACTGTACACGGTATAGCTAGAGCCACGGTCGGGACAAGAAACGCCTAAGTCTCGACAAAGTGAATAGCCAATGTCGATCGCACGCTGTCGTCAGCGTGTATAGACCACGGAATAATTCAACGCTTGTGCATGAAGGGCTGTTAGTTGGGCACTTACTGGCAAAGGCGACGCATCCCCACGCAAAAAGCTCGGCCGCTTGTTGCACTTGTCGAATGTAGCCGCTTAGAAGGCATTTAATACCGTTCCTTCCCTCTGAAAAAGCTGAGTCCATTTATTATGGAATAACTGGGAGAAAGTTATGGAAAAGACTTTGAATAAAAAATATCCCCTATTTTCCTATCCAAACAGGGGGCTTCTATTTGCCCATCAGAACGGTGGAATTTTAGATTCGAAATTCAGAGTCCGGTCAAAGTTACAAGCTAGCCCGAAGAACACGAGCATAAATTCCAGCCGACCTAAAAGGCACCATGAGGGCTTCTTTATTAAGTCCAATATCATTCTGCACTCGGTGGTAGAGGCTGAGGTCGACCAGAAGTTTCCCCGGGCGCGGGGATGGGTGGACGTTAATTGGACGTACGCGAAATTAATGAAAGCGGGGGAGTTTGAAGTCAGCGCGACGCAAAAGAACGTCCCCACAGGTGGGTGCAACAACGTACCTCCATTTCCCGCTACGTCTAGCGGCTCGCAATAATTATGGCAGTCGTGTAATCGCGTTCCTCGCTTCGTGTCATCCCTCTTTTTCGTCCCCCTTTGCTCCCCAAGCAACCCCCTCTATAAAAGGGTTGCTTCGCGGCCGTTGGAAGATAGGTGGCGGCGGGACGGGTTTTAGTCCGGGAGAATATTAAAGTTTGCTCATTAACCGCTGATGCATTGCCCTTGCCCACCCTCAACCGCCCGCCCTAACGGCCAACGACACGATGCTCCAAGAAGGGGGCGGGCAGCTTCCTTCGGTAAGGTTAAAAAACGTTCCAGCCCGTCAGATCGCGTTTTCGAAAAGGGAGATCCTCTCCGTGGTTTAATTAACCCTTCCAAACCGAAGCGCGTCGGATGCTCGAGCATCTCAATAATGTTCTTTTTTGTTAGTAATATTATTTAAAGTCCCTTACGTTTCTTTTTCAATCGCGAATAAAGTAATTAAATTTCAAGTAATGAAAATTGCTGTTGCTATCGAAGGTTCCATTAAAAAATTAAATTTTATTATATAATTTTTAGAAATTATATAACGATCACCGGTCGGTGATGTGTTCAAAATTACTGGACGCACTGTGTACAGTGTCTTGGGGAACTCTGGCCTCGATTATGTTCCCAGGGCCAAGAACCTACCCGAAGGAAACCACGCATCAGCGGCTGGCTTGAATTAGCGCAACAAGTAGCAAATCGAAAGGGAATTAAGCCGCGAACCGCGGCGTGCGCTTTGTTCGAGGGTTCCGAGTCCGTTCACGAACCTGGCGGGGAAGAATACGTCCGCGGAATCCAGAATGCGAGCCAGGATTCGAGACACGGCCACGGCATAATTCAGTATCGAGAAGTTTCGCCCCCCGACGCGGCGCACACGGCTCCTGCATACGGCCAAGGGACCCATGGTCCTGTGGATGCCCCAACACCCTCCGTGATTACTTTGTCCGGGTCGCAGGAAGTATTACACAGGCTGAAACACTGTTTACATCGACCGGCACGCCCCTCGAATCCTTTGACGGTGCCGGATAACCGTTCTCGTCCTTTGTGCTCCTCGCCTGTTGTAATTCGGCCGTATTTGCGAAAAAGGAAAGGGACCAAAGGGACACAGTTATGTCTCGATAGATGTGAAAGAGACGTGCACGATATTTTCGAAAATTCCCTGCTGTTCTACCTCTGAGAGGCCTTCGAGCTCGATCGATGAAAATACGTAACGTGATACCGGATCAGATATGTCCGCGAGACAATAATACCGCACTGACATAACTTTGTTGTTTTTAATTCATTTCACGTGGAAACTCTGAAAACATTTTTCTAACATTTTTCCGAGTGAAATGAGATCAAACGCGGCGTAGTTCGGAGCATATTTACATTGTTTAATGTTCTGTGTCCTATAACAACAACCAGTAAAATCTACATTTTTATAATTTTATAACGACTGTTCATGTACAAGTAATGTAGCACACCATTAATACTAGCCAGTGTTCAGTCAGACTGAAGTGCTTTCACCGCATTCTGCCAAATAAATTCGCGTTATTCCGACTGTGCATTGCGATGTAAATTCTCGTGCCCTAACATTAAAGGTACAGACACATTACTATCGCATCAAGTGTAATCACGCGCCATCATTTAAGAGTATTAAATACTAAGTAGTAAAACCGACTAATTAGATAGACACTTGCAACCATTTCAGCTCGTCGCGTGTAGCTCCGTGCGAAAGTTAAATTATACGTTGAACAGCTCCATTAAATTTGCCTGTAAGTAGCGCGGCCCGATAATTAGTCGAACTTCGTATCTCATTAGAATTTGTAATGCACTGGTTGTTCCGCAGCTGTTTTCGGTATTATTTTATAATTTAATTAGAACGTTACCGAGAGTCCATTACCAGCCATTAGAGGGGAATTCCTGTGTTGCGGCTCTAAAAACAAATGATTTTTACAAAAAATTTTCCTGGTGCTAATGGTGTACGAACGAGTTAATGTCAGAATGTAAAAGGATTCCTTTAATTACGGTTTTTAATATTTATTGTAACTGCCGAAAAGTAATATTGATTTCAAAGGTATAATACAGTTGTCTGTCATGGGTTCGCAGCGCATTTCCAGTTGAAGGGTTGGAAGAAAACAATTTCGGTCGTCACGCACGAGGAAAAGTGTGGGATTTCTCGACTATAGCGAGATATCTGGAAGGGTCGTAGCGCGACTAATGCGACCGGCACACTTCCGAGGTATCATAACGGGCTACACTCCCTACGTGGCCACAAAATCTGCTCAGTTCTCGTTTATGGAACGACGGGAACGCGTTTAGAGGAGCGATAGAGGGTCGGCGAACGGTGCGGGGCTTAATTACGCGCTACCTGGATCTACGCGTCCGGTAAATTGCTATTAGCGGTTTCGGGGGATGCGCTGGAATTGTCTCAGGTATCTTTGTGTCGTTCCGAAAAATTGCTCGGCCGGCAGTGATGTTAAATTCTCCGTGGCCGCGACAAATTGCGCGACTACTTGATACCACAATTCTTGTCCCAGCAGTTTTTCGTTCGCCGCTACCCCCGACGGGAATTGTTCCTGGTAAATGTAAATCCACTGGCGGAATTAACAATAAACCTGCCCGAGTTCAAAACATACAAACGTGAAACGCCTTATAGAAGTTTGAAGATTGAATTTACTTGATCTTTGCACGGTTTAATATGCGATATGTGCTTAAATAAAAATTTCAGTATTTTATCATTTAATATATTATATTTGGTCACCATACGACGTTCATCTTAAACCAGAGCTTTATCTAAAATGTTAAAAAATTCGAATGTATTATTGCGTGGTTGAATTAAACCGAGACACCCTGTGAATATGTTCATTTGTCCCCTTTATCAATGACAGAATTCGCGAGCCACGGGACCAACGAATGCGCTGATTTATTATCGAATTAACCTATTCATTTGACCACTGCCCATGCGGAATTCCTATACGCCGGTGTTACGCTGGATGAAATTCCTAACATTATACAGGCGTTTGATTGAAAAATGTTTACAACGTTTACGAAAGAATTCCGTGAATATTAGTAGGGAATAATTTCACTAATCCGAATCATAAACTCGCAATCACGACGGTGGGCAGCAATTAATTGAATTCCCTCTGGCGTTTACCTAATATCCTGTCGATGCGATACACCGGAAAACACATAAAATTCTGTTACGCGCATTCCGCTGGAATGCTGGAAAACTTTGTAATTCCAACACCGGGCACCACGAATAATCACATGAACGCCAGAGGTATAATTCGCCGCTGGAATTCGTAATCAACTTCGAGTTGCAATTTTACAATCCATAAGAACTGGAATACAAAGAGTTACTACTTTCACGGGAGCGAGTAGTAGAGGTCGATGCTTGATCAGCCGAATATTAAAATCACTTCTAGTTTCCCAGAGGACACTTTTCCCCGTTTTCATTGTTTCCACAGCAAGCTGTAACTGGTGTTTCCGTTTCTTTGACAATAATGTTTTACTTGTAATTATTGAGCAGTAACACATTCGTTCGCTTGCGAATACAAATGCGTTTGAATTTTAATGACTTAATTGCGAATCATTATAAATGTACACCACTGTGATTAAAACGAGACCACATCCCCTCGAAAATTATGCAGTTGATTGAAAATAATTTTGTACTTGTTAATTAATGGTTATAATTTTTTGTGCAATTATGCTACTGGTGTGCCGACACGACCAACTTTATTATCGCCTGGCAGCATACGTGTGTTACGGATTTGTGCATATATTTTAAAAAATAAAAAAGATTTGATGACGAAAAGTCGTTCCATCAAAATATGGTTACGTGCATTCGTTTCATCTGGCTTCCGGAATTTCTTTTTTATCGCGACTGCACGGGCACGTCGCAAACGAAGAAGTAGAAGCCGACCTTTCGAGATTGGCAACTTCATTCGACTGCTTTGCGAGTTCAAGATTTCTTATCAGCTCAAGTGGGACCCTTGCTACGTAGACTTCGCGCACAAACCCTCTCCCCATACTTCGCTCCCGACTATAAACCCATTTCCCTCGTCGCCGGATGTCGAAATCCATTTCGCTGTGCACGGCACCCTGTCGTTCCGAAGTATTACACACCGTTGCGCGTCCGCGCGACGACCTCGAAACTTTCTTACGGCGAGCTTCTAATATTCTTTTTCACGGCGAATCGAATTTTCACTTGCAAATCGGGGCTCGCGCTGCTCCCCTCGTAAAAAGAACCTACCCTCTCCCCATTTTCACGAAGTCCAACATACGAAATTGTCCCCATCCCAGGCGACCAAACATCGATGTGACACGAGGGGACATCTGTTGCCTGACAGCGACATTTATTATGTAATAGGGGTTGTTCCAAAAGTTCCCAGCTACCGTATAGTAACACCTCTTAAGGTTCTTTATTTCTATCGCATTAAAAATATTCTAAACTCTTCCGAGAACCTTCCGGAAAGATTTCCGAAGCCTGACGAATTAAATTAAGGCTCACCATGTTGTATATTTAAGAATATTGTAATAGATCTCAGAACATCTCGTTAAAAATATTCTGAACTTTTTCGATGCCTGACATGTCTGATTAAAGACTGTGTTGTACTACTCGCACCCATTTTCCCGCAAGATTTACTAGCGCCACGGCTTTAAATTGCGGTTGAACGCGTAGTAAATCTTAGAATAACGCAAAGTTGACATCCGGAGCGTATCCGCAAAACATCAGGTTCGCTATCATTCCCGACGGGAAGAGGGAAGCAGTAATGGATGTTCGCGACAGGCGGCCGATATTCCCAAGATGATCGCCGGCGATCAATGGCGTTATCTATAATAACGATTTACGTTTTCCTTCCAGGAATCCGAACGTGATCGATCACCATAGCCGAAACGACACACTTTTGCCCGCCAGCCGAGAGAAAAGCAAATTCCGCAGCCTGACCTGGGAACAATACGATCCGGTGCATCAGAAGTACCTGGAAATCGGTGAGTGACCACAACGAACTCCTCAGTCACCCTTAATTTTTGACACGAATTAAAAGTGCGTGGCGTTCATTACTATTCGACTAATCTTTCATAAAACAGCTAATGAAAAGACGAATTCGAAACGACCTTCGGAAGAATTATTCTTCAAAAAGCATAGCTTTTTTAACCTTTTTCTCCCGACTCGTTTCGATTTCGGAGGCGCTCTGTAGAGGGTGTTAAAACGAATTTTCAGCAGGCTGAATTGATGACGTTAGAAAGCGATTTGATAGGAAGGAAACGCGTTTCAATAATTTCTCTTGATTCTTCGGCGTGAATGTTCGCCGCGAGGCGAGCGCCGAGCCAGTAGACGATTCTAAAGAACTCATTAAACGAATCCTCGAAGCTATTTATAAGCCTGGTTGAACCCCTCGCCTCAATTACACTTGGCTGGATATCCTTTTTATTTCCATTAGTCCGCTACATTTTTACGCGGCGGCCGCGCCGCGCCGCTCGTTCCTTTTTCCCCTACTTCAGATGGGATACGCGGCGCATCAAGAGAATCGCCGTCATGAAACACTCCTAATTAGCTTAATTAGTGCTCTCACATTGCCTTCAAATGCTAATGGAATTATGCCGGCGTTCGTCGTAACGTTACGTGGCAAAAAAATGCGTGGCGCGGCCGGAGAAAAAAGATGTGAACGAAGAAAAGAGCGGGGAAGAGAGACACGGAGAGAGAAAGAGGGAGAGGCAGGTAAGCGAAAAAAGTACGGGAAATAGAAAGCAAGGGCGAGGAAGAAGGAAGTACCGGCAGGGAAAAAGACCGCAAATTCTTTTTCAGGTCAAAGGGTTCCTTTCACGTCATCTGCCGCACTCAAGAGCTGCTGAAAATAAAAATGACCTCGCGGAAAATCTCCCTCTCCCCCCCCCCTCTCTCTCTCTCCCTCTCGGTTCTTTCGTGGGCCGGACAAGCGAGTCGGCGAGCATAGCATCGTCTCTGCCACGCTACTTCATTTTCCCAGTTTTCTTTCCACGTACGCGCCGCGATGAAACGTGGCCGCCGGGCCTCCCTTGATACCGGCTAATTCGACTCGCACGAAATTATTTCGCGGCGAATTTTTCTCGCGAAATATTCAATGTATGGTCGCTGAAAAAGCCAGACACGCTACTTACAACTATTCTATTAAAATCATTTAACAATAAATAGGACGAATGCAAGGAAAAAGCCAAATTTGTAATATGACTGAATTCCCGATTCAAGAAAACACAAGTGAAAAAAGATTTAATTGTTTCGACCTCTGGTTTCCAAGATGTCTCTATATCCTAAACTATATCCTGAAAATTGAAAATTTTCTTTTGTAACTGTGGATTTTTGAAGTGGAACGTTTCTAGCTTTTATCAGGCATAACGGGCGAACTAGCTATTGTGGGTCGAATCGGTGTTATCAAGGTTGAGATTAATATTACTCCCGACCGATTCGCATATCCTGCCGGTAATAACGGGCTGATGTAATCGTCCTTCGTAGTCCATCGAGGCCGGACGACCGCGATGAAATATTGAGCTGTCAAGTGTGTGCCAGAGGTCTATGATACTTGAGTGGACCAGAAACCTAACGTATCAGACGATCGTTTCACTAATGAGTGATCAATAGCCGCGCATAATCGCGCCGAATGCTGCTTAACCGCACGCTCGGCCGCACTATCAGCCGGCTCCTATGGCGCGTAATTTATTATTATCGTTAGCCCTGTCCCTCGAAATTCATTAGGCGCTAATTAACTCACCCGCTATTAACGATATTATCGAATTTCGCGAGGACCGTTAACGAGTGTCCTGGGACCCAACTGACACCAATTACTGCCTACACTTCCGTATCGTTATAGTTTCAGCTTTAGACCGGTTCCGCTTTCAAGAAAAATACTTCAAAGTCCGCCAGGATTATCCCAATTATTAACCTAATTTCAATCTAATCGAGGATCGTCCAGTTCATCTCGCAATACTCTTCGAAATCAAATCTGCATCAATGGTTCTTCCCCTAATTTTTCAATTAATTTAGCATATTGCGATAATGTGTAATTTAGATATTCATCTGTGATAGGACAGGGAGTGGTTTCATATGTAGATAAAAAAAATCGAAGAACAAGGAATAAAAGTCAGAGAGCAGTGCTATAGTATCTGCTGGAAGTGGAATTGATTGTTCATGATCAGACGATTCCTGTAAAATATCACGCGGGTTCACGTATCCTACACTTTTGTCCGTGACTGTATCGCATCAGCCCTTCAGTTCCCTGGGACGTGTCTCGAAAGAAGATAGAAGAATGGAAAAAGATTGTCGACGGTTTTCAAGCTATTCGAATGGTACAGGCTACCTGAGGGATCGGTGGGCGCGGCACAACACAGGTAAAAGTCGAACAGACATACCGGAACACGTTCGCCGCGCCACCATTTCTCAGAAGACGGTGAAAAATCACGGCGGAACGATGCCCGCATTCCGCCCCGAATCGTCGGCGGCTCCTCGCCATGATTCAAGAAAAAAAGAATCGTGGAAATAGACCGGATGCGGAGCGAGCGCCTCGTGATTAATTTTTTTCCCTTTGTCTCCCTTATCTGACCGAATGGCCCCGGGCTATTCGCGCGCCTCGTCGCGAGCTTCTTCACGGTACGAAAGAACTTTTTCCTGTGCATCGAAACCGTCTAAAGACCACAGAACAGTAGTGAAAATTGTGCACATTTTCGGGGAATGACCGAAACTGGTCGAGAACGATATACAGTACGACACCCGTTATTTAAATACCTTGAATATCTAAACTTCACCTGAGGAAATCAGACATTTTCCACGTTTTTTAACGAAATCCTGTAGATTTTGACGAGAAAATGTCGAAAATCGAAGTTTCAATCTCAGGAATCCACTGGTTAAAAACTTATGCAAGTTTAAAGTTGGCCAACTTGCATAACTTTTGAACTAGTGAATTCCTAAGCTTAAAACTTTGATTTTAGACACTTTCTCGTGAAAAAATCTACAGATTTATATAAATAAAAGTTAAAAATTTCTGGTTTCACCTAAAATTATGTTTTATGATGGTTCCATTATGCGAATACCTGTTATTTAACGATTCTATTATGCAAACTCCTGTTATTTGTCGATTCTATTGTATGAGCTCCTGTAGCGTGACGAGAATTTGATTGTATTTTGGTCGCGTTCCCGTAAATTGATTTACGGTGAATGCAAACGCTTCTTCAGGGGTATAATTGCGCGTAACTCACGATCATCCGTTAACTTCGACCTAAACACATCCTGCTTCGCCATCGATTAGGACCCTTGCTTCTCGAGCACTGCAGCAGGATCAACCGCAGGACTAAAACAACGCTAGACCGTCATAATTTACTTGTAGTACACGTCTCGGCCGTTTTCCATCTTCTGTAGTCACCGCACGTAGGCAAACTCCCTTAACCATTCGAACAAACTTCCTCGGCTTCGCGAAATAATTTTATCCGCAACTAAACGCGACGATCGACCGGCTTCTTCGAGATTTTCTACGAACGAATCTACCGAAAATTTACCGTAGAATTTGGACCGTTCAAAGTCGCTATGTTCATCACTGTTCCCAAACTGTTTTTCAGCGTGGAGGTTGGGTACACTGATAAATACCCTAGAATCAGAGGTTCTGGTACCCCCTTAAGACTTTTAGAGGCCCTTGGCATCTGAAAAGACTTTGGGGCCACTCGCCATCCAGGACTCATTCAAGATTTTAACATATATAGTAACTTTTACTACTTAAAATACTAGAGTACATTAATAGAACTACTCAATTGATGGCGATTTGTAGACTAATATACTAATCGCATACTTTCGCAAACCAGCGTAACATCAGCCCTTCAGTGTCACCGGTCTCCTACGAACGTTTCCACAAGCAGTTTGTCAGCCAGTGTCGTTCAGCATTCGGAGGCGGTCGGGCACAAACACGGTGCAACGGTGGTGCAGTTTCCGGTTCCTCGTGGCGGAGGTGTCGTGCACGCGATCGCGTAATGGGGCTGTCGTGTGCCACAGCTGTGACGCGGCCTGAGTTCGGCTATTCGCGAACTACACGCGAACGCGTTTACCACATCTGTACAATCTACATCCTCCGCGGAGTTCTCTCCGCCCACGCGCGGCGTCTTACCGTCCGCGACAATTTTCTTTTTTTTTGAAATCTTAGACAAAATTTATTACGTCCTTGGATATAAATGTACAAATATACGGAAAGAAAGAAAACAGTATATACGTAACGAGAGTAGGACCCTACTGTCGAGGCCATCGATTTGTACAACGTGTCCCTCTCTAGCTTCCAAATAATGTAAAAAAGTATACAGCTATGTATCTAAAAAATTCAAGTTCAAGTAAGAGAAACATTGAAGGTGACGAACGTCGTCGACCCTCTCTGTATAGGTGGTATTCGTAATTTCGTCAACAAACCAGGGAGGAACGAAAAGATCCTAGCGTCAGCTGCCGGGCGACATTATCATTCCGCATATTCGTTTGCAAATTAAATTACCCGAATATCGGGGGCTGAACGAAAACAGTGTACATCGCCGAGCAAAAGCATGGAATATGTATAGAACGTTTTCAGCGTATTTCACGAAAGGAATAGCAAAAGAGTGCCGGCGGCACGTGTGCGCCACGGCATATGTAAAGCTCTCATTGGTATTTTTCCACGGCACGCCCGGTCGGTCAAAGTAGATCGGAAATTTACCATGGCGCGGTCGTAAATATCGAGGAAAATAATTCAGCCCGCGATACCGTAACCACCCGCCCCTAGATGAATACACTGTGACAAAAATAACTCGCGGACCCTGCCCCTGCTTTTCACTACACGCATATTCAAATCCTACAAAAGGCGAAAAAACCGAAACCGATAAATTCGCAGGCCAATACCCGATTGGTAGGTTCTGATTCGAAGCCGTGAAACATTTCTGTAGGATTTTATAGTTTAATGGAGATTTATGTATTCGTTCCAATTTATCCAGCGCGTCAATGTCTCACCGAAGCTTCCTTTGATATATTTGGTATATTTTTCGGATAAAAATGAGACCATAAAAATACGACGCAATAGAAAACAGGTTCGAGTTCGTTATTGCGTCTTATTATGTCACATGCAGAAATATATTATTGTTCTGTACGTAGAACGTATATCAAACTATTTAGCTGGCAGGCTATTTTATCATCAGCTTTCCGGGTGTATTCTCGAACGGGACCGGAGAATGTTTAATAAAAGCCCTATTATAAATTGACGTCGTTCAACGACGGGAATCTGTATCGGTGCTCGTGTTAGCCGTTATCGTTAATCCGACTTCGATACCATGCTCCGATACTGAAGCCGCAGGCGTGATCGATCAACCTGATAAAGCGTCCGTTCATAATTCGCGCTAGCCGAGTGTCGTCGTTTCGCTAGTCACCGGCCTAGAAATTTTCCGACCTCGAAATCTGCCAGACGATCTCACCCAGTGACAAACATAAACTAACCCATCCGTGATGGCCAATAAACTATTACACCAATCATTTAGCTCTGGATTGGTGACAGGAGAATCGACCTGCTGTGATCGTACAGCCAGTGATTTCGGATTTCGCTAATTGAATATATTTTCCAGGCACGCAACAAACAATTACCGACAAAACTTTGGATGAAATCTATGTAAAAAAATTGTGTAAATTAACGGTGCTTTCGATAAGAAGTCGATATCGTTGATATAACCAAAAATTTCATGAAAATAATCAAACTGAAAAATTGAATTATGGCCAGGTTTTCGCGCACGCTGGACCACTGCGGTGGATTCCTAAGATTAGCGAACTCTGTGTTCTGCGCTATTAAACTGGCCGAATCTGCTCGAATTCCCAAGTTAATCGCGGAAACGGAATCCGAGTTGTGTGGCGAGGGTTTCCGCCCCTGCGCGTTGCAATTCGCTGGTTGGCCCCTCGTTTCGGTTGGCTGTCATAATCGTAAAAGACGCGGGGGTAACGTCTCGCCCGTTCTCTCGCTATAAATACGTACGTTTACTTTCGCGTGAATAGAGAAACGACGAGATCATGAACCGGTGAACCGCTCCGTGCGCGGGTTATTGGAAGAGAACCGACGCGGACGCAGTCGATCCATCGTTCCGTAGTTCCCGCGAACAACTGGTGGACGTGGGTCGTGACCCGACGGCTGCTGCAACGCCCGGAAAAGGAAAAAGAGCTTGAGACTGAGCCATTATGGCGGAAGTTGCCGGCGAAACGGCGCAAAGGTTCGTTAAATGCGACTTCAACTGCGAGCAGCTATCCTGCAACATTTTCCTTCGGCTTCCCCCGGGGGCTGCTGCCCGCGAAGTGAGAGAACGCCTCGGGAACGCCGGCACAGGAAACGCCGGAAGTCGATAATCGCTTGTCATGAATCCGAAATTACACGGGGATATTCTGCCACGGTACATTTAGGGGGAATGCAATTTAAGGGGATAATACCAGCCCCGTCCAGAAACTACAGATAGGAAAAGATTCTAGCGCGTCTCGGATATATATTGCGCTTCGAATCACTATGTTTCGTCGAACCGTTTCCGCAGTACGTTCGCGAAGTCACGAAGACTTTATGGCAGAAAATAAGACGTGCGGTCAGGGTCAGATTAAGATCCCCTCTATGCTATTCCGATGAAAAATTGTTAAATCAATTTTCACCCCAATTTTGAAATTTAGTGGGTCTTGTAAAGACTCGAAGAATTTCCGCGGTTCACCGATCGAATATTTATAGTTCAAGATAATGCTATTTGTGCGTACCGCCTTTTATGCGACACTTCCTTCGATACAGAAAAGCTGCGGTAGTAAAAGCGAATGCGAATACCATAACGCTATCGTTGTCACAGAGGAGCGGCGATAGTAAAAGTGAATGTTAAAAAAAAATATGTTCTCGCTAAAAAAGAAAAATCGCAATACTGAAAGTCAATACGCAATAAATATGCTATGCTGACAGAAGCCCCATAGCAGTAGAAATCAATGAATTTGAATAGGGTAGTATTTCCGTGCGGTTACACTTTGTCGTCTTTTTTATAGTTGCATAGTCAAACAAGGTGTGAACGAAACAAGATAACGGTGCACAAAAATTTGTTGAATTTCGCTGCTTGTAAAAGAGAGCGAGATAAAAAGATAAACCATGTTTGCTGTTTTGTACACTGACTTGAAACAGTGCAAGGTAAAATGGTGTTTGAAATTATGGAAAATTGTCAGATTATCGACTCCGACCCCATTCAGAAGGATCATACCCATCGCTACTTTTTACTCGAACTGTACCCAGCTCTGTCAACGCGTCTCTGTAATTCTTTGAACAGTTAATAAAGTTTCATTATTGCAGTTCCAGAGAAAAACGAACTCCCCATTAACGATTAAAACGAATTAATCCAAGCATAGGAATGGTCTCGAAAGTTCATCTCTGATTTGTCTTCCCTCTGGTTATTTGCTATTCCATTTAGTATCCAATTTCATGTTCGTATCTCGGATCGCCGCGTTATCAGCCGAATTTGTTTAATACGATCCGAAAGTAAACGACGAGCGGGAAACGACCGAGCGTAGCTAGCGGAGTTTAAATTAGTTTTTCACCGACAAACACGCACAATATTGTTTAACGTAATCAAAGTTTCAGCAGATTTGTTTCCTCGACGACGGACGGGTTTAATTTATGCGATTAAACAAGCCATATGGCGAGCGGAAAATTCGTGCGGAAGTTCTGCTGGAAAGTTCAATATTGTTTTCGACGTACCGTCGGGATCGGTTCCATTTCACTTGCTAAGCAGTTCTCCGAATCGATGTTTACAATGTTCCGTTGATTTTTATTAGGCCAACGCAAATAAAATATTTTCCCAACTAAAACGTTTGTCTTGTTTCTCCTGAACATTATAGCTTCCACGTACGTTTGCCAACTTTCCCAGTATGTGTCTTACGGTACAAAATATTGATACTGTGATTCAGATATGTTTTAATTCGATTAAATGTTTGGTGCAATTTTTAGAAAAGTTTTAAACAATTATTGAAATGATAAAGAAATAGTAATGAACACTATTCGTTCTGTCGTTTATTAGTAAACGGCAAAAGCTGACTAAGAAGTAGGAAGGGTTGATAAGAATTTCGATCGGTTCACGAGAGCTTCCCTAATACCTGAACCATCGACGAAACTGGGAACTGCAATCGTGTTGAATTAACGTAGAAGGTCTCATTTCGATTTCGGAGCCGTTTATTTTCCAGTGTTTCGTGGTGCGCGTGGGGGTTTAACGTCCCGGGTAGCCAACAACTACTCCAACTTCGCTGCGTAAGAGTAAAGGTAAAGCCTGTGGAACGATGAGCAGCCATGCTCGACTCCGTCTAAGTTCTTCGCTGATGCAGTCGGGCTATCAAGTTCGAATCTGAGCAAACGTAACGTCGTTGTTAAGTTCCGGGGAAAAGGCTTTCAATTAAACATCCAGCAGCTACTTTGGAACTGCGTAAGACGGCAATTTTCAATCCTACTTTGAGAAACGTCTTATGGGAATAAAATATTTTTATTTTGACAATCTACACCGTAAAATCAAATAGATTCAGACACTATTGCACCCAGCTCTGAAACGAACTTTTGCGAAAGCAGATCGCAACGCTATGATTCCGCATAATCCCATCGATCATTGATCACACTAATTAAAATCCTGGAGAAAACCAATTATCCCCTATTCTCTGCAGCTATTCAGTAGCACAGAGCTCAGTAGCATTTCGATCGATCCGATCGAAATCCCGTAACGATAGGGGGTGGAGGTGCAGCGGCGGCGGCGTCAGGCAAAATCTTAAATTCATAATCCGCGTCCGACCAATTGGAATCCGGGTAATAGCCAGTTTTCTCCGTAGAAAAAAACCGATCCGCCAATCGCGGTTATTACGCTGCGCCAGGGCGAGATCGAATCTGGTTCGAGTTTCGCTTTCCCAGCGTTCGTTTTGATCCGACGGCAGATAGATCGAAGGGGCTGGAGCTAACGAGTAGACTGGAGGGCGAAAATGAGAGAAGAAGAGAGCGAGAGAGGAGAAGAGGGTAGGAGCAAGACAGAACTGGAAGGCAGATCGAATCGAAACGCAATCGGGAGACCAGTCGGTTCAAGATAATACGACGCCATTACAATTTGGCTAGAGTCCCCCGCAGTCTGATCCGGTTGTTCGCCGGTGGTACGCGATCGACGCTGGCCGTCGTAATGTGCCCAAGTTCCCACGTGCATTAGTTCCGTCCCCGTTAAGAGGATGTCTATGTACGAGCCGGTGGCTCCAGTCTATCCAGGAAAGGAACGACTCTGAACCAGTCGTGTAAGGGAATTTGGTTCGCGCGACCGTGTTTGCCCAAGTACCCTGCCACTAGCTCGCCTTCCTAGTTTGCTGCCGCGTCGTTGTTTTCACGGTGGCACCCTGAAAACGGCAGCCACCCGCCGGCCAACTCCAACCGAGATTAGAAACCGAATCCTCAAGTTCTAGACTCTTTCTTTTTTGTGCTCCCACTACTTTAGTGTACAAGATGTTACAAATTATGTAGCGTGGACCGGAAAATTGAAATTGACCGAGGTCAAACATTTTTTCTCATTACATCCTCTAGTATTCGTCGCGAATAACAAGTCTAAAATATAGATTTTTTATCGAAGTGGATCAAACTGTGGCCAACTGTACCGTAGCGATACGAGACCGAATTTAATGTATCACATGTAGGATTACTTAATGGAAACTGCACTTAAAAAGACGTTAAAAAGTTCCGGGAAACTTCGAATCACTCTTGTGAAAGGATACATTTATCTTTGTCTCGGTATCCGCTGACCTATACTACTGAATTTCATCTCGAACGCTCGTTTCTGAAGGAATACTTACAGTCAGCCTCGTAATTGATGGCACGCGTTTCAAGTGACGATAATTCTTTTTTGTAAATGGACCAAACTAATTCAAAATTTTTTTTTTGGCAAGTAACGAAATTTTGAAAAATGTATTTGGCAGATTCTTATAAGTTAATTATGCGATTAATTACGAGATTGATTATATCTGTCCTTGTATGTACTCGATATTTATTGACTTATGCTACTGACATTCCTCTAAACTGTAACATCTTTGTGGAATAATTAATTCTACTGAACTGAATGAATCGTATGTTCAAACCCGAATTTAGAAGGAAGTCGTTACATCTGCGGGATGGTTGGAAATCTCAAGTTCTCATCATCTTTGTTCGCTTGATGAGACGAATTCGCCATAATTGCTGCGATGGAAGTCGAATTACGAGAGTCGAAATTACCTGAAATAATAATTGCATCTGCGCCGCCTGGCGTTTCCGGCGAGCTCTGGTGACGAAATATCGTTTGCCTGACACGTGGTCTTTCACGTTTCCGTTCTGTCGTCTATTTCACGTGCCAGAATCATTTTTTTCCTTCTGCTACGAGTATCCTCGACTTACGCAGTCGTCGAGAACGAATGACTGAAAACGTTCCACCGACTTCGATACATGCCCGCTATTTTTCATCGGCTGGCGGTCAGCTACCGTTTCAATAATTAATATTTACCCAGACTGGTGAATGTCGAAGAATAACAGAAAATTAGAGTGTTATTGAGTCGGGCTCGGTGAAACGTGCTCCTCGAAAATACAATTCCGCCGCGCATTATTTCCGCGCAAATTGATAAACGTTTCGATCATCTCGATTGTCACTATTCTGCTTCTGTTTGCACTCGCATCTCTCGTTCGTATAGCGGCGCACAAAAGAATGAGGCATAATTTTTGTGTTTCACAAATCCGACAGGAAATAATTGCACAGTTTATAAATGAAAATAGTAGGACATGATGGTGAAGAAAATATTGAAAATATCACAGTGCTTTCGGCGTGCATACATGATACTGAAATGGAAATAAGGGAGCTTGCATTTTCTTTGAAAAAACCTGTTTCATCTGTATCACTGGAGATCCGCACCCTGTCGACTCGTAAAAAAGAAATAAAATCGGATTCGGACAATCGAGGTCCTTTTCCTGGGGAGTTGAGAAGCTCCTACATTTATACGGTCCCTCTACCCTTCGTTTATTCGTCTATGGCCGACTCCATGTATCGCAGGACGTCTGGAATTTGTTAACGACGCTTCAAAGATTTGTTCTCTTGATTTACAAAGAGAAACGAAAGCACGTCTCTGTTCCAAGTAAAGATAAGCTTCACTGGCTCTCACGTGCAATTGCACCTTTACGCGGCCCATACGGTTCCTCTTTCTTCTTCTTTTCTTTTTTTTTACGGCGGCGTCCGTTTTACGGTTTCACGTGTCCCGAGACGCTTCGAGCTTTCGGGATCGTACGTCAGCCTTAAAAACGGTGGGAAAAAGGAAAAGTAGAGGCGTCGTCAAAGCTAACGCGGCCCCCGTAAAGTATCAGCGTTACCTCGAGTCCATTTCGCCAAATTATGAGCACCATTCGTCGCTTTAACCGTCACTGTTTCCCGTCTTCTTCGCCTTTCCTCTTGCTGAGGGAGCCACTTTGCTTCCCGTGCGATGGGAGCCGCACTGTAAAAACGTCGTGTGATGCATCGAGAGTCTTTAACGGGATGATAAAGTTCCTCGCGAGTCGGCTAAATGATAAAACGCGGGAGCCGGTGAAGGTGAAGTGGACGGATCGTATCGTTTTCCAGTGAACGGTGGATTCGTGTCTGCTAATTATTGTGGAAATCGAGCCATTCCAGGAAATATTTCTATTCGAATCGTGGCTGCACTCTGGCACAAAAAGATACGGCGTCTTGCAATTCTTAACGGTCTGCAGTAAAAACTAGCAGCAAAAACAGGTAGTACGAGTCAACGATAAGTCAGACATGTACTTTTAAAACGTTTCTTCCGTTATGCTGTTCTGTAAATGAAAAAATGTTTTATGCCATAACTTTGGCATGAAAACGTCACTTGTACCGTGTACAGTAGAGTCGGTTCGGATAATTCTACTTCGTGTTTGGTCTGATTATAATCAGCAAAATGTCGCCAAAATGTGTCATAAATAAATAATCGAGTTTCCAGAAAACTGTACAACAGTGTATGATCCTTACTAAAAGTTGTTTCAACTTTCGCTATTAACGAGGCGCATCGACAGTGAAATATCGGTAAACCGAAAGGGCGTTTACTGCAAAAGGGAAAGCCAGCGAATCTTCGGCTTTCTCGTCACGAATGTCGTTGAAATAGTGCCGCGTCGACACAGAAGAACATGGACAGGGGAAAAAATAGTGAGGACGATAGAGAGAACGGAAGCTATTGGCTATGGAAGAACGTTGTTAGAATTTACGTATCACTTGCCGCGATACATCAGCTCGGCCGAATGCATCGTGGATGCGCGAGAACATGGCAGAGAGGTGGGCTGGCCTATTTCGTGGAAGAGAGATCGGCTGCATGTGCAACGGATGGAGACGTGGCAGGATAAAGCGTACGTAGGAGAGCACGTAGTAATTCACCGGTGCACGTATGCGTGGCCTAAGTGATACTACGTGACGATTTATGTTGCTGCACACGCGCGCTTCATGCTCGGTAATGCCCGCGCATCGTTCCGCCGTTGTACGCGCAAATCGGCGTGATAAAACTGCGCGAAATCCCGGAAGAAAAGCGAGAGGAACCGTGAAAATCAACCCCTCTCCCTTTCCTGCTCGCGTCCACCTGATCACGCGGTGACTTCACGCGAGCTTCATCGACCGGAGAGTTAAACATTCTTCTCTTCCGCAACTGTTGTAATTTCCAATTAGTAGACTGCGGAGTTGTTTGCAAATTTAAACTGAATTTCGCTCGCGGATAAAAAATTTTCATTGCAATATATTTTCACATGGCCTTCGAAAGATTTTGAGTTCCGAAGGCGATCACTCTGTCGAGGAGAATCGTGCAGAAATAATGAAGACTTAGCGCTGATAAGCTCCGAATGGAGGACTTTCGGCGACAAGATTGTGAAAGTTTGAAGATGTCCGACGAGAAATCCGAGAACGGTTGACACGTGAAAACGTCTGATGGGCACCGAGCGACAATCCGCTAACGACTCATCGGATTAATGAGCCCCCGAACTCCGTCGAAGCGAATTCGAAACGAGGTTGAAAGAAGCTACGGAAAACTAGTGGGAGCGTTTGAGGTACGACCTTCCTTTTCGGACCCTTATCCTCGGGATTAAAGGCGGCGAGGCGGTCGAGACACAGCCGACACTACCACATTGCCAGAGACCATCGTCGGGACGTATAAAGCGTCTAAACAGCGAGAGCAACTTCTCAGCCGTCCGAGTTTCCAAGCCGTCAAAGCTCGAGGGACTTTGCTCTTATTGAGATTAGCCGAGTTGCCGTGGCCGGTAACCGCACTGGATCGGAACGATCGCTAAATCACTGCGTAATATCGAAGGTGACGACGCCTGAATCTGGCTGGCTGGAACCACTTGCGTGGTCGTCCGAGAATGTTAATCGGCTATCGAGTCGACGGAAAGTTCAGCGGAAGAGAAGATTTACCGGTAGCTATTCGTGCCGGCGATCAGCTTTGATTATTCCCGCTAGAGACTTCGAAGTTGTCGATTGTAATGGAACCTGACGCACGCGCGGAATATCGAAATACGATAAATTATTAGAAACTTCAAGTTTCTCACGTCTAATACAGGGTGCAACCGTTGCTAAAGAAATATTAGGTTGTCCCAAAAGTTGATTCTCGATTCATGCACTTAATACAAATTCATGTTAGGAAGCACTGAAACATTGATACGCGTGCTAAAAGATTCTGATAAAACTGGAACACATTAATGGCGCATCGCGCTAAGTGTCAGGGTTTCGCAGCGTTAATGCTGGTTGCTAGTAGAAATAGTGTATAATGTGAGACAACGGTGCTAACCGCATCGAAATTCGCATGTGCCGTGTCTCACGGAAAGGAAGCCCAACACGTTCCCTTGGAACGCGTGACACAGCCAATCCATTTCGCAGCAGGAAATACAAATCAGTCCAGGGAGCGATCCCTGTCACGGAAGTTGCCCGATCCCGTAGACGTTGTAAACCATGGCCGAGCAGACGGGTGAAACTTGCCCGAGCCAGGGACACACAACTTTTCTTACGGTGCCATGCTCGGACGACAATGTTTGTACCTGGAAAAGTTTCAGCGTTTTCGAGCCGTATCGCCGTCTCCGCCGCGGAAAATATCCCCCTGTCGTCGGATAAAGAAGAACGAACCGGTCTGTTCCTGCGTGTACCTGTATCACTCCTCGGATCCCTCTAATGGATTCAGCCCAAGAGGGGAGAGAGAAAAGTTGGCAAAAGTTCCGGCCGATTCGGGACTACGTTATGCAAAGCGAAACTTTCCTGGTAATCAGCCGAATAAATCTAGGAACCCGGACGAGTCCCGAACCTGGACGTTCGACGGGCTTTCCTTCCGAAATACACGGTGTGCCAAGAAACATCGAATTGTACCAAGAAACAGCCGCCGTCCGTTAAACCGTTCGCTTTTCGTCGCCCATGCCAGGAATTTCGATTCAAATAGGACACAAGGTCTTATGAACACGATTACACTCATCGTTAGTGCTTTTCTTCTTCGGACGAACCTTTCTATGCGAATATCTGCGTTCTAACATTCATCTGATAGGTCTCGCGCAATTCTCGAAAACAGCAGAAAGGGCGCACGCGTTCACGGATGACAACACCGGGGCAAAGAAAATCGTCGGAAAGGAACTCCGCGATAATGTACGCTCGACCGTTCCGGGAATGCTCAGAGGAAGATGACTTCTTTTCATTCGCAATCAGCGATCTTGTTTGCGAGAGTATTCCGATAGCCTTCTGTAGTTTAAATAGTTGTGATTTCGATTCGATCAAAGAAGGGACACTCGTTCCAACGAAGACAAATTGGAAGCTTTGTTGTTGCGAAACTCAATTTTGAACGCCTTTGTCGAGACGTCTGACCGTGGCATCCCGTTTCTATTTAAAGTTGTTGTAACTTCTTTCTAGGAGAAACTCAGCGAAATTGTGGTTCTTTATGCGATTACTAGACTCCGGGTTTTAATGAAAAATGTTGTTCCAATGTTTCTGACGATTTTAATGGTAGGATGTAACAAAATCTTGTTTAATTCTTCTCTGATGACGAGAAAGGTGCTGTGAAAATTTCTGCGAAAAAGAAGCTAGTGCAACGAGAAGAATTGGACTGAAATGAAACGAGCGAGAGTTTAGTTAACATATCAATGCCTCGTGTAAACAGGTGGCACGGCTCGTTCCAATTATACCCCGATAGTCGAGATACAATTTTAATTCCCCGCTTGTTTGCGACAAAGCTACGACCATGACAGATTTCATTTTCAATGCGTGAAACGGACAAAACATTCTTGTCGTCGTCATTCGCCGCGTATACATATTCCTCTCCCGTTTGGCACGGGACGCGCGCGCTGTCACGCTCAAACGAAGTGTCGCGATTTTAATTTCAAATTGAAAACGAGGCAAACACACGCCACTTCGGCACGGACTCGTGCAACGCAATTTTAATTAACACGTTAAAATCGAGAACACGCCCCGCCGATGGGTCCTTTATTCTCCGAAAAATCGCATGAATGTTTCACTAGTTGTCAACGGCCGACGACCATTGTTCTGTTTGCCCGGAACTCCTGATCGTTTGGTTTTTCGACTATGATTATTCCTCTTTCATAACATCGAAAATGTCCCTCTTGCTGGTCTAGTTTTCCATTCAGGAACAATGAATTCATAAAATTCTCTGTATTTACTTCGGAATTTTCATTAAGATCAGTTGCAAATTACGGCCAGAAACGCAAGTAACGTTCCCTCGTGAAACAGGAAACGCGCAACTTTTCCAACGAATTCGGAGCTACGTGAGGTCAGACGTGGCGGCCATATTGGAAATTCTAAACGGATATCTTACGTCCTTGTAACAACATTTACTTCATGAGATGCGCGTTTTGAATAATACATCGACCACAGCTATTTTACTGAATTTTATCTTCTCTAGTGTATCCTTTAAGGAAACAGCTTTCTCCAGAGACATCTTGTTCATACGTAGACCGAAAGCTCCAAGCCACGTGACGACTTTCAATAGAATTATACTGGGTTGCAACCGTTCTTTTAATTTTGAAACTGTTCGCCATCGTATTCGTCTTGTTTTTTTATTAAATCGATACACTACGTAATTACGATTAAAATTTTGTAACTTTGTAATTATTTTAATTGAACGAACGAGACAACGTTCCAAGTGGTGGGGATAAAATCTTGCAGCTACGGTAGAAACCATTTGCGACAGTTGCGGAGATAATATTGTAGTTGACAGGTGCTCGCAGTGTTTCATCGTTTTCGGTGTTTGACACCGGTGGTTCGAAGAGGCCGTTGGAAAGTGATGAATCCACATTACACATTGGGACATTCCATTATTTCTGGCGCGACCGCCACACCGCCCGGGGACAAACGAATGGCTCGGCTGGGCCGGGTGTATCCCAGTTAATCATGGCATTAGAGTGACGGAACGCCGCTAATGCGATGCCAATTTGGCGTTAAGAATTAATGCGTGCCCGCGGCACGGCTTAACGGCTGTTATAGGGAACTCGTCGTGTTCACGTCGACAGGGATGAACCCGTGACGCGGGGCTTTCGCGTTTCTCCACGTGGAAATAATTAAGATTAGTCTGTCAGCCATGCGTCGCGGCCCGGACTTGCGGTATTGCTGGAATTAAAAAGTTTGACGGAAGTTTAACCAACCGTGGTCATCGGATTTCAATAATTAACGTCCGCAGACAATCTTGGAGATTTTCGCTCCGCTCCGAGCGCTCCACTTTAATTTTCGAGAAATTCGAAGCGTGAAATACAATTTCCAACTAATGCAGATGCTAAAGGTAGCTTATTCGATGCTTTTTCAACATAAAATAACTCTTGTTTCTTCTTATTTGTCCTGTTTTGCTCAAGAAAAAATTACGAAAAAGTTCACGAATATTCTATAGAATCTAATCCAAAAGCACACATGACAGTGAATTGTTTCAATATTTTTGGTAGCAATGTCGACTTTTTAAAAACTCCTCAACCATGAGATTGCCGATTTATCAAGTTTTCAGAGTACCACGTTTCTATCGAGTGTCTTCGCTTATTATACTTACTGTTTGGTGCAGTAAAACCGAATTCGAGTAAACTACTTCGACCGACCGGTGATCGTCCCAACACAAGGACTCATTTCGTTGATCGAGCATTGATTCGATCGACGCGATTCTATTTAAATCATCGACGCATTTAAGAGGCGAACCGTTCTCGAAAAGTTTCTCGGTCGAGCGAAGAGTACAGCTCGACGCAGCGAGCCGTGTAATTCGCCGCCGAGCAGCTGGGTCTGAATCAAACTGATTCCGTGTCTCTTCCGATGAGCAAACCCGGGCCGCAGAATTCGATTTTCGCGCGCGGCAACTGTCGACGACACGGTAGCCTAGTTTTATGAAAGATAAAAGGAGGAAGATTCCCGTCTGATTTTATTTTTCCCGCAGACAACGACGACGACGACGGGTGGTATGGCGTGCAGCGATTTAAAGCGTCCATGCACCGAGTAACGAGTATGGGGAGATGGCTGAGCTTTTTCAGTGTCGACTTGTTAGCGCAAGCCCCCGCGACCGAGTGAAAGTTTGACGTTCCCTCGCTTCCATCGGCTAACAAGCGCCCCGAGAAAAACTTCTAGTCCTGGCGAGCGGGCCACGCTGTCAAGTTTTTCATACCTGGCCGTCTGTTTTCTTAATTTGCGAGCCGAGACGGACCGAGCCAGCACTTTCGTTACGCGTGTTCATTAAAATAATCGCGCGAGCGTGCGTGTTCGTCGTTTCACCCGACCGTTTCGTCTACTTTTCTTGCTCTGTCAACACTCTCCACAGCCGGCTACTTACGGGGAAATTGTTTTTTTTTTGACCATACATATTGTCTTTTTAATATAAATACTAGTCCGACGCTTTGCGCTATTATACGCCCATTAGCTTACGCAAATTTTCTTACTTAGATCGGCTCGAAGAGGTTTTCTTTCGATATAAGATATATTGGTCCTGAATTTTTGCATAAACTCCGCTGATAACGGTTAATATTTAACGGGGAAAACAGGTTCACGCCGGGGATAAATACACGCTACGCAAAAGACGTTTTAAATACTGTTTACCTGAAGCGATTGAGGATGCAAATATATTCACCGTGTATCGCTTTAAAGCATTATTAAATCGGTTCGAAGTACAAGGGGAATTTCATGGTAGAACGGAAGCGTATTTTGTTAAGATCGCGAACAGGATTCGACTCTTCAGGATTAAGGGGTCTCGCCGGTGAAATGAATATTGGATGAGACCGGGAGACACTAACCCGGTTAAGTACCCCAAATGAAAATACGTCTTTCAGCTATCTTTCTCTCTCTCTCTATCTCTTTCTCCTTGAAATTTCTTCTAAGTAGAAATCGATAGCTACGCAATCCGTCGACTATGTCACTTTGAAGAGCGATTACTTACTCGACCGGATCTTAAATATCCCGAAAAAAGTGTTTGCATTATGGATGAATTCTATCGTTCGCGTAGAAGTTCCGAATCGTTACTCAATCATCCGTGGAGATAGCTGAGAGAACAAATTCCCTCGCCCCGAGTTACTCCATCCGCGAAAATCAATTACAAAAAAAGGAAAAACCTGTTCGAACTCAAACACCAGTTACCGGCAGTCCCAAAACTATTGATACTCCTTTTTCGAACTGGAATTTCGACAGCGAGCAGGTTCCGTCATTTTTACATTGTTTTGTTATTGTTTATATAACTGGAGGCATCCAACTCAAATATCGTGTACAGATATAACTACTACAAATAAAATTTTTTAATATTTTCTAACATTCTCTTAATTTTCTTGGTTTATAAAATTTATATTTAAGTCTAGTTTGAAACGAAAGAAAAATCGAATTACCGGGAATTTTAACAAATTTATACGGCAACGATTATCAAGGCTCAGATCGCTGAGTGAAGCTGAGAACGCAGAAGGGCAGTAATCGGCGACAAGAAGTCGCGGATCAGCTGTATGCTCGCAGGGCCGAAGATTAAACCGGGCAAGTTGAGGCATCGATGGTTATAGGGGCGCTGATGAGCCCGTTTCCATCACCGTTTACGACCAGCCGTCGCTCTGCGGTGTGTTTCGAGTTTATGTAATGCACGCGGCGGTTCCGTATTCCGGCCGTGTACGCGGATATAGTCCGAGCATAAATTAACTGGGGGCTGGATGTTTGTGTATGTAGGTGTCACGCCGACAGGTGTGTGAGAACCGGCGAACCACGCGGATTCTCTAGCGTACGTGCGAAACAATTTCATAGAGCGCGCGTGCACCAACGTCCCAGCTAAATCGCTACTTTGCCCTCTTGATGTCAATTGCTGTCGCACGATCGGCAAGATGATTCAATTTGCTCCGCATCCGTCGGCCATTCGAGCGAATTTCTGCCTTTGCGGTCGACGAAACACGCTCGTTCAACAAATTGACCGTGCCACTAACGGAATTGTTGCTCTCGAGTATCTTGTATCGTCAAGTAGATTTACTACCGTTCGAGTGATCGTTCCGTAAGTCTTAAGTGGGATCCCAGTGGTGCGGATCGGTCATTTTTTGAATTTTTCAAAATTTTTGTCAAGTAGTGAACTAGTTGTTCTATGAAATAAATGTGAAATAGATTACGAAGCCTACAGAAGCTCTTATCTATTATACCGGGTGTGGTACGCTCTCGTTCTGATAAAAAAAGGGATAGCGATCTCCCTGTTTTTGAAGAAACTTGAACAGAAGAAGTGATAGAGACGAAGTAACAGTAGTTTCCTGCCCAATCAAAAAATTCGACACTCTTCGATCGCTGAAAATCGCATTTGACGGATCGACTAATAGCGACCGTTGAGAGCTCGTCGAGGAAGGGAGCATAATCCGGGAAGGTCTGAATGGAGAATGAACCTGAATACAGCGAGAGCGGCCGGTCGAATCTTCTAATCCGCCTTGGTGCGAATATCGACCGCAACCGGCGCCCTCATATTTGCTGTTTGAACGGCTCGAAATTATTTCACGGAATGGTAATTAACGTTGCGCGGTGATCGGGAAACAATGAATTTACCATCCTGCTGCTATCCGGTTGTGCAAAGCCACCCCTCTCTCTCTCTATTCACTCCCCCAACCCCAATTTCCCGTCCACCTGCCGTCGGATGAACGGTTGGCAGATTATAACGTTTTAGCAATTAAGATAGAATTTACTCGGCAAACGTGACTCTGCCGGCAAGCTGTCGCGTTAACGAAATTGAGAGTGAACTTATTACCGGCGATTCTGTCCGGCGAGGATTACACGGACTGCCCGCTACAAATGCGCGGCGCAAACAGAAATTTATGGCACGTAATTGACGGCCTATTCCCGCGAATAAATACACCGGATCCCCGTAGATCATGCGAGCGGAACGACGGGCGGCGGGGAGAAGCGACTGGTTAATCCACGAACACGTACACACAGCTCTGACACGTGGAATTATTGCAGGTTACACGGACGACAATTGGCCGACGGGCACGCGAACCGTTCACGCACGTGCGTGAACCCTCTCCTCTCTGTCTCTCCCCCTCCCTCTCTCTTTCTCTTATGTGTATATGTCCTAGCGAAACCCCGTCGCGGCACACAAACTCCTGAGAGACAGCTGTCCCGCCGCAAGAAAAGCAATTACCAAATTACCCTGGATTCACCGCTGAAACGAGACACAATTAACTTCACTAGATTCATGGAGTCACGCCTCAGGCCCTTCGAGTTCCATCGCGCACCGAGTCGACCCGCGAATACCGTTTTCACTGTACCTTTGCTTACGCTAGATGCTAGTCCTTCCCCACTGACTGTCGGCTGGATCCAACGAACGTTTAACTTGTAACTAGCTATTTTGTTGCACCACCCGCTGCACTTAATCGGTTTTCGCCTTTGCGCGCTCCGCGAACGGCCTCCGTCTGATTTATCACCGACCTCTACCACTTGCTTTTTGCTTTCACGATGTTTAACATAACGAAAACTGACGTATCTCTCCAGGCTATGCCATTAATAAAGAGAATGTCCTACTACGTAAGCATTCGCGAAGACTTTTTGTATTCTTCGTCGTTTGACGTTCATCGCCTTGAACGATCTTGAATTATATAGTCACTCAAGGTTGCTCGTGGTTATTTAAGCTCATGAACGCAAAGAAAGGAAAATATAATTTCTTCTTATCTTTTGCTCCACAGCTGGCGCGTTTCAATTATTACGAGTCACAAATGCTGAGCACAAGATCAACTGGTCTTCACCATCTGAATTCTCTCTCTCTCTCTTAGAGTTTGACCGAAGTTTTTGGTAACATTTCTCGACTTTTCCTTTTCCAAGTGGAGCTACAATTAGAAGCGTTTCAGCAACATTTTCCAGACAGCCAATGGGTCCTCCCGTTATTGCGAACAACGTGATAAAAGATGGCGATGCGGCAGGGCTTAGCTTACTTTAGCCTAAATTAGACTTTGATAGAAAGTTTCGAACAAATTTCGAGTTGAGAGTGTCAACAGATACGTTGAGCAGAGTTTAAGTACAATTAAACTCCGCTCCTATTCGTTTTCGACCTTCTTCCATCTCCCGTCTCGCCTAACCTATTTCATAAGTCTCGTTCGACTCTCGGACATTCACGATTCTGTCCGTTCGTCTCTTTTGTTCTTCGTCCTCCGCGTAAATCGTCGCAGAGGCGGCTATACGAGAAGCCGAACAAGGTTATCTTAAAATTTGCGTCGCTCTTTAAACTCGCACAACTTTGTCGACATTCGTCCAAATCTAAGGAAACCGAAAACCTAATAGTAATGAGCAGAACACGGATCTTCATGCAACTATGGCTCCTGAAAATTTTCAAAAAATGCTAGGATGCAAAATACAACAGAATTTAGTACGATTTAAGAATAAGATTTTATGCGAGTTTCTTAAAATTCGTCCACAAAAATGGCAAAATGGATAATCATCCGCAGTCCAGACCTCGAGTCGTCAGACTCAGACGTCCAACTAGATCAAAATTTTTGAAATTCACTATTGTCCGGCGGCTGTGCGGTAACCCAAAGCGCGAACACGTTTTATCGGTGGTCCGAGAAACAATTAATATATCTCGTGCCGGTGCTCGTTAAACGAATATCTGCCTTGTGATTAAAAGCGCGTGCAATTTTCTCTAACGAATACGCAGTATGCATGCGAGAAGTACATTTCTCCGACATCGTTTAATCCCCTGCGACGATGATGAATGGCGAGTAGCAAGCCTGCGGATTCCAAGTGGCCCGAAGAACCAAGGAAATTGATGCGCAAACGTTTGTGACTTGGAAAATTTGAACTTTCGATTAACTGCCTGGGAGTCGTAGTATCGAGTATGACTGATTCCGAAATGGAAGGTTGTTTGTGGCAAATGAAGCAGATTGGCCAGACAACGCTTTCAGGGATTATGAGATGAATTTTTTAAAACGCAATGTACTTGTAAAGTCGGGCTGTTTTCCATTCCGTATTGTCTGTCAAGGTTTTACAAAGCTGAACCACGGTCCGAAAAAGAAGAGAATGAGAGAGACTCGTCAAGCTGGACAGAATTCGTTGCTCGCTTGACAATTATACGTCTTTGGCACATTTCTTTCACCGCGATAGAAAAAGAAGCCGCTTCGGTTTTAATTAGACGGAACTCGACGCCAGCGGTCTTGCGAATTTTTAATAACAATTGCCGGTAACTCGGGCTTTCGCGTGTAACCGAAGGGATCGTCTTTCGGAAATGTTGTTCACTACGTATTATACCGGGTGTTTCAAAAGTTTGCTTCGGATCACGTTCGGTATAAGGCGATGGGGCGTCTTTCGCCGTATTACGGATTTTTAAACAAAGTCGCGGCACAATGGACGGGGCGCAGACACAACAAGGACCGTGATGAATCGGTATTTTCATCGTTTTGGGATTGAGGGAAAAAATATGGAATGCATCAGTATGCAGGGCTAATACGTAGGATATTAAAGGGAACGGGCACGACGTGAACGGGGGTTGGCAGTGATCGAGCAGCTGTTGTTGATGGAATTTGTGGAAGTTGTGTGGCAGCTTACGTAACAAATTATCCAAGTAATAGTTTAATATCTTCCTCTGTGCATAGGAAACGCGGTGTACTGCCGAGTTTCCCCCTGAGGAGCCGGTTGCAAAGGGTACGGGGTTATACTGCGGCCCGTATCCGGGCGCTGGAACTTCTGCAGCTTTAATTAACCGGGATTTATATCGCGTAACTGTGCTAACATTTAATATAGTTTAGTTTAATTCGAGCACGGTTCTTCCGGCATACTTTCCCGCGAGCCGAAAAAAAAGAAAGGGAACCGAGAAACATCGCGGCCCGTAACTTTACGGACGAATGGCGGTAGCCGGAAGTTCGTCGGCAGACCAGGAAACTATTTCGGATAACTCTGCGCCCCGCGTCGTCCTTTTTCTTCGTTACGCTCAAGGAGCGGAGATTCTTTGGATCTTTTTGGGTCATGCGCCTCGCTTTAAATATTTATTATTTCCATGAACCCGGAGAACGCTCCAGGGGAATGGGAGAATACGGTATGCAACGTTGCCGACCTGTATCGGTACATCGATCGGGTCCTACAGACAATGCACAAGCACACCCTTAGTCCTTTTATTCCATTTCACGTTTCAATTTTCCAGATGGTTCAAGTTATTTTCCGGACAACGTTATTCTACTCTGAAACTATTAACAGAGGTCGATGAACTCGAGCGAGGAACATGCAAAACCATCCCCACCACGTTTTACCGTTTTGGACAGCTTCTGGACATACAGAATAAAATAGTTTATGAATCTTCTTGTTTTTTAAGAGAACGGTTCACTCGAGACCTATAGTTCCTTCCGGACTTTTGTTCTTCGCGATTAGGGCTACAGGATGCGATAGAAAATGTTTCACCTTGAAAACAGGGTCAAGGCCAATATTTTTTTTAACAGAAAAAGATGAATGAAACGATCCAGACGTTCTCCGGATGCGTTGCAGATGCATTTGCGATCGGGTGAAAAGCAATGCTATAAAAGTTGTTCATGGAAATTCGCGGCCGTCGATAGTGCTTCACACGACCGCGAGTCAAACGAAAATTTTAAATTTCAAATGTGGTTGGTTAGATGAGACTGTCCGTCGGGGAATATTATAGTGGTTTGCATATTCCATCACGCTATAAATGCATAAACATTAGCAGTCGAGTGAGACGATTTTATTCGACTATGGGATCCACGAATTGGACTATAAACATATTAATACGTGCGATCATCGATATAGGTGTGAATAAATTAATTCACCGACCCTATCATCAACATTATTTAACTTCTTAATTTGAACTCAATGAACTGCCCGAGATTTTAGGTTGGCAGAAAGATTCGTTGGAAGAGTGTCGCGACAACTTGGCCACGAGAGGCGCCCTGGAAAATTCATAGGGGACATGGCTTAATTGTGTATTCCGTGTCTTTGATGTAATTAGCATGCCACCGATACGCCGGGGTCTGCGATAATCGTCTTACGTGGCTCGGCGAGCAGCCCCCTTTGAATGCAAGCCGGGGCTTACATCCGATATTAATATCGCTTTTCCGTAACCGAAGGGGGCCGACGAAACCGGAATAACCATAAGTTAGACGCTCCAACGTGTCCGTCGATATTGCGTTAGTTAGGTGGCGCGATCGCGCGTAACACAACGGACCCGTTGCCGCTTCGGTTGCCAGAACGCTAAGAATTTACAGGAAAATTTGGCCTTTGTGCCCGGTCTCCTTTGTCTCGCTGACGTTCCGATGAATTTTAATGGGAATCGTAAACACCGAACATATCTGCGGTCGCGTACATTATTCACGAACAAGTTGAATGCGCAACGGTTCGATTCTTAATACCGATTAATCAGGATCGAACCGTTCCGCCGAAAATATTCAACTTCAGTTATTAACTACAAATACGATCGATATAAGAAACATAGTTAAAAGGATTAGTGTACTATTCTACGTGTTGAACACCATGACGATTACACCTCCAGGGAAAAACGATAGACACTAACAGCCCGCTAGAACAAAGATACAGCTTGCTACAATTTCGTGAATCACCCCGTACATCGTGAGCACGTGAAAACCCGTGTAAACGTCGAGCCACCCAGTAGATAAACTTGAAGACCGCTTCGCTCTATGTCCCGGAATCCATTCGTTGTCGCCGTAGCCGAGAATCTTGAAAAGATTTCGCGGCCGTATGGACGAGAGTCGTGAAAGTAATAATTTCAAGGGAGTCGTAAGAAACCAAGCCGATAAGTACATAAAAATGTGAAGCTAAGGTTAACGCGGGAGGACGAGGGTGTGAGGATAAAACCGCAAATACAATAAATTTCCGCGAGGTTGGCCCGTAACTCGCTTGAACACCAGCGTCGATCTTTCCAGCCGGCAAAGGCACCGGAAGCCCGGCACGTAATTCCGGCTGCTCCGGGCGATACTTTCCGGTTATCTCGGCAGCGAAGCCGACGGCGCGGCGTCTTCGTCGACGTAGTCGTTGTCGTCGACGTTGTCGTTGTCGTGGTCCGGGCAGGTCGGTTGCGGAAGCCGCACTTGAATGGCGACAAGAAACGACCGCGTTAGAAATACGATTTTAGAGGCGCGAGCGACCATAACCGACGGCGGTCGACGGCCCCGTAGAAACTACGAGCTTCCGTCTGTGTCCAACCACCCCTGCTTAAAACAGGAAGCCCGAGGGGAAGGGCCGGCGTATGAACCATTTCCTACCCCCGTTCCGAAACCCCCTAGCCCCGCTGTAACGTCGTCCGCGATTAAAACAGAATATTCGAGACCGTATCCGGAACTAATCGCTGATCTCTTCATCCCTGTTCCTGCCTGCAATCCGGGCTTATCTTATCGTTTAAATGTTTTACGTTCGCCATCGTGGGATATTTCGCCCGGAAATCCTGCGGATACTATTATTTGTAGGCTCGAAAGTCATACGTTCCTCAAAGTAAAATATGCTCCATCGGAGTTGATCTTGAACGACCTTGAGTCGTAGGTCATTGTACGGATCATAAAAGAAAAGCTATCGACACATCGTCGCCTTACATCGAACGAAAACTGTAATACCTTCGATTGGTTGTTATGCCGTGTTTATCGGATACATCGTGAATAGCCCTAGTTAGTTTCAACGGGTATTGACTCTGCTCCTTGATAAACGTTTCGCCACTAATTGGGTGATTCGTCAAAGAGAGGTTTAGGATTATGAAAACATCAATGGTGGAATTACGTAACCGACTATAGATCTGTATAACACTTATCGAGGTCTCTGTATCAATGCAGAATGCTCTGAGTAGGCGTGGCGTCTTTGCTCTCGATGAAGCTAGAACAAAGCTCTACAGGGCAATGTCTGTCCAAGCTTGATATGAAATTTCCTGCAGTGATGCCGATACAGTATCGATATATCGGTAGATCGATATTCAATGTAGCGATACATTCTAGTATCGATGCTTAATCTATAAATATCGAAGTTTCGATACCATCGTTGCATTTGCTGTAACATTATCATAACGGAAACGAACCAATCGCGAGTCTCCCATGAAGTTTGCGATTGGTCGTGGAAAATATAAAATCTCAGATTTTCAGAAATTCAACCTTGTAACCTTCAATTTAAAATAATTTTCTTTGGGAATGTGTTCTCATCTCTAGAAACATTTTTCGGCAGAGAGAAAATTTATCCGCCTCCACGCGAACTATTTTTTCTTCAATTTTTGAGTTGACGAATTTTCTTGGAAAATAAGGCACCGTGTGTGTCGACGATTTTGATTAAGGAAACTGTTCAATTTTGTCGGTCAATCTCTTACATCTTGAACCTGGAAAATTCGAAAGAAAAGAGAAGAGGGAGTTTCTTGTCCTCGATCTGGTAGGGAACTCATCGGTGGAGGGCGTATTTGATGAATTTACGACAAAAATGATAAATTCGAAATAATAAAAGAATTTAAAGAAATTAAAGATATGGTTGCATCATTGCATTGATATTTCAATGTTCCCTGCACCTTCCAACCACGTTACAATTGCTGTATGTGAACGCACTATCCCCTACAATTAGCATGAAAAACTCCGCAAAATATGCTCACCGCTAGCACGAAAACATTCCCTCGCTCGACCACATTAATTCCGACCAGCCACTTTTTTTTTATCGCAACATAAACAAGAACTTCAACACCGCGCGTTTATGTTTTTTTATTTAGATTAGGTTTGCAACATTCCGAGTTACGGACAAATAAAAAACTATCGGGAGGCAGATGGTGTTTGTTCTGCCAGGACGATTGACGTGGGACAGTTGGATTAAAATAATAAATCAGCAAATTCGAATTGAAATATCTGCGAACATCACGAATCTCGAAGAAAATGAAAGACGGTATATCCAGTTAATGCGATTTAATCAAATGAGGCCTGAATTTTTCTGGACATATTGCGATCCCGAAATTATCGGAAAAGGACGGGGAGTAACGCGACGCCAGGGGTGAAGTAATTACTGTCGAATCTAACGAGCCGGGCGCAATCTAGCAACCCGAATCCAGGATTTCCATCCCGGAAATGCGGTTCTAGTTGCACATAGCTCATAGCTTAGCCCGTCGTTCTTACGGGATAATTGCTCGTGGAAACACGCCCGACGCGAACATCGCTTACGCGCAGATTTACAGAAATTCACCCTTGCCCACCCCCTGAAACATCCTCGCGGGTTGTACCCTTTGACTCCGCGTTTCAGGCGTGCAAACCTTGATCTTCGGAAAACAGGTCAAGCCTTTAATCCGTTCTCGATCGGTGCTCGACACACAGCACGTGAATCGTAATCGTTGACGCTGCGATTATTCCATCACCGTCTGGAAAGCGTTCGCGAAATCATTTCGATGTCATGGTTCGCGCCGCCAACCTTCGAATCTGCATACTCGCGAGAGACCGCTCCCAACCCATCCATCGAATAATCAATTAGCAGATTGTTTCGCGGCCTTCGACTTCCCTCTCTCTCTCTCTCTCTCTCTCTGTCTCGAAAAACCGAAACCAGGTCGAAGGAAATTAATTCGGGAGACGCGCTCGACCAGACTCGATATTTCAGCCGTTCGATTTCGCTCGAAGCGTTGGAGATAGTCCGTTTCATCCGGGAACGTCTTCCTTTAGATGTGACACGCTAAACCAGTACGATCTTTATCAATTTTTTTGAGAAATCAAATCAAAATCCATTTGACAACAAATTTTCGGTTTGGTAGACACAATAATATTTTTCGATATCATTTTTTGTTCCCCAGATATTGCACGAGAGTATTGAAATTTTTCAGAGGTTGATTTCCAGCCCTTCAATACGAGAAACAGTAAATACATCTTACTCTACTTGGACGGTTTGGAACACCCTGTATATCGAACTGCATTCGAACACGCCTAAGCCTACTCCAGACTAATAATTTTCGATAAGATGGGGGAAATGTTTACTTTGGATTATACCGTCGAAAGCTTAGAATTATACGCTTATTCCACTTGGAGATTAATATTCGCGCTCGAAGCGAACGGATCAGTCGATGAATTTTCTAGCTTTAATGGGCTCCATGGATTTAATGGAATAATTTGAGATGCAGGCACCGCCGCGATCATCGGAGTCGCTAGTCAACGCGATAAACTTCGTCGAGAAGTTTTTCGCAGCATCTGGTCGCAAAGTGTTTTCCGATGGAAACGTTTTTACGAGATGTTGGTTACTTAACTCATACGTGGCTTTATAGCGCTATACGGAAGTTCATCGGCCATTATCGCGTTGGTGCACAGACTTTACATGAACGTCTGCTTCGTTTACTGGGCTCTATTATTTCGAAAGATTTTAAGCAACGTGCTGAACAAGAGTATTCGCAGAACACTTGAAAAGGAGTAGCTTTCTAAACATTTTTTCTAAACTTTCATAAAGTTGTTAAAACTTTTTCAATGAAACTAAACGTGCAAAATGGCGAAAAAAATGTATCGCCTTTCCCCTGGAACTGATTTCCCTCACCAAACGAGGTTCCCCGATTTACCTCGACGAGCCTGTAAATAAAGTTTCGCGCGCGTTTCCGTTTCTTTCCTCGGCGCTCGCGGAGAGGTTCGCAAGGTTAATGGACAGCCGGGTCCTTCCGGGCCTTGAGACTCCGGAGGGATTTATTTCCCGTCGTCGTTTGCGCGTGAGTTCGTCAGAGGCCATTAGCAGCAAAGAGGAGTGGAGCGTAAACATGTTATTCGAATTCCGTCTTCATATCCGTTTCCAGGAGACGGTGCCACCCCCTCGAGCTCGAGAATCGTCACTTGGTCGACGAGGTCGGCTGACGTCGATAAAATAATCAAGGAGAGTGTAACAGAGCGAGAGAGAGAGAGAGAGAGTCGCGGAAAGTTCGTGAGAGTTCCAAGCAAAGATGTCGCGCACGGCGAGTCAAATTAGGATGACTTCGAGCGCTCGAAATGAGAAAACAAGCACAGGAGAGGAGGGAGAGGAGTCATCAAGACCAGCGATTCGAGTAGCGACTATGCTGATTCAAACTCGTATTGAATTAGTAGGGATTACAGATCCCAGCACTTTCGATCTTTGCCGCTTGGCCTGCGAGCAGCTCGTTTAGATCGCGTTTCCCCCTCTGCTAAGCTCCCTCCCCGTTCACTTTAATTCGTGCTTTAATCCCTGTGCGAGGATTCGGATCGTATATCAGTTTCTCCCCGGAATTTCGGCGTTGTCGGAGCTCCCTGCCATTTGATGAAATCATATTTCACGTGTTTGCACCAGTCAGCTGTAAGTCTCCAACACGTTTACTATGCCGTAATTGTTTCTGATTTATAAACGATATCGATCTCGAACGATGGTCGAAACTAAGGGCAGAACGATACTGTCCACTTTTGTAAATTGCTTTTCGCTATTAGAATAACCTGTTATCCAAAGATAGGATAAAAAATTGGAGAGCATGAGAAGATATTCTTCAAAGCGAGCGAATGCGTTTTGTTCCCATCCATGGGAACGTTCTCTAGCCCAGCTAATCCGGAGCTCATAATCTCGACTGATACCTTAACTCTCTTAAAATTTGTCTGGCCTCTATCGGCAATTTATCAATCTCTGCGCTATCTAGCCGACCGCCCATCAATCCGCTCCCTGCTGTTGCTTCCCCTTTGCCGCGGGGTTTACCGAATCTGACGAGGGATCGAGAGCAGAAACGTTGTCTGCACTCGGTTAAATTTCAACGTAGTTACGTTAACTCACGAAACTTACGGGAAAGACAATATCGATTGTTTGTTATTTTTTACTGAAAAAATATGAAATTAATGGCCTGAAACTTTGCAGGTGTTTTTTAGATTTGTTCAAAGAAGTTTTATTCCCGAGTGCTTGTAACTGTTTCACGACCGATCGCGAAAAAACTAAACGTAAAAATGGCGAAAAATATATCGACATTTTCTGGAAAAAGTTGCCAAAAATGTCGAGCTGTGCAACATATTTAAATTTCATCAGAATCGGAGGGATGCTTTTTTAAGGAGTGGGTACACGGTGCAGCGAAAGTCGGCCGTCGGTTAAATAATTCATAATTTTGTTTTACAGGTGATACACGCTCGAAAACTCGTTCGTAGCCTCTACTAGGATTATTGAAAATTCCAATGGAGCGTTACGGGCCCGAAAGCCGCGACTGTTCGGACAGGAATTGAATTAAACTCGCAGTACACAGAGAATTTTGTAGCTTTTCGTCTACAAACTTTGTTTATGCATTCCCGCCCCGGCAATAAAAGCTATCGCGAAAATATAACGCTATTATGTCCTGCTGAAAAAAGTGTTAGTTTCGCGACGAAAAAGTGTTTGCGGGCTCTAACTTTATCCTTGAACTTATTATTACGAAACTGGGTGGACTGTTATTATTCTAAACTGCCGGATCGCTGTCGACTAAAATGATATTAATAATGGTATAATAATGATACAGTTTTTATTCTATAACTGTGATCTTTTAGGTTCAAGTAACAGTTATTGAACAGAAGCTGGTGATTTAAATATGAATTATATTTCCCACGCAAGGTCGTTACGGATAGTACCTGTAAACCGGAAGCATAGTTCGAGGCAGAGATCAATTTTCCTCCGCGAGATCTCTAAACGAACCCGTTTTACTGCGAGACAGGAAACGTTCTCGTCTTCGATCTTCTTAGCTGGCGAACAATGCCGAGATCGATACACCGATCACAATGTGTGTCATCGACGAGGAAACCCATTTCCTACGTAAACGGGATCCCTCCACAATCCTCTACGACTCGGTCCGTTCTTCCTACCTCTCTCTTTTCTTCTTTCTCTCTCTCTCTCATCTCTCTCGCACACATCCATATCTTATCTCGTCTCCCTCTCTTCCTTCTCTTCTATCTTGTCTACCTCTATATTTACCTCTACTACAGGGTGAGGCATCTGAAACATGCCACCCGAACAACTCGCTTGATGAAACTGAGATGTGGAAAGGTTGGTAGCGGACATACGAAGGACAACTTCGTATTTTATTGAAGCGATTTAAAGATAGCGTTAGATTATTTTCAATCTATTAGACGTATTAGGGAAGAAAATAATCCCTTCGGTTCTCGAACTGGTGAAAGATCGTCATGGACCACAAAGAAGCGAGTCGATTCGCGTGACATGTTGAAGCGACCGAGATCGATACCCATCCGCGGGGTTCCTCGACGATGTCCAGCTGACGGTGTCCAGCTGCCGGTGTGGACGGTTCAATTTACTTCGTTCCGCGACACAAAGAAGCGGCTCTGTGGTTTCGGTTCCCGTGGGAACGGACGTGTCGACCGAAGATAGCGAAGCCGTCGAAACAAAGGCGAAGAAGGAATGATCCGTCGGTAGCAATGGCTTCTTGTGAACCGTCCACGTTGCAACAGCACGTCCAAACCCCGGATACCTTTGCGGAGTTTTCTCCCGGAAGTCTTGTACGCTGGCTTTTCGCCTGGACACACGAGACCACGATCGCCGCGAACAAAAGAGAACAGGAAGAGAGGTCGAGAGCGAGAAAGGGATAGAGACACCGACCGCGATTAACATCGAAGCGCGACCCCAGCCAGTATTTACATTTAGATCGAAAAATGATTTATCGTGTGTAACCCGTTATCAGGTGACCCAGTGTCCAAGGGAGCTATGAAATATTCATATCTTTCTCACCTGGCCACTCGTAAAATTCTCGACCCTCTCCACTCTGGTCCACACAGGCTCCCTCTCCCTTTCACCCGTTCGTTTCTCGTTCCCCACTCGGACGGAATTTATGGCTCGATTGTACGCGGCTGGCCCCTGATTGCAAACACGGTCAATGATTAATTAGCCTCGAGCCAGTGGACGCGTGAATATTTGGAAAATGCTTGTCGGTCGGCGACCGACGGTTTATTAGATGATCATTCGAACCGAACGTTACTGGAATTCGCGATTCTATAACGCTCGGCTACCGCGAAGCTGTCGACGCGACAACTTCGTTCGGTCTCGTTCAGAGAATCCGACGGGGCTCGTTATAGTCGCGGTTATTCATTATCGCGTGTTAAAATCTTTCTGCAAAATCAAAATTCTCCCACCTATTCGATGACCTTAATATATGTAGTCAAGGTCGAATCGTTTCTTCCACTGATAGCCTACTCGTCCAGTACCGAATTACCCTGAGTATCGTCAACGGTGCCTCGTTGCGTTAGGGGTGTTCGAATTCAAATCAAACTGCTCGGAAATATTCGGCGACAAACAAGAAAGAAAAATCCTGCACTTCGAGTAGATTCGGTATGCAATTACCGGAGGGTAGGCGGGAAGGATCGGACGGCGCTCGTTCCACGATTAAGAGGATCGATCCCGGTCTTCCGGGCGCAATCGTGCGAATCGTCATTGTAGCCGAGATCTCGAGTGTCTGTCGAGGGTTTATTTCAATTTCCAATCTAATAAGAAATTCTTTCGTGACTGTTCTCCATCCTCGCCTTCCTTTCTCTTCGCTCCCCTCCCGTGAAATTTGTCCCGAGATCCTTCTAGCCAGCCTCTCCACCCACCCCCGCATCGTACAGGCAGCCATCTCCACTCAGCCAGCCATCTTTGGCACCCTTCAACCCCCCTTTAGCCTCTCCAGCCGTCGCTATCGTTCGTCTCCTCGCTTCCTTTCCCTTTCCCCAAGCCCTCCACCTCCACGAGTCCCTTCGTCGTCCCCTACACGACTTATCTTCCGCTATCTGAGACGGTAACCCCCTCGAACCACCCCTATCTTCTCGCAGTTTCTCACCGCTTCCTTCCCCGAACCGTTCCCCGCACCCCCTCTATTTCTCATTTGTCCGCCGGAGTTTCACCGGGAAGTGACGGTATCGCCGACAGACATAACCGGGGCCCGCCGGCGATGATTATTTCACGATCAACCGCGCCGTCCCTCTGCTTTATGCGACCTGTTACGACCCCCTCCTCCCCACACTCACACACACGCTCCCAAGGTCGTTCCAATCCCGTGACGAAAAGTGGCGATAAGAAGGATGTCTTGCTTCTGAGACCGGCAACTTTTTCGGAGGTCGACGATTCTTCCGAGAACAGCGATGTCCATGATTCAGACTATATCCATATGGGCGCCGCCATATTGGTACGTACTCGGACATCGACCAGTGAGCGAGGACTCGATTCGACGTTGAATTTTTCGAGATTACCGGGCCGTGCTCGGTGAACTACATTTTAATCCCTCAGCATCGGAACCGCTTGTGAAATGATTAAATCGCCGGAGAAAGGGTAGCCTCTCTTTGTTCCTTCGTCTTCTTCGTCGACCCCACCCCGACCCCGCTTCGCCCCTGTGACTCTGCTTCTCCTCGAGAACGTGAACTGGTGCAATGGGTCAACGGGAAGATTCCTAGCCACGGGACCACGCGACTTCCTCGGTAAACTTGGGAAAGGGGGCTTCCAATTAGGGAAGTAGCGAGTCGAGTTCGCCCCAAAAACCACGAATTAGTGGCCCTGAGACTGTCGACGGGATTAGCCGGATCCTCTGGAGTCGCGGGATTCTTCTTCTGGCCCGCGCTCGAAATTAAACATAGGAACCTTGGATCGAGTCTAATGGTCCATTGTACGCCGGATACCGGATGTCCTTTCGATTCCCGACGAGTTTCTTGTTTCCAAGGAAGTCTGGTCTCAATTCGCGTTATCGACGATCATCGAATGTTAGGATGGCCAAGAGATCTTGTTCTGTTTTCAGATTTGACGACAATGATTAGAATGATGGGATCGAGAAAAATGAATGGAGTATAGTTATCGTCCTCTGGAGGAAATGTGGGGAAGCTCGCAGCCGGAGAATGGGGGAATGGCGTTGTAGAGGGGGTGACCAATCTCCCTCGGAGAGTGCCAGCGGGGAATCAATTAAAACATGGCGATTACCGGGTGGAATCGTTGCTAAATGGATGCTTCCGTATGCGTAACAGTGACCCATAAGAAAATCTCGTTGTCTAAACCGTCGAGGGACGCAATCCTGATGATCCTCGAGGGCCCCATTACCCTTGGTCGTTCCTTCCTGGATCTTTCCCGGATCCGTCGGATTCGCCAGTGGAAGTTGTTTCGCGCTCGCAACACTGACATCAGAATTCCCATCGGTGGACGAGCTTATCCCGACCCAGACCCTGCGAGCGAATTGGCACGGAAACGCAAATCAAATCTGCGAAGAGTGGGGTTGAACCCAGACGATCACGTTCCCGGGGACGCATAAATCAAGCGGGTGCGGAGGGAACAACCCTATCCCCGTGATATTCCCCGAGTAGATTTATACGTAACAAAAGCGAAAGGATCCTGTTTGTATGCCACCGGTATAAATCCGGGTCGACAAAGCACCCGAATGAAACAAGCCGAATGAGAAGAGAGAGAGAGAAGAGAGAGTAGGATCGCGCAAGATTGCGAAGTGTCTGGCCCCAGTGGCAAGAGATTGGAACCACCCCCGTGACCCTGGGACCACCCCGACAATTACCGCGAATGTGAACAGCCGAGTACGCGACGGTGTTGCGGGTCACCAGGATCGGTTGTCCCGCAGGAAACGTCGTTTAATAGAAGGGCCGCGGTAAAGGACGAGAGTAAATAAGCGGACCCGGCGTTATCCTCCTTTTGTTCTCCCCTTGCTTGGCCAACCGTTGCACCACGAGAAAGCTCTCGTTATTCGATACGCTCGCCGACAAGAATTCCGCCCAAGGTGAAATTGCTTTCCTTCGGGATCGTTCGGACTCTCGGAACGTTCATTGGCCATTTCAACGTTATAGAAAAATTAATTTGCCACTGAACGCTTATTCATTCGGCAGATACGCGTTTCTGCGATTAAACACTGTTGAATATTTCTTTCTTCGTGTAGAATCCAAACCTGTGGATGGTCAACTTTCATGATCAAACTGTGTCCAAAACATAAGCAACAGGCTTTATGCATCGATCTAATAAGTCACCCGAAGTTTTGGTTCGACGACTTTCAAACTAGTTTCTTGCGACGCTTGTTAATGACGGTAAATCGTTTCAAAAAATTTACATCAACGATTTACATAAAATAAGATTTTGTGAATTTCGGCCTGGGTCAGACGAGAATAATACATATGCCGAAGATACCTCCGAAGTCTGAAGTAAAGTTATAATTAGCGAAGTTAACTTCGAAGTTCTCGAATACGAGAATCGGAATAGGTGATGGAAAGTATGGCTAGGGGAAAGTAGTTATTATAAGATACTCCCTTGGGAAGACAGTTATCATAAAGTGAGTTTGGTCTGGTTTACAGTTCTCGGGTCTGAAAGTGCGGAAACATTGAATTTTGCGGATAGAAGACGCAGCCGAGCGTGTATTCTTCTCTCGGCATAAATACGAAACTTTATTCCATTTTCTCTGGGTTTCGCAGTAATCGTCTGGGCGCTTCGAACTCGCGTGAAAATTAAATCCGGAAGTTGCATTCATCACCTGTCTTCCGAGGTGGAGGGGGTAAAAAGTATGTGGGGCAAGCTTGCAAGTTGAAGTGAACGGAAGAAATTTCAACTAGCCAGCCGGGAAAAATCTCGATTATTTCTCTTTTTCTTCTTAAAACCGTGACCGCTAAAAATTCCAAGAATGAAGGAAGCTTGTACGTTCCCTGAGCTCGTCCCCCTTCACAATGCCTTTTCTCCTGCTCCTTTTATTTTCGACCTCGTCCAAGCTCCGAAACACTTTTTCCTAATGGCACCCAGGTCTGAAAGTCCCCGGCGTCATTGTCATTTACTGCACACAGACACGCGCGCGTAATAGTTCTACGCTGCTGTCCTCTTAGAAGGCGCAATCTTATGAATATTACAATTTGCCATCGTTCCACTGGAAACTAGTCCAACGGCTCCGAGCTATTTAATGGCGGGGAGATTCTGAAATTGTTATTGTTCCGAACACTCGTCTCGAAATCTTCCCAGCGATCGCTGCTGATTAATTGAACCGGAAAACTTCGTCGTGATTCGAATGCTTTTCGGAGCATTCAATTTAAGGTTCAATCTTAACTTGAAAACTACCCTCGTATACTTATTTTTTAATAATCTATAATTATATTACGACGTAAGGTACATTGTAGGTACTTTTCAGCCTGTTGACGATAAAAGTGGAAGCAGAAGTCTATTTACAATCATTTCCGTAGTCTTCGGAGATATTTTGGAAGGCGTGTCCTTGATTTTGAGAGGGTGCTCTCTTATTGTAAATATTTACCATATCGTTTCCTCGTCATCGTCTGCGCCAATAGCGTCAGCGTGTGCGATGGTAGGAGTGAGGGCTGGATAAAGTAAGACCGCATTCTTTGTTAAGCCATCATCTGGTCGAACAGTAGGTATTATTGGGAGCTGAAAGGAATCTCCTGAGACGACACAGGGGAAGGGACATAGTCCCAATGTTTAGGAGAGTACACAATGCGTAGTACTCCTTCCAAGAGACTTCTTTTCCAGCTATCTTCTTGGCTGTGGGCGTACACTCTGGTATTCGCGATTCTTCAATAACTTTTAATTCTCCTCTAAAAATCTCTCCGCGAATCCAGCATATTATCTTCCGGAATATCCCCCGGATTATCTCCGGTGGTAAATGCAAAGTAGATGGCAAAGAGTGTATGCTATTTTCCATTTTACTCGGTCCGAACAATTAAATTCGCCGCTACCTCGAAAGCGTGGACGCGACACAAAGCTTGGTGGGAGGTTCGTCGAAATTGATACAAGCTTTGTTCTCGCGAGCCGTCGTCAGCGAATAGGCGATGCTCTGGCGACCGGTACGACTTCCCGCGGAATTATTGCTGGAGTTGTCGCTGTTAACCGGAAACTGTGAAACCATAGAGGCAGGGAGCCGTGGAATCGCTGCCGAAATCCGTGAAAGCGGTTACGCGAGGGCAAACGAGCGTCGGCTCGCGAACCGTGCTCCTCTTTTGTCCTCCGGATGCGTTTCTGTCGTCCTTCCCCTCTCCCCACCGCGACATTCCATCCCTCTTTTATCGTTGTGTTTCGTCATAACTGGTTTAAGCCCTTTACACACCTCCCACCCTCCCACGCCCACTGATAATTGCTGCGTTAAATTTCATGGGATACACTTCCGCACCAGCTCGCATAAAGGGGAAAGAGCAACAAAAACTGGAACGGCCGCGAGTCTTTTAAGATGCCCTCTTTATGAATCCCAGCTCTTTGTCCAACGGTGCTCCGAGGGCTTATCGTCGCGGCGTCGCGACGACCGGCTTCGAACGAGTCGTTCTCGACTTTCATGCACTTCGCGCTTTCCTCCCTCTGTCTCACCCACCCCCTCTCTCCGTATCTTCAGACCAATGCCGGGATATCCTGCCCCCTTTTGTAGAATTAATTGAAACTTACACTGTTCGTACTGTCTCCAAATACTCAAGTCCTTTTACACTCAATCCAATAACGTGTAATATTTTTCCTTCACAATTACTGAAATTATACAGGTGCATCAAATTTATTTCTTTGGATATACAGGGTGGGGCATTCGAAATCTACTTGGTGTGGAGGAGCTCGTAATGTGATATTACCGATATTTATAAATGGTAGAATCCTCGCGTTTAATTCATGCGGCTTTATTAAATTCGACCCGGACCGGGCATTCGGAGAACCTTCGACTTTACTTCGTTAATTAAACGAGACATCGTCGGTCGCGACGCGTCGCGTCGGTCGACTTGCCGTGAATATTATGTCTGTTACACGGCTTGACGGCAAGCTGGCCCACCCGGACGAGCCGTCAAACCGCGGGAACTGCGGGATACAGATAGCAACCGGTCGACATAGGACATTTGTTTCTTATCCAACCCCCCGGATAAGAGAAGATGGAAACACGACCGGGCATTATGGAGTGCCGCGCAAAGCCACCGTGATCCTGAAAGCGGATTTTCATATTGATACGCGAACTTCTGTCGGAATCTTTTACGATCCCTGCCAGTTGAAACCATCCTCGGATCTTCTTTGCCCTGGTTTCCGTTGAATCGGGTACATACGTCCTGAATGTCTGCTGTGATAGCTCTCGTAGAAAATAGAGTAAACGTAGCCTTTTTCACCGACACACAAAAGTGAATACAAATTTCTAAATTAATGCAACTACTCGAGAACAATCCAAGTTTCGTGGTTCCTATGCCCTACTACCATTTCTACTCCCGTCTTACCCAGCATTGGAATACGATGTAACCTCTTTAGTTCTAGCGGACACCTCGAAAAGCCGAAGAAGGGAAATTTCCAATTGTCAAACGAAACAATGGTGGCACTCTAGAACAGTATTCAGACCAGACAAGCAAGAGACGCGAGTGGCTTATCACTGCGAGTGGCCGCGTTCACTGGGCCGTATCGAGTCAAAATATATTATGCCAGTTTTCTTCGTGCATCGGCCGGTATCCGGGGAGATCAGAGGAAGAGAGGATGCTAGCGAGGGTGCATCATTCAAAGCTCGGAAGGTAGAATTTGCGGGAACAAAGGACGAGGAAGAATTCAGGTCTTAGGGGATGGCGTACGCGTATGTACTGTTCATCCGCAGCGGGGGCAAAGGAGAGATGGGGGTGGAGTGGGCTTTTACTCTCACAATCCGAGCCGGCCGCTAAAAGAGGGGTTTATTGTACATAGGGAGGTGGTCGTGTGCCGCTCGAAGGAGCCCCATTGCCTGGCCAGTTTTCTCCTCTCCTTCCCAATCGGGAGAACGGGAAGAGAGTCTGAATATCAAGCAGACTCTTTCTTTCTCTCTCACACTCACTCGTTCGGGGAGCGAGTGCGCCCAAATCGAAAGACTATCGGTCGTGGAAAAAGCAAGAGAGAACGAGAGGAAGGAGGTGAAAGGGGGTGTAGAAGAAGAAAGAGGAAGGAGGCGACGGGGTCGGAGGTTTTCGGGATAGAAACCACCCGGGGAAGCTGGCACGTGAAATACGGATGAAAGCTCCGTGGAAAGAGTGAACGTTGCGCTTCGGAGAAGAGGGGTAGAGGCTGGAGGAGTTGAAGGGAAAAAGAACGAGGAGAGATGAAGCGCATCGCGACAGAAGCAGAAGAAAATACCATGAGACATGTGTTGGCATTTATGCCACGACTTATCTACTGCGATGGGTTTTCTTGTTTTATTCGCGAGAGGGTCGCGACCGAGCAGCCCGGTTATTCCCGGGCAAGGCTCTCGAAAAGTCGAGAGAATATGGCGTCTGCTCAGGAAATACGTCCTCTGGAAGTTTTAGCCCGTCTTAAAAGAATAAGTCGTTAGCTTCGACCTATACGCGTATGTGTGTGTATGTACGAACCTGCACCTGTAGTATATAGATGTATAGGTATGTATAGCTACTGTCCCGGGCAACTTTATCATCTAAAATATTTCCTCTACTCCTCGGCTACGTGAAAATGTTTCCCAGCTGAAACACACGGTGTCCTAGACCTTTGCGACGCGAACCAAGCGCCATCGTCTTTGACGCAGAACTATCGAATGACGTCCATGAATAGGTACCACCCTTAGTTCTCTTAGTTTAATCCTGAAAGTACCGGGCTGCCGGAACGACTTTAATTTCTTATGGGAGTTAACGGATTATAGGGACGTTACCCAAGTGTAACGATTTTAATGAAATTTATGCAGGATATAGTTTCAAAATCGTTATTTTGAAGGTGGCTTTTACAGTTAGCTGAACTTCCGGGTCTCCTTTTCGCTAAAAGAGACTTTTATTTCGCAGATTCTCTCGTGAAACGGGATAACGTATAACGCGTCTCGGAAAGAATTTTCTTTTTAGAGGCCGCGAAACAGGAAGATCGGAGAATCTCAGTTAAATCTTGAGAAAGTCAGGGAACGCGGCGTAAAATGTGTCACGGACCGTGAAACATGTCCTCTCTGAGACAATCTAATACACGAGAAAGAACTCCGCCGGACGGATCAAACTTCGACTGGTCGCGAGGATCGGGGAAACGGGGGAGTTGAACGGAGTGTGAAGCTCGGGGAAAAATGATCCTGAAAATGTGCTCCAATTCAGTATAGGTTATTCCCCAGTCTCGTCCGCGTAGCTCGGTATTTGTTCTGTTTGTTTGACAGCGCACGGTTATCCCTGATCGATTCGACCGTGATTCTTCATTGTCGAAGAACGGTTCGGAAATGTTTTGTAGAATCACTACAACGCCATTCCAATTATTTCAGTAAAGATTCAATACAGGTCATTCGAGGCCAGAAATGGAAGAAACCTTTGGTACGCTTTGTATATAAATATGTATACGCAAAAGAAAATCTGTCAGATTTGTATAAACTTGGCGCGACAAGCAAACGCGACGTTGAACATCAACGGACTCGTTACGGGAACCGATAAATTTTCCCGGCTTCTGAAATGCCTTTGCGAATTGCAGTAAAGATCAGAGTCGCAGGCCCTTTGGAGTAGCAAAGAATCGAATCCTATCGAAAATTAATCCTCTTACGCTGTCGATCACCGGCAGAACGCGATACACGGGTTCCCGTTGAAAGCTAAGCTTCATGGATCCGTGAATTTTCGACGCGTTTTACGAGGCCACTCTGCGACGACGCTCCTTTCCCCGTTTATCGGCCGATACAGTCCGCTGTTCCCAAGTGATAACGACCAGCCGGGCTCTTTCGGTTGATTCCCGCGACCTGTGCACGCCAGATGACCGATAAAATCCATTTTTGGCCGGGCATTTTACAGCCTTTCACACTCGGCCCGTGTGCACGTGTGTCTGCGAGTATCGTGCGATTTGAAAGGACAGCGAATTGATCGCGCTCCAAAGTACGTACCCACGACTGACTCTCCACGGTTCACTGATTACCTCCACCAGCGAATGATTCATGAGAAGACTGGCAGTGATCCACAGTCCACCAGATACAACGATGATTCATGTGCTCTCCTCTTAACACTTGCTTCAACATTTTCTCGCCTAACGTGATTCGATGTTACACTTTCTCTACAGTCTGGTAGCTTTTATAATAAAAACAGACCGATGTTATCACGCAGATAAAAAAAGATGGTTATACGAATGCATATTTTTATAGAAAGCAGAGGAAACAACGAGAATATATTAGAATGTATTTTATGATGTCGAGACTCCAAAAAAATATTTTTATTTCACAGTTTTTCCATATTTATGTCTGATAGCGTATACATGAATTTATTGTTCGTTGCGCAGATGCGCATGTCATGAATTTGTCTCTTTAATTAATTTTGTCTAACAGTAAATTCTTGTACCTGTTTTTATACAAAAATGTTTGGTACAGTAATGGTCGTTTTACTTGTGTCTGGCCACACACTGGTTAGTTCTATTTGTCTGACATATCAGATACAGTACTACCTGTCGCATTCTGAACGCATTCCACTTTCTTGATAAAACCAAGCACGATTTCGCTTGTCCGACTAAATACGACGATCGAACCTGTCAGACTTTCGGTTTTCCATGGTTTCTATGATCCAGCCACGGATTTATAACAGTTCAATATTCATCTCTCGTCGCGAACGGTCGAAAACGTTTGAGAATCGCAGCAGCGAGGCGGCGAGTCGCTTCGTCCGGAAATCTTCGGTTTCGTCGCGCGGGATAAATTTAATACGATTTATTGCAAATCGAATGCGAGAACCGCACTTAAATATTGATGTATGCGGTGTCAGAATATTCGTGGTCGCGTTTGCATCGTTGAGCACGCGGTCTCACGTATGGGCGGTCACGTGATGCGAGATCTATCGACGTTTCACGAGCTCGAGGATCGGCCATGCGAAATTTCTTCCTGTTACGTTTATACGAATTATCTTCTCTGAAATTCCTTTTTCATAAATGATACGATCTTTTAGCTCCCCTAAAGTCCTTATTTCAGTGCTTCCCAAACTTTTTTTACTCGCGACGCACCTATTATAATATATTTTAGTAGCTAATTATTTTAATGATTTATATTGAGAATATCATTTCATATTTCACTCATTTTTTATATAAATTTAATTATTTCGCGGTCCACGGTTTGGGAAGACTGCCTTATTTTGATACGGTTTTTTATTCGTTAATTTCGTCCTGAATCACAGAGAATGTTCTGGTAAAGGAGCAAAGTGATCTCGCAGCGTCGAGTAACATAAGTTTCATAATCCTATACGTCGGAAAGTTGGATCCGTTGAGAATTTATATTCCGCAAAATGTCGTTGAACCACGTCGATATTTCTGGGTCGGCTTTTTCGTATCCGCGATATGGGAAATCGAACGTCGCGGAGGAACGCGTCGTCCGACAACCTCGCAATATCATTTTTCATGTCGGTTTCCGGCAATGGCGTTCCTGTTAGCCGCGCGTGCGTTCCGTTCGCACGCCGAGGCGAATTAATAACGGTAATTTTTCAGAGGAACGCGTTTCAATCGACGGATGTAAATATCCAGAGGAAATTTAAACGGTGTTCCTCGAACACAGACGCTTGAAAGCATGAAATTATAATTCGAATCGGTTACAGAATCGCGCGCTCGCTTGCACACACGTATGCAACGCTTCGACAGTGTTCCACCGTTCGAGTTAATTCGAATCACGATCAAACAAAACCGGGGTATTATCTCGATTCTCGTATCGCGTTTAATTCGCCCGGCCGGTAATTGTTCCGATGCAAGGCAGAAATGCATCCGGATAAATCTACCCTTACGTCACGCGTGACAATTACATATTAGGTTGTGTAACGAGTCCGTTGATTGTTGACGTACGAAATTTTTTTAAACGTAACCGGTTTATCCGACACGCGTAAAACTTTGGCAATTTAATCCTTTATTTTGGAAAATTAAATTCGCAATTTCATATAATTCCACGATTGCGTAACAATTTGTGTAATCAAAATTCACGTGTTTTTAACCTGTTAACCAAAGCAAACAACTTCACCTGTGATTTGCTAAATTAGACGTCGGACCATCTAATAACAGAGAAATTGTCAAAGAAGAGACGTCCAGCGTAAATTGCCAATGTCATTGGCTCGCCATTAATTAAATCGAATGTTTGCCCGAAAATACAGTATAGAGGGGCTGTTAATTAAAGCGGCCAGTGGCTGACGGATTTGCCACCTCGCAAATGAGACAGCCGTACACCGGTACGCGATCGCGTAACTGGAATAATGAATTTATGAAAATAATGTTGTACTGTCGGGGAATCAAGAGGAGGGGAACTTCAACGAAAAATGAAAAAGCAGGCAGCAGGAAATTTAATTTGTTTGTAATAGCGGAATATCCGACACATGAACGAGGGGAGCTAAATGTTAAAAAATGAGAGACTGATGGAAAGACGGGAATATGGCGCCGTGACGTGGAGAGTGTCGAAGAACGCGCACTCGACAGAAATTTTGAAGACGCGGCTCAACATTCTGTGATCAACGAGGCGCCTCTATCGTGTACGCGTGAGAAAATGTTAGAGGCGTTTACGGTGAAATCTCGGCCCGGGAAATGTTTCCGTGAATGACAAGGCCGGCGCGGAGTGCTGCGGGGCGTAAAGCGGCGCACGGACCGATTTCCGACAGGAATCCGCTGTATCGAGACTCGTGAATCATTCCGAGACACGTCGCTGACATTTGATTTGCCAGAGTGCGCCCGTGCGGATCGCTAGAGAAGGAAACTTCCTCCAGACGCGCTCCAGACGGCTGGCTGCGCTTGAATCTTTCAGTTCGATTAGAGGAGATCGGGCCCCCTTCGTTTCCGCGTGTTCCCCGACTGATATGCGAAATACCTCCCGATGCACTTTTTTAGACTAGAGCTACACGAATTCTTGACTTCGCGTGTTTCACAAATAACTGTGATCGCAACTATACCGTGTTTGGTGCTATTTTAATCAGAAAAGCGAGGAGAAGGTTATGCTAAAATCTGGTTTAAAAAATCAAAAATTAGAAAATTTGTTATCTTTTCGTAAAACATCTAGAGGAAAATCCGAACCCTTGCGAGATTACCAGAAATAGTTGGCAACTATTGCAGTTGGAATCACATCGCCAGTAAAAATAAATATCCGAGTCAGAATAAAATTCGTCGAACGAAACACAGCGACTTTCAATTGAAGCGGAAGGAGCGGTTTGAAGGGTTCCAGGCTCCTCAGTTCCTGACACATCCGGTTTGAAATATCTTTTTATCGCGATGAAAATTTAACGAAACGTCGCGCGTCGCGGAGCATCACTATGCAGGAAGTGAAATTTTCCCGTGGAAGACCGTTTCATTTCGTTCCTCGAGCCACTTTAATGGGAGCACGAATAATTCCCGGGTTTGCAATGAAACAGAGTAGCGTCATCGTAAATTCTTCATTACACGTCGAGAATTTTATAACTCGATAATGCACAGCTGGCCGAAGGGAAAACGGTGCGGCGGGGAGGGCTCCCGAGCCAAACAACGCGAGAGATCCGAAGACGATTCCGGAACTTTTTTAATGAAGTTTGCTTTATGAAGTATCATAATGCCCGTTCTGCCGACCATTAATGGCGTTAGACACGAAACGCATTTTAAAACTATTTTAATGAGAAACGAGCGGTCGTCCTCGTTTCCAACTTTCCTTAATCGAGGATAAAACGAGTAACGCGACAAATATAAATTGTACAGTGGCTGTTAAGCATAGAAGCATTGACGCGCATTACAGAAAACGGTTCGAAGCCTCCGGTGCGATCTATCCGCGGCGATCATACTAATTTCGTGCTTTCTATTCAGAATTAATCGACGAACAGGATTAAATTATTCCGATATTTTGAAGTACAGTAGCCCGTAACGGAATCATACAACCCTTCGTAGCGTCCAGGTGCACGCACGTAGTATAATCCCGCCACCCTGCATTAACATCGCCTTGAAAGGATTAGCCTCGAGAAAATAAGGTAGCATAACTTTGCCGAGGCTGTCCAGTCATACTTCGTTACATATTTTTATTAAGTGACAAAAAACTAGTGAGGCTACTTCGCTATAAAAGAAATAAAAATCAGAAAATTTCAGATCGATTGTTTTACCCTATTTTAAAAATTGAAGGAATTCTGAAGCAATCTGTTCTCGATGTTGCAGGTAATCGTCCGAAGATGAAGAACCATTACAGAGCTCATCAGCTCTCGGTATGGCTACGGCTGGTCCCGGAGCTCCACCGCGCCGGAATGGAGGACGTGGATTCGAGACACAACCTGTTCCGTGGCCACTCGGATCCATCGCTGTACGATGGATCGGTGAGACCGGATCCTCTGAGCAGGATCAGCGAAGAGTTCAAACGCAAGAACGTGACCACGGAGCCGCCGACTACAACGGACTACAGCGCTGCCACCTGCGCCAGCTACATACAGAGCACGAACCTACAAAACGTGCACAACGCCAGCACAGACACCCTGGCCAGCTTGGACGCAGCTGGGTGCGTAATAAGCAACCTCCTCTTGGTAGCGGTGTAATGAAGACAGACGTTTTACCAAGAGAACCGACCTCCTCTTGGCTGGAATCCTTTCCAACCAAGACCGTAACATCGCCGCGTTCCCGGCTGAATTGCGGCTAACTTTGTTAGAGTCGTCGGGAACGATGATAATAGAGCCAGATTCCCCGGAAACTGTTTCGCGTTCTCCATTAGAGCTCAAATGAATAAGTTTCTCATGGCGACGTGCATGCTACCAGCACAGCTCGTCTCAATTTGAGTTTCCATGCTGCTGGACATCGCTTCCTAGCTCCAATCCCTTCGTTTTTGCTAATTCCTCGCCTCCCCGTGTTTAATTCTATCGTTCTCCGTGGCCAAGTCGACTTTGAGAACCTGACAGTTTCAATTTATTTAATCTTCGCTTTTGACCCTTTTCTGGTCTTCGGAGCGCAAGCATCCCCTAAATGGAGATTTGTATCGTCTTTTGTTCTGACAACGCGATTATTTGAACAGGTACGCAGCGTACTCGACAGCTCTAAGCGTGACGATCGCCATCGGATGCAGCTTGCTGATCCTCAACGTTCTCATTTTCGCGGGGGTTTATTATCAACGGGACAAGACGCGGCTCGAGGTGAAGAGCCTTCAGCAGCAACAGATGTTGAATCAACAGTGCGGTCCACGAGGCTTCACCGAGCTGAAACAACCGCCCCCGCCGCATTCACATTTCCCCGGGGGTGGTCAGGTTATCGTCGACGTTGAGAACGAGATGTTAAGAAGGTATTGTACTCAAGGAAATCACGCTCATCAGCTCGATCATTCGTTCGAGTCGATGAATCTTCGCGGTTGAAGGAGTCGCTTGAGATGTGCTCGATCGGTTCACAGTGGAACAAGTCAACGAAAAGGTGGCCACGGCTATGGCGTTTCTATTCATTGCAAAATGCATCCTCCTTTAGCCTAGACAGTAATCAGCGATGCCCATCACTGATAGTCGTAGATCAAAATCCAAGTAGATCATGCCATTTTCAAATATAAGCGTAGATGGGTCTGTGTGTTATATTAAGTCACCAGTATACAAAGCGATGAAAGTCGGTTCGGTAACATCAAAGAGAAACGACGAAGAAGTGGATGTTGCTTGTGACTTAATAATAGCAGTCCGTGTTCTTTTGTGCATCTTTCCTCGTCGACAGTAAATGATCGTTGTCTCCTTGTAAATAAACTATTCACAATCGCGAGACCAAGAACGCCAGTCATGTATTCTCGATCGACCGTGCCCGTTCCAACAATGGCCACCTTTTCCCTCACCCGACCGCACGACCGTAAATTTATTTAACAAGATGATTGCATTTCGTTCCGAAGTGTTACGGTGCTCGTAACAATCGATCGTGGTTACAGGAACGTTATGAAAGGCCCTCCGAACGATCCCAACACGCTTCTCCAACAGGGCCAGGGAACTCACACGTTGCCTCATCAACATCACTATCAAAAGCAACATCAGCAACAGCATGCCACTCTTCCCCGAGCTTCCGTCATACAGGACATGAGCGCACAAACCCAAGTGAGAGTCTATCGTATTACTCGGCCATCACCGGAGAAACTGTGTTAATCTGGACCATCACATCCCACGTCCCTTTATCACCAAATTCATCGGCCTCGGCGTTGCACCTTTTTTTCTCTCTCTCTCATATCCTCTTCCATATCATTTCTTCCAATATGTTACCAAGTTTTCGCACTCCGTTTCATTTCGATTTTCTTCGCAACAACTCCCGATCATTTTACGTGGGATCATCGACCCTTTGCACTAGACTAGTCCCTCCGAAGTGCCGTTAAAAATCACAGTACAGATGACTTTGGATCGGTAGAGATCTGCTAAAAAATGCACCACAAAGTTGACCTTGACCCTTTTTCTCTTAAAGAACGACTCTAAAGCGTCTTACGAGGTGTCCCAATGAATTTAATTATATTTATTTATCCAGAGTTTGTTTCAGAGTTTACGAATGAGAGCCACTGACGCGTGTGTCGACGGAACTCGAACCGCATCGGAAAGTCAAATCGATCGGCCAGTGCTAACAGCATGGTATCGCGCTCGGAACGACTTCCGGTTAAAGTAAACGAATCAGTTTGAGGGGAAATGCCCGTCCCATCCCGTTCGTTCGCGGAAGTTAATTCTCATAAGATCTTCATCGCGTTTAAGAAGAGCAGGAGGCGGGGAATAGGATGGGACGATGAGTTTCCCTAGCGAAATTGAAATCTCCGGTAAAAATGAAAGTCGAAATCCGGCGCGGCACGAAGTTAACGACCGGTCATTAAAGTTTCGCTTAATGAAGTTCACGTTCGTCTCGAACCCCGTGGCCCCACGAAAATTTAGTAACGAGATAAAAGGACGATACTGTCCGTAGGTAGAATAATGACCGGCGAAGAATGTCAGACGGTTCGCAGTGTAAATTTCGCCCGGGTAGCCGGCCCGGCTTAGAACTTTCGAAAGTTTCTTAATAGGATTATGAATTAAAGTTCCGGAAGGCCTTTCGGTCGTTAACAGAGAACTTTTATAAATCAACGGGCAACGGTAAAATTCCCAGCCCTGTTTCCCCATCGTCCCGTCCTCCGATCCCGCGCCATCGGAAATAAACGCGCTCGTTTATGGACAGCAAGAGTCACGGTGCTGTAGTATTATGATTCCTTCTCTCTTTTCTTTCTTTTTACGATCTCGTCGTTCCGTCGAATAAAAAGTATCCGCGCGAAGTGCTGCGGGATGTCTTGATCAAGTTTAACAAATTGCTAGCAGCCGGAACTGGTTTGCTCGTTAAATATTTAATAGCTTAATATCCGCATCGGTACCCGTGGTAACTCCGACCAAATACCCTGCTCTATATTACGGGAAATATTAAATAGAGCGCCAATTCGCCGAGATTTGCGCGCATCGACTCGGTGGTTCTCATTCCAATCGTACCTTTGACTGAGGGAACCAGAAATTTTAAACTTCTCTTGTATAATCCTGTAGATTTTACTGTAGATCCGTGCTGATGTCTACAACGTAGATTTCCAAGCGTAGTTGCAATTGATAAAAAAGGAAAGTGCTCAAAATACCTTAGCAACCACCGTGTATATTTTACAAGCAGATTTATCGCACGAAATCGTTCGTTGCGCACGCCACGCGAGACATACAGGTTTTTTGCTCGAAATTAATCCTCTTGTAGCTCGTATTCTAAAGATCGCAGTATGATTTTCCATCGAAGGACGATCTCATTATTGTCATGAATCTCGACGGCGGGCGTACGGTGATCGTGAAAAATATGTAAAGTTTTGGGGCCGTGTCGCGTGAAAACTTGTTGACAATCGTTCTCGTCGATAGAAACTTGCCGAGAGTTCGAGCGATAACCGAGTACACTCTCGTGTAGCTATTCGATTTCTCGTGCCGTGGTTCCGGAAAGTTTTTATGAGATAAAGTGACAAGAGAAATGATAGGTTTATTGTTTGATCGTAGACGATCGAATCGCCCGCGAATAGTAGTTCCCTTTCCGACGTGCCGCGGTCCAGAATGTTTTCTCTCGGAGGAAGTTGCCAATGGATCAATTTATAGAGAAATCGCCTAACGCTAGTGAAGAGCTTTAGAGGAAATTAATAACACTATGCGTGTTATTAGACTCTGTTCAGAATCTCCGCGAGTCCGACTCGATGTGAAAGAAATGTAGAAAGATTTGTAGAGCAACTTGAATTGCGAAAGGATTAATTTGGAAAGCCTGTATGACCGCTGTCGTTCTTCCCACTGTGCGTGGACAATGGTAGGGTAGTCAGGACAGTTACTACGTGTTACTTGTGTGAGTGGGTGGGAAAATATTAACTATCCGCTTGACTGGACCTCTAACATCTAACTGTGTGTCATTTTCAGGGTCCACCAAACGGGTCCATACACCTGACAGTACCAAGAGCTCCACCACCCCCTCGAGCAAAAAGTCCTCCCGAAAACCAGCCCCTGCTGCAAAGCGCCACCGTGTCGAGTCGCGTGTCCCAGGCAACAATGAGTGAGATGCGAGTGTGATGCTTGGACCCCCCTCCGAAGCCAGTCGTCCCGGACGTTCTGACGGCATCGACATTACTGTAAGTGTCTCGGCCGTACGCCGTTCGAGATCGAACCGGAGGATTCTCGATCAGTCCAAAATGGAGGAGGAGACAACGTTTTCGAAGATCGAGATCGCCTGGCGAGATCCCGAGATCACGGCGAACAGGACTGGCGGCTGGCGTGGATTCGTCGCGTCGCCCTTAAGCTACCATCAGGTGACGACGAGCCAGCGACTGACGGAGGGGGGTTGACAGTGTTTCGGCTAAACGCCGAGGAACACGATTATCGGGGGTGGAAGAAGCAGAAAGAAACGGAAGCAGAAGATGGAACAAGTGGTATCCGTCGATGAGACGTCATCGTGGGATGAGAGCTCAGACCATGGACGTTGGGGGACGAAAGAGGAACAGACTTTTTCAGAGCGACCAAATGGAGCTCCGGGTTCCGTTCACCCGCGAACAATTATTGTCGTTCTTGCGCATCCTCGAGAGAATTCAGACGGAGAACGTCTGACGAACATTTCGCGAGAAGTTTAGGGTATCTCTATTCGAGAGCGGACGTTAAGAAGATGCGTCGACCGATATCGTGGAATACACTGCTGTGCAATAGGAGGAAGCACCCGATCATATTTAAGAGAAGAGCGTAAAAAATCAAATAAGAACGCAGTAACTTTTGAAAAGGGATTCCACTGTTTAATTGAATAGTTCTGAGAATACATGTGTTATCGTGGATTATTTAATACTTTGAATACAGTAAATTAATCATTGTACAATACAATTTCTACATAGAGATATTGTTTGTCATTATATAATTATACTGGATGCTTCTTTCTTTTTGCACAGTAGTGCATATCATCGACGATTTACGGGAATATTCCCGGTTCATTTGAACGCTCCCACGGCGCAGCTTCTTTCTTACAAAATCGGTCGAACTTCAATCAAAAGAAACACAAAATTCTTACGATACCAGAAATCAAACGCAGTACATTCAGCTAGCTAGTCGATAATAATGAATTTTAGGTGTTACGTGGGAGAGAGAGAGAAAGGTATAGAGAGACAGAAGAAGAGAGAAAGTGTGGGAGTGAGTGAGAGAGAGAGGGAGAGAGAGAAAGAGACACGCTCAAGATAACTGACGAATCGGTCTTGCAGACCCGTGTATAAAAAACAAACGCTATCCACTATGATGTTAGATGTTCCTTGTACATAAAGTGAAATTTATACCGTAAGAAACGCCAAAAAAAACAACACGTTTGCTACTTTCTAAGAGGACCTGTACTCGTGTCGCGTACCGTTTAGTCGTCCGTTCTTCCCCTTTCTTTCCTCCGATTGACTGTGGAATGTTGCGCGGTGTGGCACGATAGATCCTGGATCCGAGGGTTGCCCGTCGACGATTAAATCATTCGTTACTTTCAATAGAAGAAATATTTACATACTTTTTGAATCCACAGTATCCAAGTAAAATAACCAAACAAATAATGGGGGATAGCAAAATTGTTGAAAAGTTCAATTGGAATTGCAACTTAAATCCGTGTGTTTCTGACCAATCTAAAAGTTCGATCGTCGACGAGCAACATAATTTATTCTTATGGTTATTCAGGCTGTATTGCCACCAAAATTGTATGAATTTTAGTATGCAATGCTGCACGTATCATCGACTTTTTACACTTTTCAACCAGGATACACAACGATTCGAATTCGGCCATTACAATCTTGTGCATCGCGACAAAGACCGATTGAATTGGAAAGCAATCGGCACGATATAATTTGTAAAAACCAATGACCAATTACAATTTAAATTACACACGCTAATACACTAGAACGTGATCGAAGAATTGCTAGTGTAACGAATCGTACCGTCATGAGATCGTTATTGTGAGTCAGCCTACATTAAGGAAGCGATTCGAATTTTTTGATATCGTTTAATACTTGATTTGGGAATGCTCGGGTATGGACTTCGCCCAGAACTGTTAAGTGTGCGTGTGCGTGCGTGTGTGTGTGAGAGAGAGAGAAAATGATTGTACACCGCGTAATCAAGGTTCGTAAGAGTCCACGCTGCTCTTCGGCGATGTGAAAGTGGCGGCGAGAGACGAAGACCCGTCATCTAGTATCGGATTCAAAAGTGTGCGCGTGACTTTTTGTAAAAATATACGTATACATATAGGTGTAACATAAAGACTACCGTAAATCCGTTATTATGCGTAACACACTGCCAGGAGACTCGTAAAATTCACGAAAAGAGCAGTGCAGGAATGTAAAACTCCAATCGATTCGAATGAGAGACGCTGTCCCACGGTTTTATTCGGTCCTTTGGAGCATCGTATTATAATACAAAAGGTCCCTGAGTTACTGTTCGACATAGGGAATTTTTGTTTGCAAGGTTACGTAGACTGTCAGGAGCGGGTAATCACCCGAATTCTTCTTAAGAATCAACTTATTATTACTTAATCGAGTGTTCACAATTCTGTAGAGATGTATAGCATACTTGAAAACAGAATACGCTTCAAAGGATTCTTCGGTGAACGAAGTTTAACGCGTTCACTGCTGTGGAACTGTTCGAGATCAAAAAGTCATTTTCAACGTAATCAAAAGGCATCACGATCAAAATTCTATAGAAAATCATTTTATTAAAACAAAGCTAATCAAACGAGGAAGCAGAGCTCCAAGTCGACAGAGGTGAACGCGTTAAGAAAAGTTCTCATGATCGAACCTGACAGAATCGTGAGAACAGAGCTTAAAGGGGGAGAAGGGCACCGTGTATTAGCGAAGAAACCCACCAGAAAAAGAATTGGAGAAATCACTGTTTTTGTACATACATTAAGAGACGGAAAACGGAAAACTAAAAGAAACACGCGTTCTGTGTATTCCCGTCGAGACTGCAGCGATCGAGAACCGGTCGATCGTATCCGACATTGACAAGAACAAGTCAAGGACAAGGAGTGAAATCTTTTCCTTCTTCTTCTTCTTCTTCTACTTCTTCATTTTTTTGTCAAAGAAACTCGCGTGAGAACGCTGAATTTCACGAGAGAGGGTTACATAAATAAATATCATGAAGTACGGACAATCCGAATACAATTAAAGACTAAAAAGAGAAATGCGAGTAATAATAGACGTAATTAAGGGGAACGAACTGTCGGTAAACAGGATGAGGTTGATAAGCAAAAAAAAACCAACTGAACCGGTTGAGCGGATGTTTAAACAAAAATTTAAATAACGTATATTACATATACATATTATGGATTGTAATGAATTTATTATGACGAATATTATTATATTTATGTGACTTTTCGCTGCCTCGCGCTCCTCTGGAAGGATACCTTACGCCCATTTTTCAGCCGAGTGCGAGACTGCCTGTTACGTTTAACGTTTCTGTTATAAAATTGTAAATATATAACAAAATACATGGAGATATTAATTGTACGTGTTAAATATTCTTCCTGGATGTCTCTCCCAATCATACTTTTCATTCCAAAATCCAATAACTGTCCTACTGAATTTAACTTGAATTGCCCGTTTAACTTGATTGATGTGCCCGTGGCTCTACTGTCATTTCAACATTTTTTATCAATTTACAAGACAAATATTTAATTATTGAAAACGCCAAGGATGACTTTTGGCAAATAGTGACTCTAGTAACTGGGTTTCAATTTATGGAAGACTTTTGTCTTCTCCCAAGTTGGAGAGTAAATTATTGCAATTGTTAATTTAATATAATTGTTAATATAAAACAAACACCACGTTCAAAAGGATCCTACCTAGTTAGGAGGCAGTTTACTACCCGCGAGAACGCCTGGCCACTGTCCTCGTTACAATCAACTTACGTAAGAAATAGAGTAATACAAAAAGCAGTTGTTTGTTTACTTACTACTGGTTGGGGGGAGGAGAAACTGCGTTAGAGTCTCTCTCCCCCTTGAAGACAGGGCGTAGCCCTCAGTCCCGGGCTGGTAGACCGGTGGTGCCGGGGGGGGGGGGGGTTGCCGATTCCTTTTCCCCTTCCACTAAACTCTTCCCATTGCAATCTGAAAGGGAACCGTAAATTGAAAAGCTGCCTTCTGAATGGTAACCAATACATTACGTTCTAATAAATCTCATATAACATTTCCCAAATAAAAAAAAATTGAGGAGCGGGTTGCCTTCTGAAGGGGAACCGAAAATTGAGCGATTTTTGTGTATTTTTAGTTAATAATAAATAAATAATTCAAATTTGAACATAAAGCCAAAATTAGTTTTAACGGACATTGAAGAAACTAGGTTTCTATAGCACGAAACAACTTCAAATAGATCGTCACGACACAAAAGAAATTGCGAATTAATAGGAAATAAATAATTCAAGTTGAATATTTATTAATTGTTTATTAATGGTTTTAATGTAGACGTTGGATAACGCAGTTTAATTTCAGAAATAATTTCTGCTCACCGTCACGTACCTTTTCTCATTGCCTTCTGAATGGTAACCGTAAATTGAAGAGCTGGTTGCCTTCTGAATGGTAACCGAAAATTGTGGAGCGGGTTGCCTTCTGAAGGGGAACTGAAAATTGGACGATTTTTGTGTATTTTTAGTTAATAATAAATAAATAATTCAAATTTGAACATAAAGCCAAAATTAGTTTTAACGGAAATTGAAGAAACTAGAGTTCTATAGCACGAAACAACTTCAAATAGATCGTCACGACACAAAAGAAATTGCGAATTAATACGAAATAAATAATTCAAGTTGAATATTTATTAATTATTTATTAATGGTTTTAATGTAGACGTTGGATAACGCAGTTTAATTTCAGAAATAATTTCTGCTCACCGTCGCGTCGTCTCCCGCTCGAAGAAAGTGCGCCATGATGCAACTTCACGCTTTCGATAATCGAAAGCATCGAGTAATATCGATCTGTGCTCTGAATATACTTTCTCGATCGATGGATTCTTTTCCCGCGAAATCTGTAACAGAAAGAGCAAATACACTAAGTACAATTAAGAATTCAATAAAATTCAATACAATTATAATGAATAATAAATAAACAATTCAGTTTGAATATACCATCAAAATTAATTTGAACGTATCGACCTCAATAGAGTGGGGACACAGTCGATAATTCAAAACCGTAGACAGGTAAATGCTTTGCATCCACAGTCTGTATCAGACAGAAAGGCCCATAAGATGATAAATATTTATATAATTATAAATAATAATAACAATGTAAATAACATTTTTCTGAAATTCTCGATCGGTACGATCACTATGTACCTTATCGCACAGAATATTTGATACATTCACCGTAAGAGGGCTTAGGTTTCCTGTTTCTTTTAGTTCGTGATACACATCCGGTACGTCTTACGGTGTCAGAGTCTCGCAATTATTGTTTAAAATATGTTAAATTAATTGAACCAACATAATAATAATAGTCCTAGGGTATCGATCATTATTCCGTGATATCACGTAAATATTTTCCATAGAGAATTCCCCGTTTCTTTCATTGATCCGAATGGATTACGGGAGGCTGTGTTTCACACGGCTTCTCCAGCATAACAACAAGAACGTGTATTCTATTATAAAATTAATGATTCGAGAACATTTTAAGTTTTGCGTAAATGAACAAAAGATACTATACAATAATTGTTCCAGTTTTTATGTCAAAGTGGTGCTTTGTTTTGTTTTCTATTACAACCCGATTATTTTGACATAACCAAAGAACTTTGTCAACTCTTGAATCAGTTCGATAACTTATCCATAAATGTCTTGAGTTCATTCTAATTACTGTGCCTTTAGAAGGTTTAAAATCCATATATGAAAAGGTATGTAGCTGAAAACTAATTTATTTTTTTCTTTAGAAATGGCAGACACACCTGCTGAGCCGAAGGCTAAAACAAAAACGACGAAGAAGCCAAAGGAGAATCCTGTGGAACCTCCTCCGTTGAAGAAGAGGCCCTTCAAAAGGCATGGGCGTCTTTATGCTAAAGCCATTTTCACAGGCTATAAGCGAGGTCTTCGTAATCAACATGAACACACAGCACTCCTTAAAGTCGATGGAGCAAAAAGCATATGTGACTCAGATTATTACGTAGGAAAGCGATGTGTTTATGTATATAAGGTAATTTACATTGCTTTACAATATTTCATATCTTTTAGATTCTATAATTAATAACTACATGTTTCTCTATTACAGGCAAAGAATAAGACGCCCGTTCCTGGCAAGAAAGGCAGGAAAACAAAAGTTAGGGCTATTTGGGGAAAGGTAACTCGACCTCATGGTACCAGTGGTTCGGTACGTGCTAAATTTAAGAGAAATCTGCCAGCGAAAGCTATGGGTCACCGTATCAGAATTGTAAGTTGTTGGACAAGTTTTAATCAAATTTACAAAGTCGAATAGTATAATATCTAAAATGGAATTGTTTTTTATTATTGTTACAGATGCTGTATCCCAGTCGGATATAAATATTTCTTGTATAATATAAGCAAATAAAATCCATCTTGGTTCTAAATAAAATCGTTTTTCTTTTTATTGGACTCATATTTTCCACTTATTCGGTTTTATATATTTTCATTGACTCCTATCAATCCCTAAGAACCTCAAACTTCCTCGATCAAACATAACCTTAAATGCATTCGTATTCATTGAAATATACTTTGTCGTTCGCGTAGATTGGATAGATTTATCTACAAATACTTGATTTCAATATTAAGCCCTTTTGAGAACAACCTACAAGCGATCGGAATAATTAAATGTTTAATATCGATTCTCCAAATTCGGGAGGAAGCCATTTTCTCCGGAACCTGTACATAGCGCACTCACACATTCGAATTTGTATCAGTGTTGAAATGTGCGTAGCATCAAGCCGTTATCATACGTTTTCGTACGTATTTAGAAGTTGTATAGTGACTAAAAGTTTCTTACGATAGAATCAAATATTGTGGGACGTTTGCAGTTTCTCTTTTACAGGAGAAAAAAAGACATTTTTCTCCTGGAGCTGACATGATGTTGCATCAGCTTATTTCGACAAACTAGAGGAAAACCGAACAAGAATGATGTTTTGCTGTCTAAGAAATTGTTTTGACGGTCTTGGCTTCGCCGAGGCCCAAACATCAAAAGAACATCCGAATCCTATAGCTTTAGATACATCTCACATGGGTAATTTTAATATTTAAATGGTCGAATTAACGTTTCACAGTGTTTTGAAATAGTAGCTTTATATTTCCATAAAATATCTGTTTATGCAAATGGTGTGTTACTTTTGTACTCAGTTCTAACGTATCGTTTGAAAACGCAATCTTTCTTTTACCTCTTACCTGTGTAAATAAACATTTGATGAAACTCGTACAGGACATGAAGTTGTAATAGTAAAAGATGGTCTAAGAGTGTGCGGTTGTGGTGGTGCCTTAACAAATGCTCCCCTGGTTCAAAGTAAAAGCTATTTCGAAGTTAAGATACAACAAAGTGGTATATGGGCAGTAGGATTGGCTACAAAATCAACGGATCTTAATATTGCCTCTGGAGGAAATGATTCAGAAAGTTGGGCTCTGAATTCCGATGGCATTATCAGGCATAATCAACAAGAGATACATAAAATTCAGACGCTAGTTCAAGAAGGAGATATTATAGTAAGTAAGACATTCTAATAAGGATAACTTCGCTTACTAATAATTTTTTAATCTTCAGGGAATATCTTATGACCATATAGAACTTAATTTCTACATCAATGGGAAGCCTATGGAAACTCCGATAATAGGGATAAAAGGAACCGTGTATCCAGTACTTTATGGTAACACATCTTAAATTGAATAATTTCTGGTTCGATGATACTTGGATGCATAAGGATAATCTTTTTTTGCAGTGGACGACGGGGCCATCTTAGATTTAATTGTGGACAACTTTTTCCATCAATCGCCTGCAGGTTTCGAAAAGATTATGTTAGAGCAATCCTTGCTTTAGCGAAATAAACTACATCAAAATGTTATATGTCCATCCTACAATAATGCAACAGCAGAGAACAAAGTGGAAAACTATTCTAATCTTAACAGAAAGTCTTAAGATTCTACGAAGAACAAATTCTTTTAATAATAATGTATAAATATATTTAATTAGCAATTGCAAAATAAACATCTTAATTTATATCTTTTTTTTTCTCAAATAATACCTCTAGTATAATATTAATATTAATAATATTGATTCTCTGGCTAAAACTAGGATCTGTGCTTCCTTGAATTTTTATATTTATAAAAATAACCGACTACTATTCTTTGTATAATTATTTAATAATCAAATAACATAATCTTAAATATGTGTGTACAACTTACATATAATATATATATATTTTTATGTACTTATATATGTCTGTATAAGATTGTATATAATATTGTATACACAACAATTTATTGTTCCTTAAAGAATTAATGGTATGGTATGTACACTGGTTTACATAAGGTACCAATGGCTTAGGCCTATATATTGCTTTATTAGGCTACTGTCATGGCTTTTTTCTTTTATATAACTTAATCCTGTGCTAAGAGCTTTATATTGTACACATTTAAGCTAATCACTCGTTCACCCTAAACCAATGAGTATGTGCACATTTTTACAATGCTGGTAAAAACAAACGCCCTAATAAATCGTACCATTGTTTACAATGGTCGCAAGCATCCTCTCGCATACGTAACCCATTAAACACACCAATGCACGCAGAATAAAAAATGGCAGAGAAACTTAGCAGTTATTAAAACCTAAAGACATTGTTAAAATAGTAGACGATATTTCTAATTGTGTTGCATCTATGTATTTCAAAATACTGCACACCCTGTGTGATTTAGTTCCATTATTTCTGAGTAAATTACGAGAATGTCGATGCATCATAGAGATAGATACGCGAAAATAGCATTATATTATTAAAAGTATGCATCGGTGCATTAATTTCCCCGAAAATCATTCACGTTCGGTCCAAGTGAATACTCCTAATTATTGTAATTATTGTACCTATACGTTTTATGGAAACATGCGTTAACACAGTTTTCCATTTAAATTGCAATTATAACAATCGCTTTATTTAAGAACATATAAAAGGTTTCTTTTTTCTCTTTACAATTGCTTGTGACAAGCTCTCTGCACCTTTGTTAACACTTATTAAATCTTTGGTCCTTAACATTATTTTTAAATGATCGTTATCGCTAATTTTACATGCTTAGTATTATGCGTACGCTAACAAATAGATTGTTCACAAGTTGTTGATCTGTACACGATAGCGGTTTCAAGTTTTCAAAATTTTGAAACAAACCCCACTATTCATGTTCAAAGCAAAGTGTGTCGACACTACGCATTAATTTTGTGAAATATCAGTAGATGTTGGTCACAATCACTATCTAGAAATCAACAACCAAGCTGTTTAACATAGGCCATGATAAGCTGTAGTTTATGAACTCTCAGCTAAAAAACATTTATATATTTTTTTCCTTTTCATTCTAACACAAATAGTTTGTTATGGCAATAAATTTCTTCTATATGATTCATGGCACGTATTTCTAATATAAATTAAAATATGAACATGATAATCATATAAAAGACCAATAGAATATTAAAGAGAGCATTTGCAATTCTGTCTTGCGATAATTTAATACTAACTAAGTTAGACATATATATAGAGCATATATAGGATATATTACATTTATCTTGTGACTGGATGATATGAAATATTTATAATGGTAACCGATAAAGTCTTATTGCACATGCAATTCTAATGCATTAAACAACTATACATATAATGTTTTTAATTAACTTAATGTAATCTTTTCTCATGTAATGTAGCGATTGTAGGTTCATGAATTTTAAACCGAAAATTACAGAAATCGTTCTATTACCTCTGTATGAAAGAATTACTGAAGATTCGATAATTTTAGTGTACTCATGTATGGACTTAAGTAGGATGACCACAAACAGTTACATTTTTAAATAATTAGCATCTAATCTTGGATACATCTGTGTCCAACAGTACGACCACTCATTCGAACATCCACATGAACGTTTTATTATTTAAACTGTACAGATCGCTTTTCATTAAACCTAATACCACTTTGTTTAAATAACGCTGCAAATAATTCTATTAAAAAATATATATACTTTTAGATATATTTACAAAATTAATTTGTAACATTTATCCTTCCATTGAAAATTGCTATAAATAGAAATTTTTATACATGCCGCACATTGTGTTCAGTTTATTATCTCCGTAATGTGCCAGTTAGGAATACAGAACTATGATCGTTCAGGGGTTCTCAACCACATTGACATCCATAGAATCAAGTTTTCTCGGTATTATTTAAAGTTTAAAGGGCAACGGAAAATTAATTTTTTACTTATTATCATTTCTCAGCAATCCAGATATTAGTTCTCAAAGTGGAGATTCTTTTTTTTTTAAAGAGAATTAACAAAATTACTAGATATAATATAATAAAAATAAAAATTCCAATTTGTTTTATTCATTAAAAAAATAAATTTATCTAACTTTACTTTAACTTTTATTTATAATGCACATTCGTAATCTCAATTTTAAAAGTATAGAGATATATCACGTTCGAAATAATGTTATAGCAAATGTAACCGGGCACTTTTTAAATAATGAAATAAATACTTGAAAGACAATACTTACTCTCTGAATTGTTTGTCTTTTTCGTGACATATAAAGAAGAATGTGACCACAAAGTATTGTTGCATATCAAATCAAAATATAAAGAAACTTGGAGCTTAAATGTAGTATTAGAAGCAAAGAGTTGCATCAAATGGAAGAACTTCGTATAGAAAATTTCTGAACATTATTATAAAAATCATGAAAAATTTGTGTCATTCCTTCATATATATACTTTTCATATATAGCTATTCAAAGAGGATTACATCAAGATCCTCTGAGCTCTCTTTGGTCTTATCCAAGTTAATTTCTATAACACTTTTGGTAAGTTACATGCAGCCGTCTGCACACGATAATTCTATGTACAACATATTCTTTCAAGGATGATTCCCTGAGATGCTCAGATTCAGAGCAACCTTATTCGCTTAGCTATGAATGCAAAGCATCGATAGTATCTACTTTTCACATACTTACATATCATTCAATATCCGTAGTATCTTCGATGACAGAATCCCAATTGAATTCTGTTGCGCTCTGTCTAGAAGGTAGCTCGCCAAGATGTTGAAATCGTTGTACAAAATATGGATCGCGATCTCTAAGCCTTTTGAATCTTTGAAATGCAAGATCCTTCGCGAAATCATAAAGTTCTAGATCCAGTCTGTTAAGCCTACGCACAGCATCCAATTGCTCTGAAGTGAGGGTTGCCATGGTAGCAGCGCTTAACGTCGCATTGTGTTGTTCAAACGCAACAGCAAATCTCATTCCAAATGTCTCTTCAAAAGAATACTGTCCCACCTAATCAATATTAAACAATCAAATTAATATAATACAATTGATATTATTATAGAATAGCAAAATATATTCACTATGTGCAAAAATGTTCGCTAGTAATCATAATTTAGAATACAATATTTTCTTTCTCTACTATACAACAAGACAAGATATCATTCCCATTCAGAAACAATTTCTTATGGATACGTATTTCATAAAATATAAGAAACATAATTGAATCAATTAATTAAAAAGAAAACAATAAGCATCATTAATGCAATCCTTTGACAGTCTAACAATATTACATGGTACAGTAAAAAATGTTCGAAATATACTCACAATAAACTGTCCAAGGATTAAGTAAAATTTCATGCCACAATTAGATTATGTAGTTTGTATGTCACAATTATGGTTGTAGATTAAATATTAATCAAAGTAGAATGTTTAGTGTTGATAAAATAATGTAATATCAAGGCAATTTATGTGTTACTTAAACGTTCAAAGAAGCGGGATGTTTACAGGACACTCATCGTCCGCGTATGGTGGGTAAGACAAATATTTACACCAAGAGGTACTTACTAACAGATGATTTTCTAGTGTATTGTAATGTTTATACAGCCGGCGTAAGCGTGTTTAAAAATAAGGTCGGGTGTGTGGAGAATGTAAAACGTCGAAAAAATTTGAAAGATTATTCGTAACAAACAAAATATTTTTAATTTATTAGTGAATGGAAGTCTTAAAAAAAAAACAATGAAAAATCATTGCATTGATAAAAGGCAATGGAATGACATGCGAACATGTTAGTTCAAAACATTACCAAAAAAAATTAGTTCTTACTTTTTGGTATTCAGTCAACATGAAGAAAGGCATGAATTGCAAATTGTGTTTAGCGCTAGCCAACATGAGCCGATCTCTCTCCAAGCTGCTGAGTGTAGAATTGTAACAACCAACAATTGATAGATCAGCCAACATTCTGGTCTGGCGGTTGCTTGCCAAATTATATGGACACGCCATAAACTACATAAACAACATAGTTTGTCAAAATGATTTATATTTATGTTATTATAAAAAAAATGTTTCTATTTTCAAATACACAAAATTCATTGTACTCCATGTGAATTCAAGATTTCTATTCCAACAAAGCAACTGTTGTTCCGATGAATAGTTGCATCTATAAATGGAATAGGAAAAATGGAAGTTTCGAGATAAGGGAAAATACTTATCTTAATGTGTTTCTAAATGTGGAAGCATTTTAGATAATTTACATCATACTGTACTCACGAAAAAAGAGTCTGTTCTGATTTTATAAACATACTAAATCTCAATAATATCTTTCAATTACTAAATGATGTTAAGAGATGCAAAATAGCGTTACCTGTTCCAGAGAAACTCCTTGCCAATTGGATCCAGGGTAACATTGCGGTATGTTCGCCTGACTTCCTCCACACCAATGACGTGCTCCTCTCCAAGTCGCACCCCTCTGCACGTGTCTGAACTCAGACAGATATCGTGCGACAGGGTCTCTTATAATAGTTATATAAAAGTATCTACGTTTCTTTTCCTCCCCTTCAATTTTATTTAATTCGGTATCTACACAGCTGGTCAATTCTGTCCAATCTGCGTGCAGACCACATTTCCAACCAGTGGAGTACCGTGAGAAGAGCCAATTTTCATTACGATTCGGACGGAAACAAAAACAACGTTTGCGTTTTCTTTGACAAGAACATGGTCTCTGCAGGTCCAGGTCTCTGACTAAATGTTTTCCAAACAGAGTTCCCCCTGAAAACAAGGAAACACCTGTATGATGAATGCATGCATGAAAAACCTTTTACACAAGAATTTTTTACTACGAGGTTTTTATCAGTATCACGTTTTCTAGATGTCTGTAATCAGTATATAAATTCCAGATAATTACTAATGTAGCAGCTAATGTTTTAGTCAAGTTTTTACAAAATTCTGTCTACTATTCATATGAATCTTGATAAAGAAAAGATTATAAGAAGCTTGTACATAGAAAATCAGAAGGAAACAGGCATATGCATGCATGGCATATTAAACGAGACAACATCCCTGAATTGTTCTTTGTCCTCCTAACATAGGGTCTACAGGTCTCACAGTGCCTGATGAATAATGCAAAGATTCAGTTGTACAATGGTCAGAAAGTGTGTTATATTGTTTTTATTAAGCTATAGCATCTGGTATTTGCTCTAAAAAATCTACCGTGTATTCAAAATAATGTTTAGCCTACATATAGCAACATTTACCTAATTCACGAATTACAAAAGCAACAAAAATAATAATAAATAATATTCTGCGATGTTTACACAACTACAAAACATTTTTGGGTATCACAAACACTATAAATGATACTTTAAGCGGTACAGTGGGAAAGACAAATTTACATATAATTCATTTTAGTTAAATAACTTGGATAAGACTTTTTATCAAAATTTGATTATTTCAATTGTCCCGTTACGAAAGGGTTAAATAACAAGTGATCAAGAAAGACTACGATCGTGTTGTTTACTCGACGGTTGTTTAGATATGTCTACGGCGATATAAAATGGAATATCATTTTTCTATGAAATTGTCGACGAGCTTATCGAATGTTTTACTGGTTACGTAAAAGTTGTTGTTTAAATAATAAATACGGTCCGCGCTGTATAACGAGGAATGTAACTGTTACTTACCAGTCTTCTGAATATGTAGAAAAACAATGACATCGTGTGCATTGATATCAAACTGGAAGGTTTCGTTCGTAAACACATCGTCGTAACCAAGGCTTCCTTGGATGCTTTGCAATCTAAAAGCAGGATGCACCGAGAGCAGGCCATTTTTGTCGAATTCGATGGAGACGGAAGACAGACCGGAGCCAGGGCCAGCGGACAGACTCTCGGATAGTCTTACGGATTCCTTGATCTCACGATTTGTCAGTGCGCACACATGATCCGGACAGAAATACCCAAGATAAATGATGCTAGTCAGCGCGAGGAACAAACATATCCCTACAACGCTACGCAACCGAGTCCTCCGTGTTCGTGACTCCATCGTCGCGGTCCTCTCGCATAAATCGTCCTGTACAAGGACCGAGAGTTCGCTAACGACTTCTTCGTTTAACCGTCTGCCCATTATTGTGCCCCATCTTTCTTTTCACCACTGAACGCACCGTGCACCGTTCGCCGACACGGCCTGACCAAAACTACGCTGCCAGCAGACGTCGGCCATGACAGATACTTCGGGTCCCCACCATCCTCATCGTTCCTCGATACAGTTCTCTTTACCGACATTGCCAGCTATTTCTGTTCACGATTATAAAAAAAGAAAAATAGAGCAGAACTACATCAGACACTTTTTTTCAACATTTCATTTCACATGTTAATCCACTCAAGCATTTTTACGCAAACACTTATCTGCATAATTGTACACAGGAAAAAATAATGCGATCGAAACGCGTTTTTGTATGCATACTTTTTTGTGAAACAAAATACATAAATTAGAATAACGCAAAAGACTTAGATAATGTAATTTACGTACTATTCATTTACATACTTTTGTCATTTAATAATGATTATTTATTTCAAAATGAGCAACGGTAAAGCTACTCGACAACAGTTGAAGGAATACTTATTCTGGTACGCTCAGCTTCACACGTTAGTCAAATGAATAAGTGCTGAGACAGTGACGTAATATTAAATAACTTTAACATACTATATTTGGCTAAAGAGGTTGATTGGGCAGCTGAGTTAACAACGACTGACTGACAGAGTGATAGCGATCTGTTCTATGAATATTGTATATAATATATACATTGTATTCGTTCTCTTACATTTGACTACTTAGGTAACTTGATCGAGCTCAAGGCACTGACAAGTTCTACTGAATTAAACTAACTAAATCCAGTTGTTTAGACGAATTATATGTTCGGCAAGAAATTTACATTAGAAAAGTAGAAATTTCGAAACTTGATTTGTATTTAAAAAACTGTATTGATCCCGCCATTTTCAATTTTGTGTTTTGAATGTAAAATCTGTTATTAGCAACCCCAAAACCGTTACTTACAAATTTTTGAAAATCTGCGACGAAAACTTGCATTCTGGTCACGTTTTCGCGTTGTCTAGACCGCTGTGCGTTGTAAATTACAACTTGTAATACCGTTTATAATAATTTCCGATGCATGGTTAGGTTGCGCGAAGCTCGTTCAAGCTAGATCTTATTTATGCCACAGGCTTACAATCAAGCAAAATTTCCAAAATAATTCATGAACGTTCTATTTACTAGTATACAGGACATTTAATTATTTCAGAATTTTTATATGCAGTTTTGTGTCTCACCAGATCTCACACAATAACTGGTTTTCCTACGCCCTCTACGCTGACGAACGCTAGATGTTGGAACTAGATCCACGAAAGTGTTCAAATACAAATGGCTAACGAGTTGTGTCTGTCATGTTCAAATATTTTTTGATTTGATGTCATTATATTATAGATGTATATTTACGATTATCTCTTATTATTATTATATCTCAATTAATATTTTGAGATCGCAAATACTATAAGAGAGTAATTAACGGATTTTTTGCGGAGTAGATTAAATTCAAAATCGTTGGAAAATTTAAAAAATTGAAAATGTTAAATGATTTCTCCTCTCGGGAAGAAATAACATTCAATTGAATTTTTATTTCTTGCAATCCATGAGAATCATATTTCCTAAGTAATTATCATTTAGTAAGACGATATTCGTCTCGGAAACTCGATTAATTCAAAGCAGAATACGAAAAATAATGTGACGTAAAATTACCGCTATTTACCATTGCTCTGAAGTTAGCAGCGCCTTACAGGAGTATATCGAACATTGCCGAATGTCAGATCGAAAGTAGTGCACCATAACCTCGTTTCTTCCGTCAGAATTTGTGTACTGCGTTTCAAAATAGTTACATAAATAAATTTTACGATTGTATACATTCAAGTTTCTTTTTGCAGCATTTATATTCTCCTGCGTAAGTAATTTGCAATCCATTTTAAATGAATCGTAATTTGTAACAGGTGTGTAATTTACTTCTTTTCCATAACATTTAGAATGACAACCGTGGAGTTGTTAGAAAGTAGAATAGCAGAGTTGGAGAAGCATATATTTGGGCTTAAAGAAGCAAATGGAAGTAATAATGCACCCCCGGTGTCTCCTGTGATCGATAGTCTTTTACATGTGAATACGTTGGTCTCATCCGCTGTGTCAGGACGTGAAAAGACCAACATGGCAATAAAACGGTTAGCAGAATTGAATGGTTACTTAGATCCAGCAATTGACACTATGGAGTTACCTATAGAGGCTAAACTACAATTACTGCTCACAATGGCGCCAGAGATCAAACAAAACTGTGATATGTTACATCAGATGCAGGAGCTAACGCCTGTATTAGAAACTGATAGAATAAGAGATGTACCAGAACTATCTAATAAACTGAACGAGTTGAACTTGTCATATCTAAAAATATACGAAGACAGTCAAGATCTGAACAGCCACATAAACGAAGTTTTCTCTAAATACAACGAAGTAATAACTAGCATTTCCAAATCATTGATCACTATAGATGCAGCGGTAACAGCTGCAGAAATAGCGGCAATGCCGAAGAAACAATTAGATTAAGATTATATAGTATAAATAGGATAAGGAAAATTAATTTATTCGATATGTAGAACACTCAAAATAAAAGAGGCATTGGATTCATTTAAAATACATGTATTCTTTATTCTTAGTATATAAAAATACTTACGCATTCATCGGTGACTATGCATACATGAACATATTTTATTATTGTATTTCTCCGTAACAATGTATTTTATTAAAATACTTATATATTATATACATTTATCCTATCTAGCTCTTATTCTAATCCGTTGTTCTCTTCAGGAATCCTTCTATAGGATCTCCGAGATAAACTTCTAAACGAGTATGGGTGTATTTTAAGTGTTGGTCTCTCTGATTGGCAATAAATACTTTTATGTTCTCGTCGATTTCTCTATAGCGACCGAGTTCAATTAATAATGCTATATCATCGTTGACACTGCTTCAGTGGAGAGTGTCACTACAATACTTGAGGGACATTGTGTAAAACTCGGTTACCATAAGAAATCAATAAGTTCAGTAGAAGTTCAGTAGAAGTTCAGTTTTCAAACTGTTAAGCATTCAACAGATGTTCGGTATCTTTCTCGTGGTCATGCTTAAGAGACCAAATTCACTAAACTTGTAAAAATCTCTTACAATGATAATCATATTAAACAGTCACTTTATACAGTATTTACAAATTTCTTAATTGTAAATAAGTATCGTGTTGCCAATTATATGTACCTCCTATCGCTTCTACTACAAAATATTGCAATATCTACCCATTAGTCAATATAACGTAGAAAAAAAAGAAGCATCATTTACATCTCTCTTTTTTGTGTGTAGAATCGAATTATGGCCATTCAGTGCTATCCGTCGAGCAGCATTCTTTGCATTCATAAATAGGAACATACTGTTTGAAATATAGACGGATTCGACGTAAAAAAAAAGAAAAAACACAAATTAAGTACATATTTTCCCGTTGCAGTTACGTTCTCGATTTTTTTTTAGAGGAACTTCAAAATTCAACTCCTTCAGTTCCTTCCTCCGAATTTGTTGTATATCGTTCGTTTCGATACACAACGATGATCAAAATTCGTTTCGTCTAGTAGTTTCGCACGAAAACCTAACATCACCATTCTTTTAGCTTTGTATTTGCAGAGCAGGTACAGACTGCCGGAGCCAAGAGAGCGCGGGTTCCACGCTCGAGTAAATTGCTGGATGACCCCTTGAGCATCTGCTGTGGTGACTAAGTAGACCTTGAATCTCCCATCTTCCTGACCCCCCACCAGACTCGCTGAAGCAAATTAAGGGCGCTCCTTCGTCGTTCTGAAAGATACGACAACGGTCATATCACTCGATAACAAGATATGATCATGAAATGATAACGAAGGCTGAAAGAATCTTACATAACAAGGTCCTTTATCCGTGTCGGTGAATCCGGCACAGATGTTGTCCTTTGTGATGAATCCTGCATAGTGACTCGTCGCGTTACACTCTTCTAGGTCACGAGTTGGCAATGGTAGGAACTCGAGATACTTCTGCAGATCTACCTCCCCGTTTACAGGGAAGCCCCATCCAACCATCACACAAATCTGCCCTGGCTAGAATTTCAAGAAAATAGAACGTAAATCCTGCGTCTCCCAGTTCCTCAAATTCCGAACGACGTGGTACATACCTGGAATGGTTGTTTCGGGAGGCAAACAGCGCTAACGTTCCTTGAGAAAGTCAATGGTCTGGCGAGTTCGACTAAGGCAATGTCGTTGTCGTACAAGAATTGATTGTATTTCACTTGAGGATAAGGAATGATGCTCTTGACTGGATGTGCCTTCAATTGATTTTCACCCGTGAACAGCTGCCAGCCGTTGCTTTGCTTGTGCCTACCGTTCGAAGAGGATTCATTGAGAAACAATTTCCAGTAATAGATTTTCTTTCGTAAAAATTTCAATTACCTGTGAATGCAAGAGTAACTTGCTAGCACGTGCATGGGCCCTAGTACGCTCGCTGTACATGCAGCACCGTGCTTTGATTCCTTCAGCAAAACCACGCTAGACCATTGTCCTTCGCTAGCTGGTGTTCCACCAACTAATCTGGCAGTCGGCCCTTCTCCGTAATGAGTGCCGCAAGAGAACTCTTGACAAGAGATTTGGACGATTTTCTCGGAGGTACAGAACTCAGCAGGCTCTAGATTCTTGACTAGCGGCATATCAGGATGCGAACCGGACCTCAGTCTCAAAATCTTCTGGACTCTATCCCAGTCCAATAGTTCTGTTGCCTCGGAACCAAAGAAACCTAAAGCTCGGCAATAAGAGTTGCTAAGTTCTTCGTTCCATTCGTCGGAGCAAACGAGACGGTAGCTACCATCGAATTGTCTGTAACACGATAAAGATTACGATTAGTCCAGGAATCAAAGGCCATGAGACCATAGTTTAAAATCTTCATTTACTTTATTTTCAACAGAGATTTTCTCTCGTTCAACTCCTGTCCGCTGTTGCTCCCAATCGCACTGTCCTTTTGCACATCCGTCAGGTTCTTCTCCATTGTTACATTAGGCATCAAACATCCCCATTCGTCGGAATGGTCGGGGCAATGCTCTATTCCATCGCAGACTTGATCCTTTCGTATGCATCCTCCACTTTTACATTTGAATTGGTCAACGTCGCAATAACAGAGCTTCTCGTCGTCGCCATCAGCGCATTCGCTGACACCGTTGCAACGCCATGTCAATGGTATGCACCATTTCTCTTTCGGGCAGAGGAACTCGTCGTTTCCACAACTTTCGCTGCACTCGTACTCGTCCCGATGATCTCCGCAGTCCGGTCGGCCATCGCATTGCCAGATACTTGGGATGCATCTCCCTGAAATGAAAAATCAAAATTTAAGGACACGTAGTCGTAATTTTACTGAAGAATTGGGTTCATCGCCAAGAATAAAGCTCTTCTAAGTAAGAGTATAATATGGATAAATAGGAACACCTATTTTCTTGCGTAGAGTATCAACGATAACCGTTTCTAAAAGTAGTACTATTAATATTCAAGGCAGACCCATTAACCAGCCGTCCGTTCGTTTTTGCTTTCACTTCTTTGACTCGCTGTTATTCTGATTTACATGCGACTAGGCGCTGGACGAATATGATAGAAGCAAGGACTTACCGCTGGGACACCGGAATTCATCTGGCAGACATTCCCATTTATCACAGTTTTTCTCGTCGCTGCCGTCGTCGCAATCAAGGATCTTGTTACAGACGAGATCCCTCTTTAGACATTGACCGCTGGCGCACTGGAAATTTCCAGGGCAGCCTTGCTCCACGCAATTGAGCTCGTCGGAGCCGTCGGAGCAATCGTTCTCGGAGTCGCATTTCGCGGATAGCTTGACGCAATACGCGCCGTCCCTGGACGTCCCGTTCACACACTGGAATTGACCCGCGGTACACTTGGAGAACACGACGTTCGGAGGCAGGTTCAAGAAAGAAACGTCGATGTGGCTGATAGTTGTGGACGGTATAGTTATATCCGGTAATTTGGTTGGCGCGGTAGGCGGGATAGTAGTGTCCGCGGTTTGTCCTTTCGAAACCTGGCTTACGTCTGCTTCCTGCGCGAATGAGGTAACAGATGATTGGCTCGGAACGATTGCGGCCTGCGAATCACCTGTCTCGTTTGCTTTTGTGTCATTCGACTCGGTCGTTTTGACCAAGTCAATTACGGGACGTCCTTCGCTCGATGATTCACCGGCTGCCAATGGAGCTACCGTCGTAAGGTTCGCTAGGTTCGGTCGACGATAATATATGTAAGGCTCGGTAACTGGCTCCGGCTCGTTGATCTCTTCAGAAACGGGGATGAAGCTTAGGTACTTCTTGGTACTATATTCTACCGCGCCAGTTCCACTATTAGGATTCTCCCCTTCAGGATCTTTCGACACTGTCTGATTCGATCCGCTGGTGGTCTCCGTGATCTTCAGCTTCGATATCGCTGTATCATCCTTCGAGGTGTCTGCGTCAACCGCTGTTCGATCTGGAATCCTCTCGGTCACGAGCCGAGGGATTTCTGTTAATTGTAACGTCACAGGATCCGGAAGATCGGTCACCGCGTTCTCTTCTCGACTTGTCTCCAGATTCAACTCTTTCTCTTTCTTGTATTTATATTTATCAACCACCTTTTTGTCCACTGATTTCTTCTTCACCTCCAAATTTTTCTCCAACGGAATTACCCTCAAGTCTTCCTCGGATAGTTCCCCCACGTCCAAGTCAGGCAACACGGTTTTCGGAGTCGTGGTGATGAACAGTGTGTAACCGAAGTCGGCAGGCGTGTCGTCCTCAAGAATCTCGGTGACCGGTCTTATATCCTCTGTCGTGCTACTCACTATTTTGGAAGTGGTATTTTCGGTTGAATTCGCACGATTTTCTATCATCATTGGATTATCCGTTGGTGTTTCGTTCAACATTGATTCATCCTCAGTGCTTGTGGTAATTGGGACGGTTACGTTCTCCTTGTCAGTTTCATTTGCATTCGGACTGTCCATTTGTGGTCTGACATCATCAATCTTCCTGCCACCTAAGTGCTCGAGTGCGCTGGCTACGAGGTCGTTCTTGTTGTTGTGTTCTTCTGAGGTGCTCATCGAATCCTCAGTTTTGTTAGCTTTCTCCCCGTCATTCAACTTTTGCTCGGTATCCGGCTGCACTGTCGAGGTGGTCAACACCGGCTCGCTCTCTGTGGTCGGCAGTTCTTCTGGTAGTATCGGCACCTGAGCTGTGGTTTTTGTTTCCATCGAGTTCATGTGGGTGGTCGGGACCTGGGTCGTCGTGACGTCTTCCTTCTCCGAACCAATACGCGCAGCGTTCGCTTCCGTCTCATTGTCCTTGCGAGGAGTCTCTTCAGTCACCGTTGTGCTGTCAATATTTTCAGTCGTGGACATCTCCATCGGCAACACTGGTATTTGCGTGGTCAGCTTAGCGTCCTCCACGTGTTTCTCGGCGACGTTGCCAACAGTAGTCGACAACAGTTCAGTATCGTTCGTGGGAATGGTCGTTTGAGTATCTGTTAGCTTGGATGACTTCTTCCCGTTACCTTCTACAGAATTGATATTATTTATCAGTCTACCGGCTCCTTTATCCTTGGCGATCTCCCTGTCGTCGTTGATGTCATTGTATTGATCCTCCACAGCGTTTTCTTCGGGCTTCTCCAAAGTAGTCGTCACGTTGTTCGCGGTTGATTCCTCCGAATAATTATTGTACGCAACTTTCGAGGTCGTTGTAGGTTCTGTCGAGTTTTCAGGCTTGTCCTGATCCGTATCAGACTTGGTCGTTTTTTGGAATTGTCCATCCAACGGCACCACTTTCAGAGCTTCCTCGTTTTCTGAAGAATGATCTGCATCGGTATTGTCGTTCACAGGTTTGTTAATAACGTTGTAATTACTCAAGCCATTTTGAGTTTCAGTGTCTGTATTGTTTACTTTGGGAATATCTGAAGGGGATGTTTCTTTTAGAGAATTTTCTCGATCCGATTCTGTGTTGTTTACTTTGTTGCTTTCGTCTTCGTCAACGGATGGTTTGTTTACGTCGTTCACGGACTCTTTCAAGTCTGTTTCGTTTGTATTCCGTTCGGTGCTGCTATGATCCATTATAGGCTTATCTGTAACCACGTCTTCTACATGGCCGTCAAAAGGATTCGGTCCATCTTGCTCATCCTTGTCCAATCTGGGCGCTTTCTTCACTTCTTTCTCCTTCTGAACGTCTGGCAAGAAAGGAGACATGTCGCCGGTATGTTTGTCATACACTACATCAGGCTTCTCGGTGGCAACGAGACCATGATCAACCGAGTTCTCAGGGTACACAACAGGGTGCAATGGATGGCTCGTAGAATGATCCAAATTCTCCTCAGAACGAACCGACTCGCCAGCAGACACGACATTCTCACTCGGATGACTCGTCGAGTGATTCAAAACTGTTTTGATCTCCTCTGTCGAGGATTCCATTTTGTCTTCCAACGTGGTGGCTTCGGACACATTTACGGGTTTGATACTCTCTTCAGGGGTCAGCTGCGGAATAATTGCGTGAGGATCTTGCGCCTTCATGTGCTCCTCCTTTGGTATAACCATTATGTGTTCTTCCGTTTCATTCTTCAGCGGCTCTAGCAGGGGTTCAACATTCTGACCAAAATTCTTTGGCAACTTCGGGAAGACAGTTGTAGGCATGTGCTCGATCACATTCGTGTCGGGCAGATTCGTGCTGGATTGCGAAGTAGAGAATTCGATTGTCGAGATGTTCTGCGAGTTAGGTTGCTCTGGAGTTTCGGTAGTTCTATTGTCTACCATAAAATTGAATTCGGTTGCATTCTCAGGGGTGAGTTCTACGGGAACAGACGTTGTCTCAGTTTTTAAATTCGAGTCTGTAGTAGATTCCATCTCAGATATTGTGAGTTTAGAAGTCGATAACGATCTAGCATCTGACAGAGGTTCTGTGTTTCCTGATTCTCCATCAACTGTCTTCATCGTAGTGTATTCGGTGACTTCATCCATAGGATTCATCGTTGTCATTTTATTTTCATTGTCCATCGCTTTCATCGTGGTGCCAATGGCTGGTGTAATTGCTTCAGTATGACTATCTGGGAATGAACGACTCAAGGTCTTATCCTGGCCGTTATCCGCCATTAAAGGTATCACTGGCGAAGGTATGTCATCGCTTATAATCTGTTCAGTAGTCATTTCTTTGCTCGTGATTTCTTCGAAAGCTCGGACTGTCGTGAATTCTGGTTCCATATTTGTAGAACCTTCATCTCCGTGCATCACGGTTGTAGCCTCCACTGAAGATTCGGTGGAAGGTGCGTCAGTGTTTAAATGAATTTTGTTGGACATCGATTCGGCAGAGGCTTCTGTCCTAGACAATTCTTCATCGTTATCTTGCTGAGATCCTATATTTGTCGCAGTCTCTATTATGGATGGCACAGTGGTCGTTCTAGATTCTGCAGCGTCAACGTTCAAAGGTTTCGGTTCAAAGAAGGGCTCCGGTTCGGCTGAGGGGTTTGCTTCGGTAGAGGTCCGTGTGTCGATGGATAGTTGTGGTTGAATTGTGGGATTGGGATCTGCAGGAGGTTGTGGCTCTGCAGTTGGTTCAGCGGATGGTTCCGGTTCTGCGGATGGTTCCGGTTCTGCGGATGGTTCCGGTTCAGCGGATGGTTCCGGTTCAGCGGATGGTTCTGGTTCAGCGGATGGTTCCGGTTCTGCCGAAGGTTCTGGCTCAGGGTTTATTGAAGGTTCTGGCTCTGCGGATGATGTTGACTCAATTACAACTCCTGGTTCAGCTGCGGGTACAGGTTCGGTAGATGGCTCAGGCTTTGTCGAAGGTTCTTGCTCTGCGGACGACGTGGGCTCTGGTTCGGACGTGGGCTCTGGTTCGGACGTGGGCTCTGGTTTGGACGTCGGCTCTGGTTCAGCTGAAGGCTCCGGTTCAGCCGAAGGTTCTGGTTCGGCCGAAGGTTCTGGTTCAGCCGAAGGTTCCGGTTCGGCTGAAGGTTCTGGTTCAGCCGACGGTTCCGGTTCGGCTGAAGGTTCTGGTTCAGCCGAAGGTTCTGGTTCGGCTGAAGGTTCTGGTTCGGCTGAAGGTTCTGGTTCAGCCGAAGGTTCTGGTTCAGCCGAAGGTTCTGGTTCAGCCGAAGGTTCTGGTTCAGCCGAAGGTTCTGGTTCAGCCGAAGGTTCTGGTTCAGCCGAAGGTTCTGGTTCAGCCGAAGGTTCTGGTTCGGCTGAAGGTTCTGGTTCAGCCGAAGGTTCTGGTTCGGCTGAAGTTTCTGGTTCGACTGAAGGTTCTGGTTCGGCTGAAGGTTCTGGTTCGGCTGAAGGTTCTGGTTCAGCTGAAGGTTCTGGTTCAGCCGAAGGTTCTGGTTCGGCTGAAGTTTCTGGTTCGGCTGAAGGTTCTGGTTCGGCTGAAGTTTCTGGTTCGGCTGAAGGTTCTGGTTCGGCTGAAGGTTCTGGTTCGGCTGAAGGTTCTGGTTCAGCCGAAGGTTCTGGTTCAACCGAAGGATCGTCCATCTCGACGTTGCTTAAATCGTTCCTGTCTACGCAACGCTTTCCACCGTTGTCCAACGTTTTCCCGGGATTACAGGTGCACACGAACATACCACTGGAATAGTTGTACTCGCAGCTATCAGAGCAACCATAATTTTCGATTTGACACTCGTCGGGTAATTTGTTCACTGCTAATCGGTTCAGATGATACTGTCCGATCATGTTGCCGTTCTTTTGCAACCATTCCTCGATGCTCCGTTGCGTTTCGTCGGGCGTCGGCTGTGGGGGATAACTTATTCTAAATTTCACGTGTCCCTGTCTGTTTATGCTGTACACTTTCACTACAGTCTCGTTGTCTCCCGGATGCAGCATTTTTGTCAGCTGCTCTTCTATCTCGAACGAGACTTGCCTGTACATTCTAGATTTGTGATCCTGGAACTCGTCGTTCCAGCGGAATTCGTCGAGTTGTATCAAACCCTCCAGAGCGCTCGGAACATTTTTATACAAGGTTTCGTCTGTCGTTTGCCAAGGCGGGATGGTCGAAGTAACAGGCGGCGGACTAGATGGTGGATCTTTCATATATTTTTGGCTTCCGGCGGTTCGGACGTTGCCGAACTGTCGAGAGTTAGCTTGCTGTAGGTTCTCCAACGGTTCCGATGCTTCTTGCGTCAAAATTACGCCAGCTGCAATAAAATCGATTTACTTGAATTTTCTAACTCCAGAAAAATTTCAAGGATCTTCCGGATCAAAGAAAGAATTGAAAATGTAAAAGTAAATGCCGTTCTTACTCGCAGCTAAAATGGCAATGATGACGGCCACCAGCAGAACCAGTAAACCGCAACCCCAGCAGGCCATCCTTCTCCAATACGAGCTTCTGGATCGTTTGTCCTTCGTCACGTACAGTTTCTCACCCCTGTAACATAAGGTGACGCGTAATCAGCAAAAAACGGTCATCGTTCAGGTCTGTTCACCCTCATCCTGGACCCAAAAATAAGCATGTTTTGTACAGCACTGTGCTTGTGAATATCAGAGTCGTTCTTCAGCGGTCAGTCATGGGATTAGAAGCTTTCCTAGACGAACAGATACCAATCTAAGACCTTGCAACGTGAACATCTAATCGTTTCATCTAACGTTCTTCACGCATCATCTCGCACGTTGCACCCTATGTCGCAAGTTTATCGAGGTTTGCCGAGTAATGACAAAATATCGGACACCGAAGCGGACCATTTACAGAATGCCTGTGACCAGTGTCCATGTGTGGAGGGGTGGGGATTGTCTGCTTCATGGGTGTTGTGAACGTTTCATTATCTTGCCCGAGTATCTGTTCACCTTGTGTAGAGGCTACGGGGGATGTGCGAACCTATCTCCCTTTTCTAGGGGTCGTTCTCGGATGAGGCATGTTCGAAGGTATAACAAAAAAAAAGATAAAGAAAAATTCCTTCTCCACGTGACCACGTGTGTCTAACGGATATAATGTCATCACGGTGCGGATAAGTCGTGATAGGAAATCGTGAGATGTTTGCATTCCATCGTCAGACATCAGGCTCAGCCGTACAATCGAGACCAACACAATAAAAAAAATACAGCAGCGAGAAGCACAGCGGGTTAGTTTTCGCGATCGTGCGCATCCACCGTTCGTCGATCGAGCAGACTCCTCTCCCTTTTCTTTGCTCATCCGCGAAAGCATCCTTCAAGTACCTGAGGGCTGTCAGCCAGTGGGAATAGTCGACCAGTCCGGCGGCTGGGTCTCTCAGGCTGAGTCCCTCGCGGCCGACGCCGGGGCCCAAATCAAAACGCACTCCAGCCACGGTTGTTTCAACCTCGGCCTCGGGACCCCTGCTAGGTGTACCGTGACAACAGAAAACACCGTCTAACACTCTACTGAGCTGGGCAAACGGGAGTAATGGTGATTTTTCCGATCGGCAACGATGACGTATGGCAATCTAACCGTAGCTACACCGTACGCTGTACACCTCAATTGTCAATTTCTACAATCGAGTGGTTCTTTCGTTCTGAGGTGTCGAAGGCAAGTAAAAAAAATATCTGGACGACTACGCTACACTACTCGACGGTTGCAGAATAATCTGACAGATTCGATTCGGTCGTTTTCTATTGAGATTCCCGCTAAAGCTATCGTGGAGCGTTCGAAACCGCTGAACTCGAGTCGCATTGCGAAACGGTTCGAGGTTGACGCAAAGTTTTATTTCTACCTCGAGCGTACGCACAGGTTGATGAAAGACGGTCATTTTTGCAACAGACGGTCACTCGCGCATTTTCCTATGGAACATTGTGACACGTTCGTGTCGCAAACTCTTCCATCGGTGAATGTATCTCGTAATGTCTGAGGACCTTCGTTCGTTCCGCTTCTGTCCGCCATTTTTTTCTCCCCTCCGCATTCGCATTTCGCCCAGTGTCGCCAGATTCAGACTTGTACTTCTACGACCCTATCTCTGACGACACTGGTTACAGCCAGAGCGTAAATTGGATCGTTTGCCGATTCAGAAACGAACGAACTGTCCACAATCCTATGCAAATCGTCGAACGGAATACTCGAGCGTTGCAAAATTCGTGGAAGGCTTTTACAAAACCGTCGAATGGTTTGTTAACTTGAACAGGGTCCTCGGTATTCACAGTGTTTCCCTGCCGAAAACCCAATCTTACGCCCGCCGGGCTGGTGAACAATGGACAGTTAATTCGATGTTAACAAACAGCCAGAAAAACACACAGGCGAGTTCCGAGTTACGTGGAAAATCATCGATTCGTTACCTGATGTACTTCCGATGCTCGTTCACCGGCACGAAGTACTCTTCGTAGGGATCGGCTGGTACTTCGCAAGCTTCTTGACCCTTGGTTTGATTGGTGCCCGCGTAGGGCCTCATCGAGACCAGCTCCAAGTTCACGGCCTCGATTTGCTCCTTTTTCCCAGTGTCTACGAACAAACGGGAAATCGTTTAATACCAGGCAATGTCGTTACGAGGGTGTAACCTTCGCAACCCGTTCCTTGCATAAATTAATTCATTCGGCCCCTCGTGCCGCTCCAAACGGCAAAGGGTACGCAGATTCTAACCCTCGACTGGCTAGATACTAAGAAACCGGTAATCTCAGTATTCGACACCACTTTATTAACCTTCAATTACTCGCACTCCACTTTCTACACACTGGGTACGTGGAATTTTAGATAGTTTAAATGTTTGGCAAAGTCTTGTAAAAGATTTAAATTTAAAAAAAGAGCTACCCCTTAAAGAAATGAATTTCTTTTCGAAACCTCTCCCGAAGAAAGTTTCTCTTCCGAAGGGTTGTTTACGGTACCAAAACGAATTAGGACAATGCGTTCGTTACTCCATCGCAGATCTATAAAAAGACCATGCACGTAACATTTCTTAAACGGAATCTATCCTCAAGCATGTTGGTTTTTCGACCTTGTTATATAATGGGAAATATGTAGCTTGGAAGCATTAGAATTCAATTACCGTGCATCACGAACCGCCGCGCCGTTAGAACTACGTATTACTTACTTGTGCCTATTTAGCATGTTTCGTCAATGTGAACGTAGCCTGTAATTTTTCCATTAATCTTTGATACCAAAACCGTGCATCTCAACGTCTATCTAAATTATAATGTGATTGTCCGTGGCAATATTCGTCGGACGAGTTATTATTAATTTATATAGATTGAAATTATAATATAAAAGAGTAACATTTTTCGAAAAAGACTGAGCAACGACTGTCACGACCGTAAGATTATTTTTAAGGTTGACCATCGCGCGGAGGGCCGTCCACACTTTCTGCGTTTCACCGACCTCGAACGACTTTTTCTTGGCGGGTTGGTGGTGGTAGTAATTAACGATCGAAAGTTCGGCTCGTCTCGATCATATCTGGTAAAATCGTGCGATCGGCGCAGATTTCAGCAACGGCTATGTTATTTCTACACGTTCCGCTTGGCTTTCGAATCATATGCGCATTCAGACGTGTCCTTTTCATTCAGCGGTAACTGCCTGGCGCGACAAATTTATCTACTGCTCTATTAATTAACTAAAGAAGTATCCTAAGCGGCTCATGTCAATTTTTGTACAACTCTGCAAGATTTTTTATTCATCGAACGCAAATGAACGTGAGTTTACGCAATTCGTCACGACCATTTGTATCGGTCTATCGGAAACCACGGGACAGAAAGTCTGGCCGATTGCAGTTATGTTTTACATTACGCAGCAGCTCGTACAGTTTCTGCAACATGAAGTATCTCTCTCTCTCTCTCTCTCTCCCTGAGAGAGAAGAAAGTTGCGATAAACGCAACGACGAAGAGTTTTTTGCTTCGAAGAATTTTCACTGCAAATGTTTGCGGCCGGTTCCTTACGTAAAGCGCAACATTTTTCTGTCCCTTGTTTGTACATTATGCTACCCGAAGAATTTCTGTGAACGCGTTATAAAATAGAAGATAATAGGCCCGTTTAACTTTCGTTTAATGCTCGTTATTAGAGCCATGCTTGGCTATGCTCGGAAAATCGGTAACCGTTTCTAACCTACGGTGCTGCGGCCCATTATAGACCCAATCTTGCTTTTGAACGTTCAAAAATGTCAAATTAATATTAATATTACATAGTGTCTGTTCAGCGGCGGATGGTTACCTTTGGGGCCCTACTCGAAATTAACTGAAGTATCAAAAAATTTTGTATAATTCATTTCTTCGAAGTTTCTAATTCAAATTGTTCTTATTTGTTTGGCTTTTTGCAGCCCGTTAATCCCATTAATCCCCGTTAATCCCGGTGCCGGGTTGTTCCAATAAACTTACCGTTCATCTGAACGCTTGTCACGCTATTGTTAAGGAAGCTCGCGTCATTGTTGTTCCCGTTCCCGTTCCCGTGAACCCCGTTCATCTTCGGTTCGGCGACTGTCTTGTCGTTGCTCTCGGGCAATTCGATTTTAGTTTCTGTCTTGTAATGTGGGTCCGGACTGGTTCTTCCGGGCTCCACGTAGTGCTGCGACACGAACGAACGTTGGTGGCCATTTTCCACCGGAGTGCTCTCCGACGCGGACTTTTGATCCTGGTCCGAGGTCACTTGTTGCTGGCCGCCGTCCACCTTCGGCTCGGTAGCGGAGTCCTCTTCGCTGGCGAACGCCGGATTGTCCATTCCATCGGCCATCGACATCTTACGATTGCGTCGCCGGAAGCTGCTGGGCCCTCACCTGACAGTACTGGCCCGCGATCGACTCTCATGCGTCTCGATTCTGCAACAAACATTTTCATTCGATTTAATTTTAAAGAACGTTTTATTTAATTAACGTCTTCGAGATATTTTCATTTTAATCCTTTCCACACAGAGGGTGTACAAAGTGTTCGTACACCTTCTAAAATAGAATAACTTAAAGTAAACAATATTTTGACTCAGCGACAAAATCTTTCACAGAAGTCAAATATCTTTCACAAAATATTTAAAATACATTTTCATTTTCCCCTTCAACGAAGACGGATAAGGAAAGGCCATATTTTCTCAAGGAACGCGCAGTTTCACTTTTTCCCTGGCGATTGCAGAACCACAATTTTGTAGCAATTAGAACGAACGCCGATCACAGTGTTCGAACGCATTGGAAATATCATTCCGAAGTTTCTGTTTCATTGTTGATTGGCTAAGTTCTCGGTGACCGATTTCGCGTGGTGTGTAATTTATCGTTGGTGAAACTTGACGTAAGGCGATCTTCGTTCTTTTTTTCTACAAGTGAACCGCCTGCGCCATGATCCGGAAATTCAGCGCATAGTCAATGCGCGAGTTTCTCGTTCGGCTGTGGGTGTTTTTGCTCAACTGTATACAGGGTGGCTGAAAAGTTCCCGGAATTTTTTAAAGTATTTAACCAGCATAAAAATACCGCACAAACGAATGAATCCACACATTTGACCGAATAATAACTTTTATTAATTCATTAACAATGAAATTAACCAAAAACATTTACAACAAATGTTCAAAATTGCCTCCTTTTAATTCTATACATTTACGAACCCGCTTTCTAAAATTCCCGACGATGGTCGCGCACTCTTCCACCGTAATCTCGTCCCAGGCACGCGTCAAAGCCGTTATCAGCTGTTCTACGGTGGCGTATCGTCTTCCTGAAATTTTTTGGTCCATGATGGACCATACCGAGTAATCCATTGGGTCTTCCCGGTGGTGTCTTCCAGTGGCGTCTTCCCGGTGGTGCAGATACCGGCCCAAGCCATGACCGAGGCTGGAAAATGGCTGCGGCCGATGATTTTCGCGGCCGAAGTCTTCTGCTGGCCCTTCTTAAGCAGCTGGCGGTGGTTTTGGCGGTTGTGTGAGGGTTCGACTGTAAAAATTTCAGGAAGACGATACGCCACCGTGGAACAGCTGAAAACGGCTTTGACGCGTGCCTGGTACGAGATTACGGTGGAAGAGTGCGCGACCATCGTCGGGAATTTTAGAAAGCGGGTTCGTAAATGTATAGAATTAAAAGGAGGCAATTTTGAACATTTGTTGTAAATGTTTTTGGTTAATTTCATTGTTAATGAATTAATAAAAGTTATTATTCGGTCAAATGTGTGGATTCATTCGTTTGTGCGGTATTTTTATGCTGGTTAAATACTTTAAAAAATTCCGGGAACTTTTCAGCCACCCTGTACAGGGTGATTCAGCTAAAGTTGCACGGTGTCAAGAATAGGATACGATGTATTAATTGCTTTTACTTTACAGAAATGCAAAACACATGGCAAAACAGTACGGTTGCAGACTCTGGCGTCAATCCAGGCGTGTGACGTCAGCGGTTCAAGCGAGTTTGTATCTTCGCACGAGATGAGCGAGACGGACGTGAGAACCGTGAGACAGGATGTCTACGGTCCTTTTCGATTTTCTTTCTTGTTCATCTTCCGAGGTAACGACACTGATATTCTTCAATCGCCTTACGAATTGTAATGTTACACTGTTATGGCAAACAATCTCGGAACATTTTTTTCCAAGTCAACTCATTCACCAACGCGCCATCACACATACTCTGTCAAAGAATTAGAAGTTTCTCGTCTGAACTACGGTCACAATGTAATTTTTTTAAAAAATTCCATGTCTTTACAAGATTGTACATCTCCATTTTGGAGTTTTGTCTAAGACTGAGCGAATACGTGGACGATCACGTTGTCGCAGATGATTGCGAGGCATCGTCTCACGAATCGCGCAGATAACTTTCTACGTTGGCTGGCTGTTACGTAAAGATTCTCTTCGAAAGAGGGTTTCGCCGGACGGCGTCCCGTTAAAAAAGAAAAAAGACAAAAGAGAAAAAAAAGAAAGAATCGTGAAAGAAATTTAAAAGCTGCCGCCTCGATATCGAAAGTAAAGGAAACCGGCCGGCAATAATAGCCGTGGAATGAGTCAACCGGCTCCGGGTATCTAGCGGTAATCGTTCCTCACGACTTCCGAGACACCCTGTAGGCTACGGTCAGACGGGCGAGCGTGTTCGCGCGTGTACGTGTAAACGTTGCAAGGCATATACTGCACCGAAAGCGGTTGACCCTGAGAGAGCCAGGCACAAAGGACTGATTCACCCCGGGGCCAGGAGTGAAGTCCTCAGGAGGAAAGGAGTCTCGGCGTGTTCACCCGGGTCGACTTTGCAGGATCCGTTTCTGCGCATGTGACATAATCCTGTGTCAAGAAACGATGCACTTTTATCGTCAATTACCGGTTTCCCGCAATTAACAAGCGCGCACCGTTCGCACCGTTTTTACTTGAACGGCGAAATTCGAAAACGGCTCGTAACGTATTTTTTAGCATTTTCACCGTTTCACGCATAAAATTGTATGTCAGCGAAAGAAGAAAGTAGCATCAAAAATACGTTTGAAAAAGTCTGATAAACAAAGCAGCGAATATCCCTAAGTCGATTAGAAAGTTTCAAGTATGGTCCACAGAGGGTCGATTATATCCGCTGGTAAATAATCGCAGGACTGCTAGGCCCTAATCGAAAGTACTGTTCCGTCTGCCGTCCGCTGTTTCTAACCCCGATAGTAAAAATAAAAATTATATAATCCGTGGCGAGAGTATAGGTCCGACTTATGCGAGCGAATCCGTGTGAGCGGGCACACGCACGCGAAGAAACTTTAACGGCGGAGGATGTTGACGAAGGAAACGAGTTTGCTTCGCAGTGAACACGATTATCCTCCGGCCAGAAAAGGCTCCGCGGTCGTCGTCGTCGTTAAAGGACATTCTGCAACGACACTGACTGTAATTTACGAGGTTCACCTCCTGATAACGTTTCGCTCTGGCGAGCCCGAAGACTTTCACCTTGATCGTAATCGACAGGAAACCTTGCGCAACTTTTCTGCATTATCTATGCATACCAGGCATTTGGTAGAAACCGAAATTCAGCACGCTCTATTAGCACACACCGTCAGATCGTTCGTTATTTCGCGCACGTCGATTGCTCGCGCGAAATCGCGCACGGGGGGTTGGTTGCTCATGCGTGGATGGAATTTTCGAGTGTGCCGCGTGTTACACGGTTTCTAGGAAAAACCTCCAGGAGCCTGACCAACGGAATCGACTAATTAAAATCCTCTAATGGAATATGCAATTTCCTAGCTAATTTTCCTACTTTCGACTCCGCCGAGTGTGAAACCATCCATTCGAATTCGCTGCGATCACCAATTATGGAAGAATAGTCGAGTTTCATACAGCAATGGAGCATAATCAAGTTACGCCAACCGATTTTGATGAAACGTACGTGGGACATGGTTCTTCGAAAAATATATAACACGTGTGTTTTTCAATCGGCGACCGTTCACATTGAAGGGGTGAAAACAGCCCTCAAAGTTGGGCTGTTGAATTGTCTGGAGCCAGCGGCGATATTGCACGGAACAGAGTCCGAAAACGAAAGAAAAAGGAAACAACGAGTCGTAGCGTTACTCTGGTTGCAAATTGCCAAGATCGTATCGGTCCTCCCGGCATAGGTGATACGTATGGACCCCAACCAGTTCAGCTTGTTTTCCCGGCCGGTCTACGGACCTTCGGAAACGGTTGAACGTTACAAGTGTCCTCAAGCCGGAGCTGCTCTGCCTCCGGACACGTCCGCGCCACCGCGTGCAGTCTTGTGCACGCCAGCTTACAAAAGACAGATCGTGTAATTGCGTGCGAAACGGTCGTAGAACGCTCGGAAATCAGGAACGTTATTGTGGGCGGCCGGTTGACTTGCAGCAGGAAACGGTGGATACCTTCTCCCGCGTGTCTCGAACCCCTACAACGTCTCCTAATGGTCACTCTACAGCTCGCTGGCTTTGTCTAATAATACCGACGCGGGTATGGATTCGCTGGTAAGATAATACCGTCTTCTCGAATGACGATGATTCCACGTGAGCAACGCGCCGGCAACTTCTATTTATTTCACCGATTTCAAAGCTACACATCCCGCCAGATTTATAACAATATCAAACTCTGTGCTCATGTCCCAGCTTTCTAAATCGTTAACGGCAACTAATAAGAACCTTCTAAAAAATGTAAATTGACAGCCTCTTTTGAGGAAGAGCACCGCAGAGAGTTTCACAGTAACCCCCTGACATTTAAGGAATTCTCGAGAGCATCGTTGCACAATACGTGCATCGACAGGCGCATAGGCCGCGTACTATGTCTGCCGCGGTCCCTGTAATTTATGCGTGTGTAAACTAGTTCGTAAAACGGCCGACTTTAAGGCTTGTCCCCCATTTTACCTCCCTCTTACTGTTCCACGTGACGCATCTCTTCGTAATTGTTTCCCCTAGCAAGTAGGTAAATCGATAGATAGGGATTCGAGTAGATATGGCATTTTCAAAGAAACAAAGAGGGAAACGATGAATGGGGGAAGTCTTGATCAACGGGAGATAGAAATCGGCGTTGAACGGTTAATTACCAGTTCTCGTATCGGTCAGTTTGTTTGGCAACGATTGCCAGCCAGCGGACGTTTAATTAAAAGCTCCGCAGGCGTGCCATGTACTTTGAACACACTTCGAAAAATATCCAGCTCATTGTTCCCTCGTTCCTGGATGATACCCAACGGGGTGGCGACCGTATTACCGAGCAGCATCATGTTGAACGGTTACACTTGTAATTAAGCATACAATAGTTTGTAACCGTTCGTTCGCGTTCGAGCCACTCGAGGCCCGCTGACAATGGCCGTAATTACGGGATCCGCGGGAATTTTCTTCCTGTGTTTGTGCTTCTGAACGATCACGAATCTTCGGGATAACTACCCGACGCGGTCGCTGCCATTCTGCCGAGGTTGAAACTGCTGTAGCAGAGTTTCCCTTGACCAAGAGGTTGTTCATCTCTCGCGGTGTATTGGCTCGGTTTCTTTTCCAACAATTTGCCAGCGTAACACTGCAATTGCTACCATCTGCATCTGTTCGTATTACAGTGATACAATGGAAGATTAAAAATGGAAATAATCAGAACATGGAAGATTGAAATACAAAGATAAAATTAAGGTATCGATTCAGACAGAACTTTACTAATAGATTACCTTAAGAATCGAACGAATATTTTCTAGTAGGAAATTGTAGAGCTTGTAACGAAGTGTAAATTATGAATTCGTCGAAGTAAATGTCGTTTTCTAATGGATATCGGAGCCGACTGCCGAGTGTATTTGCCGGCAAGCGTCTCGAATGACCTTTCTACCACACGAAGCCAGCTCCACACCGAGATGATGATGATGATGATGATGATAGTGTTGGACTTTGCAAGGCGCATCCTCGCCAGTCGACAACCTATACTCTTGCTTCTATGGAGGGAACGAGTCTGTGTTACTCAAGATACTTTACTTTCTACATTCCTCGCGAGACAATACGTACACCCACGCAACATGCTTGTCGTGTACCTGTCTGTACAATCGGAATTATTCGGGTCGACGAGTGCAGCATTTTTCGGAAACTACTCAAAAATGATTTCCTATTGTTCATTATTATTTCCTGTTTTGCAGTTTCTCCTATTTATCGTTATTCAAGCTTTTAGTCATTTTTTAATATATATCCGAAGGAATCAATTTGTTAAATAATTCATCATGGATACTTCCTCATGGAAATTTAATTAGACGTTTAACGTAATATTATCACGCATCAGTTTTGCTTTAGATTAGGAGGAAATCTTCGTCAAAGACGCAGCTGTAATATTACTCGCATAATCTTCGCGAAGTGGGTTGCTATAAACCGGATCAGTATAGGATTACAAATAATGATGACATAATCGAAAGACATTTCCAATTTAAAAAACAATTCTCTGAAAAATGTCGAATGGCAGTGAGCAACGTAGAACGTCTAAGAAGAGTACAACCAGGAATTCGAATAAAAATGTGATTTATTGATAATGTGTTTATTTATAAGTAATAAAATATTTCCTATCTCGACACGGTCATGTATATTAGCGGCCGCGCAAACGCAAGGACTCGAAGTTCCGGTTTCATCGACTAGGCAGTAACAGTAGACCGCAAAACAACTATCTAAATTTGCAGATGTGTAATTTCGATTAAAATTGAAACCTAGCAGAAATTATACATTTATAATTGCGAAATTATAAATGTTCAATTACATCAAAAAGTGAATATGGCTAAGCTACAAAGTGATCGAACCGAATGCAGTGGAGGGTATAAATTGCAAACACGTGTGTACGCGTGTTGGTATACTTGTTGGATATCATGAAAATGTTAATCGTTAATCGCACGGTCAAGACTATTAACGGAATCGCCAGCAACGCGACCAGAAGTTCTGGTTCTATTCGTGTCTCCATATTAGCATACGACAACACCCGACTAGACATGAAAAACCTAATTGATTTCGTCGGATATAACGTTTCCACGTAGCCGGAATGTGCAAGATTTCATTCGTTTACTTTCCCCAGTAATTATCTCGAACCATCGTGGCAAGGTTAGCCCGGCGATAGACGTTCGATTAATTCGCCTCGGGTTACCTTTTCATCCCTCCCTGTGTAATCTTGTCGACTCGTTAATCCGTTACATCGTAATACACTCCTATATCTTCGCTATTATCGCAGAAAGATAGCAATTGCGCGCGCGATCGCCGTTAAATCGTTACAAGCCGCCATTTCCAGGCGTGGGGCCCTTAACCCTTAATTGGGTGCGCCTAAAAAGTTGCATAAGTGGTCGCGTGAGGTGTTTAGCACCCCCAATTAGTAAATCAAAATAAAACACGAAATACATGCTATATCAGACTTTTATTAATGAGAACATTTGAACTTACATATTAATCAATCAATCAACTCAACTTACAAACTTCTCGTTAATGATAATTAACAGCCTGGAAACGGCTACGGATCGTCATGCAAAGTAAACATTTTCTTATTAATCCTTTTTGAAGTACTTCAACACGCTGAGAAAAAGAAAGTTATATGTATGTTTCGATCGGTCATGAATTTAAATATGAAATTACATCATGATCCAATCAATAGAATACACTCGAATCGAGGGGAGTACAGTTACCCCCCTCCCTGTTATAGAAGTGGAAGGTAGAGTGGGGAGAGAACTCTTCTGCGTACACGCTCGCCGGAGACATCGACGCAGGGATAAGCGAGCACCCAGTGATTTCAACGGGCAGATTACACGCCGCGCCGTGACAATGACTTGTCAACGCACCTCACGGAAGCGCATTACACTGTTCGAGAGAGTGATACTGGTCTCGTCTTAATTACTAGAGTGGCTGAGAGAATTACCTGGTAATCGAATAGATACTTAATCGATTACAATCGACTTGGGAACGTGGTCAAGATTTTCAGATTCGCACCTGTTTATTCACCACTGATATTGCAACTTGTATTTAAATAAAAGAATGCTGTGAAATATTTTGAAATGCAATAAGGAGTACTAACGAAGCGATAAAACTGCGATAAAAGACGAATGTAGGTTATTGAATTCTCGCCCGATTGGTAACGAGGTGAGAATAATTATGGTGGTTTCCTCCGTATCTCTATCTCCGTAGCATCCAGTGTACAGTCTGCTTACATAACGCAGACAATCATGAATACGCAATGAAAAACGCGTAACTCATTCAACGGGGAAAGAAAAAAAACGAGTTACGCCGCGCAGCGTGTTGTTACAGCGACCAATCTCTTCGAGACATGCGATTTCCTTGGAATTTTCAGCATATCTATAACAAAGATCTATGGAACACATGTTTTACTTACAGGCTTGAAGAAATTTTGAAAAGCCTTGTTTTATTTTATCATGTAATTCCTGTCGTGTGAAAATTTTCCAAAATCTGCACGTCTTTCCAGAACGAGTCGTATTTATCTCTCGCGTTTTTCTCGTTCGGCTGCGTCCACGCGAAATTCTTAATGACAACGTCAGTGCCGAGACAGCAAACGATAATTGTCGAGGCCTGGTGCAGCAGTTCTGTAATTACGATGTCATTATTGCACGATAAATTATCTCCGGTCCGCCATGATTTCCTAGAGCGTGTTAGCGCCGCGCCCGCGCCACCGGCGAATCGGAGATCCCGCGGCTCGCCTCGAAGAATACCGTATAAACGGGAATCTTTACTGCGCCGTCAATTTTCGTGGTTGATCGTACGATTATCGGCATTGTTCCGGCAAGTCGACGAAATTCGCGGATGCAATCTCCGCGCCGGAAACGATAAATTAGCGAAATACCCACACCGGTTTACGGAATGGGAGACAATAGCTGAGACTAGACCCACTGGTAGCCTAACGGGTTCTAAAGCTTTTCTAATTAATAGTTCCTGCGTGAGCGCGCGCGCAACTCGCGGTGGGAGGCACGAAAGGAACGCAGGACCGGTGTGCTTTATGCGTTGATTTATGTAGACGAATGTCTCGCGTGCTCGACTTCTCATGCTCGAAGAATGCGATTTCCTTTTTCTGTTGCATCAGGTTTTATCGGACACTTGATTGCTGAGAGCTTCGATGCGAGCATATCAATTAACCCCGCGCCATCTTGTCAGGTATTGACATATCGATGACCTTGGGTAGGTACTTTTGCACACAGAGTGATCAAACGGATCGATTAGTTTCACGAGAAAAATTCGGTTGCATTGAAGAATACAGTGCGATTGCATCTGGCGGGTGCATCGATGCATCCACGTGAATTGAGATGAAGAACGTGTTATGCCATACAATTTTTTCCTATTTTTACTAAAAAAGTAGCAGTGCGAAAGATTATGGGAATAGTAGGACTGATTTTTGTGCTTTCACATTCCAGGATTGTAATTATGTAATTCTTCGCGTTAATTACACGCGTTACTTAATAATTAGGTACTGTTCACGTATTACGATTAAATAATTGTTGCGGGGAAAACCTGAATTCCCTAGACAGCTACGCGCGACGGAAGAAATCCCATTGAATCATCGGTCCACGTCACGCTCGATCTCCTGAAAATTTTTATTTTCCTATCTCGGCTGGTTCTGCCTACGCGTTTCACGCATGAACAATGCAACGACATTCATAAGTATGGACGCGCGTAGCCTTTCGAACGTATAAATAAAACATCGACACATAGCTCGCTCTGTCAAATAAAAATCTGCATTCCACTTGCTTATTCGTACACGCAGACAGTTAAATGGACAATCGAGTGCAATCAGCGCTGGCCTTACACTTACCCCGAGGACAAATATTTTACGGCATTATTTGCCTCACGAGTGATTAACAGTCTCCACGAAGCTTATTAACTTGTAGGTCTCGATCAAATATCAGCTCCCAGCGTAATTAATTTATATTAATTCCAAGGATAGAAAGTTCCGTTTAACATTTAAACGCTGATCGGCAATTAAATTCGAAAGAATGCAACAGGGTCTTACGAAACGAATTAAATCGTCTCTAAATTCGCCAATTATGATATTCGAGGAATCGGAATTTATGTAAATGCGATCAGGTCGACTAAGAGTGAATCTGAAGTCACTCAATCGATATTGTAACACACTGTTACAATTTCTCGTTGAATTATTTATCGCGAAGCCCAAAGGCGCGCGTAGCGGATCTAAGAACCCCTCGCTCGTTCCATATGTATTGTACTATATTCTATTTGATATCGATCTAATTATTATTCCCGTATGTCGAGCGTGCAAAATGTATATTCTACCGTGATCGCCAGTGAAAGTCTGTGTCTTTCCCCCGACGTTCGTGCCTTAAGTATCGGTTATCGTCGCGTTGTATTATTTAAGGAAAAAAAAGAATCATTGCATATCCTTATTCCGTATCGATAAATACGTTTCGAACGTTCTATAGACTCGGAAACATTTGGAGCGTATTGCTCCGATGCCATATTGCACGGATACGTGGCCCCTCTCGCAGTTATGGCTGTAGCGACAGCAAAGAGACGCCGACACACGCGTCCGTGTATATACCCACGCGTGTTCTTGACGAGCGCAAAGGGAGATCTTTTACGAGTGTGGGTTCGCAAGGCCTCTAGAGGCTGCACAGCGAGCTACCGGCGTTGCAAGTCTACCTGTCCCACTTTCTAATCAAACCGATCCGATTTATAATCCAGTCCCGCCAGTCTCTGCCTCTGTATCGGATGTTTCTTCAACGATTTTCCAAAAAATATTTCAATATATCCAGTAAATAAACGAGTAAAAGATTTAACGTATAAATGCAGCATATTTTCTAAAATATGCAGCGAGTCGGAATCTTAATTTTTATCACACAGAATGGAGGACACGGGCAATCGCTTAATCATTTTAATTGTAAGATCAGCTCGGAATACATTTTTCCGAGATCTTCCAATTGCGAAGCATACAGTGACGAAGTCGGTATTCCCAATTAAAAAAAACAGCGTCAGAACAAATCAGAAGATGACAAAATCATTCTACTCTGTTACAGAGTAGGCATTTTTTGTTTGAAGCAGGATGTGCCCGATTGACGCAACCAGTAGTATCGGTTCTTCGTCATCTAATTACCTCCACGAAAGCAGGGAAAAACTGGGGACGCGTTTGTTACGTCGACGCTAATTAAACCGAGGGCTTATTACTATTCCTGCATTGGTTTTCGCTGGTCGATCAAGCTTTATCGACGAACACGCGTCCCGACGTGCCACCTTTAGGCTTCGTTTCGAGGAGAAAGGAATTCGTGAACTGCCAGAGCCGCTCTCTGTTCCCGACTTAATGAAAATCATGCTTGATAGTTTATCGACCGGTCGGTAGCTCGCGTCGCGCACCTTCTAAATTTCATCGGACATTTTTTCCCTTCGAGAGTGTTCGCTCGTTATGGCGATTACACGGGGACAGCTGTGTTCTCCTTCCTCTTCGCGAAAGTTCCTTTCTAACGCGGAAACAACACATCGATATTCCGCGAATAATTGCATACGAGTTTCAGTATATTCTTCCATTCTTAAAAGAAATTCTACTCTCGAAGTTTACCGCAGTCGTTAGATCAGGGGAATTGTCTCTAATCGAGGGGAATACCCCCATTCCGTACTATCGAATCAGTCACGTGACCGGGGAGTGACGAAAGAGTGGGGAACAAGTCTCAATCTGGCGACACTGAAGATCACGGATAGACAGGAAGGCGTCTAGAATGAAATTGAAATTCACGAGGAAACAGAAAGATTATTCTGTGCTCGAGCCGAGAGAAGCGCGTGCCTGGCATGATTATTTCTCCAGCCATTCGACGTGGAACGAACTGTGCACGGTTCCAGGGACACCTTGACATGTCTCCGCTCCTATTTTTCTCGCCTACCGTCTGGTCACCTATCGACATTTCTGATTAGCAAAGGAGGACGTCTGTCTCTGGGTTCGTAGCACTCGATCTTACGTCTAGATTCCATCGAACGAGATTGCACGCGATGAATACTTATACCAGTGGATTTATTTCTTCCATCGCAGTGTTTTCGTTCTGAAACGTCTGCTTCGGCGAGGGTTTTAACCCTTGCACGCTTCACAGAAATAGTCGTACAAATGAATTAAATTAACAATATCATTGTATAATGGCGGCAGGATCGAAGCTAGCCTGGACCTGAGGAGTTTCACCTGTACAAGGGTCGATATTCCTGAAATCGATCACGTAACACTGTGAAATCGCGTCTGTGAAAGTCGAAATGCCCGCGCTAATTTTAATTCCCTCGAACCGAAAGGGAAGGACCATGGAAGACCAGTTTCGGGCCGGTCGGGCTGACGTGTGCTCACCGACACTGCGTACCGTAGGAACGAATGTTTCTTTCGCGTGTACGGCACAATGAAACGCAATCTGGTCGTTGCAAATTACCCGGCCAATAATCCCCGGCGCTAAATCAGCCTTCCGCGGACGTTAACGTGGCCCGAGATTTCTCCTTCGTGGCTCGCGCGAGCCGTTCGGTCGCGATTCCGATAAAACTTGAATAATGACCAGGCATGTATCTACGCGCATTCTGCATTCTGCCGCCGAAGCAGCGCGAGAGCTATGCGAGAACCGGCTGACGGACGTGGAATTTAATTTAATAGCCATAAACGGTTGCGAACGACACACCGACACGGTCCGGCGAAATGAAAGTACGCCGAGCACCGAGCGACGGAGAGAGGAGAGATAGAAACGACCTTGCGCCAAGCCGTGGACGAGCCTAACGCGTCTGCAGATGATCGTTTTCGATTTCATTCGGTGCTGATCTGTCTGGAGTGCTCCCAACGATCACAGTCACCGGATCAGGGGAATACAGTTGCCCTTTCTCTCTGCCTGATAAGCGGAAGCGTGGGGACAAGTCTGCGTTCAAATTGTCGCAAAGATCTCTACCGTAACTGTTTAAAAAAACCGTTTTGTATTAGAAAAATACATGGGAACTTGATTATTAAATATATACATAATCTAAGTAAATCATGACCAGAGCGGGCTGTATTTAACCTTCCTCTTTAGAATGAGCCCTCACACAGCTCGTAACACATGCTTGTATAAAGACAAAAAATGGTTTCCCATAAACACTGTTTTCACTTGTTTTTCTAGTAATATTCTAGTAATATCCAAGGGTCTGATACCCCCTTAAAATGTTATCACCACTCCAGGCGGTAAACATGCTCGATGACCGAGCCAGCGAAGCAAAATGTTCTCGTACGTCATAGCGCTTTTTACCATTACACGGAACTAATAAAACGTCCTTAAGCGATGAAACGTTTGCGCATAAGAGATTTACAGCATTAATTAGTCGCAAAAGAACCACGCATTAAACAGGACACATAGGATCTGAATTCGAATATAAAAAAAGAATGTTTTCGGTTCGTTGTTGAATTAAAATTGATCTTTAAACGCCACATTGTAATGAGTTTATTGCTCGTAGCTGTTTACCTCTTTGCTAAGAGTTTCTGCACACTATTAATAAACTTGATTGACGTGCTACCGTCCTCGCGCGCGTGAGAAACAAGTTCTGTAGATTTTCATATCTCCCGAGGAACTGGACAATTATTCGAAGCTATTTAAAAACACTGTTCGCGTTCAATTGCGCTTCGTTGAACTCGTGATGCTTCATTAAACCAATTAGAATCTGTCGCTGCATACCTATTTAAGAGCCTCCGTGCTTATCGTCGGCTTTCCACTTGTAATTAATTAGGAGATACGCATCTCCTTGTATTGATCGTTTCGAACCACGGTTCTTGCATCTTCGATTCGAAAACGAGCAAAAGCGAAATTGTCTTTTTTCAAGTAGATGGCAACTTGATGGTATTATCATTTTAACAGTTCAAAATAGAAGATAAATGTTCTACTCGAACCGATTTTGCCGTCACGCTTCCACGTTTCCAATTTCCTCTGTTCACCGATTGTTCGGTTCATTAATGGAATGATGCGCGCCGATATTCGACCAGGAAACGATGCAGCTGCCACGTGCTAATTAAAAATAGCGGTGCGTTCGTTCGTATTGACTTGGTAACCGTAGCGTACGTCAACGAACTTGTATCGTCGACAGTTTAGCGGTAAATCACTGGCCGTCCGTTTCGTCGAGCGCCGTCCGGAATCGCGGTGTGGAACGGAAGTGCTGAAAGGAGAACGCCGCGTGGTTTTGTACATACACAATCGGTCTATCGACGGTTTACCGAACTCCTATTACCTGTTTCGTAAGCCAGATTACACCGTGCTGCAATTAAAAAGTCATCAACTGAAGTTGTCTTCGCCGATCGGATTTCGTACAACGTCGAACAACGAATCGAGGACTACCATTCGTTGATACCGTTAATGCGCTTCCGGGAAGAAGTTATCGAGACGCGTGTTTTCGGCTCATTGGTTTATCCGGTCGAGCCACCACCCACCGAGCAGGTTTACTTTGAAGTTGAGACCGAATCAGATTTTTCTATGTTCTAACCTGAATTTTATTAATAGATCCATAACCTAGCTTGCAGCTTCGTTTATTTCTGTTTATTTCCCTTCGAAAAGGAATGCAAAAGCTTCGCAGATCACAGCGTGGAATATCGCTCCAATTAGTTAAGAATTAATTAGTACTCGATACACGGGTAGAGTCTATCCTCGATTAAAATTAACCTCTTATCTGATCGTCCAACATCCTGCCGTTCGCTATCCTTACTGCTCGGGATTGATATTTCAAGAATGTAGTGTGCAACGTGTTTTTAATTGCAATTGTCGAGGTCCGATGGTGTCAAAAATATTTTTTGCTGTGCTTGTAACGGATATTGCAGTTACAGTGAATATCGGTCAGAGTACGTGTCGAACAAAATTTGGAATTTGTGTGGAATTGGAATGAATTTGGTATGGTATGGAATATCCTACGAGAAAAATGTGCACTCGAAAACGTCGATTTATAATCCCGCGAGTAGATTGAAAACGGTTTCGAATCGCCGTAACTCGTTCCGCTGTGATCTACGATATCCTGTCGCAGTTCCCCAAGCAACTCCATTCATCCGGCGTGCACAAGAATCAGGAACACGTAACGAAATGACTAATGCGAAGCGATATTTTTCGGACCGGCGGAATAATAAATAACAATCGATTGATCTGGTTGGTCCGAGGATATTTTCATCTGTAAATCTGGCGGGTGAGCGAGGAGGAATGTCGCGCGAATAGATGCAACGAACGCGGAAGCGCAACGGGGCAACGATAAATGTAGCGGTGACGAACGGTGCTCGCGTGCAATCATCGCCGATGGCCTGCCGCAAGAAAGATAATTCCCCGATTAGGAATTGCCGATTTGTCTCGTGTTACCTCGACCGTGAAACGACGTTTTTGAGGCAGTACCACCGGTTTTCCTCGGCAGACCGACCGACCACCGATGATACACGTACGCGCAAAAACCGAGCGACTCAAGCGAGCGGCTGCGGAGCAGTACGTTCGAGGAACCGTAACGCAAGTGTCGCTCGAGTTCGGCTTGCGGTACACCTCGAGGAACGTGGATCGATTAGGTTGTCCGATTCGTGACGTAGCGTCTTCTTTTTTAATCTAAATAAAACTCATTGAATGAGTAACCAACATTGAGATCATCGTATTCACTCGAGAAATGCCGAGTCTCTCGGTTACAGTGAAAATGAAACGATCGTTCGCGTTCTCGTGAGATGTAAACAAAGAATTTTATATAATGCTGTCGTCAATATTTTTATTATCTCGCTCTTGACAAAATGTCGACTGTGGTTGCTCGAGGTCGTCCGTGACGTCGGGAACACGTGTGGTTTTCCCGACCAGGAATGGTGAACACGTGGAGTATGACGAATCCGAAGATACCTGACTCCCGGGCCAGCCCGAAAATAGCTGTGGATTTTCAGGATCCTGGTGTCAGACAGAATTTACGGCCTTCGGAACTGACCTTTCCCCGCATCGGTTTCGGAGACGGAACCAGGTATTTTTAAAGACGATCGTTACTATACAGGGTGATTCACGGAACGTGATCTTCCTTCTCCTGGTCAGAAGAACTACGGCCGCTAAACGCTGTTTCCCTGGAGACCTTGAATCGGTCGACTTTCAGGGTAGAAAAATATAGTGTTTCGTCGAAGAAGGTGAAAGTGACCTTGAAGCAGTCGCTACGCTTCATTCACAAAAGAAATTCACCAATTCCAAATCGGATGATCAGAACGTGCACGAAGGTTTCTAATCGACTTAAAATAACTGAAACTAAACAATTGCTAAAGGAAAGGCCGCACGGAAATATCGTCCGACTAATTGCTGGGAACTTCTCTAATTACGTGGGCGTGTTCTGTAATTAGTAATCATCCGCGGTGATTAATTGGTGCATCAATTATCTGCTGCGAGTAAGTTCAATGAATAATGGAGACGCCGGCAATGCTCCTCGCGCGTTGCCAGACGAGAACGAGGTGTCAGCGGTGTTGAAGAAATTCAAAATGATCTGGAGCGGGATATTAATTTGCAAAAAGCGATTGTTCTAAATATAGTCTACTTACGCACAGTATTCTACGCAACTTCGCGAAACGATTTGCAAAATATGCAAGCGGTGTACGCCCACACGAGGCTGTGCACGCTCACGAGCGGCCTTCAAAATTGCGAAATGGCTTCAAGCGGAAACTGAAAGCGACCCGCGCAATCTCGAGTCTCCTTAGAGCGGTTTCTAAACACTGCGACTGTCATAACTTCGTTCTCCAGTCGAAACCGAACCACTTTCATCGATAATATTCTCGGTTTGCAAGTTATTAATCTGCTGTTTGCACTTGTCCATCTGCTGGCGAGCACAAATTGTCATCGAATCACTTTGTTCGAATAAAAACCCGTCAGAATGGACACAGTTGAGACAACATTATTTAATTATTCCATGCCAATCTTATTCAGCACAACTTTATGTTCTGCATGTTTCACAATCCACCGTTTCGTAATCCCTGCTGCACAAATTAGTTCTCAGAACGTTAACTTGTGCCACTGTATTCGAAAGTATAAAAAGACTTTCACAACTAATAGATAACGAGTCGGTTCTTTTTCTTTTTAGATTATGATCTGGGCGTTTAGAGAGTTTCGGTGGATATATGTAGGTTCGCTCGAATGACAGACAGTGATTGAAAGTATCGAGTTTACGAAGGCTGGTAACCTCGAAAGTTCGGTTTTCGTTTGTGCGAGTTCCTGTCGATCTGAAACTTTTCTGTTTACAATTACACGAGGGTGGTACGATTAAAAACATTTATATTCTCTTGGTAGTAACGACCAGGATGAAAAATAAATATTACAGAAATTTTTGGTACGCGTTAGCACAACGCAGAAAAATAAACGGTCCACTGGGAACGATCGAATAGCGGATAAGTGGATAAGACGAACAGCAATTCAGAATCCATTAGAGCCACCGCGACTCTGCAACTTTTCCTGACAGGGAAATCATTTCACTTGCATGCTCGGCGCTGGCTCGCTCGAACGAGACCAAACTTCTATGGAACTCGTTAAATCTTGTTTATCTCGTTGCCACCTGATAGGGTAAATTACTGGAAAGTAATGCTTTCTTGCTCGTACGGAACAATCGTAAAGCCAAGATTACAATTTTGAATTAGCTGGCGATCGCTACTCCGAAAGATCAATCGTTTCGTAAAAGCAGCATTCTCTCCTGAGAATCATTCTCTGCGGAGAACACTAATTTCTACGAACTCGATCACCACTTAGAAATCAATGAATAAGAACTGTCTGGATTTTTTATTTTTTGGGAACTAATTAGATCAGCAAATTGCAGATGCGGAGATGCACATAATAAATTAGCTGAAAATTAGGCTGAAATTTAGGGGACAGTGAGAGTGGAAAGAAGAGGAGATTGGTAAATGGATTTGAAACCCTGAGGGAACCAAATATCATCATCCTACTAGTCAGTCTTTGTGTCCAAGGGTTCTACTGAAAAGCGTGTGCAGCTTTTCGAGTCGATCTCTTAGCAACGCGAGATCTGTTTCCTCTGGATCAACGTGGTGCGCGCAAGACCTCCATTGTTCGGTGCCGTAGAGATCCGATTGTCAGTGGGAGAGAGACTGGATTCCCTGTCCAGTGGAACGAAACTGTAACGCCAGCTCGGTTGCCGGACTGCATACCGATCGGACATTGGCAGCGGCAAGTGAAAGTGTCGCCCGGTTCAGCTGGTCATATGCTTAAACGCGTTACAGTCGCGTGTAAGTAAGTATGTACACAGACTGGCGGCCACTTAGAAATCCGCCATGCTGATCGGCCCATACTGGGCTAACCCGATCGCTATTGACACCGGCCTGGCCTGGCTGCACGCGTATTTCTGTTCCTGTACTCGCGTTCCACCGGATCGCGTGTCCATATGCAACATCGAGGAAAAGCGGACACCTCGGTTCGCGAAAATTCCCACCACGCTTCTCTCGCAACCGTGGACCAATCGGGTTTCTCTCTGTAATTGTAGCACGGTATTCCGTAACTGTCGCAGATGTCTGCCGTGACTTACTTTATGCAAAATAAAAATGTTCTGCACTGATCCTGGGAAGCAGAAATAACATAAAAATTGATTTCTTGAATTTTTTAAATCCCTTACTGTTTTATATTCCACTCGATCGATTTCTTCATAAATGCTTAAAAATCCGCAGTCTACTTATTAATCAATTTACAATGCACGTTGTACACTATTATCGAGGCATTGCGGAAATGTTTTTTAAGTTATTATATTGATATATAATCTTGTATTAACGTTAACTTTCTCAAGTTATTCCTCTCGGAATATTCAAATATGTTTGCAACTTACCGATGGGCTGTGTTTTAATGCATAATGGACATGCTTGGAATATTTCCTTAATTCTCTTGATATAATCTTCAGACTTTCACTTTTCCATGGATATACATATCGTTCATATTTTAACATATCATGCATCTGATACGGATATGTGTTAAATGTTACAAATCTAGGCGACTGCATACTTTCGCGAGCTAATGTCTTCCTGTATCCTGTAAGTGTCATCAATGCAAGAATTCCACTTTTACACGAATAAGAGATTCCGTGGATGACTGACTAGCACGCCTGATAACGTGAAAAGTAACACTTAAACTAACGTTGTAAGTTAATGACGGTTGTAAACGTGACATTCGGAACCGGTTGATAATAACGACGGAATATTGCACAGCTTTAATAACCCGTTTTACTTTTCCGTTTCCTGCGCGGCAGAAAAAATAGGACAGGAGGTTCCACAACCTAAGATGCAATGTATTTCTATCGCGTGATAAATTACTATTCCAAAATGCGCGATATCTCCTAGGACATCGTAACGAGTCGCATTATGGCTATTAATCTTCCTGACAGTTCTCGCTCCAGCTAAACATCGATGTGCAGAAATATCGCTGTAAAAATCATCGCGGACGTAGGTGGCGATCTGTTACATATTCACACGTGAACCAAGAAAGATGACACCCGGTCATGGTATCCGAGCAACTGGGTGTTCACGTTTGTTGAACTCGTGACATCGATGCGCGACCAGTTCAAGAAATAAGAACATGCGGGCGATTACTGTTACACGTCGCGCCAGGCTGGTCGATAAGCATCAAAATGGGACAAAAATTAAAAAGATGATTAGCGTAGTTAATAATAGATAAGTAGTGTACTCAATATCGAAAATGATTTTTCCAGCAAAGACCAGTGGGCGTGGACTTCTCGCGCGAATATATGCATTAATGTACGACCCGTTTGCCGGCGATTGGAAAATCCTCGGCTAATTACCGCACGTACAAGGAAATCGAGCTATTCGCGCACTTTCGACTCGTCTCGGCTGTCCCTCGTATTCCCCACTCGACTGCCAGGAATTCAGAATGACTTATGCTCGGAGAAAGCTTCGCTCAACCTTTAAAGGAATCCTAGCCGCATCGTCAAGGACGGTTCCGTCGACGTAACCGCGGCAATTCTATGACGAAAAGTGCTTATTCGATTAATCAACTCAAATCGCTTCAGGAATCATACTTTTCGAGGGAGCACAAGTTCGTCGTTTCTGAAATTCTGCGTAGAGAGTCCGTGAAAATTTTCACCGTGTTCCGTTTCGAAGAAAAGTACGGTGTCATTGTGAAATCGATGCCAGTAGGGTGATCCAGAGGAGAAGCCCACAATTAATCAACCAGCAGCCGGACATCGCGAGGAAAGTTGGACATCGTTCTAATGATGTTTCCATGACACCATCAAGGCCATTATCATCGACCGTCCAACAGAACGGTTCACTTAACTCGACTAATTCTCGCAGCGATGATTACTTGGACAATCAACGGCATTCTCAGCTGTTCAGCTAGGCAACCGTTTACGTTAAAGAAGACAGTAAACTTACTGAACACCGATTAACATAATTCACCCGAGAGTTACTACAGCGATTATGCTTGTCACATTCTACTTAACCAATCAAGGTACTTACCTCGCGCAGATAAAGGATTGATTAATAAAGTGCGGATTTTGCAGCAAAATAAAAACCGCCTGAACAAAATTTTGACAGTTACCAACTGACAGAAGCTAATCGAAATTTTTTTTAAATTTCAAAAAATCGAAAAAAGTCACTGTCCTTCTGAAAGTGCTTGTACGCAAGGTAAAAATGCGCATGCGATTAAACCGTCCACCTCGAATATTACAGGATCGATCACGATTCACCGGATGAGTTGGAATTTCTACAGAGGACAAAAACCTGTTGCGTCTCGTGGTGTATCAGAAGAAATTCTCCGCCTTCTTGATTACTCACTTAGCAGCTTTCCTTTGAGTTTCTATCAACGTACTCGGTGACTTTCGAGTTGAGACCACGACTTTTCAGGGGGAAAACTTGCGTATTGGCCACCGGTGACTGCCATTTTTGGTTCTCGGTAGTCAATTGTTGCCTACCGATTTTTCCGCGAACCAACGAGTTTCGGGAAAACAGAGCTCGTATACACTGATGCAGATACTTACGAAAATACTTGAAACGCTGCAGTTCTCGTGCTACTGGTTCGCGCGATTTAATGCACCGTTGCAGAGAAGAATAGAGGGAAGCGTCCTTGAGGTTACCGTTAGGATGAAAAGATTGATTAAGCCATACACTTGCCACCGCAAACGCTGCTAATGGTGTCGTTCGCAGCTTCCGGTTCGAAATGAACGACGCGTTCGAAATCCCCCTCCCTTCGAAAGTAAATATTGATCAGTCGTCGCTCGAGGAAACGAAGAAGCGAAAGTTGCTGATGAAACGTATGTACGTGGACATTTAACACCAATTTTACGGCTGGCATATCGTTGCATTTTTTAGCAGGCTTCGAGCCGGTGAAATTTTAAATTTATCATCAATTTTAATAGGCTGTGTCACTTGAAAGAGGACACTCGATTATGTAGATAAGGTGCAACAAGAAATCTCTGTTAAACCTGAAATCTCGTAAGCGAGTTTATGCTGACTCCATAATTTTAGAGTGTAAAGATTCAAATTTGGGTACCGAAGTCGAAAATGAAATTTTTATATTTCCAAAATGAATAAATCTGTTGTGCTTGGAGCTTGCCTTAATCGATAGGGTTTGTTTAGAGAAAATGACGTCGGTTCAAAGTAAATGTTACGACCTAATACATTTGCGCCTCGATATTGTCGGAGTCTTTCACCAGTCAGCACCCAGTGGAAAAACGTAAACGACCTCGTTCTGACCTAAATGTACCCCGAGGAATCCGCGACCGCGCGAGAAGTCCTGTTACCTTGGTACCGATATGTTAATTCAAAAGTAATAAGGTATTTAGCGAGGCCTCCTTCTCGATCCGGTCTGGAGAGCTGGTCGAACGATGACTCGGTTATGCGAACCAGACGAATTTTAAATGGTGAAAGTCTACCTGGAATCGCCGGTCCCAAAAACTTTGTTCCGCGACGATATTGCGAGAGGAAAGATCGCGCGAGTCCCGAGAGAGTATGGAGTCGCCGTTCACGCAGATTCAACGCGACGATTTCAAATGCAAATATTAAACAAATCGCTTGAAAGTGTTGCAATTAGATGCTAAACAGGCTGTCGCGTATGCGAACATTTATAGAAGTGTTAACGACGAGAAAAAGCTGTAACGCGCAAAAATAAAAATATAGTTAGGACGTTCGTATGTCTGTGGAACATTCGAAAGTAGCTCGATTGGTAAAATTTTTTGCAACGAATAAATTAGAATATTCCGTATGAAAAGTTGAGAAATCGTGCGATATTTCTATCATTACGGTAGATTTACAAATTATTTTTCTCACCGGAATTACAAATGTAGAAAACTTTTGGCGATCAGATTAGATCGTTATCGGTGCGTTTTATACCTCCGCGGATTTACGACGACGGAGATGCTCGTTAATTTGCAATTGTAATCGCATTCCCAGTTCGTGTAAAACATTTTCACGCAACGTTTCGTAATAATAACAGCAGCATTGATCGTGTGCGTTCGGGAGCCGGCGTAACGCATTTCGATGTTTACACTTTCGACATTCAACCTGTTCGATGCTAATAAGGGTGCCTTTTATAATTGATTACGGAGCGCGCGTGATTACGTAAGAGGCGACGCATGTCAGAAAGTTCGATGCAACAGGCATCGACCGACATTTTACATAACCGAATATTAGAGTATTCTCTCCAAATTTAAAATTGGAGTAGGCAGACCTTTCCTACATAATTACCAAAGATGGTACTTTTCAAAATTTTTTAATTCGAGCCCGCAAAGAAAATGAAAAAATTGATTGAAAGCGCAAACCCAGAACAATCCTTCGGACCATTCTCGTTTTTGTTCCCGGTTCGTATTACTCTGATAAACAAAGTGAACGGGTCGGGTGAGCAAGCCAGAGCAAAATTCTGCGCACCGAGACGCATTTTATCGAATGTTTTGAAATGAACGGGTCCCGGTCCGCGCGGGGTGGTAGTTTGCTGCACATGCGAAAGTGCAGGGCGAAGCGGTCGCAGGTGCAGTCTCGTGACGTCAGGCCCTATTGTTCGGGGCAGCATCAGCGCGCCGAGGCCTCATGGATCTTGCTCACGACACGACCACTGTATATACCACCAGTTTTACGAGCCTTTCTTCGCAGGAGAATTCTTTTTCGTCTCGGCCGTTTCGTCTGTTCCCTGCGTGTCGTTACCACGCGATACGTAAGGAAACTCGACCGCGCACAGTGGGCCAAACGTCACATCCGATTGATGAAAATTCAAAATATAGGAACTTCGAATAAGGGATGAAATCAATCTTCATTTATTACTGTTCCTTCCCACAATTTGAACATTTTCAAGGTGCGATCTTTGCGGGTCTGCACGCAGCGTTTTGTTATCTATTATTAGAAACAGCGTTCGAAAAAATTGTAAAAAATTCTGGAAATTGTAAAACCAGCTTTCTTTGTAATTTAAAATGGCACCTCATAATGAAAGACCCTGTACAAGCGAAGGGCCTCATCGCAGCACCCTCCAGAGCTGGATTCTTCCAGGGAAATGTGAGCGCGGCTTGTCCGCACGAAGCAGGAAGCCCGACCGGGAAAAATGGTTGCGTCCATGTGTTGTTCGGCTCTCATTTAACGTTCCCGAGCGAGACGTAGTGGGTCGGGCAGCGTTTTCCCTGAAGTCGAAGAAACCACACGCGGGCTATCAATTTGTCAGTGGTACTTCCCCAGTCCTAACGAATTCGCCGAAGCCCTTTTTCCCCGTAGACACGCGGGTAAATACTCTAACGGAATTCCAGGCTGTCCGGCGTGGATCAAGGCGAGCCGCGGGGGACTTTTATTTACGTTCCGCCAAGGGTTTACAATCGACGCAACAAGAGCGGACTTTCGAGGAAAGAAAAAGAAAAGAAATCGGCGAGCACGGTGTCTCCTTGGCTGCCGGGCCGGGCCAACGAGGCACGGGTCCGGGTCGGGCCGCGCGGCACATGCATCTACCAGCCGGTTCGACTGCATTTCATGGCTACCCATACGCAAACATCGCGCGCCCGCGCGGGCACACCATCGTCCTCCCTACCAGAACGTGCTCGTCACGTACACACTTTCAATCTCATATGCAAAACACATGGAAACGATTCAGCCGGTTGCGGAGCTGGCCCTCGACCGTAGACCGTCGAAATTCGGCTCGGATGACGATACATCATCTCGGACAGGAAACGAAGGGGTTTCATCGTAGGCGAAAACACGAGCTCTATTCGAGCAACCACGAAAATCGAGTAAATCTTCGGGGAACGACAAAGCTCCGTTTCAAAGCAGATAATTAGCTTTTGTTCGATCGAACTGGGCGAGGTAATTCGTTTGTAACCGAATGCTATTGTTCGCGTCAGGATCGGGAATCGGTTTACGGACTGATTTGCAAATCGGCGATTAAGCGAGCGGTTTATCGTATTGCGCAATGACATGTGAACGCGGCTTAACGGCGATAAGGAAGAACAATCCGATAAGATATCCTGCGTCGATTAGCTGGCAATTAACGTCTACTCGGGAACGCGAATGATTCCAATTACGATTTCCTTTATCCTCCACCGGACACGGACGCTTCTGGAAAAGTGTTCGTGCGAGCACTTAAGTAATGAACCACAGCTCGAAAGCGATAATTGCCGTGGGAGGCTCAGTTTTCCTAAAATCTGAACGCACGATCCCTCTTGCAGGCCGCAGGATACTTAGAGGATACTTAAGATTCCTCCGTGGATACATCTACCCACATACTCGAGCGCACCGGCTCGATGCATTAACCTAGCAGCTAGATTCGATCAGTACGGAGCCGCACGTAGGAACGTCCGTCCGCCTGTTCGTTCGTTCTTTCGTTCGTCCTAACCTTCCCTTCTCGGACACGCCTCGAATCACAATTTCAAATGCCCTAACCGATCGGCCGATTCCACCTAGCATGAAACGCCGTCGTGGTCACGCCGGATTTCTGAACGACGTTAAAATCCATTCATGCACCGTGAACATCGCACTCCTTCCCGAATCAACGTGATCATGTTTTTGAAAGAGGACAATTACGCTTCATTCGTAACTTCACAGATCGAAGACGTTCAGCAGGACCTCGGTTACCCTAATCTCTAAAGATCCATATGCAACACCGTTTATTGAACAAATTAATGAACATTCAATGTAGAATCTAACAACGATTTTTCTCTGAAGGTATGAAAGAAGGATCAAAAATAAAAACCCATAAGAATCTCAGAATGAGCACGAGAATTATTTAAAAGATTTAGTTTTTCAGTGCGGCGATTTCCAGGGTGGCTCTTCAGTCCAAGGTCAGGATAATAAAGTCTCGGAGGTAATCAATTTTCATAATGAAGCACACGGGATTTGGAAGAGGGTTCCGAGCGCTTTGCATATTTTGTCCCACCGGTGATTAAAGCACGTCTAAAAGTGTAGTAAGCGGGTTTATCACTGCATCGCGAATTCAAATCACCGGGCAGTGCATCGGTCAGGTACCCCTTTGTTGCGAGGTACACTGCACCAGGAAGTCTGACGAGATTCGATCCTAGATTTCGAAGCAGTACAGCAGGAGGGATGATCAAGAGATCCAAAACACGCAGAACAATTTAGGAGTCTAATTATCCCAAGTTCTGGTCATCATTTTGCTTATATCTTGGAGATTCGTGAGAAAATTGGTCCGAGGTTCACGATCACGGGGAAACTCGTACGAATATTGAAAACTCACCTTGACCGGCGCGGCGTTCCTAGATCCCCATGTCACTTCTCAAACACTAATGACAAAACACAAAACGACGGATCCTGAGAGGACGGTGAGCAACTTCGACGAAGTCTCTGATATCCCGATGGGCACGTGTACACTCGCGCAGATCGAACGCAACGATTTTTCGAACGGAAAACTCACGACGAGGCGAAAGGGACGCGGGAAAACGCGGACTGACGAGACGTTCAGCGACGAGAGCGCGAGCCGAGGCCTTCCCTCACGATGGGAACAGACATTGGGCCCCCGGAGCAGGCCGCCAGGCTCGTCCGAAGGACCTATCCCGCTCCGCGCATGCGTCGCAACCCCTCCCCCCGAGGCCAGAAACGCCTCGTGGGGGAAGGATAACCGACAACCCTCTTACTCGGACCTGGCCGATTCCTGTACTCGCTCTATTCACCTGCGGATTTTCCTGCTCAGGTGGCAGCACCTCACCCGACAATCGACTCGGCCGGTGTTTATCGCAATGGCGTAATCACTACTCTTTTACCAAAAATGGGCCCTCTCCCGCAGAACACCGTGTCACGAATAGGTAACGCATCGTTCTTTAACCCTCCTTTCACTAACTTTCCCTACAAGATCAACGACATAAAAAGGTAAACTGTTATACTTCGATGTTTTTTTAATTGAAATTGATGAGTTAGTATTTAAATCTTAGGTGTCTCGCTTACGTGTTTCGCATTAATGATATAAAAGTCACAAAGTTTCTACTTAGACATAATAGAACAGTGTAACTTATTTCGAGAAAACTCAAATTGTCACGAGGGACGGATAAAGGTTCAAGTTTTGTTGTCAGAATTGGTTGGTACAGCTTTCAAATAAATTTTGGATCAGGGTCGGGTTAAATTTCTTGGGGAGGGGGTGCAGGGGAGCTTGGTATAGTCATCCTGACATTCCTGATCCTGAAAGAGCGGTGTTCAAGTTCAGGATGATCCGGAATATTAAAACAAATAATGTCTGTTGACAAAGTTAAACGGAAATCGTGATCGAGGGTCGTGAATAAGCGGACTTCGCAGATCTTTGGAACAACCGCGATGATTAGAATGGCGGCACACCCGGATAACCGGTAAATCGTACCCCGTGAACCTGTTCCTTTTCATTCCATGGACTATTCACCTACGGATATTCTTCTTCGGGTGTCAGCTTCGCCTAATCCTCCGAACCTGGCGGCGCAGTGGCGTAAGAATTGTTCCCTCGATCAATTCTCTGGAACTAGTGTCTTTCATAAAATTAAATGTCGCACATAATTACGAGTGCAAAGATCATCTGATTTGATTGTTCGACATGTCAAAAAATTGATATAGAAAATTTTTATTTTCATCTGTCTAATAATATAATTAATGCGTCTCGCTTAAATTTCTTTTGTCTGGTCAGACGTATGCGTACGGCTCGCATAAAATGATGTAACAATAAGGCCAGCTGAGAAAACATTGCAGCGAGATTCCAGACAAAGGAAAGGGGGTAAAAAAAGTCGTTGATCAGATGCGTATCTTGATTGCGCCCTCGACCGTGCGCCGCCGCTTCCTCGATTCTCTATGATACGATGAATCATGGAGGATTCGCAAGGAGACGTTTTACGTCGCGAAGGAAGAAGCAGAAACCGAGAGGAAAAGGGGATAACCTGCATCCATGGACACTTCGATGCACACCGTTGACCCCCGCGTGCGTTAATAATTCACTCCTCTTCCTTTCGTTCTTACACTTCGCTTTCATGCTCGTTTGTGTTTGAAAAAATAATTACCGGTGCTCCATACCGTACGCGGCGTTTTATCTATTGGGTCATCGGCCGGAATAATTTACCTAATTTTATCCTTGCATATTGTTTTCACGGGTATTTCACGGGCTCCGTAACAACGCGGTTAAAATTATCTAGCACTTGTACGACACGAGAAAAATCAGTTTTATCTGTTTATTCGTAGACATTTCTATACAGATGAACCAACAACTCATCCCCGATAACGTAATCTAATCGTTTTAATTTTAACTTATTGACAGATTTATCCTTATTTATTTTAGTAATAATCGTGTGATGGTATCAGCGCACAGATTCGATCAGTGATATAAACACTAGCAATTTTGCAAATTGATTCAAAAATTGAACGTTTCGATCGTGATGCGAATTATTTTCAAGAGTACATTTTGCGTCTGAAAAGTAATATAACTATAATACGTGCAAGATGTGCATCTGTTTCCCCCAAAAATACATTAAAATGAAAGCTGGTCATTTATTTTTCTACTGTAACCGATTGAAGCATATGTTATCGTCAAATCCTACAATTTCCACTGCGAGTTAATGTAAACGTAAAACATAAAGGAATAAGTGTTGGAGAGATGGCGCGGCTCAAGCAGACGGATAAATGTGACTCCAAAGTTAAATACGCTCTTAATTCTGTTGTAATCGTTTCATAACGGTATGATCACTTCACATTAGCCGCGCTAATTTCTCTACTAATTACCAATTGCAGCAACGCCGCGATTGTGGTTTTCAAGCTACTGCACGAGCCGCCAACTTGCTACCGGCAATTATCATTGACTCTTTTCTGGTTGTAGATAATGAAGCTGGTCTGATAATACAAATCAAGCCGAAGAGCGTTCTTTATCTCGTGTGGTACTTTAGCAGACTACATTTCTATGGAAAATAACAATTATATATGTATTACTCCACGACCGATGTGATCGTGTTTTTTAAATGTTTTATTTTCGGATGCATCAAATCCAGAACCTTATATTGAATATAAAAATTAACCGTACAGGATCATTGGCGTAATAGTTTATTTTTCATGAACAAAACGAGCACGATTTTCTAACGAGAAGTATTCACATTGTTTTGGTCTCGTATAAAAATGGTGGAAATGGCTGGCAAATTTGTTTCGAATTTTCTCATAATAGTTGGAAAAGAAAGAGGTTTGTTCACCCCAAAGAAAATGATAATTCACCAAGGTGTGTGACCGTTCGAAGAGAATAATGGAAAACACAATGGACGGTAAAAATTGGGAGAACCGTGGAATGTTAACGACTCGTTCGTTAATTCAGTGTCCAGGTCGAGGAGAGATTTGAAATGCTTCGAAGTATTAATACAAAGGTTGGCGTCGCGTTTGAATGCGTTCAACAGGGTTCGTTTCACTTGGAGCTCGAAACCGGTAGTATACGAAATGAATCATCGATGCGTGTTCCGTGCGAAAGTGGCAGAAATGCATCGGCTCCTCCGGTGTCTTTGCACATGCACGTGCGGGACCGCGCAAGTGGCGACGTCGTCGACGTGGCTATTGTTCCGAAGAATTCGCGCACGTGCGTGGGTGTGTCACGTATGCGCGAACGCCTTGGAATTCAACGCGAACGTAGGAAACGCGTGTTACCTTACCGTGGACCAGGGGATCGCCTGACGACCGATCGAGAGTGAAAATCCAGTTTGCGCTGGGAGCATGATAGAAATCGCTATTCGAAACGGGCTCCCGCCGATTCTCCCATTTCGCGTTGCGCTACACGATGTGCACCAGGGTACGTGTCCCAATCACTGCGCCATTGAGCTAACTTGTTCATTCATTTTATATTTTCTCTCAAGTTAAAAACATTCGTATTTCACAATAATTCAATTAAAACAAGAAGAACTGTTCTTTCTCTAATCAGGCAAGATTGGACGAGAACCAATTCCTGGATGAAAAACTGTAAAAATTCTTATAGAAGGTGTACAACGATTCTCGATCATCTCCAGGACACCTTCCAGATAAAAATCAATTTTACAGTAGTCTCTCTTCGTAACTGTCGTATCTAGTCGTGAGATTAGGTCTTGTCTCCCACTGCTTCCCCTTCTACGACATTGTTTCCCCATTGTCTAGCGTGTTTATACGAGCCTGGGGATAACATTTGGACAGTTACGGAGAGAATACTGTAATACGAGGAGAGAGGATCAAACTGGAAAGCGTTCGATTCCAGGATGTGGAAGAATGGACCGATAGGTAGGAAGCTGTTGCCGCGACCCTGCTCGAGATTTACATCGCCGATTGCGTTGATGTGTACCCGGGGCCTCACGTGGTAATCTCGAGGTACCTCTTCGCTTCGACAGAGCCATAACTGTGGGAATAGCGACCGCTGTACGACGCCCGGGACCACGCGCCCGCCATGTTCGAGTAACTGTTGCACGCGATCAGGGAATTCATGCCGCCGGGCCTGTCGATCGGAACACCCTGGCCCCGCCCTCCGTGTCGTACGCTGCCGCTTCGAGACTGCTCGCTGTCTGTCAGCGGTATCCTCAAGTCTTCCGTCGCACCGATCTCGGTGTACAGTTTTCGTCTTCGCGTGCAACTGCTCAGGAACACCGCAGCCAACACGCCCTACGAACCAATCAATGCTCCCTAAATGTGCCGTACGATGCTTTTGGATACTGCAAGCACGTACAATGACTCCCCACTGATATTCGAGATCGCTTTTTCAATAGTGGACCATACGATTCGAACTTTTTCGAGAAGTTAGAACAATTGGTTTGCCACGCGTGTTAAAATTTTTGAGAACAGTTGCAAGTTGTTGGAACTCCAGAGAAAATACTTTTAACTTGTCGAGGAGCGTTACCGAAAGGATATCTTACCACTAGCAGGTGAAGCATTACTATGAACATGCTGGCGTTCCTGAAACCTATGCTGTCCATGAGGATTCCTGCTACGCTGGGCCCAATGAAGGCTCCAAGAGCGAAGGTGCTCGTCCACAGACCACTAATCAGACCATACGTCTCGAGGCTGTTCGGGAACCCATAATCTCTGCACATTATTGAATAGCGCGTTACTAGATGAATTTTTCAAGAACATACAGCAATCGTACTGTTTGTCTCTTCTTGCGTACCATTGTGTAAATAATTGTCTAATCGAAAACTTACATCGACGTTCTCATGGCATCCGTGAAGCTGGCAACCAGCTGTGCAGCCATGCCGAAACCATGAATGACGAGACCTGTTAGGGTTAACCAGATGACAGTTGGGCTCGGTATAAACGGCGCTGGTCCTATCAAAGAGAATCCTACGCAGACCAGAATGCACCCTGCTACCGTAGCCACCTGGAAATTACAGTCAAAAATGCAATTTCCATAATGTTCTGGTAAATGATGATGTGTCTCGTTTCCTCTTTTAAGACGGATTTTAATGACGTTTGGTTAAATTACCTTTGGATGGGAGTGTTTGTCGCAAAGCCACCCCCACGCTGGAGCAGTGATAGCGTAAGTGCCGCCATTAAGGACGAACATCAGGCCCAAAATAACGGGACTCAATTTGAATTGTCTTAAATGCGGCTCCAGCGTGGCTTGCAAGAATCCTATGCTCATACTGGTTGCGATAATAGATGACGTGGCCACCAATACACCCGGGACCTTGAGAACCTGCGTCACACCTGAAAACAATATTGAAAATAACGTAAGTAGACTTGGAAGGGCGATAAGAAATTATTAGAAATTTTAAAAAGAAACAAAATACTGAGAATATTACAACATAAGTCTGTAAAATATGTAATCGAATAAATATCTTAATTTTTAAAAAGTTTAAAAAAGCGCCTTTTTCATTTTCTGAAGCAGTTACTACCAAACGCAATTTGTTTAAAAAAAGTTACTCCTACTGAACTAATGTATAACGAGCGTCTGTGTGTCATCGCGAGATAACGCGTGATTAAGAGAGCGCTTAATTTTTACGACGTTCATTAGCAATATGAAAAACTCACCTCCCGTCGACTGAGTGGTTTCGCTGCTATTAGGATGAACCGGTAGAATGAAAATGGTCATTACGGCGGTCGTAAACAAAGCCGAGCCCAGTACGACGAACGGTGTTGTGTATCCGCCAACCTATTTAGAACATTCCCATTGATTAATGCGGAGACAAGAGGTAAGCTCAGGTAAAGCCTTTCAAGACTTGTTTCCGGACGCGACGGTCCCCGTGTTTATAGTCGTTCACGTGATTCATCGTGCGAAGAGGACAGTTCAAGGGAAAAAGCAACCGATCGATAAACTCTAGGACGTGACAAATATTTTTGTGTTATTGGTTTACCTGATAGAGTGCGCCCCCCACCGTAGGCCCGACAATGAGACCCAAGCCGAAAAAGGTCTCGAGGCTGGCGAAGGTCGTGGCTATGTTGTCCGGGAACTCTTTAGCGATAATGGCGAAGCTGGCCGTAAGGAAGGCCGCGTTGCCCATCGCCTCCACGATCCTAATTACGAACGAGAGAACTATGAAGGGATAATGGCCGTTGACCTTGTCCAGCAGACCGAAGAAGATCGCGCAAGTGCCAGTCGTCAGAATACCGCCATTGAAGAGCAACTTGGGTCCTATGCGGTTCAACTGGAACAAATCAACGTGCATAATAATGGCAGGATCGATCGAGGTAAAAAATCAACTATTAAATGCGAATGAAGAAATATGTTGAATCATTTTTAACCGAAGCGTCTTCATAAGAAATTTTCTTTTCTATCGATCGTTTGACGGCGCAATGGTTCGATCAAATTGTAAACCATTGCGCCATTAACATCATTATTCTTCGACTTTATAATCTATAAAATTTGAAACCTGTCATTTGACCGGTCGTAGTATGTAAGCGTTAACATTGGCAATTAATCAAATTACGTTAGCAGTCCAGTCAGAATTAATATCGTTTATCTTCGTTTTCTCAGATTAAATTTAAGTAGTTCTCAGTGTGCGATAGATTTATCAAAATCCCGTCTATGGTGTTACCGAATGATATGGTTCAAGCATTTATAGTGCCGTTAGTAGATTAGAAAGATCGTTTGACCATTGCACGCGATTATTTCTCGAGATAAATGTTTTATGTTGCCGCCGAAACAGAGATTTAGTATTTCGTCAGAACTCTATCGATAAGACGTGGCGCCTGCGAACAGGCAAACTGCCGACGTCCAGACAAAGTAGACGATCGAGTGCACATTCTTCAGGCGTTACGATAATTACTGCGGATTTTCGTAGGAGGATTAAAAGGTGCTGGTAATTATTAATAATTTCACCTACATATTGCCCATACACTGGGCTGATGATGAAGACGACCAGCTCGAATATTCCGAAAACCAAGCCATATTCCGAGGCGGATGCTCCCTTCTTCTCAGCCTGCCAACAAGAAATACAAATGATTAATTATCACTAATGATTATTGATTTTCCATAATCCATATAATTAGTGCGGGATCCTTCGATAAACTTCTCGAGATCTTTACAAAATGAGAGATTTTTTATCTTGGATTAAAACATTGCGTTAACATTAGGAAAAAAGCCGTTGCGCCTCATTAAATGTCAATCAGCCGATTAAAAACGGCTAGCAGATATTTTTAGACTAATTTTGTTGTAGCACAAATTTCTCCGAGATTATGAAATCTCGAAAAGCTGCTGGCTAATCGGATGTTATTCTGTCTCGGCAGATTATGGTTTATTATAAGTAATTATATGCGGTCTTGTCAGGATTAGACCAATTATGATATGCTGCAATAAGTGTGGGTAAACACGTGTACCGCGATCGAGTTCGTTTGTGATACAATTAATTCTTCATAGTACAAACCATCGTTCGTCATTACAACATCAAAATCAAGACAATCTTAATGATAATGACAATCGTATTACATAATTTTAGTAACGAGTGAGTTCAAAATTGAAACCGCATGAATCACCGATGGCTTGTCTCGTGAATCGTTGAAAAAGAATTTGAAACAACCGATTTACAATATCTCCGGTGCATCAGGATTAGTCAACTGCTTGCTAATTGCTTAGATACCTAATCTACGCGAGGAAGAAGAAGAATTAACGAAAAAGGGGTGGTAACGTTTGACTAATGGCTGTGGCTAAAGTTTACCCATCTCAACGAGTCACCCTATCTATGTGCATTTATTTAAATTGTTTTTATTTTCTTTTGAGATTTTTTGAACCCATAAAGCTCGTGTAGATTGGCTGCTGACGGGAAACTTTAATCTACTAGGAAATAATTGACGCGAATTGCATCAGGCCTTCTTAGTGGTTGGAGAAGTGTCATTAAAAATATCTCAAATATATGTAACAATATATGTAACATGTGAATTATTTATTGTCTTTCGATTAGAGACTTTTTGTTGAGAACTTCTCGTCGAGGAAAAGTTTCGTTCAAAGTAACGTTAAACGTTGATAATCGATCTGTCATAAATCCTGACGATACTGCTCGCGCACGATAACTCCGAACAATGTTAATTTGTGTGCGTACGATAAATCCAAACATTTCAATTTGTTCGGTTAAACAGTCTACACTGTACGTTATCAAACGATTTCTCGAACGAACGTTGACCTTTACACGATTGGTCAGTTAGATATAATTATTCTCTTATGGTCTTCGAATTTACATCATTTCGAAATTCCACATAGAAACGACAGAAACGAATCTGTGTAAATTTTCTGCCGGCCCTTTTGCAATATCGTACCCAATTACGATCTCGATAGTTGGAAATGAAAAGTAGAGTGATTAGCACGGTAGTAACAGTCGAATAACAAACGAAGTGTCATTGAGACGAACGTTTGTTGCACTATATTAATGTCAATATTTTACGAGATAAGCGCCCGCTGTATTTATAAAATCGGTCCAGCTATGGTAGTTAATTAAGATTGCCACATGTTCACTGAAATAACAAGCGCTGAAACGATAGAACGAATATTCATAATCAGTATTTCTGTTCTGTTTTGCAGAGTAAACAACATTTAACCGTTTGAGGGGCTTCGTTAAGTTGTTTAGACGTAATTAGTAAATAAGCCAATTCGACAATGATTTGTTATAGCAGTGAGCTACACGTATAAATGTCTACGCTTCAACGGGTTAACGAAATTTTCAACTGAGAATTGTCAGATATTACCAGATGTTTGAATATATTTTGTTTACACGTGGAACATTTAATAATTCCGTCGATAAGCATTTAAAAAACATAACAAAATCAGGAACGTTAAGATTACGCTTTTACGTATTCTCTGAATATATTTTACTGTCACAGGCCTCGCACCATATGGGCACATGTACTCGTACTTCTTAATGAACCACACGAACTGATAACTTACACTGCAGCGGCCATGTTTAACCCCTTGTCGATAAGCAATCGTTAAATAAGAAACATTTAAATGTCTTTTCACTTACTTTTTTACGACTTTCCATTCACACTTTTTGCTCGAAACTTCTAAGTGATCGATAACCTAGCTTCGCTAGGGATTTCATTTAAAGAGAACCTCATGTTTCTCAACAATCTACGTTAACGCAGTATATCTACTTATTGTAGATCTATTGACCTATTATTAGCGCAGTAGAACAATTCTACTTCGGGGGAGATAAGTATGCAAGAAATAATCGAAGACGAGCCTACGAGAGATAAATGAGTAAACACTGGCAGCTCGGTGACCTTAGTCACAATTTAAAGGTGTTGTTACAATTCACAAAACAATCACTTCGGTTTCGATGATGTACGAGTCAACGTATCGGACTTAATTAATTAATTTGACCGATTACAGAGTACCTAATTTTTCTATTGTATGAAATTTTAAAATACGAAATGTTTCTTATATGCTGACGTCCCCCACCAACCTATTGTTGTTGTTGAGTGTCGAACAGTGGGAGAAAAGGTCAATTATAGGGTATTCAATTTTCACCAGGGTTGGGTAGAAATTTCAGGGTCCCATGAAAATCACCGACGCGAATTTCCCCGACACGGTTTTCACCGACAACGACTTTGATCAACAACGATTTCGACCGACACGAATCTAAAATCATTGTCGATCAAAATCGCTGTCGGTCAAAATCTTAATCGGCGAAATGTTGACGGTGAAAACCGTGTCGGTGATTTCCATGGGATCCAAATTTAAAATGGTTTCAGATAAAGTATTGAAATATTTCTGAAGTACTGGCACTACGTTCCTCGCGAGCCTATTATCGTCGAGTGTCAGAGAGTGGGAGAGAAGGTGCAATGCTCACCTCTTGGGGGTAGAACGGCGCCTGCAGCGAGACGCAAATAGCGTTGGCGAAGTCGGCGAGGCTAATAACGATTAGCGTGAGCCATTGCCTCTTGGTGAATTTAGCCATCATGGTCCTGGCAATTAGCTAGAGCACTGATTGCTCCCCGTCACTGTCCAACGACCCTCTGTGTGTCCTGGTTCCGCGTTACATTCAGAACCGACTGGCGTCCGACGACTTCTTCTTCGTCTTCTTCGGTCCACTTATCACTGCTATCGCGAAGAACGTACGCATCAAAGCGACACTGTCCCCCGATCTGCCGTTGTTGAGTGACGAGACTCTTGTTTCGACGTGCGTCTCGACTGTGTAAGATCTGACATAAGTTAGCTGTCTGGCTGGCTGGCTGGGTTGAGGCTGAAGGGACACAGCATCGACAGAGGGAGAGAGACGAGGAGGTCGGAGGTCGACAGATACAGTTCTCTACAACGGTTCTAATTCATTATCGGACAACGTCGCGCGATTCCGACGTTTCGTTTCTTGTTTCCTCAAATTTGGCCACGCTCCAAACATTTTTCCGAAAACTCCGACAAAAATCACCGCCACTTGAGAATGCAATTTTTTACTCGCGCGTAATACTCGTAGGCAGAGATCGTATTACACAACAATTCTTAATTTTGTATTTTTTTAACATTTTTCTCGCGGTTTCTGGACTTACCGACCACTGTGACGCTTACGAACAGCTGATTCCCTATTGGGAAAACATATTGGGAAAATTGTTAACAAGTTAACGAAGTAGAAAAAATCATTTAATTAAGAGGCACAAGGGGTTAAACTGAACCTCTCGTATCTCTTACATAAACGATTTCTTCGTGAAAAAAGTGAACGACCTTGAAATATTCTCTAGGCTTATAAAATTATTCAATTGATACGCTACGAATAACAATAGTCTGTATATTATTCAACAATTTGCCTAAAATTTCCAGTATATTTCCAGTCCACGATTAATCTGCTACTGTGTGGCCGAGTAATCGTATCTCGGTAAATAGAAATTCTTGAGCTAGACAGAAGATGTTATCTGCAAACTCCGGCGCTCGGCTTTCCATAAATTATCTCGAAATCGGCAGTTTTATTGCTTCATTTCTCCTCCCTTAGCACTTACGGTGACGCGTCGGGGCAGTTGGGAAAAGATAACGCACCTTCGAAGATTGAAATTGTATTTTACAAAGACTATATTTACAAAGCGAATAGTATGCAAGCGCAAGACAGCGATTCTCAACATATTAATTGCAGAAGCTCGTAAGCCTGTGTGTGGAAGGGTACACGATTGAGAATCACCGGTATGTGTGCGTTGAGAGAGCATTGTACAGTAACGTAATAGCTAATTACATCTGAATAATGCTGCAGTAATTTTTACATAAATAATCTGATTTAAAGATTCGTGCCTATTCTCGCTTGAACAATTTAGTGGATCGTTAGGTGACATTTTTGAAAAAATGAAAATTTTTATTTTCGCCAGATGTTCACCCACTAAATTCTTCAATTTATCTTCCAAACAATTTGTACGTTCGAAGAAACTTTTCGTTTTGGGTATTGATCTTCGATAAACGACTTCCACTTTAATTGCAACGAACCTGTGAAAACGGTTGTAATAGGTGTAACGCGCAATCGATATTAGATAAGAGATCACTGCTCAATAAAATTAATACTACACCGAACTGTGCTATCGGTTTAACTCAGAAGCAATACATAAGTAGTGCAATAAAACCTCGATCGCCAGAGCACAATGGACTCGCGTGACGCAGAATCGCGGATAAAATTGAACGAGAGAAACGTGGAAAAATCAGAATCGTAACTGAACTGCGGATCTTCGTGCATTCGTGGTCCGTGCAAATTTATGAAACACGCGAAAACGTTTCTTAAACGATATTTTCAATTTAGTTCTAACGACTTGGAAAATTGCATAAAAATCCGCAGTCTAACAAGAATCGATCCAGAAAGCAATGAGCCCAAAAAACGGGACTAATAAATAACGATCGATCGGGATCGAGTTTCTACCGCACCGCTGATGCTAGCAGTACTGTATAATTGTCACTAATAATTCTAATTAGGTGCGCTCAAGTACTCGTAACACTTGGTCGAACCGACGAGCGTAATATGTAAATTCAAGCACGTAAGAAATTCGCAGATTTGTTAGTCCGTCGAAGTACTCAAGCAGCACATGGTCGCCGCGATTTCAGAACGCGCGAGGCCTCCGAATCGAGGATCATTGCCACGTGCGTAGAGGATTTTTGTGAGAAGGGGGTCAGCGTGGAATCCCTCGAGGCGACAGAATTTCTGACTTTTCGTCTTTGGAATGGACGTGCCGGCGAAACTACGTGTCGTGGAGCCAAACTTTCAGCGGTACTTTGGTCAAGGCCTTTCCGAGGAAGTCCTTGAAGTGTTTCGCGATACTCGCGCTCGCGGCCGGTCTCATTTCTTCGATGATCTCCTTCGCGTTCTGGTTGAGAAATTGATTCATCGCTTGGCCGATCACGTTGTCGCCGTTCAGCTGATCGACTACGCGAAACCGGGCACGACCCAGGCTGAAGTCCACCAACATCCGCGCCACCTTCAAGTATCGGACACCGTCCCGGATCTCCTCGGCGCCCTGGACACGAGCGATGGCTAGCACGTCGCCTGGAAACAACGAATAACATTTCAAAAATGTTGTAATTCCTTGATCCGATTCCTGAGGTCGTTTCAAGTTATTTTTCCCTTGGCAGAAATTCTCCTCGCAGCTTTGTTTATCGCGAAAAACATGAGCGTGACATTGACCGAGCCGGAGTCTTCGCAACCGCGCTCCGATTGGCCCATGTTTTTACAAACATTTGGCAAAGGGAAATTTCCTTCGAATGACCTCAGGAATCGACGCTGTCAAGAAAATACATTCCAAGTAGACGTGGAGCTGCGATTTTCTTATTTCGACGGATACAGTAATTTCTGAATCGTAGTCCTCGGTCGCCTCTTCAATCGTAGTCCAGTGCCTACCCATTCCACCACCTGTCAACGCTGCGCCGGGCAGCAGGACGGCGATGTTTGATGTCGGCTCGGGTATATCGGTGTGAACACCACTACATTGACTCGAGTGAATCGAATTTTCAAACTACTTAATTTTCATTATTTTTTTATGAGATTTTACTGGCTTATTCCTGGCATTTTTCTGATTAAAATCATACCAAACACGATATAATTTGGCCAATATTTAGTGGTTTAATCGACGATGAAAGTTTTACTTACAAGAAGGACAGCGTGTTTGATCTATGCCGGCGACGGCGACTCTTCGCGTCTCTTTCTTTCCAATACGCTCTTCTTCGTTGCGTTCGAAACTTTCATCGTCGATTAAACCACTAAATATTGGCCAAATTATATCGTGTTTGGTATGATTTTAATCAGAAAAATGCCAGGAATATGTTGGTGAAAGTTCCATAATGATATCATCGAAAATAAAGAAGCTAAGGTCTTGGTGTTTTATTGTGATGACGCACGGGCCTTTAAACTGTGCCGGCGACGGGGACACGCTTCGGCCACGCGATCCTATTTCATTCTGTCCTTCTCTACGTTCGGCTTGTCGTTTGAAGTCTCAGCGCGGTAGGGTAGACGCAGTCATAAATCAAAAAATAGCCACCCTACTTCATCGTAGTCCGTTCAAAACACGGGTGTTGGGACTACGATTCAGAAATTACTGTATATCGCAGCCTTATATCGAAAAAAGACCAATAGCTCACCAAAGAGCGCCCAGAAGTCGCCGTGGCTCTGAATTGGGAAGAGAAGCACGTTTCCAACCACCTCGTAGCGGCCTTGCAGCTCGATCTTCGGGAAGCCGAGATGTAGGTCGAGCCTGTACGTGTTGACGTCGAGCCGCGTCTTCGTGATGGAATAATTTCCAGCCCCTATCACAGTGATGTTAGAAAAGAGGGCACGGATGCGCACCGCGCCCTGACCATTTTCCATCCCTAGTTCCGGAATGATCAGCGGTTCGATCGGCGGCAGATCCAAGTCCGGAATGCCTGAAGAGACATATTACCGCAGGAGAGTAAAGGATTAATCGAATATTAAATAGCATGAAATGATATCTCACCTTTCAGCAAGTACGGTTGAAGGTGATTCAACGTCTTCTGGAAGCAGGCTTCTATCTTCGGGTCCGATCTACTACACGGTATTATGTACTCGGCTGTGAAAGATAGAGATCTAATGAATGAAACCGCCCGTAAACAATTCGACACGATAACGCAGTAGATCTGTGAAAATATTAAGTTCACGTGAAGTCACGCAGTCGTGACTTTGTTATCCTGACGGATTACCGAGTCTTCCTACTTCCTCCAGGTTTACGCAACTGTACTCTCACTTCCGATACCTTCGCAGAGTTAGTCCAATTTTCTGGACGCCTAACCGAATAAATTAGACGCCGAATAATTAGGATCCGACCGTTACCCAACGATAGAGAAGAAATTACACCGAGCGGTTCGTAACATTTTCCTTAACTCATTTCTTCGAGTTTTTTCAGCATGTAACTTATTGGTTCACCGAATGGTGTAGAAATGGTTTTGAAAAAAAGTCCTATTTTTACGTTTACGAGGTGTAATTTCCATTATTCGGCACACGCCTTACGAATTACGCTGCCGAATAATGTAAATTATGCCTCGTAAACGTAAAAATAGGAAGTTTGGGGGCAACTGCGGCCTAGATTGATCTTTTATCTAGCACTTTCGGCAAATATCTACCTCCTTAAAGGGCGGTCGAACGCTATCTTTATGCAAAATAAAAATTTTCTGCCTGAACTGCAACAAAGCGGAGTGAAATGGGAATGTATTTTCTTTCGTAATGTGTTTAGTTGGAAAGGATCGGAGTGATCCGGGAGCATTAACTGGAGACTTCGACGCGTGTAGCGACATGTGCGTTACGGGATGTATGCATTACCGAGCTCGATCGCAGGCCGAAATTAAGTGACAGTGCGTGTCACTTATTTGCTGGTAGATGGGGAAACCGTTCTTCGCAATATTCAGCAATATTTTGCAAGAGCGACAATCCGGCCACACTTGAGAATGGAGGAAAGCGACCAAACTGGTAAGAACTCGATCACGTCAGTGTCAAAATTACTCGCTGTATCTCCGCTATTGAACCTCAACCGCTTATTTTTCAAGCTAACCAGGATTTTTCCGTCGAGATAGTGACTGTTCTACCAGCAAGTTTCGAAATCATTTAAACTGTGTTCCACAAACTTCGCAAGAAAGTGTTGGAACAGTTATAACACACTCGCAGGAACGATACCAATCATACTATCAATGAAAAGTATCTAAAGTTCGCGTGCCTTGTTATCCGCTCGAACGAATTATGTGGAAACCTGCGGTGGTTTTTTCCCAGCAGTGTTTAGCGTCTGTCATTCTTCTGAAAGGGTACATTCCGATTAGGCGTCTATGGAGGAAACATTTTATGGTCGTTTCAACACGCTGCTATTATATCGTAAGTATAGCGTCGTGACAAGCAGAGCTGGGGAAAATAGATTTTTTAAACGAATATTTTGATTCGTTCAGAATTTTGAAATGGAGCTGGATACAATTTCAAACAGTGCGCATATTAGTTTTGGCTCAAGAAAATTATGAAAATAATCTTGCTTGGAAAAGTTTGTGAAAAATCGGACATCTCGTGTGCAACAAATCGATGAATTCTGCGGTGCTATTCTGTTCATCCTAGGAATCTGGACCGTCTGATGCACCGGGCGATTACGATGACGCTTTCACTCGAAACACTCGAGGATTCGAGGCAAACAGACGAGGACGAGCGTGTCGTGGGACGAGGATACGCGTCGTAAGACCGGCTTCTAGTCCGTGGTACTTTCTCCGACCGATTGCCGTCGATCCTCGGCGGTTATGCAATCTCTGACATAACCTTCGCCACGCCATCGAGAACCGTTACGCCATGCCCGGTACCATTATGTTGTACAGTGACCAACGTAGTCTCGCATAATATAATAGTTCGCGTCTCGCTCGCCGTTTTAGCTATCTGGCCCGGACAAGTCTGCCGGCCATTGTGCCCACGTACGATCACGGAATTCTAACCGCGACTTTTGTCGAAACTGACCGTCTACGTTGCGTTATCTGGCACAAGTTGCGTCGACGGTGTCATATTTTGATATCCCGGCACACTGACCCTTTTCCAGTCTCTCCAATTGCTAAACAATCGCCCTTTCCAGAATTATCGCGCCTCGCCCCGATGAAATTCATAGGTCAAACATGAGGGGAATTTAACCTTTAGACAGCCGAGACGTAGTTGCCAATTTTGCGTAACGTTACCTTACTTTCTACTAAATTGTTTTAGGAATGATTAAGAAGATGCAGAGTGAATTGAATTCGATACAATTGCAATTTGCGTTACAGGATAAATTTTTCATACAAAATTTAAGCTCCCTAGAAATGGCCCTCTAAAGTTTAAAAAGATTTCGCTTTCTTTCGAACGAACTTCGATGGAAAAATTTCTTAGCTGATCGAAAAATTGAAAGCAACAAAACTGAATATCCTGCTTTTGAAAAATGTTCACATCCCACAGATGCTTGAAGATCCGCGGTGTAGAAGTTCCATCTCCTTCAATTTCAAACAATGAATCCGTAACAATAGAAATGTTTCGCGATTTGAAGAAGAAACAATTTTGAGCATTGTCAGCAACGAAACGGATGTCCCCATCGTTGCCGATCTCGTAGCCACTGAAGACTGTTCTGAATTCCGAGAAATGTTCTAGAATTAATGAAAAATTGAAAATAACCGGCATAGGTCTCGAGCGCCAGCGCGGAGCGAGAAAATTCAGCTTCCCGATGTTGTGCCGCATTGGGAGGAGAAAATCCGGCTGCGCGGCGCACGTGTTCGAGAGAAAGTACCAATCCGAGTACAAAAAAGGATGTCATTCCGTTGACAAGAGTCCGAGGTAAACAATCGTCGTATTCGACGTGTTCCAGCGAATTCTTCCGAATTATCCTGACCACGGTGTACCGCTCGAAACATCGAGTTAGGTCAAGGGAAGAGGGACGCGTCGAAGGGGTGTGACCTGGGCGGTTGGGTCCGACAAACGAAATCGGATAGAGTCGGGCGAGAGAACACGCTTCCGCGACATAATCGTTCCCCGCAATTACCCTCCACGCGGAAAGAGAAAGGCAGATACGCTCAATGATCGTAAAAGGAAAATACGCGAGGAATAATCGCTCGCTAGTAGCCGCCTTCATTGTGCACCTGTTACGTAGCCCCTGCGTTACAGCGCGCATCACGCTCGCGAATGGTCTCGGACAACCTTCTCGGGAAACGCTCTGGGTCACGTGATCGGGAGTTCGGGCTTCGCGAGAACCAACTGATTTTCGCGATTGCGCAACCCCGAGTTCCCAAAGGTCTTCCTCGAGTTCTCGCCAGATTTTCTCACTAGAGGTTCCGACACGTGCTACGCGAACCGTAAACGTAAAAGCAGAACCCTTTCTAGGGCGACTGCGGCCTAGATTGAACTGTTATCTATAGATAACTACGCTAAGCGCTTTCTTCGGCTAGCGCATCCTTGCTATCCTGAAAGCGGGAGTCTATTGTCAAATTGACCGAGAGTCAAACGTTCCATGTTTTTCATTTTTCAATTATTATTGAAATTATAAAGATGTTCTCGTTGCAAATTATTACATAAATTGATTTATCCAAGTACTTATTCTTATCAAAATTGTGAGAAATCTAAATAAGTTCAGTCGTATAACTTTTACAGAACAATGCGTATCAGTCACCTTTTGTACTCGGTAGAGTCAGCGTTAAATTCTTGCTACAAGGTTCACGTACCACGTGTATTTCTATACGCGTGAAATGGAGACCTCGAGTCTCACTCTTTTTCGAACTGAACTAAATGAACGACGTCATCGGCGCAGCGACTCCGATCGCCCACGTGCACCAGGGGAGATCTAGGATTAATAAAGACACGGAAGCTTACGGGTCTCGAAGTCCGGCTCGTTCAGTGCAGGACCGCTATCAGGATTCTTCTGACTAGACACCAGCGCGCCCGAGAACACCACCAGCCACGCACTAACCAATCCCCGACGCATTCTGGAGGGTCTCATTCCCGAGGGTTCCACAGTTCAATTATCTCGGCGTCTCCTAAGCGAACCCCTAGTCAGACCTAAGCGTTATCCTAGAGTTTTGGTCCTTGATCCTCGACGATGATCTTCGAGCACACTGTACCGGTCGTCTACCGGTTAGTCAGGATAATTTTCACCAATGATTTGTCGACTCGTACACTTTCTCCCGTTTTTACATTGTCTTTTGTTTACATTTGTCAGGAACCACATTCGATCGTTCGAGAATTTTGGTAGTGGAGAAGGGTGCAGGTGGCGGCTAGGCGGCTTGGCTCTCGTAAACTAAACACGGGCCCCCTTCATATTCTGTCTTATATGCGAGAGTTCCCCTACCCGCGGAACTTCTGCCCGGCTTCAACGGAACGGCTCTTCGCCTCTTTCTATTTTCCTCCCGGTGAAGCCCGCGCTTTGAACACCGTCGATTTTTTCTTCTTTTTTTAAATGGTGGTATTGGGAACATGATTTTTGGGAATCACTCGCGATGATTCACTCGCTGACATAACCAGCGTCGTAGCGAGTAAGGAGAACGAATCGTTACAGTGTAGATGGATACAGTGTTCGTATCGCAAGACAGAAATCTGCAATTAAATTAGGTGGTATAGAACATATTCGTTATTTATTGTAATATTGGATACACGTTATATTCATTGCATAATAATTGACACAGATATTTCGTTACGTGAAAGCTGTACTCATTCAATCAGAATTATTTGAGCAACATTCGGCGTAATTTCTTTCGTAACTAATGTACGATTTTATATTTTTTGAAAATAACATTTTATTCGATTCCGGTTCCTTACTTGACCAGAAAAATTGAAAATTACATAACTTTAAAGACTTGCACCCTGAATGCGCGTAATTACACTTTTTCGGAAACGATGGGGAGAATAAATATTGAATTGGCACGAAGAACGACTGGTGGAATAATTGCACTAAATGGTCTGCGTACCTCTTTTCGGATTGCCTAATTGTTAAGGGGAGCAAGTTAGAAAGTCATAGAGATAAAGAAAATCTACTTGCTCGCGCCATAAAGTCCTCGAGTGTCGACAGAACGAGCAATAAATTGGGCAAGCGTGACACGAACTCCCAAAATTTCTCCAAACGGTGTAAACCGAGCAAGAATTCCAAGATGTCCAAACAACCGGTAAGAATCGGAACATTTGTCGAGGTTGCACCTAAATCTACGTAAAAATTAATACTCGATTACATAAGTGCACACATTTTGCAAAGTATAGTTTGAAGTTACATATTGTGTAAAAATCAGACAATACTTGTCTCCGAAGGATTGCATAGTAATTGCTGCGAACGCATCCATTTTAGTCGATGGAGCGTTGCAAAAAGCGCCTTTCCTCACCGCTTATTTCCGAGTAATTTGTCATGTATTCATTGCACGAGCGTCATCAAGGTTCGATTCAAAAAGACAATGCCGCATTATGTATTCATGGCCAGCGATTCAGCCAACAGAAAATCGTGACATAGAATTAACGAATATTAATGCCGATAAAGTTATCTTTAGATGCAGGTCTTCAAAATAAACCACTGGGCTCGGCCTCTTGGTACTACAAACTTGCTATCGTTGAATCGTGTGTTAAAGAACTCTGGGCCACACTCTTCCAAAAATTATACCATTCGCTATTTAATGAACGGAAATGCAGCGCTCGAACGCTGGTTGCCTGTTTACAGGCGCAACGTCGACGAATAATTAACAATTAACTAGCAAATTATTTGCTAAAAAAGAGTTCCAAAAAACAACACGAGCTTAACAAATCGTAACGCAAGAATAACAATTGCTAGACTGCGGATTTCGATGCATTTACCACAGAACGATAACCGGGTGAAGTATAAAACAGTGAACAATTTAAAAAATCTAAGAATATTGTTTTCAACGTAAAAAGGCGATTAAGGGATGAATTAAATTTTTATTTCCAGAGATGCGCAGTCTGATAATTATTAATTGTTGTGTTGAAAATAACGCTGAGTTGTGTTTCGGCGTATTATTCGGAACACGCGGAAGCCGGCATTGTGATAGAGAAAGTTTTTCATTATCTTTGCGTAATACGGTCGAAGTTAAATAATCTAATGAGCAGTGATAATTTTTATAGGTGTTCTAAATTGTCTGACACGCTAACGACTCCTTAACCAGAGCAAACAGGAGCAAAAAAGGAAGCTGTCGGTTGTACATCATTGCGCGTAATATCCAAAGTTGCCGCAAGAATCCTTTCAATTTCTCATCCCGGTTCGCTAACATTTCGCGCCGTCTCTTTCACAAGATCGTCATTACTTCGCCAGTAAAAGATACTGCGAGATTACCCGGCGCTCATCTCGGCAAATAATAGCAGATTATTGCTTCGGTTTCAACTAATCCTACTATTTGCAATGCAAATCCACCGAGCGTTCGTACTCGCATTTGCCCAACACGTTTCGACAGTATATAGTTTAATTATTTTGTTAATTTTCTCACTGTTTCAATCGCACCTACCCACTTGTCTCCTAAAACCATAAAATCCGGAGTCTAGTCAGTGTACATTGTTTTTTAAACTAACAAATCTACTTGTTTGCGAATCAGAGGAGACCAATTTCAGTTCTGCTTCTGTTGGTAACGCAGATCGATTTCTTTGTCACGCCATCTTTGCATGATAAAGCAGTCGAGAAGCAATGCAGGAAAAAGTTATTTAAACAATTTTCCAAAGCGAAAAAGTAATTTGAGAAAGATCACATCGTGACTAAGGAAATAGAAGTGCAACCAAGGAACGTACTTTTGTTTCTAAAACGTGGGATTCCCTAAAATTTTGCCCGTATGTCAAAGAAATGTGTTCATTTCTCGCGCTTATCGTTAGTTTAAAAAAATAAAAATTCTGTGCGTTTCATCCAGACCCAAAATGTTCATCCTCTTTCTACTTTAACTTTATTACGTTGCAAATAGTACATTCAACGTTTATATTCGTCCCTCTAAACTTGAATTAATAAATAACTCGATTCAGTAGTACGAAGCAATTTGTGGACATTAATTGCAGAGAGATTGAACACTGATGTCAGTCATTTCCCCAAGTGAATAATTAATCGGTGTGTCTTCAAGCAGCATAATCGTTCAAGGATATTCAGCTGCGCCTGTGAATCGGTTTCCCGACTTGCACGTCTCGTAGCGTGGTCAGCTGCGTCGAGGAGTGCTCGTTTGTGCAACTAATTCTATAAAATTACCTGCACCAGCAGTTACGAAGCCCGCGTACTTAGAAACAAATATCTAATACGTTGATTGTTTAACGTTACGAAAAATGACAATTTCTATTGCATCTTCGGAAGCAAGTTGCGACACCATGAAGATTTTTCGATAGAATCGTACTTCGTTTGACTGACTTTATTCTTTACAAGAAAAATAATACAAAAGAAAATATACAGCTTACATATTCATTAAGTATATCCAAACGTTTTGCATACACCTCGTGAAATTATATTATACTCTAAAATACATACTCTACAAATACTTTTTAATACTTTTGAATAGACCCGGGATATTTATGCTGTCACGTTCGGTGGTTCTATCATAGGCAATAGTTAATAATCTCGATCATGTATAACGTATAATTTCTGAATTTCTATTCGTATTTGTTGTATTAATATTGCACGAGAATTATAACGAATTAGAACATCAAATATTATAATTAATAGTTGAATGAAATAATTCGAAATACAATCTGCGAGCGATTAATTAAGTGAAACTTCTTTTGAAACTTATTCATTATCAAAGAATGTAAAAAATAGTCGAAAAGAAATTCAGAAATTATATGTTATACGTGATTGAGTTTATTAATTATTGTCTATGACAGAACAACCGGACGTGACAATGCGAAATAAAAAGTTTGTGCTAGATATAAATTGATATTTTTCTCACTATATTTTTACTCACTTTTCGGATGAACGCATAAAATCCGGAGTCTACCCGTGAATCGTTTACAAATTTGTTTTTCAGGGTGGCAGCAACACGTCTTCGGGAAACTCTGAGAAAATCGTGTTCGTGAATTCTTTGATCAGCTCGCCGATTTTCTCTTCGAGTTTCGGCTTGACCTCCGCGACCACGGTTCTCCAGTTCTCGTTGAGGAAAAGATTCATAGCTCCGGAAAGGGTCTCGTCGCCGTCGAACAAATTATCCAAGTGCATGGAGGCATGATCCATTTCGAAGTCCACGTAAATGTCGCCGACTCGTTGATGAGTCAGTCCTGTCTCTTGGTCCCGGTAACGTTCCATCTGGAGAGTAATGATGGCGTCAATGTCCGTGAAGTTGCCATGCCCCACGCCGTTCCCGGTGATCGGTAGCATCATTATCCTGCCGTTCAGATTATAATTCGCGATCATGCTGAGTCGCGGAATGTGGAACTTCAGTCTCATTCGATTTTTATCCAAATCAATCCTAGTGAAAACAAGCATTTCTTTAGACTTGGTGTTCTTCTAATTAAATTGATACCAAACACGGATTTAGTATAATTTTAATTAGGAAAACGAGACAAACGCTATGGTAAAAATAATTGAATGTTATCGGCGCTACGGTTCGATCTCTTAATACCGATTGTTAATAAGCAAATTAATCTTGAAAACGATCCAAACTAGGATCGAAACGTCGATTATTTGATAATCAGCAAAATTGTTTGTTAACGATCAGTACTAAAAGATCGAACCGTAGCGCCGATAACATTCGACATTTATTATTAAGAAGCGACGTATTTACTATGGTAAAACTTTCACGAAAAAGAAGTAAAAACTAGAAAAGTGTGTTTTATTTAATTTATATAAAAATTGAACGTACTTGACGTTTTTCGGTGTAATATTGGTGCCCTCGAAGATGGAAATGTTCGTATATGTCGCGTGAACGTAAATTGGTCCGGATGATTGATTGATTTCTATTTCTGATAAACGTAATGGCTCACAGGGAGGTATCCGGAGAGCCTCGATACCATCTTTCAAATACGGTTTCAACAAATTGATGCTTTGTTTCACGCAGTCGTTTATGTTCGGATCGCTTCGGTGACATATTTTCAGAAACGGCGCTGGAATTTGAAAGAAAAACACATTTAATCCATTTCAATGTGAACGTGTTCATCAAAAATATTTTTGAAAACGTGAACCGCCTTCGAACATTTCAGAACAACGATATCTCGTTCGGCGATAAAATTGTTAAAAAGTGATTAATTCACAGAAGGCTCACTGTAATATAATTTCTTGATAAAAGTGCACCACTTACGAATTTCCAAAATCTCCGAGCCATTGCACAGACAGCTTGTCGCAAAGAATATTATCAGGCACTCGTAGATTCGCATTGTTACCGCGACGAGGTTCGATCACAAAATAATTCGGGATCGCGTGCCATCGAGAATTGAGAACGTGCCATCGATCGACAATATGCTGACACTGTCATTTCTAATGTCATTCACTTCCTTTTTCGGGTCACGCGAATTGCTTCGCGCAAACATTATTACGCTCCCTATACTTATGTTAATGTGGTCAACAGTAGTTATAAGAGACGCTGATTAATTCAATTTCAACGATTACTGTCATTGTCAGAATAAATTCCTATACGCCAAGGACAGTTCAACGATACACAGAAGTTGCGTTCAATAAATATTTTTTAGTTCAGTTGTCGTTCTATGAATTAAATTATCGAATAAATGGTAGGACAAGGATTTAACAAGCGTTCAATATTTGCGAGTTTTCATTAGCAGCGTTCCTATTCAATAACAAAGAATAAGTTAGCGTAGGTATTGTTTAGAACATTCCTATTTAATGTTACACGCCCATCGAGCTTATCGGCCCAGGAATCTGTCGTGCATTTAAATCTGGTAATCAGGCATACCGCGGTGACAACGATGTACTTTTAAGACCACGTGATTACGTAACCGAGACCACCATGACGCCGTTCTGATCGCAGCTTTGGGCGACGAACGGATGGAGTTTTTCCACTTAAGGTCGGGGAAGGACCTTGCCCTCTATAATAGCTTAACGGGAGCAGGACTTAGGGGAGCGATGAGTGCGACCACGAGAAAAGGAAGAACGATGTCCACCTAGAAAGATCGCCTAGTTAACATGTGTCAAGAATGACTGGTCCATGGCCCAGATCAGATGCCCTTCCACGATCGTATAAAAACGTCGAGCGGACGCATCGTCCACTTGCACTCGAGAATGCCACACCGTTGCACGGAGGTCCGCAAACAATCTTGATTACAAAAATCGTCGTCGATCTTCATCTCCTAATGAACTGATCGATATCCTGGCGGAGGAGCAAACTGTTCGCCTGAAAAGAAGAGTGTTGATGTGCGTGGCCCTATTCTGTTTCCTGTTGATCCTGATCGTGACGACCATTGTGATTCTGCTGGTGCTGAAGCCGATCTACATCTTGGAGATCAGAGCTGTAGAATGAATCTTGTGGCGAGACTCTGAGTTCGAAGAACCGATCAATTCGAAACTGGAAAATCATCATCTGTGAAAGATCGAGAGAAAGATGTTGAAGATCGTAGGTATCGTACTCTTATCGCTATGTCTAACGACACCGACGAATGGCCAGGGCTCGCTGTTAGCGATGTCCCAGGATCTCTGGTCGAAGTTGCTGTCAGGTGGGATCGCGAAGGCGGGTAAGCTAGATCCTCTGAAGGTGCCAGTGATCAAAGTGGACCAATCCGAAGGAGACACCAGCTACAGGATCATCCTGCGGAACGTGGAGATCATTGGGCTGAACGAATCAACGTTGGACAGCATCCACATCGCTAAAGGAAGATTGAAGTCGAACTTGAGCGAGTTGGAAGCTGGATACGTGAGCTACAGCGATCTAAGAGACTTAGACGCGATCAGATATCGGTTCCACACTTTGATGAAGGAGCCGAAGCTTCAGAACGAAAGCTTCGAGGCGATAGTCTCTGCTACGAACCAGGAGAGCAAGTTCAAGGCTGCTTCTCGCGAGCAGGAAAGTCGTTTCGAGAGATTGAGACAGTACGATCCTTTCCTGATGAAGATCCAGGCTGATCAGATGAGGGAGCCAGCTGATCGACGCCAGAAGGAGCAGAAATCATCGCAGGAATCGAACTACGGAGGTTTCAACATGGAGGGCGCCAGGGTTCTCTCCAGACCGGAGACCACTCGGATGGTTGTCATGCCGAAGTACCCGGCGGACGTTCAGATGGTGTACGCCTTAAATTCTGCGATAAAATCGGGGAACTATCAATTTAAGCAGGAACCTAGTAGTGCTGGCTATCGGGAGGCCGGTCGATTCAGCAACACGAGGGAACGTTTCGGTGCTAGAAGGGACCAAGAGCGTTACGAGGACGATCAGTCCCAGAGTAGGGAAAGCTTTGGGGGCAGAAGGGACCAAGAGCGTTACGAGGACGTTCAGTCTCAGAGTAGGGAGAGCTTTGGGGGCAGGAGGGACCAAGAACGTTACGAGGACGTTCAGTCCCAAAGGAGCTACGGCGGCAAGTACGAAGATGTTCAAACAGCAGCTTCTGAGAACTTCGAGAGCAGAGCTACGGGACCGGCGATACTTCCTGGAGCAGCTGCCAGGGAACCAGTCTACCAAGAACGCCTGGAGAAACAGCCTGGTTACATTGATATCGTTTATGCCGATGGAAGCAGCAATGGCGGCATGAAACGGTTCGGGAATAGGAGGATCGAGTCGAAAGAGAACGCTAGGGTCTACGGTGTCAAAGAGATTCCCAAGGTATTGTTTACCAAATGTTGTGCAAGATTCTGAAAAATTGCAATTGGTAGCGATCTATGGGCCTCTTATGCTCCATTCGTAGAAAGTTACTAGGAATGGAGTATGGGTCGCAAAACGCTGCGTCTTAGGAGACCCCACCTTTAGGCAGGGCCCGCTAGGTAGCCTTACCGACAAGTCCCCTAGCTAGGGCCTTTTCCTTCTCTCTCCATTTTCCGTCAAGTTCATTTAGTAAAACGATTCTTCTTCAATGTCACTCGAAATCGAACGTTTCATACGAACCTAACTGTTTGCACAGGACCTTCTGGAGAAGAAGAAGATGGTGGGCTACAACTGCAGCGACGGTGAGCCTCTCGCGAAGAGGAACGAGGAGATCAAGGCAGCCATAGAAGGAAAGAGTCTGAAAGGCCTGAGCAGATACGCGAAGAATTATCAGGAGCAACAAGGATTTTTCGAGGAAGGAATGCAATTGATCTACCACTATGGCGGAATGAACAAATCCGAAGAGAGCCTTCCAGGATCGCGACAGAAACGCGCCCACAAAGAGAACGCCACTGATGTGATTATTATTCATCGCCACCGCTGATCAACTATCAGCGTGACTAACGTTTTCTATTTTCAGGACGACGTGATGCATGTCATTTTGAAAATCCGTGTGCCGAATCTTCGCATCAAGTCCGATTACCAGCTGACCGGTAAGGTAGGCAGCGAGCTGGTGAGCGGAAACGGACGAGTCAATGGAAACTTCAGTGAGCGATTCTTTCAGTTGACGAGGTTTTGAAGTATCAGGAATCATTAACAAGATGTGATCATTTTCAGGTGAACTGGTGGGAGACTTCACCATAGAGCTGAAGAGAGTTAAGGATCAAGATATGCTGATCGTTCGAGCAGCCAGGAGCAAGTTGAAGGCGAAGAACCAGAAAGTTGACTTCCAGGGGATGAACGAGAAAGGACCGGTGAAGTCGATTCTCAGCCACGGTAAGTCCATTTTCTTTTTACCGCAAAATCGCGGACAAAGGAACCCGGAAGACTAATACGCGATACTAGAAAAACGATACGCAAGAGACTAGCTGTTTCGCCGTGTAATTTCCAATAGATTTACTATCGTTGAACAAAAAGCCTCAGCGGCGGACTGTTCACGTTGGAGCCTTATAGCGAAGTACCAAAAACGTTTGTATAATTTATTTTTATAGTTGAAATACTCAATTACCATTATGTTGAATGATCATCCGACAATTTCTCAATTTCTTGTTTCCAACATTTATTCAAATAGTACATGTGTATATTTCATTTTATCTAATTAAAATAAGAAAATCAATTCAAGCTGGGAGCTTGTATTCTTTGATTACCATTTAGTTGAGGAAAAGTACGTGTCCGATGATCAATCACGCAGAGTTTCTTGCTTGTATCGACAAGCGGGAAATGTATAGGTGAATAAAAAAATATATTCGGTGAGTCAGAGAGTCTACAAGTCGAATGCGAATGGGCGACAATATAGTCGGTTCGTTTCATTATGTAAAACTCTTTCGTCCGTTGTTGTTGCGTCATTGTGCCAGTGTTCTTCCGTAATTATCAAACGGCAAAGGAAAACGATGGAAAAAGGGGATTTAGCTCGAGGAAAGCGTTGGAAGTCGATCCGAAAGTTCTATCGACGCGGATGGATCGATATTCCGTTGATTCGATTATGCACGGCGCGACTTGAAAAGGAGAAAACATTTTTATTCCATCCAGAACCGTGTTTTTTATTTTACACGGCGTACCATTCAATGGTAAAAATTAATAGACTGGTATTCCTTATGAGAAACAGGACGATCTGCTTTTTCGATTGAAATTTTTGGAGTTCTTTTCAAAGAACCGTGTGTCGTTTAAACGGTTGAAAAACGCGTCGCGTAATTACATAAACTACAGGGAGAGCCTGACAGACCTAAAATTACTTTCTTTCAACGTTCGAGACCGATCGAAGTCCGATTTTCCCGTTAGCGACGCTCGTCCCGTCTCTCCGCGCGTTGAAGTCTCCAATCGCGCGAACAGTTCTCGAATATAAACTACGTCTGGTGCCGTTTAAACGAATTCGTGACATCGATCATGCCGAAATGAAGTTGAAATTATGTATCGTTTAAGAGAGTTTTCTGAGACCGCTGAATAATGCGCGTTGCTTCTCTCGAAAAGACTGCTGTGAAAATCAGGTCGATCGGTATGGTTTCCACATGAGAAATTGAACGTTTCATGCGTTACGAACTGAGCATATTCCACGTAAACAGGAAACAAAGGAGGAAAGTAAAAGTGGCCGGGCCACCGGGTGTATCGACGCCGATCGTTGATTGCGAACGAAGTAAAAGTGTCCACTTTCTGCGGCGTTCCATTACACCCCCACGATCTTGATATTAATTCGCTTAACAGTGTGTTCACGTTGACTTTCGTCCGCAGGTCTGATGGCCGCAGAAGCGGTCGCCGCCATGCTCGCCGATGATCTAGCGACCAAAGCGCTCAACGAGAAATCGGCCGACGCGATGATCTACAGGATGTACAAAAACCTGCCGGTTAATTGACAGGTGTTCTTCCGATAACGGGGAGCTCGCAACTGGATTTTTCGTTCTGGAACAATATACTCGAACAGTAACACAATCTCGGAATAATTGGAGGCTTCGATAACAATCTCGGCGAAATCAGTATTTAACGATTTTTCAACAAGTTAGCCCTTTACACTGTAAAATTACGATTTAAACAACATTACGATTTACTTTATTGTTTTATATTTGACTCAACCAATTTACAATATCTTGTATAATGGTGCAGCAATTTTTAGTGGCAATTCTGAGCCACCACTCGAGTGTTAAGGGTTAACTTCATTTAGACGTTTAATGCTCTGATTATATTAATTAATATTTATTTGTTGATACGTTAACCAACGCATGTTATACGTTTACTCGCTCATAATTATTTATGTATTTCTACGTCACAAGCAGTGTCGCCATTGGGTGGGCGCATCGTGTTGTGATTTGGTGACACTGGCCACGTGATCGAGAGAAGACTATAGCCATCGGACACTCGTTAACCAGTTAATTAATTTATATTACGTACTTAAGCATACAGGTTTATTACAATCGCACATGTTCTACAATGTAAACGTAACTCTAAGTGATTTATGTAGTTTAAAATAGCAGCGTTCATGCCATCGAGCCGCATTTATGTTCTCCTGCTAATCGAGCGAGGCGAATGTGTTCGTTAGAAGATACGGATCGTATTCTCGAATCGAGGCACGCGTTCGTGTTGCTCCGATTACCTACAGAGGAGTCTATATGTAACTATATATTCGATTTGCAAACAAGTTTCCACTCGTTACGTGTAGTTTACAGCACACGCGTCACCATTTGCAGAACCAGTCGGGATCCGTCTGATTTTACATAATCGCATTTGGGAAATTCAACGAGTTGCACCACTAACGACAGTGTTAGGTGATAGGGAAAGTAGTTGTCAGTGTATCAGATGCGGACGAACTCGGAGACTGGATTGACGTATTACTAGACACTAGAACTGCGGATCTTTATGCAAAATCATATTTAGTATTGATGCTCAAATCTTGGAAATTTCTCGTTTGAAATTACTGCCGTAAGTGCATTAAATCCGCAGCCCACTTATTACTAAAAATATTTAGCATTCCAATGCAATATTCAATGTAATCGTATTACGTAATACTAGAACTACAGGTACCCTCTGTTTAATTATTAATATCGATTTAATGCTCGTAGTTTAAGTAAATATACTCCACGATACTTTACATTCTATTAATACTAAATCGTAATGTACAATATTAATAATATAATAGTAATAAAAATTTTAATGATTCACAGTTTAAACGACTGTAGGGCCACGAATTAATTTGTACGCGATATTTATTATCAACAGTTCGCTGTCGACGTATCGGAGAATTACGGAATAAATAGTTACCAAGTACAGTAAACAAACAATTTTTTGCTTGTAACTTTCCACGAAACAATAATGCCGCGTGAGTCACGGATGTCGATGACCCAAATGCGTCCCCGTTGAAACATTGCAAAACTATCCGAAGAGGATAATCAAATTATCCTGCTGAAATTCTCCGCTGAAAAGTGGCGATCGGAGAAGCTGTGGAGTTACGTGCGCACGGAGATTAGTTTTCATTATCGTCTTCGAAGATGTCGCGACTGTTCGACAGGAAACGGCGGCCAGAATTTCCGCGAAGGACACGAAAGCTATTAGATTAATGGCGAATCATAGTCGGCATTATCATTCCAGCGGTCACGAAGAAATTACAACGCGAGGATCCTTATTAAAGCAACGGCGAACGAGTCACTGGCTGATGGAACAACATATCGTCGCAAACCCGAGTGATCGAGACATTGAAATCGATCGAATAAATCGATTCTTACCTAACGCGAATGAAATGGCTCTTCTAATTATTTTCAGGCATTTAACGAGTCCAATCTTGTTAAACGTTCTTCCAAGTAAACTTGTTTTTCATTCGAGTAACGTAATTGTACTTCTTAGAAGTTGGTGTTCACACGTGCATGGTCCAATTAAAGATAACTTCGCAATGCATTACTGCATCGCTGTGCTTTTTTTATACTTCTCGAATCACCGTATGAAAATTATAAAAATGTATTCATTTTTTATTTTTAATTTAAAGATGAAATTATGGTATTTATTCGTAGGTTTATTTTTCGTGTCTTTAGAAATTGGCTCTTGCGCATTGAAATGAAACAATCGAATAATTTCCTACGGATGCATCTTTACGATGGAAACGATCATAAATTGTTAAAGCGTTAAAGCGCTTCTGAAAATTGACTCTACCAAAAAAGAGAATACCGAGATTGCACAAAACCGATCAAAGGTCAGCCAGAAACTTTTACTTCGCCTCTGACATAATAGCTAATTAAAAATGCAGAAACGCGTGGATGCAATACAGATTCGTTCGAGGTGTTAATCCCCTGAGTGCGCCAGAAACCCGCTTTTATCGAGTCAATTTTTCGAGTTTAACATTTCGAGAAATCTCAAAGTGACAAACTTTCAAGACAAAATCGAACATATTCGTATAGTACCATATTTTGGGACAGCCTGTACAATTCAAGGGGTTGTACGAAATTCGACATCTAGCGATGGGTTTGTCTCCTTGGAAAAATTGTTTGAAGGGAAAAACGTTGCTCGAAATGGCCTTAGGGATCACACCCCTTTCGAGGTAGTACCATGTTTTGGGACAGCCTGTATAGTTTGAGGGGTTAGAGCTGTGAAATAATTTTGGCGAGGAAAAACAGGTTTGCGGGCCACGTTCACGTCGTAAACATTGTTAGGAAAACTTCGAGGAAGGATGAAATCCTGACCTACGCTTCGATAGTTCCGCGCAACGGGGTCGAATTATGGACTACGAGTATTGTGAATGTGTGGTAGCAAGTGGTGGGCTGGCTACGGCCCTGACTGAGTTAAAAGGAGGCATTCTACCGTGATAAATTCACCATCTAGCGGATAGTGGGGAGGTATACACGCGGAGAAAGTGGTCTTAGTTTATATATACCCAGCGTGGAGGGCCATCGCACGCATTTTCAATATTCCTCCCAGTAATTGCGATATTACGTTTACGTGGCTCTTCAAGTACCCACAGGATGATGATGATCGTCGGGCTGTTCCTGTTTGCTGCCTGGACCGAGATTGCCGTTGCTGAACTTCGTGAGTACCGCATCTATGTTTTCATCTCATCGGCAACGCGTTGTTTACCAACGCCGTACTTCATTTTCGCTCCTTCCATTCACAGCACGTACAACACAAAATACAATTACGGTAATTTATTTACCATTTCGCGTGCGTGACTGCAGGCTTCACGACCAATTATTTAAATCTCTAGCTTTCTGGTAGGTTTGTTCTTCACCCTTTGCATAGACGTGTAGGAATGTCTAAAGACAATGAAATTAATTTGAGTTTCTTCGTTACTTTTACCAAATCGACCGGTGAGGATGCACCCACTGAAATTCACATTTACGTAATAGATATCAATAACGCTGCAATCGTACAACGCAACATTGAAAGTTATATAAACAATTTCAAGAATGTTGCACCTGAGAGGATTTCCATGTTAACGAGGCAATCGCATTTTCATTTTAATCTGAGATATCAGCCCGTCCGGTGTAAAAATGGTACAAGGACGCCACTGAACACGGACAACGAAGTGCACTATAGTGACATTAACGATCACAGTTTACAGCTGATAGAATTTCGTGTCTAAGGCGAAACACCAAAGGAGGATGTTGCTTAAAAATCACCCAGGATCCTCGATGCTTTTCGGGACATCCTGCGGAAGTCGTATACATAGAAGTGCAACTCCCAGTCGTAATCTATCGTTGCATTGCTCTGTATTTATCGATCTTTTAGAAATTTGGGTCGATCGGGTGAGCTCTCCTTTCACGAGATCCGATATAATCGATTGGCCCGCGAGATCGAATCCTGCCCGTTTCTAGCTACCAGCGATCTATCAATCACTTAGGCGGAGAGGGGAATCCAGATCCTTTCTCGCCACGTGGTTTTCCTTCGGATCCGCAAAGCGTCTCCCGGATCACCGAGAATTCGCCTTTACGGTCGATGGAAAAAAAGCCCGTCGCCGGGCCGAAGCTGCTCGACCCGTAATTTCACTTTCTACAAGCGCGCGTATACGTATACACTTTCGATTTTAGGCTCGGCGTCGAACACCCGGCAAAAACGCGCTCACCGTCACTTCTCGCTTCTTAGTCAGCGGCTAGGTGTCCGCTGCCGTTCAATCACCCGTCGTTTCAACATAGTACGTTGACTTTTAACTTTTGCTGCCTCGGGAAGAATGTAGACATCGCGCTAACGCGTTTAATACACCGGTAAAAAATCTAAAAAAAACTCTGACGCATTAAACATACCGAACCACATGTTCAAGAATTTTTTCCGATTTTTTGGTTGCTAACTCCGGTTGCGAGCAATGAAAACAGGAGAGCGAATACGGAAAACCAATTTATTTTTGAAAACTGAGCGTGCAACTGAAAAATCGGAAAAAATTCTCGAATGTGTGGTTCGACGCGTTGAACGAGTCTGATTTTGAAAATGGGGTGGGAACTGGATTTTAATTTTATCCCTCTAGCTACTGTTGACTTTTATTTATCGAATACGTATAATACTTTTACGGTGTACTGAGCGTCGGGCACACAAAGAACATTCTAACAGGGAACGAATAATTTCAACGCGGACACGAAGAGAAGGCGCACATAATCTGCGCATTGCGTTTTCTAGATCATTCCATTTTGGCGCGACATACAAATTCGTCTTTGAGTTTGCGATCGATCCCTGAATTTTCAACGTAGTTTTCTGATTTACGTCGCCAGCGCCGGGAGTACAGGCCTGTCCCCGAACAAATGATCTCGCACAATACGACAGATGTGTGCTGAAGCAACTGAATGCGATCACACCGTACCTAGCCAAGGGGATACCGTCTTTGAAGCTGCCTGCACTGGACCCTCTGTTTCTTCCTTCGCTCACGGTCGACAGAAATCTGGAGGCGTTGAAGATCAAGGCTAACATGAGTCAAATACGCGTGTACGGCGCGACCAATTTTCTCATCGATGAGCTGAAGGCGAACCCTAACGATCTCTCCGTGGCCATCAAGGTTCAACTGCCGCACATCCACGTGAACGGCGATTACGACGTGCAAGGGAGGCTGTTGCTGCTCCCGTTGAACGGAGCTGGCAATTTCAGAGGAAACTTCAGTAAGTATATCGTCAGACAATTCTTCATTTTTACATAAAATAGTATAAATTTAATTTTAAAGATGTGTATTTATTTAGATGTTATCCCTGCTGTTTCTGAGCTATTAATTAATATTATTTTTAATTTAATTAATAATAATGTAGATTGTCAAGAAAATTAATAATTGCGTCTGTGAAAATCAAACAATAAAAATGCGTTAATAAATGAAACTGTTTAAGAACAAAATAAATTTCTGAGACGAGTTACTCACTTGCCTTATGAAATTACTTATTGAGATTCTGAGAACAAAATTGCAAAATTGCAAAATTGCTTTTGAGTAACAATTTCGAACCATTGCGCCGCTAACATAATTATTCTTTGTTAATTCTATGTGTCTATACAAGTTAGTATTTTTGCTATAAAAATCTATGTAAGTTCGCACAACTTATATTTTGCAATTTTAATCGGTCAGCCAACACTGAAGTGCAAGTGAACGCCCAAGGCAGAGAGGTGACGGACAAAAATGGAATCCAAAGGCTCGAAATCGATAAGCTTCTGACAAAAATTCGCGTCGGCGACGGGAATATCAAACTAAGAGCACCTCCCACGCACAGCATACCCGGTAAGTATCTATCAACTTTTCTAACTTTTGATTGTCTTCGTGAACCGTTTGCCATCGTGTTCCCGTCGTCTGAGAATTTTCAAAAAATTCCAGAATGTATCCTTCGACAGAATTCAGTGAAATTTTGGTATATTTCGGATCTACAATGGCTGCTATCACTGAAAACAAAAATTTCTTTACGAACTACCGTACTATTGTTGTTCTCGTCGTGTTCATTCGATTGAAACTTTCGAATGTTCCAGCTGAGGCAGCCGCGACATTCTTCAACGCAAATCCTCGGCTGGTTCTGGACATCGCCAGTCCGATTATCGAGGACACAGCAGGGACTGTGAGCAGAGCGCTCGCTGCCAGAGCGTTAGGAGTCCTCACCAAGACAGAACTGCTCCCCTAGTTCACGATTATTCGGCTTTGTTATTCGATTCGATAGCAGAAATTCTCTGCAGCTGCGATGATTGTACTCGAGGCGAAATCGATTGACCGTTGTAAGCTTCTTCTCTGACTCGAACCGGACCAGAGAAGAACCCGTACTCACGTTGATTGTTAAGTTTGACATATTGTCAAAACGTTCGGCAAAATATTGTGTGCTCTTCCCGTTACTTTGTCTCATCGAACTATTTGCTGAACTAAGTGATAGACGACTTATTTGCAACGCTATTTCTATTGTTAGCGAATTAACATTTTGAGTATACAGTATTTTCTAGAATTTTCCAGCATTTTTTCATTTGTTATCCAACCGACAGACGATAAATGTTACGTTGCCGGTTATAAAGAACAGAGATACGAAGGAAGCTAAATAATGAGCATAGTGAATAGCTATTTGATGATCTCGACTGGCCAATTTATTCTGCCTCTGCTAATTGTGAAAGGATATAGTAACAATATGAGAAAACACTTTGTTGCAATCGTACGACACATACTGTAATTACGTAAAAGTTATTTTCGAAATTATAGTAAATTATAGTGAATCTCGTGAGCCTTCGACTCCATTGTCGATGCGTGCATACAGGGTGTTCCAAAAATCGAGGAACTACTAGATTTCTGAGGCATCCTGTATATGTGATTATGTATAGATTCGTAAGCGATGAATGTACGAGTAATTATTTATTAATTATTCGGATTAACTGTTATTTTATATTCATTGCTTGTACATTGTGTTTGTAGCGCGTCGAATAAACGTTGGAAATAAATTCATTGAATTTCATCATCGACGAGACTCAAATTCCATGGAAAATGATGTTTTAAACAATTTATTAACGTCGAAATCTCTCCGTAAAATCGTTTTTACCATATACAGAGTGTTCCAGAAACGTTGTAGTTGATAGAGGTAATTCCTGAGGTGATTTGAAGTAATTTTTATTTAAATAATATATGTTGCGTGCAGTGACCAAGAATTTTATTCAATTGATAAACTAAGTGGATGATGCGGTATTATGTCTAACGGCGTTAATCTTCTGGGAACAATTCTTTGTAAGTGAAAGATTTCGTGATCTTGTTAGCGACGTTCGTGAAGAGTTCGGCCAACGAGGTCTCCAGCACCGGTCTTATTTCGTCCAACAGTATTCCGTTGTTTTGGTTCAGCAGCTCGTTACTGGCGGTACCTGACACGAATAATGAAAACGAGTGACAACAAAAGTAAACGGATAGCAAGCTGCAAAATATTTAAAATGACGAAAAATACTTAGAATCGAGTCTTCGCGGAAAAGATTGCTCAAGTGTAAATCCGCTTTGCCGATATTGATTTTGATCTTCATCCTGTCGAAAGTCAGATACGTATCTCCGTCTCTTAATACTTTGCGTGCTTTCAACACAACGTCTGAATTGTAGTCGTCTTGAAAAATATAGTTGCGTTAATAACGCGAGCAAAACTTTGTTATTCGCGTGTTATTTTTCATTCAATTTTACCGAACGTTCCCGACAGGTCCCCCTCGCCGGCTAATCGTAGAAGAAGAATCCTTGCGTTGATCTGATACTTGCCCTGGAAGGTTAACCTTTCGAAGGATATCTTGAAGGTGAACTTCACGTTCTCTACGTCGACCTTCAGGTCGTGAACTTTGAACGTGGAAGGACCTGCCACCTGTTGCCATTGGTAACACAAAGAATTCAATTTTAATCTGTTTATTATTATAACTTTACTGCGGATCTTTGTGCAGAATAAAAATGTTTTGCATCGATTATGGGAAGCAGGAATAACGTAAACATTGATTTCATCCCTTAACGATTTTCTTGCACTCAAAGCGACATTATAAAATTCTTGAATTTTTTAAAGATCCGTGGTCCTGTTGTATAGACGTTTTATTTAAGCATCATATTTTTATTATTTCAGTAGCATCGTGAAACTTAGAAAGCTTGTTCATCTTTATTGTGATCGTACAGGGTGGACCCCTTACAATAACACGAAGAAATTATGTGCGTGAAGACAGACCGAAATTTGCAATGACCCATTTTCTATTATTAAATAGATATTGCGCATGCATTCACCTTCAGATCCGTGAGGTTCACATCGAGTCGCGCTCCAATTGGTCCTCGCAAGAGTCGAATCGACTTCAAGTGCAAAGGTTCGATACCGGGTGCCTCGAGTTCTGGGATCCCAACCGCTAATTTATCACGGAGCTGGTCGATAGAATTGGTAACGCATTTGTTGATATCGGGGTCGCTCTTCTTGCACGGCTTTATGTATGGCGCTGTAATCCGTGGCCCATGAAAATTTGTCAAATAAATATTTCGATGAAACGAAAATCCCAATCTTGTCTCGTACAAGATCGTTCAGACAAATACTAAATTTTCTATTTAAAAAAGATGCTTTTAAAAGAGATTGTTGTACTGTATCGTCGATAAAAAGTGGTTAATCGAGTTCCAGCAGTAACTTGTCAACAACCGAATACTCGTCGTCCCTTGGGTGCAATTAGGGTGCCACCGATTCGCGACCATGACTGTACACTGCATTCAAGGTCGGTGCAGTTACTGTTCAGGCCTTACTCAGAATGCTGGATTTTGCAACGATCGATTAACATGCGTGTGGCACAAACCTTCTTTTTTCTCGTGTATCAACGACGGTTCACTGAAATTTCGAAAGCATCTGTGCAAGAACTGACGAGTCTCTGGCAGCCTTTCAAATCAGCAGACAGGAACGAGAGGAATTCTTTGCTTTAACCAAAATCTTATTTTCCTCAAATCTATCCATATAGATTACCAGACCCGCACTTTAAGCAAGATTAAAATATGTTTTTACCATTATTAAAATGAAAATATTTCATTTTGTGGTTCAATTTCTTGAAATAAAAATATTGTACTTTTCACCTGCCAAAAATGCGAAAAGAAGTTCACGTTACTCACGGAGTGGCATGATTTTAGATACTCACGTAACTTGCCGGAAACTGCGCAGAACAGAGCCACCGTCAAGCTGGAACAGAAGAAACACGGTATCAAGTTCACTTTCGTTTAATTGCTACTTCATTAGTTATTCGCTAATTTCATGATCGCGAGTCGGTTAATGTTGAAAGTGACATTTTCACGGTCAGCTAATAATCAAGTTCCCCGACGCGCGTAAATGCCACCGTAACATAGAAGTAAGTGTGTTACGCTAATGTACTTCGCGATGTTGAAGGTGTTAAGAATTGGTTAAATATTCAAGTCGATGAATCTCATTTCCAACTAATTAACACTATGCCGATAGTACAATTACAGAACATCCTTCTTTATAAACGACGATTATACGATTTCGTAAGTCCTTTTATGTTCACATTATTTTTACATAAAGGATTTTATCAAAAAATGTTAATTATCCTTGAATATAAAGAGATCATATTATGCACACTTTAAGCAACCATTATAACAAAAGAAAATACTACTTTTCATTGTTGAATTCTTAATTTATGGTAGACGAAAAAAGGATGCAACTCGACTTAAGTGTACTGTTGCACTACCGATGCGTTCTCTAACCGCAGCATGCCGCACCTGCGGTTTGTGAAACTTCTTCCGCGTTTTATAACCATCTATATTATAACTTCAAACATTTATCACCCTCCAATCCAAAATGTGTACTCGAATAATGACTTTTCATACTGAAGGGTATCGAAATCAACAATCGATGAATATTCAAACGAGTAATTAATATTATCTTATCAATGTCGTGTTGCAAACGACCTCGTTCAGTTAGCACCAAAGACGACTATTTACTAATTAATTCTAGCCATTGACGACGGCGTAACTACTTTTCATGATCAGTATCACAACACCATTATCTATCCCCATAGAAAGAATATTTCATAAACTGGACCAACACACTCCGACTAGAACATCCGAGTCGTCGATGCAAAAGCGATGTGCAAAATAATTATAATATCATCGTGGCACGAACGTAGCATTTTTTATTTAACAAATCCAATAATTTATCGTATTAACTAGTTCCAGTTTTGCATCGAGTCTCAAGTCATGTTTTGTCATTTCGAGAGACAGCGGATTTTATACATTTATAACAAAAATGAATAGCTGTAATTTGATACAGTATAAACATTAGAATCGATTATATATATTGAGTAAGAAAATGAATTTTTATTTCACTCCACTTCGTTGCAATTTAGATAGAACATGTTGCATAAAGATCCGCTGTCAAGTGATCACCAAACCACCAATGCGACGTGGAAAATTAACAAAGTGAACTGTCTTCTTCTTCTAGGAAGAAAGTCGATCTTTCGATAATGAAACTCCAGTGAAGAACATCGTTCGTTCGAACATCCACAGTCTAGCGATCACTCGAAGGCGAAGAGATCTCTGTCGTACCATACGCGAGCAAGAAGAGCGTACATCGCGGCGGATCCGGAGGTTCTTTGCGACTAAGTTGACCGAAAGACGGGGATGATATGTTAACCCGCAATCCCCCGATCGTGCAACAAGGATTGCTTTATCGCATTCGGCATGTTGATTACCTCGTGCCACTTGTCGGTCATTGGTCCAGCCCCGGGTCGCTGGTTACTTGTAGGAGAAGTTGACGGTGTGGAGAACGGTGCAACTTGCGAATCGCTGTCGAATTGGCTGCGTTTCGCTGCGTTTTACCCGCCTTCCCTCGTGATTTTTCCCGCGCTCCACGGTCTAGCATTTCGGCTGGCATTTCATAGAGAACGTGGCCGAGTGGCTGCACAAATCTCGCCGGACTCGTTGCGGGGAAAGCGTTAATCAGCTGCGAGAAATTTCACGTGAGAATTCAATATCATACGTTTTAACCTTGCCTCCGAGTTACACTCATTTTATCAGGTTGTTTTTCCTTTGCATTATTCGTATTGGAACATTGCAAAAGTTTACAGGCTGTCCCAAAATTGTTGTACCCGATAGAAGCGATTCCTGACGTGATTCGAAGGAACTTTTCCCTTTGCGAAAATCTTCCCCGTGGCTTCGTTCAGGAGTTATTAACGAAAATCGCGGACCAATCAGAGCGCAACTGCGAAAGGCCCCGATCAGCGGTCCGATCTTATTGGTCCGTGTTTTTCATTGATAACTCGCGAAAGAAGCCGCGCTTCTTTTCATTGCGTTCTCGTCATGGAAATAATTGTATCGCGCTTAAGTGAAATTTGCTTTTGCGTCTTTTCAACGTGAGGAAACGATCGAAGTATTTTGACAGGTGTTTACACGTGCTCCTAGAGGGAATAAGTGAATGGAAAAGTGACCATTTAATCGCAAAGAAAAAACTGAATGATGCAACGACGAATGTTTCACAAGGTACGCACTTATTTTCCGCAGAAAAACCGAAAGATCGAGAGGGGCGCATTGAAGGATTGCGTGTTATGAAATTATAAACATTTCAGCTGTTTGTTCTAAACCTCAGCTCAGGCTACAACTACTGACAAATAGAATGTTCACGAATCGAAAAAATAATTAATTTGCACAGCGATTAGTAGACAGCAGATCTTTATGCAAGATAAAAACGTTTTACTGTTGATGTTTTTACCGCTTTAAACTACACCTACATAGTTTTGTAACAAACGCATGAAATCCGCTGTCCAGTAACTAGAAACGGTTTAACAAGAGTCAGTATACTTGTTTGTTACGTAGCGCGGTAGACACCGATCAGTTCACGCAACGGACCTTTAACAGAGCTTTATTATCCCCAATTTGCAATGCAAAGTTAGCGTCGACTCGATGTGGATCGCGAGAATTGCAAAATAAACTGAGAATACATACTATACATCCGATAGCCGTCCTTGATTGTACCTGCTCGTGTCCCGGCATCAGATGAATCCGACGAGTTAATGTCATCAGCATCACTACTGCTTTGTGTTATTTAAGTGGACGTTAATCTCCGCGCTTGTGTCGCTCGTGAATCTATGCAGAAGCCAAGTCAACTGCAAAAACCGAGGAAACGTGTTTCAGGAAAACCGCGAAATGGCACCATCATTTTCACTCGCCTCACCTTGGAAATCGAATTTTCATTCCTGGAGATACGACAGTACCCTTTTCTTCATAAGTGATATAATTATAAGCATTGGTTTGTGAAATGATATGCAAAAAATATTTTCCAAAAATTATTATTTACAAGGTTACATGCAAAAATAAAAGAAGCCTTTTTTAAAACTTTTTTATTCGGTGTACGAACACTGTACACCCACTGTATTATCTTAGGAATGTAAATTTGATCCTGAAAATTTGTGAATTAAGTAAATCTGCACCGTCGAAGCATGTTAAGCGTATGACTAATGTTGACGGTCCGCCGATCCCGTAGAAAATGCGATTGCTCGGTTCTGCTCGGAGAAAGCCGCGAAAAATGATGAACGTTACGAAAGAACGACGGCTAATTCTCATGATCTACGAAGTCAACATTCTTCGGTTTAGCTCGCAGTAGATTCGGTGCAGGTAAAAACTTGCCCGCGCCAATTTCCGCAATTTTTACGATACCATTAAGCGTAGCGAAAGTTGTAAGAGACGCGTTCTACGACAAACTGACCCCGAACCGTGCCGTAACAAAATTAGCTCGTTCGTCGGGTTCAATCGATTCTTGTAACTCGTTTAAAAAAATTTGATTCATCGTACAACAGTGTTCTCTAACAGAGCGTAACGATATTCTTAGATCTTCAAAACCTTTCATCGTTTTACACAGTCTTCCATCGAGAAGTGCCATTTGAAATGATAAAAAAGACTTCTTCAATTTTATTTCGTCCGGATAATTTCTTGATGGGTTAACTTGATATTGTATCGACTCCAACACTACATCCTAATGCCGAGCAAAAGTGCTGAACGATATTAATGTTGCATGTGTCAGCCAATCTTGTCATTCGTTTACGTAACGCTAACTGCTTTTTTGCCTCGCACTGTTGTATCCTTATCTCCACGAAAGAAAAGTATCTAATCCTAGAAATTACACAAATAAGAAAACAGCATGACTCGAATTATTAGAAAAGGCTGCAGTGCAAAAATCAACGACTGCCCAAAATCCGAAAATTGCAATACTGACATTTGAGAACGGAAGTAACAAAATAAAATAACATTTTAAGTAATATTTATTTCCAACGTACAAATGTTTACCAAAATGTTAAAATTTTATTTAAATTTTTTTTTTATCTGTACGCGCAGTTTGATAAACGGTCTACATTCCAGTAGTTGCTTTTAATGAATTCAAGATCAAAAACTGGCCTTGCTATGTCTCAGTCAGTATCGCAAAAAGTGGCTCGAGAGTCTCCGATCACGTCAGATTTCTTTCCGAAAAAAGAACAAGATCGAGAGTGTCCTTTCACGATCCATGCAAAGAAAGCAAACCCTAACAGCCGCGTTAAATGATAAAATAATTGCGTTACAAGGTCTGCGAGTCGATCGTTCGGATTTGATTAATTCTGAAAATGGCGGCGCTACGATCGCGGGAACAAGTTTTTTCGTCGGTTTACACATGTAGCAATTATGAACGATTGAGATAATATTAAATGTTTACACGTGAATCTTAAGTGGGAAACTGAAGCAGGAAGTAAATCTTGTACGAGTTGCCGGCACTGATTTCCCGTAGAAAAAAAACACGAAATTATTCGCGACCTTGGAATCGTCATCTTAAAAAAATATTGCAGAGTTTCGTAATTGTAGTTCACGTTTTAATGACTCCAAGATTTACCATTCAGAAAGAGCCATCGGTCAAAATTCGTTTTTTTAAAGATCGGACACTTTTGGTAATCGCATATCTAGTATAAACGAACGATAGAGCATAAATGATTGTTTTTATAATTATACGAATGAAGGGATACAGTGGGGACTGTAAGAACGAAACTTTGACGTCACGCTGTTTTTCCGGATCTATTTCATGCCCGCAAATAATGTTAGAACATTATTGAAGTAACTAGTCTACAGATTTTATGCATTTATCGAGGTTTTAATATATTTGATAACTCTAACATTTTGACCTAATGTCAAGAAATTTCCCTTCCAAGATGTATCGATAATGATAGGGGTGGGGGATATTGAAGATCAGAATTCTCCGATCGCGACTCAGATGATTCGATATTGTTCCTGCTGCAACGCGCTGTTATCCTCAAAGCTATATATACAAGCACTCGAGATGCACGAGGATCAGTCTCGATCTCATGCAGGAGAAACAAAGCTTCCGCTTAGATTCATCTAAAAGATTCATTCCGTAGTGTGCTGGTCAACGATGTTGTTCAAGGTGCTGCTGCTATTCGCGGCTGTCGCGAGTTGCGCGAGTGACGAAATTCGTGAGTACAAATTTAGTCAATCGTTTGGAACACCTACCGTGAGGAAATTATTCGGCCAGAATGACAGTGATCTACCAAGTCTTTGTTTACAATACTGACGGACCAAAAATGTAGTTTAAGCAGTGGAACATTTGAAAATTACTAAGAGTCACTAAGAATTTTTGAAAATTTTAAGAATCACCACTTCCTGGAGCTTACAGAAATCATTGAAAATTGTTCGGAACAGTTTCAAGAAGCTATTCTTTTCGTGATGGATCTTAACAAATTGGAAGTAGTACATACACGTCTAATAAATGAATACTGTACATAAATAAAGCTGAGGAGATACATAATATTTCAGTTCTTAAATAATTAAATGACTTTTCATTAAATACTCAACCAGTGTTCACTTTGCAATAAATTACCGCTGTCGATGACTCAATCTTATTGGTCTTCTAGTGTTTTATATGCATCGTTTGAATAATCATCGGCGATTAGAGTCATCAAGGCCGCGAAATACGGAAAGGATTCCTCACGCGATCTAACGTTGAAGAACCGAGAAAAATCAAGTATAGCTTACACAGGTTTCGCAAAAATTGATTTTATTCTTTTATAATAACCATTTCCGGTGAAAATCGGCTGATTTTACCTGACATGTTGCATAAATATCAGTGATTGCGTTCTAACATTGTGCTGTTGGTTTCCAGCTTCGTACATACACGTGTGCGGCAGAAGGAACCCTAATCTGGACCAGTGCATAATCAACAGCGTGAATGATTTGGCGGATGTACTTCGCAAGGGTATCCCGGAATTGAACATTCCGTCTTCGGAGCCGTTCACTATGGACAAAGTGAAGCTCGCTGATATGCCAAATTTCAAAGCTTACGGATCGAACATTAAAGTCTACGGCCTTCCGAGTTATCATATCAATTCCGTTCACCTGGACATGGAGAAACGCGAGATCGACGTGGACCTCAATTTTGGAGAGGTCAAGTTGATCGCAGATTATAACGTCACCGCGAGGATTTTAATACCGATCTCTGGTGGAGGGCCCATCACTCTCACCTCGAGTAAGTCCAATTTGAAGAGAATTTCCATTTTGAAACTTCTCTTCGGGAAATGAAAATAAAATTCACCCCTTTAATCGAGGTACTCTATGCGTGCACCATTTAATTTTGCATCCAAACATTATCGTAGCTGGAAGCTTGTATCCCTTAATCGCTATTTTGTTGAAGATAAATAAGTGTCTGTTGACTTATGGACGAGCGTGTAATAGACTTCAGATTTTATACATTCCTGACAAAAATGAATAAATGGAACACAAAATTGTGGGAACATTGGAACGAAGAAGTAGATAAGAACAGCACTAATATATTTCATTTCTGTTGTAGCCGATGTTGGTGCGAAAGTGAAGCTGACTTATCAGTTAGTCGAGCGTAAGGGCAAGCAGTACATGTACTACTCATCTATGACGACAAAGCTGGACATCAAAGACTTCGATGCAAAGTTTCAAGCTCAGCACTTCGACCAGACTATACAGGAAGCCATCACCCAGGCGTTGGGCAGCAGTCACAAAGAGATCATCGAAACCAGCAAACCCAATGTAGAAAAAGCAATTTCCGAAAAATGTCTCGAATTAGCCAATAAACTCTGCCAGCGTTTCACGTACGAACAGTTGTTCCCCGATCGAGAATAATCGGGGAACAATATAGCGCATAACGATTTTAAAAAATGGACCTATCGTCGTCGAGGTGAATCCGGATAAATCATTGTGTAAAAAGAGGAAGAAGAAGGTGGACTTAAAAGGAACGTTTCTGTGTTTGTATGATCTTGAAATGACCTTCGGATGACCTTGACACAAATTGTGCCCCCCTTCAAACATCTATTGTATCTGTATAAATAAAAACGTGATCAGGGGTGGCAGACTTAGATGGAACAACCTGTACAGTGATTTATCTTGTCAACAAGTGCTTTGTTAATGAGATTGTCCGGTTAATTCCAGATTTATCACGACGACACTGTACGTACAGTCTGTTCATAGGGATAATTAGGTTCTCTTTGGATTTCCTAGAGAAGCTTTTTATTATGTTAAGAGTTGCAGTCGCCATCTGTGTTTCACAGTCTCTACAACTCTCCTGCAAACGATCCCGATAGGTACTAACAAATCAATTTCTACATCTGATCTGTAATAAAACTATATTTTTATATCTACTAATATTTTACAAAACTATTACAAACTTTCCTTAAACTTCGTCGAACTTTTTTTCACGATTTTCGGGGCGATTTACGTAGGAACATTCTTTTATAACATACAACGTACAACGTCGATCGGTTAAAAAATAACAAGCCTTAATTGCTAACAGTGCTAAAATAATTACCCTTTCGTTGACACTCGATGTTATTGGGTCTTTGCAAAAGTATTAATAAGAAACGACGTGGTTTGAAGGAACTGATTCCTTTGCGAAAATCTTCTCGGTGGCTCGTTTAAGAAATTATCCACGAAAACACTGTGAAGGGCCCCGCTGAGCGTGGCGTTGGCATTGGTCGAGCCGGGGTCCGTCCGGAGAAGGTTTCAGTACAGGAAAAAGTACCTTCAAATTGCCTCAGGAAGTACAACAATTTTGGAACACACTCTGTATGACGTTTGTTCGATCCCTCTGTTACAGGAAACCTTTGCAACGGCCCAATACCATTTCTGTAAATCCGAACTTGACGCGTACAAATTAACAGGTGCATTACATTAATTTTTGTTCTCTGTGCTCCGTAGGAAAATCCGTTTACTACAAGGGGAAGAGCGTTTCGTAGGTGAACTGACTAAGGATGCTGTTAGCGATCTGCTGGAACGTATCGGAGATGGCACTCTCGAGCGATGGCTGTATCTCTTTTATGAATGCATCGAAATTACTGTTGATCGCTAGATTGACTGCTTCACCGAGAGCAGGATCGCCGCCAAACAGGTTATTCAGCTTCAGATGTCCACTGCCAACAGCGATTCTCGTCTTGAAGTCGACTATCTTTACATAATTTTGACCATCCTCGCCTTTCGCCTTCGTAGCCTGCAGCTTCACTTTTCCTTTGCAGTCCGTGAAGTTCCCGTACATCGGTCCCGATCCCTGAAGTCTCAGGAGGATCACTTTCCCGTCGATATCGTAGTCGCCGTCCAGAGACAGATGCGGCAAGTCCAATTCGATCACGAAACGCAACGTGTCGATGTTGACTCTATGGGAACAATGAAAATTTCAATATTTTACAGCAGAGCTCAGCAAGAACATTATCCACCAGCAGTCTTTAAAAGACTCTTCTGCTGGAAAAAATTGATTTCTATTCCTTTTTAACTGTGACGCACCCTACAAAAAATATGATAAAAATTGGAAATGGTGGTATGAAATCTGTACTTTTCCGAATAATTCCGGATTCTCATTCTCTACAACCTGAATTTACAACTGAAAATTCAGAAAAAATTGTCGAATATGTGGCTCGACGTGCTGAATGCGTCAGATTTTTTTTGAGAATTTTTAAACGTGATTAATTGGAGAGAATGGGGTTTTCGGTAACTATCCTGACTGGCGAGGTGTAGGGTTGAAAATTGGTAGAAAGGATTGCTTCTTGGCAAGACTAGACTCTTTTCGTATTTCTAATACACTTAGCGAGAATCACTTGAACCGGAGGAATTGTTTAATGGACGTCCACCGTGGAATTTGTCGTTTCCGTCCGACAACTTCACCCGCAGACGACACTTCTCTTATAATGATCGTATCGCGCGTGCCATCTCGCGTTTAAAGAGTTCGTGTCACGGCCATTACTTCGCGTGATCGAGGAATACTAACAGGATCTATCCACCTACCATCGCGATTTGTTTTATGAGCACGATGTCGTTCGTTGACTTCCACGGCCGATTAATTTATCCTTTATGTAATAGAATTTTCCTGCACGATTAGACGTTGGCATACAAATGAACAATGGCGAACTGTTACAAAACGTAAACAGGAATATTTAAAAAATTCTTCTGCAATGTCGTCGCGAGGAAAGACTGCTTCCCACGGAATGTGGACATTTCATAATAATTCAAAAATAAAACAATAAAATCAAGCTGGAAGTTTGTATTCTTCAATTGCCATTTTGTTGAAGATAAGTGTCCGGTGATTTATGGAGTGTATATCATTTGTCTTGTAATTAGAGTAACATATTTATACGATAAATCACTAACATTAAAAATTTCAAGTTTTTTAATCTAATTATGGACTGCTTCGTGATATTAAAATATTTCCACACACGATAAATATGTGTTTAAGTGGTTCGTTAAATGTTGATACATTGCAAAAATATGCTACTTGCATATCTTATGTTTTAGCGATAAACTGAATGCACCTTGATGCCCCACTATAGCGAGGCTCGTCAGCGAAACGAAACACTTTCGGCGGAGAGCATAATCTCAAGGTAGATCGCTCATTGCTGTACCGATTATGTGGTTATTATCCGGTTAATATGACGCAGTGCTCGGATCAACTTGAATTTATGGGACAGCTTTGTTCCAGGTTTCGCTCCGACTCGTATGAAATGTAGACTCGGAAATTGTGCATAACGTCTATGCAAATTTGCAAGTTGTATAAAGATTTAATGAAACAAGTTGGTTAATTATCATACATAGCAACAACTTGCGAATTTGCAAGTTGAATTAAAATGTAATAAAAAAGTTGGCTAATTATTATGGATAGCAACAACTTGCAAATTTGCAAATTCGTGCGCAATGTATGATAATTACCCAAGTCTTTTCGCTTTTCAGTTTGCTGGATAACCATGGAGAAGGATATTAACAATTAAGCGATAGTCGATACGCGACACTGCCGCTGGTTTTCAATGGTTCTACTGAATGCTGAATTGAAGAGGACGAGTTTAAGTTTCAACGAGATCAAAGATACCGCCTGTGAACAATACCTAATGGGAATTTACGGGTACACGGAACTGTAATTGCTGGGAAATTTGCGGTACTGGCGTGAAACTTGCTTTTAGAATCGTCGGATAAGAATTAACGTTAGCTAACCGATTGGAGAACATTGAATTTGTTTATCGTTTCATTACCTCATTTTAGTCACGGTGAAATTACTGGCGCCGTACACGTCGACGTTCCTCAGCTTCAGTTTAATGCTGTTCCCAGATGTTGATACCAATTCTTTCAGTTTCAGCGGCTCCAGGGATGGAAGCTTGTACTCCGGAACCCCGCGCAACAAGTATGGCTTCACCTTCTCCACGCTTGCTTTCATGCAGTCGCCCAATTGCGGATCGTTCCGCTTGCAAATGTGAAGGAAGTCGGCTGTAACAATTTTTTATTAGTAAAATGGCTTCTGAAAATTAAAAAAAAAGGATAGAACATAAAATTCGACAGAATCTAGTACAATTTCTATTTGTTTCAGATCTGCAAATGCTACTACGACTGGAAATAAAATTCTACTTGATTCCACTTTCTTAAAATTCGTCTGAAAAAATTGAAAATTGCACAGACATCCGCAAAATCACCTGTATTTTCTATAAAAATCAAGTTCCGAGTGCACCGAGCACGTGTCAGTGATTTCAACGCGTGGACGGAAGACGAGCGCATCGGGTTCTTTTCAACGCGATCTTTTCCAACGTTCCATCCGCAAAAACTGATTCCGAACAAAAGCGCTAACACAGTCCGTGCAGCCACGCGCAGTAAATAAATCAATCGTCACTAATAAATCACGAACTGCTAACGAACAAAATGCGCAAGGTGACCGTCGGACGATAATTTGAAATGCTAAAGGTGGCCGAAGTCTACGTGTAAGACTTAGGACTCTAAGTTTAAGCGAGATCATCCAAAATCACAGCCGGATTAAAATGGAGGATAAGATACTCACGCAGATCTCGCGCCATAGCGACAGTGAAAACGGTCGCTAGGATTAGTCCTGTGATCTTCATGTCTTCGAGAAGTGTGCACGGGGATATCGGAAGGAGGAGATCGCGAAGGAAGCCGATGTATCGGTTTAGAGGATTTTGGTCACCAACGGATGATGGCTAGTGTAGAAGTGGATAGAGCAGTGGCTAGCCCCAAGTCCTTATAGTTGTTCCTTGCATCCCCTCTCTGGTCGTTCTCTCATTGTTGTCCAACGAAGTTCGCTCTCTGAAGCGACCAGATCAACCAGTGTTGAATCTTGAATTCTGTACATGTGGTCGTTGCCGATGACATATGTCACGGTGACGTCTCTGTGTGTACGCTCCTTGTGTATGTGAACACACGATCGACGATAAGAACACCGTTCGGAATCTATCAGACATTTTCATGGACCCTGCTAGAACCCATTTCCGTATTGATGATTCGGATACTTTTTTAACGAGACATAACACGGCGATAACCTCTTTTTATTGATTTTATCACTCCATCAGATGATTCACCGACGAACACACCGAGATACACGCAAATACACTTAGTTGTGTTTGTCCATGAAAATTAAATTGACGAGGAAATACGTCGGATGTATGGGGGACCGTGAATAATTTCGTCGAGTAGATACCAGGTAGATCGAAGACGATGTTAACGTGGACTTTGAGTTCCTCGATCCACGGATTTTTAATGGCGGAGCGTGTTGACAAATAATGTCTGAAGACATGTTTTAAGGAAATGGTACCAAATCAAATTCTATTTTCATTGGTAAGAGCAATTCAATAGCAGTGACTGATGTGTAGCATAGTGTTAAAATTACAAGATCAATATTTAATTATGCTTCCTGTGATTTTTATTATAATGTATACTGGAATCAAAAATTGTATTCGATCAATTCTCACCTCTAGAATTTCAATAATCGTAACATAAAAAATCTAAAACCGATCATTTGACCGACGGTGGTAGGTTTAGTGTCAAGTAATTAAATAATTATTACGATAATTTCATTAATTTTCCGCAGAGCCGTATACTCGTAAAAATTCATGGAAGAAGGGGCCCCATCGCTGAAATACAGGAAGAATGGTAGCCATTCGTTATTCCAGCAGCGTGTCCAAGCCTTTCCACTGATGTCTAACATGGGATTTTTTCATTTTTTTTCCTTCTCAGAAAACGACGCGAGCGTACGAAAAGCCATCGACCATGATGGTTCACAGCACTCGAAGGACAAGGTTACGAACTGCTGTCGAATTTCAGCCACCATCATTATCCAGGCACCGTTAGTTCGCGTAGTGACGTGTGCAGTCGACCAAATTGTCTTCACAAGATCTAGACAGAAGTGTAACATCAATTTTTACGAATAGTCGCTAACTGTAACTAATTTTTCTGCAATCTCGTTTTATCCGGATCTTTGATCTTGATTACTTAGAATTCATTTACACGAGTTTTCCTGCTGAAAAATTCCCAGCTTTTTCGTGCCCATTCTAATTTATTCGTTAATCGATTACTAAATACCCGTTCAATTTTCAGTTTCCGTATTCAATAAATCGACTAAACGTATTTAATATTCTCATAATCTGCCGACAGTATTGTACGGGGTATTCTATCAGTTTTATATCGGTAAAATTAAGAAAATCGTATAGAATGGAAATATTTCAAGTCGGAAGAAAAATTCGGTTTTCGAATTAGAATAATGAACGGTCCGCTGCCGGTGAGAAATTTTTTAAAATATGAATTCCTTCGGACGAATGATCGTTGATCTTCACTCCACTCTTTCGTGTTTCTTGCGTAATAACAATTACATTATATCACCGATCATATTTTGTGAGTCTCGTAGCTAGACAGATGATGGCTGCCATTGTGAAATAGAGACAAACCTATCAAGTTCCCGGAAACATAAACTCGACTGTTCTTGATTATTCCTTACGACGTGTTTTATATGTATTCCGCTCTTTGATCGATAGTCACGCAGCTTCTCGAGTCGTCTAGTCAAATGGAATAGCAATTTTCGTTAATTGTCTACGTTAACAATTTCCCACTGATATTGTTCAGCTAGGAACGTGTTCACAAAATCCATGAATTAATAAAAACATTTTTATTCTACTCCCGTTGAGAGTTTTGCAAATTACTTTGATCGCAACGATGTCAGTGATTAATAGCACAGAAAAAGCTGAACGAGACTTATTAGCTTGACGTCAGTCCTCATGTATATTAATAATTGCGGATCGGGTATGAATTGTGGGAAGAGTGTTTCAATAAGAAAGAAATAAAATATTAAAAGATATAAATATTTTCATTGTTGAGCATATATCTACAGGATTACTGATCGCTTAACCGAATGAATGTTTACGAAAACGTGTCGCGTAAATTGAAGAACGAACATAGAAGTTGCAGAAGACATTCTTGACGCGAGTGAATAAACATTAAATAACAATTTCGAGCACGCTTACAACTCGCCGCATTCGTATTCTTCAATTAGTCAATAGTTACTCGAATCCTATGAAACATCAGATTGAAAAATACCATGAACAATAGACACGGATCGAATGGAAATTATTCAACAATATAAATGTAGAAAGGCTATTCTTTCGACAGTATTTTTCATCTTGAATCGTTCGAACTCTTAAGAAATATCTTTCAGTACTAATCTATCTTAGCGTAGTGGCGAATTTTTCTTATCTCACTAGTTTACATAGTTATTAACCCTTTATCACTTTCGTTACAAACTAACTACAAAAATTCTGCGAATGAAAATGGTAATGAGCGTGTGAATCGTTCATGACTACGCGAACACAGTTGACGCCATTTTAGGAACCCTAATCGCTGATCCAGGCGTCGTATGGTACTTGAGCGAAGATTTTCTCGACGAAGGTCGTCATCACTTGGACCAGTTTCCGTCTCAGATCAGGTTTCATCTCTTTCAGCAATTCCTGACTGTTCGTGTTAATAAACAGGTTCAGTGCAGCAACTGAAGGCAACAAAAACAAGAGAAAATTATAAATCCGGACAAGGTATGACGTGATTCTTGGATTCGTGTGTTTATCATCAAGCTTTTTATCGAGTTTACGAGTTTATGTTAACGGAATGCATATTTTTGTCCAGACGGCAGTCGATTAAAAAATAGGAATTGTGGGATTAGTTTTTTCAGTGCTTACGTATTATGGAGTTGCTGTCGCGAACGTTCTCGACGCCCATTCGGATGTTCTGCACGCTGAAGTCCATCTTCAGCTGCTGCAGCCTCAGATAACGCCGACCTTGGGCCAAGAATGGCTTCGCTCGGATGAACACTTTGGCCTTGACGCCCTCTGCAATGGTAAATATCAATTTGTAAGTATCAACTTGGATCACTTTTTTAATAACCGGTTCATTTTTCAAGGTTGGCATGGATTTGGCATGAACTTGGCATGGATCTGGTATTGGATCAGTTTCAACGCGTTGAGGAAAAGAAGTCTAAAACAAAATGTCTAAAAATCAATGAACTCCGTAAAAAGAATCTTCGTACAATTTACAAGAATTTTCATTGTAAAGGGAAAGAAGAACGTGAAGTTCTGTTGAAAACAAATTTGCATCGCGTCAACAGTGAAAGCCAACGGTGCTCTTGACTTTTACCAGCGGCTTTTCACCAAGCCCGCACTCTTCTATTACAACGATTAACTGCCGTAATCAGTTTTTCATGGCGCTTAGGTTCGCGTCGCCTTTCGAATCCCACTAATTCAATTTTCATGTTCAATTTAACGAAATAGTCGGAGCGACTCTTTCACTGATCATTGTACGTCAACGTTCGATCCTTTTACCGTTTGAGGTTGCACCTAGTAATTTTTGTCAGAAATCTGTTTAAATTTGTTTATTCTTACCGTATTCGCCCCAATAATCACCAGCACCGCTGGCTTTTACCAGGATCAATGTCCCACTGGATCTGTATTTGGCTGCTGCTCTGATTTTCGGAATGCTGAGCGCCAATTGCAATTGCACTTCGTCGTCGGACAGCCTGGCCCTTAAACCAGTTACTCTCAGCGAGGACACTCCTTTCGCGGCGATGTCCTTGAACTGAGCTCTGTAACCATCGGTACCACCACCTAGAGCGATATGCAGCTCGTCTAAAATGATTGGTTCCACTTCCGTGTAGCCCAATTGAGGCAGACCTGCAAATCAAAATATAAATTATTATCACTCGGAATCGAAACCGATCGAACTAGGGTGTAAGATTACAAATTAGTACCACTGCGTTCCAATTATAAACTACAAATTGCAATAACTTAATTACTAGATTGCGGATGTTTACGCAATTTCTTATTTTCATATGCACATTCTGAGAAAGTGGAAACAACTAATATCTTATTTTCAGTGGTTAGCAGTCTTTATAGATTTGAATTGAAAAAAATCCGAGCAATTTTATATCATAAATTCAATTTTATTTCGATCGTAATTTTAAGAATAATTGTGTGATGGTATCGGTACACAGGTTCGATCAGTGATTGCAATCGACGTTCTTGTATAGGACCAGTCCTTGAGAATTTTAACCGTTTCAACGCCATACTTTTTTGAAATTTATCTATCACTGGTCGAACCTGTACGTCGATACCATCACACAATTAATTTTATATTATAGCATTTCTTGGAAATTTTCAGAAGCTGTAAATGCATAAAAATCTTGGAAATTACATGTAAACGAGTCTCAACCGTAAAAGGTTCTCAAAAAACATTCAATATAAAAAAAAGAGTCGCGCGAAATTCTGTTCTCGTCGGTCACATACATTCGATGTTTTATTCAGCCAGCGTCAGAACGTTGAACCTATTCCATCAGTCTGCAGCGACGAGCGCGAGGAATGTAGGACACTGGGTGACCATTCGAATACACCGTTATAACCTGCTTCTTTCACGCAAACACCTTTTTATTCGTTTTCAACGACACCACGTGGTCCCGCGATCCTCTACTTTCGACTTCCGTATTTTTCTTTCGTCAAAGACTGTTTCTTTAATTGTAGTTTTACGGATGCTGCCAAGTTCGACATGTTTCAACAACAAATTGTTACATTCAAGCATCTCTTCAGTTCAAACCCAATAGATTATGCGATTCCGAAGTCAGAGCCTGTTTGTTCAAGTTCTCGACGAAGATTATTGTGATGGAAATCCGCTTACCGTGATGGAAATGCTCGGTGAGGACGTTTGCCGATCTCGCGAGGCAGCTCTCCAGATTACGGTCGTTCCTGGAGCATGGTTCCAGAAATTCAAGGCCTTTGTACTTGCCAATCGCCTCGGCACTGATCAGCAATGCACACACGCACAAGATTAGGCTAGCCCAGGTCATTATGGATCGCGATCGGTGAATCTTCTACGTGTTCCTTGACCGGTATCGCTCTGTCTTCAACGTCGTCGCGACTCGATCGAATTTCTTCGCGTGGAATGACCGACCAGCAGGGATGCGTCAGGCCTTATAACACCTTGACATTGCCCCCGCTATGCCTTCGGGGCTCGAACACGAAGAAAAGGAACGCCGGCACAGGTATCCAACCATGGATTCTAGGCGTCCCAGTGTAACGAGTATATGTTAAGGACAACATTCAATTTTAGCACTGGCTATACCGCAGTCAAATCACTCACAATTATTCAACAATATTCCTCGTTCAAACACGTATTTTTATTTAAATTGTTAGACATCTACAAATGTTCAGCCTTGTGTTTTTTAATCATTGAAACGATGAAGTTGCTTTTGCGTCCGTGGGAACAATAATGTATTCAATGAGCTCATCGATCTCTTCAAGTCCTCCTGTAAATTTAGAATCGACTAAGGGAATAACAGTCGAGTGGTCCTTAGGCAAATAAAACTACGCACAAAATGGAAGTGTTGCATATGTATGAGAATAACTTATAGGGAGATGTCGAAGAACGAGCCTCTTCCTGTTTTCAAATTATTCCTCTTTTTATGCTGGCCCATCGAAATATTTTCTCCAGTCGTGTGGAATAAAACGCACATTATAAAATGTATTTTCTACATTTTGTACAACATTAGAAAGAACATTGGCTTGTTGAAAAAATGTTCAATTATAATTGATGGTCTATTATTGGACAGAGCGGATCGTTGTACGATAATAGATTCTCAGCTAGGCCGGTTCTGCGCGATTTCGATCGCGAAAGAAAGTCGCGGGCGAATTGCGATCGAGTTTGGGAAAGTCAGCCGCGAAAATAATGAACGGGTAGGTATCGTGTTTTACGCCGACTTGATGTAATCCATTTAGAAGCCACGGGAGCAGAGGAAAAAAGAAATTTATAGCCATAGTTCGTGACGGGTTCGAGTACTGACTCTGTTCGAGCTCTTTGCGCTTTCTAACGAAATGACAAGAACGCTGGTGCCCACTGACCTCTATAACGATACTGAAAATTATATGAAGTCCGCAGTCACTGGAAAGTTTCTTCGTCGACCACGAAAGAAATCGACGGTGGACTGTCGAAAAATTTCCGCGCCAATTGTCCCATCTTCCTTCGCAATAAAATTCATCTGGGAACCAGACTCGATTCATTTTTTTCCGATGCACGATTTTCATGCGCTTTGATGCACACAATTTTTGGACGGTGTTGTACAACTCCTCCATTTTGTGCTTGTATGTAGTAAAAAAGATACGAAACATTCAGCAACGTTTCATTCTTGTTTCCCAAAAGAATTTTTATTTTTCCACGCAGAGAAAAATGTTAGACTGACGCCATTTTATTAGAGGGTTGCACACGCCTTTAATCTTCACGGTAGTGATGGGGATAAACTGGAGCGCCTTTAAATACGCACAGTTTCATTTAACAAATTGTTTATTCTAGTACCGGTATTTCTTATAAAACGATGACAGTTCAAACATAGACGAAACTGCGAAATATAAAAAATAAACTATTATAAGAATCTAACAAGAAACATTCAACAGAACATTGCTATTTTGCAGAAGGATTCGCAGTCCAGTTCGGACAGTTCTTGGATCCACTGTATGTGTCCTTTGGTGGTGTCACGTCGTCCTTCGTAATACTCGATAATCGGCAATAAAAATTTGACACGGGTAGATCGAAAGTAAGCGGACGTCATAGGTGTACGTCAGAGACGCAGGACGGGCCCAGCAAAGAATGTTAAGCACCGTTAATCAGCGCAGTAGCTGGTCCCGATCACGATCGATTTTGGTCGTGATTGAACGTTATGACGGATATTCAACGGTTAATACTCCCATTGACAACGTGTTATACGTAAAACGCACAGGCACGGAATACAGATAATATTTGGTAATACTTTATTCCTCCTGTGTCATACGACAAACTTAACGCTAAACCTGCCGACCAGTTGTGGTAGATTTAGTGTTAAACAAACGTAGCGCAAAATGTTTTTCACACTCGGAGTAATTCGAACAGCATGTACGATCAATCAAACTCGATTTACACGTGTTCAGCTGTGTTTGTTAAATTGGAACAACAATACCTGTACAGAGATTCGCTCGTTCGTGTGAGAGCGGTCGGACTGTTGCTATAAATCTTTTCGATCGATAAGAGTGAAACGATGCACCGATGTTGATACACCATGCTCGTACACCATGAGAATGCGAGGTCAGAGACCGCGCTCTTCTCAAGGCAAGCAGCTATCTCAAGAGGAGAAGAAATCATTCTGTTCTCCTCTGGTTGCAGCGCACTGATTGTCTCTACCTAAATGTTCCGCGAAAATGCCAGATAGAGAAACATTCTTCGTGTATTCCTTCTACGCGATTAGAGAAACATTCTTCGTGTGTTCCTTCCACGAGATTAGAGAAACATTCTCTCTGTGTTTCTTTTACAAGATTTCCAAATGCCACGGAAATCGTTTTATTTCTATATTTTCAGCCGAGAAAACGTTTCTTTAATCGTGCTGGCGTGGGATTTCGAAATCATACAAATTTTACAATATGTACTTTACACTGCTCGAGACGAACTGACTAAGATCGTGCAGCTCCGGCTTAGATCAAGACTTTACCGTAGTTGATATAATTAGACAGCGGATCTTTGTGCAAAATAAGAATGTTCTACTTAAATTGCATACAATTGGAGTGAAATAGAAATTTACTTTCCTTCGTTCTTCTAATGTTTTTACTGTTTTAAATTGAACCTGCTCGTTTTTGTCGTAAATGCATCAAATCCGCTGTCCATTAATAATTAACTTGAACTACGCGAGGAGTCTGTTTCAGCTTTCGCTGGGCTTCGGTTTGATGATTTTGTCGAAGGGGAAATGGCGGAACGCGGTCCCGAATATCTCAGTGAAGGCGGTAGAGACGAGGTCATTAATCAGTCGCCGGGTTATCACGAATCCCGGTTGCCAAGTGCCATTTATTATTTTGTCGAGGACGGTCTCCAGTATCTGATGACCGGACAGCAAGTTTGTGACGTGCAGCTTCAGGTCTCGAATCGTTTGCACGTCCACGTACACTTGGATCTTCTGCCCGGGTCTCCTGCTGATGGTAGTGGTTTGAACAAGGTCGTCTGAAACGAACTGATTCTGAGAAGAGTGGTCGCAGAGGCAAACTATTTACGTTCTTTTTCTTTCATTTAACGAAATCGTTTACTTACAAAGGGCCAACGTGAATTTGCCCTTGTTCGCGACAGAGGTCGCGAAGATGTTCGCGTTGAACTCGTACGAACCCGCCAAAAACTTTTCGGGGAAACTCTGAGTGTAGACCACCTGAAATTTAAATATACGAAATAGGTGAGCGCAATTAACGCACCTCAGCATCCCAGTGAAAGTCGCTATTATAGTGAAACGCTTCGCTAAAGGAGTAACGAAATATCTATCCAAGGACACCATCTGCACCGGAATAATTAGCGAAACTGTTGCCTCGAAATTATTGTTGGATTAAAAGGTTGAAATTAAAAGTAGAAAATTGTATCGCAGTTGAAAAGCCGTATGAAGTGATAAGAGGAGGAGGATGAGTTTACCTTGTGATGTGGCAGATCACTGACGAACTTCGTCACTTTACTGGCGGCCCATCCGGACTCGGTAACGTTCCTCAGCGTCAAAGTGAAACCGAAATTCTGCATTCCCCGTTTAACCGACACCTCCCTGGCGAAGAACGGGTCGAATGGAGCCACATTGTACGTGGAGAGTCCGGTTTTGAAGTATGGCCGGATCGCATTCAACGCTTCGCGTACACACGCATCGAAGCCTGGCACATTTGGATGGCAATCTTCGAAGTGGTCCTCTGAAAGAGGAGAAACTTTCTTTATTTTGATCGGACGCTCACGGAAACCCATCCACTGTTCCTTTCCAGCTGAATATGCTTTGATCCAGGCAATCCTACAGAATCAAGTGCTAAAAATGAATTTTTTGATACTTGTTACAATCTTCACCACGAGTCTGATTCGTTAAAAACGGCAAGGGGTTAATTTAAATGTATTATACTTTTAAGAAAGTATAATAAAAAGAAAGAAAGTTAGTCCTCGGCAAAAGCTGGTGTTCGCATCCAAAACTATTTACTTCGCAGCGGCCAACGATAAAAAGGCTAGGATTTCTCTGCTCGAAGTTATCATTAAATTGGACCGGCCATGCTTCGTTCTAAAGTACAAACATGGCCATTTCCAGTGAAACGAAAGACAGGTTTCCTTCTTCGGACATAAAACGTAATGTCCTAGTTCTATGGCGTCAAGGTCGTAAATAAGCGATAGCAATTTTCCCGTACGCAATCATTACACGTGGCACGCGAATGAGACAGCAACTAAAACGGAGGTACACGGCGAGGAGAAAGTGGAACTTCTAATTACCGAAATTCGAATTGAATCGAGCATATTCGCTCGATTAAATCGAAATTCCCACTCGACTTTCCACGTTCGCGATATCCAAGTGCTTCACAATCAGTTCACCGTCCGTGAGAATTTCCCGGTTGCATAATTTTCTGTTACGTTCCTCGCGCAATGTTCTCCCCCGACAAAGAAAATATTATGTCACGGAAATTACGCGAACTTCCGTCGAGGCCAATCGAACGGTATTGAACCTTATCGATCGAGATGTTAAAAAATGGCTGATATGGGATAACAAAAATATTTAAGCAAAAAAATTTTTAAGCACTTTCTTTTTGCTAAATCTAGAATATCTGAAATCGACGATTGAATCGGGAAATCGAAGGTACCGGGAAGTCGTGCGGATGAATGTCACGTGAAGTTCGAGCAGAACTCATAAAAATGATCAAGGAACCAAAATTTCTACATGTTCCCTGTGTCTGGCAAAGGACGAAAAAAATTTTAGCACTTTCTTTTTGCTAAATCTAGGATATCCGAAATTGACGATTGAATCGCGAAATCGAAGGTACCGGGAAGTCGTGCGGATGAATGCCATTTGAGGTTCGAGTGGATACGGCCACGTGTTTGGTTTTCTTACCGAAATTTCCGGCGGAGGATGCGGCGAG